>JAVGWX010000018.1:52865739-54190739 GCA_036924085.1 Ariolimax columbianus
TGTCCACATGTACACATATTTGAGCTGCCAATCCTAAACACGTGTATACATGTGGCTGCGGAGTCGGTTGTGTCTTATTCTGAGTCGCAGTACTACAATCTACTCTTGTCTGTCTATATTCTGAAAGTCATCTTGCATTTGTGTTGGAAGCTCTCTCATTGATTTAATCATCTTTTTCTTTTGATGGTATGTAACTGGATTATCTGGCTGCCGGTCTGCAGCGCCATTTATTGCCAGTGTGTCAGCTCTCTCATTTCTTGGTATTCTGCAGTGAGAAGGTATCCGCTGCACCATGATTTTGCGCTGGTATCACCTATCTCTAATGTTACTATTTTTTCCCAAGAATCTTCTATCTATTTTGCTTGAAGAATATGTCCATCTATTTTCCTATCTAATCTGAACACACATACCTACTATCTACTTTTCAGAACCTTGGCTAATGATTTACGAAGCGATCAAGTGACACACAACTTTGTTGGCGTCTTAGGACAGCAATACTGTCCATCCACATCACCCTTTACTGCAACCACTCACCGTACATTTCTATAGATATGGATCATGATATTAATGATTTGCTACTTCACGAAGTTGCTCCAGAACATTCTCTATTTCAGTCAACCCTGTCGAAGACTTTGTCTTGCTTTTCTCTTGTAAAGGAAAGAAAGCCACGGAGGAAGAGAGTTCACAGCTTCACCCCACCATAAACATTCTGATAACTAGTAAAAGATTGGTCACATTAAGAGACACAACGTTCTTCAGGGAACAATGATGGAAGGTATGTTACCAAATCAAAGAGGAAGGGGTAGACCAAGAAGATGATCGCACCAAGATATCCAGGAATGCCTGGGTATGACTGTGACGGAGGCTTGAATTTTGGCAAGTGAACGAGTTTCTTTCAAACAGACTGTGATGGGAGCGACGTTCTATAAAAGGACATTCGTCTGAAATATAATAATCCTTACCTTAACTACTACCTTACCTTACATTACAAAAAAATGCATATAGAGGATTTCAAATTGTTTCTCCTATATGTGAAACAATGTACACAAGTCGAAAGCTACGTGAACGGATCAACAGTATACAATAACCAATCAGAATATAAGAACACTTTGCAAGAATGTTCAGCTTAAGACTAATTCATTGTCTATCCTGACAATTAAAATAACTCAATTTACTATATATGTACATGTGTATATGGGTATTTGCATATGTAAATGTGTGTATGCGTATATGTGCAGGGCTTGACAAATTAAGGGTGGCTCACTAGTCAGTAAAAAATGTCACATGTCAGCAAGGTCGGACTGCAGTCATGCAATTTATGTTAACAAACTTAGACTAGGTACTCATACATTTTTATTACTACGTAATAATGCGTACAAAACCAAAATATATTGTATTACTTACACAGTATTAGCCTATTTCTTCTTAAGAGAACATGCACTGCTATGAGAGACATGGCGTTTGTGCGCTTGGAAATTCTGGGTAGTTTTAGCACTGAAGTATTATTTATCGATGGATTTAGTTTGTTTATATTATATCTGGCAAAGATGGCGCCGTAACTGGCTGCGAGTCTACATTTCTCTACTGTTTTGGATCATTATGGATGCCGCCAGATCACGGATTTGCCTGGAATTCACACTAGTCGACGACTTACTCTTGTTTTCACGGAAACGTGGTGTTGTTTTCCGTCTGGACTTGTTATTTCGTTCTTTTTTTGTGATTTCTTCCATCCGTTTATCCTGGTCTGGACGCCGGCTGAATGGAACTACGCTTATACCTTTGTCGTATTTCACGGGTTAGTTCTGCCGGTTCACCTTCACGAATTTGGCGTGTGGGAATTTTAGATGCTACTATGATGAGCTGAATACAGCTGGGGAGAGATGTCAGAGTCACTCACACGCTGAGTGTTGTCCATATGACCTCTTGTGGTTATCGAAAAGGCACGACAAACTGCGTTAGATGCCATCCCACCTTTCTACCCTGCGGGTTACGTTACATGTTCACGGAAAGGCTTCGGTGGTAACCCTGAGGCAAAATCTGCATCCTATGCTATCTCCAGTCGTCTTGATGAATGTCTTGCCACTGGCAAAAGGTAGCTTAGGCTCTGTGAGTGAGGTTGACAAAAGGCGCAGTTTCTTCCTCACTTTAATCTAAATCACGGCGCAAGTCACCCATTTCAGCGGACACAGCAAGAGATACGACTGTCCACACGGCTGAACAAAGAGAGTGGTCTTCATCACTTGTGATGGACAACTAAACTAAAATTGTGGTAGTGGAATTATTTATAGATCCACCATTATAAGCTAGCTTATGTACAATCTATTCGAATCGTAATATTATTAACAATCGTTCGAGATTCGTTACGTAGAAACTACTAAAAAACGTAATTACCGATTAAAAATTGTTTTTCAATTTTTACTCGTCAAGCAAAAATTTCTGCTTGTCACAGACTAGCAGACGACAGCTTTTGTCAAGCCCTGTATATGTGTATATGTGTTAATATGTGTATTTGTGTATATGTGTATTTGTGTATATGTGTTAATATGTGTATGTATGTGTATGTATGTGTGTATACGTGTGTATGCGTGTGTATGCGTGTGTATGGGCGTGCGTGTGTTCGAACGTGTATGCGTGTTTTTATGTTTGTGCGTGCGTGTGTGTGTGGTGTTTATGACGTATGTGCTTATGTATACAAGTGGTTGTCTGTGCGTGTATTTGCGTGTGTGCAAGTGTATGCGAGAGTATGTGTGTGCGCGTATGTGTATGTGTGTGCGTATGTGCGTGCGTGTATTCTGTGTATGCGCGTGTGATGTTTGTGGTGTTTGTGCACCTGTGTACGTGCATGTGTGTGTATGTTTAAGCGAAGAGTTATCACGGCCAAGTAACAGACTTTGAATGACACCCGAAGATGCTGCAGCGGTCAGCGACCCATAGCTGACTGCTAGCGTCAGGGCCAGCGAACAATGGCTGCCAAGACCCTTCTAAACTGGCTAAGGAAAAGGGATTGAAGAGGGAATGCTAACCCGGTCCTCAAAAAATGCTTGCTGAAGTCGGATGTGTTAGACCGAAAGGTGCAAATATCGCAGCCAAGCTGTAAACTACGACACAACGCATTCCGTTCTCTGGACTACACTCTGCTACTTAAGCCCTTTCAGGGTTTGGAAGCGGGAGATTGAGAACGAACGAAGAAGAAGACGAAGAATGACACCCAGTTTAACCTCCCGCTCGTGCCTCTGGACACAGGTTGTGTAACAGGAGGTTGGCTAACCAGGTGGGGATGATCGTCATGGGGGGTGGGGGGCTTGGGGGAAGGAGTAGCACAGCTGCTAGAGGCACGACCTGCAACCCAACGATGCCTCTGTTCAGATCCATGAAGCAGCCAGGTTCTACACCTATGTGAGAAAATTCCATTTTAAAAACATGATGGTCCTGAAGTTGGATACGTGAGAAGATGTGTGTAATGAACGGCACTACAGTTTCGCCTTAAAAACAACAAGAACAACAATGGAAAAGTGGTGAGTTTATTTAGAAGTCTCATATTGCACTATAGCCAGGATGACCACAGTCTACTTTCCCTAGTAAGTTTTGGCATTTAAGAAAAACAGCTGTAACCAGCAACCAAATAAACGCTGGCCTTAAACAAAAAACAACAACATCAGTAACCACAACAACAGCAGTAGCCACAACAAGATCAGTAACCACAACAACAGCAGTAACCACAACAAGATCAGTAACCACAACAACAGCAGTAGCCACAACAAGATCAGTAACCACAACAACAGCAGTAGCCACAACACGATCAGTAACCCCAACAACAGCAGTAGCCACAACAAGATCAGTAACCACAACAACAGCAGTAGCCACAACAAGATCAGTAACCACAACAACAGCAGTAACCACAACAAGATCAGTAACCACAACAACAGCAGTAGCCACAACAAGATCAGTAACCACAACAACAGCAGTAGCCACAACACGATCAGTAACCACAACAACAGCAGTAGCCACAACAAGATCAGTAACCACAACAACAGCAGTAACCACAGCAACATCAGTAACCACAACAACAGCAGTAACCACAACAACAGCAGTAACCACAACAACAGCAGTAACCACAACAACAGCAGTAACCACAACAACAGCAGTAGCCACAACACGATCAGTAACCACA
Organism: Ariolimax columbianus; assembly: GCA_036924085.1. Taxonomy (NCBI): domain Eukaryota; kingdom Metazoa; phylum Mollusca; class Gastropoda; order Stylommatophora; family Arionidae; genus Ariolimax; species Ariolimax columbianus. The sequence goes on from JAVGWX010000018.1 coordinate 52,869,911, forward strand.
ACAACAGCAGTAGCCACAACAAGATCAGTAACCACAACAACAGCAGTAACCACAGCAACAGCAGTAACTACAACAACAGCAGTAACCACAGCAACATCAGTAACCACAACAACAGCAGTAACCACAACAACAGCAGTTACCACAACAACAGCAGTAACTACAACAACATCAGTAACCACAACAACAGCAGTAACCACAGCAACAGCAGTAACCACAACAACAGCAGTTACCACAACAACATCAGTAACCACAACAACAGCAGTAGCAACAACAAGATCAGTAACCACAACAACAGCAGTAACCACAACAACAGCAGTAACTACAACAACAGCAGTAACCACAACAAGATCAGTAACCACAACAACAACAACAATCAATCTTACCGAAATCATAACACTTTTCTCGAAATGGACAATGCCGAGGCTTATACCAGAGTCATGTGCTACATTCTAAGGACACCCCCCTCCTGACTTCTCGCTGTCTCACGAGCTGTCTGCCGTGCGATTGGACAAATGGTGTTTTACAGCATTCTAACAAATTAGGTAGGGATCGACATGCGATCCCAGTATTGATGATCCTAATCCGCTGTCTCGTATTGCATTACAGCGTGGTGGACTCTGGTCCACCTACTTCAGTATGCCCCGGGACATAAGAATAGCCACTGTGACAATGATATCAAGTGAATTTGGTCTAGAATGAAAACTCAGATTACGATTGATTTCGAAAACAACGATAAATTCTGAAAGGAGCGAGAGATGTGTCCCAACTCACACACATTCAGACTCAACAGCACACACCATAAAAATGCCACTATTACAACACATAAAATTCAGACTCAACAGCCCACAACTTAAAAACCTCACTGCCTCAACACGTACAAATTCATACTCAACAGTGCACATTATGAAAGCCTCACTGCCCAAACACATACAAATTCAGACTCAACAGTACACATTATGACAGCCTCACTGCCCAAACACATACAAATTCAGACTCAACAGCAAACATTATGAAAGCCTCACTGCCCCAACCACACAAATTCTGATTCAAATGCACACAACAAAACAAAGACCACTGCCCAACACATACACAACTGTAAGAGGGTCCAACTAAAACAGCCATTGTTGAACGAGAGATATATTACGTTCTCTAACAATTCCAATGGGATCAACATGCTAAGCAGTGGTCATCGACCAAAAGCTGATTGCTAGCATCAGGGTCAGTAAACCAGATCTGTCAAAACCCTTCAACATCTTCACGTGGTAGTCCTTGACAACAGGAAGGCTGCATCAAAGCTACTGGCTAAAGAGAAGGGATCGAAAAGGGAAGGCTAAACTGGTACTCAAAAATGTCTGCTGAAGTTGGATATGTCGGACCGAAAAGTGTAAATAACGCAGTCAAGCTGTAAACAGCGGCACAACGCATTCTGTTCTCAGAAACAATATCCTGCTTCTTGCGAAAAATCCTTTTCAGGGTTAGGTAGCGGGAGATTGAGAACAATCGAAGAAGATGATGAAGATTTTCGTAGCCGGTACTTTTGGACCTGAAAGATCTATGTGTCCCGCGAGAGCTTGTAACTAAATTCCATTAACAATAGAAAAGTTAGTAGCATAACAGACAGTGTTGTCGGGAATGAAATGTTAGAGACTTTATTGTACTAAGCCAGAAATTGTTTATACGGTGGAGGTGGGTAGTTCCCTTCTTCCCTGCCTTTCTTTCCCTAAAATTAACATATCTACCGACTTACATCTGCTCCGACTGGAACGTGCATGTAACGTGACTTGAATCCCATATCTCTCTAGCGAATAGCAAGTGCTCTAGCACTACGATAATCAAACACTCAAATTACATAAAATAATTTCTAAAACAATAACACAGTTGTGGGAGGAGGTCAAACAACCTTATGTGTCAGTACTCAACTAAAGATCGATATTTCCTATTCATACCGTAATACTATAATCCTTAGCAACATTACAATTCAGCATTGCCAATACATTTCTTTGTTGCAAATAGAAATAAATTTAAAAGGGGTCGCTGTGACTGAGAAGTAAAGCAGATGACTCTCAAGAAACAGAAGTCAAAAACAGTGTGTGTTCTTAGAATTCCCTCATCTCAATGGAGGTGAGATCTGGCGCCGAGCCCTTTGGAGACAGCCGATAAACTCGGAGGTCCGGTGCATACAATGTGCATATACCGATGCATTGCCAGACGAAGATCAACAAGAGCAGTTTGTTGCCTTCGTTCAGGGTAAATGTTCTGAAGGTAATTACGTGGATAAGTCAGTAAATAGATCACAAACTTATATGGGATAACTAAAGCATGTAGTTGGTAGTTTCTGAATTTGTCATTAGGTGACAGCAAAATCTTGCTGCTTTGTGGTTACTCAAGGTAGCAGACGCTAGATGTCGCATGCACGTGCGCAGTTCAGATACAAAATGGTGCTCATGTTCATAGAGAAGAAAATCAAACAACATCGCGCGCTGTTCTGTTGTATACTTTTGTTATAGTGGGATGGGACAAATGAGATTTTCTGCAATGGATATTAATAAGGAAATGCTTCCTGTTTGCGTGAAGTGATGTCTCGTATAGCGGTAGATAACTGTCTCGATACATTTTCTCATAGACGCTCAGCAATTTGTGATGGAGCCTGACTCGGTCGTCATGTTCATATCGCAACAGAAGCAAATATACAGCAGGTGGAGATCATTAGAGCTGACAGACGAGTAACGATTGACATCAGAGTAGCTGCAGTAGGGTTATCGCATGGTTTAGCCTACAGCATAACGATAAATTAATTTTCAAAAAGCGTGAAAATGATTGAAATTAAGACAACTGACTGACGAATACAAAATTAACTGAATGGGCCTTCCGTTGCAGCATCTATGTCGGTATGCAGATGAAAGAGAACACGTGCAAACGGAGTGTTAAAGGGGGGGGGGGTGGGGAAAGTCATCCTCCTTTGCCTTCTGCCAAGAAATGCCAGGATGCACATCAGCAGATAAAGTTATGATTAGTGTTATATGGCTGTCATATAGCGATGTTAACGAACGGTTCTCATGGAGCGATGTTAACGAATGGTTCTCATGGATCGATGTTAACGAACGGTTCTCATGGAGCGATGTTAACGAACGGTTCTCATGGAGCGATGTTAACGAACGGTTCTCATGTAGCGATGTTAATGAAAGGTTCACATGTAGCGATGTTAACGAATGGTTCTCATGGAGCGATGTTAACGAACGGTTCTCATGGAGCGATGTTAACGAACGGTTCTCATATAGCGATATTAATGAACAGTTCTCATGTAGCGATGTTAACCAATTTCAAGAAGAGAAATGATAATGTGAATCTTCAATCACACTTTGAAGCTCTGTTGAGGTTTGAGGATGAAATTCGAAAAAAGGCTCCAGGCCTGTTGTCTAGCGGAGTACTGCTCCATCATGACAGTACCAGACGGCATACGACTCGATCAACTCTCGAGAAAATTGGCCACACTATTTCCGAAGACGTAACGCGAATAAGGAAGAGGTTGAACGTGGAGTGTAAATGTGGCAGAGACAGCAGACTCAAGACTTATATACTGCTGGCTTGGTGCACTGATAACCCAGTGGAATCATTGTATCAATGTTAGTGGAACTTATGTTGAAAACATATAGACAATTTAAGTGATATAATAAATGGTATTCAAGTTTGTATCTCACTTAATCTGTTTAACATCCATTTGTGACCTTTTTACTGACATCATCATCTTCTTTCTACTTTAGTCGTTATCCACCGTGGGGAGGTGTAGTTTTTTGTCGTAGGCCATCTTTGTCGACGATGTTGTCGTTCCATGTTTCTTAAGTGTCTCACTGACCCCATCCATCAATCTGTTACGTGGTCTACCTCTTTCTCTGCAACCCTGATGTTTGGTATTGTAGATACGAGCAGCTGGTAACTTTGGTTGCATTCTTGTCAGGCGTCCGAACCCTTTAATTCCCTGCCTCACCATGCACGGTGTTGCTCCCACCGTCTGTCTGATTATTTCGTTTCTGAATCTGCCCAGCCTTTTGGTCCCTACAGCATTTCTCAAACACCTCATTTCTTCTTCTTCTTCTTCTGCGTACACAGTCAGACAGTAACCATTATTTTTTCGAAAAAAGCGGCGGTCATCCTGAGACTCTCGCCACTACCATAGAGCTTGTCTTGCAGTTCCACTGGCAATGGCCACATCTGCTCTCTCTGATCCCCGTATGTCGGGCAGTTCTGCAGCAGATGTTCAGTGGGCATTTTACCAGTACCGCACGGGCATTCGTCGGTACACCCTATCTTCAATTTGTTGAATAGGTGGTACCTCAGTCTATTGAAACACCTCATTTAACATGCCATGATTTTTCTTTCTTGTGCTTTAGTGAAATTCTATGCCTGACATCAGTAGTTTACAACTGGTATGAAAATTATATTTATCAGCTATCTGTCTTCATGGAAATGTGTTTTTGTCTTAGTAATGGTGAGGGCTGATAGGAAACCGCATTAGCTTTTTGTGTTCTTAATTCCATCTCTCTAACTATCCTGCCATCTCGTGTAAACACGCTGCCCAAGTATTTGAATACGCTGCCTTCTTTAAGATCTGTACTTTGTTTCTGTCTATTTAGTTTTTTTTTCCTATTCTGTTGATTTTCATTTCCTCCGTCTTTGCTGTACTAATCCTCATATTATATCTATCGCTGACATTGTCAAGGGCATTCAGATGTTCTTGGAGGTTTTGTTCATCGGAATGAAAGAGACTGATCATTTGTAAAAATAAGCTACTTTATTGTGGTTTACTAACATGCTCTCGTAAATTCAAAAGTACATACGCCGTAAGAGGTAAAAAAGAAGCTACTTAAATAAGACAGATCAATGAATAAACAGCAATCGGAAAAACTAAGATTTATTTAATTTAGTTTTTATATTCGTCAGGCAGTCCGACAGTCTGTCGGTGACTTGTCGGTTGGTCGGTTGGATGGCTGGTGATGTTTGCCATTTGCCTAGTTCGATATTATATTCGTAACTGACTGACCCGGAAAACATAATCATTGTGTAAGTAGGTGTTCCCTGACATTTCAATGGTATTTCACGGATTCCCCTACGACAAATATGCTAAGGAAGGCTGTTCCAGAAGCTTCAAAAATAGATTCTTGTTGACAAAATCTCCTGACTGGATACCTGTGTGATATTTCCCAGTTAACCTCATTATCGCACGGGTTGACTTATCTCGCAGGGGGCATAACATTCAGGCACGCAATTGACAATACTTGACCTATTTTGATCTTTGGCTCGGAACGAGATGTAATAGTAATACAATGAGATTCTCGTGCCGGCGAGAGAAAAAAGTGATATTTGTGTCCTATAATTAAGATAACTACATCTTTGGCAGCCGTCACCTGACGGAATCAATGTATGCATTTCAAGAGGTTATTCGTCGCCGCCTTTTTCTTCTTCTTTATCGTCTTCTTCTAGTCCATATTCAACTTTTCCATTTCTTGTTCTTTTTTTTTTCCTTTTTCGTCTTCTTTTTCTTAGTCTTCTTCTTCATCTTTTTTTCTTTCTCCTCTTCTTTTTCCTGTTCTTCTTCCCCTGTTTTTGTCTAGAAAAGGATGTTGTGTCGTAGATTACAGAGTGACTGCGATATCTGCGCCTTTCGGTCCAATACACCCGGTTCCAGCACGGCATTATTGAAAGACAGGGACTAGCTTCCTTTTTCGATCCCTATTCCCTCAGCCAGGGTTCACGAGTGCAGGCTTTTTCAAAGGTCGCCACTTGGAGGGGAAATATGGTCTTGGTCAGTTCCGATTCGGTGATGCTGACGCAAGCTACCATATATGACCTCATTTACTGACGCGTCTTTTGTGAAAGGTTATTCTCAGAAGGAGAAGTGCATGGCCTCATTATCGTAGTGCTAAGGCTTTTTATAGCAGAGGAACAGTGTTAAACTACCGTCACCGGCACACCCTAGTTGACCCACATGTACATGTTACATTACTTAGTTATACAAAAATTAACAGACACAGAAAAAGCTGAAGGCTTAGTAGGCTTCGTGCAAAGAAGTTTCTAACACTTCATCCTCTACAGCTGTCTGCTATTAGACAACCTTGACCTTTAATTTGTAGAGAGTTCCGGCACAAAAGAATGTGACTCTACTGACAGTGTATTACGTACCCCTCAATGAATGCTCCACGACTAATATACAATCTTCCCTGCTTATTGTCCTGTGACTAAAGTCAAAACTGTGTTTTATTCTTTCATTCTCTGACGTCATCATGGACAATTGTGTGCTCATAGTTGTTACTCGTGTTGAAATATACGGCTATTTCATCCGTAGTACCTCGTCTTTTGCCACGGATTGGCTAGTCGATTTGCTGTTTCACCGTGTCAGTTGTCACGCTTGCCTGTCTCAAATGATGCGGTTTATCATTGACTGTCTTCCGTTTTGAAATCTGTCTACCCATTTATACACTCTCCTCTAACTCAACTGTCTCCATACTGCGTCTTCATTCTTCTGTAGATTTCAGAAGTTTTCACAACCTCTAACAAACAGAAAACGAATAACATCTCGTTGTTGTTCAATGCTAGAAGTCGACATTGGGCGGTCATGTTGTGCGCTATATTGCACATGCGCATACTGCATGATTGTCACAATCCCTGCATCAAGTATTGCTGAACCGCAATTATGTGTCCTGAAATAAGATTCTCTGTTGCACATACACATACCTGCCCTTTATAATAAAATAGCTGCTACTTAATGACTGCCCTTCGTAAATAACAAACTGCATAGAACATCACGTGACTAATATACGAAGTACTGCGCATACAATGTGCACTGAACTGTCAGATTTAATGTTATGTTTATTTATAGCAAGGAACTGTTCGAAGACGCTGAGCAGCGCATGAGCTGTGCCGGTCATCGACCCATAGCGGACTGCTAGCGTCAGGGCCAGCGAACCAGAGCTGCCAAGACCCTTCTACACATTCACGCGGTGATCCTGGATAACATGCTGCAACAGAGCAGACTGGCTAAGGAGAAGGGATCGAAGAGGAAATGCTAACCCGGTACTCAAAAAATGCTTGCTGAGGTCGGATGTGTTGGACCGAAAGGTGTAAGCTGTAACACAACGCATTCCGTTCTCTGGACTACATTCTGCTACTTAGGCCGGTGTCAGGGTTTGGTTGTGGGAGATTGAGAACGAACGAAGCCAAAACAACACAACTGTTCAGTGTTGTGGATGTTGCAAAGTGCTATGAAGAAGGGGTGTGCATAGTGCTAGAACCATTATAATGTACAGGATGTACCCAAAAGGGTTTTAATGCACTGCAATTCAAGACATTGAAACACTTGTTTCTTTCATCTAAAGGACACTCGCCAAAACTACAAGAGCAGTCAATAATTATTTACGCAAAATTTACGTCATCTAAAACATTTTGGGAATTTCTCTATTGGCAAAAAAAAAAATTGTCAGCCTGACAATGTTTTTCCTGCTGTTCTTGAATTCAAGACTTACGTGTGGTCAATCAAAATATTCTTATCAGACAAGTTGGTCTGGGTCAATCAAAATATACTTATCAGACAAGTTGGTCTGGGTCAATCAAAATATACTTATCAGACAAGTTGGTCTGAGTCAATCAAAATATACTTATCAGACAAGTTGGTCTGGGTCAATCAAAATATACCTATCAGACAAGTTGGTCAGGGTCAATCAAAATATACTTATCAGACAAGTTGGTCTGGGTCAATCAAAATATACTTATCAGACAAGTTGGTCTGGGTCAATCAAAATATACTTATTAGACAAGTTGGTCAGGGTCAATCAAAATATACTTATTAGATAAGTTGGTCAGGGTCAATCAAAATATGCTTATCATACAAGTTGGTCTGGGTCAATCAAAATATACTTATTAGACAAGTTGGTCAGGGTCAATCAAAATATACTTATTAGATAAGTTGGTCTGGGTCAATCTAAATATACTTATCAGACAACGTCAAGGTCAATCAAAATATACTTACCACGACCTCCACCACACTTTCTTGCAGTTAACGGAAACTGGATGTTTTCACGGCAGCGTCACTAAAAAGGTGAGGGATCTATGTAATCCCTGTAGCATGGCCGACATACAGATACAACCAAGTACAGCATAACCGCATGGAGGACACTGGTCCACCTTCATCAGCACGCTTGGAATGTGAGGAAAGCTACAGCAGCCCGCAACTGAACGTCCATTTTAGAGCGCAAACAAGAGTAAGCCTACTCATTGTGGGCATTAACACCAACAACGAAAACAACATCAACTTTTTCTACGGTAGCTGGTCACAGTGGCTCTTCTTACATACAGAAGCGTACTTGAGAATATGGACAGGGATAATCTTGTCTGTAGTGTAATTCTTCTTCTTCTTCTTCTTCGTTCGCAGTCAGACAGTAACCATTATTTTTTCGAAAAAAGCGGCGGTCATCCTGAGGCTGTCGCCACTGCCATAGATCTTGTCTTGCAGTTCCACTGGTGATGGCCACATCTGCTCTCTCTGATCCTCGTATGTCGGGAAGTTCTGCAGCAGATGTTCAGCGGTCATTTTACCGGTACCGCACGGGCATTCGTCGGTACCACCTATTTTCAATTTGTTGAATAGGTGGTACCTCAGTCTATTGTGGCCAGTGCGAAGTCTGAAGACAACGACCTGCTCTCTTCGGTTCAACTGGTAATAGGCATCGTTTTTGGTGTGACCAGTATGTTCGGTTTCCCATTTGGTCATGTATCTGGCTTTGATAAGCCGTTTTGACTCATCGTACGTCATACTAGTATCTGTTTGTGGTAGTCTTGCACCTTCTTTTGCCCGTCTGTCTGCCTCCTCGTTGCCTTGGATGTTGCAGTGTGATGGGACCCACTGTACCACTACCCTTTTTGGTGCGGACTGCTGGCACAGTTGGCAGAGTGCTGCTCTTAAGTCATTAAGCTCAGTGTTTTTCTGGCTTTTTAGCGCTGTGACTACGGCGAGAGCATCTGTAAGCAGGACTATATGGCTTTCATTTTCTTTATGTGTCACCATTTCTTCCACTGCCGCCTTCAGTGCCTCTGCCTCCGCTCTGAAATTGCTTGTGTACTTACCAGTAGCGAATGACAGTGTTATTTGTCTGCCATTTGGTAGGTTCAGGAATGCTCCTGCCCCTCCGTTCTGTGTAGTGTTTGTTACAGAACCGTCGGTGTATGCATGGGTCCAGTCCATGCTTGGGTAGGTTTCCGATATAAAGCTTATATAGGTAGTGTAATTCGAGGTTCCACATAAAGAAGCCAGCTTAGAGGATTACAGTGCTGATGACCATCTCGTCGGTCAGAGAACTGTAACACGTCTTGTCTCCAGGAAAACTTCGTGGAAGTAGGGTATGGCCTAGATAAGTCTGTGTCACCTGACTCTGGAGTCATCATTCTCTATAATATCATTAAAAGTAGCCTTAACCAAAATGATCTTAAATCCTAATATTAAGGGTTTTACAGCAATGAAAGGTTCGTTAATCCATTCTGTTCCTGAACTAGTTTCCTGGTCTCGTTGTACACAGACCTGGATTTCAGCGCACGTTTAGCCTCGAGCCCAGAACGTGCTGACGCTTTCATTCATCCAGTCACTAGTGATTAAAACTTGTTCAAGAGTAACCGCTCTTTCTCATCATCGATTAACGCCCCTGATTCATCGACTAGAGTGTCCGGCGTTGACCGTACATGAAATCGTCCTAAGCCTACATACTGTCCGTAGCTTTTCATAAAAGGCCTAGCAGGGTGACAGATAACTCATATTACATTATATATATATATATACAAAGGCGGATGGTTTCAAAATTACGAACTCATTCCGGCAGCTCCTGCAGCTGAGCTGGTGCCAAATTGATATGCTTTGCGTTTCTTTGGATTACGCCAGCGAGGCCGAGAGGGGAATCCTGAAGTTTGAGCAGCCTACGGTCTCTATATTCAGCGCCCAGGCTTACGCCATGGTGAAGATGGTGATAACTGTTCATCGTTGTAGATGACGACCACCTTGTATATCATCCTTACATATGTTCTGCAGTGTTGTATTTCTGCATTGGCTGATATGGTTTTGTCCTGGTGTTTGCTGGATCTCGTGTGACATAAGTCCAATGGGGGCACGTACTGTTCTGATACATGATTACCACACTATGTCTTCTACTTCCTGGGAGGGACATTTCTCTATTTCCTTCTGGATCAGGCATTTGGTTTGTGCTGTCTGTAAACGGTGACTCTCTCCTTCAGCAACGCCCAAGTTTACTGTGTTTCTCAAGTCCTATATGCTATATGTTTCATGCGATGCTTTCCTAGTTGTTTTTATCTATGTGACAGAATCTCAGAGTTTCCTTTAGGCTGTCCTTAAATTGCTTTCGGTTTAAAAAAAACTACACACACAAATGAATTGTTTTCTAAATAAACACTATACCTTATCAATGATGAACTACCCAGACAGATTCATTTGTAGGATATGCATTAGGTTAATTATAGCTAAGGTATAATTCTACACAGCTTTAAAAGTAGAACAAAAAAAGTAAGATGCATGTCCTTGCGTAAGTCGCTTTTTGCAACTGCTATCTTGTTGGTATTAAAAGCTTCTTGGCAAGTGTGCAGCACGGTAGCTTGCCATTACTTTCCGGACATGGAGGAGCGGAAAAACCCATGTCTGCCAAACTGGATATGAGCGTGATTTGAACCCTGTGCGTTGAGATTGTGAAACGGAGCTTCATTTCTAGTCCACACAGCCTCTCCAGCTTTCAAAGACAGTACAAATCGACTTTTCTACCATCCGATGCAGGCGTTATCTATATTTATTCATTCGTGTTTGTTTGCGGATGACTAATCTTGATATTGATAACCCGTTCTTCAGAGTAGCTGCGGGTCCCAACTTCGTCTACATCGGACCCAGTCTTCCGCCACGGAAGTCGAGTGGTTGGTAAGCATTTTCTAGAACGTCTTGCGTGTTGCTGACACAGCACGCGAGCCTGAATAGCGCATTATAGCTATTTCCCGAGATATCTTTTAGCCTCAGGGGTACCAGATTGCTGTCCCCGTGCTCCATCGACTATCGTTTCGTCGCGACATGTGACCTGCCCATCTAAGTTTTGGCTTGTCTGCATTGAAAACCGTGACTAACATGTGTTTTGATTGTTCGTCAGACGTCATACAAGCTAATAATAAATGCAGGTAAATGCGTTATCTGTGACATAATCTCATATTTTAGGACAAAGAATGACAAATGTGCGTGGATTGATATGCTCTGACACAAACATAAAGAGGTATCTCTAGTTAGAAGCGGTGTGCACCGACAAAAGCAGACATAAAGCCATAAAGGCAACAACAAAATAAAGTGAATTTGCAAAGGTGTCAAGAGCGCTCTATTAGACATGATTATTTGAAAATTCGGAAGGGAATCAGAAAAATGATCTAACAGAAATAGATATATTTTCAAGTTTGACGTCCTAAAACCATTTCCACGGGACAAATTTAACATTATAAAACAATCTCCACGTGACGTGTTTTACGACCTAAAACCATATTCTAAGAACAAATTACATTATCTAAAAATATTTCTCAGGGCAAGTTTCATGACCTAAGACCATCTCCACAGAAAAGGAATCACGACCTAAAACCACCTCCACGGAACAAGATTTAAGACCTAAAGCCATTTTCTCATGATGTTAACTGTCCTAAATTCTTCTCCTCAGGACAAGTTTCACGTCCTAAGACCATCTCCGTAAGACAATATTAACGACCTAAAATTAAAGTAAGGCGAGGCTACAGCGGTTCTGTGGATGTGTATAATAGGAAAAAAACATGAACAAAAACCAACGTTACGACCAATAGGTCTTCATCAGAGACAACAATACTGAACTAACAAATCAACATATAAGAAAACGTAGGTTTTGTTTGTGTTCTCGTCTCGGTGCGGTATCTGACCATACCCATTTAAAAATTTTGATTAAACTCAACCTTAATCAACTTTTACATTATTGTTCATGTTTTTTTCCCAAAACGATCTAAAACAATCTCCACAGAACAAGTTTCACGTCCTTAAAATCATTTTTAAGGACAAGTTTCATGAAGTAAAAACATATTTTCGGAACAAAAATCACTACCTAAAACCATCTCCACTGAACAAGTTTTAAAATCTAAAAATATTTCATTTCCGCGGGACAAGAATGACCACCTAAAACCACCTTATCGGGACAAATTTAACGACCTAACACCACCTTATCGGGACAAATTCCACGACCTAACACCAACTTATCGGGAAAAATTCCACGACCTAAAACCATCTCCACGGGATAAGTTTCAGGACATAAAACCATATCCTCGAGAAGAGTTTCACGAAATGAAACCATCTACTGAGGACACCTTTCCTGACCTAAAATTATTTTCGCGGGACATGTTTCACGACCTAAAACCATCGCTCCGGGACAAGTTTCACGACCTAATACCGTCTCATCGGGACAAGTTTCACGATCTAAAACCGTCGCATCGGGACAGGTTTCACAACCTAAAACCATCTCGGGACAAATCTCACGACCTAAAACTATCTACATGAGGCAAATTTCAAGAACTAAAACTGTCTTCACCGGACTTTTCACAATCTAAAACCACATCCACGGGACAAGTTTCACGACCTAAGTCCATCTCCTCAGTACAAGTTTCATAACCTAATATATCTCCACGGGACAAATTGCACGACCTAAAACAATCTAATGACGACATATTTTACAATCTTCTGCGTATTTTACAATCTAAAACTATCTCCTCGGAACATGTTTTACGTTCTAAAACCATCTATACGGGACAATTTTAAGTCCTAAAATCATCTCATCAGGACAAGTTTTACGACCTTAAAATATTTCTGCTGGACAACTTTCATGACCTAAAACCATCTCCAAGGGACAAGTTTCAAGACCTAAACCCATCTCAGGACAAGTTTCACGACCTAAAATCATCTCAACGGGACAAATTCCATAATTTTCACTACAGGTTTTTCATACATCTGCAAAAGAACGGAACATATGAAAAGAAAATTTCTGCTCTGTCCGTCCAACTTTGCCCGACTTTTTTCGCTATGACACCTTTGCTCCTTTTGTTCAATGATTCCCCCCCCCCCTCCCCCCTCCCCGAACTGAATTCAGTGAAGCCGTATATAAATTTCATTTATGCCATTTCAATTGCTTTATATTAACCTCTGCCTTGTTTTCTCGTGTCATTTCTAATTTTCTCGGAACATGTTTGTTTATTTGTTTTTACGTCCATCAAATAAACATCGTTCTTGTGTGTTTCCACATTTCTAAGGCATTTACAGAAATTTGATGAGGGTCTACAGTAAATATTATTTCCAGTAGTGCCGGAAATCACTCAATTAAAACCTTGTCGTTTCCTGCAGAGAATAGATCTACGAGGATTGTTCAGTAAGTATCCGGACTGATAGAATTTAAAGACAACTACGATAGTGGAATGTAAATTACCAGTACTATTTTCTGAAGTAACCACCTGCCACTGCAACATATTTGTCCCATCTGGTTACGTGCTTCTGTATTCCGGCAGCAAAAAACGTTGTTGGTTCGTCGCTTAGCGATTGGATAACTTGCTAACGCACTACGTCATCCATGTGAAACTGTTGTCCCACTAGATACTATTTCAGAGGGACAAAACGGTTAAAATCACTCGGCGCCAAGTTTGGACTGTAATACCAATGCAATAAATAAATCACTTTCAGTTTTGGCGGCCGTATTGAGATCTTGCTAGAGAAGGACACCTTTTTGGTAAAAATGTCGGTACCCATTCGGTACCACGTTTTGAAAATTGAAGTGTTCCTTGAAGATAATGTTCACATAACTTTTGCTTATACCAGTAGCCACCGCCATTTGCCGATCGTGCAAGGTAACATAATCGACACTGTGTACAGGTTCACTTGTAGGTCCACCTTCACGGGACTCAATCCTCGTTGGATCCAGGACTTTCACGTGAGCTACAGTGGTCAGCGACCCATAGGTGACTGCTAGCGTCAGGGCCAGCGAACCAGAGCTGCCAAGACCCTTCTACACCTCCACGCGGTGATCCTGGATAACAGACTGCAGAAGGGCAGACTGGATAAGGAGAAGGGATCGAAGAGGGAATGCTAACCCAGTACTCAACAAATCCTTGCTGAAGTCGGATGTGTTGGACCGATGGGTGCAAATATCGCAGACAAGCTGTAAACTACGACACAACAAATTCCGTTCTCTGGACTACATTCTGCTACTTTAGCGCTTTCAGGGTTTGGTAGTGGGAGAATGAGAACGAACGAAGAAGAAGAAACGTACATGTTCTGAGCAAGCATCTGTTTATGAACGTTTGTCGTCTTTCATAGTGTCTGTCGTGAAAGCTAAGCCGCAACATCGCACACTTTCATAGTTTCTGTCTTGAAAGCTAAGCCGCAACGTCACACAATAATAATGCCTTAACATTACAGATGGAAATTATGTTTTGAGCTTGATTCATCGGGAATTCAATAAATTCGCAAATGCAATGAGGATTTTCTTGCCTTCTATAATCTTAGTCTTGTTTGGCCCACTTCGTTCTTTCACAAATCTCGCTTTATCAAGCCTTGAAAAGGGATGTGCAAGTAGCAGAATGTAGTCGAGATAACGAAATGCGTTGTGTCGTAGTTTACAGCTTGGCTGTGATATTTGCACTTTTCGGTCCGACACATGCGACTTCAACGGGCATTTTTCAAAATATCCTGTTAGCTTCCCTCTTCGAATCCATCTTTTTGGCCAGTCTGCTCTGTTGCATCCTGTTATCCAGTATCACCGGGTGGAGGTGTAAAGGGTCTTGGCAGGTCTGGTTTGCGGCCCTGACGCTAGCAGTCAGCTATGGGTCACTGACCGTTGCAGCTCATGTGCTGCTCAACGTTTTGATCCCGGATAAATTCTAATCTCAGTATGATATCCGGTTCTGAACCTCCAACTCCATCTGTGATGCTTCCCATATTAGTAAATAAGCGTACCTCCTGTCGCATGGTTCCCCTAGTCCAACTATGCAAGAACAGCTAACTGCATTTTTTTCTACCAAAACAAAATTTGCTTAAGTATCAGAACTAACACAAGTCGTAATTGGAATGTTTAAGACACAAACTCCCGTTCCGCGTATTTGAACTTTAAATTTTGCTCGCCCACATAAAAATACGTCTGACAATGTAGACGTTTCCATACAGAGAGTCTGTATCAGAGTATATTGAGCTCGTATAGTGGTTGTTACTGCAGCAGTTTATTTTACATGATGATGTTGCTCATCCCATTCACAACTTTCTTGGGTCATCTTTTAGAACTTGCATCGATTTGATATGGTCGTTTTCTTTTTTTCTGAAGAAAGTGTCCCGCGCTCAAGACAGATAGATCCTTCATATCAACTTCCTAAATTGGTTGACCATAATGCATCAGTTCTCACACTGCTAATGTTTGGCGCCGCAAACAGACCTGCAACTGACTACTAACTTGATACATTGCTTCATGTCCGAGTTCAAGTCTATTTGCCAGAATGGACAACGCTGGCCAAAATAGCTCATATCCCCAGGTTGTTTGAGCGAGTACACCTCTACCCTCTGCCTTCCAGAAAATGTTGTCCCGCGGGTCACATACCAGAATTGAATATTTGATTGCAGGACGCGGTCATTTCAAATTCCCGACATATCCATCTCCCCGTTGCTTTCGCACAACAGTATCTTCCATTCAATTTTATTTTCTAGCAACCATCTGCCAGATTTCTCGATTTATCTGATTTAAAGTCTTAGATAACCGTCAAGTACGAAATATTATTATGTAATATAAATGTTTAGTACAGTTAAAACAATTCCATTTCGGAATATGTGAATTATCTAGTCTCATATACAGCATTACTGGTATGTTACACTCTGTTCTGGGACTGTGTATGTGAAAATACATTTCTTCTGAATAAAAGGGATTGTTCAGTACATTGGATTTTTGTTTGTTTTTGCATTCGCCGTATTTCTCTATTCCCCAAGGCGGGTGTGCGTTACACTGTGATTTTTATTTTGCGCCTGTCAGCCCAGTGCATCCGACTTCAGCATGCATTTTAATTAAGGGTCTGCTTCCTCCTGCATTTTCTAAGGGTTTGCTTCCCCGGGGTAACGGCCGGTGCTGTGATGGGGATCAAACCCAGCACCTTCGGATTGTGAGACGTGCCACTTAACCACTAGGCCACGCCGTCCATTAGTGCATTGGATTTAACAATTTATGTACTGGAGACAAAAGCAGTCATGTGAACAGAGACACAATCTTTTTAGACATACATCAGAAAGAATACTACTTAAATTGAGGAAAAAGTTATCTGCGGAATATACAGCCGTCATAGCAGAACCTTGAGTGAAACCGCATAGAAATATGGCGCGAAAAGTTCGGTGGCGAGTGGATAACTATTAAATAACTTGTACCAGGACATGATTTGCCATATACAACGTGGAGATCTCAGGACATGATTTGCCATATTCAACGTGGAGATCTCAGGACATGATTTGCCATATACAACGTGGAGATCTCAGAACATGTTAAGAACAGGTGTGTCCTAATGTGGGTCTAGCCTGAAAAAGTTGGGATTTGCAGACGATGAAAATTGCGAATATGGGGTCATCTAGGACCCGGAACACCTGCGTATACATCCCAGTATGCAGGAATGCTGCAATGTGGAAGACCTGATGGTGGCACATGAAATGGTACTGAAGATGGCAATTGAGAGAGTACTGATGGTGGCAATTGAGAGAGTACTGATGGTGACAATTGAGAGAGTACTGTTGGTGGCAATTGAGAGAGCACTGTTGGTGGCAAATGAAAGAGTACTGATAGTGGCAATTGAGAGAGTACTGTTGGTGGCAATTGAGAGAGTACTGTTGGTGGCAATTGAGAGAGTACTGTTGGTGGCAAATGAAAGAGTACTGATAGTGGCAATTGAGAGAGTACTGTTGGTGGCAATTGAGAGAGTACTGTTGGTGGCAAATGAAAGAGTACTGATAGTGGCAATTGAGAGAGTACTGTTGGTGGCAATTGAGAGAGTACTGTTGGTGGCAAATGAAAGAGTACTGATAGTGGGAAATGAAAGGGTACTGATGGTGGCAAATGAAATAGCACTGATGGTGGGAAATAAAATAGCACTGATGGTGGGAAATGAAATAGCACTGATGGTGGGAAATAAAATAGCACTGATGGTGGGAAATTAAATAGCACTGATGGTGGGAAATTAAATAGCACTGATGGTAGCTGGTTATTGGGTTAAGACTTTGTGAGGTTGTCGGGCACGGAAGGTAAGTAAGAACTGGATTTAGATGTGAAGGTCTATGTGCATATACTATTCCTGCTAAATAGATTATATATATTCCAACTCCTACAATCGTTAGCTGTGACCAAGCTGACAGGACAATGGCTTAGGTTATATTTGTCAGTCATTATAAATTGATGTTCGTGTAGGCGACAATAAGGTTCAAAAGGGCGTCTTGTATCGACACGGCTCTCAGTGACCATGCCAGTTGTCTTATCCCTGCTGCCTGGGGAAGATAGTACTGACGTCTGGTCAGGTAAAACTTACTGATAAGGCTATTTTGGGGGGTCAGGCAAAATATTCTGATCAGACATGGTAGCCATGGTCAGGTAAAACATACTGTTCAGACATGTTAGGATCAGGTAAAACATACTGTTCAGACATGTTAGGATCAGGTAAAACATACTGTTCAGACATGTTAGGATCAGGTAAAACATACTGTTCAGACATGTTATTATCAGGTAAAACATACTGTTCAGACATGTTAGGATCAGGTAAGACATACTGTTCAGACATGTTAGGATCAGGTAAAACATACTGTTCAGACATGTTAGGATCAGGTAAAACATACTGTTCAGACATGTTAGGATCAGATAAAACATACTGTTCAGACATGTTAGGATCAGGTAAAACATACTGTTCAGACATGTTAGGATCAGGAAAAACATACAGTTCAGACATGTTAGGATCAGGTAAAACATACTGTTCAGACATGTTATGATCAGGTAAAACATACTGTTCAGACATGTCAGTCAGGGTCAGCCAAAATATAGAAATATACTGACCAAGACCATTACCTCACTTGCACGCAGTTCTGTCTGGAAACAGGTTGTTTTATGGCAGCCTATCTAACGAGGTGGGGGATGAACGTAATTCTTGTAGTAATGAGTGACACGCAGAGGATACCACGCAAAGCACAACCGCCAGGAAGACCCCGGTCCGCTCGGGATGTGAGGAAAGCTCATTCAGTCTACAACTTAACGCTCTGAAAATATCGTACAACAGTTAACTTACTCATTCTGGGCATTCAACAACCCCTCCCCCCCCCAATCCCTCCTTTCCCTTGTTAACTTAACTTAACTTAACGTCTTTATACTGGTTTAGGAAACTCTGCAGAGTCTGCATTACAGCCAGTTTCATTTACATTACCCCGCTCTAAAAGTTATGCGATTCCAATTTATTCTTAAATGCATTAATTGTCCCTGCCTCCACTACCTCCCGTGGCAATGCATTCCAAGCATTCACCACTCTCTGACTAAAAAATTATTTCCTAATATCTAATATAGACTTCTCTTTAGTTAATTTGTAACTATGCCCTCTTGTTCTTGTCGGTGACTGTATTAAAAAAAACAACTTGTTATAGTCTAATTTATCCATTCCTCTGATCATCTTACAAATCTGTATTAAGTCACCTCGAATTCTTCTCTCTTCTAGACACTATAGGCCGGTCTTTCCTTATAATTGTAATTCTGAAATCCTACTAATGAATCCCACTTGTGAGACGCATGTTTACGGGGAGGAAAAGCTTCTGGAACAAACCTTGAGGAACATATTTTCCACGCTACTTTCAGTCATCTTGGCTACTTTTTGCCACTGGTTTAAGAGAGAAGAGGAGGATAGAGTGAGGCAGACTTAGTGAAACTTTAATCTATTCATGCCCAAGTTGCGGCATTATATATCTTCTTCTTCTTTGTACGCTGTTAGGACGTCAACTTGAATTTGTCCGAAGAAAGCAGCTGTCATCCTAAGGCTGTCGATACTGCCATAGAGCTTGTCTTGTGTTGGCACTGGTGATGGCCACATGTGCTTTCCCTGGTCCTCGTATGTCGGGCAATTTTGCAGCAGATGTTCAGCGGTCATTTTCCCTGTACCACAGGTGCATTCGTCGGTAGCATCTATCTTCAATTTTTCGAATAGAGGGTACATCAGTCTGTTGTGGCCTGTGCGGAGTCTGAAGACCACGACCTGCTCTCTTCTGTTAAACGGGTAATAGGCATCGTTTTTTGTGTAGCCAGTATGTTCTGTTTCCCATTTGGCCATGTATCTGGCCCTAATAAACCTTTTGGACTCTTCGTTGGTCACTCTAGAATTTGGTTGTGGTAACCTTCCACCTTCTTTTGCCAGTCTGTCTGCCTCCTCGTTACCTTGAATGTTACATCGGGATGGAACCCACTGTACCACTACTCTTTTTGGTGTTGAATGCTGGCATAGTTGACAGAGTACTGCTCTTAAGTCATTAGGTTCTGTATTTTTCTAGCCGCTTCAGATATAACAGAAGAACTGCGAGACAATCTGCCAGAAAATCAAAACTTTGATTGCATCCCCCAGTAAATGCCTGCTGCTTTCGCCAACTCCATCTGCGAGGGGCAACTATTTCTATTATTGTGACGAGAGATGAGGAGAAGACTTTGGTGAATTAAATTACACACTTCGTTAAGCCAGTTAACACGATTACAGGACAGTACGTGTACCATACTGCACATTGTAACATAAATAAGAACTTAAAATATACAAGGAGGTAAGATCAAGAATGCGTTGCTGAGTTAAAACGAATGGCTTATTACTGTAGTATTTGACACCTATTTGTAGATGCCCAGTCCTCCACAGGGAGCTCACATATATCGATTGATTAACTATTGAAGATAGGGTGTACCGACGAATGCCCTTGCGGTACTGGTAAAATGACCACTGAACATCTGCTGCAGAACTGCCCGACATACGAGGATCAGAGAGAGCAGATGTGGCCATTGCCAGTGGAACTGCAAGACAAGCTCTATGGTAGTGGCGAGAGTCTCAGGATGACCGCCGCTTTTCTCGAGAAAATAATGGTTACTGTCTGACTGTGTACGCAGAAGAAGAAGAAGAAGAAGAAGATTGATTAACTAATTTGATTTTTCAGTGCATCATTTCTACTAACTTTTATTAATTAACTTGACATGACCCTTGTATATTTACGCAGAATTATATTTCTCATATTTTAACTAACTTCCACCACAACCTAGAGGGCTACAATTGTGTACATAGCCTCAACTAGTACTAGTACGACTTGTTCATTTTTAGAATTTTGACTCTTTTAATATCCAAAACAAAATTAATTCATCTTTTTAACATAAATAAAATCTTTTACCGAAAAAACAGTTTATTTTGAAGATTAAAATCCCGTACAACATGTTTTGTTTTTCATCGTGACGTCTTCGAGGCTATGAGATCCCTGGTGTTTTTGTGAGCCTTAATGTCACACGTGTATATTTTCATGCTCACTTCTGCTATTTAATCTTTAAATTTCCGCTTTGCGGTTGAAAACGGATACATCAAACCATCATAAGGGTCTGTATCCTATTTGAACAAG
Source organism: Ariolimax columbianus (assembly GCA_036924085.1). NCBI lineage: Eukaryota > Metazoa > Mollusca > Gastropoda > Stylommatophora > Arionidae > Ariolimax > Ariolimax columbianus. The sequence goes on from JAVGWX010000018.1 coordinate 52,890,612, forward strand.
GAGATGAAGATTTCCTGGACGTCCATCTTCACAAATAATCATATCTTTTTACAGTATTTAAAAAAAACCATTCTGTTCTGCATTCCTTCCGAGATTTCTTATTCTTTGTAGCTTTACTCGTTCACTCAGTAATTTCTTTGGAATCATCTGTGATTTCTACAACTCGTAACATTTCATTTATTAATTTTAATGTGAATGTACCTTTTGTTTAGCAGAATTCCTACAATACATTTAATGTCAGCTCTTTCTGTGGATACAATAAAGTAACTTGGCTGAACTTAATTCATCGTGTTTATTTTACAAGATCGGCTCCAAAAGATGTTTTTTATTCATGTTTATATTGACGTCCGGAGCGTTGTTTATATTGACGTCCAGAGCGTTGTTTATATTGACGTCCGGAGCGTTGTTTATATTGACGTCCCGAGCGTTGTTTATATTGACGTCCCGAGCGTTGTTTATATTGACGTCTCGAGCGTTGTTTATATTGACGTTCGGAGTGTTGTTTATATTGACGTCCGGAGCGTTATTTATATTGACGTCCAGAGCTTTGTTTATATTTACGTCTCGAGCGTTGTTTATATTGACGTACGGAGCGTTGTTTATATTGACATCCGGAGCGTTGTTTATATTGACGTCAGGAGCGTTGTTTATATTGACGTCCAGAGCGTTGTTTATTTTGATGTCCAGAGCGTTTTTTATATTGACGTCCAGAGCGTTGTTTATATTGACGTACGGAGCGTTGTTTATATTGACGTCTCGAGCGTTGTTTATATTCACGTCCAGAGCGTTGTTTATTTTGACGTACGGAGCGTTGTTTATATTGACGTCCAGAGCGTTGTTTATATTAACGTACCCAGCGTTGTTTATATTGACGTCCCGAGCATTGTTTATATTGACGTCCCGAGCGTTGTTTACATTGACGTCCCGAGCGTTGTTTATATTGACGTCCAGAGCGTTGTTTATGTTGACGTCTCGAGCGTTATTTATATTGACGTACGGAGCGTTGTTTATATTGACGTACGGAGCGTTGTTTATATTGTCGTCCGGAGCGTTGTTTATATTGACGTCCAGAGCGTTGTTTATATTGACGTCCAGAGCGTTGTTTATATTGACGTCTCGGGCGCTGTTTATATTGACGTCCCGAGCGTTGTTTATATTGACGTACAGAGCGTTGTTTATATATGACTACGGCTGTCTTGGGTTTTTTTTCAAGTCGTTCCTTGATATGTTCAATTTATTCCTATTTTTCTCTTACTCTGTAGGTTGCATTCCAGCGCATATCTAGCACTTCTTTTCGTTGATTTCTGAGGGTGTATCATCTGGATCTGCTCTTTCTTTCCCAAATTTGTGATGTATTGGCTGTACTGCCTTGTTCTGCGGCACATATACTGTGTTTTCTTTAGCTAATGTGTTCAGATCATCACGTAAACCTCAGCGATATTAATAATGATGTAACAATAGTATTGTAGAGCACAGCACATAACATAACAGAACAGCACATAACAGAACAGAGCAGGGCGATACAGCACAGAACAGAGCAGTAGACAACAGAGCAGCACACAACAGAGCAGTACAGAACAGAGTAGTACAGAACAGAACACTATAGAACAGAACACTACAGAACAGAGCAGCACTGAACAGAGCAGCACTGAACAGAGCAGCACTAGACAACAGAGCAGTAGACAACAGAGCGGCACACAACAGAGCAGTACAGAACAGAGCAGAACAGAGCAGTACAGCACAGAGCAGCACAGCACAGAGCAGCACAGAGCAGCACAGAGCAGCACAGAACAGTGCCGCACAGAACAGATCATCCAGCACAGAGTTGAGCAAAGCAGTACAGCATATAACAGCCCACCACAGCACAGAACAGAGCAGTACAGGGACAGAGGAGAGCGGTACGGCCCAGAGCGGTACAGCACAGAGCAATACAGCACAGAGCAGCACAGCACAGAGCAGCACAGAACAGAACAACACAGCACATAACAGAGTAGTGCAGAACAGATGAGTACAGCACATAGCGGTACAGCACAGGGTGGTACAGCACAAAGCAGTACAGCACAGAACAACAGAGCACTGAACGAAGCAGAGCAGCACATAACAGCACAGAGCAGAGCAGAGCAGAACATCACAGAACAGCACAGCACAGCACAACACACTAAAGCACAGCACAAGGAGAGCATTACAACACAGAACAGCACAGACCAGACCGTAACAGAACAGTACAGCGCAGTACAGCACAGAACAGAGCAGAACAGAGCGGTACAGCACAGAACAGCCCAGCGCAAAACAGTACAGCACAGAACAGAGAAGTACAGCACATAATAGCTTAGAACAGCACAGAACAGCATAGAACAGAGCAAAGCATTTCAGCACAAAACAGTACATAACAGAGCAGTTCAGAGCAGTACGTAACAGCACAGCATAGAACAGAACAATACATCACAGTGTAGAACAGAGCAGTGCATCACAAAACAGCACAGCACAGGGCAGATCATTACAGCACAGAACAGCACAGACCAGAACAGAACAGCACAATACAGAGCAGAGCAGCACAGCACATAATATCAACGCACAGAACAGAATAGCACATCACAGCGTAGCCTAACATAACATTACATAGCATAACATAGCATAGCATAACATAACATATACTATCATAGAATAACATATCATATAGCATGGCTTAGCATGACATTGATATTGACATAACATGACATAACATAACATATCATATCATATCATATCATTTCATATCATAGTATAACGTAGAATAGCATAGCATAATATAACATAGCACGGAATAGAATAGTATAGAATAGCATAGCATGGCATAGAATAACATAACATGGCATATAATAAAATAGAGTATTGTATTGTATTGTATTACATTGTATTGTATTGTAGTGTAGTGCAGTATATATTTACTCTTCTTTGTGAAAACCATGAAATTCCGTTTTTATTTTCTTTGAGTTTTTTAAAAATCTTTTGGTATTCTAAAGCGTCAGACATAAATAATACACATGTTTTAGAACGCGTAAGATATAATTAATACACATGTTTTAGAACGCGTCAGATATAATTAATACACATGTTTTAGAACGCGTCAGATATAATTAATACACATGTTTTAGAACGCGTCAGATATAATTTATCCGTTCATTTCAGGTACCATCTCCGCATCGAAGGTCGGCTGCAATGGATCTCCAGTGTACTCTTATCTTTTGACTGTAATGGTATAATCTGAGAGGCTTTCTCCAGTCCATCTTCTGAAGTTTTCCACCCACTTAAAATGTCTGCCTGGTGAATGACTGCTTTCCACCCCCTACCCACCAGTATGGTCTTCAACAAGGAGGTATGTCTTGTTATATGAACAAAATAACGTAACTGTCTAACCCTGATTTCGGTCATTAATTCTCATTTCACCCCTAAGTTTTTTTCAATACCTTCAAATTTGTTTTCTTCTCTTTCCAAGAAATGCGACCCCATCTTCTACATATCGAAGGCTTCAATACTCTTGTCCAACTTGTTATTCATTGTCCATGTTTCTACACCATAAAGTAATGAGTATACTTGTACATAACACCTGACAATTCTCATTTTCAATAATTAATACACGTGTTTTATAACGCGTCACAAATAATTAATACACGTGTTTTATAACGCGTCACAAATAATTAATACACGTGTTTTATAACGCGTCACAAATAATTAATACACGTGTTTTATAACGCGTCACAAATAATTAATACACGTGTTTTATAACGCGTCACAAATAATTAATACACGTGTTTTATAACGCGTCACAAATAATTAATACACGTGTTTTATAACGCGTCACAAATAATTAATACACGTGTTTTATAACGCGTCACAAATAATTAATACACGTGTTTTATAACGCGTCACAAATAATTAATACACGTGTTTTATAACGCGTCACAAATAATTAATACACGTGTTTTATAACGCGTCACAAATAATTAATACACGTGTTTTATAACGCGTCACAAATAATTAATACACGTGTTTTATAACGCGTCACAAATAATTAATACACGTGTTTTATAACGCGTCACAAATAATTAATACACGTGTTTTATAACGCGTCACAAATAATTAATACACGTGTTTTATAACGCGTCACAAATAATTAATACACGTGTTTTATAACGCGTCACAAATAATTAATACACGTGTTTTATAACGCGTCACAAATAATTAATACACGTGTTTTATAACGCGTCACAAATAATTAATACACGTGTTTTATAACGCGTCACAAATAATTAATACACGTGTTTTATAACGCGTCACAAATAATTAATACACGTGTTTTATAACGCGTCACAAATAATTAATACACGTGTTTTATAACGCGTCACAAATAATTAATACACGTGTTTTATAACGCGTCACAAATAATTAATACACGTGTTTTATAACGCGTCACAAATAATTAATACACCTATTTTAGTAGTTATACCAGTCACAATATACGAATGATTGCATTACTCATCTGCAAGGACAACGCCTTCATTCACCCATATCTAAAAGGCAATTTTGTGAAAGCTCACAGACAAAATGTGTGAAAATCTCAAGTGACATCGAGAAGTTTATGTGTTTTCAAATCTCCGTGGAGTTCTAGAGAGAGGGAAAAAAATAGATCGAAGAAAACAGAAGCAGCCATCGTTTGCAATAAATTGAAATCAATACAAATTAAATCACTCCAGTCCATTTGATGTTGTCACTCTGTCGATGCATAGGGTTGTGCTATTTGATTTTGTTTGATGAGAAAAATTGCGTAACCAACCAGAGAGCGTGAGGAAAAAGTTGAACGGATATGGCTAATTGTTTTTTGATTCTTCGTCCAAAAACGGAAGAACTTGAAAGTGTTTATCAATTTTAACGTCGGTTTTGATGGGGTAGGAACCACGGAGGAATAGATTCGTGGGGGAACAGATAGAGGGGGTTCTGGAGATGAAAGGTTTAGGAGAAAGTAAAAGTAAGCTAGATTTCTTAATTTATACTGGAGGACGATCCAAATGAGAAACAAACTGCATGTTATATGTCACTGAAAGAAGAGAACAGTGGTAATGAGATTTATAACAGCCAGTGGCTTTAGCGTGAAGTCCTGTCATGAGAATGTTTTCGTATCATTTTTACTTAAAGAAACATTAATTGGGTGTTAATGAACGGGTTGTGATTCGGATAAAATAACAGTTGAATACTGCGTGCAAGTCTAGCGGAATTTTTATTGTTTCTTACATCAGATGTAGCGAGTTGGCGTGCGCGACGCGAAATAGTCCAGTAAGTATAAATGTAATTGTGCAGCGATAAATTGAACGCATTTACACTCCACCACCACATGTACAATGAAGCCTTTAATCTTTATCTACATGAGTATCAACGAGTCGTGCTCTTTTATTAAATCTCAGCGCGTAAGGGCCTAGTTGCAAAATGTCTTGCATTGTCTATCTGTAAAATGTAGTTCATTATATGACGATACCTTTGAGGACCAAGATTAGAGAGTTTCTACTACCAGGTCTCAGTCCTTGTGCACGTCAGTCATAAATCTCCATCCACGCTGCCTTGCGCTTTCTAACAGTAAGCATAGTACGATTTACAAGTTGGGTAGACTTCAGTATGTTGATACATGGAAACGAACTATTAAAGTAAAAGTGATATACATAAATACATGTATGAGGTGTGTTTATAAGGTATCCGCTCCTTGGACAGGAAAAATACAGTAACTCAGGTTTGAAATCTTAATCACCTTCAAAGATCTCTCTTTGGAACTATAAACACTTGAGCCAGCGCCCCCCCCCCCCCCTCCCCCCAATGTTGGAAGCATTTCCGAAAGATCTCTTTGGGAATGGAGAACACCTTAATCATCGCATTATGCTTAGTGTCTTTTCGTTACTTAAATCGGGACTCTTTCAGCCCAAACATCATAGGGCTGTACAGCACGAATACGCACGACAGGGTATCAAAGACTACTACCTAAGGTCATCGTCGTCTTCGTGATGCTGTCTGACGCAAATGACCAAAGGTGTGGACAGCGGAAGCTTGGCTGCTCCACCATGCCAACACAACCACCCAATCTTCTCATCTGATTAAGACTTTCTTGGCCAAACGTAACATTCCTTTTGTTTCACCAATGATCTCTATTCTATCGACACAGATCTCTGCAATTTTTTGCTATTTTCCAGGCTGAATTTTCCAGTCCAAAGTCGGATAATATTTTATTACACCATATATATATATATATATGAATGTATGTATGTATACGATGGGCAGTCATTAAGTAACACCAATTGTGTATGAATTGTATGGTACAGTAAGTACATCGAAGATCTTATTTCTTGAAACAAAATGGCTCTTTAGCAATACTTTTTGCAGGGATAGTGACGATGGAGTCAGACACGCATGCGCAAAATAGCGCATAATATGGCCGCCCATTGCTGACTTGCACTATAAAGAACAACATGACGTTATTAATTTATTGAGGTTTGAGGGTGTGAAACCTTCGAAAATCTACAGAAAAACGAAGGTTCAGTATGGACACAGTTGTTTGAGTCAGAGGAGAGTATATGCAAGTGTAGACAAATTTCAAAAGTGAAGACCACACTTTGATGTACCGCAGTTGGCAGACCAGCAAGTGGGGAAGCTGACATAGTGAAACAGCAACATCGACCAGCTAGTCCGTGGCAATAGGAAAACCAGTATTAATGAAATAGCCGTAGATTTCAACATGAGTCATTCCGCTGAGCACAACATTGTCCATGAAACCTGGGTTAAATTATTGTAGCAGATGTGTCACATGGCAGCTGAGAACGAGGTAATGGATGCGGTGCAAAAATTGGTTAAGGGTCATACAAAAAGGACTAAAGAACTTTTACAAGCTAGTGGAAATGTAGACAAAGTGTGTTGCAAGACACAGGAACTATGTAGAGAAACAGGACACACACAATGTATGGATCGCAGGAGTGTAAAAACAATAAAATTGCTGTTACTCAATGAGTGTCCATCTTGTATTGATGTGAACATATATATCAAATATATCAAGATCGCGTGCAAGTTACTCGCCTGTGGCCAGTTATTAGTTTGTTAAATAAAAAATCAGAAGTATTACATGTTGACCAGGCCTCGTGTGTATGTGTATATATATATCATCACGTAGCATGTCTTTGACAGAACATAGCTCTTATCACAGCCAGTCTGAAAAACTCAATTTCTTGTCATCCAGCTTGCTCCAAAGCCATGTCCAACCATTCCATAACATAATGGTGCCATCGCCGTCTCGGTCTGTCTCTGCCTCTCTTGCACGGCGCCATACCTTCCATTTCTGTACTCTCGACACTGTTGTGTATGTTCATGTTGCCGAATTGTTACAATTTTCTTTTCGTGGCCGAATTTATGAACCAGTTCTCCTCTATACCCAAGTTTTGTCGTGTGTTAAGATTCTTCAGTTTTTTTGTCTGTGGTATTCTGAGGACCTTCCTATAACGTTCTGATTTCGAAGGACTCGGTGCTCTTTCTTGGAAAAGTGGACGCGATTCCTTTATCGAGACACGATTACTGGACGAAGATAAACTTGCTGATGATGGCGGCAGCCACATATTTTTCTAGACTGGTCGTGTCAGTGCAGAACGACCTGAGTTTGGTGTTGGGTTCCCCGTCAGAACTGCACTGGTCCAAGAGCATGCTGTGCACCCCAAGGGTGTCAATGATAGGCTAATACCTCTTCGTTTCTCATGGGTGGTGGGAGATCTGCTATGTTGATATGTACATGTAATCCGACAAGTACCAAACAGGAGCTGACAAAGAAATCATTTCATGAGAATCTCTACTCTCTCATTATGGCCTTTTCTACGGACGACCTTTCCATGAGAATCTCTACACTCATTCTATATTTCTCTAGGTCCAACACGCTCGTAATCCTTAGGGAATTTACTCTAAGATTCGGTTCTGACCATCATTACGTGGTGATGGGGGAGTGTGTTGATAGTGGAAGTACTTGGGGAACACGGCACATAATAGTATAACAATAACAGCTGTTATTGCCGGAATCTCTTTCCCTTTTCATGTCTTCCCCATCACACCAAGCATCATCTGTCAAACAGGAAACAAATATGATGGATCTACGCAGTGGCATCTCATTGACTATTTTGTCACTGGATGGAGGGGTAGACGGTACGTGTGAAAAGCTATCTGTGGCAGACATACCAGATGTTCATTGTCTCCATGTTTAGCATTCATGAGAAGCCTATGCGTCGTTGCAAAAGGAGACGGAAGACTGAATATGTTCAACATCCCCATGCTACAAAAAGCGACATATGCAAACACGTTTGCCAGGGACCCGACCGGTTGTCTCACGAGAGATCAGCCCCTATTAAGTTCTATGGAAGATAAACGGGTCTTTCTCGTGGAAAGTTCCATACGAGATGAAAGATGTCACTATTGTGCACCTTTATAAACAAGGAGCGAACCTTTTCAGTCCTATGTTCAAGGAAATACGACCTTCTGCAGATTTTTGTTTTAAAACAATGAGGAGTGCGTGGTCGATTGTTACGAGCACTGCCTGCCGACAAGGAAAGTAGCAATTCGAATCCTCAGTTTGGCATATGTTGTTTTTCTGTTGGTGGTGAAATAAACAAACATAGCCAGCACACGACGTGGCGACAGCAGGGACGATGCTGTCTGTAGTCCTCAGCCTTCAAAACCCCTCGACTACCCCAGCAATAGGAACAATGTCGTATGACAGTTTCTTTTCGTGTTCTCTTTTACAAGTAAAAGAGCAACAGTCAATCTTGAGACACCCACAGGGGCTTCTCCTTACTGTAAATCGTTGTCACAATTCTAACCTGAGTCCTGATTAATCTGGTCTGCTCCCTGAGAGTCAATGTGGTTTCCACGAGAGCCGTGGGGTGGTCGACATGATGTATGCAGCACGTCGAATCCGGTAGAAATGTCAAGAAGCACATTGTGACATGTATACAGTTTTTATCGATCCCCTTAGGAAAGTGCTTTGGCAGACCGTCCTGGGGAAGTTTGATTGTCCTGACAGATTCATTGCGGTTTTCCGCCAGTTTCATGATGTCATGATGCTCGAGTACTGCATGAAGAGGAGTTATTTTTACTATTTCTAGTCACCAACGGTGAGAAACAGGTTTCTGAGCTGGCACCAAAGCTCTTTAGCTTGGTCTTTGCAGCAATGCTCACCGACGCTACCCATGGTGCTGGTAATGCTTGTCATGTAAGGTATAGTATCATCAGAAAACATAGACATGATGTAAAATGAGCGGTATAAGATCATGACTTGTTTTCTGATGTGATTTCTTAGTTGTTTTTGTTCCATCTATCTCCTCGACGAAGGAGTTGTGATTGTAATGTAGAAATAATTTTCTTTGTGTCCTGGTGCTGTCACTGAGTCATTACTTATACGTGTCTTGTAAATATTTCTAACCGTCAGTACGGGGAGGAAGACTGCCGTCTGGTTAGGCAATATATACTGATCAGACATGTTAGTATTGTTAGTCAGGGTTGTTCTTGTCGTTATTATCCCATAGCTGCTAAGCAAGCCTGCTCCTGGCGGCCTAATGCCATTCTAATATATATATACAGGTCTTCTTCAGGTATGTCACTGCTACAGTGTGTTGATAATTGTCGACAGTGCATGTAAGAATCTTTTCCTCGTGTCAGCAAGCGCCTTGCACTCAATGAGTAGGTGTCGGAACTATTTCATCAGGATGAGAGCAATGTCTGCACAAGGCCAGAGGCTGGAGATTGATGCGGTTCAAGTGGCTATTGAGTTTGGTCAGGTTAGTCAGAGTCAGGTAAAACATACTGGTCAAGACCCTCGCCTCGGCTTGCTAGTATCTCTAACTGAAAATGCATTGTTTTCATGGCAGCCTGCCTAACGAGGTGGAGTATCGACGCGATCCCCGTAGTAGTGAGTGACACGTAGATGAACCAAGCATAGCACAACCGCCTGGAGGACCTGGTCTACCTTTATCAGCTCGCTCAGGATGTGAGGAACCCTACTTCAACCCGCCATTTAACGTCACGCAACCATTTTTAGGTCAATGTTCTAGTGCCAGTGACTATTTGCGGTCCTGTGTTCTAAGAAAAGCGACCTTAAGCATGACTTTATTTTAAGTAAACCGACCATTGATCTAAGGAATGTCATCTTCCGCAGGTCTACGTTTTAAGGAAAACCAGAAACAATAAAACAAAGCTATTATTTTTGTTGTTGGTTATTTCGATTATTACAAGATTATAAGGTTTAAGTTTTGTTTTATTTATTTCGTTTCGTTTTTTATTTGCTTCCTGTTTACTGTTTTGTTTGGCTACGCGTTTTTACCTATTGATTTCTACCTCCGGGAAAATTAGCGAAATGCAGATGAAGCAGTGCATATCACGATCGCTCAAAGGATCCCGGTCCACCTTCACCAGCAGGGTCGGTGTGTGAGGGAAGGAAGATTAAAGCTACTCAAATTGGACATTCCACAACAGCAACCTAAATCACCAACGGCAAGTAGGATTTTCTAATATCTAATGAACCCGGCAGAATAGCTCGCTGGAAGAAATACTTCCAAGAATTGTTCAAAACCCTACTACTTCCACGGCGAATTCAACGTTTCTACTTCGCAACAGAGCATATAGAACCTGATTTAAATATTTATGAAATATAGTTATAAATACCAGACCTAATAATAAGTCACTATGTATAGGCGGCATAACAACGGCGGGATTCATGCATGTAGAAAAACAGGGTTCATGTGGCTAATTAAACTATTTACATCGCTATGGACATATAGACGTGTTTCAGATGACAAACAGAACGCTACAATGGCGCCAATTTGGAAGAAATATGGCATTGTGACATAAAATAGTATATCGCTACTTATTCAGATTAGTCAAATGTATGCAAAGATCCTAGAACAAGGAATACGATCTTGGGCTGAACCTCAGCTACTTAGTCAGATTAGTCAAATGCATGCAAAGATCCTAGAACAAGGAATAATATCTTCGGCTGAACCTCAGCTATTTTTTCCAAAACACAATATGGATTTCCTTGGAGTGTGGGTTCCACATACGTCTTATTAACCTTAAAACAATTAAGCGAAAAGTCAAAGAATATAATGAAAATGTGTACATTGCTTTCATTTATCAAGAAAAAGTGTTTGATAGGGATGTTGTTGTTGTTGATTTTGTTGTTGTTGAATGCGCATAATGAGTAGGATTACTCTTTGTGCGCCCTAAAGAGGACGTTAAGTGACGAGTTGTCGTAGGTTTCCTCACATCCCGAGCGAGCTGATGAAGGTGGACCAGTGTCTTACTAGAGGTTGTGCTATGGTTTGGTTCATCTTCGTGTCGCTCAATACTACGGGGATCACCTTGTTAGTCAGATTGCTATGAAAACAGCCCGTTATCAGGAACAGCTGCAAGAAAGCCGAAGTATGGGTCTCATCCAGTATGTTTTGCCTGAACCTAACTAACATGTCTGATAAGTATGTTTTGCCTGAACCTAACTAACATGTCTGATAAGTATGTTTTGCCTGAACCTAACTAACATGTCTGATAAGTATGTTTTGCCTGATCAGACGTTAGCCTTCCTTCCCATTTGATAGCGTAGCAAGGATTAAACTTTGGACAATACGGGAAGATTATGGTGTACAAGGTCAGCTATCTGATAATGTTAAGAACACTCTATCGTTCGGGTTGTCAACGTCGTCAGACCGGCTGATGGTATCACATATGTTTTTATAATCACCCCACCGCATGTGTTTTCCCCTGGTGATGGTCAACATCTACTTGGACATTATCACAACAAAGCCCATTCAATTTGGGACAGCAGAAGCAGAACGAAATACAATGCACGAATTTCTCATTCCAGATGCTTAGTGTTTGTTGTATAATTATGAAAATAAACAGTATATTTATGCCGACTCTGTGCTACCTGTACCAAACATGGCCCCTGTCAAAGGCGCGTGAGAACAGCACACCGATGTGTGAAATTACGTTTTTTGAGGTAGGTCATCGGTGTTGCTAGGAATGAAAAACTGCCAAGCAAAGAAACTTGAAATATGGTCGGCATTACGTCTTGTGCAGATTACATTACCAAGCAAGAAATCCACTGGTTAGGTCACCTCATAAGGATGCACCCTCATCAACTTCCATTAATAGCTTGTAAGATTGGTAGATATGGGTAGAGGGCAAGAGGATGCCCAGGAGTCTGGTGGATAGATGGCAGAAGGACTGTGCAACAACGTGAGCTCACAAGGACTAATTAAACGCACTTTGCGCACGACGGACTACTTAAGCTACTCAACGTTGTCCAGCGTAATTCAAAGGTAAAGGCCGCCGTCCATTGTAGACGATGATGGCATAATTTATTTTGCTAGCGCTATTTTTAGTAAGGATTAACTGCGCTACTGTTTATCCTCAACTCTCTCGTCTCGTGCCGCCCGTCCTCAGCGGCAAGTCAAGGGCAAGACGACTAGGGAGCGATATTAGTGGCCAGAAAACTAACTAACTAATATCTGGATTCAGGAAGTTCTAACTGCATCTGATATCATCAGTGATTGGTTTGATAACATGCATCAAGAGTTGGCTATCTGGCTGCTATGATTCCGACTATACCATGTATTTAATCAAAGTAACTCTCATGATCACGTCGTAAGTTAAATACGCTTTATGTTACAGGTGCCTTCCCCTTTCTGTTGACATTATGTCAGCCTCTTCATTGCCTGGATAGTTGGTATGAGATAACAAAGCATGGTGTGATGTTAATAAAACAATTAACACAGAATAGAAAATGTACATTCCTAACAGTGGAAAGATGCAATAAATTAATTAAAACATGTAACATAACAGTACATGTCAATCAACAGCTCGGGCAGATGTCACCGTGTTCTGTCAAATTACAAGAAATTTCATAACATTTAAAAAAAAACTACATAACATTCTTAAAACAGCAAAAATATATTTCCTTTTCAATTCCATGTCGTCCACAACCTGCATTTGTGGTGTGATTAAAAAAAGAAAAAATCAAAAGCGCTGCAGAAAGGAGGAATGGAAAAAAAGACAGTGTAAGAGAAAAGATGGGAAGAAAATTGCGTTTAAACAAAAGTTATATAAAGCGTTCCAGCTACAGAGCACAGACAATTGACTGCTTAAACGATAGGCTAAGAGTTTACACTTAACTATGTAATGTGTAAGGGCAATGGTAAATTGAAGAACATTAAATTGAAGTGAAGCTGGCTATGGTAATGTAAGGCTTACAGAAAGGTTACACGAAGATAGAGAGGAAATGGGATTATATATATATCTACTTACTTACTTAGTCGCTCCTCTTCATCCGTGAGGTGTAGAGGTATACACATATCTATATACACACACACACACACATACACACACACATATATACATACATATATATATATATATATATATATATTTTACACACACACACACACCACGGCAAGCCAATTTCCTAAGCATGGGTGTATGATTTGTGGCAGGGACTGTCACTCAATATATATAAATGTATTTATGTATGTATAAGTGTGCGTGTGTATGTAATACTAACTATAAAAAGTCTAACCATCAGGAACATTTGCAATCTGAACTAAGGAAACAATGAAAAAAGTAGGGTTTAACTCTAACTCTTCACATGCAGTTTTGTTTGAAAACAACATGGACACCAAATATATGTATAGCGCCTTATACATGTTAGTCGGTCTGAGAAACAGGACATCTTGAAACAGAAATAGCTTTTTTTGCTTAGGATAAAACTACATGGCGAGCACACAACAAAGTGTAAGGAGGTAAATCTTTGGACTAAAAGTTACATCATCGAGGAGAAGGAAAACTTACTAACCACGTAATACATTTCGCATATCCTGGAAACAGTCAAAGACCAGTAAGAATTAATCCAAAAAATAGATAGGTCAAATTAAGATTTCTAGATCAGTATGGAGAAAACATCAGAGGTCAGTTGCAATGAGCAATGGTCAAATTTGGAGTAAATAATGATTTTGGTAGCTGGTCTAAGTGAGTATGCGATGTACGAGTAAGAATTGAGTATAACAATTTGCAGCGGTCCCCGGTTCGACGAACAGATGTACGGAGAATCGTAGATATAGTTGTCATTACACCAGCTGAGTTGGAGGAGAGAGAAGCGAAATGGCGAAATGAAAAAGAGAAAGAAGAGCCGGAAGAAGAAAGATGTTAACGGGAATAAAGATATGTGGAAGAAGAAAGATGTTAACGGGAATAATGAATGTAGAAGAAGAAAGATGTTAACGGGAATAAGGAATGTAGAAGAAGAAAGATGTTAACGGGAATAAGGAATGTAGAAGAAGAAAGATGTTAACGGGAATAAGGAATGTAGAAGAAGAAAGATGTTAACGGGAATAAGGAATGTAGAAGAAGAAAGATGTTAACGGGAATAAGGAATGTAGAAGAAGAAAGATGTTAACGGGAATAAGGAATTTAGAAGAAGAAAGTTGTTAACGAGAATAAGGAATTTAGAAGAAGAAAGATGTTAACGGGAATAAGGATTTGTGGAAGAAGAAAGATGTTAACGAGAATAAGGAATGTGGAAAAAGGCGGATAAAAAGAAGGGTAAGAAGAAGGATAATAGAAGAAGAAGAAGTGTGATCGAAATAAGAAGAAGAAGAAGAAGGATAATAATAATAAGAAGAAGAATGATTATACTAATAAGGATAAGATGAAAGATAAGAAGAACGATAAGTATAATTATGAAAAAAGAGATAGAAGTAGAATGATAAGAATAATGATTAGAAGAAGGAGGATAAGAATAAGGATTAGAAGACAAAATTATGAGAAGAAGTACAATAAGAAGGATAAGAAGAAGGATAAGAAAGGAAAAAAGACGGATAAGTGTAAAATGACGAATAACACAAATGTGGAAAAGAAGAGGGCTAATAAGAAAGATAAGAAGAAGGATAGGAAGGGGACGGATAAGAATAAGGATAAAAGGAAGGATAAGTATAAGAAAAAAAGAATGATGAAAATGATTAGTAAAGAAAGTATACGTTGAAGCATAACAAGTAGAAGGATAAAAAGTAGAAGAATAAGAAAAACGATAAGAAGAAGAATACGAATAAGTATACGGAGAAAGAGACATATAAGGCTAAGAAGAAGGTTTATAAGAAGAAAGATAAGTATATGGATAAGGATAAGAAGAATGATAAATGGACGGATAAGTAGAAGGATAAAAGAGAAGAATGATAAGAATAAGAAGTAGAATGATAAGAAAAAAGGATAAGAATACGTATTAGAAGAATGATACAAAATTAACGAGGAGAAGAATGATAAGAACAATTATAAGAAGAAGAAGAATAAGAGGAATGAAAGGACGGATAAGTAGAAGGATAAAAAGAAAAATGATAAGAATAATAATAAAAAGAATGATAAGAAGAGTGATAAGAAGCATTATAATAATAAGTATTATAATAATGATAGGAGAAAAGGGATAACAAGAAAGATAAGAGGAAGAATTATAAGAACAAGGATAACAAGCAGGATAAGAAAAACCTAACTTTATACTGGTTTAGAAGACTCTGCAGAGTCTGTATAAAAACCAGTTTCAGACTCTGCAAAAGAACGATTAGAAAAGGAAAGGTAAGAAGAAGACAGTGACGACGTAGAAGCACAAGTGGAATCAAAATAAGAGCAAGATGCACAGGTATAAGACAAAGAAGAAGTGGCAGAAGAAAAAAGAAGAAAACGAAAAAAATAAATATCAGAGAGGGAAGAATTCTATCACGGGGAAGAGACCAATCACTTTACAGTTTCATAATGAACTACAAAAGACAGTGAAGTTTATACAAGAGACAACATTGCCGATATAGACAATATTTTAAAGCGAACGAACGAAGAAGAAGACAGTTTCATAATAAGGTTCGCTAGTGAGCTGCAACCACAAATTAATACAAAAAATATGTTCAGATATTTGTGTATGGGGCCGAAGTAAGAGGTAGATATTTGTATGTTTTGGAAGTCAATTCAAATTATCTCGTCAGCCTAGGTGACATGATCGTTAGTATGACTGGCTCTCATAGCAAGGTTGATCGGGTATTTAGCATGCAAGTTGTGTCACGATCAAATATTTAAAAAGGACCTTTTCCAAAAAAGATATTACGGCGTTCAATCGCTATTTTTGGGATCTAAATGGGTGATTTATCACACTAACATCAATTGTAACACCTGAAATGCCTACGAACAATATTGGGTGTAACAAGGAGAGATAAAATAACAAATTAGGAGACGCTGGGAAAGAGGGATGGGTTATCTAGGAAGAACACCAGTATTAGACTACAACAAAAGACAGCAACTAAAATGATTTGGTCTCGTAACGATATTACCACCACACAGCACCACTCAACATTCAATGCTATTTAGATACAGCGGATTCAAGGCTGAGAAAGGTGGTTTACGGAAATATCTCAGGCGGTTAATGCCACTGTGCATGAGTCAAAAAGTAAGGTTTTTTCTAGAGATCTTTTCCCAATTTGGAGCCAAAAGAGAAAACAGGATAAGCAAAAAGAAGAAGAGATAGAAGTAGTCCCTTTAGTCTGTTTCTGTTTCTAAGAATCGACATCACTGCACTCTGAGCATACCTACAGGAGTTCAGTCTCTCTCAGCAAAAAGTGATATGTCTGTATACTGGTGGACCCTGTAGCTCGCTGGTTGTACACTTCCCTGCTTCGTTCTTTTATGCGCCCCACTCTGCTCGAATCTCGTTTCATGTCGAAACTTTGCAGTTTGTGGATTGCTGATTCATCTATTTCGGTTTATTAACTTAGCAACGTCTTTATACTGGTTTAGAAGACTCTACAGAGTCTGTATACAACCAGTTTTTTTGGAAGTGGTTTATATATATATATATATATATATATGCGAGTCCATCTTAATAGACTCAAACATGAGCGCGAAGTAGACTAGGAGTCATTTAGGCAATATCTGTAGATGCACTTAATAAACCACCTGGGGAAAGGTACAAATAACTTGGATAGTATTTTAATTTTGTCCGAGCAGCGTCTGTTAAGTCTACTTTTTTCGTCCAAATGCCAAGGAATTTTTATCGTGCTCGACTCTGAACACGGGAGCCCGATCTCACTACCCAGAGATCAGGGGGCTTGAAAACAAAAATCACTTTCACCAACGTGATTCAGACACGGAATTATCAATTTTCATCTTTAATCTTATACTTGAAATCCTGATATTCAAACAGTTGCCAGGCAACCGAAGGATATCAGTAGTAGGCATTTTAAACTTTATGTGGCTTACTAGACTTCGGGGAAGGTACACATAACTTGGGTAGATTCTTAACTTGAATTTAGAATTGTGTACACGCAGCGGCCGTTAGTCAAAGCTAACCTTTTCAATTTCTAAGAATTGTTAACGTACTTGACACTGAACACGAGAGTACGATCTCACAACAACTCAGATACGATCTCACAACTCAGATACGATCTCACAACTCAGATACAATCTCACAACTCAGATACGATATCACAACTCAGATATGATCTCACAACTCAGATACGATCTCACAACTCAGATACGATCTCACAACTCAGATACGATCTCACAACTCAGATACGATCTCACAACTCAGAAACGATCTCACAACTCAGATACGATCTCACCACTCAGAGATAGGAGACATTTTTACCAGAAAGATCCACGCGAAAAAATCCACGTTCTTCAGTGTGATTCAAACCCGCGATCCCCAGCACCCGAGGCGGACATCTTAC
Source organism: Ariolimax columbianus (assembly GCA_036924085.1). NCBI lineage: Eukaryota > Metazoa > Mollusca > Gastropoda > Stylommatophora > Arionidae > Ariolimax > Ariolimax columbianus. The sequence continues at coordinate 52,908,407 of JAVGWX010000018.1, forward strand.
ATCAAGATCACTGAGCCCATTGCTAATTAATTGTTTTTCTTCCTACTCTTTTACAAGTAGAGTGTGACCATCTTCCTATTCTTTTACAAGTAGAGTGTGACCATCTTCCTACTCTTTTACAAGTAGAGTGTGACCAAACAGTATGAGCACCTATTGTTTCCCAGAGTAATGCTCCACTGTAGAACGGCCGCCAAGGCGAGTCATTGTGATAAGTTTCCTGAGAAGCTGACGATCCTAGTGTACAGTGTAATCCTGTATGGTGGAGAACCTTTAGAAGATGTGCACAGACGGCTCCAGGCACAGTTTCCTGAGAAGCTGACGATCCTAGTGTACAGTGCGATCCTGTGTGGTGGAGAACCCTTAGAAGATGTGCACAGACGGTTCCAGGCACAGTTTCATGAGAAACTGACGATCCTAGTGTACAGTGCGATCCTGTGTGGTGGAGAACCCTTAGAAGATGTGCACAGACGGTTCCAGGCACAGTTTCCTGAGACCATCATGTCACATCGTGATGCGGTGCGGAAGTCCACCAATATTGACACAGGAGAAAATGTTTGATATCTAAGACCCAAATTTGGAAGGAAGTCCATCAGGAAATGTTCCTAGCAGGTTGATATAGGATGGCCCATGCGGCTTAAAAAGGTGTCTAGACCTACAACCTCACCAAAGTGCTGCCGTGCATGAACCGAGGACTTGCAATTGTGAACAGTCTTCGAGAATAAGAATCGGAAATGTATGTAGGCTGACAGGGTACACTTTGAACGCTACCTGTAACTATTATGAGACGTGATTTAAATCATTTTGACTATTTGTGTATGTTTTCTGAACTGTAATCATAAGGTCCACAGAGACTGTTTTGATCACTCTGTAAATACATAATCCTTTACCACTTGTCTCCCCTCCATATTCATTACTGCCCCCCCCCCCTACACCCCAACCCTAACCTTATCCCTCCACTCTAACCCCCCCCCCCCCCCCCAGGTAGAAGTGGCTAAATTCCCTTTGCTTAGAACGCTGGACAAAAAAATCGTTCAAGCACGCGCTCTTCCTGTAAAATTTAGCCAAACATAACAAAGATGAACTCTGAAATTAAAAGATAGTAAAGAAAGAAGCATACATTTGTTTAACAAAGTACAAGTAAAAAGATAGTACCTAGGACAGATAAAAACAAGTAATGGTAAATGGGACAGGGAATTGAAGACGAGAATAGAAATGTCGTAAAGGACATTTAACAAAATGAGAAATGTACTGACTTCCAGACAAGTAAAGAATAAACTAAAAATGATAGTCTACAGGTGTTATTTATATATGCTACTCAGACAATCTCTACACACACCGACTACACATCTCAGAATTTAAAAGTTCTCTTTAAAAAAATATTTAGTAAACGTCCATTTCCCTCTATGATTTTTGTTAAACAATTTAATTCAACTTCAAGAACACTCTTGTTCCTGCATAAAGAAGTTAGAAACGACAAAATAAAACGAAAATGTTTTCCGTAAATAATCACATACAGGGTAAACGTGGACATAAATATTTTACGTTCTAATTTTGCAAATTGTATAATATATAAGACAGTACAACATATCGTATTTTATATAAATCTAAAGAAAATCATGCGAGAAACGAATCAAATTAGTTTCAAATAAAACTTAAGATCGAAACAAATTGTTAATAAAAGATTAATACAAACCGTGGGAGGTTGAATAACTCTCAGTCGATGAATTGAAACAGCTCAAAGAACCAATCACAGTTCAATATTCGATTAATATGGTTGTCTTATATTTCAGCTGCGTATAAAACATCCATTTCAGAACTGAAAGCTGTATTTAACTTGTACGTTTAACAATTGCGAAGTTTACAAATATCAGTTAAAGGTTCTCGTGGCATCTCCTTGGAACAGTTTTTGTATAATCTAAGATCAACAGCGATGTCATGCGCAGATATTTGGAAGCATTTCCTGCGCGCTGATTCCGCGTTCCTGGAGACGCGTGTGCATCAAAAGTGTCGTGCGGCTCTCTAATGCCGACCATTTAAACGTAAAGATTTGTGTTGTAGATATGATTTATCTAAATTTATTTGTGAATCAGATATAAGAATAGCTAAAGGATATATGTCCTATAGCACACATTACAGTCAGGGATAATGTGTTAAAGGTTGAATTGTAATTGATAATAAATGTTGGTGTTTTTTTTTAGTTTGGGTGAATTTCCTTCTTCGGTGACTCAATTCCTTACAGTAAGTAGAGTACCCATTTACAGATGAGTAGCTGCGAGTCGCCACCGATGAGCGAATATGGTAACATGTACAAATGGTAAGTAACAGCTCTAACCAAGCTGCTACTACACCGCCAGTGTACCTGGACTGTTAGCAAGAAACATTTTTATATCTTCTTCTTTATCTTTTTCTTCTTCGTTTCCTTCTTCTTTTTGGTCATTCGTTCTGAAAAAGACGTCTGTGACACGGTTTCTTAGTTTACAGCGAGGCTGTGGTATCTGCGATTGCAGTAAGACATTTTGTCACCGGGTGTACCTCCTGTTTTCGACCCCAATCCTCTCAGCCAGGCTGTATGGCTACAGTCTGTTTCCAGGGTCGTGACCTGGAGGTTGAAAAGGGTCTTAGTCAGTTATGGATCACGGACTCTGGCGCACGCAGCCATCTATGAGTTGCTGTTTTCTATGAGCTCAATCCCTGATGCGTTTGACTTGTCTTCGTTCGTTCTCAATCTCACGCTACCAAGCCCTGAAACGGCTTTACAAGTAGCAGAATGTAGTCCAGAGAACAGAATACGTTGTGTCGTAGTTTACAGCTTGACAATAATATTTGCATCTTTCCTTTCTGTCCAACACATCGGACTTCAGAAGGTATTTTTGGAGTACTGGGTTAACATTCCCTCTTCGATCCTTTCTCCTTAGCCAGTCTGCTCTGTTGCAGCATGTTACCCAGAATCACGGCATGGAAGTGTAGAAGGGTCTTGGCATATCTGGTTCACTTGCCCTGGCGCTAGCAGTCAGCTATGGGTCGCTGGCCCTGACGCTAGCAGTCAGATATGGGTCGCTGACCCTGACGCTTTCAATCATATATGGGTCGCTGGCCCTGACGCTAACAGTCAGCTATGGGTCTCCGAGTGCTGCAGCTCATGCGCTGCTCATCATCTTGTTTCTTGTTTAACCGCCGATAGAAAGAAACATATGCCGTGGTGCTGTTTTGAACCCGTACTCATACTATCATGAGGCTAGTATGTACACCGCTAGGCCACCCGTTTCATCCGAGTGTTGCCAGAGCCCGAATAGACAACATATAATAGTTACACTGTAAACCTTCTAAGCATTTCGTAAGAAGCGACTAAGGAGGACTGGGCATAGGCCGGCTACCTCATCTTGTAGAAATTTTAAGCCACAAAATCTTCACAAATATGAACAGGTCAACTAAAATAACATGTTGGACTCAAACTGCAAACAAAAACTGCCAGAGTGAAAAAGAAAGGAGAGACACTACCCTAAGCTTCATAACGAAAAGCTACCCAAGCATGGACTGGACCCATGCATACACCGACGGTTCTGTAACAAACACTACACAGAACGGAGGGGCAGGAGCATTCCTGAACCTACCAAATGGCAGAAATATAACACTGTCATTCGCTACTGGTAAGTACACAAGCAATTTCAGAGCAGAGGCAGAGGCACTGAGGGCGGCAGTGGAAGAAATGGTGACACACAGTGAAAATGAGAGCCATATAGTCTTGCTGACAGATGCTCTCGAAGTAGTCACAGCGCTAAAAAGCCAGAAGAACACTGAGCTTAATGACTTAAGAGCAGCACTCTGCAAACTGTGCCAGCAGTCCGCACCAAAAAGGGTGGTGGTACAGTGGGTTCCGTCACACTGCAACATCCTAGGCAACGAGGAGGCAGACAGACTGGCAAAAGAAGGTGCAAGGCTACCACAAACAGATACCAGTATGACGTACGAAGAGTCAAAACGGCTTATCAAAGCAAGATACATGTCCAAATGGGAAACCGAACATACTGGTTACACCAAAAACGATGCCTATTACCAGTTGAACCGAAGAGAGCAGGTCGTTGTCTTCAGACTTCGCACTGGCCACAACAGACTGAGGTACCACCTATTCAACAAACTGAAGATAGGGTGTACCGACGAATGCCCGTGCGGTACTGGTAAAATGACCACTGAACATCTGCTGCAGAACTGCCCGACATACGAGGATCAGACAGAGCAGATGTGGCCATTGCCAGTGGAACTGCAAGACAAGCTGTATGGTAGTGGCGAGAGTCTCAGGATGACCGCCGCTTTTTTCGAGAAAATAATGGTTACTGTCTGACTGTGTACGCAGAAGAAGAAGAAGAAGAAGGACTCAAACAATGAAGGCAGGTCTCCTGTGAAGAAAGCTAATTAAGAACCACCGAGAAAATGACATGGAGTCTGCAGCGTTGAAATCGTCGACTATTCAATAAATTTAAGATAGGTGGTACTGACGAATGCTCGTGTGGCACAGGGAAAATGACCGCTGAACATCTGCTGCAAAATTGTCCGACGTACGAGGACCAGAGAAAGCACATGTGGCCATCACCAGTGCCAACACTAGACAAGCTCTATGGCAGTGTCGACAGCCTCAGGATGACAGCTGCGTTCTTCGAACAAATACAAGTTGACGTCTGACAGCGTACGAAGAAGAAGAAGAAGAAGAAGAAGAAGAAGAAGAAGAAGAAGAAGAAATCGTCGACCTACCTGCTTTAATCTTGGGAAAACCGTACACATTTGGTGGCTGGACTGTTTAAGTATGCAGACGGTAGGGCCGTACTGGTGGCAGCTGAGATGAGCAACTTAAAGAACGGATATCTTGGGCCCACTTGAAGCGAGGTGTACATGGATTGACGTCATGCAACTCAGCAAAAGACATATGTTTTTACTCTCATGCCACACTGAAAAAACAGTATACGACAGTGAAAGTGTCATCTTAATAAAAGTGTCCCTTTAATGAAAGTGTCCGCTTAATGAAAATTTCGTATTAATGAAAGAGTCACCTTTATGAAAGTGTCCCTTTAATGAAAGCATCGTCTTATTCAATGTGTCACCATAATTAAAGTGGCACCTTAATGAAAGTGGCATCACAATGAAAGTGTCACCTTAATGAAAGTGTCAGATAAAAGAACGTGTTACCTTAACGAAAGTGTCACCTTAATGAAAGTGTCAGAAAAGATAAAGTGACACTTCAATGAAAGTGTCACCTTAATGAACGCGTCACTTTAATGAAAATGACATATAAGATAAATATGGGATGGAACCCACTGTAACACTACTCTTTTTGGTGTGGTCTGCTGGCATAGTTGACAGAGTACTGCTCTTAAATTATTGGACTCGAATGACTCGATTCTCTTCCTTGGGTGTTTGGGTAACTGTCCATGTTTCGCAGCCGTATGCTGCCACAGGAAAAACACAGGTTCCTTCTTATTTACGTTTGTAGGATTGCTGGTATTCTGCCATACCTTTTTCAGGCTGTGTAGCCTCTGCATTAACATATATATATATATATATATATATATATATATATATATATATATATATATATATATATATTTGTATATGTAGTAATTACTTTTCTATAAATTGTTTTTCTGCACTCCTCAACTTACGGGACAGTGTCAACTGTATACATAGCTACTTGCAGGAAGCTTGGTAAAACACTTTGTACTCATTTGCAGTGGAAGTTGCTGTAGCAATGATTATGATGATGATGATGATGCTAGTCTCGTGCACAACCCTCTTTGAACTCATATAATGACATGTGTACAGTGTCGTAGCCCTGTTATATTTTGTCCAGCAGGAAAGATTGTCTACCTTTAACTTTGGGGAACTAAGACGCAAATTCAGTCAGGCACAACATACTGACCAGTACGTCGTGTCAGGGTCAAGAACAATACATTGACCAAGACCCCATGCGCTCTTCCATGTAGTGTTCCCTGGAAACAGGCTGCTTTCACGGCAGCCTGCCTGACGAGATGTGGACTGAAGTGATTCCCGTAGAAATTAGCACCATGCAGATGAAGCCGAGTACAGCACAAACGGAGGATCGCTGTCCACCTTCATCAGCACACTTGGTGGGGATGTGAGGAAAGTTATTATAACCCGCTACTCAACGTCCTTTTCATGGTGCACAAGAGTAAACTAACTGATGGTGGGCACTAAAAAACAAACCTTTAACTTTCCAAATTGTCCATATTTGTTGCTCACGAGTGTTTCCTCTCTTTCTTCTTCTACTTCTTCTTCTTCTTCATTTTCTTTTCCGTTCGTTCTGGAAAAAGATGTTGTGACGTAGTTGTAGTAGTTTACAGCGAGGCCGTGTTATATGTGCTCTTCGACCAGATACATCCTGTTTCAGATTATTATTTTTAGCATCGGGTTTACCATACCGCTGTGATCCCTATTCTCACAACCAGATGGCACATTCCCATCGCTTGGAGGCTGAATTGGTCTGCGCTAGCTCGTTGTCCCTGATGTAAGTAGCCAACTGTGAGTTACTGGCTGCTGTAAGCTCACTGAATTCACTGCGTCGTAGGTCCTATTCATGTGTCAGTAATATTAGCTGTAACATTCGACATCTGATAGCGTTCTGCTCAGTCCAGGTCACTCAAGAACTTTAAAAAGCGGATGAAGAAATATGCAAAGCGTATGCCAGAGACTTAAGTGCTTGTCCCAGACAATTGACTTATTCAATCAACGACATTCCGAGTCAATCAATCAGTCACTCACTCAGACAGTCAGTCAGTCAGTGCCCGTGTGTTCATAAGATAGTGGCACTATTCTCTGTATTTATTACGAGGGCTGAATGTATGTAAGAGTGCTACTCCCTCCCTCACTTTCTCTCTCTCTCTCTCTCTCTCTCTGTATCTGTTTCTGTGTGCCTCTCTCTTTATTTATGTTCCTCATATACATATATATATATATATATATATATATATATATATATATATATATATATATATATATATATATATATGCATACAGAGCTTGACAAATTTTAGGGTGGCTTACCAGTCAGTCAAAAATGTCAACAAACAGCATGATCGGACTACATTCGTGCAATTTATGTTAACAAATTTAAACTAGGCACTAATTCACCTTTATTTCTACATTATAATGCGTAACAAATCAAAATATATTGTGTTACTTACACAGTGTTAGCATATTTCTTCTTAAGAAAACATGCACATCTGTCAGATGTATGGCGTGTGTGTCCTTGAACATTCTTGGTAGTTTTAGCACTGAAGTAACATTTATCGATGGCTTTAACAAGTTTAGATTGTGGCAGTGGAGGTCCTTGATAAGCTATGTTCTGTACACTCTATTATGATCGTAATGTCATGAATAATCGTGCGAGAGTCGTTATGTAGTAACGATTATAAACGGATTTTGTTTACTCGTTAAGCAAAATTGTGTACTCGTCACAGACGAGCGCTTTTATTAAGCCCTGTGTGTGTGTGTATATATATATATATATATATATATATAATCTGCTATGCGGTGGAAACATGGACACTCACGAAAGAAATGGAGTCCAAACTCAGAGTGACCTAAGCATCCCTCGAGAGACGCATGGTCGGCCTCACGCTTCATAGCCACCACACAAAAGGTCTTCATAACTCGGACATACGTCAATTGTCCCTAGTGGCAGATTCAGTTATTTATGCAGACAGGATGATACATCGCTAGGGTGCCACGCACTCCGAAGACCGGACGATCGATAGAGCACAGAGAGAGACTCCAGAGACAAGAAACGCCCACTGGGGCGACCACGTTGGTCCGACTCTCTTGCATTCGGCAGCAACATTCACGATGCCACAGATGGGCGACTCATTATCTACTGGTCCACCTTGGCCTAAGACAGGGACCGTTGGAAGATAAGTTGGGACCCACAATATTGTGAAGAACATGTCGTCCAGTAATCCACCAGTAGTAGTAATATATATGTTGTTTCTTCATCTTTTTATTTTTAATAGAAGCAAAACTGGTTGATAGATCTTCAGTCTTACTTAGTTATCTATGAGCTGCAGTGGTAAGCGACTCATAGCTGACTGCTATCGTCAGGGCCAGCGAACAAGAGCTGCCAAGACCGTTCTACACCTCCACGCGGTGATCCTGGATAACAGGCTGCAGCAGAGCAGACTGGCTAAGGAGAAGGGATCGAAGAGGGAATGCTAACCCGGTACTCAAAAAACGCTTGCTGAAGTCGGATGTGTTGGACCGAAAGGTGCAAATATTGCAGTCAAGCTGTAAACTACGACATAACGCATTCCGTTCTCTGGACTACATTCTGCTACTTAAGCCCCTTCAGAGTTTGGTAGTGGGAGATTGAGAATGAAAGAAGCCAAGCCAAGCCCAGTCGAAGCCGAAGCCAAGCCAAACCAAACCAAGCCCAGCCAAGCCAAGCCAAGCCAAGCCAAGCCAAGCCAAGCCGAAGCCAAGCCAAGCCAAGCCAAGCCGAAGCCAAGCCAAGCCAAGCCGAAGAAAAGCGAAGTCCAGCCAAGCCGAAGCCAAGCCGAAGCCAAGCCGAAGCCCAGCGAAGTCGAAGCCCAGCCAAGCCAAAGCCAAGCCACTTAGTTCTCTCATCCAACGTTGCCTACTTGTTGATGCCCGTGCAGAATGGGCGCACATCTCTTCCCCGACACTAATTGCTGGGATTACAGTGCGCCAGGGTTTGGAAATCACGAGAGAACAGAAAAAAAAGTCAGTACGTGGTTAGTGTCTCGTACGACCGATCCTCCAGTCGACCCAGCTGTAAATGGGTACCTGAGTAAGGATTAATGAAAGTAAAAACATTAAGGTTGGGAACTGGCCAGCCACCTCACAAAAAAGGCTGTGGGTTACTGCATGAAGTGCTATCGTCATCCCCGACAGCAAATATTGCCATGGGACTGACTTTTAACTTAACCTTTACTTTGGTTGAACCCAAAGATATAAGTTTAATTAAGAATTCCTTTTGCAATCTTTCTGTATTTGTTTTCTTTGACTTCCCAATTTTTCTCATTCCCAGTCGGTTCCATCAAAGGGCAGGACATATTTTGTAAATAGTATGTTTCGCCAGATCCAGCAAACTGTAGAAAGAAAAACCACCGATTAACTCACTACTAATAGCCTGATAAAAGTCCAAAAAGACAAACCAAGAAGACATTGTCCTGTTAAATTCTAATGAATGTTTAGCACAGAAGGACAGCTTTCAGAACCTGGCATCAGGTGCTGGTCTGCCATATTGAATACTAGTAATAATGTAAATCCAAACACTCTGCACTTCCCCTGTTAAAATGAACTTGAATACGAGGGGTGGTAGAAGCATTTTGGACTTTAGTATGAAAGAGTTAAGAAATGTCCCTGGAAATTGATGTGAACTTTAGTCCTTTACTGTGTGTTCGCCCTGCAAAGTGATTCACTTCTCTGTCTATTTTTGGATGCTCTGATTGTAGAATTGCTCCATCTTGATCCGGAACCACGTCTCCAGTTCACTCCCTAATCAAGTCCTGGACGCCAGAAAAACGTGCTGGTATGAAATGATGAGCACACGCACACAATGATTTCGAACCCTGTACGTTTGAATTGTAAGCCAAGCATGCACTCCCGCACCACTCACTGTCAATCCTTTTTGTGTGTAAAGGTCTGAGTCTCTGTATTCTACTGGCGGAGGAAAGGACCTTTCCACTCCTGACAGTAGTCATTTAGACAATATCGTGGCGTATTGACCAGTTCTTAGATGTGTGTGCTTATCTATGTGCCTATGTAAGTTAAGGCGATTTCAGTAGGTCAACCCAAGTGCAATGCAGAGGCCTCACCTCAGTAGGTCAATCCAAGTGCAATTCAAAGGTCTCACCTCAGTAGGTCAACCCAATCAAAGTACAATGCAGAGGCCTGACCTCAGTAGGTCAACCCAGTCAAAGTGCAATGCAGAGGCCTCACCTCAGTAGGTCGACCCAAGCAAAGTGCAATTCAGAGGTCTCACCTCAGTAGATCAACCCAACCAAAGTGCAATTCAGAGGTCTCACCTCAGTAGGTCAACCCAACCAAAGTGCAATTCAGAGGTCTCACCTCAGTAGGTCAACCCAACCAAAGTGCAATGCAGAGGCCTCACCCTGATTGCGCATGTTCAAGTTGTGTAAGTCGTGCCGGTAAGAAGGCTTTTTCTGTCCAGTCCTTGATCTTCGTTGATCGTCCTCATTTCTTAAAACCAGATAATATTGTGTTATTTCAGCTATATCTGACAGATTAAATTGCGATTATAATGTTTTATTTATTGTAATTAGTATTCTGAATTTCTAAGAATGCAAGAAGCCGCAATGATTTCGAATATTAAATTTGGATAGCTAATTCCTGTCTCTACAGAGGCCAGGAAAGAATAACAGAAGTACAAACGGAGAACATGGAAAGGTTGTTTCCCTTTGATTATTCCTAAACAAAGAAATAGTTGACTAATGAGGTTTCACTGGCCGAGTCTGGCAGTAATCTAGTTTATGTCCTGCCAGACTAAGGACTGACGACCACAGATATAACCCCACACAAGGTTTGTGAACTTCGTTGTTACAAGGTGAGTTTGGCTTTCCCTCATCATTGCTGCCAGGAGTTATTATGCTTATTATACTTCCAATAAGTGTGTCTTTATGTATAAGCGTATGAAATGTTTTCTGCCTGTTTCTGTTGAACTGCGATTTCTGCCAATTTCGAGTCTGCACATCCTTTGCTGACATTCGATGCAGACGGGTCTTAGTATCATTAAGTAAGCAGTTGTTTCCTAACAGATAGTCGGGAACCCGTTTACAGATGAATAGAGAGGAACGAAGCATTTCGGGGAACGAACTAAGTAACTTTTCTAGGAGAAACTCTCCATACACACGTCTACCTTGCCGAGGTTAGAGAACTTGCGTGCCGCAATGACCCAAGGAGGTAAGCCGGAGGGAGTTTTACTCCTTGGCAGGGTCACCGAAGCCTGACAGGTTCTTGGACAGAGACCAGAAAAAAAACACCGATGAGCAGGTGTAATCCTAAAGGTGTAGCTATAGAACCCACCGGCGAGGGGTACATGCTCTGGGCTGTACAAATCAATCACAACTTCATGAGGGGTAGTGCATTCTTGTTTCGTTGTTAACTTGTTGTCATCTTTCATTTATCATCATGGATGACAAAGAGATGCAGACTAGCGGACATTGGACCTCTACCACTTTGTGGCGATCTTTCAGGTGGCGATGAATGCTACACAAACCATCACTGCAGATTGGCTGGCAAAACTGACGGAAGAATGATGATAGCCAACCCAAAGGAATATGATATGTCCCTGGCAGGACGTGACGATATTGGAACATCGACACATTGGACTGCCTCCCTTAGGGGATAATCGAAAGATGCGTCCATAACCCATCACCACCACCCCCCACCACAATCAGTATGCCTCTAAGACAACATACTTTGTAGGAGATTGGACGTCGCCCCAACAACTAAGGAGGACGTGTGCTTTGACCGGAAGGCATTGGACTGTCAAAAGCAGCCAGTTCACAGCTAAGTGGATTACATCATCATCTAGGAGGAAGGAGGCCTTACAACGCTGCTAGTTAGCCAAACACTGTTGTTTAGCTGGTTCTGTTTTTGGACCTGCGGAAATTGATGAATTCAATCCTTATCATTACAGGAACGCTGCCGTTCTGAGATTAATCTAAATGTTAGCTAAACTGTACCGCTAATCTCATATATCGAGTCATCTACAAAATAAACACTAACATCCTTAGATTCGTCTGACTGCTATCGTCAAGGCCAGCGAACCAAAGCTGCCAAGACCCTTCTACACCTCCACGCGGTGATCTTGGATAACATGCTTCAGCAGGGCAGACTGGCTAAAGAGAAGGGATCGAAGAGGGAATGCTAACCCGGTACTCAAAAAATGCTTGCTGAAGTCGGATGTGTTGGACCGAAAGGTGCAAATATCGCAGCCAAGCTGTAAACTATGACACAACACGTTCCGTTCTCTGGACTACATTCTGCTCCTTAAGCCCTTTCAGGGTTTGGTAGTGGGAGATTGAGAACGAACGAAGAAGAAGAAGAAAAATAAAAAGAAGAAGAAGACGAAGAAGAAATATGAGTCGCGGCGCTGCACACAAAATTGTCCATGTTAACCTCGTTATAGGAAAGCGTAGCAGATGGATCTCAAGGAATTGTCCGATGATCGCATGCGTGGACGACAGACAATTTAACAGGAGCTTTTGGAGTAGGCGCTTGTGAAGGTGATGTTTGTCTCTGTCAAATTATGACAAGAGGAGTCATGTGTGCGTCATTACGAACCAAAGAGTAAAAGACAGCCAATGTAATGGAAGTATCCGTAGTCTCGGCTAAGAAATCATTCAAAACACAGGCTTCCCTTGGGAAAGTCATGATGATCATATTTTGGAATGTTAATTGCTCAATATTGGAACATTTCCAGAAAAGTTGTGGAAAGATTACTTGTGCTCGATGCAATTACATGCTAGTGACAGTGAACAGGTTGAAGCCCGAGATACGCTGGTGACTTCTCTCAACGGGAGATTTCCTGCTACACGACAACATCCGAAAACAGACAACTGGTCATACAGTGGATACAGTTCTTGCTCTGAATGTTGAGGTCTTGAAACATCCAGCACGCGTTGCCGCCATCAGACTTTCACTTGATAAGACCCTCGACACATCCAGCATATAGTTCTGAATTGATCCCATAATACTTGCGCTTGTTTGGACCCTTAAAACAGCCAACAGACAGTCCTGACTTGGCGCTATCAGCTTTTGACTTGTTTGGACCCTTGAAACATCAAAAATACAGTTTTGAATTGGCGCTATCGTACTATCACTTGTTTGGCCCTTGAAAGAACATTTGCGGCATTAGAGGTTTACATATGACAACGAAGTAATGGAGGTGGTGGAAAATTTGTTAAGGGTCACATCAAAAGACTGTTTTTTCTAGAGAACATCCACAACTTAGTGGATAGTTTGAGAAAGTATGGACTTTGTCGACAAATAAAATAAAACACAACAAATGTATGTTTTGCACTTTTGTCAAAATTATATTAATAAAATTGCTGTTACTTTAACTTTCGTGAATGTATGTTTAAAAACAAATAATATGCACGCCAGAAAATGCCAGCACAGACAAACTTGGCAAAGATGGGAAGATAAGTATTTTCAGAATCGAACGGAACATTGCAGACTCAAGACTCACCTCCACAGAATGGGTCTTAAAGACATCGTCGAATGCAATTGCGGAACACCCAAGCAGACACCAGAACATATCCTGCAGGACCGCCTCCCTTATGGAGATCAAAGACAAGCAGTTTGTCTAGGGAGAGCGACCATCCTTGAAAAACCGTGAGGGACCTGCTAGGATCTGAAACGCACAGTCTCCTTCGTGAACCTCAGCGGGCTAGAAGCATATAATAACATCAGTTGATCGAAGAAGAAGAAATTGACCTAGTTGGGATTTATCCGGGACCTGGCCTCATTTGACCGCCGTTAGATTGCGTGAAAAGTCTCTTGTACATCTCTGATCATTTCATGGACGTCTTAGGCATCCCAGTACGTAAAGAAGCACCTTTAAATGCTAATGTTCACCTTGTGTCTTTAGACTAAACATTTGCCACTTTTCTAGTGCAGATGTTGAACAGTACTGGTGAGATCAGAGTACCTTGGTGAATTCCTGGAAATATTAGTATCGATACTGATGTACAAGAACTCAACGGCGCACACTTGTTCTGTATATTAGAACAAAAGTCGGATGCACTGGGCCAACAGGCGCAAAATAAAAACCACAGTGTAACGCACACACGCCTTGGGGAATAGACAAATAAGGCGAACGCAAAAAACAATTAAAATTGTCATAGTCGTGGGCGTGATAAAAAAAAACACATTTATTTGGGTGCCAGTGCCTGATTGGTTTTTCTTTTCGTGATAAGGTCGACACGTTTTATGGTTAGTCACGTGGCTAGCCCATTTTCTTAATGTACTAAACATTTATCATAAACAACAATTGAACAAACTAAACATAAAGAGAATGTTAAGCAATAAAGCTTGCCAAAACTATTTAACGTGAGAATAATCTCGAGTGGTCAATTCCAAAGCGGTTTACTTACATTCTGGGCTAAACAATTTGACAGTTTAATTATTGATTTGATCGATATTTTCACTGGTTGCAGTCGGGTGGCTAAGGAAGAGGAAAATTTGGTTTGGCCGAAGCGCCAAAATTCAATTAAACCCAATTGGAGGATGTGTGGGAACCTGGCACTGGCTAAACCACGGCAGAATTGCCGGGTAGCGCTGCGTGAAAATTTTATTTTCTCGAACAAGCTGGCTTCACACAATCCTCAACAGTAGAGCCCAGGATGTGAGTGTAAGATAGCACACGAACGAACAAATAAACATGTGGGTGATGGATGAGCAAGTGTAAAGGTGTGAAGAGAAATAAGATTGTTTGGAAGCACGTAGTCAGACAGAGATAGTCGGACTCGAGTTCGATAAGACACGAGGTAAGAGATTGATTGTCCAGAAGGGCTGTGTATTACGTGAAAGTTGTTTGAAGCGGCATGCAATGAACAGGGGTATCTGAGTGACGTGTGGGTTAGATCTCCTGCTTGTCACTCCAAAGGTACGGGAAATGGAACAAGTCATCGACACGCTCTAGTCTACCTAGTTGCAAATATGTCCCTGACACTTTTATGGAAAGAAAGTCAATGATGTAAGCAATTAGTCACCTCATCATGTTGTTGTTGTTGTTGTTATTTAATGCCCACGATGAGTAAGTTTACTCTCTTATACTTGCAGGAAGACTAACTTCTGGTCAGGCAAAATATACCGGACAAGACTCTCACCTCGGCTTCCTCGTAGCCCTCCCTGAAAACGTGTTGTTTTCATGGCAGCTTGCCTAACAAGGTGAAAGATCGACGGGATTACCGTAGTAGTGAGAGAAATGCAGATGAAGCCAAGCATAGTACAACCGCACGGAGGACACCGGTCCACCTTCTTCCGCATGCTCGGGATGTGAGGAAAGCTACTGCAACACGTCACTTAACGTTCTATTCAGGGTGCACAAATGAGTAGACCTACTCATTGTGGACATTCGAAACGACAACTCTTTTGTACGCCCTGAAAAGGGTTCTAGTAGCTTTCCTCACATTCCGAACGTGCTGATGAAGGTGGATCACGGCCATCCAAGCGGCAGTGCTATGCTTTGCTTCATCTTCGTGACGCTTTATACTTCGGGGATCACGTCGATCCACATCTCGTCAGCTAGACTACTTTAAAAACAGACTTTTTTCCAGGAACTCTACATAAAAGAAAAAAGTTGTCTTGGTTAGTATGATGTTCCTAACCCTGATGCGACGTCCTGATCAGTATGTTGTGCCTAACCCTGACGCGCGTCCTGGTCAGTATGTTGTGCCTAACCCTGATGCGACGTCCTGATCAGTATGTCATGCCTAACTGGCCTAGCGTCTAAGTTCCCTTTACCCCACCTTAAACAAATTTATGAATACAAAAAGCTGAGACCTAGTGCAATGGAGTATCTAAGACTTCATCGTCGACGCAGTCTCTGCTACGAGACTGTCCTTACCTTTTGTTCTTCAATGCAAGATCGAAGAAAGTTCGTTTCTCTTGAAGGAAAGTGATCAGGTACAAGATCTTTTTGTGAAACGCTCAAATGTATCTTGCTATATAAATGTGTACACGATTCAACTGTTAGTTCATGATGTTTAGATTATGATAGAGCACTCTGTCACACGCTCTACCCTTACCTTCCTATGTGTTGCGATCATTCCTAAGAAAGAAGATAATTTACTAAGGGACAATAAAACAAAAGGATACATAGGATACAAATGATACAAAGAAGATTGATAAGGCTGAAAGTGGGATTTCAGAGTTATAGTTATGAGGAAAGATTAAGAAAAACCGTCCTATAGTGTCCAGAAAAGAGAAAAATGCAAAGTGACTTAATATAGAATTATAAAATAATTAAACGGAAAGGATAAATTTGACTATAACAGGTTTTTCAAAATAAAACCACCCACAAGAACAAGAGGACACATGTGTTCATTAATTTAAAGAACTGTTCAGATTAGATATTAAACGCATTGCCCCAGGAAATAGTGGAGGTAGGGTCAATTAATGCATTCAGGAATATATTGGATGTGCATAGTTATTAGATCAAGGACAGCTCAAAGAAACTGGTTCTATACAGACTATACAGAGTCTTCCAAACCAGTATTAGGACATTCAGTTAAGTTAAGTTAAGTCAAGTTAAGTTAAGTTAAGTTAAGTTAAGTTAAGTCAAGTTAAGTTAAGTTAAGTTAAGTGGTCGGAAAAGAGCATTTGGAATGCAAAAGGTCAGATGGTATTTAACAGATAGCGGATTTATTAATAGAACATTTGATGGATAGCGAATTTGTTGTCATACATGTCGTTGGAACACTGTTTTGGGCAGAATATGAACCTGGTTAGAAGCTAAGACAGATGGGCAGACTGTACGTGATTAGGGTACATTTTATCAGTTTAAAAATGGACTTCCAACTTTAAACAGCAATTGGAATGTCGATGAATAATTACTTCATTTAGAAACATGAATATACACGAGAATATATTAAACAAGTGTATAGTGTCGGCAGGTTTGGGAAAACAGACGATCCGACTATATACGAACAGGTACTGGTTTAACTAGCGGAGGGAGTGACTGGCAGGTCACGAGAGAGAGAGAATGTGTCGGTTAAGTCGTGGGAATACGTTTATGATAATTGAGTAAACAGATGGGCGTGTTTGGTCCCTGGGAAATATAGAAAGACATTTAGCAACTAAAAGGGGAACACACAAAAGAAGGGGCGGAGAAAGTTCAGCAGACCAATAGGAATTACATCTTTGACATGTATTTAACAAGAAGACAGGCGCAACACGAGAGAGCAGAGGAAAACGAGAGAAAAGAACGTCAAAAGAAAACCAGAGATGGATGAAATGTGGTCGGACTGCAGCCCTCGTCAGTGACGGGTGATTTAGCTCTGCACCAGAGTTACATGTGCTCTGATATTGCCAGAGATACTCTAGGGTGGAAATGTGCGTACTTTTGGTTGAAGCTTGTTACAGATACAGATAAGTAGAGAATGACATAAGAACAACGCAGACATGAGAAGGATATATGCTCAGTGGACTGAAATAGCAACACGTTTTCTAAAAGTTTTCTCCTAGCACAGAGACCAGATATCAAGAACAGAGATTGACAGCTAGGACTAGATATAATAATAATAATTTTCTCCTAGGTATCTAGGACCCGTTGCGGCGATTGACCACTAGCATGTGCAACTGCTGAGGCTTGTAGACAAACCTCGTACAGTGCCGAAGGAGTAACTGCTATCTGTCGGAGCCATGTAAAACGGAGGCGGCCCATCCCACACCTCAAACCGGTTGATGGGAGACCGTTGTTACGCTTAGCTGACTTGGATATTATCTATCTGGTGAGCTGGTACTTTCTGGTCTAGTCGAACCACCTGACCAAACACGGACAGGCGGCGGCGGACCAGAGTGTCCGAAATGGAGGGAAGACTCGTCTTTGCAGACACCTCGACATTATGGAGGAGATCGAACCACCAGATCCCGAGTATGCGCAGCTGGTTGCGCATATGAAATTCATCGAGTCTTGATATGTCTTGTTTAAGTATGGTTCAAGTCTCTGAACCATAGATATCAAGAACAGATATTAAGAGCTAAGACCAGATATCAAGAACAGATATTGAGAGCTGAAACCAGATATAAAGAACATATATTAAGAGTAGAGATCAGATATCCAGAACATTTATTAAGAGCTGAGAATGGATATCAAAAACAGATATAGAGAGCTGAAACCAGATATAAAGAACATATATTAAGAGTAGAGATCAGATATCCAGAACATTTATTAAGAGCTGAGAATGGATATCAAAAACAGATATTGAGAGCTGAAACCAGATATAAAGAACATATATTAAGAGTAGAGATCAGATATCCAGAACATTTATTAAGAGCTGAGAATGGATATCAAAAACAGATATTGAGAGCTGAAACCAGATATAAAGAACATATATTAAGAGTAGAGATCAGATATCCAGAACATTTATTAAGAGCTGAGAATGGATATCAAAAACAGATATTGAGAGCTGAAACCAGATATAAAGAACATATATTAAGAGTAGAGATCAGATATCCAGAACATTTATTAAGAGCTGAGAATGGATATCAAAAACAGATATTGAGAGCTGAAACCAGATATAAAGAACATATATTAAGAGTAGAGATCAGATATCCAGAACATTTATTAAGAGCTGAGAATGGATATCAAAAACAGATATTGAGAGCTGAAACCAGATATAAAGAACATATATTAAGAGTAGAGATCAGATATCCAGAACATTTATTAAGAGCTGAGAATGGATATCAAAAACAGATATTGAGAGCTGAAACCAGATATCAAGACCACATGTTGAAAACAAACCAGTGTCCTAGAACTGACATTTATAGCCGAGTTCGAGAACAGGTATTGAGAACAGACCACAGACACTTCCGTAGAAGCTAGGTAAAAATTACACACTACTGTTTGTCAGACCAAAAGATAAACAGCAAGGTAAAGATAGTTGCAGGGTGTTGCATTAGTACGTTATGCACGAAATCAGTTGATAGATTGACAGAATATCGATTGAGGTTAATTATACTATTTGTGTTTAATGAATTTTATGTAACTTTTATTTTATATTTTATACAATAATAGAAAGTGCTGTGTAAAACCGATGTTTGGTTTTACGGCGAAATTCAAGATCAAAATGTGAGCCATAGATCAGTTCCGTGCGGTGTTAAATGGCGAAGAGATCTGCCACATAGAACTTAAGTGTGTCAATCGGACATGGACAATTACTTAGTTTAAGAATCGCTGTAGTCTGATCTGTATTACATAATATAAATATAAATATTACATAATATAAAATAGAAATATACAATTATTTAACATCTCTTTTTATTTACTGCCTCTTTCTGTTTACCACCCCTGTCTATTTACCCCGTCTTTTCACCGCCTCTTTGTATTCTTATTCTTATTCTTCTTCTTCTTCTTCTTCTTTTTATTATTATTTTTATTATTGTTCTTTCTCTTCGTACTTCTTCTTCTTCGTACGCTGGTTAAAGCGATATACGTTGCACTGGGTTACTTTGTTAAGCCTGTGGCCCAGTACATCCGATTTCAACATGCGTTTCTGTAGGGATGTCCTCCTTAGCCTTTGGCTGTCCCCAGCCTATCTGCAAGGCAGCAGTTGTTTTTGGTCAGAGTTGTCTCTCTTAGGGAAGTTGTCTTGCAGGACTATGGAGTCTTCCCCACTCGTGTCTATAGGGTGTGGCAATGATATGATATAATGGACTGTATGTACTAGTTTTTCAAGTCTCTCGGAAGAGAGGCAGTCCAGTGTGTCTGTGTCCCAGGATCGTCACGTCCTGCCAGAAACCTAGCATGTGCATGTAAGTGGGGTATCTCCTTGCTCCTTTTATTGTCTCGGCTCATCTGCAGTGATGGTACGCCTAGCATTCCCCGCCACCTGGGAGGTTGTCACAAGAGGGCAGAGGTGCAATGTCCGCTGGCCTGCATCTCTTCTGCGTCCATTGGGATGACTGATTGCAGACAGAGGTAACGAGCGACTTCCTCTTTGTTTCATCTCCCGCTACCAAACCATGAAAATGACTTTCCAAGTAGCAGAATCATGTCCAGAAAACGGAATGGGCTGTGTCGTAGTTTACAGCTTGACTGCGATATTTGCACTTTTCGGTCCGACCCATCCGACTTCAGCATGCCATTTTTGGGTATCGAGCTAGCCTTCCCTCTTCGATTTATTTTCCTTAGCTAGTCCGGTCTGTTGCAGCCTGTTATCCAGGATGATCGTGGAGGTGTAAAAGGGTCTTGGCAGCCCTGGTTCGATGGCCCTGACGCTAGCAGTCAGCTATGGGTCGCTGACCACTGCAGCTCATGCACTGCTCAGCATCTTGATCTATCGCATGTGTCTATTTACCACCTCTGTTTGTTTATCATCTCTTTCTGTGTACTACCTCTGCCTGTTTACTACCTCAGTCTGTTTATCGTCTTTGACAGTTTGCTACTTATGTCTATTTACCACCTCTGTTTGTTTATCACATCTGCCTGTTTACCACCTCTGCCTGTTTACCACCTCAGTCTATTTATCGTCTTTGACAGTTTACTACTCATGTCTGTTTACTACGTATGTCTGTTTATCACATCTGCCTGTTTACCACATCTGCCTGTTTACCACCTCAGTCTAATTATCGTCTTTGACAGTTTACTACTTATGCATGTTTATTACATCTGTCTGTTTATCACATCTGCCTGTTTACCACCTCTGCCTGTTTACCACCTCAGTCTATTTATCGTCTTTGACAGTTTACTATTTATGTCTGTTTACTACATCTGTCTGCTTATCACATCTGCCTGTTTACCACCTCTGCCTGTTTACCGCCTCAGTCTTCTTCTTCTTCTTCGTACGCAGTCAGACAGTAACCATTATTTTTTCGAAAAAAGCGGCGGTCATCCTGAGGCTGTCGACACTGCCATAGAGCTTGTCTTGCAATTCCACTGGTGATGGCCACATCTGCTCTCTCTGATCCTCGTATGTCGGGCAGTTCTGCAGCAGATGTTCAGCGGTCATTTTACCGGTACCGCACGGGCATTCGTCGGTACCACCTATCTTCAATTTGTTGAATAGGTGGTATCTCAGTCTATTGTGGCCAGTGCGAAGTCTGAAGACAACGACCTTCTCTCTTCTGTTCAACTGGTAATAGGCATCGTTTTTGGTGTAACCAGTATGTTCGGTTTCCCATTTGGTCATGTGTCTGGCTTTGATAAGCCATTTGACTCTTCGTACGTCATACTAGTATATGTTTGTGGTAGTCTTGCACCTTCTTTTGCCATTCTGTCTGCCTCCTCGTTGCCTTAGATTGTGCAGTGTGATGGGACCCACTGTACCGCTACCCTTTTTGGTGCGGACTGCTGGCACAGTTTGCAGAGTGCTGCTCTTAAGTCATTAAGCTCAGTGTTTTTCTGGCTTTTTAGCGCTGTGACTACGGCGAGAGCATCTTTAAGCAGGACTATATGGCTTTCATTTTCTTTGTTTGTCACCATTTCTTCCACTGCCGCCCTCAGTGTCTCTGCCTCCGCTCTGAAATTGCTTGTGTACTTACCAGTAGCGAATGACAGTGTTATTTTTCTGCCATTTTGTAGGTTCAGGAATGCTCCTGCCCCTCCGTTCTGTGTAGTGTTTGTTACAGAACCGTCGGTGTATGCATGGGTCCAGTCCATGCTTGGGTAGTTTTTCGATATAAAGCTTAGGGTAGTATCTGTCTTTTCTTTTTCAGTCTGGCAGTTTTTGTTTCCAATACCTGGTACATTTTCTACCACATCTGGAAATAAATCCTGCCTCCAGGTAGGTTTTCATACAGTAGATATGGGTTTTGGTGTTGTTAGTTCGTTTATGGGATCTTCGTGCATCTTTGCTTTGCCTATTTCTGCAAAGTTTCTCCGCTTTAGTTTCCCATTTCCCAAATTGTTTAGTCTCTGGTGCATTGGATGGTCAGTCAGTCTTCGGAGTTTCTCTGACTGCAGCTGGGCTCTGCAGTCTCTTCTATCGGTCATGGATTGCAGTTTTGTAATCTTTTCAAGTTCTACAATTGGCGTTGACTTTATGCCTCCTGTTATAACTCTCATGGCTTGGTTTTGAAGTTTGCTAACTTTATCGAAGTTCGCCTTTGCTGCTGTTGTCCATCGCCTCAGTCTAATTATCGTCTTTGACAGTTTACTACGTATGTCTGTTTACGACATCTGTCTGTTTATCACCTCTGCATGTTTACCACCTCTGCATTTTTACCACCTCTGTCTGTTTACCGCCTTTGTCTTTTTGACTAATTCTGTTTATTCGACAGTGTTTCTGCCTCACTCAAGCATTATCACTCCCATTTCTCAATGTTATCTGCCAATTACAGTGTGTGCATTTCTGGCAATGTTTTCTAACGTACAATACTGGCCATTTCATTTAATCTGAAGCTTGATCCAACTATTAGACTGTACGTTGATGTACGTTAAAAATGTAGCTCTCTTATTGGCGAAGTTACATCTCTTTCAGGACTTGCGTCTCAGTCCCGCCCCAAACAGTTTCCTACGTTCCCATCGTAAGTAATATGACATTCCATTTCGGGTTAAGGGGATAACAAGTCGAAATAATTTTATTTTAAATTAATAAGTAAAGACTTAGATAAATGCATGAGTTCAGAAAAGATGGTTATATTCAGCTTTGTGAAGGGTAAGGGTTATGATTAGGATAGGGTTAGTTTTATGGTTATGTTTAGAGTTAAGGTTAGCGTTAGTATTAGGATTAGGGTTATGATTAGGATTGGGTTAGGTTTATGGTTATGTTTAGAGTTAAGGTTAGCGTTAGTATTAGGATTAGGGTTATGGTTAGGATAGGGTTAGGTTTATGGTTATGTTTAGAGTTAAGGTTAGCGTTAGTATTAGGGTTATGGTTAGGTAAGGGTTAGGGTTATGTTTAGAGTTAGTATTAGATATGCAACAACAATGAGCAGATTAACAAAAAGGGTCTGAGAGAACAAAAAACTCACTGTTAAAACAAAAACACTTGTTTACCAGGTCTGTGTCCTCAGCACTCTTCTTTACGGCAGTGAGACATGGTCTACCTACATGCACCAAGAAAGGCGGCTAACAGCTATCAAATGAAGTGCCTGCGCAGAATCCTGGGCGTTGGGTGGCAAGACAAGATCACCAACGCTGAGGTGTTGGAGAGAACAAGCACTGTCACAATTTTTTCCATGCTTAGTCATCGAAGGCTCCCCTGGCTGGGACACTTTCGCAGGATGTATGATGGCAGAATACCAAAATATCTTCTCTATGGGGAATTACAGTTGAGGAAAAGGTCTCATGGCCGGCCACTACTTCGGTACAAGGATGTATGCAAGCAGGATATGAATGACGCAACAATCGATTTGGAATCATGGGAACAGGACGCCATGGACCGTGTTACATGGAGGGGCATGATTAAGCATGGAATACAGACAAAGGAGATACTGGTTGCTGATAGGCTAAAGACTCAGAGTTTGAGAAGACACACCATACGATGCCGCAAACGGTCCTGACTTTTCTTGCACACACTGTGGAAGATGCGTCTCTGCCCGGATTTGTCTTACGAGTCACATTCGTTACCGTCATGGACTGTAGTAGCATACCTTTTCAAAGCACAATTACTATCGTCTGACAAAACGGAAGGAGCTAATGGGTGGGTGCCACTACAACGTCGGACAAGCATGCTGATGTACAAACTGGATGCTAGTCTCCTACCATGGACCAAAGTTGACAGATTCAAGAAATTCGTATCTGTTCTCGCAGAATAATTTGACACCCCCAACAGTTAGAAATTGTACTATTCTGTGACGTTACTACCTCATCTTTGGTGCTAAAAATGTATATGTATTTTGTTTGGGGTGAATTTAACCGCTAGTACCATCTCTAAGGTTATTTAATTTCCGTGGGCTTTTATAGAACAGCTGTCAGGCATTTATGTCGCTCCTCTCCCTGAAAGGCATGTCTAAAAATAACTGCACATGCATAGGTCGACATCGGTTTCACAAATTTAGGTCAAAGAAGAGTTCCTAAAGACACATGTTCTTGACGTTCCAGGTTATTGGTGTTACTGATGCTTGATGTTACGAGTTATTGAGGTTACTGATTCTTGACTTTATGGGTTATTGAGGTCACCGATTCTTGACTTTACGGGTTATTGAGGTTACCGATTCTTGACGTTACATGTTACTGAGGTTACCGATTCTTGACGTTACAGGTTATTGAGGTTACCGATTTTTGACGTTACAGGTTATTGAGGTTACCGATTCTTGACGTTACGGGTTATTGAGGTTACCGATTCTTGACGTTACAGGTTATTAGTGTTACCGATTCTTTCATTGCATATTCTTGACGTTACGGGTTATTTAAGTAACATATTCTTGGCTTTACATGTTCTAGACGTTACATATTCTTTCATTACATGTTCTTGGCTTTACGGATTATTGAAGTAACATATTCTTGGCTTTACGGATTATTGAAGTAACATATTCTTGGCTTTACGGATTATTGAAGTAAAATATTCTTGGCTTTACGGATTATTGAAGTAACATATTCTTGGCTTTACGGGTTATTGAAGTATCATATTATTGGCTTTACGGATTATTGAAGTAACATATTCTTGGCTTTACGGGTTATTGAAGTAACATATTCTTGGCTTTACGGGTTATTGAAGTAACATATTTATGGCTTTACGGGTTATTGAAGTATCATATTATTGGCTTTACGGATTATTGAAGTAACATATTCTTGGCTTTACGGGTTATTGAAGTAACATATTCTTGGCTTTACGGGTTATTGAAGTAACATATTTATGGCTTTACGGGTTATTGAAGTATCATATTATTGGCTTTACGGATTATTGAAGTAACATATTCTTGGCTTTACGGGTTATTGAAGTAACATATTCTTGGCTTTACGGGTTATTGAAGTAACATATTCTTGGCTTTACGGGTTATTGATGTAACATATTCTGGTATTTACAGGTTCTTTAAGTTACGGTAGCAATGAACCAATGATTCGTGATATTGGGTATTTTCAAAATATATTAACCATTCTGGGAAAAAAATCACGTACTTTCACAGAAAAAAAAAATGTTTTCAAAATGTATGTTCCCCGGTAAGAGTGGAGGAATGTAGTGTGAACACGTATTAATCCTAAAGTCTATTCAAATCCGGCTTGCGGTAAATTATTTTACTTTCAAAGTTTCAAGATAAAAACCGTATAGACTTAACTAGCAATATCTCTGCAAACATATGCACGTCAAAGCAACTGTACAAAATTGTTACTGATCCAGCAGCATTTTGACTCTCGCCTTTGGGTCTAATGCCATGTAATTGTATCCGCACGGGATCAAGATGCTGAGCAACGCAAGAGCTGCAGTGGTCAGCGACCCATAGCTGACTGCTAGCGTCAGGGCCAGCGAATCAGAGCTGCCAAGACCCTTCTACACCTCCACGCGGTGATCCTGGATAACAAGCTGCATCAGGGCAGACTGGCTAAGGAGAAGGGATCGAAGAGGGAATGCTAACCCGGTACTCAAAAAATGCTTGCTGAAGTCGGATGTGTTGGACCGAAAGGTGCAAATATCGCAGCCAATCTGTAAACTACGACACAACGCATTCCGTTCTCTGGAGTACATTCTGCTACTTGAGCCCTTTCAGTGTTTGGTAGTGGGAGATTGAGAACGAACGAAGAAGAAGAAGAAGAAGTATCTGCACATGTTTATTAGTTGTTGCCTAGTACCTCTCCAAATGTAGGCCTACCTTGACGGGGTTGGAGAGCTTGAGTGTCCCAGTGATCCAGGGAGCTATGCCGGCGGGAGTTTTACTCCTGTTAGGGTCACCCAAGCCGGACAGGTCCTTGGAGAGGTGGCCAGACTAAGAGGCCGAGGAGCAGGTGGAGCACTTTAGGTGGAGCTGTAGAACCCACCGGCGAGTGGTACACTCTCTGGGCTGAGCCAATCCACCTCCATTACATGGGTTAAATGCATTCTTGCCTCGTTCTTTACTTTTGTCTTCTATCAGTCATCCCAATGAACGTAGACGAGATGCAGGCCAGCGGACATTGCACCTCTGCCCCTTTGTGACAATCTCTCAGGTGGCGGGGAATGCTAGGCGTACCATTACTGCAGAAGAGACAAGAATACTAAAGGGGATTAAGGAGATACCCCACTCACGTGTATATGCTACGTTTCTGGCAGGACGTGACGATTCTGGGACACAGACACACTTGACTGCCTCTCTTCTGAGATACTAGAAAAATGGGTCCATAAAGTCCATCATATCATCATCATAACATATCCTTTCGAGCAAGACCACAGTCTGCCCAAGCAACTTTAAGGTGCTGAAGACGGAGGCAACCAGCCAAAAGACGCACTACAGCAATCAGTATACCAAGCAAATACGCAACATGAAAGTATGCCTATATCTGCAAAATATTATGGCACTCGGCCTGTGGTGGACAACCAGGCAGGTACAGTGCCGGGTCCCCCGTCTCGAAAGGGCACACACTTTATTACTGGAGGTCCTTCTCGGATGCCTCGTGGAGTCAGGAGGCACAAGAATAGAGCTACTGGCCAAAAAAAAAAAAAAAAAACAAAGGAAATAACACTTAAAATAATGCACTGGAATGCTGAAGGCGTCAACAGTAAAAGAGATGGCTATAGTAAAAAATTAGAGCTTGAGAATATTCTATATGAAGAGCAAGTAAATGTATGTTGCTTGCAAGAAACGCATCTCAATTAAGATATAGCCTTCAAAATTAGAGGATACCAGTGCTATAGGTCTGACCGACAAGACAGGCAGAAGGGTGGAGTACTGACACTTGTGAGAAATAGCATCAATGCGTATCAGCAGGAAGTAGATATGGAGGGGGCATAGTACCAGATGATGCATCTCAAGACAGAAAGTTCAGAATTACACCTGCTAAATTATTACTGTCCGAGTGGTCGTCCACTGGCGCTGAATACAATTGCAACAAAGGAAAGACTGATTATGTGTGGAGACTTCAATAGCCACTCGCAGAGCTAGGGCTATGATAAATGGATAGGAGGGGTGAGAAGCTAGAAAACTGGCAGGATGACAATGTACATCTTGATTAACCAGCCAACAGACCCACCGATCTTCTACTCGAGATCATGGCACACCACTTCTACACCAGATTTGGCATTCCACTCACCAGGCATGGAATGGAACATTACACGCATTGTCGGGAAACAACTTGGAGGTAGTGACCACAGACCAGCATTTCTAACTATTGAAAATGAATACGTCAAGGAGAGTAGTACCCTGCCTCGGTGGAATTACAGGAAGACAGACTGGTCAATGTACCAGCATCGGTCTAGTATGCTGACTAGAAATCTAACAACAGATGAAAACATAAATAAGGTAGTCGATAATTTCAGCAGATGCATGCTACAGGCTGCCCATGAAACAATACCTAGAGGGGCCCGCAAACAATATAGGTCATACTGGAATAGTGAATTAGAACAACTGCAAAACGAGGTAGAAACATCTAGAAAGCAAGCAGAGATTAGTCCATGTCAAGAACACCACAAAAAATGTCAACATGCTAAGGCCAAATTTCAAAGCGAAAAGTTGCAGGCTAGAAGAAGAAGTTGGAGGGAGAAAACAGAGTCTCTGAACTTTGAAAAGGATACAAGAAAACTGTGGAAGTTGGTAAAACAACTTAATGATGAGGGTGCACAGAAAAACACAACGATTACACGAAACAAAGATGGAAACATCCTCACAGGCAAACAAGCCGCTGATCACTTTGCGGACTCTTTTGCAAAAGATAGCAACATTGAAGTTGACAGAGAGAAACAACAAAGTGTTCATGAGGAACGAGAAAATACAGAGCGAGATGGTGCCATGCCCGAAGTTATGGAGACACCAATCACATACAAAGAACTGGAGTTTGCAATATCCAAACTGAAAATGAGAAAGTCGCAAGGAACAGATGAGATGATCAAGAACTTGGGAACAGCAGCAAAAACAAAGCTGCTTCAGATCTTCAACATTTGTTGGACATCAGGTACAGTCCCACAGACCTGGAGAGAAGCAATCATGATACCACTCTCAAAACCAGGAAAAGACAGTTCCATGGCATCCAGCTAAAGACCAATCAGCCTCACAAGCTGCATCTGTAAAACAATGGAACGTATTATCAACCTAAGGCTGCAGTGGTATCTTGAGAGCCAAAACCTTCTTGTGCCACAGCAGGCAGGATTTAGTAAATGCAACTCCACTGAAGACCAGGCAACATACCTCTCACGAGAGATCGAGGACACATTCCAGGACAAGAAATTGGTATTAGCAGCATGGATAGACTTGGATAGACTAATGAAAGCTTTTGATACAGTTTTGAAAGAAGGACTTTTAAAGAAACTGAGAAATAATGGAGTGATGGGTAGGATGTACAAATGGATAAAAGCATACTTACATAACAGAAGAGCCAGAGTTCAACTAGATGGTCTCAAGAGTAAGAAAATTCTACTGCGTCATGGTGTGCCTCAGGGAGGGGTTCTTTCCCCTACACTTTTCATAGTCTTCATCAATGACTTGATTGCTGAGCTACCACAAGGAACAAAAGTTGCAATGCATGCAGATGACTTGGTAATATGGTGTACAAATGAGCAAGACACAGGGGCCACCAGAATGCTGCAAAGAGCTATTGATGCCTTGACCTCATGGACAAACAGATGGTGTGTCAACATTAACACAGAAAAATGTAGCACTACGCTTTTCACCCTATCGCCAAAACAAAAAGGTTGAGTTATCAAGATAAATGGAGAACACCTCAAAGAAGATAAACAGCCCACCTATCTTGGAATTACATTTGATGATAGGTTGACATGGAGGGAACACGTCAACAAGGCAGCCAAAAAAGCCAGGAGAAAGTTAGCCATCCTGAAAAAATTAAGTGGAACCACATAGGGAGCTAGTGGAAAGATTCTTAACAAAGTTTACCAACAAGGTATACGGCTACATCTGGAATATGGATCAGCAGCGTGGTGCCCTGCAGCAAATACTACCCTAAAAGAGGTGGACAAGGTGCAAAATCAGGCACTTAGGGTCATTACAGGAGCAATGAAATCAACACATATAGTGGAGATGGAGAAAATGGGAAGAATGCAAGAACTAAGAGAACGCATAGATACAAATGTATTACCACAGACAGAAAAGTTCCTCTGCATGCCGATCCTTCCAATGAAAGACAGATTTCAAAATTTAGCAATGGGAAGACTGAAAAGAAGTAGTTTTATGCATCAGGCGAAACGACTTCGCAGGGAAATTATGGATCTACCTGAAGTTGACATCCCCCTGAAGTATGTGCCAGAACAAACCTTTTGGAGAGAGGAGCATGGACTATCAGTATGCATTCAAACAAAAGTGAAAGGAATATTAGTCAAGGATGAACAGAACAGGGTGCAACGTAGGATAGTGATCCTCAATTTCCTGGATGAAGAATACCCACAAGATCTCTGGATCAGAGTATACACAGATGGGTCAGTACAGAATGCAGTAAAGAATGGTGGAGCGGGAGTGTACATAGAATACCCAAACAAATGAATGAGGTTATGAGAACTTTAAAGAACAAGAAATCGCCCTGAAAAGATGGGGTAACAAATGAAATGCTGATGGGGTTGGGCCTAACAGCAAAGAGGAAGTTACTGTCAGTCCTGAACCAAAGCTGGAAAAGGGGAATTGTACCTCAGGCATGGACAGATGCTGTACTTATACCAGTACCAAAGAATGGAAAAGATAGAACAGATTCAAATGGATACAGGCCTATCAGTCTACTGAGCTGTGTAGGTAAACTGATGGAGCGTATGATAAACACCAGACTGATGTGGCACCTGGAAGCAAAACACATATTAATTCCACAGCAAGCAGGATTTAGACAACACAGATCCACTGAGGACCAGATCACTCTCAAGGCGCAGGAAATAGAGGATGCTTACCAAGAGAAAAAGCATACAGTAGCGGTTTGGGTGGATCTAGAGAAGGCATTTGACAAGGTGTGGAAAGAGGGACTTAAAGTCAAGCTACGAAGAAGTGAAGTATCTGGAAAAATGTACAGATGGATCAGCCACTATCTCGAAAACAGAACAGCCAGAGTTCAAGTACAAGGGCAGATGAGCAAAAAAGGTGACACTGGAGTAAGGAGCACCCCAAGGGGGAGCACTGTCACCCGCTTATGAACAAAATCATAGAGAATATACCAAGAAGAGTCCACAGCTCCATGTTTGCAGACGATCTGGCTATGTGGACCTCTGAAAAAAATCTCGCGGTAGCAAACAATCGGATGCAGCAGGCCCTAACATTGCTGGAGCAGTGGGCGAAATCATGACTGGTCAAAATAAATGAAGAAAAAACAACATGTACGATATTCTCGCTTTCAAATAAACCACATAACACCAAAATAAGTCTTAATGGCAAATGCCTGCAACTAAACGACAACCCAAACTACTTGGGCGTCACATTTGATCGCCGCATGACATGGAAAAGTCAGATTGAGAGAAACCGAATGAGAGCAAGACAAAGAATGGCAATTGTAGAACTTGAAAAGATTACAAATCTGCAATCTAAGACCTATATAAGAGACAGCAGAGCCCAGCAGCAAGCAGATAAACTAAAAAGACTGACAGACCATCTAATGCATCAGAGACAATAGATTTGGAAAAGATAAACTAAAGCGGAGAAACTTTGCAGAAACAGCCAAAGCAAAGATAAGCGAAGATCCCATGAACACCATAACAACACTAAAACCCATCCCTACTGTACGCAAACCCACCTGGAAGCAGCATATCATTCCAGAGGTGGTAGAAAATATACCAGGTATTGGACACAAGAACAGCCAGACTGAAAAAGAAAGAAGAGACATAACCCTGAAGTACATAGCAAAAAAACTACCCAAGCATGGATTAGACCCATGCATACACCGACGGTTCTGTAACAAACACAACACAGAATGGAGGGGGGATGGGTATCCCTGGGCCTAACAAACGGTAAAAAAATAACACTGTCAATGGCAACTGGAAAATACTCAAGCAATTTCAGAGCGGAGTCAGATGCACTGAAGGCTGCAGTAGAAGCAATGCTGACAGGCGAAAACAATGAAAGCCAGATAGTCCTGTTTACAGATGCCTTGGCCGTAGTCACAGCACTAAAAAGCCAGAAAAGTACTGAACATAATGACTTAAAAGCAGTACTCTGTCAACTATGCCAGCAGTACGCACCAACAAGAGTAGTGGTATAGTGGGTTCCATCCCACTGTAACATTCAAGGCAACGAGGAAGCAGACAAACTGGCAAAAGAAATTGCAATATTACCACAACCAGATCCTAGTGGGACATGCGAAGAGTCCAAACGGTTTATTAGGGCCAGATACATGGCCAAATGGGAAACAGAGCATACTGGCTACCCAAAAAGGATTCCTATTGCCAGTTGAACAGAAGAGAGCAGGTCGTGGTCTTCAGACTCCGCACAGGCCACAACAGACTGAGGTACCATCTATTCAATAAACTGAATATAGGTGGCACTGACGAATGCACCTGTGGTACGGGGAAAATGACCGCTGAACATCTGCTGCAAATTTGCCCGACATACGAGGACCAGAGAAAACACATGTGGACATCACCAGTGCCAACAATAGACAAGTTCTATGGCAGCCTCAGGATGACAGCTGCTTTCTTTGAACAAATTCAAGTTGATGTTTAACAGCGTACGAAGAAGAAGAAGACGATAAGAAGAAGAAGAAGAAGAAGAAGAAGAAGAAAAAGAAGAAGAAGAAGAAGAAGAAGAAGAAGAAAAAGAAGAAGAAAAAGAAGAAGAAGAAGAAGAAGAAAAATACCCAAACAACATTAGGGATACAGTCAGAGTACCAACTCGGAAATTCTGTCAAACATATGATGCAGAAATACAGGCAATCAAGCTGGCAACTGAGAAACTGTTGAACACCAATGTCAGTTCACAACCTGTACATTTTCTGACAGATGCACAATCAGCACTCCAAGCACTGAAATTTTAGAAACTGCCAGATCTACAGGCTCTACTGTCTGAACTGAACAATCAGTGCAAGATTGTCATGCAGTGAATACCTTCTCATTGTGGAGTACCAGGAAACGAGAGAGCAGATCGACTGGCAAAGGAGGGTGTTGCAGACGAGCAGCCAGATGTGCCAGTTACATACCAATACCAACAGAAAATAAGGATGATCAAATTAATCAGAAAGCCACCAACAGTAACACCAGACGATTACCATAACATGAACAGACAATAGCAAACTGTTGTGTTGCGCCTTAGAACAGGACACAACCGACTCCGCAGCCACATGTACACAAAAATGACGATTGGCAACTCAGCCATGTGTACATGCAGACAGGCGCCCCAGACAGCAGAGCACATACTACAAATCTGCCCCGAATATGATATACAGAGAAAATCTCACTGGCCCATAGAAACAACACTGGAAGAGAAACTTTATGGACCTGTATGTGAACTACAAAAGACAGTGAACTTTATACAAGAGACAACATTGCAGAGATAGACAATATTTTAAAGCGGACGAAAGAAGAAGGAGTTGTCTAGAACTATGCAAAGTGTTCCCTGTATTTGGCCTTGGAGGAAAAATAATTTTTTTTAAATTATTGAACTCTGAGCACTCAAGGAAATGATGTTCAGCGGTTTCGTATTCGTGTATGAGCAGGCGTCACTAAGAAGTATGTTGTGGTTGGATTCTGTTCTACTGGTTACACCAAAAACGATGCCTATTACCAGTTGAACCGAAGAGAGCAGGTCGTTGTCTTCAGACTTCGCACTGGCCACAATAGACTGAGGTACCACCTATTCAACAAATTGAAGATAGGTGGTACCGACGAATGCCCGTGCGGTACCGGTAAAATGACTGCTGAACATCTGCTGCAGAACTGCCCGACATACGAGGATCAGAGAGAGCAGATGTGGCCATCACCAGTGGAACTGCAAGACAAGCTCTATGGCAGTGGCGACAGCCTCAGGATGACCGCCGCTTTTTTCGAAAAAAATAATGGTTACTGTCTGACTGCGTACGAAGAAGTTGGATTCTGTTCAGTTCCGGTGCTTGTTTATTGGGAAGTGTTGGGTTCTCAGTCGGAAAATGGTTATATGGTCCTTCCTTGTGAAAGGATTTATACTGTCATGTGGATTGCCATGGCACATCTGTTCAGCCACGTTTCTCTGTTTGCTGTTTTTATAAGTGTTTGGCTGTTTGTAGTTGTT
The DNA here is from genome assembly GCA_036924085.1 of Ariolimax columbianus. NCBI lineage: Eukaryota > Metazoa > Mollusca > Gastropoda > Stylommatophora > Arionidae > Ariolimax > Ariolimax columbianus. Next base: position 52,941,371 of record JAVGWX010000018.1, read on the forward strand.
GCTGTGTATTATCTGTTCTTGTATTGATCCCTTCTTTACTAGTCTGTCTACCTTGTCATTGCTATGTATCTTTGAGTACTAGGGATCCACTGCAGAACTATTTTGATAACATGGAAAGTGAAAATGTTGTAAATGTTTAAAGATATTTGAATAAGGCCAGGTCGATAATTACCAGGAACTTATAACGCTTGAAGGACTGACACCGAATCTATGAACATAACAATGTTTTGGGCTTTTCGTGTTCCACGGTCCACTGCACACGGCTGAACTCTACGAGGTTCACGTCACTCGTCCTGGTTGCTGACAATGCTTGTGTTGGTGAAGCTGGCAAATTACACATGGGTCAATAACGGACATCGTCTGGAAGAGATCAGGCTCTGTATGGTTAGCAACATGCCAAGGACACTTAGTTCACACGTTCACTGATGCCTTTAATACTTCTGGCTCCCGTCTAAGCAGCGAAGTATTCGGCTCCCGTTAAAGAGTCCGCGTGTGTGTCGATCCACACACTCACCATGAAACCACACGGCGTCAGGGATTCATCTCCGGATATTGGAAGTTGAACGAAAATTGCAACATGGAGTGTCTTTACTTCAAGCAGTACATGGCCATAGAGGGGGTCAACTTCCTAAACGGGCCACTGATGCCTAAGCCAGTTTTATTATTATTATTATTATTATTACTATTATTATTATTATTAGTTATCCCACACATCTAACATATCTCAGATCCCCCCTCCCACCAACAAGCACATCACCCCTTCACCTCAGCTCACCCTTATCTTAAGCCTTCAACAGTCCTCTTACCCTTTCCATCTCTGCTCCCTTCCTGTTGGTGCTTGCTTTCAGTGGGATTATAATTGTTCTTGTCACTATTTCGTTTGAGTTAATTTATATTTTTCGCTTGTCTTGTTGTCACCTCTACCCTCTGGCACACGCTAACAACAACATAAACATTGTGATTAACAATTCATACTTCTTTATACAATGTGTAATGATAAAAGGAAGACCTAAAACTATCAGTATAATTACACAAACTGAAAGCGTGACCAATCTTCTTTGGATGATTACAAAAAACAAAACGTACCATATCCGCGTCTTGTTCTCCATATATCCTGGACATTGTTCAATCTTTTGGTGCTCAGTTTGTTAAAAAATAAATAATTTCAGACAAACACGACAAACACCAAAAACAACACAACAACAACATGACAAACACGCATACACACACACAGGGAATTATGTAACGGGTGTTTTGATCAGAAATATTTGTTTCGTTTTTCATGAAACATTCTTTGAAAACAATCCCTGCGTTTTAAAAAAAAATAGTTTTTATCAAAAGGCTTTAAAATTCTATAATGAATGACTGGTCATTGCTAGTTTCAATATGACCAATAATCCAAAAATGATTGTAAATACAAAAAAAGTATGTTTTTATTTCAAACATTATTAATCGACGCGTATATTGCCTACGGCATCAAAAACTAATTTGAAAATAGTTTTCTTTATAATCACAAACAACTTTACAAAAAAGTGTAGTCTACACTTAAAGCTTTTACATATGCATAAATGGTATTGGTGTTTGCAAGCGTGAACAAAATAGAAACTGACTTTACTGAAACGATCTATCTGAAACTTAGGAAAAATCAAAGGTAAATAATCTGTGTATTTCATATGGATTGATTAAATGAAGAGTTGCCTTTCTTTTTGAGCCGTGCTGTTTTTTTGTTCTAATTTTGTTGTAGCTGTTCTACGTATGGGTGCCTTATGTAAAAATTAGGTAACATCAAAGCATATAGTGTCACAGAAAATTAAATGTTAGAGGCCGTATTATGCATGGCAAGACCTGATATAGTTGAACTATATATATTTATATGTTTGTCCTTAAAATAAAAAAATAATGATTTGATTTGCATGTGTAAACGTTGGTTTTATAATTTGAGAAAAAATTCCAAAAGATCCTTATATATTTTACAGAAACTATTTTGTATCAAAAGTAATTACACGAGGTAATACGTAGGCCTTGGGTGCTGGAGGATCGCTGGTTCAAATCACGGTGGAGACCCATATTTTATCACGTGGACTTTCTGGTATTTCCCCAGATCTTTGGATAGTACAGCTCGGACGCCCGTGTGCAGTGTCACGCACGTCAAAAATCATTCGGCAGTTGGAAATCGAAAAAAGTAGGCTTAACGGCCGCTACACGGGCAACATTCAAAACAATGTTAACAATCTGACCAATCTATTATGGGATCATCGCCGGTACTACAGGGTTCGTGCATTGTGCCTTGATTCTCCAAAACATATGGAGAAAAACAGAGCACTTACGGGTTAAACCGTGTGCACTGACGTTGATTCTTTGACTAAACTAAACTAAACCCATTTCCTAAATGACCTATTAAATTAGTGAATGTTGAGATGTGATATCAAGAGCCGGGCAGTGTACATCAACAGAAGGAGAGAATAACATGTATTTTTTAAAAAAAAGACAGTGACATACCATATCAGCGAAGTGGAAGGATCATTTAGAAGACAATCAATCAACAACAACACTTTGACAGAACAGATACATTAACTGGAACGTAGTTCAGACACACACACACACACACATACATCATTACACTGGCCATTACGTTCACTTTACAAACAAATATACGCACGCATCCATACACTGGCCAATACGTCCACATTACAAGCAGTTACACACACGAATATATACACTGGCAAATATATCGTCCAAAGGTTTGCGATCCTGGATGAAAAGGCGTGCATTTGTTAGTAGAATCCATCAGGCAAAACTTTAGAGGGGAAAAATGCAGTTTTATCATTTTTTTAAATTTGTGGCAACATAATCTCTTGATATCTGACTGCCTTACAAAGCAAAAATGGGCTAATCCGGTACCTTTCATTTGAGAGAACATCGTTCTAATCGTTCTGTAAAAAGTTTTCTTATTATTCGTTTGTCATCACAAGTGCATTTCTTTACTTGTTGCTGCATTTTACAGCAATGCTGCGATAACTCGTCTTTCGGTTCGACACATTCGATTTCAACACGCGCATTTTTCGGACCGGATTTGGTTACCTTTTCTAGAAAATAAAATCTGAAAAAGGTTTGATTGCCACTTCATCTGTTGCAACCAAATGTCGTTTCGTTATTCAAATTGAAAATGTGTTCCAATGGTTACATTGCGTCAAAGCGAAAATTGCGAATAACTTCAGAGCCGAGTGTTAGCTATTTGCTTCCGGTTTCGTTCGAACAACGTTCATCATTGGGATAATAGATTTCACATTTAAAGCAATATTTAAGTAATTTTCTTTTCAAGACAGTCACTGTCAGTTTGAATTGTTATATAATTTTCCATTTATTCATAGCGGTTGTTATTATATCGTTTATTTTAACGGGAAAGTGTAATACTATAATGATCCAACCAGTTTGATAAACAAATCATCAAATGACTTCTTAGTCTTGGCCTGCTAAAACTGCTTGGTTTGATTTCTCACTCGTCTACGTCAATCATATCGAGGTGTGAATCGCAACGGCTGGCAATTGTGTCCTCTAATACAATAATAACAGGGAGTGATATATAATTTGTTATTGATTCGTTAAAGCGTAGTGTCTCTTAACGTGGCAGAAAGATGGCGAGCTTTCCAATACGGTTACCTTTTGAAAACAAACAGAACAAAAAGTAAGTACAATGAATGAATGATAAATACGTGTCGTGCAAATGATTTTGATGCAATGAAATGATGAATGAAAATTATTAACTGTTCCTTTTGTTTATTAAATCTGTTATTTATTGTGTTATGTTATGTGTATATTACTACTAACATAAACTTTATGTTATCATTATTGAGGAGTCATTGATTGACTTCATTGAGAGTAGACCATCGTACATTATTTATATTATTATTTTAATATTATTAATAACGTCTTTAATCATACCTTAATTTACATTTGAGCTCCCTGTGGATCACATGTCTCAAACGTTGACCTGTCCATATCTGTTGACGTTTTTGTGGCTTATAGCGTCCACGTCATGAAATAGTCAGTTCCATGATCAACACTCCTTAACTTATTCGCCTCTTACTAACTTAACTTAACGTCTTTATTAACTTTATACTGGTTTAGAAGACTCTGCAGTCTGTATACAACCAGTTCCATTTACATCACCTTGCTCTAGAAGCTGTACGCATCCAATTTATTCTTAAATGCATTAACCGTCCCAGCCTCCACCACCTCACTTGGCAATGCATTGCAAACATTCACAACTCTGGCTAAAAAAATACTTCCGAATATCTAATCTGGACAACTTCTTAGACCTTAGTCAACTTGTAGCTGTGCCCTCTTGTTCTTGTTGGTGGTTGTATTTTAAAAAACTTGTTATAGTCTAACTTATCCATTCCTCTGATCATCTTATACACCTGTATTAAGTCACCACAAATTCTTCTCTCTTCCAGACACTGAAAGACGGTTTTTAAAAATCTTGCCTTGTAACTAATAACTGTAATTTTGGAATCCCACTATCAGCTTTGTCGCTCTTGTTTGTATTCTCTCCAACATGTCTATATCCCCTCTCTGGTAAGGACTCCCCACCTGTACACAGTACTCCAATCTAGGTCTAACTAATTCTTTATAAATACAGTTTGACTATCACTTCCTTGCTCCTATGTTTAATATTTCTTTTTATCATCCCTAACATTGCATTTGTCTTTTTTACTGCTACCTGAACTTGCTCCCTCAACTTACATGTATGATCTATTATAACCCCTAAGTCCTTTTCTTTATCTATCTTTCTAATATTGTTCTCTCCCATTCTGTAATTATGTTCCATATTGGAATGACAGTACATTTATCTACATTAAACTCCATTTGCCAGAATACAGACCATTCTCAAATTTTATCTAAATCCGACCTCAATATATCCACTTCTGCTTTAGATGAGACTCTACTGCATAGTTTTGTGTCATCAGCAAATTTTGCAATAATGGATCCCATACCTACGTCCAAATCATTTATATATATCAAGAATAAAATTGGTCCCAAAACCGAGCCCTGTGGCACTCCACTTTTCACTTCACACCACTCAGAGTACTCCTTATTTATACCCACCCTTTGCCTTCTTCCCGTTAACCAATTTTCAATCTAATTGGCAACTTCCCCACCTATTCCATGTGATTTTAACATTCAAAATAATCTTTGATGAGGTACTCTATCAAATGCCTTTGCAAAATCCAGATAAATAAGATCCACTGGCTCTCCTTAAATCTAATATTTTGGTAACCTCCTCCATGAATTCCAATGGATTTGTTAAGCATGATCTCCCTCTGGTAAACCCATGCTGACTATTTGTAATTAGATTAAATTTGTCTAAATGCATTACAATGTTTTCTTTGATTATTGATTCTAACAATTTACAGACTATGCTTGTTAAGCTCACAGGTCTATAGTTTGCTGGATCTGCTTTTTTGCCCTTTTTGAATAAGGGGATCACTCCCGCATATATCCAATCCTGTGGAACAATCACTTGTGCAAGTGATTGAGAACATAATATAGCCAATGGTTTTGCTATTTGGTCTCTAATTTCAAATAGCAATTTTTGAAGAATACCATCTTGACCTGGACATTTATCCACTTTCACCCCCTCCAATTTTTTAAAAACCATTTCCTCTGTTATACAGATTGGTCCTAATCCTGCTGTATCCATGTCGGTTTTAAAAATATCTACATGCTCTTATATCTTGGAGCAGTCCTCTTTTGTGTACACTGTGCCAAAGTAGTGATTGAGTAGATTTGCTGCCTCCCTGTGCTGACTATGAGAGGGCCTACTTTGTCCTTTGATCTCTATTTATTTCTAACATAAGAGAAGAAGCTTTTACTATCAGTCTTGATCCTCTGAGCAAGTTTCTTTTCAAAGTCTATTGATAGTAAGGGTCTTAATTTTACTTTTACGACATGTTTAGCTGAGCAGGTTATACTTAGATTCAACTTAACTTACACTCAACACTAAATATTCTTTGCTGCATTTCAGGCACTGCTAACAGTACTAGAGCAATAAGCATTTTAGTTTCCTAAAATTATATCAGTCATACTCATACACAATGACAATCATTAGAGTAAATCGTAGTACTCTGCTGTCTGTTTAGTAAACAATGTTTACCTTCCATCATGTGAAACAATCGGCCTAGGTGGCCAGGGCCCGTCGTACTGATCGTCAATGGTAGCAGTTGATGGTAGATAAAGAAGGGGCGATTGGTCTCAGCAAAGGTGCTGTATAGTGTACGGTAGGTCCCTAATCCCCTATGGAAAACTCCTTGAAGGTACAATCTTTTCCTGTTCCCTGATATTTGCCGGCGACAGGTGTAAAAGTTGTCAAGCCGGGACATCCTGAGAGAGACAGGCAACATTAGCTGAAGTAAGAGTCAGCACCATTCCAGCACTGAGGAAATGCTTTTAAGTTGTGTCCGTCAGCAGACCTCAATGTAAGTGACTAGGTCTTGCCTGCGAACAAGTTAACTTTCAACTTATTGCATTAAGGATTAAAAAGTCTCGTTACTTATCAGTCTGATGTTCGTCCATAACATGTGATAAAGACTGCTCTCTTTGTTCAGTCATGTGGACCGTTCTCTTCCTTTGTCAGATGAAATGGGTGACTTGCACTGTGTTTTGGATTAAAGTGAGGAAGAAACTGCGCTGGTCATCAACCTCACTCTCAGGTCCTGATCTACCTTTGGTCAGTGGCAAGATTTTATCGAGATAACTGGCGATAGCACATGGGGCAGATTTTTCCTCAGTGTTTACTCCCGAAGCCTTTTTTTGTAAACAGGTATCCCACAAGGCAGCAAAGGGGGAGGACATCTATTGTTGTATGCCGTTCCTTTTCCGTAATTGCAAGAGGTCGTAGGGGATCTCTACTGTGCCGTGTTCTGGTACATTATAGTTTCTAAATTTCAGTCACACTAAAACTGATGCTGTCTGCAGCTAGGATGAAGGGTGCCAATCTAATGAAGTTCATCCGTGTGAACTAGACAGTGAAAATACGACACAGGTTTAAGCGTAGTGCTAATTCATATAACCGATGTCAAGACCAGGCTAATTGAACGGACGAAAACAAAAAATGAATGAATTATCAAGTCCAAATTAAAAATGACACGTTTCCGTGAACACAAGTATAAATCGACTAGTGGGAATTCCAGGCAAATCCATGGCCTTGCGGCGTCCATAATGAACTAAAATACCAGGGCAATGTAGACCCGCAGCCGGTAGGGCGCCATCTTTGCAGCTATTTTCATCAGTCTACACAGTTACAGGCAACACATATATCAGCCTTTATCACTCCAATGGAAGCATCATGTAATTGAATGCCATTGGTTTGTGATAAAGTCTTCAATTTGGTCTTTTTTTTCCTTTCTAGGCATTTATGTTGAAAGGTTGTAAGTGTATTCCCTTAGTGGTCCTTTCATGTTGTTTATCTGCACTATTATTTATGTTTAATTATTTTTTTTCTTTTGGCGTCACCTTATTTCTCAAATCCCCAAGGCCGTGTTGCATTGCACTGTGGTTTTTAATTTTGCACCTGTCATCCCAGTGCATCCGGCTTGCATTTCATGTAAGGGTTTGCTTCCTCCTGCATTTTCTAAGGGTTTGCTTCTCCGGGGTAACAACCGGTGCTGTGATGGAGATCGAACCCAGCACCTTCGGATTGTGAGCCGTGTCATTTAACCACTAGCCCACGCAGTCCCCTTATGTTTCATTTGAAAACTTATATAGAATAGGTAAGATCCATTTCTTAAATATGTATATGTTTATGGTTTAAGTGAATCATTAAGTCTATCTATTTTCTAACTATCTTCAGTCCACTTATGTCGTTAGACGTCGTGGGGAGGTGCGACCACCTTTGTTTCATATTTCTTGGCAGGTGAAAATTCATTGGTGACTTGCCAGGTCAATCCCAGCATCTATTTGCCCCTGGAATATACGATCGCCAATTTTTGAGACTGGTGGAGGTGGAAGCGTAAATTAGAGTAAGGTAGACCCGCAGCCTGTCAGGTGCCATCTAAGCCGCTCCGCTAACCACATAACCAAGACCTGTTGTTATCGCCACACAGTCCCCTCTTTTGTGACATATTCTCTGTGGGGTGAGAATCCGTAGAATAAGTTGAGTAGATTTTTAACTTGAATTCTGTCTGTTTGAAGTTTTTCCACATAGGTGAACACCTTACCTCAAGACTACTGGGTCCCCCGAATCATTAAGTACCATGTACATATCCTTTTCCCAATTCATTGGTAAATGAAAACAATGCAGTTAATGCCTGTTGATGTCTTTAAGGATAGCAACAAACTCCCTCTACCCAGTATGCAGCCATCCTTTCTATGGTACCCCAGCTATGTCTCATTCCAGCTTCTATGATCATTTGTAACATTTTCTTAGGCTGACATTTTTATTGCCTTCCCTCTAAAGTTATGAGCAGGGCAGTACTGCTGATGGTATCTTCTTAGGGTGTGCATGATGAAGTTCCAGCATTACACTAGAAAAACAGGACTTGGTTGGGAATGTTGTTTTTTCCAGAACATTTGATGAAGCTTCCTTATTAAATAGGTGAAAAAAGATGATAGTTGTATCTTTTCAAGCACAACATTTACAGAAGTACAGAAAGTATGCAACTATTGTATATTCTTTGGTTTGGTATTTGTGCTGTAATTCAAATGTTGTTTAATCTGGCATAGACTGTTCTGATTTATTCATACTACTTTTAACGCCCTAACGTGCTCTGTCTGGCATAACTGCTTCCAAAGTAAAAACATGTATCAGTCTTCTCGAGTTATTAAAATTTATTTATTTTTCTTTGTCATTTGTAATCAAACTTCTGCTACCAAGCTCTGAAAAGGGCTTTGCAAGTAGCAGGATTTTGTCCGGAGAACGAAATGCTTTGTGCCGTACCTTGACTGCAATATTTGCATCTTTTTGTCCGACTTCAGCAGGAATTATTTTAATTAGTGTAGGATGTTTTTACATTTAGTGGCTAAAATTATTTTCCTGGAATTCGTTTGTTGTCTATATACACTTAGTCCATCAGTTTTCCCTTGAAGGTGTTGATGTACAATGTCATCTACATAATTCAAGACATGCAGTGTTGAAAATAATGTCTATCTCCTATTCCTCTGAGATTGCCATGTATTGCATCACCTAGTCAATGTTAATGATGTGTAGGAAAGGAATAATTGATATGAGCATCTTTGTCATACTCATCTTACCTCAAAAGTGCAGTAACACTGCATAACTAAACTAGCATTTATCACTACTGCATTTATTTTCATTGTTCACTTGCAATTTATGTGTCTGGGGAATAAAGACCACTTGCAATTTATGTGTCTGGGGAATAAAGACCTCTTGCCCCTGAAGTTGCCACACACTGTAAAGCTAGATTTTTATTTTACCACTTCTTGATCTTGATGACCTGTTTCTACGCATAGCTGCGGGTCCGAACTTCGTCTCCAGCGGACCCTGTCTTGGACTATGGAAGTCCAGTACTTGGTAAGTGCTCCTCTAGAGGCATCTCGGAGGTTGCAGTGTACAATAACGAAGTCTGATCAGTGCATTGGAGATCTTCTTACCTCGGGCGTGCCAGACTGCTGTCACTGTGCTACATCGACCATCATTTCGTCGTAATGTGTGACCTGCACATCTATGTTTTGCCTTGTCTGCATGGGTTACCGCATCCTTCACTTGGGACAATAAAATTGTCTTATGTCAGAATTGTTGAGACCTTGCATCCGTTGGTTTCGCAGAGTGATTCTGACCAAGCGCGTCTCAAGCTAGGTCTGGGTCATTTTCAATGGAAGTCTGTGCCCCTCTCAAATTGTCCTCTAGTGATTTTGTTAGTGTCCACGTCTCATCACAGATCCCAAACGCTGCATCATAGTTTTGAATGCATGTCCTCGTCAGTAGAACAACATCCGAAACGCTGAGCCAACCATTTATCTGCTCAACACTTTATGTAAAATTTTATTAGAGTCTTTCAATGTTTACAACAATGCAGCCATGTATACAATATTATTATGCGAGGTCTGTTCCAGATTGTGCTGTCAAAGGCTTATATTATAACAAAATTTTGGTTTTGAAAAAGCTTTCTTCTCATTTTATTGCGCTTTTAAAATGTGTATATCCTCCCTTACATTTCCCAGAACAAAACATGATTTTTAGTACATCAAGCAAGCCCAGCAACAGCGACACGATTGACAATGTAGAGGAAAGCGATTGACAATGATTTTTAAAGTAGTACTCTGACTAGTTCCTTTATACTTCTTTTTCAGTTTTTATCCTGTTTGTACCTTTCAACATCAGATTAATTGATCATATAATATTTAAGACCGTACGTCTGCAACAATTCAATGTCTTTTTCTTAATATATCTGCACACAAAGTCCAGCTCTTTGGATAAAGGATTCTGTGGGTGGTTGAGAATTCTTGAAGGGTCACAGATAGCTTCATTTGTAGTGCACAGTTACCTAAGCTAATAACAGTCTTGTTAGATATATTCAACTGTCTGTGCTGCTTGTTTGCATGTACATATGAGTGATATGTCCAATTTTGATTTGCAAGTGGCTGTTCAATCTGTTCTCATGTGGTGACCTGGCCTGCTGCTTTACTTGATTAAGATAGCTGTTTCTCGTTTGGTTGAATTTCCTTCTACTGATCAAGACTATCTCACATCCAAGCAGTTCTCCCCGGAAACAGGTTGTTTCATGGCAGTTGGCTAGCGCGAGGTGGGGATCAACACTGTGATCTGCATAGTGGTGAGCTCACTGAGGAGCCTAGTATAGCACTACAGCCTGAATGACCCTGGTGCACCTTCACAAGTACGCTTTGGGATGTGAGTAGAGTCACTGTAACCAACCACCAAAGAAAGTTGTAAGAGAACCTAACTCAAGTATGAGGGACATTAACAACAACACGCTAGAGAAAGGGGTGTCTTTTGAACTAGCCAAGCGGTGCAGAACTTAAACAATGATTATAATCTCTTGTCTGACTAGTTGCCAGCTAAACTCTCTTCCCGTTAAAAATTGATACATTTTCGGCCTATCAACCAACATTTACAATGTACTGATTGACTTGTTTATTAGGTATTTATGCCTCATTTTAACGAGAAGGGTGGGGAGGAAGACTAATGTCTGGTTAGGCAAAATATACTGATCAGACATGTTAGTCAGGGTCAGGCAAAATATACTGGCCAAGACCATCACCTCGGCTTCCTCGTAGCCCTCCCAGGAAACAGGCTGTTTTCATGACAGTCTGACTAACAGGGTTAGGGATCGGTGTGATTCCCTTAGTAGTGAGCGACACGCAGATAAAGCCAAGCATAGCACAACTGCCTGGAGAACCCTTGTCCACCTTCATCAGCACACTCAGGATGTGAAAAAAGCTACTGCAACCTGCCACTTAACGTCCTTTTCAGGACGGATAAAAAAGTAAATCTACTCATTGTGGGAATTCGAAACAACAGCGAGAAAAGTCATTTAAACCACATGCTAACTCCTGCCTTTTGTTGAATAAGATGATTGTTAACATCTTAATGGTGTGGCAGCTGGGTTGAGATTATTGATTTTGATAGTTGATCAATCGCCTTTTTGCTCCAATGTGAAGTACTACAGCTGGCCCCTTTTAAAAAAATAACGTTTCCAAGCATGTGCAATCATTCCTGTTTTTGCTTAAATGTAAAGCATAGATTTCAGTTCAGCTGGTCTTTTCACAGGAAGCCTGTATCCACGCTTTTGTGGTGACTGGCTTACTGACTGCTCTCTGTCAATTTTTATTTTTTGTGGTCTTCTTAAATTCACCAATGTTACCTAAACAAGTGTTTTCTAACCGTTTTACACACCTACACTCATGAAAATAGGAAAAAATAGTTTGTGGACCAGTAATAAATGGAAAAATTTTTTTGCGAACCGATGAAAATAGGACAACAAGTGTTCACGTACCAGTGAAAATGTGAACAATTTTTCACTGACTTCTCGGGCAGAAAAAAATAATAATATTTTGTGTATTGGTGTTAAATCTAGTATTATAAAATGAAAATTCCATAGCTATTTAAAATAACAAAAATTCCAGCACTAATTAGATATTGGGTTAAGCTGCAATTTCCTTTTTTCATGAACTGGAAGGATGTTTTTGCGAACTGGCAATGGCCCGTGGACTGGTAGTTGTGATACACTGACCTAAATTGTCCTGGCATTGTTTTTCACTTTTCTTCTGTGTTTTTGCTTTATTTATTGTTGTATTGTTTGGGGTGTGCAACATAGCTATCGTCGTTAGTGGCATGTCCCAATCTTGGTTTTTATTCATAAACTGACATGGTCATTTTCTTGTGGGGTGTGGCCCCTTTAAAAGAATGTGTGCTGAAGTCAGAAAGGTGCAAAACTCAGCACAGTACACGTCGTGTTAGGAAGTAAGATGAGCTTAAGAAAGAGAAAGATATTGTTATGTGTCTTCCTGGAGGTGTGCCCATTCATCTCCACTTTCCCTCTTTGATATCCAATTGTATTGGTTATTGTTGTGTTCATTGCCACTGATCTCTGCTTGTTCTTTCAACATTGTCATCTAACGCCAAGTAGTAAAAAAAAAGTAATGTAACCCATAGCATTACTGCCGTATAGGTGTGAGTTGTTAGCGATCTCACATTTCAAAAGCTCGGCTATATGAGGGCTGTAGCCATCTCCTCTCCCTTGCCACTTTTACTTCCCGGATTGAACCAGTACCGATTTAAGGCTGGGTCGACCCGGGAGCCATTGCGGTTTGAAAAAACATTACCGCCTCAACTGGGGAATGAACCCATGACCACTCAGATGCGAAGCCAGCGCGCTAACCACTGCATTATGCGGCTCCACAAGTAGACCAGGTTGATATGTATTGGTCAGTTTATTCAGACCCTCTAACACCAAGTATACCAAGGTGATGTCTGATGGTAAGTTTATTCTTACCCTTTAACACCAAGTATACCAAATGGGTATCTGATGGTAAGTTTGTTTTTACCATCTAACACCAAGTATATCAGTGTGATATATGATGATAAGTTTGTGATTACTATCTAACACCAAGTATACCAGGTTGATAAATGTTGGTAAATATTTTCTTACCGTCTAACACAACGTTTTTTGGGAAAGTGGTTAAATTAGAAGTACATGCATATAGACAAGGCTTATATCAAGTTAAATAAAAGCTTGTGAAAAGGAAACAAAGAGTAGCCCAGAGTGTCCACTTTACACATGGGACTGCATTCATGCTTTATCTTCTATCGGTTGTATTTTGAGTTGCTGGCCTTGTTTTTGGGCATTCATATTTTCCGAGTAACGTCGACTTCTTACGTCAAGGTGCCAGTTAAATCCTGGGTCTCAATACGCCCCTCTATTCAGCTGTAAGTGTATACCTGGAAAATAACTAACCACCCGCCTCTTAAACAAGCTAGTGCTTAGGACAATGTGTTGACTAACAATTTATCCCCGATTTCAGTGTCCGCTAAATGACCACCTTCGTAAGATCACACAACCTATTTTGATAGATGCTTCGTTGTTCTTGTTGTTCGAAACTACTTGTGCTGAGTTGAGTTAATTGTTTGTGTTTTTTTGGGTAGACGGTTATAATGGCTTCTCTTACATTTTGAGATGTACTCAAGAAGGTGGACCAGGGTCCTCCTGGCTGTAGTGCAGTATGAAACTCCGCATTAAGGTCACCATTATGACGACTGCAAAGTCTATCACCACCTCGTTGGTCAGACTGCTGTAACAACGTGTTTTCAGGAGCATGGATGAAGAGGTGAGATGAGGGCCTTATTTACTCTTCGTTCTCAATGCATCCTTTAAGAGGCTACCTGCAACGAGGGTTAAAAGTATCATTGGAATTGATAGCGGGACAAAATGTCTTACACACCAAACAAGGAGTACAGCAATAAACACCTAAACACAAAGAAAGCAAAAACTATCTGATGTTGAAAAGGTCGGCCACATAGCAACAGTTGCCATCAGGGATGAAGATGATTCTTTATGCACTAGGCCTCAGCCTATGTGAGGTGGTGTGTGCAATTCCCTTCCTTGCTGTTGTTACCTTCCCCAACTCATACATCAGGTACTCATTTACAGCTGGGTCGACTGGGGGAGCGATCGTACCAAACACGAACCACGTTCCATATTTTGTCTGTTCGTCCATGATTTCAAACCCAGGTACACCTGTAATCCCAGTCTAGCAAGCCACTCACTGTCAACTAGGCTACTCTCTCCACTGTAGTCTTCGCTGAATCAATGTAAAAGCTACAGGATCTAGAACCATCCTACAAACTGACACCATAGAAGTTGCAAATCTGGCAGAGACTATTGACATGAAACAAATAACACACATCAATGTCACTCTCCATTGGATTCCAGGACTTATAAGGATCAGGAAATGAGAAAGCAGACAGATAAAACTAGGAGCAAGCATGGTTCAAATAAATACATCACCCACATAGAAAAACAAATACTTAAAACAACTTCAGAGGAATGGTTGAGTTGATGTATGGAATGGTATATTGGAGATGTATAACATAATGACACATCCATAAAATGAAAGACAACATCAACAAACTGTATTGCATGTAGGATAGCTGTGTCTTCCAAATTTGGACAAAACGCAACTGACTTAACAAATACTTGAACAAATTAGATCCTGCACACAAACCTGTTTCAGCCGCACCTTTCCATATGAGACAGTTCAACATGTCCTGTTTACTTGGTAAGGACTCACTACAGACATTTCCTGGCATTCAAACAATCAATATACAGCTCCACTCACCAGCTACGAAAAACCTGCACATTTTTCATCTTGGCATTGACTGCGAGAGAGTGAACAGCTTGGACGACTTAATTAATCAACAACAACAAACACAGAGTGTATGTCAGTTTGTTCAGAATACATGTCTCATAGTCTTGAGATCAATCCCCGATAAGGAGTTCCAGGCAGCATGTAAGACAGATGGAGTGGAGGTGATGTGTCTCAACCAGGTGTTGAGCAGGCGTCCCCTGCGATGACTCCATGAGATGCAATATTTTCCTCTGCTTTCTTTTCCTGTGATAGGTGTAGGGGCTGTCGAGCTGGGACATCATCAGAGAGGTGGACCACATAACCGAAGAAAAAATGGCGGCACCGATACTGCATTGAGGACATATTCTTGAAGTTGTGTCTGTTGAAAGACATCAATGTTAGTGCTAGGTCTTACCACGGACTCCAAGGATATGTCGTTGATTGTGGAAGATCCTGAGCCGCTTCCAATCTCCATGTAAGACTATCCAGGTCTTGGACACATTATCTATACAGGTGTAGCTTGGTTCCCAGGGGAAGCCTCTGCTGGGATCAGACTGTCCAGAGAGTTCATTGATGATATTACGAGGCCACTTGTGCGTCAGAAGTCAGAATGTTATCTAGGTTGATGAAGTCCTTGGTTTGAATTCCATTGACAGTGGTTCTTGCAGCAGATAGACCACTGGCAAAGCTTTGTATCTTTGTCTTCGCCCAAAAAATGTACAATCCCAAATGTGGAGCTGACTGTTCTAAGTGCTCCCGGGGGGTCTGTCAAGGCCTGAAAGTTTGAACTTGGTATGAGGTCTGCATAATTTAGTTCGATCAAACGTAACTCCGCCGGGTTAGGCACTTCCGTATGTGCAAGGATCCAATCCATAGAATTACAGAGCAACGATGCGAGGACACATTCCTGGTTGACACTAGATGATGTTCAGATCACCGAATGTGTGATAGATTGTATCCGAGGCGAGCTCTTGTGCTGGTGTTGTGGTGGAGCTCGTCTGATAATCCCATCAAGATGTTGGAGGCTCCCACACATCTTATGGCCTTCTACAGAGCAGATCTATCCACAAAATTAAAGACGATCCTGAAATGACACAAAGAAATGAAACATAGCGCAGGGTAACTGCATGTGTAATTCATTATTCCCTGACTCTATAAATGCATCCATCCTCATCAGAACTCAGAAAATGGGAAACAACGTTATTTAAAAAACAGTCTTACAGACCATTGAATGTGTTTATAGATGGTTTGTTGAAATTGCTGAATATGGTGATCTTTCATCATGCATCCAGCATCTGTTTTCATGAACATGAGACAAATATTGACATGCAAACAGATAATGCAAACAATAACAAATTACGATATGCTCTGGAAGCATGAATGAAACATGGTTGCATAGAATTGCAATTGGACTGAAGATGCAGCAATGAATGAGCTGACAGTAGCTAGCAACCATGAGTCAGTGATCTATCAATGATGATCTTATTCCACATCCAAATGATGTTCCTGGAAACAGACTTGTTAATAGATGGGGATCGAAGAGAGAAGGCATACATATGCTGCTCTGAAATCAGGTGTGTTGGTTTGAAAGGCATATGTATTGCAGCCTTGCTGTAAACTGTGATACAACATCACAAACATACTTTCCAGGACGAAAGTAGAAGAAATGGGGACACTATAGTGGAAAGACAGGAAAACAAAAGAGGAAGCCGTACAGAAATTAGTGCAAAGAGAATTAATGAATGACTTCAGTCAAGACAGTTGATATATGTCAGATATAACTAGTCATTATACTGGTTTAGAAGACTCCGCAGAGTCTGGATACAACCATTTTTTTACATCACATGATCTAAAAACTATACACATCAAATCTATTCTTGAATGCATTAATTGACCCTGCCTCCACTATTTCCAGGGGTAATGCATTCTAAGCATTTACCATTCTGACTAAAAAATATTTCCTAGTACCTAATCTGGACAGTACAGACTGCGACTCTGGCCATGCTCTTGTATGCAGCAGGGTACGCTTGCAGCTTCACACAATATACAGCACCAAACAGATGGGACACCCCCGCATCAACACTGCGCAGATGGTGATTTCTTGCAAGGCGGAGAGGTTTGTGTCTGACCTGAATCTTGCTCTTCAGCGAGGATCTGAGTGTAACGCCACATCTATAAGAAGGACCGCAACAATATGTGCCTGACCTGGTCTCGGAAGATCTTTCGTTAACTCACGTCCTTATTTACACGTGGTTGTCCAGTTCTTCACTGTTGCCTTCGACAAACTTTTGTCACCATACACTGCCTGCATTCTGCGATGAATGTCAGCTGGTCGACATCCTTCAGCTGTTAGAAACCGAATCACCGCTCGTTGATTAACTCTGGGCGGATTCCCTTGTATGTCGGGCAATTTTGCAGCAGATGTTCAGGGGTCATTTTCCCAGTTCCACAGGCACATTCGTCAATCGCACTTATCTTCAGTTTATTGAATCGATAGTACTCCAGTCTGTTGTGGCCTGTGCGTAGTCTGGTTTCTTCTGTTCAACTGATAATTAGCATAATTTCTTGTGTAGCCAGTATGCTCTGTTTCCCATTTTTTTCCTGTATCTGGGCCTAATAAACCTTTTGACTCTTCATAGATCACACTTGAATCTGGTTGTGGTAACCTTCTTTGGCCAGTCTGCCTGCCGCCTCGTTGCCTTGAATGGTACAGTGAGATGGGACCCACTGCACTACAACTCTTGTAGGTTTGAACTGCTGGCTGGCATAGTTGACAGAGTACTGATCTTAGGTCATTTAGGTATATTGATTTGTTGAAAGTGATCACATCCCATTGAAGGTGTTCTTCTTCTTCGTTCGTTCCCAATCTTCCACTACCAAACCCTGAAAGGGCTTAAGTAGCAGAATGTAGTCCAGAGAACGGAATGCGTTGTGTCGTAGTTTACAGCTTGGCTGCGATATTTGCACCTTTCGGTCCAACACATCCGACTTCAGCAAGCATTTTTTGAGTACGGGTTAGCATTCTCTCTTCGATCCCTTCTCCTTAGCCAGTCTGCCTTGCTGCAGCCTGTTATCCAGGATCACCGCGTGGAGGTGTAGAAGGGTCTTGGCAGCTATGGTTCGCTGGCCCTGACGCTAGCAGACAGCTATGGGTCGCTAACCACAGCAGCTCATGTGCTGCCCAGCATCTTGATCCCTGAAGGTGTTCAAATATTGATTATACATGATTTGTTCAAAGTAATGAAATTCAAAATTTACAGACATCAATTCTACATGTTTTGTTGGAAATTTAGTTTGGATTTCGAATTGGAATTTATTAATTTCTTCTAAGCGCTCGTTTCCCTTTCCGTTTATACTTCTGATTTGTTCACGTTTAAAGTGCATCCTGTTTTCCATCTTTGTTGACTGGTGGGTGGACAAACAGGTGACTTTCCTATTGTGTCTTTGGACGATGGATGATGCAGTCCACCGTTTTCTTGGTTAACGGCTATTTATTTGGTATTAATATGTAACTTATATATAGATGCTGTTTATCTATCCCATCTAACGTGGCAGGTAGGAATCATGGTTCCTCCCTCAGGTTGTTATCAACTTAAGTACATTTACATCTTCTCTTTTTTCTATTCTCTATATCTGATTACATTTATGTTTTCTATTCTCTAAATCTAAGTACATTTGCGTCGTCTCTTTTTTCAATTCTCTAAATCTAAGTACATTTACGTCTTCTCTTTTTTCTATTCTCTAAATCTAAGTACATTTATGTTTTCTATTCTCTAAATCTAAGTACATTTACGTCTTCTCTTTTTTCTATTCTTTAAATCTAAGTACATTTACATCTTCTCTTTTTTCTATTCTCTAAATCTAAGTACATTTACGTCTTCTCTTTTTTCTATTCTCTAAATCTAAGTACATTTGTGTCGTCTCTTTTTTCTATTCTCTAAATCTAATTACATTTATGTTTTCAATTCTCTAAATCTAAGTACATTTACGTCTTCTCTTTTTTCTATTCTCTAAATCTAAGTACATTTGCGTCGTCTCTTTTTTCTATTCTCTAAATCTAAGTACATTTATGTTTTCTATTCTCTAAATCTAAGTACATTTACGTCTTCTCCTTATTCTATTCTCTAAATCTAAGTACATTTACATCTTTTCTTCTTTCTATTCTGTAAATCTATGTAGATTTTTCTATTATTTCCGAGCAAGTGCTTAAAGAAGGACACAGACAACTAATGAAACGTACACACAAAAGGCTTTGTCACAATTTGAGACACGGGGATCTACGATTGAGAAGACTCATTTGGCGGGAAAGAAAACATGGATATCTAAGGAACAGTTACGTCACACAGGCGTGCAAGAACATCGGGATGCAGACTTATGCTGAGCTGAAGGTATCTACAGAGAACAGAGGCGTCACATGATCAGACGACTTCAACATCAGTCTCTGGACTAACAGAGGACAGTGGCGTGACATGATCAGCCGACTTCAACATCAGTCTCCGGACTGCTTAACTTGATTATAGCCTTCCTCCTTTTTATTTTTTTCTATTTTCTTATCTACCATTATAAATATATATTTCCTTTCTGTACCCTCACTCTCTGTGCTAATTGCTAACGTTCGAGTGTCCCTTACGATGGCCTCTACTGTTGACAGTGCCTCGTTTCTAGACCTGGGATGTTGCATTTAGGCCTACAGGAAGGACTCGAGTGGACAGCGGACACTGCGCTTTCTCCGATCAATGCCCAGATCTGAAAAGTTTTGCATCTGATAGGACAGTGGTTCTCACATTGAGGCCTGTGAGAGCCCATTGGTGGTCTACGAAGAATCCTACAGTAGTCAATGAAAAGTCATGTTGCGGCCCGTGAAGTGAGTGTTGTCGTCGTCTGTAAAGGGTACTGAAGTGGTCCATGAACTGCCATGTTGGGGTCTGTGAAGTGAGTACTGTCGTGGTCTGTAAAGGGTACTGAAGTGGTCCATGAACTGCCATGTTGGGGTCTGTGAAGTGAGTACTGTCGTGGTCTGTAAAAGGTACTGAAGTGGTCCATGAACTGCCATGTTGGGGTATGTGAAGTGAGTACTGTCGTGGTCTGTAAAGGGTACTAAAGTGGTCCATAAACTGTTATGTTGGGTCTGTGAAGTGAGTACTGTCGTGGTCTGTAAAGGGTACTGAAGTGGTCCATAAACTGCCATGTTGGGGTCTGTGAAGTGAGTACTGTCGTGGTCTGTAAAGGGTACTGAAGTGGTTCATGAACTGCCATGTTGGGGTCTGTGAAGAGTTCTGCGGTAGTCCACGAAAAGCCATGTTGCCGATCGTGAAGTGAATGTTGTCGTGGTCTGCGAAGAGTCCTGTGGTTTGTCTGTGAAATAGTAATGTGGTGGTCCGTGAAGAATACTGTAGTGCCCCGCAACGAGTTTTGTGGTGGGTGCGAATTAAATCTAAAAGTGCAAATTGTCTGCACAATATTTATAATTTCTTTTCTTTTTTACTGTCACATTCTAAGCAACCTACTGTTGTTGACACGGACGAAAGATGCCACTTTCTTTTTATAGTAACGGCTTTATGATAATAACCAATACTTTCTTAAAACTTAAAAAAAAATATAATAACGGGGTTTATTACCAATGTTAGAAGTGATGCTGAAGTTGTGAATAAACAGAACGATGCGAGTCAGCAGATTACGGAGCAATCACTGGAATGGAATTCGCGTTTGTACTTCAATTTCGTTAGTGTTGCTTGTATTAAAAGTCGTTTGTTCATGCAATCGACTATGTAGTATA
The DNA here is from genome assembly GCA_036924085.1 of Ariolimax columbianus. Classification (NCBI taxonomy): domain Eukaryota; kingdom Metazoa; phylum Mollusca; class Gastropoda; order Stylommatophora; family Arionidae; genus Ariolimax; species Ariolimax columbianus. The sequence goes on from JAVGWX010000018.1 coordinate 52,961,973, forward strand.
AAAGATACAATTTAAAATAATGTTAAATCCTCTCTTTTTTCTTCTGCCGCTAGAAAGTTGCAAGTCCTCAGAATATGTAGTAGTAGTAGTTTTCTTTCCACTTGTGCCGTTTAGTGTCGTGGGGAGCTTGAGTGGTCTATCATGCGCCAAGTGCCTTGCGTCGGCCAATGTGAGCCCTTGTCGTTGCACAATAACTCTAATGTCATCTATCCACCTACCTCGCGGCCGCCCCCTTGCCCTGTAGCCAGATCTACCAGCATTGTAAGCCATCAGGGGAAGATGATGAGGGTGCATTCTCATGAGATGACCAAACCAACTTATTTTCTTCCTGGAAATGTATTCGGCACTAGACGTAGTGCCGATCATACTTCGAATGTCGTCATTCAGCATTCTGTCTCTTCTGTTAACACCGATGACTTTCCTCAAACACTTCAATTCACAAGTCGAAATTCTGCTCTTGCACGCCCTTGACAGAGGCCATGTTTGGCACTGGTAGCACAAAATCGGCAAAAATATACTGTTTATCAGCTGTTCCTTTGTTGCCAAATTAATGGTCGGGTGTCTAAGCAACGGGGACAGCTGATAAGTCACCGCAGATGCTTTCTGGCACATTGTCTCTCAGGATATGAATGTTTGTCATTTTGTTCGTGTTCTGTCATACGTTTTTCATCTCAGTGAACCTCTTTATTGTCATGACCATTCGTCTTCTCACATCTTTTTCACAATCTTCGTTGTTTATAACCGAGCCGATATATTCAAAATGTACGGCGTCTCTTTATATCTTGCTTCTCTTGGATAACTTTAGGTCTGGTTTTTACCTTTGCAAGGATAATTTCAACTTAAAGAAGTGTCTTGTGATTGTGCTTCGACAATTCCATTTCCAGGCCGGTCAACGGTTCGTTTCACGCTCACTGGTATTTCTATAGAGCCCATAAAGATCCTGAGACCACTTGCCTCCATTTATCTGCGCTGGACAACGCCCTCCAGCTCTCGCGCAACTTTAAAATAAACATGCGGGCGTGGTTATTGTAGAGTCAGATCTATGCGGGCGTGGTTATTGTAGAGTCAGATCTATGCGGGCGTGGTTATTGTAGAGTCAGATCTACGATTTTGGAAATAACTTCCTCGCGGTACAGACAATCCAACTCCAGCACCAACCGTTAGGTGAGGTGCGGAATTCCTGGTAAACATACAATTACAAGTGACGAATTTGTGGATACATAACACCATAAATGTAACGAATTTGTAATTAAATAAGACCATAAAGATACCGAATGTTTGGATAAATATCAGTATCAATGTGACACATTTGTGCTCAAAATGATTATAAAGGTATTCTAGCACGCAATGCCATTGGGGATAACACGTTTTCTAAGATAAAGTCACCTTTTCCCTTTCGCGTTCCCTTGCCTTCCCTGTTTAAATCAAGTACCCATTTATGTCTGGGTAGACTTGATCGTACCGAGACAGGTAATAAAACCAGTTTCCGTTCCCACTGGAGTCCAATTTTGTCTCTCATAGGTCCCATTTCATAATACAGGCTCTTTAACGTTTCCTTAATAACTATGCAAATTCAGATTACCACGAGTGTATCCCAGATCCTTTTTCTGTGGAATAAAGGATATATATCAAACTACCTGCACCAAAAATATGGAGACCTCATACCCAACCAACTTGAAGAAATGCTTATAATCTACGAAGAGCCAAGCTACAGCATCAACAACAGCGCAATAAGTACAAGGATCCCAGGAATGTAAAGACAAGACCAGTACAGTGTCCAAATGCTAAACACTTTGGCACAAGCGATGATAGGAGATAATTATAATGCAAAGGTATAGACATATGTGTACACGGATGGTTCAGCGGAGACGGGGGAGGAGGCATGTTCATGAAACCAAAAGTGAAAATATAATAGAAGAGGCCTTCCAAACAGGGATGTTGTCTGCAAACCTCAGAGCAGAATCAATGGCATTCCTGCGAGCACTGAGAATACTTGAGACAGAAAGTCAACTACCATCAAAAACAGGCGTCTTCACAGACTGCAGACATATGTTAGCGGCATCACGTAAATCAAAACAATGAACCGCTGTTATCATAAATGTGGTCGTAATTAGGAATACGCCAGAGATCCACAACAAGAGCGCCCCAAATCCTCCCACTGCGGGATCACAGGAAACGAGAGAGCCGACTATCTAGCTAAAGATGGCGGTAAAAAGACACAATTTAATCATCGAGTACCATACAGAAAGATGAAGAACATGAGCATATACACCCCAACGGAGATAAAACAAGCAGTAGAATAGACCCAATTTTATCAAAATCAAAAGAAACGAACAAACTATCATTATTTCGCTTGAGAACTGAACACTGCAGACTACTACTACATCAATACCAACTACAACTCGCACACATCGATGAATGCCCACGTGGAACAGGGAGACAGAACCCTGAACACTGCAGACTACTACTACATCAATACCAACTACAACTCGCACACATCGATGAATGCCCACGTGGAACAGGGAGACAGAACCCTGAACACTGCAGACTACTACTACATCAATACCAACTACAACTCGCACACATCGATGAATGCCCACGTGGAACAGGGAGACAGAACCCTGAACACTGCAGACTACTACTACATCAATACCAACTACAACTCGCACACATCGATGAATGCCCACGTGGAACAGGGAGACAGAACCCTGAACACTGCAGACTACTACTACATCAATACCAACTACAACTCGCACACATCGATGAATGCCCACGTGGAACAGGGAGACAGAACCCTGAACACTGCAGACTACTACTACATCAATACCAACTACAACTCGCACACATCGATGAATGCCCACGTGGAACAGGGAGACAGAACCCTGAACACTGCAGACTACTACTACATCAATACCAACTACAACTCGCACACATCGATGAATGCCCACGTGGAACAGGGAGACAGAACCCTGAACACTGCAGACTACTACTACATCAATACCAACTACAACTCGCACACATCGATGAATGCCCACGTGGAACAGGGAGACAGAACCCTGAACACTGCAGACTACTACTACATCAATACCAACTACAACTCGCACACATCGATGAATGCCCACGTGGAACAGGGAGACAGAACCCTGAACACTTTCTACACTCTATGGGGAAATGAGATACCAGGCCTTGCTTGAGGGCGCGCAGCTGAGACAAGAGCTGTGGGGCTGCCGCTCCGACCTGGTTCAGACTACATACTTCTTCATGGCGACTGGCCTGCAGATATAGCATGACCACAGATTCTGAATGCAAAGAAGAAGATTGATAATTATACATGCGACTGTAGACACAGACTCAGTCCACCTGGAGATCTGCCCAAAACGTTCTGGAAACATGCAATATTGATGCCATGTTGAGGGGGAATCATAAGGTAATTCAAGTGGCTGAACATTGGACAAGTGATGTGTGATGCCGAGGACAGAGGAAGTAAAGTAGTGTGACTATTGCGGCAGGTGTTGATGCCTCAGCCTCAACTCTGAGGAGGCTTGAGCTGTTCAGTGACATCCAGAAGTGGTGGATGATTTCAGAATGTGGATCTGTTTATATATTTGGATTTGTTTCAGAATAAACAAGTGGGTGAATCTTATTATATTTTCTTGTGTTAGGCCCGAAAGAGGAACAAAGAATAGTAATGCAGTAACCCGTCGAAAGAGGAAGGTAAAAAAGGGTGAGAATGAGGCTGACTACCTCGTCGTTTAGAAATGTTAAGCTTCAGAAACTCACCATAGGCAATAAATAGGCAAGTCAACTATCAAGAAAAATGAAGCTCATCTTTCCAGTACGAAAGGAGGTTCTCTGTCGATATAGCTAGTGATACTTAACTTACCTTATTTGTGCTGGTTTAGAAGACTGCAGAGTATTTATACAACCGGTTTCTTCTAGTCCACTTGATCTAAAAATACGTGCATTCGATCTATTATTGAATGCATTAGCTGACCCTGCCCTCACTATTTCCTGTGACAATGCATTCACTATACGCCAGTGAGAGCTATAGGGAGTCTTGTCGGTAACTTGGCTGTTTTCTTCTAGGGAAATATCTAGATTTGGTGACTTGCACGTATGTACGATAAGTAATGGGTATCCTTCGGCAAACTTAACAACTGGTCGGTCGGGAATGAAGTGTTAGATACCTCTGGTGGAATGCATGCAATGAATACGTCTACTCTTTTGTGCGCGTTATCGGTAAGTGGTGAGTTGCAGTAACTTTTCTCACGTTTCGAGAGGGTGTGCCGGGGTCTTTAAGGTGGCTTGACTTTATGTGCGTGTCTCTCACTACTGCGGGGATCACGTCAACCAACCATCTCATAAGCCAGACTTCCATAAAACAGACAGTTTCCAGGAAGAACTGCTAGGAAAGGCTCAGTATACTAAGTCAAGTGGCGTGGCGAGTTATCTTCCCTGCTGCCTTTTTCTTCCCTAGCGATTGGTCAGACTACTCTTTACAACTTGGTTATCTGGGACGTAGTGGTTGCGGGAGTTGAACACCGTACATTTGTCGTGAAAAGCGAGTGCTGTACCATTACACTCATCAACCACTCGGGTTCGTACAATAGCTGGAGACAATGAGAAGCTGACGTAGACAGGATGGTACGAATCGACTAGGACAACCTGTCGTGCATTTGTTGACGACTTCTGCTCCACATGGAGTGAGTTGTCCACGTTTGATTGTTGACGACTTCTGCTCCACATGGAGTGAGTTGTCCACCTTTGATTGTTGACGACTTTTGCTCCACATGGAGTGAGTTGTCCACCTTTGATTGTTGACGACTTCCGCTCCACATGGAGTGAGTTGTCCACGTTTGATTGTTGACGACTTCTGCTCCACATGGAGTGAGTTGTCCACGTTTGATTGTTAACGACTTCTGCTCCACATTGAGTGAGTTGTTCACCTTTGATTGATTTACATCTCTTATTAATATAACATTTGAAACGTGCAATACTAGAAAAACTTGCGTAGGTTTTTTAAAATTAATCTCGAGTGGGGTCAGAGGGGAGTCGTGCGTAGATTAATCAAATGCCTTCAGGGGGTCCACGATGTAGAAAAAATTGTGAACCGCCGGGATAGAGGGATGCAACCGTTGACTCATTCGATTTCCGTTCGGTTAATGGAGTGTCCGATAAGTTTGGGACTTGGTTTAAGACCAAGATCAGAATAGAATGAGTACAGGCTAGATATCAGCAACCGCTGGTGTGGTAGGGACGGATAGAACGAATGTAACCTTCCAAGTGTGGGGATATCGATTAAAGGGGTCTTCATGGGGCGTGCAACCATATCAAGAAGAATGTTCACAAGCGCCACCACCGAAAGAGTTAGAGCCTACAACTGGCGAACTACAGAAACCATCAATGCCAGTACCATTCTTAGTTTTCTTTTCTTCGCCGTCGTTCATTCTCAATCATCCGCTACCAAGACCTGAACTTTCTCAATCTCCCTTTAACACGCCCTGAACTTTCTTAATCCCCCTCTACCAAGCCCTAAACGTTATCAATCTCCCGCTACCAAGCCCTGAACGTTCTCAATCCCCCTCTACCAAGCCCTAATCGTTCTTAATCCCCCGCTACCAAGCCCTGAACTTTCTCAATCGCCCGCTACCAAGCCCTGAACTTTCTTAATCCCCCTCTACCAACTCTAAACTTTCTTAATCTCCCGCTACCAGGCCCTGAACTTTCTCAATCCCCCTCTACCAAGCCCTAATCGTTCTTAATCTCCCGCTACCAGGCCCTGAACTTTCTCAATCCCCCTCTACCAAGCCCTAATCGTTCTTAATCTCCCGCTACCAGGCCCTGAACTTTCTCAATCGCCCGCTACCAAGCCCTGAACGTTCTCCATCGCCCGCTACCAAGCCCTGAAAAGTACTGCAAATAGCAGTAAATTGTCTATAGAACGGAATGCGTCGTGTTGTAGATTACATGTTAACTGCGATAATTGCACCTTTTGATCCGGCCTCAGCAGGCATTTTTGAGTTACTGGGTTAGCCTTCCATTTATCGAGTCCTTCTCATTAGCCAGTCTGCCATGTTGCAGCCAGGATCACCACGTGGAGGTCTACAAAAGTCGTGACAGCTTTGGGTCGCTGGCCCTGACACTAGCAGTCAGCTTTGGGTTGCTGGCCCTGACACACAGTCAGCTTTGCGTCGCTGGCCCTGACACGCAGTCAGCTTTGGGTTGCTGGCCCTGACACGCAGTCAGCTTTGGGTCGCTGGCCCTGACACTAGCAGTCAGCTTTGGGTCGCTGGCCGTTGTATCTCAAGCACTGATCAGCATCTTCATCCCCTTTATTTACTAATTCTGACAGAGCACCTGTGGGTCTGCCTAGATTGCAGTGCTGTCGTTTCTGCAATAACGTCATATAATTATACATGTTACTTGTGACAGGAGCCTAGTCTACGATACAAAGTCTGAAAAGAGAGGATTCTAAATACGGGGAGATAATGGGAAGAGTAGACAACTGTTATCAACCTGCTTAGCAAGTCGATAAGCTTATACGTGGGTTTTCTTGACGTGATCAATTCAGTGTTGTCATGGTTACAAAAACAATACATTTGCTCTGTGCGATTATAGACATCTTTCAGCGGACTGATATGTGCGCTGACACGCACTACTTCTTCAGTTAGCCTTTGTAGGTGTCCCTCTGCGTTTGAGAAACTGGTCGCTAGATCGAACATTTTGTATGTAACTGATTCACTCCGTAGAGTCGATATATCGGATTGCAAACATTCTTACAGTGCTACAGAGCCGCTATATTGGCTTGAAGTATTTCAGTACTTATATTTGAGCGTTTCTCAATAAATTTTCCAAACCGGGAGTTTTCATTACAAAAAATATGTGCCGAGAAGTTTAAACTATTTTTAGAGGGAATTAGTTAATTGTATGAGTAAATCCTCTTTTTTTTTAAAGGTCAAGTGCTTTCCGGCTTGTTCCATGTTTACTTGTGGGTGTCGAATATTTTTAAATCGTAGATATAGTGCCGTCGAGATATAAAATGTAGTGTTGTCGGGATGGAAAATGTAGTGCCGTCGGGAGTGAATTGTTATTGTGTCCATTATATAAGGGATACGCTTTTTCTGAGGTGTGGGGACCCGTATAAGCCATCTTGTCTTGTTTTATCTAACTGTAATTCAGTTTGCATGTACAGCTAAGTAGACTGGATCGTTGAGTCTGTGGATTGCAACTTTTACCTTTCTCACGTGAATCAAACACTCTAGCTACTCTATTTGAGATGTTATACTTTTCAGGTCTTTAATGGTAATGCCAGAGTCGTTGGGGGTCGTCGATCAACTCGACACGTTTCAAGTAATATTAAGGCCAATGAAGGAGGGTTGGTGAATGCTAACAGTGAGCAACTGTATTGTGCGTTATGTGACTGGTTGGAGTAGCTTTCCTCCCATCCTGAACGTACTGATGAAGTTGGACCGTGGCGTCCAGGTAATTGTGCTATGCTTGGCTTCATCTGCGTGTCTGTCGCTACTATGGGGATCACGTCGATCCCTTACTTCTTTAGTCAGATTCCCCGTAGATGGTCAGGGGGAATTGCGTGGGAGTGAGTTGGGGGTCTTGGTCAGTATATTTCGCATGAATCTGACTAACATAGTCCGATCAGTATGTTTTACTTGACTTTTACTAACATAGTACGATCAGTATGTTTTACCTGACAGACTAACATAGTCCGATCAGTATGTTTTACCTGACTGACTAACAATATCCGATCAGTATGTTTTACATGACTCTAACTAATATAGTTCGATCAGTATGTTTTACATGACTGACTAACATAGTCCGATCAGTATGTTTTACCTGACTGACTAACAACATCCGATCAGTATGTATTACCTGACTGACTAACAATATCCTATCAGTATGTTTTACCCGACTCTGACTAATATAGGCCGATCAGTATGTTTTACCTGACTCTGACTAATATAGTCCGATCAGTATGTATTTCATGACTCTGACTAATATAGTCCGATCAGTATGTTTTACATGACTCTGACTAACATAGTCCTATCAGTGTGCTTTATCTGACCCTGACTAATATAGTCCGATCAGTATGTTTTACATGACTCTGACTAACATAGTCCTATCAGTATGTTTTACCTGACTGACTAACATAGTCCGATCAGTATGTTTTACCTGACTGACTAACAATATCCGATCAGTATGTATTACCTGACTGACTAACAATATCCTATCAGTATGTTTTACCCGACTCTAACTAATATAGTCCGATCAGTATGTATTTCATGACTCTGACTAATATAGTCCGATCAGTATGTTTTACATGACTCTGACTAACATAGTCCTATCAGTATGCTTTATCTGACCCTGACTAATATAGTCCGATCAGTTTATTTTACATGACTCTGACTAATATAGTCCGACCAGTATGTTTTACCTGACTCTGACTAATATAGTCCGATCAGTATGTTTTACCTGACTCTGACTAACATAGTCCGATAAGTATGTTTTACATGACTCTGACTAATATAGTCCGATTAGTATGTTTAACCTGACTCTGACTAACATATTCCGATCAGTATGTTTTACCTGACTCTGACTAATATAGTCCGATCAGTATGTTTTACATGACTCTGACTAATATAGTCCGATCAGTATGTTTTACATGACTCTGACTAATATAGTCCGATCAGTATGCTTTACCTGACCCTGACTAACATAGTCCGATCAGTTTATTTTACATGACTCTGACTAACATAGTCCGATCAGTATGTTTTACCTGACTCTGACTAACATAGTCCGATCAGTATGTTTTACATGACTATGACTAACATAGTCCGATCAGTATGTTTTACCTGACTGACTAATATAGTCCAATCAGTATGTTCTGCCTGACCAGACGTCAATCACCTTTCCCCGGAAAGTGCGGTTAACAAGCATGTCATCATGGACATCGGTTTTAATTGCAAATCATAGGGACTCTTCTTGCTCGGCAGACTGAGCATTACCGAGTGTTGGGAAGTGGTCCATACTAGAAGGGTTGGACATACACACAATTGTACTCTCACGCACAAAAATAGACTCACAAATACACTCACGCACAGAAACACACCCTCAAACAAACAAATCCACCCTCTCGCACAGAAATACATTCATGCACCAACGCACTGACACACACATGCACTCTTACACACGTAATCACACTCACTCAAAATACACCCTCATACATGCATATATTCACACGTGCAAATGCACGATAACACACAATTGCACTCTCCTACACATGAATGCTCTCTCACGTGTGCAAATGCGCTCATACACACACATATGATCTCACTTACACACAAATTCACTCTCACACACACATATGCTCTCTTACCCACAAATGCGCTCATACACACACATATGCTCTCTTACCCACAAATGCACTCATGCACATACACACGAATGCTCTCTCACGCTATACATTCATTCACGCACACATATGCACTATCAAACACAAAACTACACACACACTCTCTCCATCTCTCTCTCTCTCTCTCTCTCTCCCTCTCTTGCACTCAAGCGCACATGCAGTCTCACACAAATATACACTGTCAAACACAGAACTACACACACTATTCAACAGACGCCTGGCCCGAGTAAAGCAATAATACGCCTTCAGTCAGTCCCTCGTCTGCCAATCTCCGAATATTTCTCTTATGCTAACGTAAATGGAATATGCGTGTAACTGCGGTAAAGCGTAAAACCAGAAAGTGGCTAAAAAGTAGGAACGGTTAAAAAGTGGTTTTATATTAGAGCAGTTTGTCGTCTAGCAATCAAAAGCTTTCAGTTCGCCTGTAGAGCACATGTCTTCAACAAATGCATTGAAAGTTTACCTTCACGCGACATCCCTGTTTCTTTTATGTGTCTTAGAATAGAACAGGTAGTTAAGTCTGCAGATTCTTCGCTGCTGAATCGCGTCATTTGTCCTTTTAACAGAGGACCTGGTTTTGTTTTTGATGATTTTGTAGAATTTTTCTTCATAATTGACCTGTCCATTAATCTTCAAGTTGTTTTGGTTTGAGATAGATGGCGCCGTGCCAAACCCTTTTTGTCATCTCTTTCGATTTGCTTGTCAGGTGGCAGTGTTGCTATTCGTTGCTCCTTCTTTAGGTCTCGACAGAACTCGGGCGTCTGTCATCATTATATAATAATAATAAAACTGGATTACTGGACGCCCGTTCTTCAGAGGCCGTTACATCGTTGCGGGTCCCAACTTCTCTTCCAGCGGTCTCTGTCTTGGGCCACGGTGGGCCAGTGGATAATGAGTCATCCATCTGTGACAACGGTCTCTGTCTTGGGCCACGGTGGACCAATAATAATGAGTCGTCCATCTGTGGCGTAGTGAATTGTTGCGGGATGCAAGGGATTCGGACCAACATGTTGATGGTCGTTTCTTGTCTCTGGGGTACCATATTGCCGTCGCTGTGCTCCACCGATCGTCCGTTCTTCACAGTACGTGCTCCTTCCCCAGAGATGTTTCATCTTGTCTGCATAAAAAACTACATCTTCCACCAGGGACAGCTGACGTATGTCCGAGTTATAAAGACCTTTTGTGCGCTGGCTATGAAGCGTAAAGTCGACCATGCGTCTCTCCAGGGATGCTTGGGTCACTCAGAGTTTGAACTCCATCCCCTTCGTGAGTGGCCATGTTTTGCCGCACAGCATATTGAAGGTAGTGCTGGGGAGTTGAATAGAGAGGTTCGCCGGCTCTGGTCATGGATGTTGTCCAGTACCGGTTTTATCGAAGAGAAAGCCAACCCAACCCGCGCGACGCCGTCTTGTCAACTCTGGTCTAAAGCCGTTATGCATGTTGAGCAGGCGTCCAATGCAGAAGTACTCGTCCACGCCGTCTTGTCATCTCTGGGCTCAAGCCGTTCTGCATGTTGAGCAGGCGTCCAATGCAGAAGTACTCGTCCACGCCGTCTTGTCATCTCTGAGCTCAAGCCGTTCTGCATGTTGAGCAGGCGTCCAATGTACTCGACCAGGTCGTTCAGTCTCTCTCCATCCAGGAAGACTGGGTCGCGGGAAGCAAATCGATTGCGCATAACTTTCGTCTTTAACTTGCTCATTTGGAGTCCCGCTTTCTTTCCATCTCTATGTAGCGCTGCTAGCATTTCATTGGCGTCTGTGGCTGACCCCGTGATGATTACTAGATCACCTGTAAAGTGAAGATGATTTAGCAGCCTGCTGTTTATGTTAATGCCGAAGGTATCCCGGTCGCACTAGCTGTTGGCGGATTTCAGGTATGCAGAAAAAAAGGCTCGGCGAGATGGGGTCCCCTCGACGGACTCCTTTCTGTATGGGTAATACTACTAATACTATAATAAATAAATATAATTCCCGAGTGGTCCTCCACGATCTTTGTGTATGACAAGGACAAGAATAACTCCACTTCCCCACTTAGACCATGTCGTAAGAGGCGACTAACTGTACAACAGGCCATAACACCGACCATGGTTAGCTGGTTCATTAAGAGCAGAATAGATGACGCCTAACAGACTGCGGATCTACTTTACTCTAGTGTTTGAGTCTATATTAAGATTGCACATCGGTTAACCACCCTCAGCGACACTTGTCCCAACGTAGCTGAGTAAAATGCTGCCCGAGCCTAGCCCGCTAAGCAGGGAATCATCCTCCCGACTAAATGCAGCGCTCATGACAGAACTGTGACCTACACAGGGGCATCTACTCGTGTAAAAGTCCAGGTCGACTAAGAATTATAATGATTCCCACGACTGGCGTCCTCCTGGCTATTTATAGGAATGAAGAATAAAGGCCACTTACACATTCAATCGCAACGAAATGTGCATGCCAAGTTTTTATTTTACCACGTCCCACAGACAAGATTGGGGGGAAACAATGAAATGCTTTACCAGGATATCGAACCGCTGTCCACTTGGACGTGAGCCACTATGCTCTGCCACCCTCGGTTCTGAGGGCAGTATCAGTAAGTGCGTACAATCTTTTCTATCTAACTACACCTTTATCAAGGATTGAGCAAACGATAATGGTGTTCTGCGTAAACGATTATCGATATCAGATAACAATCATATCCTGAACAGAATATTATTTTTATCACGTATCTAAGGAAAGGTTGTTGTTTAATGCCCACAATACGAATGTTTACATTTTGTATGTCTTGAAAAGGGCGTTGGTTGTCGGGTTGTAGTAGCCTTCCTCATATTCCGAGGGTGCTAAGGAAGGTGGGTCGGGGTCCTGCAGGCTGTTGTACTATGATTTTTTTCATCTGTGTGTCGCTCACTATTACGGGGATCACACAGGATCCCCCACGAATTTAGCCAGACTACTATGAGACAGTCTATTTCCAGGGAGAACTGCGTGGAGGTAAGGTGGTATCTTAGTCAGTATATTTCACCTGACCCTGACTAACAAAGCCTGATCAGAATATGTGTCCTATTCCTGACTATCATAGTCTGATCAGTATATTTCACCTACCCCTGACTGACATAGGCGGATCAGTATATTTCACCTACCCCTGACTGACATAGGCGAATCAGTATATTTCACTTCACAGTCTGATTAGTAAATCTCACCTGACTCTGGCTAGCATTGTCTGATCATTATTTTTATGTCCAGGCGTTAGTCTCTCTCCTTCTCTATAAGTTACACAACAGGAGAAACGAAGATTGTGAGAATAAATGCAACCTACGACAGTCAGATTGTTTGGGGAGATACTGCTCCTGGATTTGTAATCATTCATGTGTACTGGTAGTAATATAGACAAATAGGAGGACAGGACGCGATATGAAAATACGAGGGCTAGTCAGTAAACAGGTCACAAATGGATATTTAAAATTGTTTAAAAATATTAAAAACCAACTTGAGAACCATTAATTGTTGCACTTGTATTGTCCCTTATTTATCAAAATGACTTCCACTAACATTGAAATCCTACTGGGTTTAGAATCATTCATGTGTGCTGGTAGTAATATTGGTAAATAAGATACATCGATATGAAAATACGAAGGCCAGTCAGTAATCAGGTCACAAATAACTATTTAAAATATTTTTTTTAAAATTAATTAAAAACCAACTTGAGAACCATTAATTATTGCGATTGTATTATCCCTTATTTCTGGATATGATTTCCACCAACATCGATACACTTATCCAATCGCTTTAACAGTGCACCAAAACATGCAGAATAGAAATCTTAAAGTCTCCTTTCTCAGTCAAATTTGCACTTTACGTTCAACCTTTTAACTATTCGCGAGACGTCTTCCGCCAAGATGGATTTTTAGTGCACCAGACGGGTAGAAATTGCTAAGGGCTGTAAGGTGGATGATTAAGAAGTTACAGCTCTAATTGGTCAATTTTTTTCCGTGTGTGGCAGTCTGAAAAGAACAACCAGTTCGGGTTATATGAGTATTTTGTGATCGTCTTTGAGAACATTTATCAACCTAGTTATGCACTGCTTGACACCACAAACACATTGCACCGTAAGCTGGATGCAATGATATGATGAATATTCTTAGCAAAAAGCCCTATCCTCGTGGTTACTCACGTCCTTATTTGAACATCGTTGTCTAGTTCTTCACTGTTGGTCTTCGACACGCTTTTGTCACCGTATACTGCCTGCATTCTGATATGAATGTCAACTGGTCGACATTCTTCAGCTGTTAGAAACCGACTCACCGCCCGCTGATCAAATCTGGACGGATTCCGTATCACAGCCGCCATGTTTTCAACGGTCTGCTGAGGAAACTATGAGTTGGATGACAATGACATTTTGCAAACTTGACGGTTGGTATGTGCTGTTCACACCAGAATTGAAGTCATCATGCGCGTCGTACATGTGTTCTATATACAGATGGATCATCTAACAAAGCCACATCCAATAGAGGTGGAGGGGTCTATTACAGACTAATGAATGGAGAAGGAAAATTCGAGCATTAACAACGGGAACATATTCCAGTAATTTTCGCGCAGAAGCAGAGGCACTGAAGGCCGCAGCTGAGTTTGTAATCCAACATAAAGATATCCACCAAGAAAACATAGTATCCCTGACTGATGTCGCGTCAGTATTAGCAGCGCTAAAACAACACAAAGATGAAGATCTCGAGCAATGTATGTTCTCCCTGACATAGCTCTCAGCAGAACACCCAAGGTTGGTCATACAGTGTATCCGGGGACGGGGTGGGCTAGTGGTTAAGTGACACGGCTCATAACCAGAAGGTGCTGGGTTCGATCCCCATCACAGCACCGGCCGTTACCCCGGGGAAGCAAACCCTTAGAAAATGCAGGAGGAAGCAGACCCCTACATAAAATGCATGCTGATGTCGGATGCACTGGGCCGACAGGCGTAAAATAAAAACCACAGTGCAACGCACACCCGTCTTGGGGAATAGAGAAATAAGGCGAACGCAAAAACAAACAAAAAATACAGTGGATCCTATCCCACTGCAATGTTGAAGGCAATGAAGCTGCAGACAAACTAGCAAAGAGTGGAGGAGCATTCCCACAAACAGACCTGAGTATCACATATATTGAGGCCAGGACCATAATTAAAGCCAACTTCAGGGTAAAATGGGCTGATCAACACCCCGACTTCCGAACAGAAGACATCTACTATAACTTAACTAGAGAAGAGCAAGTCATCATCTTCCGACTGAGAACTGGGCATTACAGACTCAAGGGTCACCTTTACGACAAAATGAGGATTGGGATAGATGACAGATGCCCATGTAGGGAGCATATCATGACCGTGGAACACATCCTGCAAAGCTGCACGCTGGAAAAGAGAGAACAATACTGGCCTCGTGAGACAGATATGAGACAAAAGCTGTATGGAGACGAAACATCCTTACAAACAACGGTGTCCTGTGTAAGAGAAACCGGAACCTTGATATGAGGATGAACGAAGAAGAAGAAGTACGTATGTTCGCATGGTTCAGGTAGGTCCGTTTTCAAGTGATAACGCCTCCTACATTGAACCAGTGACAAGACATAAGTCAAGGCGGCTGGAGATAATCCAGGATAAGGGCACTATGGTCCCACCTGGGGGGGGGGGGCGCCCTTGAAACTGTTGGGGCTCGAACCTGTGCCGTTTCCATTCATCGTTCTGAAAGCGCGTGACATGTGCTGTTTGATGATTGATAATGATTCTCCTTCATCTTGGTTTCACTTTGTGTTCTTTAATCTGTCACTACCCGTTCGGTCAATTATTATGTCTTCTTTTGTCTCAGCCACTTCTGCCTGTCAGCTTTCTGTCAGCCAATTTTCTTCTGCAACGTTTACCCCAGACAATTCTCAATTTGACAACTCGATCGAATTTTTGCCCAGCATGATTTTATGGTGGATAGTTTTTTGTTCAATTTGGTTCTACACACCATTTCTCCTTTTGTTTAAGAGCAGGCCATCACAGGCTCATTTCTTTCTATCAGCGTCATAACACACACTTTCTCCGTACATCTGTTAGCATCTTCAGCACAACACAAACTTTCTCTGACTCAGCATCCTCAACACAACACACACTTTCTCTGACTCAGCATCCTCAACACAACACACACTTTCTCCGTCTCTCTGTTAGCATTCCCAACACAACACACACTTTATCCGTACATCTGTTAGCATGCTCAGCACAACACAAACTTTCTCTGACTCAGCATCCTCAACACAGCACACACTTTCTCTGACTCGGCATCCTCAACACAGCACACACTTTCTCCGTCTCTCTGTTAGCATTCCCAACACAACACACACTTTCTCCGTGTCCCTGTTAGCATTCCCAACACAACACACACTTTCTCCGTCTCTGACTTGGCACCCTCAACACAACACACACTTTCTCCGTGTCCCTGATAGCATCCCAAGCACAACACCCACTTCTGCGTCTGTTTATTTGTCATCATCACCAATATACACACACACAAACTTTTCTCTCTCACTGGCGACTTTTCACTCTGTCTCTTACCATTCAATTTCTCTCTCACAATCCCCTATACATACACGCTCTCTCTCTCTCTCTCTCTCTCTCTCTCTCTCTCTCTCTCTCTCTCTCCGTCTTGTCCATCTGTCCCAAGATATTCAACACACCCACTTTCGTCACATCTATCTCTAGTCTTCTCTCTACTTGTCTGTCTGCCTCTCACAATTTCCAACATACACACGCATCCTCTCACTATCTCTCTCTCTTTCTCTCTCTCTCTCTCTCCGTCTTGTCCATCTGTCCCAAGATATTCAACACACCCACCTTCGTCACATCTATCTCTAGTCTTCTCTCTACTTGTCTGTCTGCCTCTCACAATTTCCAACATACACACGCATCCTCTCACTATCCCTCTCTCTCTTTCTCTCTCTCTCTCTCTCTCCGTCTTGTCCATCTGTCCCAAGATATTCAACACACCCACTTTCGTCACATCTATCTCTAGTCTTCTCTCTACTTGTCTGTCTGCCTCTCACAATTTCCAACATACACACGCATCCTCTCACTATCTCTCTCTCTCTTTCTCTCTCTCTCTCTCTCCGTCTTGTCCATCTGTCCCAAGATATTCATCACACCCACCTTCGTCACATCTATCTCTAGTCTTCTCTCTACTTGTCTGTCTGCCTCTCACAATTTCCAACATACACACGCATCCTCTCACTATCTCTCTCTCTCTTTCTCTCTCTCTCTCTCTCCGTCTTGTCCATCTGTCCCAAGATATTCAACACACCCACCTTCGTCACATCTATCTCTAGTCTTCTCTCTACTTGTCTGTCTGCCTCTCACAATTTCCAACATGCACCCTCTCTCTCTCTCTCTCTCTCTCTCTCTTTCTCTCTCTCTGCCAGTTTATCAACCTCTCATGATCTCAAACACACACCCACACTCACTTTCCCCATTCCTCTTATGTATTTGCCTCCCATAATCTCCAACACTCATCCGCATCCACGAGCCCCCGAGAGTCCCCCCCCTCCCCCACCTACACCCCTCAATCTTTCTATCTGAATCTCTTTCTCTCACTCTCTACTTGTCTATCTGCCAGTCACGATCTCCAGACAGTTTTAATTCGATAATTTGCAGTCTCTTGTTCAATAGCAAGTGACCACGATGCTGTTGCTACTATTATACACACACGTCTGTAGTCGCCTTCAACGACCTGCATTCTGATACTTTTTGTATCGTTATACTTTTTTTCCCAACCTGGTACCGCCTTGGTGGTGTTGTTGCTGTTGTTCTTGTTGGTGTTATCATTGCTGGAGTTGTTGTTAATGTTATCTTTGTTAGCGTTGTTGATGTTATCGTTGTTGTTGTTGATGGTATCGTTGTTGGTCTTGTTGTTCTTGTTGATGTTGTTGGTGTTGTTCTTGTTGATGTTGTTGTTGTTGATGGTATCGTTGTTGGTGTTGTTGGTGTTGTTGTTCTTGTTGATGTTGTCGTTGTTGGTGTTGTTGTTCTTGTTGATGTTGTCGTTGTTGGTGTTGTTGTTCTTGTTGATGTTGTCGTTGTTGATGGTGTTGTTGTTCTTCTTGATGTTGGTGTTGTTGTTCTTGTTGATGTTGTCGTTGTTGGTGTTGTTGTTCTTGTTGATGTTGTTGGTGTTGTTGTTCTTGTTGATGTTGTCGTTGTTGGTGTTGTTGTTCTTGTTCATGTTGTTGTTCTTGTTGGTGTTGTTGTTCTTCTTGATGTTGGTGTTGTTGTTCTTGTTGATGTTGTCGTTGTTGGTGTTGTTGTTCTTGTTGGTGTTGTTGTTCTTGTTGATGTTGTCGTTGTTGGTGTTGTTGTCGTTGTTGGTGTTGTTGTTCTTGTTGATGTTGTTGGTGTTGTTGTTCTTGTTGATGTTGTTGGTGTTGTTGTTCTTGTTGATGTTGTCGTTGTTGGTGTTGTTGTTGATGTTGTCGTTGTTGGTGTTGTTGTTCTTGTTGATGTTGTTGTTGATGGTATCGTTGTTGTTCTTGTTGATGTTGTTGTTCTTGTTGATGTTGTCGTTGTTGGTGTTGTTGTTCTTGTTGATGTTGTTGGTGTTGTTGTTCTTGTTGATGTTGTCGTTGTTGGTGTTGTTGTTCTTGTTGTTGGTGTTGGTTTTCTTGTTGATGTTGTTGTTGTTCTTGTTGGTGTTGTTGTTCTTGTTGATGTTGTTGGTGTTGTTGTTGATGTTGTCGTTGTTGTTGTTGATGGTATCATTGTTGGTGTTGTTGTTCTTGTTGATTTTGTCGGTGTTGTTGTTCTTGTTGTTATCATTGCTGGAGTGGTTGTTAATGTTATCTTTGTTAGTGTTGTCGTTGATGTTATCGTTGTTGTTGATATTATCGTTTTGTTGTTGATCATATCGTTGTTGTTGTTAATGTTATTGTTGTTGGGGTTGATGTTATCGTTTTGTTGTTGATGTTATCGTTGTTGTTGTTGATGTTATCGTTGTTGTTGTTGATCTTATCGTTGTTGTTGTTGATCTTATCGGTGTTGGCGTTGTTGTTGATGTTATCGTTGTTGTTGATGTTATCATTGTTGTTATTACCTTTAATGGTGATGTTGTTATTGTTATTGGTGGTGTTATTATTATTATTAATTTGTGCTTTCGTTGTTGTTATTGTCTTTGGTGATTGTGTTGTTGTCGTTGTTTCTATTATTATTGTTGATATTGCTGTTGGTTGGTATTTATTGGTGTAGCAATTGTTATTGAAAACTACCCGATCTGAGTTAATTCATCTCTTGACGACGTTTTTTTTTTTGTGTTTTGTTACATTGGTTCGTCTTACAGTCCGACGCATACTAGATAAGATGAAATCAGTCCTCCTGACAGTAGTGCAGTGCGAGGCTACTCGGCAAGTCATCCGTATGGAGATTAGAATGTCGATAACCACCTCGTTGACACTACTGAAATGACGCAGCTTGTTTTCAGGAGCATGACATGGACTGAAGGTGGGCATCTTGACTAGGATGTGACGTCAGTCCCTGTCTCCCGGGGTGTAAAGATCGTTACTGGAATGGAAACTCGTCCACAGTAGATAGCTAACTGGGATCACCTTTTACCAATATCACGTTTACAACATTATACGCTTACCAACTGCGACATTCCAAAGACGAACATACCGACATGATATCCATCAATTGGAGCCGGTTTATTTCAGGGCAGCAGATCATACACGGTGGAGGGAGTTTGTTGCTGTTTTGAAGTAAGTCATAATACATGATCCTCATTGACTGCATCTTTATGCATGGTTTAAGGATCCACGCTAGAGGGAATGTATTTTAGTTATTGCCTGATGATCTACTCGAGCTGGTATGTTCTGCATATCCAAGATATGTCATGTTCTTCAGTCATCGACTTAGTATTCACGCTAACTTGAATGTTCTTCAGTCATCGACTAAGGATCAAAGATATGTCATGTTCGTCAGTACTAAGTGTTCAAGAAATGTTATGTTCTGTCATCAACTGATGATCTAAGCTAGCTGGCATGTTCGTCAGTCATCGACTAAGGATCAAAGATATGTCATGTTCTTCAGTCATCGACTAAGGATCAAAGATATGTCATGTTCGTCAGTCATCGACTAAGGATCAAAGATATGTAATGTTCTTCAGTCATCGACTAAGGATCCTTCTTCTTCGTACGCAGGACTAAGGATCCAAACTAGCTGGAATATTCTACGTATCCCAGATATGTCCTGTTCTTCAGTACTAAGGATCGAAGATATGTCAAGTTCTTCAGTACTAATGATCCATATCTGGCATTGTCTTTAATCGACTAAGGATCCAAACTAGCTGGCATGTTCATTCCCCTAACAGATAATGTGAATAAACATATAATTGTGTGCGTGTGTGTGTATTTTGCATTACCTCACTGCTATTCGACAGCGGATTTGTGAATCCTCTATTATGCTCTTTGTCTGATCTCAACTTCAGATGTTTCCCGCTGCATTTTTCTCCTGAATTTTATATCTTGTGTATTAGTTCTACATTTCTAATCGACGTATGGGTTGAGCTGACTTATTTCTCAAGGCATTATGGGATTTGTCAATATCTGCAAGACGGATTGATCGTTGTACAGCGTTGTATCGCCTTCTAAAATTCCATTCCCTCTCCTTTCTTAAAGTAAAACGTGTATCTCTCTGAGCTGATTATCTTATATTTATGCATGTGTCTGTCCCTTTTGTCGTAACATTCTTTTCTTGTTCTCTTTCGTTCAGCTCACTTCCGCGTCCATCTCTTGCTGTCTAATCTCATATCCTTTTTCTCTCGTCAAATTTCGTGTATTTAAGCCCTGAATTCGTTCATCCAAATCGGGTCTCCGTTATTTGTTGGCCGTAACATGATTATTTTGTTGGTATTTCTGTTGTCCCTTTGCCTTTTGTTTTGTCCTCCGTTCTCTCTGTCTTTCAACCTCGTTGTTGTTGGACGTCAAACGATGTTATTTCAAACTGGTTCAAGTTAAAGAGAAAAAATGGCCTAGACTATTGAATATTCATCTGTTTTGCTCCTTATTTGTGGGCGTCTAGTGTTCTCGTATTTTGTAACACTTTGTTATTTGTGATATTCAGTATACTTGACAACTATTCGTTCTTTGTGACATACAGTATACCCGGCAATTTTTCGTTCTTTGTGACATACAATATACCCGACAACTATTCGTTCTTTGTGACATACAATATACTCGACAAGTATTCGTTCTTTGTGACATACAATATACCCAACAAGTATTCGTTCTTTGTGACATACAATATACCTGACAAGTATTCGTTCTTTGTGACATACAATATACCCGACAAATATTCGTTCCTTGTGACATACAATATACCCGACAAGTATTCGTTCTTTGGGACATGCAATATACCCGACAAGTATTCGTTCTTTGGGACATACAATATACCCAACAAGTATTCGTTCTTTGTGACATACAATATACCCGACAAGTATTCGTTCTTTGGGACACACAATATACCCGACAATTATTCACCAAATTGTTCTTTGGAATATAAAAATGTACAGTGAGCTTACAGCGGATACTGTCATTGGGGAAGAAGTGTTGAAGACAATTGTTATATATGTCGGCACCTTTTGGTAATTTTGGTAACCAGTTTCACTCCCGCTGCCTTCCCTTCCCTAATAAGTCAGGTATCAATTTACATCGCGGTACACGGTGAATTGAACCCGGTATCTTTGCTGTTAGAAGCCATGGTGCACTGCGGTGCTGTTCACACGTTCCTTTGTGGCATACAGTCAACGTCAGGTGAAGCATACTAACCAAGACACCCACGGCGTGGGGATCGGCAATGAAATCTTGTTCGTGGTGGTCTCGCCTAGAATTCTCGACCAGGTCTACCTTCCTCACAACGCCTCGAAATATAAGACGAGTCACTGTAACCTGCCACCGAAGGAACAAGATACAGAATAAAGAAATGAGCACTGGTTGATTCGAACAACAACATTATGCAACGTTGTAGAAAATATATGTACGGTAAAGGTGAAGGCCAGTCCCATGGCAACAACCCTGTTCGGGGATGATGATAATTCTTCATGTACTTAGCAGCACACCATGTGAGGTGGAGTGGCCAGTTCACTTCCTTGCTGTTCATGCCTTCCCAAACTCATACGCCAGGTACCCATTTACAGAGGGGTCGACTGGAGGAGCGGGCGTACCAGAAACGACTCACTCCCGAATTGTGTTTCTGGTCGTCCATGATTTCGAACCCTGGCACGCTGTAATCACAGTCAAGCACGCCAGCTAACTGTCGACTAGGTTACACGCTACATAAAAAATATAACATAAAAGACAAGAAAATAAATCATTGAAATATTTGGGAAATTAGGGTGCAAATTGAATTGATCAATGATGTTGGAACCCGACAGTTAAGATGTTTTGTCATGTAAACAAAATCAATATTCTACACCTTGCTGGAAACAAAAGGGTTTGGGAAGGTAAAGATGCCAGATATAAAGTAGACAACGCTATAAGTGGAAGGATAACATGAACGTATGGACACAAAATAGATGGTCTGGCAGATTGTGCCATCAAGGCAAGAGACAGAAGACGTTGGAGATACATTACAGTCGTCCTTTTGCTAGCAGAATGGCACCAGAACTGAGCTGAATATTTATCTTTGAGGGTTTGATTTATTTTTCGCAGCACTCACATTTCAACACTCTCTATCTATCTATCTATCTATCTATCTATCTATCTATCTATCTATCTATCTATCTATCTATCTATCTATCTATCTATCTATCTATCTATCTATCTATCTATCTATCTATCTTTTCATCCATCCATCTATGTATCAATCATCTACTACACAAACAGCTGAGTCCTCTTACAGTGACTGTTGTAACCTGTGCAAGTCACACTCGTATCACAAACATCGTCTTCATTTTCCTCATCCCCAACGACAGTCTATCATGCATTGAAATTTTGTCTTACGAAATCTCCAATCATGCACACGCACACACTCCGCCTCGTACACGCGCATGCAATAACGCGCAAACCAGTCAGTTCACACGCCACCAGCGCTCAGCGCTGAAACATTGTCTGGCAAGTAACGCTAATAGGCCGCTTACCACCGTCACTTGTCGCTGCAGCTATTACTCCGGACACAGTGTGAGTATTACCATCTCCATCCAAATCGAGTTTCATTTGTGTTTTAGTCATTTTGTGCCGTCCTGATTTTACATTGTCGTTTTGATAGGTTTCTCGGTAAAACTGTTACTGTTATTAACCTATTACATCCTAACACGCCCAATACATTTTGTTCAGAAACATGTAACTATTATTCTGTAAATGTAATCTTTCACTTTTTCAAAATAGCATTGGCAATTGATGCGAAACAGTTTATGAGAGAGGCAAATAAGTATTTCTCGGCTTTTATGAATATATATATATATTGCTTGAAGTCTTAGCGCGTAGAGGGTGAAAACAAAGTATACGTAAACAACATATATTACAGTTTTACAGATGTAATAGAATATATTTCGAGCAGCGATATTGTTGGAGTGGCAGATGTACCGGGTTCTGCTTTATTTTTGCTATTCGTCGTTCGCTCTTGAAATTACCTTTCGTTACGCTGTGTTGTTGTTTACAGCGAAGCTGCTATATTTGCATCTTTTGGCCCATCACAGCCGGTTTAAGTACGGCATTTTGTTAAGATCAGGTTTGCCTTCCCTCTTTGATCCCTTTTCTCCGGTTGCTGTCTGTTTTCACAGCCGCCATTTGGAGACAGAATATGGACTTGCTCAGCTATCATTTGCTGACCCTGGTTTCACTGCTGCATTTTTGGCCTCACTGGGTTCAATTCCCAGCTAGGGCACGCTTACGTTTACTCAGCTGTAAATGAGCACCTGTTCACGAAGGACACACTCGAGATTAACTGGCACACACGTTTTACTTGCCATTTTAAAGCAAATGATACATACATTTTGTACGAGCTGCTAAAGATGTCATACCAATCAAATCATGTCTACTGCCAATAGGAGCACATGTCTTCAACAAAGACATGCAACATCTTGTTCTTGATCATCTGCTCCAGATCTAACCTTTCATGTGCCCCTTATGTTTGCTTCTATCTTCCTTCTTTATGTGTGTCTCGGTCTGTCTTTATATCGCTTCTGAGGATTAGATGGCAGAACATGGTGCCAAATACAGATGTGTTAGCGCGATCGGGCATATCAAGTATACACACCATGATACTGCAGCACCTCTGAGATGGGCTGGCCATGATCAACGTCTACCAAAAGAGCTGCTCTGTGATGTACTCCAACATTGCAAGACAGCATGCGGTGGGTTGCAGAAAAGGTACAAGGGCATACTCAAGAGATACTGATCCAGTGCGGTATTAACCACGCAGACTGGGAAAGAATCACCATCACTCGCACAGATTTGTGCAGCACTATTGCTGAGGGTGTTCAGAGACATGAGGCAGCACTATTGCTGACGGTGTTCAGGGTGTTCAGAGACATGAGGCAGCACTGTTGCTGACGGTGTTCAGGGTGTTCAGAGACATGAGGCAGCACTATTGCTGACGGTGTTCAGGGTGTTCAGAGACATGAGGCAGCACTGTTGCTGACGGTGTTCAGGGTGTTCAGAGACATGAGGCAGCACTGTTGCTGACGGTGTTCAGGGTGTTCAGAGACATGAGGCAGCACTATTGCTGACGGTGTTCAGGGTGTTCAGAGACATGAGGCAGCACTGTTGCTGACGGTGTTCAGGGTGTTCAGAGACATGAGGCAGCACTGTTGCTGACGGTGTTCAGGGTGTTCAGAGACATGAGGCAGCACTATTGCTGACGGTGTTCAGGGTGTTCAGAGACATGAGGCAGCACTGTTGCTGACGGTGTTCAGGGTGTTCAGAGACATGAGGCAGCACTGTTGCTGACGGTGTTCAGGGTGTTCAGAGACATGAGGCAGCACTATTGCTGACGGTGTTCAGAGACATGGGGCAGCACTATTGCTGAGGGTGTTCAGAGACATGGGGCAGCACTATTGCTGACGGTGTTCAGAGACATGGGGCAGCACTATTGCTGACGGTGTTCAGAGACATGCGGTATCAAGAATAAATGGGGTGATTGGTCGCTCTGCAAGTCTACTCGCATCAACCCGTCTTCAACCTCGGTGCAAGGGGGTATTTAATTTCCCTGTACTAAGTGTAACAGACAATTCAGGGCGCAGATTGGCTTATTTAGCCATCTTCAAACTCATGCGAACAGTGAATGATGACAAACTGGTCCTCGTTGATTTAGTTGGACGAACAACATCCCTCTTGCGTCAGTGATTCCAGAACAAAGACTGTCTCGTAACGCTGTCAACATGATTATGTAATGTATGACTGAACCAACAGTTTCGCATTTCAAGCACGTCACATTCCACTGATGTATGCCCTGTTCCCTGCAGCAGTTCCACGTTAGTGACCTTGTCACATCATCCTGTTCGCCGTGTTTCAGAGATTAACTTTGGAGTTTCTTAACCTGATGGTGGACTACATATTTTTAGACTTTGTATAGGTTGGTATTGTCTAGATAACAATTTTATTTTGCGAAAATTGGTTTCTAGGTGGTCGCTATAGCTGAACTAGCGAATGAAAGCGTCAAACGGTAAGTGTTTGAATCTCGCAAGTTTAAAGCGTCCCCTGTTCTCGGGTAGGTGTTATCGGCTCATAGCGTTATCGAAGAACAGACAACAAACTCCGAAGTACCGTTCACACGCTGTGCACATATAAGAACCATTGGCGGTTGAGAACCGGAAAGAGCTGGCTGTTAGCCGCCGACGGGGAAACTTTATAAAATTGTTAACCAATATGGGTCTACATGAGGGCAAAACGGAGGCGGCTTCACCACAATTCTCATGCCCCACTGTCCAATCTCCTGTTCTTCTGGATACAGGATTGTAAATATCCATGAAAAAGAACACATAGACCATGTGGGGTATACGAGAAGTGAGTAAGCGATGATGAATAAGTTGTCATTCACATGAACATCTTTCTGTAGTCGCCTTTTTCGATCTGCGTGTAGTTTGAGTGGTTCTGTTCTCACCTGCCCAATAACGGGGCCAAATATCCACGGGTAAATAAGTCGGCAGGTTTATCAATCAATCTAACATCGATCAGCCTCATGTGGAGCATAGCTTAACTTTATACTGGATTAGAAGACTGCAGTCTGTATGCAACCATTTTCTTGGTGGGTGGTTAACCGATGTGCGGGTCCATCTTAATAGACTCACACACTAGAGCAAAGTAGAGCTGCAGCCTGTTACGCGCCATCTATGCTGCTCTTAACAAACCACCTAACCGGGACTTGTGGTGTGACAAATAACACGGTTAGTCGCGCCTTACGACATGCTCTGTGTGGGGCAGTGGTGCAATTCTCTTTATTGTCATACACAAAGTTCAGATAACTCGAACCCAAACGCCTTTTACAGAACATAAAACGTGAACATTTCTGTATCTGTTGATATTGTTATAGCCAGCCCCGTGCCCAACAATTTTTAGTTGTATCGTATGACATGCCAGGCAGGCTGCACTGTTATTGTTCCCTGCTCACCTTCTGGGCGCCCGTAACGCTCAGTAAGCAACAATATTTCTTTAATTATTGACGTGTGTCATTAGACATTGCGCATCTCTTATTTGACACGTTTATGGCCGTTGAGATTTTCAATCCACGCATGTTTCTGTAACACAATCAATCCCTCTTTTTCTTCATCTTCCCCCACATGCGCCGTGCTGTTTATTTCTGTATAATTTGTATACTAATCCGAATATTGAATTATTGCGAACGGCAATGTTCTACTACCGAAAGTCATCGTACGACCCGAGGACGTACAAAAAGCAACCGCAGATAGAGGAGGTTTATGGAGGTGTCATCAGGGGTGCCCCGACGATCTCAAGAGGTCACGGGATAAACTGAACGGGCAATCATCAGGGTGCGTCCAGGCAAATTTTAGAACCATTGATTTGAGGAGGGAAATATAATGTGGGAATTATTGCACATTATCTGGTCATTAGCTCATTTGTTGTAGTTTCTGTCGTGGCACTATGCTCAATTATGGGAGTGTCTCGAAATATGGAAAGCCTGGAGAGGAGGGAGTGGAAGAATTAGGATGGATGACGAGAGAGTGTGGGATAGGGAGAGAGAGAGAAGAGAGAGAGTGGACGAGGAAGAGAGAGACAGGTTGGAAGTTTAAGAGAGTGGTTGTGGATGGAGAGTACGGCGAAGATAAAGAGAGAAATATAGAGAATGGATGAGGGAGAGAGATGGTGGAAGATGAAGGGAGAAAGTGGGATAGGGAGAGCGTGAGAAAGATAGTGGATGTGGGAGGGAGAGAGTGGGATAAGGAGAGAGAATTGGATATGGAGATTGGAAGAGAAAGTGGATGATTGAGGATATAAGGGGGGGGAGAGTGTGGGATAGGGAGAATTGAGAGAGAGAAAGAGAGTGATTGAGAGAAGGAAAGAAGGTGGAAGAGGAAGGGAGAGAGAGACAGTGGAAGTAGAAGAAAGAGTGGGGGTGGATGGAGAGAAAGGGAAAGATGGAGAGAGAGAAGATGGGGTGAGTGGATGATGAAAGAATAGAGAGTGAAAGTGGAACGTGGAGAGATAGTTAAAGGCGGAGAAGGGAGAGAGAATGGGAGATGGGGAGAGAGTGGACGATTTAAATAGTCGAACAATGGAGATAAATGGAACCGGGTGACAGAGACAAGAAGTAAGAGAGTGAGGGCAATGGGGAGAGAGGTGGAGAGAGCTAAGATAGAGATTAAAGATCGAGAGAGATGAATAAGGGGAAGAGGTGGGAGAAGGGATGCGAGAGAGAGAGAGAGAGTCGACGAGTGGGTATCAAGACAGGCAAAAGTCTACATAGATAAGAAGACAAACCAGGTACCCGAGTTCAAGGGATGAAGGGAATAGCGTCATGTCAGGTCATCCATTAATTAACCAGTAAGCTCGTTGGGGCACGCATGAAGACATCCTCACAATCCCACGTCATCTTTCTCTGTCAGTGGTCGCTCCCTGTTCTTCTTCCAGTCGGAGATTGGTCCATTCTTTTTTGTTGTCCTTCTCCTGTTTTTTTGGACGGCCTCTTCGTCGTCTGCCTTGCACCTTCCCGTGCATGATCGTATTTGCAAGACAATCTGATCTCGATATGTCACCGTACCAGGCGGGTTTCCTTCTTTTGACAGTTGCCAATATTTCTTCTTCAAACGGCCCTATTGCTGTTGTAATTTTTTCTCGTATTTCCTCATTTGTAACTTGTTCTTTATACGTGACGTGTAGAAGTCTTCGGAAACATCTCATCTCCAAGGTCTGTAACCTCCGCTGCATGTTAGCTAATTGTCTAATCTCATCTCCAAGGTCTGTAACCTCCGCTGCATGTTAGCTGTAATTGTCCATGTCTCACAAGCATAGATGAATATTGAAAGGTCCAATGTACGCATTAATCTGATTTTCGTGCGTAGTGCTAACCGTTTATCTTGCCAGATTTTGTTAAGCCGTGAAAGCGCCGCTATTGTCTGTGCTATTCTGGCCAACACCTCACATTTTAATCAGCCATCACTGACAATCGAACCCAGATATTTAAAACAGTCGACCACTTCGAGTGCCTGGCCAATAGCTTTAATCCTGCTGTTAAAGCCCTCGGCGTTGTTGGTCATTAATTTTGTATGCCCAGCGTTTATCTCCATACCATAGTCAAGAGATGTTTCATTGAGCCTTCTGACCATCCCTGGAGTTCTGCTTCTGTGGATGTCATTAAAAACATTGGCAACATGGGAAACACGATATCACTGACTTGTGTAAGACACCCAAACACACAATACTTGTATTGATTAAAGATTTAAGATGTGTTGGAGTACCTTCTGCATAATACCTGACAATGTACACAAATAATCAGGGCTTGCACCTTGTAAAATGGCAACGTATGAATGCGAGACATGGACAAACACTAAAGACGATGATTTAATTCTTCAAGCTAAAATTCTACATGAAGAACTCAACATAACATGGATAGCGAGAAAGAGAAATATATACATTCTAAATGAGCTGGCTATAGAACCAAATTAGCTAGTCAATAATATTTCGTCGTAAAGTAAAGTGGAAATACAGCAGAATTAACCGTTGGTTAGAAATGGAGTTTTTGAAGACTCCATTGCATTAAGCCGCAGTCTATGAAAGGTGTGGCCAGAGCCCCTTCCTTGCTATTTTTACTTTCCCTAACTCATGCGTCAGGTATCCATTTACAGCTGGGTTGACTGGAGAAGCGGTCCCCGATTAAAATCATGACCCGGATTTATTTTAGTCTCCAGGCGCGATTCGAACCCATGCACGCTGTTATCACATAAAATAGCAAATTGCTCGCAATGAACTAGTCTAAACCCCCCCCCCCTTTCTATACTACGTCAAGAATACTCAAATACTTTAGCCACATCAAACGCTACAATGGTCTATAAAATACTATACTGCAGAGCATGGTACCTTGCATGCATGCGAGGCGGAGACAGACTGAGGAGAAGATGGGCACAGGATATTAAATAGGCTCTGAGGTTGACAGTGACAGAGGAAGGAGAGTTGACCACAGATCAAGAGCCTTACAGATCGACTACTATGAAAGCAATCTTCTGTAAAGGACATGTTGCATAATGAACGCAGACATGTACATTTCCCAAATCCATGTGAAGAGATGGGTTCAGTGACCTTTGAGTAGAATTATAGGAGAGGAAGCCAAAGTGTCGTGGACTTATTGAAGTGAAAGAGAGGGAAAGAGAGAGAGAGAGAGTTTTGAGAAATGGCCATACGCATTTTCTTTGAGAATAACTTCCAGCCAATCTGCCGAACAGCACTGTTTGTTCCTGGCAAGAGATAATATGGAACAATACAATTTTTGTGATGGGACGGGACACTCGTGATTCAATAAAAACACGAGTAAATTCAATGAGAAATAGAAAACGGGGGATGCCCAGCGAAGGATGTAGAACAGTGGTTGTCAAACAGTGTGAAGTGAGGGGATGTCAGGTCTAATGAGAGATTCAAATATAATCACTTCTTCTTCGTTCGAAGGATGTAGAACAGTGGTTGTCAAACAGTGTGAAGTGAGGGGATGTCAGGTCTAATGAGAGATTCAAATATAATCACTTCTTCTTCGTTCGTTCTCAAGGTCCCAGATTCAAATATAATCACTTCTTCTTCGTTCGTTCTAAAGGTCCTGCCACCAAGCCCCGAAAAGGGCTTTGCAAGTAGCAGAACGGTCCAGAGAACGCAATACGTTGTGTCGTAGTTTACAGCTTGACTGCGATATTTGCACTTTTCGGTACACATCCGACTTCAGCAGACATTTTTTAGCTCTGGGAAGGCTTTACTCTTCGATCACTTTTCCTTAGCCAATCTGCCCTGTTGCAGTATTATCTATTATCACCACGTGGAGTTAGAGAAGCGTCTTGACAACTCAGGTTTACTGACCCAGACTCTAGCAGTCACCTGTTGGTCGCTGACTGCTCCAACTTGTGCACCGTTCAGCATCTTGATCCCAAATATTATTCCTACTTTAGTAGGATTTTCCCAAAATGTAGTAATTTGGAAAAAAATCTATTTAATTAAATTGTCGTTGGTTTTATATTATTCATCTTCTTGCGCGTTCTTCCTGTACAGGACGTCTTGATTTTGTGTCATAGTTTACACACCATACTCTGATGTCTGCGCCTATCGGCCCGAAACATCCTATTTCAGCAACAATTTTGGAGGATCTTCAGCCCTTTTATTATACTGGTTTAGAAGACTTCGCAGAGGCTGTATACAACCAGTTTTTGTCTTGTCTTTCCCTTAACCGCAAGAGGTCGTATGGGCTTCATTCACCTTGTGAGTGAAGTGTCTTGGGCAGCTTGTAACCGCCAGGGCCTAATCTTTCCCGGCCGTTGTGTTTTAGTCCATTATTGTCTCGTAGGTGGAGCCGTGTAGCGCAGTGGTTAACGCGCTGGCTTCGCATCTGAGTGGTCCTGGGTTCATTTCCCAGTTGAGGCGGTAATGTTTTTTTCAGACCGCAATGGCTCCCGGGTCGACCCAGCCTTAAATGGGTACCGGTTCAGTCCGGGAAGTAAAAGCGGCGAGGGAGAGGAGATGGCTACCGGCCTCATATAGCCGAGCCTTTGAAATATGAGATCGCTAACACCTCACACCCCTACGGCAGTAATGCTATGGGATACTTTACTTTACTTTACTATTGTCTCGTGTGTATGTTTCATAAGCAAACCAAAATCGACTGTCTGAAAATAGCGCGAAAGGCTTCAGTCTCGTGAAGTTCAGACGTGTGCACTAGTCCGTGTAAATACGACACAGGTTAACCGAAATACTATTACATATAGCCGATGACGATGCCAAGATAAACGGAGATGAAAAAAACAACACAAAATCAACGAACTAATCGATACTGAAAACAAGAAAACATTTCTGAAGATACAAGTGTAAGATGTCGACTAGTGTAAATTCCAGTCTAATCCGTGGCATGGCGGCACCCATGATGGAATAAAACACAAGAGCACAGTTATACACGTGACCTGTTAGGCGCCATAGCTGCTGTTCATTACTTTAGTGTAATGTAACATGAGAAATATATGAATCGAAATATGCAGACTTTTCCAGAAGTTTCAAATTTTAGTCAGTGTTATAATCTATCACTGCGGTGATCATTTCTGAGGTCCACTGGGAAGATGTTTAGGGGCTGAGTAATAAAGAGAGCTTGCCCCTGCAGTCGCCACACACTGTACAGGCTATATTTTTGTTTTACTTCTTTCCAAAGGATTTGAATACATATCTTCGCTGTCAAAGACAGTCAAACCACTCAGCCAACCGCTCTTTTTTAATATTATACAACGGCAGGTCAGAAATAGATACAAATTCAATTTTTAAAAATATATATGAATGAGATTCGAACTTGAAAACCATTAATTATTGCGCTTACATTGTCCCTTTTTTCTCACCATAATTTCCACCAACATGGATACAGCAAAATCTGCAGCACATAAATCTTTGCTCTGCTGTCTCAGCGATATTTGCCCTGCTGTCTCATCGACATTTGCTCTGCTGTCCCAGCGACATTTGCTCTGCTGTCCCAGCCACATTTGCTTTGCTGTCCCAGCGACATTTGCTCTGCTGTCCCAGCGACAGTTGCTCTGCTGTCTCAGCGAAATTTGCTCTGCTGTCTGAGCGACATTTGCACTTGACGTTCAGCATTTTCATTATTCATGAAACGTCTGACGTCAAGGTGACATTTCAGTGCATCAAACAGGTGGAAATCACCCGGAGCTGTAACACGCATGTTGAAGAAATTGCCATCATATTAAGCAATTTTTCTCCCTTGTTAATCGAGCCGTGTGAGGTATGGCATTGCCAGCAGATCTGAAACGTTTCTTATAAAAACACATTTAAAGCTTTATGCAAAAAAAACAAAAAACATTTCGCTCTATAATCAGGAAGCATTTTCTAAAATCTATTGCAGAAAGTCCTTTTGCCTTCTATCTTCCCCCCCCCCCCCCCCCCCAACCCTCCACGCACAGTAGCACGCTGTTCTTAGATTGAATACTCTGTGAGCACGAACGCTATTTATTACTTCAGCTGCTCACGTGCATATGACTCCTAGCATTGTCTACCTTAAGTAATCACAAATCTGGATGCTTCTGCCGTCCTAGTAACACTTATTGGAGTCACCAACTACAATTTATAGCTTTCCTTTTCAGTTTGTAACCTACTTTCTGATAAACCCTCATTGTTTTTATATCAAGAAGATTTTGATAATAATCAAACGAGTAGTTTTCTTTATTCTTTCTATATATCTGAGGACCAATTTCTGAAGTATGTTTTTCTTTATATTATGAATAAAGGTAACAACGTTTCCGTGGTCATGGAAATCCAGAAAGAAAATATATCAGGGTGATTTCATAATATAGATAACTACTACTTCGGAATCTCTAATGAAGTGACTATGTAGAGACATGCGCATGGGCACAGCAGACAGTAAAATGGCGGCCTACATAGCAATGCAATTGAAACAACATGCTGTGTCTGAGTTGCTGATGGCGGAAGGTTGTGTGCCCGTTGGCATGTATCAAAGAATGACTGGTATGTGGTGATGCCTTTGTGGATGTCAGAAGGTGGGCACGGGCTGTAAAAGGCGACAATCCAACCAGACGAACCTCCGCGACAAGGCTTGCAGCGGACGGCCGATAAACAGCGGTTGCATTGGAGCGTCTCAAGGCTGACGGCGTTTTACTGCACCCATCATATAATCCCGATTTGACACCTTCTTCTTCTTTGTCTTCTTCGTCTTTTTTCGCTCTCAAACTCCCGCTACCAAGCCCTGAAAAAAGCTTTGCAAGTAGCGGAATGTAGTCCAGAGAATGGAATGCGTTGTGTTGTGGTTTACAGCTTCACTGCGATATTTGCACATTTCGGTTCAGCACATCAGACTTCAACAAGCATTTTTGAGTACCGGGTTGCCCTCCCTCTTCGATCCCTTCTACTTAAGCCAGTCTGCCCTGCTGCAGCGTGTTATCCAGGATCACCGCATGGAGGTGTAGAAGGGTCTTATCAGCTCTGGTTCGCTGGCCCTGACGCTACCAGTCAGCTATGGGTCACTGACCACCGCAGCTCATGCGCTGCTCAGTGTCTTGATCCATGCCACCTTCTGACTTCTTCCTCTTTCTGAACCTGAAGCAACACCTCTAAGAACACCGTTACGCTTCTGTCGAGGAGGTGCAAGCAGCTGTGTGTACCTGGTTTAGGGAGAAGACGTCTGATTCTTTTTCTCGGCGGGATGCAACGACTTGTTCGAAGTCAGCGTTGTGTGTGGACCGGAATAGTGACTACGTTGACTTATAATAACACATCACCTAAACGACATTCCAAACCTTAAGAAAATGTAAAGTTCATGTGTAGAGCGTGGACATTAATGAAATTATCACCTCTTAGGCAAGAACTTTCAAATCGCCCTCGTAATAAAATGGACACGTAGGGACCAGATAGTTTGCCTGGGGTCGGAGATGCAGCAGTGAATGAACTGACATCGGATCATAGCTGCCTCCTTGCACCAGGATCAATGACATACTACTGACCAAAACCCTATTCCGCCTGCTAGTGACGGCACTCGAACAGACTACAACCACGCAGCCTAGGTAGGGCTCGGAGAAGAAAGGCAAAGCACCACCTCCAAAATACAAGCAAAATAGGACGTGTTGGGCTGAAAGACACAGATATCGCAACTTCGCTGTAAATTGCAACATAACATCACAGAGTCCTTTTTAGGACAAGTGCCAAAGACGAAGAAGAAGAACAAAAACATCAGAAATGAAAAACTCAAATAAAAATAACTAACGATTGATAACTGCTACTGTTAACGTAAATGATGACGTGGCTCTCGTTGGAATAATCTGTGGTCATGGCACTATGCTTTGTTGCTTTCATTTGTCTTATCCTTTGCTCTGATGGCGTTTTGGGTGAAACGTTCAAGCTTATATTCTGATGAGGTCTCTGAACCACAATTGACAGATTAACATAACGTATTTATACTGGTTTAGAAGAATCTAAAGAGTCTGTAAACAACCAGTTTCTTTGAGGGTGGTTTATCTGATATGTGAGTCCATGCTAGTAGAGTCAAACGCTAGAGCTAAGTAGACCCGCAGTCAGATAGGCGCCATCTATATTTCCTCTTAACAAACTACTTGGGGATACGTACAAATAACTTTGGAAATTTGTTTAAATTTGAATTTTGTCCGTGCAGCGGCCATTAAGCCTACTCTTTTACATTTCCAACTACCACGGAATTATGTATGTGCTCAAAACTGAACACCATTATTACATATTTTGTTGTTAATTCGACTTTGGAAGTTGATTTCTTGTTTTATGAAGATATCTCTTATCGTTTGAACAAGAATATTTTTTTAAATTGTGATTTTCGGTACATTATGTCATAAATACTACGAAATGTTTTTGTTTTGTTTTTGGGAGTATATGAGTGTAATTTTGGGGAGTATATGAGTGTAATTTTGGGAGTATAATAGTGTAATTTTGGGGAGTATAGGAGTGTAATTTTGGGGAGTATATGAGTGTAATTTTGGGGAGTATATGAGTGTATTTTTGGCAGAATAACTAGTCGCTCTAGTAGAGGCTGTGTACTGTATCTCAGCTGTCTAGGACATGTGGATGTATGTAAATAGGAGAAATACAAGTCCACACAAACGAACAACGGTCATGTTTAAGTTAAATAAAAGCCTGGAATAAAAACAATCTGCTACGCCGTGCGCATTCGTTCCAAAAGTGCTGCACAGATTTTTTGTTTTAAAAAATGTGGGAACCACTGACATAAGATAATGTGGCCTGTGCTTTGGCCATTATTGGCAGTCCCGCGAGACTGGAGAGTGGTAATGTTTGTGTGCCCAGACGTGGACGAAGTGGCATAGAGGACGTTCAAGTGATGCATAAGAAGGTGGTTGAGATGAGATTAGCTCATCACTGACCTGAGGAGATTCCTGAAGAATCGAAGGTAGCGGACATAGTTTGATCAAGTTAGGTGCTCCAGTGATTAAGTATTGAATTTTTTAGTTGTGATGGTTATGAAATTGTTTTTGTTGTTATATGAAGCTGCGGGTGCTGGTGTAACTTTTGACAAACGTTTCTTTCGTGTGCGCTTGTTCTTCTTATATCCTGACTTGTACTTGAGTAGGTGGACATTGGTACTATTGGATGTAGTGCAATGTGAGGTTCCTTAGTCAGCTCAACACTATAGGGGTTTCGCTTGGCTTAGCTTCGTTCGTTCTCAGTCTCCCGCTAACAAACCCTGAAATGTTTTAAGTATCAGAATGTAGTCCAGAGAACGGAATGTGTTGTGTCGTAGTTTACAGCTTGACTGCGATATTTGCACCTTTCGGTTTAACACATCCGACTTCAGCAATCATTTTTTTTAGTACCGGGCTAGCATTTCCTCTTCGATCCCTTCTCCTTAGCCAGTCTACCCTGCTGCAGCCTGTTATCCAGGATCACCGCGTGGAGGTGTAGAAGGGTCTTGGCAGCTATGGTTCGCTGACACTAGCAGTCGGCTATGGGTCGCTGACCACTGCAGCTCATGCGCTGCTCAGCATTTTGATCCCGTTTGCCTTAAATATGTAAACGTCTGTACTTGTTCGATTATTTCTCTATTGATGATTATATTTATTTAACTATGTTGCTTGAGATCACGGGACACTCTGACAAGCCAGCCTCCCTAGCGTGGCTGTACGATCTGTAGCATCGGGCTTTACAGTCATATCATCGGGCTTTACAGTCATATCATCGGGCTTTACAGTCATATCATCGGGCTTCACAGTCATAGCATCGGGCGTTACAGTCATATCATCGGGCTTTACAGTCATAGCATCGGGCGTTACAGTCACAGCATCTGGCTTTACAGTCATAGCATCAGACTTTACAGTCATAGCATCGGGTTTTACAGTCATAGCATTTTTCTTTACAGTCATAGCATCATGCTTTACAGTCATAGCATTTTTCTTTACAGTCATAGCATCTGACTTTACAGTCATAGCATCGGGCTTTACAGTCATAGCATCGGGCTTTACAGTCAAATCATCAGGCGTTACAGTCACAACATCTGACTTTACAGTCATATCATCAGGCGTTACAGTCATAGCATATGACTTTACAGTCATAGCATCGGGTTTTACAGTCATAGCATTTTTCTTTACAGTCATAGCATCAGGCTTTACAGTCATAGCATTTTTCTTTACAGTCATAGCATTTTTCTTTACAGTCATATCATTTTTCTTTACAGTCATAACATTTTTCTTTACAGTCATAGCATCGGGCTTTACAGTTATAGCATCGGGCTTTACAGTCAAATCATCGGGCGTTACAGTCACAGCATCTGACTTTACAGTTATAGCATCAGGCTTTACAGTCATACCATATGGCTTTACAGTCATATCATTTTTCTTTACAGTCAAAGCATCAGGCTTTACAGTCATAGCATCGGGTTTTACAGTCATATCATTTTTTTTACAGTCATAGCATCTGGCTTTACAGTCATAGCATCGCGCTTTACAGTCATAGCATCGGGTTTTACAGTCATAGCATTTTTCTTTACAATCATAGCATCTTGCTTTACAGTCATAGCATCGGGCTTTACAGTCATAGCATCGAGCTTTACAGTCATAGCAGACTGTGTCGAAATACAGAAGACAGCTGGACAAGGCTCACAAGACGCCGCATGCATGGTCTATAAAGACCGAGCCGCCAATGAATGAATGAATGTTGCTTTACTGTTACCATAGTAACATGTCAAACTCTTTGGACCGTGCCATTAATTTTTTTTTTTAAAACAAACTTTGCACCGCTATGGCCTACCCACTGATAATTTCTGGTCTGCCTCCCCACCTTCAAAATGGTAACCAATCTCTGTTAAAACCACTATGGTTGAAAGCAGCGTGCATCCCTAGAAGGAGACAAATACTCTATCAAAGAAAATATGTGTCTTATCTTTCTGTGTTCCTCTATATCTGTCTGCTCATGGAAGCTCTAATTTATCATCCAGTCCCCTAATTACCACCTAGAGCCTGGTGAAACACGATGATTACTGGAAGTATACATATTTCAAATTGTATGTCTATTTATCTGGTTATCTATATGTCCCTATATATGTCTGCCTTTTCATTGAATCATGCATTTATCAATGTCAGTTAATTAGTTAGTTTTATTTCCACTTATGCCGCTGTACGTCAGGGGGAGCTTATGTCGTCTGTTCTGCGCCAACTGCTATGCGTCGGTCAATGTAAATCGTGTCGGTCAATTTGAGTCGTGTCGCTGCACAATCATTCTAACATCATATGTACACCTGCATTTATCAATTACTCACCAATACCTCTCCTCAGCTTGGTCAAACAAGAGGACTACAAGTGCCAAAAGTGTCTACAGAAAGGTCACTTCACGTATCAATGTACAGGAAAACGGAAGTACGTGGAGCGTGACTCGCGCACCCGTCTCATGCACAAGCACATGAAGTTGGATGAAGAAAAAGTCAAACTGGAAACACTGTAAGTAGAGTTTTGTTGTGATTAATGTAAGTATAGTTTTGTTGTGATTAATGTACGTAGAGTTTTGTTGTGATTAATGTAAGTATAGTTTTGTCGTGATTAATGTAAGTAGTTTTGTTGTGTGATTAATGTAAGTAGTTTTGTTGTGATTAATGTACGTATAGTTTTGTTGTGATTAATGTAAGTAGTTTTGTTGTGATTAATGTAAGTAGTTTTGTTGTGATTAATGTAAGTAGAGTTGTGTTGTGATTAATGTAAGTAGTTTTGTTGTGATTAATGTAAGTATAGTTTTGTCATTATTAATGTAAGTAGAGTTTTGTTGTGTTTAATGTAAGTAGAGTTTTGTCATGATTAATGTAAGTAGTTTTGTTGTGATTAATGTAAGTAGAGTTTTGTCATGATTAATGTAAGTAGAGTTTTGTTGTGTTTAATGTAATTACAGTTTTGTCATGATTAATGTAAGTATAGTTTTGTTGTGTTTAATGTAAGTAGAGTTTTGTCATGATTAATGTAAATGGAGTTTTGTTGTGATTAATTTAAGTATAGTTTTGTTTAAATTAATGTAAGTGGAGTTTTATTGTGATTAATGTAAGTAGAGTTTTTCATGATTAATGTAAGTAGAGTTTTGTCATGATTAATGTAAGTAGAGTTTTGTCATGATTAATGTAAGTAAAGTTTTGTCAAAAGCACTATAAGTACAGTTCTGTCATCATTATTTGTAAGTAAAGTTTTGTCATTGGTAATGTCAGGGGAGGGTGTGGGCTAGTGGTTAAGTGGCACGGCTCATAATCCGAAGGTGCCGCGTTCACTCCCCATCACAGCACTGGCCATTACCCCAGGGAAGCAAACCCTTAGAAAATTTAGGAGGAAGCCGATCCTAACATAAAATGCATGTCAAAGTCAGATGCACTGGGCTGACAGTTGCCAAATTAAAACATAGTGCAACTCACGCCGCCTTGGGGAATAGATATATACGGTGAACAAAAACAAAAACAAAAAACACCAATGGTCATGTAAGTAGAATTTTGTCCTAAATACTGCAAGGAGGGTTTCCAATTAAATAAGAGATAAGAAGGAAGACAGAAATAAGGATTTTCAATTCAAATGTGAAGCCAGTCCTGCTGTATGGAGGGGCAACATGGAGGATGACCAAAGACAATGATAGGAGACTGGAGGGTTTTGTCAAGAGATGCCTGGAGGATGACCACAGGCAATGACAGGAGACTGCAGGGTTTTGTCAACAGATGCCTGGAGGATGACCAAAGGCAATGACAGGAGACTGCAGGGTTTTGTCAACAGATGCCTGGAGGATGACCACAGGCAATGACAGGAGACTGCAGGGTTTTGTCAACAGATGCTTGAGAAAGATTCTTGGTATAAAATGGTTTGGCAAAATTACAAACGACAGACTGTGGGAGAGAGCGGGACAAGGTAAATTTGGGCAGGAAATCTTAGGAATAAAGTGGAGATGGATGGATCATATATTATGAAAGCCCCAGGCCAGTATCCCTGTCATGGAACCCAGGGAAGGAGAGGCATGGGCAGACCAAGGAATACATGTAGACGAGATCTGGAGATGGAAGTAAAGAAAACAGGAAAAAGGTGGAAGGAAATTAAAAAGATTGCTCAGGACAGAGCTTCTTGGCAAGGGTTGGTTGATGTCCTATGCACTCCTGGGTGATAGAAAGTGAAAGAGAGAGGGCTTCGTTATCATTAATGTAAGTAGAACTATGTAATGAAGCAGTTAGTATAATTTTTTCAAAAACACAGTAATTAAATAAGTGTTTTGCCATAAATAATGTAAGTAGAGTTTAGTAATGAAATGGAATGTAGTGTTGTATTATGAAATAGTATAATTTGGTTATAAACACAGAAAGTAGAGATTGGTCATAAACACAGAAAGTAGAGATTTGCCATAAACATGGAACGTAGAATTTTATCATAAATCATGTAAGAAGAGTTTTTGATATGAAACAGGAAATAAAGTTCTATCTGGCAGTGTACAGGCAGTTTGTTACCAGGGAATGTACATGCAGTTATAAAACAGTATACAGTCAATCCACAGGCAGTGACCAGGAAATGTTCAGGTGCTTACCAGAAAATGTTCATGCAGTTATAATGCAATATGCAATATATCTATGTACAGGCAGGATCTATGTACAGGAAATGTGCGAGCAGTTCACAGGCAGTGACCAGGAAATCTGCAAGCAGTTAACAGGCAGTGACCAGGAAATGTGCACGCAGTTAATAGGCAATGTGCAGACAGTGACTAGGAAATGTGCAAGCAGTTAACAGGCAGTGACCAGGAAATGTGCAAGCAGTTCACAGGCTGTGACCAGGAAATGTGCAAGCAGTGACCAGGAGATATGCAAGCAGTTAACAGGCAATGTTTAGGCAGTGACCAGTAGATATGCAAGCAGTTAACAGGCAATGTGCAGGCAGTGACTAGGAAATGTGCAAACAGTTAACAGGCAATGTACAGACAGTGAACAGGAAATACTGGTTGAGAAAGAGAGGAAACTTACAATTGAGAGGGCTCAGTGGACTTAATGTTGATATCGGAGCTGATGTCAGTCAGTGACTCATATAACTGACTGCTTCCATCATGGTCGGCGAACCAGAGCTGTCCAGAATCCTAATCCGCCTACATGTAGTGGCTCTGGAAACAAGATGCACCTATGCAGCCTGGCTGAGAGAATAGGGATCAAAGAGGAAAGGCAAACTTGTTCCCCACATTATGTCTTGTCTTGTCTTATCCATTTGTGCCATGAGGCGTCGTTGGGAGCCGTAGTTTCCTGTCCAGGGCCAGATGCGTCGCTGAATATCCGCAAAATTTCCTATTTATCTAGTTCTCGGTTTGCCACAGTTGCGAAAACCCGAACTTCATGCATTATAGACGCACAGATATAGTTGGTCAGGATGCATTCTCATTAGGTGGCCGAACCAATTGATTCTCGCTTCATTAATATATTCAGGTCAGGGTCTCGCTTTAACTATTTTTCTCACATCTTCATTGCCCATTCTGTCTCTCCTAGATACGTTGATTGTTTTCCGGAGGCATCTCATCTCACTTGTCATGATCTTTCTCGCTAGAGTTTATGTTAAAGTTCAAGTTTGGCACTGGTAACAGAGAGTTGGCATGAATATACTGTTGATTAGTATTCTTTTTGTTGACATGTTTATGTTAGGGTGTTTCAATAACGGTGACAGCTGGTATGACATGTTTATGTTAGGGTGTTTCAATAACGGTGACAGCTGGTATGACATGTTTATGTTAGGGTGTTTCAATAACGGTGACAGCTGGTATGACATGTTTATGTTAGGGTGTTTCAATAACGGTGACAGCTGGTATGACATGTTTATGTTAGGGTGTTTCAATAACGGTGACAGCTGGTATGCAATCGCATTTGCTATTTAGTACCTGATCTCAGTCTCTCTATGTAAATATCCATCCTGTGTGAAAACACATCCCCAAATATAATGTGCTAAAACCTGAAGTGCCAGGCTCAAAGACACATATTTGTAGTTTCTCTGTAAACCATGAGAGTAAGTCAGTAAGTAGGTCACAAACTGAAATTGGATAGCTGAAAAATGTCATTAGGTGGTAGCAACAACTAGTTTTGTGATTACTGTAGGTAGTAGATGTTAGATGGCACATAAACATCTGCAGCTCAGATACAAAATGGTGTCTGAGCTCACAGAGAAAACAATCAAAGAACAACGTGCTCTTGTGCGTTTCTCAGGGGCAAAGTTATCTCTGCAAATGATATTCATAAGGAAATATACAACACACTATTCTTTGGTTGTATATGCTGTCAGCACAGACACTATTTTCTATCTCAGTTGCACACCTGCATAGGACACCTAGCATTTAATAATAATAATAGCTGTCCATCGTTGTCAATGAGAATCACTGATATCATCCTTCTCACAGATTTTCCTGTTGGGTGTGGGTGCTCATCTGGCTGAACACGCTAATGCGGGGATAAGAACATCTGCTGCATAACGGTCACACGAGGTGATCGTGTTCCCACTGTTCGTAATTTCCGGGTCTCACGTCTGCTCTGGGCTTTCACAAGACGGTGGTCCTCACTGCAAGCTACACTTGCTTTGACTGCGCTTCTCCAGTCAGATCTGTTTTTCGCAAGACATTCCCAGGTGGTGATATTTATTTGGCAACTTTTCAGTGAGTTTCTCAGACTGTCTTTAAAACGTTTCTTTGGGCATCCTTTCTTGTGCCATCCCTTTCTCAGCTTGCCGTAGAGTAGCTTCTTTGTTAGCAGTTCGTCTGACATATGGGCTAGGCCCATCCTAGTTGTGCTTTCTCTAGCAGTGCATGGATGCTGCGCATGTCAGCCCTCGAGAGAACTTTGATGTCAGTGACACGATCTTGTCATCGAATGAGGAATATTCACCTCAGGCAACCTGTGAGGAAATGGTCTAACCGTCTTGCATGTATATAGTATACGATCCAGCTTTCGCAGGCGTAGAGTAGGGTTGGAATATAGCATCCACTATGTACAATAATCACAAAGCTGGATGTTGCTGCCACCTAATGACACCTTTAGAAACTACCAATGACATTTTTCAGCTTTCCCATATCAATGTGTGACCTACTTACTGACTTACCCCCTGTATATGAAAATATCTAAAGGATGGAGATGAAAAAGATTAGGAATGAGGAAACAAACAAGTACATCGGCAATGAAAAGGAGTAATGGAAACTAAAGATAACATATCTATAACAGCTTGGAGTGTAATTTATTTCCTGGATATTGATTCTTGTTGAAGCCATAGATTTTTTGCATTGTTTTAAACTGACTTGCAAATCTGAGATTGTAAGGGCCACTATGGAGAGATTGATTGAGAAATCAATTGACGTTG
This sequence comes from Ariolimax columbianus, assembly GCA_036924085.1. NCBI lineage: Eukaryota > Metazoa > Mollusca > Gastropoda > Stylommatophora > Arionidae > Ariolimax > Ariolimax columbianus. The sequence continues at coordinate 53,004,392 of JAVGWX010000018.1, forward strand.
ATTGACTGTAATATAATAATTTACATACACATTAGCACTTCTTTGTTAGAGAATTTTCTTTGTTAGAGAATTGATGTGTTATGCATGTTTCCAGAAGTGAGTGCATGAGCTGTTAATGTAGAAGGCATATTCGAATTTGGTGTTTTCTGGCACATGCTTGCATGTGAATGTTGCGTTGCTTAGTGGGTACATAATGATGGGGGGAGGGGGGTTGATACCTGAAAGCAATTAATTTCTGCCTCGTTAGACGATGACACGACAATCAATGAATTGACAATCCACAGATTGTATTGGTTTGAAAGTAGAAGTGGTTCGAGCAGGGAGAGGGGTTCAATTAGACAGAACACGGAATGTGTACAACCAATGAATGAGCTGCGTTAGTATTCAAACAGTTTGCCTTCTGCTGAGAGAGACTTGTGTGTCTGCATGGATGAGATGACATATAGAGAAAATAATGACTAGTTTAGCAGCAACGGCGTTTAGGTGAGTCAACAACAGAATTGATCAACGGAACAAGAAAATCTGCTGGACAGTTTAATATCATGGCATGGAAAGAGATTCCACAAGAGATTATAGTCTACTAGTCACAAAGGATACAATAATGGTGGTTTTAGTTAAATGGCTTGTTAATTGTGACATTTTGGTTAAAGAATATGTTCAGGGTGGAACATTGCTAAAATTTGCATTGGTGGTGGAGTTTTGTTCAAAGGTTACATGAAAGTGAAGTTTTTGTTTAGGATATTTTAATGGGGAAGTTTTGGTTAAAGAATATATTAATGGTAGAGTTTTGGTTAATTGATATATTAATGGTGACATTTTGGTTAATTGATATATTGATGGTGAAATTTTGGTTAATTGATATATTAATGGTGAAGTTTTGGTTAACGGATATATTGATGGTGGTGTTTTGGTTAAATGATATATTAATGGTAGAGTTTTGGGTTAAAGATATGTTATATGTGGAGTTTTAGTTAGTAAAATATTAATGGTGGAGTTTTCGGTTACATATATTTTATATGTGGTGTTTTTGGTTAGTAATATATTAATGGTGGAATTTTTGGATAAAGATATGTTATATGTGGTGTTTTGGTTAGTAATATATTAATGGTGGAGATTTAGTAGATAATATATAAATGGTAGAGTATTTGTAGAGAATTTCTAACGGGGAGTTTTGGTAAAAGGATATTATGATGGTATGGTTCTGGTAGAGAATATACTAAACATGGAGTTTTGGTAAAAGAACATTATAGGTTTAGTTTTGGTATCAATTGATGTATTACTGATTCATTATTAATTATAAAGGATACATTAATTGCACATTAATATTTCTCTGAAATTCATTAATTGTGCATCTGATCAGTGGAATAATATGTTAATTATGTACATTATTTGTTTATGTCCCATAGGTCAAGGTCAGTCTCCACTGCTCAGAAGAAGGACAAGAAAGATAAGAAGAATGAAAAGAAACAAAAATGGTTTGTTGATATGACAGTTATTACTTTGTATATCTCGTATCGTCTTGTCAATCATTATCAATTAATGCTCATCACTTGCCATTGACAACCCTCCACCATCAAGTTCGAGTTTGAGCTGCCCTTTTTGCCTCTCTCCAGTTGAGGTCTAGGGATCAAATTTCAATTTCACAGTCTCTTCTTCGGGTGTTTCTTGGTCTACCTCTGTTCCTCTTTCCATGTCAGGGCCTGTCTGACCATGTTTGATAATTAAACAACAGCTTACAAACACTTGCACTTGGTTTATGGCCCAACCAACTAGAATTTGTATAGTAAACCATTTCAACCTAAGCCTTGAACAATGAAATATACTCTATTCCATCCCTCTCTTCCTCTTCCCATGTGGATTCCATGTGAGGGCCTGTCTGACCACATTTGATGGTGCTTTCTGTAGCACCTGCCCTAGGTTCAACCCATTTCCAATGTACAGTTTGTTGCTCCACTGGTTGTTGTTGGCGGCTTTCCCACAAGTCTTCATTCCTCACCACGTTTGTCACTCATTTCCCATTATCTATGTGATTCATTATCATCATCATCAGTCTCGTAACCTGAAAGGTCATTGGAGCACCAATACTGCAGATTGTTGGATCAGTTCCCGCCACTCTACTCGGTTGTGTGCCATGATATAAAATCTTCTGTCCGGACAAGTTAACCTCAGTGGTATGATTGTCATTGTTGTGCATTGAGACGGCTGGCGCAATTCTGATTTTTCTCAACACTTTCTGCAATAGCGGTGTGTCTTGGGTCATTTTGCGCCGGGTGAAGTTCATCCGTCTCCAGACAACCTGTCCCCCCACAATGTGAATTTGTCTATGATCTCCATGTCTACTCAAGCATGGCATCACAGGTTGACTCTGAAGGTTATGCCTTTCCGTGTTCTTTTTTCTGGCCTTGTTTTCATCTTGCCGCTTACATTTAATCGCTCTTGTGTATTATGTGTTCGACTGTATCCTATAATATGTCGATTGAAATATGTCTCGGCACTTTACAGGCACAAGTTCAATTGGAAAAATGTACATAAAACACGTCCAAGAGGAATCTCTAACACTGCAATTGTAGACCCAAAGATCACAGAGAAACACACAATTCAAGATCAGCAGCCATGTTGGCACTTGACCCAGAAGAACACCATTATTGTAATGTGAATCATTATATACATTTTTAAATAGTTTATTCTAGGTTTTCTTAAATCTGGAGAAGCAGTTGCCATTTCATGTGTTCCTTATGTCACTAGATGTCATGGAAACGTTTAGTCTTCTGCTGTGTGTCATCAGTTTGTTCAGTTCTGTGTAATGTTTATTACCAATACAATTTTCCGCAATGTTCATATTTTCAATCCAATCTATCTTATGTCATATTTATATCCAATTCAATTTTTGGTGTTGTGAATTTTCAGCACAATTTTCTGTAATTTTTATTTTTAGTTCATTTGAATGCAACTTTTATTTCCAATTCCAATCCTCTATGATTATTATATTTATAATCCAATTTTCTATGACTATTGTTACCAATCCAATCTTCTATGATTATTATTTCCAAGCCATAAATCTTAAGACAAATATCTGCGGCTAAACGACAACCCAAACTACTTGGGCGTCACATTTGATCGGCGCATGACATGGAAAAGTCAGATCGAGAGAAACCGAATGAGAACAAGACAAAGAATGGCAAGCATGAGGAAACTTGCTGGCACAAGCTGGGGAGGAGACGAAAGAATACTCAAGAAACTGTACACTGGAAGAGTGAGACCAGTTCTCGAGTATGGCATTGCGGCATGGGCAACAGCAGCAAAGGCGAACTTTGATAAAATTAGCAAACTTTAAAACCAAGCCATGAGAGTTATAATAGCAGGCATGAAGTCAACGCCAATTGTAGAACTTGAAAAGATTACAAATCTGCAATCCATGACCGATAGAAGAGACAGCAGAGCCCAGCAGTAAGCAGAGAAACTCAGAAGACTGACAGACCATCCAATGCATCAGAGACTAAATAGATTTGGAAAAGGGAAACTAAAGTGGAGAAACTTTGCAGAAATAGCCAAAGCAAAGATGAATGAAGACCCTATGAACACCATAACACCAAAACCCATCCCTACTGTATGCAAACCCACCTGGAAGCAGCATATCATTCCAGAGGTAGTAGAAAATATACCAGGTATTGGAAACAAGAACAGCCAGACTGAAAAAGAAAGAAGAGACAAAACCCTGAGGCACATAGAGAAAAACTACCCAAGCATGGACTGGAGCCATGCGTACACCGACGGTTCTGTAACAAACACAACACAGAATGGAGGGGGAGGGGTATTCCTGAGCCTAACAAATGGTAGAAAAATAACACTGTCAGTGGCAACTGGAAAATTCTAAAGTAATTTCAGAGCGGAGGCAGAGGCACTGAAGGCTGCAGTGCTGACAGGCGAAAGCAATGAAAGCCAGATAGTCCTGTTTACAGATGCCCTGTCCGTGGTTCCAGCACTAAAAAGCCAGAAAAATATGGAACTTAATGATTTAAGGACAATACTCTGTCAACTATGCCAGCAGTCTGCACCAAAAAGAGTAGTGGTACATTGGGTTCCATCCCACTGTAACATTCAAGGCAACGAGGAGGCAGACAGACTGGCAAAAGAAGGTGCAAGATTACTACAACCAGATTCTAGTGTGACCTACAAAGTGTCTAAAAGGTTTATTAGGGACAGATACATGGCCAAATGGGAAACAGAGCATACTGGCTACACAAAAAATGATGCCTATTACCAGTTGAACAGAAGAGAGCAGGTGGTGGTCTTCAGACTCCGCACAGGCCACAACAGACTGAGGTACCATCTATTCAATAAACTGAAGATAGGTGGCACTGGCGAATGCACATGTAGTACAGGGAAAATGACCGCTGAACATCTGCTGCAAAATTGCCCAACATACGACGACCAGAGAAAGCACATGGGGCCATCACCAGTGCCAACACTAGACAAGCTCTATGGCAGTGTCGACAGCCTCAGGATGACAGCTGCTTTCTTCGAACAAATTCAATTTGACGTCTGACAGCGTACGAAGAAGAAGAAGAAGAAGATTCCCAAACCAATCTTCTATGATGATTATTCCACTCTAATATTCTATTAAGATTATTTCCAATCCAATCTTATATGATTTTTTTTTCTAATCCAATCTTCTGATTCTTATTTACAATGCAGTCTTCTGTTATTATTATTACTTGCTACCTTGTCTGCTGTCTAACTTTCTAGAGACTTCCATTGTCACACCAAAGTGGATTGATGGATGCTTCTTGTTGATTAAAAAAGTGTTTCTACTTTCTATTGAATCAAAATATTTCAAGATAGGCTTTTGTTCAGCAGTGCTGTCGTTTTGTAAACTGTTATTTATTTTTACCCAAATGTTACCGGGGACCAAAAGGTGAGCAGAGAATAGTGACTCTGGAACCTGCCATGCATAAATTAGACGATAAAAAGTTTTTCAAAGTACAACTGGTTACAAGAACACGAGAGCACTGCTTCAGACTGTTTAAAGACAGGTCCAGATTAGATATTCGGAAATATTTGTTTAGTCAGAGAGTAGTGAGTGCTTGGAATGCATTTCCATGGGATGTAGTCGAGGTAGTCAATTATTGCATTAAAAAATAGATTGGATGCTCACAGTTATTTTTAGCATTTGTAGAGTGGAATAAACTGGTTTTATACAGAATCTTTAGAGCTTTCTAAACCAGTATAATGAAGTTAAGTGAAGTTATGTCATAAGAGGTGACTTAGGAGGATTAAGCATGAGGCTGATTACCCCATCCTGTATGAACTACAGGAAATAGTGGAGGTAGGGCCAATTAATGCATTCAAGAATAGATTGGATGCATATAGTTTTTAGATCCAGAAAATGTTAAAGAAACTGGTTGTGTACAGACTATGTAGAGACTTCTTAACTAGTATTAAAGAAGTTAACATTTGATAGTATGTAGTTGGTGAAGACCTATGGTCCACAGGGACAGGACAGTTTTTTATTGATCTTATTTTTTTGTTTGTTTATTTATCTTTTGCACACACTGGCTTTTGATATATAGTGCGCTGTTTATGTTTCTCTGGTGCCATAATGCATTTGCAAGCTAAATAGTGGTTATGCTTCACGGTTCTCTGATTTTCGCCATCTGCCAGTAATCTTCTTGTTCGATATGGTTGAGAGGTAAGGCATTCGCCTCTCAAAGAGATGAATGAAAATGACATAGGTTCTAGCCTCGGAGGTTTCAAGCGACCTCTGGACCCAAATGAGGTGGGACCAGAGTACCTGCATTCTAAATTACCTACAATTATCTTGACTTAAGTCTTGCTACTTGCCAAGTTAGTTCGGGACCAGAGAGTGAGGTTGATGACTAATGCTTATTCTTCCTCACTATAACCCAAGCAAGTTACATCATCAAGACAAAACCGTCTGATGGAGTTACCATCATTGCTTATGATGGGCAACTAACTAACTTCGATGTTCATCCTGAAAAGGGGGTTGTGTCAAAGTTTATAGCAAGGCTGCGGTATCTGTGCCTTTCGGCATGACACATACAGTATCAGGGTACCAGGTTTGCTTTCCCACTGCAATCCCTATTCTCTTAGCTAGACTACACTAGCGAAGTCTGTTCCAAGGCTAGCGCTTGAAGGCTGAATAGGATCTTGGTCAGCTCTGATTCGCTGACATTGATGCAACCAATCAGCTATGAGTTGTCAGCTCATTCACTGTTCTTCATCTTCAGTCCTTGCCAGTAATCATAGTTTGAAATCTGACATATAACCTGGGGTTTGTGATAACAGGTCAATTTGTGAGAAGGGGAGAGAACACAGTTATGTAAAACATACATTTATTTTGTAAACATCTTTACTTCCTCATTTCCAGCTCTGACGGGGAGTCTAGTTCATCATCGTCACCATCTAGTGGCTCAGATTCATCGGACAGCTCTGATGACTCAAACTCTGAACAGTCAGACTCCGACAATGAGGATTCATCATCATCTTCAGATAGTTCTGATTCATCATCGTCGTCTTCATCGTCGTCATCATCCTCAGACTCTAGTTCAGACTCAGAAGCTGGAGAAGGGGAAAGATCCAAGAGAAGAAAGAGGAAGAAATCTGATTGAAGAATCAGAAGAATTGATTAAGGTGTTATCTAGTTAATTTTTTTTTTGCCATCCTAAAACTCCAATACAATATTAGTCGCTTGAGTATTCCCATTTCATGAATAATTTTGCATAAACCTGTCATTATGTACTCAAGTAAACACAATTGAATGAAGAATTTGATGGAGTAAAGAAATCATATATACAGAGGTGCAAATTAATGCACAAGAGATTATTGTGACATTATTCTTTGTTATCAACAAAATGTCTACTCACAGCTCAATAATTATGATTTCTATCTATACAAGACAAAACTGTGGTTTTCTATAGTGGATAGTCAATGTAGAAAAATGTGCATGCGCCTTCACCTTATGTGAAATCATTTTCATAATATTTATATTTCACTTGAAGACATGTGAAATTGAAAATTCAAATTTGTTTCTTTAAAATCAACACACGTTTTGGCATGATTTAACAAAGAGCACGTGAGATACACACTGAATCTTAACTGCAGAGCTTTGTGCTGACACTTCTTGTATAAACAGAATTTCTAAGTTTTGAAACAGGTGAATTAGAACAAAAATCCATGGCGGGATCAGGGACATTTTTCTCCACCCATATGTTTGCTGCGTGATTCAGCGAAATCTTTTTGTTTATTTATGAAAAAAATAGTTCTTCTAATGCAGTGCTGTGCGAACTATTTGTTTCATTTAGAAGACAATATGATTCTCTAATCCCCAAAGTAGAGGACAACATGATTTATGTAAATTAAATAAATGGTACGTTAATGATATTTCAATTTACATTTTGAAAAGACATTTATTTTTCATTCCTTAATTTGGGGGTCTCCGTGGCGAATTGCTCAAGCCATTTGCCTCGTGTTCACATGGTTACGGTTCGATTTTGAACTGCAGCGGTCAGTTCTTGATGGCAATTTTTTTCCTGATATCCCTGGGTTCATCGCTAAAGCTACAGAGTTCGTGTTTTGTGCGATGCTCTTCGTAGGCGGCATAACGTTTACCGGAGAGAGATCGAACCATATGGGGAGACCCGGGGCGATGAAGTCAAGCCCTCACCTTTAACTTTTAGCTTAATTTACCAATTAAATTTGTTAAAAATTATTAATCTAGCAACATATTATGCGTATGACAAATATAAATGAAACAAATAACGACCTTTTAATAAAACACTTATCGTAATTGAGATCGTTATTTGGTTCGGGCCCGAGAGTTTCATACCACTAATATAATGCACTATATTTTGTATATTATTTTCATTTTGTTAAATCATTCTTTGTCTTGAATTTCTATAATGAACATAAGGTACGGTGTTGTTCAGTACTGTTGAACTTTGATGTATTTTGGTGTGGCACATTTCTTATTTGCATTAATTCTTATTTCGTTGATGATTCAACTCTTCTGTCCCATAACCATAATTAGATGCACAATAAAACAAGTATATTTGATGAGTGGTCACGTAAATTGGGACTGTGGATACATGGAGAAAACAAGCAATGGTTGTGAGAATAAATGCAACTAATGACGATCAGACTGTTTTGGGAAATACACTCCTACAAATGTGAAATCATTCACGTATCTATGTAACCATGTTGGTATAGTAATAATAATAATGTTTTGCTTAGGCATCTGATGCTTGTTGCGTCGGTCGGCTACAACCATTACCCACTGCTGTGGCGTGGTTCCAGGGCGGAGGTGGAGGTTGATATCTGCTGGAGCCATACTGCGCGAGGATGGCATTTTCTACATACTGTGCGAGGAGGGTCTCTTCTACATACTGCGCGAGGATGGCCTCTTCTACATACTGCGTGAGGATGGCCTCTTCTACATACTGCGCGAGGATGGTTTCTTCTACATACTGCGCGAGGATGGTCTCTTCTACATACTGCGCGAGGATGGCCTCTTCTACATACTGCGCGAGGATGGCCTCTTCTACATACTGCGCGAGGATGGCCTCTTCTACATACTGCGCGAGGATGGCCTCTTCTACATGCTGCACGAGGATGGTCTATTCTACATACTGCGCGAGGATGGCCTCTTCTACATACTGCGCGAGGATGGCCTCTTCTACATACTGCGCGAGGATGGTCTCTTCTACATACTGCGCGAGGATGGCCTCTTCTACGTCTCCAGCCGGTCAGGGGAAAACTTTTGGTGCTAAGGAACAACTTGTGTAGTATCTTGTAGGGCCGGGGTTTCCTGGTCCAGCCGTATAACATGACTGTACAAAGAAACTCTGCGTGGGTCAAGTGTTTCTGAGATTAAAAGGAGGCCTGTTTTAGTAGAGACCTCCACGTTGCGGATGTAGTCATGCCGTCAGATGAAAAGGATTCGCCGCTGGTTGCGCATGTGGAATGTCTCCAGTTTCATCATGTCATGTTTCATCAATGTCCAGGTTTCAGAGCCGTAAAGCAGGACTGGGACCACGCAGGACTTGTAGATGCTGATTTAGATATAGTAGGAAGTGCAAATGAAGATATCAAAATAATATTACAAAAGATGAGAGAAGCTTTCATTCCATTAGGGAGCGTATAGAAATCAAAGGAAATAAAGTTCAACACAAAAATTTTAATTGTCCACTCCATTGAAAGGTCCATTTAGTTGTATAGCTCTGAAACATAGAGAACAAAAAAAAAAAAGCAGTAAGAAAGTTTTCAGACTTACATAAATGGATGCTTATGCAGAATAGAGAGATTTGATCAATAATGCGAAACTGTTAGAAGGAACTAGACAGAATAGAGAGAATGAAATGATAGAATCAATAATATGAAACTGTTAGAAGGAACTAGACAGAATAGAGAGAATGAAATGATATAATCAATAATATGAAACTGTTAGAAGGAACTAGACACAATAGAGAGAATGAAATGATATAATCAACAAATATGAAACGTCCACTCTACAATCCCAACTCACCGGTTTCGAATCACGCTTGTTTCCAGATTTGGCATACATAAGTTATTTTTGCTCCTCCACGTGCAGAAAGTAATAGCAACCTACCGACCTACATACCTGCCAAGAAACTTATAACAGCCAAGTAGGTTGGCGGTCGTAAGAAGCTACGTTCAGCAGAGGACATGTTACTTACTTTAATCAATAGGAAGATAACTCATTTAGAATATGCATATAGTTCTCAAAGTCTGAGTAGAGGAGTGGTTCAATAACTTGATTCTCATGGTAAAGGTACAGACTTTAATCTCTTTTATTGAATCTCTACATATTACTCATTAGTAAATTGATACCTGGCTTACTGTTGGGAAAGACAAGACAACGGGAAGATCATTCCACGTCACAAAAATTTGTGAGATCAAGTGTATTGAATTCTAACACTTCCTTCCTGATGACAGCATCTGCTAAGGGAAAACCTTTTCTTGGTACTAGCCTAATGTTTTGTAAATTGCTGTTAACCCTTTACCTCCTAGTTTCACGTACTATATTTTTGTTTTACTCTGTTGCTTAGATCACAATAGGCAAGAGTATGCATTTAAAAAACATTTGCTTCAATGTGATCAATTTTTCTCATATCTTTTCATGTTATGTCATCAATATCATTACAACTATGACTTTTGTCAGTTAAATTGTCAGATTTTAAATCAAAACTAATTGAAACACACACAAATCGTCATGCTGAAATGCCAAATCATCTCTTGCGTCTTCAAAATCAAAGATTCCATCAGTTACCAAGCCATCCCTTGAGCCTTCAAAAACAAAGATTCCATCAATTACCAAGCCATCTCTTGGGTTTTGAAACAACGATTCCATCAATTAACAAACCGTCTCTTGAGTCTTTACAAACAAAGATTCCATCAATTACCAAGCCATCTCTTGGGTCTTGATGCAGGGATTCAATTGCTTGGAAACCAATCAGTCATCAAACAAAACCTTTTCAACTCCCTGTTGAGCACATGTCTTCAACTAATACATGCCAAGTCAGCAAAACTTGAACTGACTATATCTGTTGAGTTCTGTGGCTTAAAGATTCTGCAGGATGAGGTAGCCGGCCCCATGCCCAGCACTCCTTAGTCACTTCTTGTGACAAGCCTTGCAGGTTACAGTGTTACTATTCTTCACTCCCTGTCTGGACTCCAGTAACACATGGGCTTGGAAAGTCATAGCTTAAAAAAACTCAGATGAAGGTAAATAATTTCTATAGCTGTTGTTGTGGATAAAGTGTTAGATTTTGATGTGCTAGGCCTCAGCTATTTATAAGGTGAGCTGTCCAGTTTCTATCCTTGCTGCCTTTTCTTCCCTAACCATGCGACAGGCACCCTGTTACAGCTGGGTCAAGCTGATATACATTTTATAAGCTAAAATTTGTTCATAGACTGAGATGCTGTGCATGAATTGTTAGACGAGTCCAGTTTAATAACAAAAATTAAATCGTTTTTTGCCACGGCCCACATAGGGATAGGTCGTCCACTTCAGAAGTTAACTAGTTTTGCGTGGTTAATTGATCAAGAGGTGAAGGGTTAATGTTGTTGTCATTATTGCTCCACGACTGTTGGAGATTTTTGTATTTATTTCTTGTGGTTCTGGTGTACAGTGTTTCCACATGTCAGACTTTTGGAAGCAATTTCTTTTATAGTAACTTATATAGTCCTGGCTAGTCCGCCGGGTTCTTTGTGTATGACAAGGGTAAGAATAGCACCACAGCCCCACAGAGAGCATGTCGTAAGAGGTGACTAGCTGTGTGACATGGCATAACACCGGCCATGGTTAGGTGGTTTGTTAAGAGCAGCATAGATCGTGCTCAACAGGCTGTGGTTCTACTTTGCTCTAGTGTTTTGAGTCTGTTAAGATGGACTCGCATATCAGTTAACCAGCCACCGCGACACTTGTCCTAACGTATCAGAGTAATAAGCTTCTCGAGCCTAGTCAACTTGCTTGCAGGCAATCCTCCTCCCAGCTACATCCAGCTCACAACAGAACTGTGCCCTGCACAAGGCCATCTGCCCTTGTAGAAGTAGAGGTGTACTAAGACTATATAGTCGACTCCACAGCTGAATGCACCATGTGGAGTAGGATTAACCATTACAGTTTTATGAGATCACAGCTCTCAATAGAATTCTGATGTTTTCGCCACCTTTGCTTGTGCCATGCAATTAATATTATTATTATTAGAACTTTGTCATACGTTGACTGATATTAAAGGCAGAAAACAGGGGACGGCGTGGCCTAGTGGTTAAGTGGCACGGCTCACAACCGAAAGGTGCTGGGTTCGATTCCCATCACAGCACCGGCCGTTACCCCGGGGAAGCAAACCCTTAGAAAATACAGGAGGAAGCAGACATTTACATAAAATGCATGCTGAAGTCGGATGTACTGGGCCGACAGGCGCAAAATAAAAACCACAGTGCAACGCACACCGCCTTGGGGATTAGAGAAATAAGGCGAACGCAAAAAAAAAATAATAATTTTTTTTTAAATGCAGAAAACAAATAGGCATATTCCACAACCAGACACAGGGAAGGGAAAAGTTAAAACTTGTGAGTAATGACTAGGTTTCTTGTAGAATTGGAAACGTCATTGTCAGATTTGTAGCGAAGCAATAAATAATACTCAGAAGTACAGGGTTAAGTGTTTGTTTCAAGAGGCCTGGAGAGTGTTGGGTGTTTTGTTCACTTTGAAGTAATTGTCACAAATTAGAGTGCCTTATAGGTAAAGGGTTGTTGTTGTTTAATGCCTACAATGAGATACTTTACTGTTTTGTGTGCCCTGAAAAGGGTATTGAGCTGAAGTTGCGTGCTGATGAAGGTGGACTGCGGTCCTCCAGGCGGTTGTGATATGCTTAACTTTATCTGCGTGTCGCTCACTACTCGAGGATGCCTTACCTCGTTAGCCAGGCTACCATGAAAACAGCCTGTTTCCAGGGAGGACTACAGAGAAGTATATTTTGCCTGACCTGGACTAACATTTCTGATCAGTATGTTTTGCCTGACTAGACGTTAGTCTTCCTCCCGGGTCAATGATCATAAAATCCATACCCATAGATATAACGTTAGTTTTTATTAAAACACCGTGAAACTTTGGAATAATGCATCATCAAATATTGATAATCAAACTTGGAATTAAGTGTGAACCTGTTATTTACTTACTTAAAAGGTACAGGAGATGTTGATTGGAAAGTTATTCTTTGTCTTCGGGGTTTGTCCTGAAAAGGATGTCATGATGTGTCATAGTTTACATCGAGGCTGCGCTAACCGCATTTGCAGCCTGGCGCACCGGTTTCAGCGGACTTTGTTGGGTACTAGGTTTGTCTTCCCTATTTTCTTAGCCAGACTACACTAGTGGAGCCTGATTTCTGGTCCGTCAAATAGAAGCGTAATAATGTCTTGGTCAGCTATGGGTCACTAACCCTGATGCAAACAGCCAGCTATGGGTCACTGACCCTGATGCAAACAGCCAGCTATGGGTCACTGACCCTGATGCAAACAGCCAGCTATGGGTCACTGACCCTGATGCAAACAGCCAGCTATGGGTCACTGACCCTGATGCAAACAGCCAGCTATGGGTCACTGACCCTGATGCAAACAGCCAGCTATTGGTTGTTGGCCCTAATGCAAACAGCCAGCTATGGGTTGCTAACCGTGACGCAAACAGCCAGTTATGGGTCGCTGACCCCGATGCGAGCAGCCAGCTTTTGGTCGCTGACCCTGGTGCAATCAGCCAGCTATGGGTTGCTGACCCTAGTGCAAGCAGCTAGCTAGAGTCATTTGCTGATGTCACCTTATTCACTGTTACATCTTTCACTCCTAATGAAATACCCTGTAGCAAAACCTCACACAATGACAGCTTAACTCTTTCCGGACCTTCAGCCACTAGAGATGCTCTCTAACAAAGCCCTGCAGGATCATTACCTACTATAGTGGCTACAGATTTTTTTTTGGTAGAATGGTGATTCAGGTTTTTATTGAACCCAATACTTTACTGCTAAGGACTGGAATAGTTCTCTTGACTAAATATTACCAAGCAAGGGTGTATTGTATAAAAAAACATGTTGTTTATTTCAATTAAAGTGTGCTGATTACAATAATGGCCACTGTATCTATATAATATCTGCAGCTTAACATTGTTTAGTATTTACAACTTAATTATTCTGCCAAATAATCAAATATAAATAATTTACGGATATGTTAATTGAGTGGCCGAATTGTTTCGAGGCCTGCCTGCCAACAAGGAGCGCAGCGGTTCAAATTTTCGGTAAGGCATATGTTGTTTTTTCTGTTGGGGGTGAAATAAACAAACATAGCCAGCACACGACGTGACGACAAGCAGTGGCGAAGCAGCCTGTAATTCTCAGCCTTCAAAACCCCTTGACTACCCCAGCAATGGGAAAAATGTTGTATGACTGATATGTTCATTTTCTGCAACCATTTCCCTTCCCAGTGAAATATAATATTAACATGTTTATCTATATTATGGTGCGATGGAGAAACATCAACAAGAGGCATGCAGTGATTTGTTTTCAAAACAATCACTAATTAGGAAGAGACCCCCCAAAAAAAAAATAAAGTCCTGAAAGAGTTAAGTTACCAGCACCACCAAAGGCAGAATGGAAGTCCAATGGAGCTGTGTAGGCTAAATGTCAACAGGAAAAAGTCTGGTGGCTGGACAACCTCAGGTCTGAACCTTTGATAGGCCCAGTAAGCCACAAGAATGAAATAACCCACATACTTTTAGTAATAGCCAAATAAAAGTCCAAAAGATAAACTGGGGAAGATATGGGATGGCACCTTCCAAGGGCCGATAAAATGAATTTGCAGAACAAAAAGATATCTTTTATCTACCTGGCAATAAGGCACTGATCTGTCTGATTAAATAACAGGGTTCCAGAAAATTTAATTGTTTGACATTTTATTTTGACAATGTTAGCAAGTTTTTCATTGTATGTTTTTCTTTCTACTCTTAGTTTTTTTTCCTTCTGCATCACTAGGATGATGTCATCTTTTAGAATTGTTTTCTGATATTCTCAGGTGGTGGTCGAGAGTTATTTATGTGAATTAAAACTTCCTGAGAGATTATGGACAACAATAAAGAGAATGTTTGATTCTTTCCAGTGCGGCTGAATTTAATCAATTTGTGCCTTTCCGTCCGGGCCAAAAGACACAATGCTGTATGTTCAAGTTTTATTAAAAGTGAAATAAATTAATATTGAAAAAATTTAGACACATAATTAATCTATCTATGACATGACATATTCATAGCAAAGATTATATATTAGTATGAAGCGTTAAATGGCAATACTGAGGAGGTGGAAATTGGAGTGGAAACAAATTTGCTTGAACACACCATTTTGTCTGCTTCACCAATATATCCATCAGTTTTGTTACACATACCTTTTGTTTTATGTGTCCCAGACATATGTTGAATATCCACAAGAATTCAAGATGCGCCATTATTGATCTTATTAAATAATAAATCATTTCTTAGATCTCGAAGCGCAATTTCCCTCATGATAAATGTATAGACTTTGACAGATCATAACTTTCACAAATGTCTACATATAAACAATAACCTTAAATGCCAATTGCTCATGCATGAATGCACCATCTTGTAGTGTTGTGAAAAACAAGAAATTCTGCAAATTAAATCACAAAATGCAAACTCATGTCTCAGAAGTCTGTTTTGATCATAGTGGGCACAATTTTCGGTCTTATGTAGCCTGCAAGCTGAAAATGGCTCATTAATCTAAACCAGTGCTCTTCAACCTGGGCACTGCCACCCACTTCTGGAAGATTTTAGCTTTCAGGTGGGCAGTATCAGAATAATTACGTCCTGTATTAAAACCATATAAAATACACACTCGGTGGTTGATCGCAGAGTTTTCTTGAATATAGAATCTAGTGGACGGTAAGGAAAATGTACGTTCAAGAAAGTTATAAAAGTGGGCATCAGGTATAAAAAGGTTAAAGAGCATTGATCTATACAAAAAAGGTAGATTGGTAGCTGATAAAGACATCTACTTACCTCAAAATTCACTTACTCTATGCCCTCAAAATTCACTTACTCTATGCCAAATATTTGTAACTCTAAGTTAATGAATATATTTTTTAATACCAAGAATAGTATAACATTATTTAATATTCAGGGGTCTAAATATAAACATACACTTCTGCCTAAGCAGATATCTCAGAACTTAAAAATGAGAAATCATTAAATGCTATGTGCATTCAGTTTTATTGTATGGATTAGAAACCTGGACCCTGACAAGAAAATGGGGAAGTGTATTGAAGCCTTTGAAATGTGAATGTTCAGAAGACTTGGACGAGTTTCTTGGAAAGATAGGAAAACCAAAAATGAGGTTCTGGAATAATTGAAGGTGGAGAAGGTACTTCTGAAGAAAATAAAAAGCTGAACAATAAAATATTTTGGTCATGTTAAATGACATGACAGTCTGCTGATAGTTATATTGGAGGGAAGAGGCAAGGGCAAAAAAGCCAGAGGTACAGATGGACAGACATCAAGATGTGGTCAGGACACAGTTTGCTTAAGTGTACTGAATTGTCAGAGACAGCTGGACATTACCGTCAACTTCTGATGCGGAGATGGCACTTAATAAGAATGATGTGTCGCTGACTACTGCAGCTCATGCGCTGCTCAGCATCTTGATCCCACTTTATAACTGATATCACTAAATAGTACAAGCATCATAGAACTGGCTAAGCATGTATTGAAATTCATTTTATAACAAATTGATGATGATAGGAAATAAACAATATCAGTAATGAATAAATCTGGCACTAGTTCCTGCTGCAAGGGATAAATCTCTGCCGGTCCATGGCTCATGAAAAGTTTGGGAAGCACTCATCGAAAGGATAAAATGTGACCAAGTATATGCCCACTGTAACCTTCCAAACATGTTCAAAAAGGGCAGCTAAGGAGGGTTTTCATGGGGCTAGCTACCCCATCATACAGAATAAATTTATTCATAAACTGCTCGTGAGCATATAAATACTTTGATTCATGCAATTTCTAAGGGGGTCCTTGTGGTGAAGAGGCAGGTCACTCGTCTCTCAAAGTGATGAACGGAAACGTTGTGGGTTGTGAGTTTCAAGTGACTCCTGGTCTCAACAGAGGTGGGACCAGAATGTCTGTATCCTAAATTACCCCCAGTCATCTTGACTTACGTCTTGCCACTGGTCCAAGGTAGCTCTGGACCAGAGAGTGAGGCTGATGACCAGAGCAGCTTTTGCCTCACTATAATCCAAATACAGCGCACGTTACATCATCAAGACAAAATCGTCTCAGGATGTCGCATTTATCGCTTGCGATTGTCAATAACATTAGAGACAGGTGAATCATACTGATCAAGAGCCCCACATCACATCCCTGCAGGTCTTTCTGGAACCAGGGCAATGTCACAGCAATATGACCAGCAAGTTGAGGATCAACACTGCAATCCCCATACTGATGAGCTTACTGTTGAGCCTCATAGTACACCTGGTCCACCTTCTCTCGTATGTCTCGTGATATCTTTTTCTTCATTCGCTGTCACACGTCGACTTGAATTTGTTTGAAGAAAACAGCGGTCATCCTGAGGCTGTCGATACTGTCATAGCTTGTCTATTGTTGGCACTGGTGATGGCCACGTGTTCTCTCTGGTCCTCGTATGTCAGGTAATGTTGCAGCAGATGTTCAGAGGGTCATTTTCCAAGTACCACAGGGGAAATCATTAGTAGCAACTATCTTCAGTTTTTTTAATAGATTGTACCAGTCTGTTGTGGAGTCTGAAGACCACCATCTGCTCACTTCTGTTCAACTGGTAACAAGCACCATTTTTTGTGTAGCCAGTATGCTCTGTTTACCAATTGTCTATGTATCTGACCCTAATAGATCTCAGGATATTATAGGAATCACTGTAACCTGCTACAGTACCAAGGAACCATCAAGTGTTAACTCAGCAGGAGTGGTTTCGAACAACAAAAAAGGACGATAGGTGCAATGATGGCCCTACTAAATTAGACTAACAAGTTTTTTAAAGGACACCCTCTACAAGAACAAAAGGGCACAACTACAAATTAATTAAAGAAAGGTCCATGTCAGATATTAGGACATTTTTTTTTATTCAGATAGTTCTGAATGCTTGGAATGCATTTTCACAGGAAATAGTGGGGGCAGGGTCAGTTAATGCATTCAAGAATAAATTGAATGCACATAGTTATTTTTAGATCAAGAGTAGAAGATGCTGATTTATATAGAATCTACAAAGACTTCTAGACTAGTATAAAGAAGTTGAGTTACATGTTATATGTCACAAAACCAAGACATGAAGAGGACATGGTCCGCATGACACCAACAATATAAACAAATAGTAGCCAGTTATAAAATATGTCATGGAATGTCCTTTACCCCTTACGGTCCAAATTCTCCATGGCAGTCAACTAGAGTAGCGGCACTTTGTCTGCTTTATCATCAAGCCCCATATCCCCTATCAACCATTTCTTGTTATTTAGCTAAATTTGATTTTAAAAAAAATAAAAGATGTATCTTTACATTTTAAAAAATCTTAATTTTTGTGTGTTAACCATGAAACATACAATGACTGCTCGTGTCTTGAATATTAAAACTAACATCGTGTAAATTACCTTGGACTGTAAAGGGTTAATGCATATGATAAATTATGAAGCTTAGAAGATATTAGTTAAAATGTTTAGATGTTAAGACATATTTGTGGCAAGAACTAAATACAATTATGATGTTTAATTATACATAGTATGAAATAATAATAATTTTCTTTCAGTTGGTGAATAGTGTAAGAAATAATAAAGGTTTAGTTTTAAATTAATATTTAATAATAATTTCTGAACATGTTATTTTTGTTGATTGTTGTGGATTTGATTAAATATTTTCTGTGTTTTAGATTTGCTTCAATTTTATCAATTTTTCTTACACCTGTAAATGTTATGTCATCATTATAATTACTACTATGACTTTTGTCGGTTAAGCTCTCAGTTGAAATCAGGAATTCAATTTAGTATAATTGAGATATATCATCACCTTCGTTATGAAATAAATCATCATTTTTAGGGGGTCCCGATAGCGCAGTGGATAGTGCACTGCCTTCCTACAAGGTTCAATCCGTAGTTGGTGCTGAATTTTTTTCCGATCTTAAACCGGGCCCTGTGGTCAACCCAGCCACAAAGATTGGTTACAAGAAAAAAAATCTGGGAAGTAAAGACGGTCTGCGTCATGATGACCACATCAACCATTATGAGCCGTGGGTCACAAAATAATATGGGCCTAACACTATATTTCCTCACGCCACGCATGAACTTTTATAAAAATAAATGTCTAGATAACAAGAGATAGTTGAACACATACAATCAGCTTTCATGTTTAGTAGTCCGTAATAACACAATATAATAGTAGATGTATTAGCACCATTGTTAGTGCACTGTCTTTCCAGCCTAACAAACTGGTTTTGATCCCAAGTAGTGTGGGAAACAGCTCTCTAAGAAATTGGGTACCAGACCAATATGGAAAGTGAAGGTGGCTGGCGTGATATAACCACATCACCTGTAGTGTGCCATTGGTCAAGATAATATAGGCTGGCCTTACACCATATTCCTACAGCATGTAAATGGATTCTTTCCTTTTTGTTAATAAGAAATAATTATAAATATTTTCAGATTATAAGTAGGATTAGAAATGTTAATAGTTGAGTTTTTAACTAATATTTTTTAACATTATGTTAGAATGTTTTTTTTGTTCATTGTTGTGTGTATGATCAAATATTTTCTGTATGTGTCCTAATATTAGAATAAAGTGTAATTTCATGTCAGGAAATGCTTTCAGGTTTCAAGCGTTTGAAATTTCTTTGCATGGGTCAGATCCTGTTTTGTGTTTGATTTCAGCTGGGGAAGAAAGGACCACCTTGTCATTCCTAAGTAGAAGTTACAGCAGGGTAAACTAAAACCAACACTGGTGCCTTTGCCTTGTGGTTTGGGAAGAAGAGACCTACATCTGGTTAGAAAAAACATACTGATCAGACAATGTTTGTTAGGGTCAGGTAAATAATACTGATCAGAGAGTGTTTGTCAGGTAATACATACTGACCAGACAATGTTTGTCAGGGTCAGGTAAACATACTGACCAGACAATGTCTGTCAGGGTCAGGTAAAATATACTGACCAGACAATGTGTGTCAGGTTCAGGTATAACATACTGATCAGACAATGTTTGCCAGGTAAAACATGCTGACCAAGATCCACCATCTCATTTCCATGCAGTTATATTTGGCAACAGACTTTTAGTCTGGCTAACGAGGTGGGGATTAATGTGATTCCAGTAGAAGTGAGTGTCATGCAGATGAAGCAAAGCATAGCACAACTACCTGGTTGGTCTTGGTCCACCCTTATCAGCATGTCCGGGATGTGAGAAAAGCTACTGTAATTCAACGCTATTTTCAGGGGGCACATTGAACAACTACCTTTTGCTCTGGCAGCTTAAGTACTCCCATGAACCATCCTCTCCACCTGGGCTATGCATGCAGGATTTACTAAGTTGGGCGAGTCTGCATTGGATGAGGTTGCACGATTGATCCATCAGGTTTGGGTTTTTTTTAAACACAGTGTTGCCACCCCTAATCTCTGGATTTGAGCGTTTTAAGACTGCTACCCCTGTCTACCAGGCATAACGGTTTTAGGATTGACACCCCTGTCTTCCAGGCTTAAGGGTTTTAGGATTGACACCCCTGTCTTCCAGGTTTTTGGTTTTAGGGTTGACACCCCTGTCTTCCAGGTTTTTGGTTTTAGGGTTGACACCCCTGTCTTCCAGGTTTTTGTTTTTAGGGTTGACACCCCTGTCTTCCAGGCTTAACGGTTTTAGGATTGACACCCATGTCTTCCAGGCTTAAGGGTTTTAGGGTTGACACCCCTGTCATCCAGGTTTTTGGTTTTAAGGTTGACACCCTCTCTTCCAGACTTAAGGGTTTTTGGGTTGACACCCATGTCATCCAGGTTTTTGGTTTTAGGGTTGACACCCATGTCATCCAGGTTTTTGGTTTTAGGGTTGACACCCCTGTCATCCAGGTTTTTGGTTTTACGGTTGACATTCCTGTTTATGTAAACTCAAACCTACTTTGCTATAGCAATAACAAGAAATAAACTAAGTCTGCAATGAGCTTGGACTCTAGAATACAAAGCTTGTGCAGTGCAATAGATAGCTGCAGACTGGGTGAAGTGAAGAGAGCTTGTTACTGCCCTTAAAGACAACATCACGTGTCCTTGAGTGCTTTACCCAGCATTGATCACAGATCTGCTTCACCAATGTGCACGGATCAAACAAACTGCAGAGTAATGTCCCCTGTATGGTCAGTTAAGGAAGATACCTTGACCTAAGGATTTAACACTAAACTCAATTTGGTTTGAAGCTTTAGAGGAGCTCCAACAACTGTTGAGTTCATCACGAGAATTTCGTCTGAAAGTGTAAACATCAAATATGTGATTAAAGAAGGAGGCATAGATCAAAGAAGAAGTAGAAGACACTACATCTCTGTTGCTTATCAGATCCCATTGCTTTGAGGGGTAAACACTTTGAACTGCTCTGTTTGAATAAACTAGGTCTGGCAGTCTAACAGCAGATATTTGGATATACACTTACATTTACATTCAACTATGTATCATCCTGTTCTGTGAAGGGCTGAACAGTTAACATCTTTGATACATTGTATGCCTTAACCGTAAGTCATGTCAGAAATAGAGAATTCTGGCTGGAGAGTGAACTGAATCTATTTCCATGAGAGATGAGCATTTTAACTGTTATGCCACTTGGGTGTACACATATTTCCATGTCAGGTGTTGAATATGAACACATTTGGTTAAAGATATCAGTTTTGTTGAAGATAGTCCTTGTCAAGTATTACAATTAGCTATGGATGGTTTATGTCTGCTTTCAAAATCCTATCAACCTAGACTTCTGGATATGGTATTTACTGATGTTCATGAACATCTTCAATTATTGTTAAGTAGATATGCAGAAATTAATTAGCTAGTACAAATAAGGTATCTGTAATGTTGTAGGTTGTCCAGGAGAGTTGATAACAATTATTGTGTTGAGTTTACTCAGCTGCCTTTTGCTGCTTGTCTGCACGACACATGGGTGATATAGACAGTTTTAATCTGTGTAAGTGGCTATCCAATCTATTTTGTCCCGTTTGCATATGGAACAGTACCACCTGCTCCGCTGGACCTATCAATAGTTTTCGTCTTTGGTCAACTTTCTTTATGGTTTGGATAAGGGTCTTCTTTTTTTGGAAGGGAATTCAAAATCATCATCATGTAGCATGTCCTATGCAGAACGTCGCTCTCACAATAGCCGATCTGTAATTTTTGTTGTTGCTTAGATGTTTGCCTCACTAGTTTCTACTGGCGGAGGCGCGCCATTCTCCACCCCAGACTGTAGTCCATTGGGCGATATCAGGACGCATAAACCAGTGCTTGGATGAATGTGTGCGTCTGTATGTACCTATGCTAGGTTTGTGCGCCCTCAGAAGCTAGCCCAACCAAAGTGCAATGGAAGGGCCTTACCACGAGGGCGCATGCGAAAGTTGTGCAAGGGTGTGACTGTAGGACAGAGTCAAATGAAACAGAGTGAGGTGAGAAGGGAGAGAAGAGTTGCCGCCAGGGTAGAAGACCTTCATGCGCCTTTAACCGTCAGCCAATCTGTAAGAATCTCGATCTCTAGCCAGAACTTTAGCCTCTGTGGCTGTCATCTTCAGAACTTCCGTGGTGTCTTGTGGCCATCTTCTCCTCGGTCTGCCTTTGCCTCGCTTTCTAGGCAACAACACCCTTCAGTATCGTTCTCTCCAGACCACTAAGGTGTTTTATGTGGCCAAAATATTTGACCTTTCTGGACAAGAAATTGTTTACTAATAAATTTTCCTCATTATGCAGTTCTTTCAGGATATCTGCATTTTTCGTTTTCGCTTTCTATGGTATTTTGAGCACCCTTCTGTAGCATGTTAGTTCAAAAGATTCAATCCTTTTCTTAATATTTGTGTGGTGGTCCACGTTTCACATCTGTACATTGCCACCGGAAAGATGCAGGATTTTTATTTTCTTCATTTAATATTATAGCTCTACCATAAGTGTCTTATTTTATTCAACCATAGCTATTTTCCGTCTGACTTCCTTTAAGGTGATTACTTGTTATTTTTGTTTTGTTTTCGTTTTGTTACATCTTTTACTAAATAGTCTGCAGTGCCAGCTATGGGATAACCTTTAACTTGGTTCCCCTGTATTTGTTTGGTTATTTCCCCTAGTCCGGTGCAACTGTACATTTGAAAAATGTTTACGGTTCTACCTTTTCTTTCTTTTTGTTTTTGGCGAAGGTGCGCTCTATTTAGCAAAAAACACAGTCCTTTTAGTTATATTAGAACGTCGAAGCGCGTGAGCCATTAAATATATATTCGCCATCCAGGAAAGGTTTTTAGACTTTGCGTTGTAGATAGGTAGGTAGGAAGAGAGGTAGACCGCTTAGGCGACAAGGATCCGTCGCGTCAACCGCCCATGGACACGATGTCCCAGTCTGCATGGAATGAGAATGGCATCTTTCCGTTTTGACCTAACCAGGTGGTGCACGAGCTGGACCATGATGGAGAGGGTCGTGTCGCTTCATTGATGATTATGGCCTGCTTTAAGAACTGGTGTGCTGGTGACGTCCTCGGCAAGGTGGTTCACGTGTTCAAATAGAGCCAAACGGCGACGGTTTAATATGGTGAGTCTGCTCTCATGACCAGTCTTTCTGGTAACTTCGTTGTTTGATACACAGTCTTCCTTATGGATTGCAAGATTGCGTCTCAGCGTGATGGAGACCCGTTGCATGGTTTTCAGTGAAGGCCTCTGCTGATTTAAGATTCTATGTACGGGGCTCACAGAAGCAATATCCATGTCAATATTCCAATGATGTTTGCTCTTTGCAAACACCCATTTAAGAACTAGAGTGCCCAAAGCATCACTGCTCGAGTGCAGATTTTGGTGGAAGTACCAAATGTTTCATCATTAAACTGTCATAGTAAGCTGTTGAGACTATTCTTCTTCTTCGTACGCAAGTCAGACAGTAACCATCATTTTTTCGAAAAAAGTAGCGGTCATCCTGAGGCTGTCGACACTGCCATAGAGCTTGTCTAGTGTTGCCACTGGTGATGGCCACATCTGCTCTCTCTGATCCTCGTATGTCGGGCAGTTTTGCAGCAAATGCTCAGCGGTCATTTTCCCGGTACCACACGGGCATTCGTCAGTGCCACCTATCTTCAATTTGTTAAATAGGTGGTACCTGAGTCTATTGTTGAGACTCAACTGTTGGTATTTGTTCGCGCATCAGACAATTAACATCTCCGCCATCCGCACACGCTACTTGTCGTTCCTCAACCGACAACCCTCGACGCACCAGCAATTCCCAGGTTAAACATAGTAGGAGCATTGTTTCCTTTCTGGGAGGTTGTAAGAGGCGACACGAGAAGGTTGTGTTTAGGGTTAGCAACTTCACAATATAGAAGCTATTGCTACTAAAACCGCACTGCAAACAAATGGATTCCGGATTCCTTAAAAGCTGTTTAGAGTAAACCAACCGATGAATGCCAACCCGGAACAGTGGGCCAAAATCCATAACACATTCAACACAAATGAATGCCCACACTTTAGTGACATGAGATGTTATACCTGACCAGAGGGTGCAGAGCTGAGCGAAAAGCTGTGGGGCAGCCACCCTGACCTGGCGAAGACTCTAAACTCCATCATGACGACTGGCCAAAGATTTGTCATGGCCAAAGATCCTCAACGCAAGAAGAAAGAAGACGATTAAACCAAACATCGAGTTTGACCTACACCGCTAAATCTGGAGTGACAGTGACATGGTCAAAGATTCCCAAGCTGTCCCAGTTTAAGGCCACACTAGGTGGTGAAAACTATTTTGTGCTAAACTCGATTTATGTTGTACTGTCGGAAACATAATATTATTCAAAATACACACATATGCATATTTGTTATTAAATTCATATATTTGTTGTTGTTTGTTAGTTCGCCTTATTTCTCTATTCCCCAAAGAGTTGTACTTTGCACTAAGTTTTTATTTTGCGTCTGTCGGTCCAGTGCATCCGACTTCGGCATTCATTTTATGCATGGGTCTGTTTCCTATTGCATTTTCTAAGGGTTTGATTCCCAGAGATAACGACCGGTGCTTTGATTGAGGAGCGAACCCAGCATCATCGGGTGGTGAGCCGTGTCACTTAACAACTAGACCACAATGTCCCCTCATATGTGCATATTATGTCAGATATGACGTCGGCATGTGTCTATTTGACGCAGCACGGGCGCGTTTCATTTGAACTCGTATTTATACCCCAGTTTTCTGTATATACCTAGCTGTTACAAAATGTCTCTATTTGATTCATCTTCGTCCAAACACGACTAACTGACAACAACAACACCATCTGCTGTTTTGTCAACATTTTATCAACGTTTAAGATAACACGAATGATAACATGGACCATTAATTTAAATAATTCAGCAGGTGTGTTTGTAGTATGGGCGGTTGAAAGGTTGCAAAGGGGGGTAATTATTGTTAAATGTTCTGGTGATGTCGTAAGTGTTTTTACAGGTATTTGTTTTACTTGTAGGCGTTGGGTCACGAAGAAAATGGGGATTGATGTAAATACCGCGAGGCACCAGAGCGGTTGTCATGTTGCAGACGTACAGGCCGGGCCAGGGTTTACGATTAAGTTAGGAGTGTAACGACCGTGCAGATGTGAGTTTGCTCTAAAACTAGGTTGGCCACCTGTAAGATATCCCAGGCGGAACAGACCACCTGTAAACTGTCAGAGGCGTAGCTTCTCTGTTTGTCTTATTGATGATTGATTTACGTTTTGGCTGTACTGTAGGATAGGGCCGCCACAACAAGGGGCCATCGTCCCTTTATGGGAAACTCTATTTTCAGAGCAATGATTTTATATGATGAAGCTTTTATAAGATAGCATGCCGAAGACGGATGTGTCGGACAGAAAGGTGCAAATATGGCAGTCAAACTGTAAACTAGCGACACAACGCATTCCGTTCTCCGAACTACATCCTGCTACTTGCAAAGCCCTGTTCAGGACTTGGTAGCGGGAGATTGAGAACGAGCGCAGAAGAAGAATACAAGATGGCTTCATTTCTTGTTGACCCCGTTGTTGAATGCCCACAAAGAGAAGGTTTACTCTTTTGTGAAAATGACATTTAGTGACACTTAAATCCCGAGCGTGCTGATGAAGGTGGACCTGGGATCCTCCAGGCGGTTGTGCTCTTCTTGGCTTAATCTGCATGTCGTTCACTACTACGAGGATCACGTCGATTCCCCCACCTCATTAGCCAGACTGCCAAGAAGAACAGTCCGTTTCGAGAGACGACTACCTGGATGTGAGGTGGTGATCTTGGTCAGAATATGTTGCCTGACCCTGACTAACATGTCTGACTTGGCTTGGCTTCGTTCGTTCTCAATCTCCCACTACCAAACCCTGAAAGGGCTTGAGTAGCAGAATGTAGTCCAGAGAACGGGATGCGTTGTGTCGTAATTTACAGCTTGACTGCGATATTTGCACCTTTCGGTCCAACACATCCGACTTCAGCAATCAGTTTTTGAACACCGGGTTAGCATTCCTTCTTCGATCCCTTCTACTTAGCCAGTCTGCTCTGTTGCAGTCTGTTATCCATGATCACCACGTGGAGGTAAAGAAGGATCTTGGCAGCTCTGGTTCGCTGGCCCTGACGCTAGCAGCCAGCTATGGGTCGCTGTTCGCTGCAGCTCATGCGCTGCTCAGCATCTTGATCCCACTAATATGTCTGATCAGTATGTTGTGCCTCACCCTGACTGACATGTATGATCAGTATATTTTGCCTGACCCTGACTCACATGTCTGATCAGTATGTAGTGCCTGATTCTGACTCACATGTCTGATCAGTATGTTGTGCCTGATCCTCACTCACATGTCTGATCAGTATGTTGTGCCTGACCCTGACTCACATGTCTGATCAGTATGTTGTGCCTGACCCTTACTAACATGCCTGATCAGTATGTTTTGCCTGACCCTGACTAACATGTCTGATCAGCATGTTTTGCCTGACCCTGACTAACATGTCTGATCAATATGTTGTGCCTGACCATGACTGACATGTCTGATCAGTATGTTGTGCCTGACCAGACGTTAGTCTTCCTCCTCAATAGCTTCATTAAAAAACTGTTTAGCGCCACGCGGAGCACATGACTTCAACTAGTACACCAAAAGTCGTCACGCCCAGAGTCATCCGTTCTAAATCTTATCATTTTCATTGATCTCTCTCAGTCTCTCTATTTCTCTCTCCTCTGCGTGTGTTTTGGTCTACCGATGCCTCTCTTGTCAAAGACCGCCATTTAATGCTATCAGCTGGTTTCCAAAAAGTATCCTATCGAACAATACCGTTTTCCTCTCGTCTTTTAATTCACTCGTATTTGTCTAGTTCTTTTACAGCAGTTCCATATCCAATCAATCAATCAATCAATCAATCAATCATCATCACTCAAAACCCTTAAGCTCATTGCATCATAAAAGGTCATGCGTGCTCCTAGTAGTTACGGTAAACTTGTTAGAGACGTCTATTTACTTAGCCATAGCTTGTGTCAGGTAGGGTGGCCAGTTCCTGTCATCTCTGCGTTTTACTTCAATAGTCATATATTAGATGCCAATTTACGCCTAGGTTGACTAGAGCGTACCGATAAATGGGATTGGAACCCTGTATCTTCTACATGAAAAGCGAATGCTCTACCATTGCACTAATCATACACCCTAGGTCGTCAACAAATACTCGCCGACTTCCCCTGTCATCGCCCATTCTTTCCAGCTTTGTGCATTTCGTCTCTGTTGCCTTTATGTCTGCCGCAAGCTCTCTTCTCGCTGAACGTTTAAGGTTACCTCTACTTCTCTTGCCTTGGGGAATCCAGAATAGAGACTTTCTTGTCAAGAACCAATTATTGACCAAGACCCTATTCCGTCTCTAAGTGTCGGCCCTGGAAACAGACTGCAACAATGCAGGCTGGCTAAAAAATTAGGGAGAGAAAGGAAGTGAAAGTCCCAAACAATGTGTTCAAATCATGTGTTGGATCAAAAGGCGCGAATATCGCAGCCTCGCCCTAGTCATTATCCATCGTGAAGCGATGATGGCCAAACAATCAGACATTTTGTCTTAATAATGTGATGTGCGTTGTAGTTGGATTATAGTGAGGAAGAATCTGCGCTGGTCATCAATTACACTCTCTTATCTGATTTACACTGGATCAGTGGGAAGAGCATTGGTCGAAATGACGGTAGGTAACTAGGGATGCAGGCACTATGATCTTACCTCCCATGAGACCAGGAGTCTCTTGAAACTTGCGGTATTCGATCATCCACCGTTCCCGTTGTGAGAGGCGAGTGCCTTAACCTCTTGACTACAGCGACCCCCTGTAAACAACTTAACAAACTTTCTTTCCAGGACGATCACATAAAAGGACGAAGAATCGACCCCACTGCCCAGCGCATAGAATACAAACCATAAAATGACAGCATCGACAAACTTGGCAGAGATGAGAAGACAAAGATCTTTAGGCTCAGAAATTGACATTGCATACTCAAGGCTCACCCCCATAGACATCAGAACATACCATGCAGGGGTGCCCTACTTACACAGACCAAAGTGAGGCAGTCTGGCGCGAGGGAGCGACCTTGCTCGACACGCTGTGGGGCACTGGCGATGAACTCAAACACAGTCTCCTTGGTGAGCCTCACCGGACTAGAAACATAGCATCAGTTGGTAGTGAACCTCACCGGACTAGAAACATACCATCAGTTGGTCGTGAGCCTCACCGGACTAGAAACATACCATCAGTTGGCCGTGAGCCTCACCGGACTAGAAACATACCATCAGTTGGTCGTGAGCCTCACCGGACTAGAAACATACCATCAGTTGGCCGTGAGCCTCACCGGAATGGAAGCACAGCATCAGTTGGCCGTGAGCCTCACCGGACTAGAAACATACCATCAGTTGGCCGTGAGCCTCACCGGACTAGAAACATACCATCAGTTGGCCGTGAGCCTCACCGGAATGGAAGCACAGCATCAGTTGGTCGTGAGCCTCACCGGACTAGAAACATACCATCAGTTGGTCGTGAGCCTCACCGGACTAGAAACATACCATCAGTTGGCCGTGAGCCTCACCGGACTAGAAACATACCATCAGTTGGCCGTGAGCCTCACCGGAATGGAAGCACAGCATCAGTTGGCCGTGAGCCTCACCGGACTAGAAACATACCATCAGTTGGCCGTGAGCCTCACCGGACTAGAAACATACCATCAGTTGGCCGTGAGCCTCACCGGAATGGAAGCACAGCATCAGTTGGTCGTGAGCCTCACCGGACTAGAAACATACCATCAGTTGGCCGTGAGCCTCACCGGACTAGAAACATACCATCAGTTGGCCGTGAGCCTCACCGGAATGGAAGCACAGCATCAGTTGGTCGTGAGCCTCACCGGACTAGAAACATACCATCAGTTGGTCGTGAGCCTCACCGGACTAGAAACATACCATCAGTTGGCCGTGAGCCTCACCGGACTAGAAACATACCATCAGTTGGCCGTGAGCCTCACCGGAATGGAAGCACAGCATCAGTTGGCCGTGAGCCTCACCGGACTAGAAACATAGCATCAGTTGGCCGTGAGCCTCACCGGACTAGAAACATAGCATCAGTTGGCCGTGAGCCTCACCGGACTAGAAACATACCATCAGTTGGCCGTGAGCCTCACCGGACTAGAAACATAGCATTAGTTGATCGAAGAAGAAGAAGACATCACTGTACTCCGGGCAATTCGAAGGTAACCTGCAACGTGTAACTTTTAACCAATTCCACCACTTGAAGACTGAATAGGGTCTTGGTCACCTGTGGCTAGCTGACCCTGACGCAAGCTGCCAGTTATGAGTCGCTGTTTCCTGTCAGCTCATTCATTACGCTGCATCTGTTACCTCCACCCCCCCCCCCCCCCCTCCTAATCTCACTCACATTATCTCTCCAAATAGTGCCCAGAAGCAGAATTAGAATAGCTTCTCCCATACAAAGGCTTCCATATTTCCTATAACAAATCTGGTATTGATGCTACAGATGTCCACCTTTGGGGTGGGAGGGGGATGGGGTAGATTGTTGAGTCGGGCGAGTGGGGGGGGGGGGGGGTGGAGACAGGAGAACAATGGCTGGTCATGAAAATAATGCTAATCGGAAAATATTAGGTAGGGACAGTCGACATATACTGACCAAGAACCCCACTTTGCTTCAGTGCAGTTCGCTCTGGCATTAGGCTATTTCATGGCAGTCTGGCTAACGAGGTGAGGGATCAACGTGATCCCCATAGTAGTGAACAACACAAGATGCAACCAAGCATAGCACAGCCGCCTGTAGGACTCAGGTCTACCTTCCCCAGCATGCTCGGGATGGGACAAATGCCACAGCAACCTGTTTTTCAGAGCTCACAAAACAGTAAAGTTACAAATTGTGAGCATCGAACAACAACAATAAAAGACCCCTTCTTTCAAAGCTAAGAATTTTAGCTTTCTTCTCTGGATTAAATGATGGGTTCTTTCCATTCCTAAAGTTAACTTTCAAATCTAGTTTATCTCACTTTTCTTATTTTACTCATTGTATGGCATAGAGGCCTAGATCACTCTCGTGTATCCGTGTCTGGGTTACCAGGTTTGCTGATAGATCAGGCATTCTTTCAATAAACAGGAATACACAACAATAACAATGGGAAGTGTACTTTATTAACTCCAAAAATATACACACCAGACAACAGAAAATATGCACACCATACAACAGAAAACTTACACTCCAGACAACAGAAAATATACACACCAGACAACAGAACATATGCACACCAGACAACAGAAAATATACACACCAGACAACATAAAATATGCACACCAGACAACAGAAAATGTACACACCAGACAACAGAAAATATGCACACCAGACAATAGAAAATGTACACACCAGACAATAGAAAATATACACACCACAGAACAGAAAATATTTACACACCAGACGGCAGAAAATATACTCACAAGAAACCCAAAAAATATACACACCAGGCAACATAAAATATACAGACAACAAACAAACTCCCCAGACAATAAAAGATAAAGTAAAGTCGTATAAGAAATAATGAATTGAAACTGATCTCTTGCTGGGGAATGTGCCTCGCTGCAAGCAACAAATGAGTTAGGAAATTTCACCAACTAGTATTTTCTTTTATTTTGACTGTTGTATTGGTTTTCCGAGAGCCTATATATACCTGTATTCGCTATGTTATAGTGAATCCAGCAGTTTCCTGGCTTGTGTCCTTCGGCCCAACGCTATGGTCATGGAACCTGCAGGTGTTTGTTGTTAGTTGTTGTTTAGTACCGGTTGTACCAATCATCTCATCTCGGAGGGAGAAGCATTGTTCTTACATTGTTAAGCACCTGTCTGTCAAAGAGATGATGATTAACGGTTTCGTATCGGTATGTACACAGCTGGAACTTCGGAGTGGGTTGAAGTTTTATTCTGCTCGGGTGGGATGTGTAATCCGCCTGATTCCTTCTTTTCAGTTGATACTGTCATTTGGGTTGGGGGCTTGACTTGTGTATGTAGACCTTTCTTCCTGTGTTCTTCTTCTTCGTCTTCGCTTTAAAATATTGTCTATATCTGCAATGTTGTCTCTTGTATACACTTCACTGTCTTTTGTAGTTCACATACAGGTCCATAAAGTTTCTCATTTCAGTGTTGTTTCTATGGGCCAGTGATATTTTCTCTGTATATCATATTCGGCGCAGTTCTGTAGTATCTTCCTGTGTTTCCTAAACCCATCTTCGGGTAAGTGTTTGTGCTTACTGTTGTTATGAGCTGGATGGGTGTTTGTAGAGTTGATGCTGCGTGGCTGATCTAATATTGATTCTTCATTGTTAGTCTTCTGTTGGAAATTCATATATAACCGTCTCCAGATTCTACAAGACGGTTTCTTATTCTTCTTATTCTTCTTCGTACGCTGTCAGAAGTCAACCTGTATTTTTTCGAAAAATGCAGTGGTCATCCTGAGGCTGTCGACACTGCCATAGAGCTTGTCTAGTGTTGCCACTGGTGATGGCCACATCTGCTTTCTCTGATCCTTGTATGTCGGGCAGTTTTGCAGCAAATGTTCAGCGGTCATTTTCCCGGTACCACACGAGCATTGGTCAGTGCCACCTATCTTCAATTTATTGAATTGTTGGTACCTCAGTCTATTGTCGCCTGTGCGAAGTCTGAAGACCACGACCTGCTCTCTTCTGTTCAACTGGTAATAGGCATCGTTTTTGTGTGTAGCCAGTATGTTCTGTTTCCCATTTTATCATGTATCTAGCTCTAATTAGCCTATTTGACTCTTCGTAGGTCACAATAGCTTCTGGTTGTGGTAGTCTTGCACCTTCTTTTGCCAGTCTGTCTGCCTCCTCGTTGCCTTGGATGTTACAGTGGGATGGAACCCACTGTACCACTACTCTTTTTGGTGCAGACTGCTGGCATAGTTGACAGAGTACTGCTCTTAAATCATTAAGTTCAGTATTTTTCTGGCTTTTTAGTGCTGTGACTACGGCTAGGACATCTGTGAACAGGATTATATGGCTTTCATTTCCTTTGCATGTCACCATTTCTTCTACTGCAGCCCTCAGTGCCTCTGCCTCCGCTCTGAAATTGCTTGAGTATTTTCCAGTTGCCACTGACAGTGTTATTTTTCTACCATTTGGTTTCAAGTGCAGTGATTTCAGCTTCATCTTAGTCTTAGTCAATCTGTACCTCTACAGGGACAGATGCCTCTGTGCAGGTCCCAGCTCTGGCGTTAGCTGGTTGTAGTCTAGTCACCTGTACCTCTACAGGGACAGAGGCCTCTGTGCAGGTCCCAGCTCTGGCGTTAGCTGGTTGTAGTCTAGTCACCTGTACCTCTACAGGGACAGATGCCTCTGTGCTGGTCCCAGCTCTGGCGTTAGCTGGTTGTAGTCTAGTCACCTGTACCTCTACAGGGACAGATGCCTCTGTGCAGGTCCCAGCTCTGGCGTTAGCTGGTTGTAGTCTAGTCACCTGTACCTCTACATGGACAGATGCCTCTGTGCAGGTCCCAGCTCTGGCGTTAGCTGGTTGTAGTCTAGTCACCTGTACCTCTACAGGGACAGATGCCTCTGTGCAGGTCCCAGCTCTGGCGTTAGCTGGTTGTAGTCTAGTCACCTGTACCTCTACAGGGACAGATGCCCCTGTGCAGGTCCCAGCTCTGGCGTTAGCTGGTTGTATCCGGGAGAAGGATATCCTGGTCAGCGAGCTTGACTTGAGCAGCTAATTGCTCCACTGCTTTGGGACACGTGCCTCTGAGGGTGGTTAACCAATGTCCAAGTCGATCTTAATAGATTCAAACACTAGAGCAAAGTAGACTCGCAGCCTGTTAGACGCCATTTATGCTGCTTTTAACAAACCGCATATCCATAGCCGGTGTTATGCCATGTCACACAGTTAGTCGCCTATTCCGACATGCTCTATGGTGGGCAGTGGTGCAATTCTTATCCTAGTCTCTCACCTTCATAGTTGGAGTAAACCTCCCTCAAAATGTAATACACTTTCTCATAGAATTTGTCTGGGTATTCTATATAAACACCAAAACCTTTTTTGATGGCGGTCTTGAATGCGGATCCATCAGTATACATAGGTTTGCATTCACCGGAATAGGCATCAATAGTTCTTTGAGTTGCCCCTCATAACAGTAATTGGATCTGAACCTGTTGTTGTAACCTCTATTAATTTTGAAAGCATTTCTTGTGTTTTAATGAATGTGTGTGGTTGTGTGTATTTTACTATTATCTTTTGTATGAGATCTTTGTATCTGTCAATGATTATCTTAACATTATACATACTTTTAACTTAACGTATATACATTGGCTTATAAGACACTAAAGAGTCTGTATACAACTAGTTTCTTGGAAGGTGGTTTAACCGATGTGTGAGTCCATCTTTAAAGACTCAAACACTAGAGCTAAGTAGACCGGCAGCAGGTTAGGCGCCATGCATAGCTGCTCTTAACAAACCACCTGGGGAAAGGTACAAATACATTGGGTAGATTCTTAACTTAAATTTTGTCATAGGAATTTGTAACGTGCCTGATCTCTCTACCCAAAGATCCGGGGAATGTTTACTAGATTCACGTGAAAAAAATCGCGGTCTCCACCGTGATTCGAACCCGCGACCTCCGGCACCCGAGGCGTACACCTTACTACAAGACCACTGAGTCCCCCACCCGAGGCGTACACCTTACTACAAGACCACTGAGTCTCCAACCCGAGGCGTACACCTTACTACAAGACCACTGAGTCCCCCACCCGATGCGGACACCTTACTACAAGACCACTGAGTCCCCTAACTTAACTTTGTTAAATTCTGCATTTTGGTTACCAATTTTTCACAAAGGTCCAGAAAAATGACCCCTAAAATTCTGCTCCTTCGTTGATAAACTTCTATAACAGCTTTATCCGTCCGCATCTCAAGGGTGTTCTTCGTTTGTCTCCATTTCGCAAGTCACCGGCCATTTTGATCTTGTTGTTCCACTAATGCAGAGTAGAGTACTCTTTTGCACCTTGTCCCGGAACTCCACTTTAGATTTTGAACAATTTGTTAGAAGAGTACTATTATAGTCTATTGATCAGTATAGAAGAGTACTATTATAGTCTATTGCTCAGTATAGAAGAGTACTATTACAGTCTATTGCTCAGTATAGAAGAGTGCTATTATAGTCTATTTCTCAGTGTGGAAGAACAATATTATAGTTCATTGCTCATTTGGGTTATCTTTGTCCTACGAATCTTGAGTAGCAGTTTACAGTGGCTCTTCTTACATTCCAATGCGTACTCCAGAAGGTATGTCATAATCCACATGCCTGTAGTGCAATGCGGGAATTCTCAGTAAGATCACTACAATGGGGATCACACTGTTGATTCCCACCACATTGACCAGTCTGCTGTAGGTACACCAACGTGAGAAAGTGTCCCTCCAGTTTGTATTTCCAGGACCGCAAAGTAGGACGTGAGACCAGGGCCTTGATGAGTTTGTTTCACCTGAGCCTGATTGTTCTTCGCTCCCATCTAGCTGAGTATGTTTCCCCTGAGCCTGATTGTTCTTCGCTCCCACCTTGATCAGTATGTTTCACCTTAGCCTGATTGGTCTTCGCTCCCACCTTGATCAGTATGTTTCACCTGAGCCTGTTGGTTTTCGTTCCTACCTTGATGAGTATGTTTCACCTAAGCATGATTGCTCTTCGCTCCCACCTAGCTGAGTATGTTTCACCTGAGCCTAATTGCTCTTCGCTCCCACCTAGTTGAGTATGTTTCACCTGAGCCTTATTGGTCTTCGCTGCCACCTTGATCATTATGTTTCACCTGAGCCTGATTGCTCTTCGCTCCCACCTTGATCATTATGTTTCACCTGAGCCTGATTGCTCTTCGCTCCCACCTTGATCATTATGTTTCACCTGAGCCTGATTGCTCTTCGCTCCCACCTTGATGAGTATGTTTCACCTGCGCCTGATTGCTCTTCGCTCCCACCTTGAAGAGTATGTTTCACCCAAGCCTGATTGCTCTTCGCTCCCACATTGATCATTATGTTTTACCTGAGCCTGATTGCTCTTCGCTCCCACCTTGATCAGTATGTTTCACCTGAGCCTAATTCATCTTTGCTCCCTATATATAAATATCATCGTCATCATGTAGCATGCCTTTGTAGAACATCGCAGCCACCACAGTGTGTCTGAAAGAAACTATTTCTCTTGCCAAACCTTCAGTCATACCCAAGCATTCTACCTCTACCCTCTCTTGCCTAGCACCTTACCTTATATCACTGTTCTGTCGCACTCAGCTGGTCTCACCCTGGCGGCAACTCTTCTCTCTCTTCTCACCTCACTCTGTTTCATTTGACTCTGTCCTACAGTCACACTCTTGCACAACTTTCGCACGCGCCCTCATGGTGAGGCCCTTCCATTGCACTTTGGTTGGGCTAGCTTCTGAGGGCGCACAAACCTAGCATAGGTACATACAGACGCACACATGCATCCAAGCACTGGTTTATGCGTCCTGATATCGCCCAATGGACTACGGTCTGGGGTGGAAAATGGCGCTCCTCTGCCAGTAGAAACTAGTGAGGCAAACATCTAAGCAAAATAAAAAAAATAAATCACTGTTATGTCATGGCCGTTGTGTCTCTTGATGTGTTCAAAGTATGTATATTTTCTGGCAAAAATGGAATTGGTTATATTGATTATATATTTTATTGATATATTATGTGTGTGTGTTGTTTATTGGTGTTGTTTAATGCCCACAATGAGTATTTTTACTCATTTGTACACCCTGCAAAGGACGTTAAGTTGCGAGTTGTTTTCCTCACATCCCGAGCATGCTGATGAAGGTGGATGGAGATTTTCCAGACGGTTGTGCTATGTATGCTTGGCTTCCTCTGTGCCACTACTACGGGGATCACATATATCCACATCTCGTCAGCCAGGCTGACTTGAAAACAGTCTGTTTCCAGGGAAAGCAAAATGGAAGAGAGATTGTGGGCTTGATCAGAGTATTGTGCCTGACCCTGACGTGACGTCCTGGTCAGTAAACTGTGCCTGACCGAACTAGCATCAAAGTTCCCCATACACACACACACACACAAACACACACACACACACATACACACATATACACACATACACACACTCACATATACACACACA
This sequence comes from Ariolimax columbianus, assembly GCA_036924085.1. NCBI lineage: Eukaryota > Metazoa > Mollusca > Gastropoda > Stylommatophora > Arionidae > Ariolimax > Ariolimax columbianus. Next base: position 53,040,811 of record JAVGWX010000018.1, read on the forward strand.
CATACACACACAAACACACACACACACATATACACATATACACAAACACACACATACACACACATACACACACATATAGATATATATATTCCAATTCATTCCAGACACTGCTATCGCGTTAAATCTACCACGAATTGCCTGTCCGTGCCATAGCTGTTTTATCTCAACATCTTCGCATTCTTGTCACGACAAAGCTCATTTATAACGTTCCAACGATCAAAACCAGATAGACAACGGTGCCATATTATTAATATGTCTCGTCGTCTCATTTCTGCCAGAATGCATTTCGACAGCGGAAACACTGTTGTGACGTCAGAAGTCCCTTGCACCAGTGTCGACCACCGGTGAGTCGGTGATAGCTTTATTGCGCACTTGTAAATATTTTCTCGCCTGCTTTACGCTCCAAGCGATCTTTTTCGGAACTTTTCTAGTATATCAGCCGTTGGATGAAAGGAAATCAGCGTGAAGATAGCATTCTCTAGCATACCTGACGGTGTGGGGTCCTGGCATTACCTGGGCGTCACTGGTTCCAGGCGCCTGGAGAGGCGAGAGAGATCGGGGTTACGAAAAGTGGGGAGACCACATGGCAGAGTGAAGTTTCTATTGGAGAACGGTAAAAGGCTGAGGGTTCCAGTATGAAATTATGTTATTTATCTTACGCCACGAGTGGCGGTGTGGGTAGTTCGTCTACCTTGAAAACCAATGCTTCTTATTTTTCTTCGGTAACTCTAAAAGTCATACACGTACATACACCCACATATACACACACGCACATACATACACCCACATATACACACACGCACATACATACACCCACAGATACACACACGCACATACATACACCCACAGATACACACACGCACATACATACACCCACAGATACACACACGCACATACATACACCCACAGATACACACACACACATACATACACCCACAGATACACACACGCACATACATACATAGGTATACACACACATACACACATACACGCACTATCTATCTCTCTCTCTCTCTCTCTCTCTCTCTCCCTCTCTCATGCAAGTTAGTAAACAGGTCTTAAATGACTATTAACAATGGCTTTACAAAACTAAATGTCCTACGAACTTGAAAATCATGAACTATTGCATTTACATTGTCTCTTGCTTCTCAACATAATCTCCACCAATATTGATACACCTATCCTACCGCTTTATTTATCAAACAAAACCTGCAACATAGAAGTATTTGGTCTGATGTCTCACCAAACCTGCAACATAGAAGTCTTTGGTCTGATGTCTCACCAAAACCTGCAACATAGAAGTCTTTGGTCTGATGTCTCACCAAACCTACAACATAGAAGTCGTTGGTCTGCTGTCTCAGCAACATTTGAGTCACATTCAACCTCTCTGTCATTCGCGAAACGTCTCCGGCATAGGTGGTATCATGTATTTTGCTGTAGACTAAATCATGCGAACTAACTATTGCAGTTAATAACCAGTAAGGTCGAATCATTTAACTCACCAGCCGCACATATGTAATCTGAACCGGACGACCAGGTCGTACTTCATCAGCAATTTTTTAGCGTGTTGAGAAAAGATATTGACCAGTTATGTACAGCTTCACGCGACAAACACTACGCCCCCCCCCCCAGCATCCCTCCAAGCACCCCTCCCCCACAAGCAACCACTCCCCCCACAACAACAACACCCCCTCCCCATCCACAAAGACATAGCATGGGAAGAAACAAGCTCGCAGGGGCACCCTTTTCTCTGATTGTGCACTCTGTGAGCACGGGCGCCATATTGTATCTGAGCTGCGTACGTGCATGCGACACCTAGCTTCTGTCTACAGTAATGCTGAATGTTACTGCCACCTAATGATACCGTATAAACTACACACTATTCAGCTATCCAATTTCAATTTGTAACTTACTCACCGACATTTACTATTCATCAACCTGATGGCCTATGCCCCAATTCTCTGGTCACCATCCACTGTATCTTTCATGTGGGTTGGAGAAAATCATACTATCAATCAGCTCCTCACGGGGCATGACGGATTAAGAGAAAGTATTGTCGTTTTTCCATTCTCTTTGCACCGGTCCATGTCAGCTCCTCCCTATTATCGTTTTCCAATTCTCTTTACACCTGTCCATGTCTGCTCCTCCCTATTGTCGTTTTCCCATTCTCTTTACACCGGTCCATGTCTGCTCCTCCCTATTATCGCTTTCCCATTCTCTTTACACCGGTCCATGTCTGCTCCTCCCTATTATCGTTTTCCCATTCTCTTTACACCGGTCCATGTCTGCTCCTCCCTATTGTCGTTTTCCCATTCTCTTTACACCGGTCCATGTCAGCTCCTCCCTATTGTCGTTTTCCCATTCTCTTTACTCCGGTCTATGTCAGCTCCTCCCTATTGTCGTTTTCCCATTCTCTTTACACCTGTCTATGTCTGCTCCTCACTATTGTCGTTTTCTCATTCTCTTTACACCGGTCCATGCCAGCTCCTCCCTATTGTCGTTTTCCCATTCTCTTTACACCGGTCCATGTCAGCTCCTCCCTATTGTCGTTTTCCAATTCTCTTTACACCGGTCCATGTGTGCTCATCCCTATTGTCGTTTTCCAATTCTCTTTACACCTGTCTATGTGTGCTCCTCCCTATTGTCGTTTTCCCATTCTCTTTACACCGGTCTATGTCTGCTCCTCCCTATTGTCGTTTTCCCATTCTCTTTACACCGGTCCATGTCTGCTCCTCTCTATTGTCGTTTTCCCATTCTCTTTACACCGGTCTATGTCTGCTCCTCCCTATTGTCGTTTTCCCATTCTCTTTACACCGGTCTATGTCTGCTCCTCCCTATTGTCGTTTTCCCATTCTCTTTACACCGGTCTATGTCTGCTCCTCCCTATTGTCGTTTTCCCATTCTCTTTACACCGGTCCATGTCTGCTCCTCCCTATTGTCGTTTTCCCATTCTCTTTACACCGGTCTATGTCTGCTCCTCCCTATTGTCGTTTTCCCATTCTCTTTACACCGGTCCATGTCTGCTCCTCCCTATTGTCGTTTTCCCATTCTCTTTACACCTGCACATATCTGATACTCCCAATTGTCGTTTGTTCAACGGAAGGTATCTGAGTCTACAGTGTTCAGATCTCAATCTGAACATCTTAAATTGTTTCCTGTTCAACAAAAGGTATCTGATTCTGCCGTGTTCGAAAAGTGATGATATCTTAAATAATTTCACTTGATTGGGAGGAAAAGTAACGTTCGGTCAGGCATGTTAGTCAGGGGTCAGGGACAAAAAATAATTCTTGTCAGACATGTTAGTCAGGGTCAGGCAAAACATACTTGTCAGGCATTTCAGTCAGAGTCGAGCATGTTAGTCAGGGTGAAGCAAAATATACTGATCGGACGTGTTAGTCAGTATCAGGCGAAACTAGTCAGAGTCACACAACATACAATGGCTAAGACCCCGACCTCAACTCCTCCAGTCGAGAAAGGAAACGGGATGTCCTTCTTTGCAGTCTGGCAAACGAGATGGGGGGATCAACGTGATCCCTGCAGTAGTCAGCGTCACACAGATGAAGCCAATCATAGAACATAAGCAGGCTCGGAAGAAAGCTACTACAACCCGCCACTAAATGTCCTTTCCAAGACCCACAAAAAGAATGAACCTATTCAATGTGGGCATTCACAACAAAACCATTACACCTAGAGAGAGGCAATAAGAGCAGCCCAGAGACGTGTGTGCTGACGGAATGTTGTCAAAGGCGAATGCGATGAGAGGAACTACTGACTTTGATTGATTTTAATAGATTACTTTTCAATTCCTGTAGTTCGGGATCAAGATGCTGAGCAGCGCATGAACTGCAGCGGTCATCGACCCATAGCTGATTGCTAGCGTCAGGGTCAGTGAACCAAAGCTGCCAAAACCCTTCTACACCTCCACGCGGTGATCCTGGATAACAGGCTGCAGCAGGGAAGACTGGCTAAGGAGAAGGGATCGAAGAGGGAATGCTAACCCAGTACTAAAAAATGCTTGCTGAAGTCGGATGTGTTGGACCAAAAGGTGCAAATTTCGCAGTCAAGCTGTAAACTACGACACAACGCATTCCGTTCTAAGGACTACATTCTGCTACTTAAGCCCTTCCAGTGTTTGGTAGTGGGGGATTGAGAATGAACGAAGCCAATCCAAGCCAATTCCTGTAGTTCGTTGAGTTTGTCGTTCTGTCTTGGAAAATGACCCTGTCAGTTTGCATAGCAAACATGGCTAAAAGAATTGAGTTGTTGAGATGTCTTGGCGTTGGATTTCAGCTTGTTCTTAAATGAGTGTGGCATCTACCCTTCCCAGTAAGCATGTCTTACCTCACTAGACTTCATGTACCAATTTATAGCTAGGTAAACCGACTAGGATGGATTTGAGTTTGAACAAGGCTGGCCTATCTCGGACGTTCTTTCAACTTTCCGTTGGTCCGCTTCAAATATGCCGCTACGTCTCATCAGCATCTTCCACTATTGGCATTTACAAGCTAACGCGGAACTCGCAGGGTAATCCGGCTGTCCATATCTCATCATACAGTCATAATGGCGACGGTTTTAAATGAGTGTGCCCAAAGCTTCAATATCTTGGTGGTAGTAAGTAATGTAAAATCTTCTAGAAGTCCCAGTGAACTGTTGAGATGTCTAGACTTTAGATTTGTTCACAAACCTGACAACGAATGTCTCCACCGGACATCAATGGACTCATCTCGTCTACTGATCTAGGAATGAGTGAAGAGTAATCAAAGTCATATGAAACATACTGATCTAAGTGGGAGAGAAGAGTAATCAATGTCAGGTGAAACATACTGATCGATGTAGGAGAGACGAGTAATCAATGTCAGGTGAAACATGCTTATCAAGGTGGGTGTGAAGAGTAATCAGGGTCAAGGGAAACACACTGATCAAGGTGGGAATGAAGAGTAATCAGGGTCAAGGGAAACACACTGATCCATCTGACGTGATTGTTCGTGATCCTGGAATCAGGCTGTCACTGGATCCTGGTTAACGAAGGGGGATGTATACTGTAATCCACATAGTGGTACGCTTATTGAGTCGCCTCGCACTGTACTACACCCAGGAGGATTTCCGGTCCACCTTCCCAAGTATACTATTTTATGTAAGAAGACCCACCGAAACTCGTCACCAAATAAACTCAAACCAACACGAGTAGCATCAAACAGCGACACCATTATTTTATTCCAAGAAGCTCTATTCTGTTATGTACATTAGAATCGATTTCATTACATTCTGAAACGGCGTGGCCTAGTGGTTAAGTGGCACGGCTCACAAGCAGAAGGTGCTGGGTTCGATCCCCATCACAGCACCGGCCGTTACCCCGGGGAAGCAAACCCTTAGAAAATGCAGGAGGAAGCAGACCCTTACATAAAAATGCATGCTGAAGTCGGATGCACTGGGCCGACAGGCGCAAAATAAAAACACAGTGTAACGCACACACGCCTTGGGGAATAGATAAATAAGGCAAACACACACAAAAAACCACCAAAATAAATTACATTCTGGACATACAAATGGGTGCTCAGTCTCTCTCGGTAAGGGGCGAAGTGTGTGGATGGTTCCTGCAGCTCGTTGGTTTTACACACTTCTGTTTCGTCCCCTTTTGCTGCATAGTCTGCTCGAAACTCATTGGATATCAAAGATCTGTGAACTGATGATTCATCTATTATAGTGTCCTCATCTAACAGTCCGTCATTCAAAATCCCATCCTGTGCTTATCTAGTGGACTTAAAACTGGTGCCTGTGAAGCCAGGATGTCAGCTTTTGTGATGCCATTGAACTCGCATTGGCCTAGATAGTAGATACACACGTCTCTCCAGATTGGATACCTCAACAACTTGCATCCACTTACGCCCCAGCCAGCCCTTCGGTACTTTCAGAGCCTGAAACATGGTCTGCCTCTGTTAAAGAGGTACCAGATAGTCATCTTACAGCTGATGTTCTCGTATTGGACGTTGCTGTTTTGTATATATCTTGACAGGAGCATTCCTGAACCTACCAAATGGCAGAAAAATAACACTGTCATTCGCTACTGGTAAGTACACAAGCAATTTAAGAGCGGAGGCAGAGGCACTGAGGGCGGCAGTGGAAGAAATGGTGGCACATAAAGAAAATTAAAGCCATACAGTCCTGCTTACAGATGCTCTGGCCGTAGTCACAGCGCTAACAATCCAGACAAACACTGAGCTTAATGACTTAAGAGCAGTACTCTGTCAACTATGCCAGCAGTCCGCACCAAAAAGGGTAGTGGTACAGTGGGTCCCATCACACTGCAAAATCCAAGGCAACGAGGAGGCAGACAGACTGACAAAAGAAGGTGCAAGACTACCACAAACAGATACTAGTATGACGTACGAAGAGTCAAAACGGCTTAACAAAGCCAGATACATGACCAAATGGGAAACTGAACATACTGGCTACACCAAAAACGATGCCTATTACCAGTTGAACAGAAGAGAGCAGGTCGTTGTCTTCAGACTTCGCACTGGCCACAATAGACTGAGGTACCACCTATTCAACAAATTGAAGATAGGTGGTACCGACGAATGCCCGTGTGGTACCGGGAAAATGACCGCTGAGCATCTGCTGCAGAACTGCCCGACATACGAGGTTCAGAGAGAGCAGATGTGGCCATCACCAGTGGAACCACAAGACAAGCTCTATGGCAGTGTCGACAGCCTCAGGATGACCGCCACTTTTTTCGAAAAAATAATGGTTACTGTCTGACTGCGTACGAAGAAGAAGAAGAAGAAGTATAAATCTTGACAAACCCAGAACCTTTTTCAGTGACTTTTTGTGGCATGAAAGATAACGGGGAAACGCATTTCTCGTCGAGCACAACTCAAGTGAACAGAATGCCACTGGAAGGTGTCAGAGAACGCGTCAGGGATTAGTCGTGGTCTGTACAGTAATGACTGACTATAGGATGATGAACTAGGAGTGCTGAAGACAATTGTACTTGTCTTTTTTTTCTTTCATTTTGTGGCCTTGTCGTTTCACGTTGCAAAAGTGTCTTTTCACCTGGTGTGAGGCGGCCGTTCAGGGTTCATCTCTCGGATCGGTTTGCACTTTCATCTGCTCATGCCCAGGCTTGTCTGTCACGCTTACACACATCTTCGAACCTCAGCTATGGTCGACCAAATGCTCTCTTGCCATAGCATAGGCCAATTGTCCATAGAGGGTAGCTTTGGGAATGTGGCCGTTTTCCCTGCGACAAACATGGCCGTAGTCTAAAGAGATTGGCAAAGATGGCGCCATAACTGGCTGCGAGTCTACATTTCTCTACTGTTTTGGATTATTATAGATGCCGCCAGACCACGGATTTGCCTGGAATTCACACTAGTCGACGACTTACACTTGTGTTCACAGAAACGTGGTGTTGTTTTCCGTCTGGACTTGTTATTTCGTTCTTTTTTTTAGATTTCTTCGATCCGTTTATCCTGGTCTGGACGCCGGCTGAATGGCACTACGTTTATACCTGTGTCGTATTTCACGGGTTAGTTCTGCCGGTTCACCTTCACGAATTTGGCGTAGGGGAATTTTAGATGCTACTATGATGAGCTGAATACAGCTGGGGAGAGATGCCAGACTTACTCACACGCTAAGTGTTGTCCATACGACCTCTTGTGGTTATCGAAAAGGCACGACAAAGTGCGTTAGATGCCATCCCACCTTTCTACCCAGCGGGTTACATGTTTACGGAAAGGCTTCGGTGGTAACCCCGAGGCAAAATCTGCATCCTATGCTATCTCCAGTCGTCTAGATGAATGTCTTGCCACTGGCAAAAGGTAGCTTAGGCTCTGTGAGTGAGGTTGACAAAAGGCGCAGTTTCTTCCTCACTTTAATCCAAATCACCGCGCAAGTCACCCATTTCAGCGGACACAGCAAGAGATACGACTGTCCACACGGCTGAACAAAGAGAGTGGTCTTCATCACTTGTGATAGACACCTATTAAGGAGAGTGTACATGCTTGGGAGACCGGTGCGAGAGTACACCTCTGCAATTTGTCACTTTGACCCTCCATGTAATTCAAAGAACGGATCACAAGCGAGTAGATAGACGGTATTAAGCCCGTGCTCTTGTTTGACAAAGGTCTCCTAAGTTTCTTTATTATACAAGCATAAGAGCGTACAACACATGCATTGTACTCCATGGCGTTGGTTTAAATGGTGAGTTTCTGGTTTTCCCAAACACTTCCGTGAAACGAGCGAAAGTAGAATCAGCTTTTCCAATGTGACTGTCTATTTCTGGGTTCAGAGAGAGCTTGTTGTTGATGACAAATCCAGGTATAGGAATTGGTGCACAGCTGATGGCAGCAAAAAGGCACAATTTAATCATCGAGTACCATTCAGAGAGATCAAGAACATCATCAGAAATCAGTATATACAACAATGGAGAAAAGACAGAAACGTGAGCAGTACGCCAGACCCAATTCACTAGCTCAAAAGAAATTAACAAGCTACCTTATTTCGCCTGAGAACTGGACACTGCAGACTACTAGAACATCTGTACCGACTGAAGATCTCACACACCGATGAGTGCCCATGTGGAACAGAATGCCCGAACCCTGAGCATTTTCTACAAGAATGACCAATCTATAGGGAAATGATATGTCAGACCTGGCTAGAGGGTGCATATCTGAGACAAAAACTGTGGGACAGCCGCGCTGACCTGGTGAAGACTACAGACTTCATCATGGCGACTGGCCTACAATTATAGCATGACCAAAAGATCCTGAACGCAAAGAAGAAAGAGGAGAAGGTACACAGCTTCAAATTGATAATTGTCGATGTCAAGAGTAGGCGTAGCAACAACCTCGTGTTCCAGCACATTTGATTTGTTGAGACTTATTGTTAGAATAAAATATGTGTACGCCTGGAAGCTCTGAAATAACGTACGCATGAATGGACTGCTCCTTCAAGGGTACTCGAGATATGTATCATACCCTTCCTACGACATCAAGATGCCTATAAGACAACTAACTTTACTCGAACTCACTCAGAAAGACGTGTGCTTTATTTCTTGAAGGCATTGGGCTGTCAAAAGCTAAAGGGATTGCATCTTCATCATCATGTTGTCAACTTTAACGGACAATCTGTTCAAACAGTTTTTGGTACAAACTTGACGTCACTACACTTCAAGAAGATCCACAGGTGTTATTTCTCTTTCAACAAATTTCGAAGGGTGTAGATACTGATGGTTCATGTAGCTCTCTAATTGTACACATCTCCTCCTCCCCCCCCGCCCCTTCTCTTGCGCCCGTTTCTGCTAGACCCACATCAGAGTTCACCATTTGCAGTCTGTTAAATGTCGTAAGAGAACTCTTGCCAGCAGGAAGTCGAAAAAACAAGCTGTTTTCCGCTGTCCGCTTATAAGTTCTGAAGGTAACCAAACGTCCACCAAATACTGCATTGAATGAAAGCAAATAGGAGGCTTCACTTACATTAATACTGCCTCCAATGAAAGCAAATAGCAGGCTACCCTTCCATTAATACTGGCTTGAACGAAACCAAATAGCAGGCTACCCTTCGATGAATACTGTCTTGAATGAAAGCAAATAGCAGGCTACCCTTCTATCAATACTGCCTTGAATGAAAGCAAATAGCAGGCTACACTTCTATCAATACTGCCTTGAATGAAAGCAAATAGCAGGCTACACTTCTATCAAGACTGCCTTGAATGAAAGCAAACAGAAGGCTACACTTCCATCAATACTGCCTTGAATGAAAGCAAATAGCAGGCTACACTTCTATCAAGACTGCCTTGAATGAAAGCAAACAGAAGGCTACACTTCCATCAATACTGCCTTGAATGAAAGCAAATAGCAGGCTACACTTCCATCAATACTGCCTTGAATGAAAGCAAATAGCAGGCTACACTTCCATCAATACTGCCTTGAATGAAAGCAAACAGAAGGCTACACTTCCATCAATACTGCCTTGAATGAAAGCAAATAGCAGGCTACACTTCCATCAATACTGCCTTGAATGAAAGCAAACAGAAGGCTACACTTCCATCAATACTGCCTTGAATAAAAGCAAACAGAAGGCTACACTTCCATCAATACTGCCTTGAATGAAAGCAAATAGCAGGCTACACTTCCATCAATACTGCCTTGAATAAAAGCAAATAGCAGGCTACACTTCCATCAATACTGCCTTGAATGAAAGCAAACAGAAGGCTACACTTCCATCAATACTGCCTTGAATGAAAGCAAATAGCAGGCTACACTTCCATCAATACTGCCTTGAATAAAAGCGAACAGAAGGCTACACGTCCATCAATACTGCCTTGAATGAAAGCAAACATAAGGCTACACTTCCATCAATACTGCCTTGAATGAAAGCAAATAGCAGGCTACACTTCCATCAATACTGCCTTGAATGAAAGCAAATAGCAGGCTACACTTCCATCAATACTGCCTTGAATGAAAGCAAATAGCAGGCTACACTTCCATCAATACTGCCTTGAATGAAAGCAAATAGCAGGCTACACTTCCATCAATACTGCCTTGAATGAAAGCAAACAGAAGGCTACACTTCCATCAATACTGCCTTGAATGAAAGCAAACAGAAGGCTACACTTCCATCAATACTGCCTTGAATGAAAGCAAACAGAAGGCTACACTTCCATCAATACTGCCTTGAATGAAAGCAAATAGCAGGCTACACTTCCATCAATACTGCCTTGAATGAAAGCAAACAGAAGGCTACACTTCCATCAATACTGCCTTGAATGAAAGCAAATAGCAGGCTACACTTCCATCAATACTGCCTTGAATGAAAGCAAATAGAAGGCTACACTTCCATCAATACTGCCTTGAATGAAAGCAAACAGAAGGCTACACTTCCATCAATACTGCCTTGAATGAAAGCAAATAGCAGGCTACACTTCCATCAATACTGCCTTGAATAAAAGCGAACAGAAGGCTACACGTCCATCAATACTGCCTTGAATGAAAGCAAACATAAGGCTACACTTCCATCAATACTGCCTTGAATGAAAGCAAATAGCAGGCTACACTTCCATCAATACTGCCTTGAATGAAAGCAAATAGCAGGCTACACTTCCATCAATACTGCCTTGAATGAAAGCAAATAGCAGGCTACACTTCCATCAATACTGCCTTGAATGAAAGCAAATAGCAGGCTACACTTCCATCAATACTGCCTTGAATGAAAGCAAACAGAAGGCTACACTTCCATCAATACTGCCTTGAATGAAAGCAAATAGCAGGCTACACTTCCATCAATACTGCCTTGAATGAAAGCAAACAGAAGGCTACACTTCCATCAATACTGCCTTGAATGAAAGCAAACAGAAGGCTACACTTCCATCAATACTGCCTTGAATGAAAGCAAACAGAAGGCTACACTTCCATTATGCACAAGTCGCAATAAGCTAGTCACACGTTGTGTCTGTAGACTCAATTACAGGAATATATAATAAAGAACATATTTACTAACAAAATCACTGGAGGACGAATTGAGAGTGACTCAGGCCTCTCTTGTGAGACGCTTGGTCCGAATCATTACCGGAACCAACCCATGCTAGTTCTCCACAAAACTAACATACAACGATTGTACTTGGTGAATTATGCGGTAATTTTTGCAGACGAGGCAACATATATATGGACAGGACACATGCTACGACGAAACGATGATCGATGGAGCACGGCGACAGCAAGCTGGTACCCCCGAGCTACAAAGAGACCGCGGGGAAGACATCCAATGCGTTGGTAAGAGTTCCTTGATGTACACAATAACATCATAGACGTCTCTGGATGAGGGCTTACCATGTACTGGTTGGGACCCAAATCTACGCTGAGGAACGGGTCATCAAGATGAAGACGATATACACTCCTAGCAGAGAGAGAAGGAACGACTAAGTTTTCCTTCTAATATGTTTACATAATGGGTATAAATTGTGTACTATTAGCTTTTCTAGAGACGATAATTGCCTAAGAGAAAATGTTTACATAATAAAATGTTTAGAATATGAATGTTTACAGTCCATACATGTTTACAAGAATTATATTACAAACAAGCTAAATAAGTATGAATCAGGTATTACAGTACACATCTGCAAAAGATAACCTGTGGTTCCACCAACATGATTACATCAAAGACGAAGGTGAGAAGACATGAAAACATCTGGCTAAACAAAATGATGCCAATGGTATCTATTCGAGGAAGGATGCATTCATTTGGTATTTTCTCAGATCATTCATGAACAGAAAGTCGACGACACTTACCAGGTACTGAGGAATGGGTTGAATAATACAATGCAGATACATTAGAGTTATAAGACTAACGAGTAATGGACATATAAGCAGACAGACATTTAGGCAGACAAATAGATACGCAGGCAGACAGGCATACATACGTATAAATAGATAGATAGCTAGTTAGACAGACAAACAGACATACATATAGATAGATAGATAGATAGATAGATAGATAGATAGATAGATAGATAGACAGACATATAGATAGATAGATAGATAGATAGATATATAGATATATAGATAGATCAATAGATAGATATACAGACAGACAGACATACATACAGGTAGGCAGACATACAGACAGACAGACAAGGAGACAGACGGCCAGCCGGACGGATGGAAGGACAGACAGGCAGACATGTAGACATACAGACAGACAGACAGACAGACAGACAGATAGATATATAGATAGATAGATAGATAGATAGATAGATAGATAGATAGATAGATAGATAGATAGATAGATAAATAGATAGATAGATAGATAGATAGATAGATAGATAGATAGATAGATAGATAGATAGATAGATAGATAGATTATTGGATAAATGTGACTAATTAATTCAGTGAGCTGGAAGACAGACGGACAGGCAGACACGCAGGCAGAAAAAAAGCAAACAGACGGACAGGCAGACACGCAGGCAGATAAACAAGCAGACAGACGGACAGGCAGACAAGCAAGCAGACAGACAAACAGGCAGACAGACACGCTGGCAGGCATAGACAGAAAGACTAACGTCGTATGGTACACATATTTTGAAAACCAGCTGACTGCATTGCAAGGCAACATCTGCTCTGGAATCCCCATGGCAAGGGAACTATTGATGCAAGGGTTCGAGCCAAACATAAAGGAACAGGAAAGACATGAATAGAGCTTAAACGACTAAAGATACGAGACTTTGACGTGTATTTACTGAAGACATGTGCTTCACGGCAGCTGAAGTTTGCAATTGATTGATTAATGATAACAAAATCACAAGAGGACAAATTGAGAGTGACACAGGCTTTCTTTGATTGGTCGGAATCATTCTCCGGAACCAACATTTACAAGGTCTGCACAATTTTTGATATAAGACGATTGTCCCTGGTGAATGATGCGGTAATCCATGCAAACAAGGCGAGACATAGATGGGCAGGTCACATATTGCAACGAAACGATCGTCGATGAAGCACAAAAGTCTGGTACCCCCGCGTACCTAATGCGTTTGTCAGACTTCCTTGCTGTACGCTGCAACATCCAAGATGCCTCTAGAGGAGTACTTACCACGAGACTTCGGTGGCCCAAGACAGGGCCCTCTGGAATCGAAGTTGGAACTACAGCTACGCTGAGGAACAGGCCATCAAGATCAAGATGTATGTATATGCTAGATGTGGGAACAAGTGATAACTTTTTTTTGAATTTACACGAAAACATTGATAACCAATAGCTGTGTTGCTTAAGAAGAAAGAATTTAGAAGTCAAGAATTAGCCACGGTGTCTATAAGTACATTCTGTGTATAAGAAAAATGTATAGATTGAAAGGATTTTAAACTAAAAGACACCATTAGTCCACTTCAGACTCAGGAATTATCTCCGCAAGAGATGATACTACAGAAGTGAATGAAGAGAACCAGTAATCAACTTTTATTTTGAACCACCCAAGACGAGTGAATCAACAAGCAGTAATTCCTTAGCCTGTAATGCCTTAAGCATGTCCTGGCTGCTAATTGAAGAACACCAGAAAACAGATCTGTAATTGTTAAGTCTTGTTCCTGGAATAACGTCAATGAACAAGGGGAGTTTTTCAAGTTTAAACTTCTATTCTTGGCAAAGGTCTCGAGGACCTGATTTCAATCTGGGTGGTACACTATACTATATAAAAACGGTTCGTGTCATTGGTTCGGTACGGGGGACTCCGCAAGATGTAATATGTTTAGAGAAAATGAATGGGGTTGAGAGTTTGTTTCACTTAAGGTGCTTTAGAATGAAATAACAGGACGAATGTACCATTACATGTGTCTGTGTGGCAGATAGGTAGAGCGTTCCCAACACATGGCACATCGAAGAAAATTAACATCTGGTCAGGCAAAATCTACTGATCAGATATGTTAGTCAGGGCCAGGCAAAATATACTGATCAGACATGTTAGTTGGGGTCAGGCAAGATGTACTGATCAGACATGCTAGTCAGGGTCAGGTAAAACATACTGATCAGACTTGTTAGTCAGGGTCAGGTAAAATATACTGATCAGACATGTTAGTTAGGGTCTGGTAAAATATACTGATCAGACATGCTAGTCAGGGCCAGACAAAACATACTGATCAGACATGTTAGTCAGGGTCAGGCACAACGTACTGATCAGACATGTTAGTCAGGGTCTGGTAAAATATACTGATCAGACATGTTAGTCAGGGTCTGGTAAAATATACTGATCAGACATGCTAGTCAGGGCCAGACAAAACATACTGATCAGACATGTTAATCAGGACTAGAAAAAACCTACTGATCAGACATGTTAGTCAGGGCCAGGCACAACATACTCGCCAAGACCCCACCTCGACTTCCCTTTTGCCTCCCCCCCAACCCCCCCCCCCCCCAACCCCTGGAAATTGTATGTCTTTTCTGGTACTCTGTCTAATGAGGTGGAGGATCGACGTAATCCTCGCAGTAGAGAGTCACGCAGATGAAGTCAAGCATAACACAACAGTCTGAAGAACCCTGGTCTACATTCATCAGCACGCTTGGGAAGTGAAGGAAGTTACTGCAACCTCCACTTAACGTTTTTTTTCAGAACGCACACAAGATTAATCCTACTCATTGTGAGCAGTCACATCATCATCGACGACAACAACAGCTCATGGCATAGGTACCTGGTTCCATCCACGTCATTGACACTTTCCAGTTAAATAAGGTGCGAAATGGGTATCTAATTTACTGTTCAGGAATGAAATCCAGTGAGGTAGAGAACGGGTTACTTTAGTCCACGAAAAGCTAATGTGCAATGAAACATCTACTACCTCATTCTCTTTAGCAGTGCCTACAAGTATTTGCCTATAACTTTTCAAGCATGTTGTAAAAGACGACAGAGGAAGGTTGTGAATTAGGCTAGCAACCTCAAAAAGTACAGCCAAACACTTCAGAAAAACACTACAAATGCACAAGTCAGTGCTTTGATTTAGGTGTCTTGTAGTAAGGTTGGCAACAATAGTGTCTGAATGTTCCACATGTAACAGAAAACAGACAAGGTGAAAGGTACAACGGTATCTGTGACAGCTTCTAGCACTAGCAATGCTATGCAGAGGATTGTTAGAATTTTTGGGATTACAGTTTCCTTTATTTAATTTGTTTCTAATTTTTTACATTTGATAAAAATAGGTTGGAAAAAGACTAGAGGATAAAGGGGCGGTAATTGCAAACATAAAATAACTGATACAAACACAGAACTGGGATTGGCCAAGCAAACCACCAATGAATTTTCGCCTGCCAAAATTGAAACAAAGGAGGATCTCAACCGAAATGTGACCAGTAATATCAAAAGAAGACCAGCAATAATAGCAAAGAAAATGTGCACTTGGAACGTCTGCGGACTAACCAATAAAGAGGCTGCAATAGATGTAGTAATAGAAATGAGATCGATATCATCGGGGTATCAGACGTGAGGTAGACAAGATCAAGCATGAAGGAAATACACCTAAACTATGTATTAATGTCGAGTGGTATAGCAACACAAGAAAGGGCAAAACACCTGGTTGGGTTTATAGTGCATCCAGAAACTGCAACATCTATTACAGGTATAGAGAACATTTTAAAAAGAGAATTGAAATAACAATGGCCGAAGGAAGAGCAATAGCGACACTAATACAATTGCACACGCTTTGGCCACAATGAAGAAGAAAGAGATGAGTTTTTCGACAACTTGTCAGAAATTATAAACAACGTCAAGGAGAAAGACAGCCTATTTGTATTGTGTGACTTCAATGGGAAAGTAGAAAGAAGGGGAAAGCCTTTGGACAACTATCTTGGACCTTACAGTGACACAGCCACAGAGTTTAATAGCAATGGTGAAAAACTGTTGAACCTATGAACTTTTAATCCCAAATAGAATATTTCAACATCGTCCTAGTCATATCAAAACATGATACAAGTGGAACAATACCGACCAGGTATCGCAGATTGATTTCATACTAACCAGACTGAAAATTTGACAACATGTCACAGACTCCAAAGCAATACCAAGCATAGATATTTACACATATCACAGGCCAGTGGTTATGTCACACTACCAACAACACACACATAGACATAGAAGAATAAAAGACCCAGGAGTAATAAACAAAAAGAGGTTAAACAATGAACAAATCAAGAAAGAGTTTTGCTGCGAGATTGACAATGCATACCAAATCATGCCATTAAAAGTTCACGACATGGAAACTGAATGGTTATATTTCAACAACAAAATGACTGATAGCCTTGAGAAAAACCGCGGTTTTCAACAAAACACAAGACAAAGCAAACAATAAACAATGTGGCGGAGAAAAGAGAAGTGGTTAAAAAAGCTGTGAATATAAAATAAAGCTCTATAAAATATTGTTACAATCAAGAACAGAAGGCGATTATGAAAATTACAAAACAGTAAGAGATACAAACAGAATTATAAAGAAGGCAAATGAAAGTTCGAGGCAAAGATATGGCGAAACAGTAACAAACCTATTCAAAAAATTTCCAAAAGAGTTCTATAAAACTGTTGTAAAAATGAGAATGAGAAACGAATGCTTTATACCTTCAACCATTATAAATGACAAACATAATATCTCACTACTGCACCAAAATAGGAAAAGATAAGATGGGAAAAATATTTCAAAGAACTCAATCCAGCAGAAATAGGCGATAATGAAATATTCACACCAAGTCACAAGGAAATAGAAGAACTACCAATCATAGCAGCAGAAGTCGAACTAGCTATAAAAAAGGTGTCAGTGAAACAAGGCACCAGGAATAGATTGTATTACAACAGAAGCCGTACAAACCTGGAGAGAAACTGGTGTAAAATGGCTGTCCGGAATAATGAATGTAGCATGGACAACAATGGAAGTTCCAGAGGACTAGTAAAAATCAGTAGTTATACCCACTTGGAAGAAAAAAGGAATAAAAGAGACTTTGGAACATACAAAGGATTATATCCATAAAATCATAGAAGTAAAATGTACACGAAGATCCTTAAAAACAGAACAAGACCAAAAGCCGAAAGACAATTAAGTGACACACAGTTTGGCTTCAGAAAAGGAAGAGGTCGCACGGACACCCTGTTTACTCTAAGACAGAGTTGTGAGCAAACTATTGAAATTAATCAGGAACAGAACATGGTTTTCGTAGACAAGGAGAAATCTTTTGATCGAGTGGATAGAAACACGCTATGGGAGATCCTAGAAATCTATGTAGTGCAAGAACAATTATTAGAAAATATAATAACAATGTATAAAAACAGCGGAAGTACTGTGAGAACACCAAGAGGACTCACTAAGTGGTTTGCAGTTAAGACAGGGATGTGTACTATCACCGCTTGTGTTCATTGTATACAAGGATCAAATAACAACTGAAGAAAAACCAGAAACCACCAATGAGCGAGCCCCTTTTTGTGGATGATCAGATACTTTTTTATTCAGATGAACAAAACCTGCATGAACATCTGAATGCTCTTGACTATGCCTGCGATATA
Source organism: Ariolimax columbianus (assembly GCA_036924085.1). Classification (NCBI taxonomy): domain Eukaryota; kingdom Metazoa; phylum Mollusca; class Gastropoda; order Stylommatophora; family Arionidae; genus Ariolimax; species Ariolimax columbianus. The sequence goes on from JAVGWX010000018.1 coordinate 53,058,827, forward strand.
CTATGAGAATTAGTACAGCGAAGACTGAGGTAATGAAAATCAGAAGAATAGAGAAAACACTAAATATACAGGTAAAAAGTGCAGAGCTTAAACATGTCAGTCAATTCAAATACTTTGGTAGTGTGTTCAAGATGGGAGGCCAGATAGAGAAATGGAATCAAAAACACACAAAGCTAATGCGGTGTCCTATCAGCTCTCACCATTACTAAGACACAAACACATTTCAATTAAGACAAAGAGACAGTTGATAAAAAGCATTTTTATAACATCTCTCTTGTACCAGTGTCAGACATGGGATCTGACTAAAGTACAAGAAAGAAAAATCATGGTATTCGATATGAGGTGTTTGAGAAAGGCTGTAGGGGTCCCAAAGATGGAGATAATTAGAAACGAAATAATCAGACAGACTGTGGGTGCAACACCGTGCATCGAATACATTGACAGGCAAAGAATAACATGGTTTGGGCACCTGACAAGAATGCATGCAAAGCTACCAGCTGCTCGTATCTACAATACCAGACATTCAGGTTGCAGAGCAGAAGTCAGACCACGTAAAAGATAGATTGATGGTGTCAGTGAGACACTGAAGAAAAACGGAATGACAATACGATCGGCGACAAAGTTGGCTCACGACAGAAAACTGCACATCCTCACGACGTCTAACACAAGTGGAGAGAAGATGATGATGATAAAAACAGTGTTTTAGCGTAATTATACTGACCCATTTGGAGCCGAAGACTAGCAGTGTAACAGCTGACAGCAGCCAGTAAATTATAATCGGTTGCTTGCATTATTGGCTACGAGTCATAAATGACCAAGACCATATTTCACTTAACTTAACTTAACGTCTTTATACTGGTTTAGAAGACACTGTAGAGTCTGTTTACAACCAGTTACATGTACATCCTCTTGCTCTAAAAGCTATGCGCCTCCAGTTTATTCTTAAATGCATTACCTGTCCCTGCCTTCACTACCTCCCCTGGCAATGCATTCCAAGCAGACACCACTCTTTGACTAAAAAAATATTTCTTAATATCTAATCTGGACCTCTCTTTAGTCATCTTGTAGCTATCCCCTCTTGTTATTGTGGGTGGCTGTATTTAAAAAAAAACTTGTTATAGTCTAATTTATACATTCCTCTGATCATCTTATAAACCTGTATTAAGTCACCACAAATTCTTCTCTCTTCTAGACGCTGTAGGCCGGTTTTTCTCTTTCCTCATAACTGTAATTATGGAATCCCACGTTCATCTTTGTCGCTCTTTTTTGTATTCTTTCCAGCATGTTTATGTCCCCTCTATGATAAGGACTCCACACCTGTACACCGTACTCCAATCTTGGTCTAACTAAAGATTTATACAGTTTAACTATCACTTCCTTGCTCCTATGTTTAATATTTCTTTTTATCATACCTAACATTGCATTTTCCTATTTTCACTGCTATCTAAACTTGCTCACTGACCTTTCCTAGATGATCTATTATAACCTCTAGGTCCCTTTCCTTATCTATCTTTCTAATATTGTTCTCTCCCATTCTGTAAGTATGTTCCATATTGCATCTACCCATGTGGATGACTGTACATTTATCTACATTAAACTCCATTTGCCAGCTTACAGACCATTCTCGAATTTGATCTAAATCCGACCTCAATATATCCACTTCTGCTTTAGATGAGACACTACTGCATTGTTTTGTGTCATCAGCAAATGTTGCAATCATGGATTCCACTTGCGTGTGACGGTCCTTGGGGTTGCACTTGTGTAGTCTGGCTCAGAGAAAAGGAAGCGTAGAGGGAAGGCACACCCGGTCTAAAAAATGACGTGCCTAAACTGTATGTGTCGGCTGAAAGGTGAAGTTAATCGCAGCTTTGTTGTAAACCGCGACACAAAATAGTGTTCTGGACGAACGTCGATGAAGAAGAAGATGAAGAAGAAGAAGATGAAGAAGAAGAGAAGAACAACAATAATAATAATAAGATGATTATGATTTCATGTTTGGCCTGCTCTGCGTTATTTGGCAAACTACGTCTCGCGCATTCTAGGGCAGTCACTGGCTAATGGCTGCCGCCATACTGGATTGTTTGTACGTCCGTTATCTTTGTTTAACGTATGGTTTATAAGATGTTACCGTTTGGTTTGTTTATTGTGCCTATCGAAGTCCTTGTGATTGTAACGACGTCCTTAATTTTGTTTTTGTACTGGTGATTCAACTCAGCCATGCGCGTAATATATTTTTATCGATAATCTTTGATTACTACATTGAAGAGTCTTGCACTTGGCACCATATTTAACTCTAATCCAGAGCGTAGGAGTGGCATAATGATTAGAACTATCATTTTCCACGTTAAAAGCACTTGACCCACTCCCTGTTAGCGACACACACACACCCTTTTTACCTAGCATACTATCAGGGAAGACATGACAGCTTATTTTTCTTTCTTTCCATTCGCGTAATTATTTCTGCATGTCAGTTTCAGGTTATGAAGAATTCTCTAGAACATGCCAGACTGCGTGCCTCACGCACAGGGGCATTCACTGCCTCATGCACAGTGGCATTCACTGCCTCACTCATAGTGGCATGCACTGCCTCATGCACAATGGCATTCACTGCCTCATGCACAGCGGCATTCACTGCCTCATGCACAGTGGCATTCACTGCCTCACGCATAGTGGTATTAACTGCCCCATGCACAGTAGCATTCACTGCCCCATGCACAGTAGCATTCACTGCCTAATGCATAGTGGCATTCACTGCCTCATGAACAGTAGCATTCACTGCCTCATGCACAGTGGCATTCACTGCCTCAGATATTTCCGCAAGCCACTTTTTTCCTGGCCTGCCTTTGCCTTTCAATTTATTGCACGTAAACAGCATTGCTTGTTGAGGGATGCTGTGTGCGGTGGTCTTGTTACGTGGTCCAACCATTTTAGTTGTTGTCTTTTGATGTAGTCCAATATTGGTATTGTTCCCACCAGTTTCCCGATATCCTCGTTTCTGAACATGTCTCTCCTTGCTACACTCAATGTTTTCCGCAGGCATCTCATTTCTGATGTTGTGATTTTGTCGTTTTTCAATCGATGTTAAGTCCAATTTTGACATTGGTAGCATAGTGATGGAACGAAAATTGTGTTGAATAAATCTCTTCTGTTAGTTCTTAACTTAACTTAACTTAACGTCTTTATACTGGTTTAGAAGACCCTGCGGAGTCTGTGTACAACCAGTTATATTTACATCACCTTGCTCTAAAAGATATGCGCTTCCAATCTATTCTTAAATGCATTAACTGTCCCTGCCTCCACTACCTCCGCTGGCAATGCATTCCAACCAGACACCACTCTCTGACTAAAAAAATATTTCCTAATATCTAATCTGGACCTCTCTTTAGTCAGCTTGTAGCTATGCCCTCGTGTTATTGTGGGGGGCTGTATTTTAAAACAACTTGTTATAGTCTAATGTATCCATTCCTCTGATCATCTTATAAGCCTGAATTAAGTCACCACGAATTCTTCTCTCTTCGAGACACTGTAGGCCAGTTTTTTCTGAGCCGTTCCTCATAACTGTAATTCTGGAATCCCACTATCATCTTTGTCGCTCTTTTTTGTATTCTTTTCAGCATGTTTATATCCCATCTATTAACTTGCGACGTGTCTTCTATTAAGTAGTTAATTGTCCAATGATCTAATTTGCGTATTGCATCTTTGTATTCGAATGGAATACTCGTCTGCTGATAACGTGCTACCTAAGTATATAAAATATGTCAGCTGTTTAATTTGCTGCTTTACATGGACGATATTGGTTTACCCTGCTTGTCTATGTGAGAGAACACTGATAATTTCTACAACGAAGTTTCTTTAACTTATGGTCATCGGTCGTGCATGCTGTAGGACTAAACTTAACTGTCAGTTTCTCAAGAAATAGATCCATCAACGAATCGATCAATCATTTAATGAATCAATCAATTATAATTGATATTATTCATACGTGTATAGTAAGAGACACTTCAGATTATGTTAGGTCTTCAGGAGAGGAGACTAACGTCTGGTCAGTCAAAACACACTCATCGAACAATGTTAGTCAGGGTCAGGCGAAATATACTGGTTAAGATACCTCACTTCGACTTCCTCGCAGATCTTCCTGGATACCAACTGTTCTTCCTGGCAGCCTAGTTAATGAGGAAGGAGATTGACCTGATCCATGTGGCAGTGAGTGATACATAGATATAACCAATCATAGCACAACCTCCCAGAGGACCCCGACCCACTTTCACCAGCGCTCTCGGGATGTGAGGAAAGCTACTGCAACCCGCCACTTTAAGCCTTTTTCAGGGCCCACAAAAGAGACAACTTACTCATTATGGGCATTGAAATCAACAACAACATATTAGGTCTTCAACTTGCATAACATATATCTAACTCCTGGCAGAGCCAGTTACCCATTTTTACGGCATGGTTATCTTTAGCGGACGAGAGCATAGTCCTAATTCTTTCCCTTTGTTGTTCGTTATTCTTGTTATATTTTTTTAACAGAAATGTTTTCAATCACAGAATCGGGATCAAGATGCTGAGCAGCGCAAGAGCTGCAGTGGTCAGCGAACCATAGCTGACCGCTAGCGTCAGGGCCAGCGAACCATAGCTACCAAGACCCTTCTACACCTCCACGCGGTGATCCTGGATAACAGGCTGCATCAGGGCAGACTGGCTAAGGAGAAGGGATCGAAGAGGGAATGCTAACCCGGTACTCAAAAAATGCTTGCTGAAGTCGGATGTGTTGGACTGAAAGGTGCAAATATCGCAGCCAAGCTGTAAACTACGACACAACGCATTCCGTTCTCTGGACTACATCCTGCTACTTAAGCTCTTTCAGTGTTTTTGGTAGTGGAAGATTGAGAATGAACGAAGCCAAGCCAAGTCATATTGCCGAAAAGTAGAAAAGATGTTTGTAGCATAGAAATGTGTACTGATCATGTCACAAAATTCGAGGAGTGTTCAAATTAAACCGGACCAAACTGCACAAAGTGAACATACTTAAGATGCGCATGATGACGTCACGTCTATTGTTAACATCACATTTCAACCGTCAAATTTTAAAAATTTCATTATCCTCCGACTTATTGTTTCCTCAGCAGACCGTTGAAAACATGGCGGGTGTGATACAGAATCCGTCCAGAGTTAATCAGCGAGCGGTGATTCGGTTTCTAACAGCGGAAGGATGTCGACCAGGTGAAATTCATCGCATAATGCAGGCAGTGTACGATGATAAAAGTGTGGCGAACTTAAGCTCCGGCGACGGTCCGCCCGAATCGGTGATCATTTTTGGCGATGTCATCTTCTGATGCAACAAAATGCGCATGTTCTGGTCTCGGAAGATCTTTCGTCAACTCACGTCCTTCTTTAAACATCGTTGTCATGTTCTTCACTGTTGTTTTCGACACACTTTTGTCACCATATTTACTGATCATTAACACATTTTGTTTAAATTTGTCATCCAACTATTAATAGACCTTTATTAGGAAAATATCTGTATACCTTGATTAGGAAATGTCTATATAGGTTATAAATACATAAATATGCCAGATCTGTGTTCTTCAAATACACACACTATGTCACGAATATGTTTATAGATCATTGATGTATTTATAGAACTTGTCATAAAAATGATTTTATAATGTTTACAGACCGGGTCATAAAAATGTTATTAGACTAAGGAAACATATGCAGATCTTGTCATACAAATGTTTTTAGACTAAGAACACGTTTGCAAATCTTTTCATGAAAATGCTTTTAGATCATTCGAGTTTTTACTCAATATTTATATCTAATTTAGACATTGATGGACTTCCATGAAAATGTTTTTAGACTAAGAACTTGTCTACAGATATTTTCACGAAAATGATAAAAGATAAAGAAAAAATATGTAGACTTTGTTTTTTAAATACTTTTAGATCACACAATTGTTTACAAAATTACTAAATGTTTATAGACCTGGTATTTTAAACTTGTATAGCCCGTGGACGCCTTTATAAACCATGAAATGTTTATAGACCTTGTTTTTCTTATGTTTGCTAACCATGAAAGTGTTTATAGAGGAAGACAATGTTTATAGACCTAGTCATGTTTATAGACCTAGTCATGTTTATAGACCTAGTCATGTTTATAGACTAGGAAAGCGCTAATAATAATAGCTGTCCATCGTTGTCGATGTGGACCGCCGAAATCATCCTTGTCACAGATTTACCTGTTGGGTGTGGGTGTGCATGTGGCTGAACAGGCCAATGCCAGCACGAAAACATCTGCTACATATCGGGCACACGAGGTTTGTAGAAGGGAATGGTGTTCCCGCTGCTCGGGATTTCCGCGTCTCGCGTCTGTTCTGGGCTTTCACAACACGGTCATCTTCACCGGCAGCTACACCCGATTTGACTGCGCTTCTCCAGTCAGATCTGTTTTGCGCAAGACATTCCCAGGTGTCGATGTCTATCTGACAACTTGTTAGTGAGTCTTTCAGACCGTCTTTAAAACGTTTCTTTGGGCACCCTCTCTCGCGCCATTCCTCTCTCAGCTCGCCGTAGAGAAGCTTCTTTGGGAGCCGCTCGTCTGACATACGGACGAGGTGTCCGGCCCATCCTAGTCGTGCTTTTTCTAGCAGTGCATGGATGCTGGGCATGTTAGCCCTCGAGAGAACCTCGATGTCAGTGACACGATCTTGCCATCGGATGTGGAATATTCGCCTCAGGCAACCTGTGTGGAAGTGGTTTAACCTACTTGCATGTCCAGAGTATACAGTCCAGCTTTCGCAAGCGTATAGTAGGGTTGGAATGATGGTTGCACGGTAGACTTTGAGTTTGGTCTTGACGCTGATGCCACGACGTGCCCAGACCATCGAGCGCATTCTGCCAAAAGCTGTGCTGGCCTTTGATATTCTGCTTGCCACCTCATCGTCCTTGCTGACAGATCTCGACAGCGTGCTGCCCAGATGTGTGAATTTGTCTACGGCATTCAACGTCTGCCCGCTGACTGTAGTCTCTGGTTTTGTGTACGGCATGCCTGGTGCTGATTGGTACATGACCTCTGTTTTTTTGGCATTTATGGTCAGGCAAAAATTTTCGTATGCGGCAGAGAACTGATCCATTCCAACCTGCATGTTCAGTTCTGAGTTGCGCATTAGAGCGCAGTCGTCAGAAAATACAATTTCCCTGATTATGTCGCCAGCAACTTTGGTTTTGGCCTTCATTCTTCTGGAATTGAGTAACTTGCCATCTGTGCGGTACTTTATGGGTATTCCAAGCTCCAATGATCTGAAGGCGTCTGTCATCGTGGCCGCGAACATCATGCTGAACAAAGTCGGGGCGAGTACACATCCTTGTTTTACTCCGTTTGATACTAGAAACGTTTTAGAGATTGCACCGCTGTCCAGTACACGAGCACACATGCCTTCGTGTAGCTGTTTCACCATTGTTATGAACCTTTTGGGGCAGCCAAACTTAAACATTATCATCTACAGCCCTACTCTGTTTACTGTATCAAATGCCTTTGTCAAATCAATAAATGTGGTGTACAAGGCCTGATTTTGCTCTCGACACTTCTCTTGTACTTGGCGAGCGGCAAAAATCATGTCCATTGTTCCTCTTCCGGCTCTGAATCCACATTGGCTTTCTGGGAGGTGGTGGCTTTGTTCAAGGTGTTTGTTAAACCTGTTTAGCAGTAAGCGCGCTAGGATCTTGCCTGCTACGGAGAGTAGCGATATTCCACGATGATTGTCGCATTCCTGATGATTGCCTTTTCTTTTGTATAGGTGAACGATTGAGGCGTCCTTTAGCTCCTGCGGAATTTTACCTTCAGCCCACATGTGACAGAAGAGTTCAGTGATCCTTCTTGTGAGGGATGGGCCAGCTGTCTTATATACCTCTGCTGGTATTGCATCAGCTCCTGGAGCTTTTCCTATAGATAGTGAACTGATTGCCCTGTCGACTTCCTACTCAGTAATGACTTCATCCAACGCCAGGTTCAGTTCCACCTGCGGCATTCGCCGGATGGCCTCTTCATTTATGGACGATGGGTGGCTTAGTATTTTGCAGAAGTGGTCTGCCCATCTGTCTAGAATCTGAACCTTATCTGTGAGCAGTATTCTATCCGCACTGCGAACTGGAGTATTACTAGAGGGCTGCGGGCCGTAGAGAGCTTTCAGTGCTTCGTAAAACCGTTTGGTGTCATGACGCTCGGCGAACATCTCAATTTCGTCAGCTCTTCTGCTGAGCCAGGAGTCTTGCATCTCTCTAAGCCTGGTCTGGACAGCTTTGCGAGCAGTATTGAAGGCAGCTTTTGCTGCCGGAGATGGTGTGTCCCTCTGGTATTCCCTGTGCGCTTCATGTTTTGCATCGAGAAGGCCCTGTATTTCTAGATCGTTCTCATCAAACTAGTCCTTATGCTTGCACGTGAGTGAGCCAATGTGTTTAACAGCTGTATCGTAGAGTGTGTTTCTCAATGATGCCCAGTTCTTTTCGATGTCGTTCTATTCAAAACGAAGCTCAGACAGTCTACCCTCAAGCTCTTCCTGGAAGCCTTCTCTCGTGGGTTCGTATTTCAGCTGAGAGACATGTAGCCTCCTCGGTGGTTTCTTTCCCTGGGGGCGCATTTTGGGCTGGATCTTGAAGTTTAGCTTGGCAATGACAAGTCGATGGTCGGTCCAACATTCTGCACCACACATGGTCTTCGTTACCATAGCATCCGCTCGATCCCTACGTCTGATGATAACATAGTCAATGAGGTGCCAGTGGCGGGACCTTGGGTGCATCCATGTGGTTCTATTTCGGACCGGAAGTCGGAAAGCTGTGTTTGTAATGAGTAGTTCATTTGCGGCAAATGTCCTCAGAAGGAGCAGTCCGTTACTATTGCATTTTCCGATACCATGTCTGCCAATGGCCCCCTCACAGGCTGTATGGTCTGTGCCAACCCTAGCGTTAAAATCACCGAGGATGACCAGTTTGTCAGATTTGGGGAATGCAGCGATGAGCGCCTCAAGGTTCTCATAAAAATTATCTTTTGTTTCCTGAAGATTTGTCATTGTGAGTGCGTATGCATTGATGAGTGTTGCATGGCGCCCTCCTATTAGGGGGAGACGCAGTGTTATCAGGCGGTCATTAATTCCTCTGGGCATGCTTATGAGCTTGTCGAGCATGTTTGTCTTGATGGCAAAGCTAACTCCAGCTTCACGGCGTTCTTCTTTGCTGCGGCCGCTCCAGAAGAAAGTATAACCAGCGCCTTCTTCTGTGATCTGCCCTTCCTCTGCCAGTCGTGTCTCGCTCAGGGCAGCTATGCAGATGTTGTATCTAGCCAGTTCCCTGGCGATCAGTGCTGTCCGTCGTTCGGGTCTGTTTGCTTTGGTGTTGTCCAGTAGCGTGCGGACATTTCATGTTGCAAGCGTGATGGGTAGTTTTCGTGATCGTTTTCTGCCTGTTCCGCCGCTGCAGTTTGGGGGCCCTGCCAGTTGCGAGCTGCTAGTCAGGGTGTGCTCTGTAGGGTGATGTCGTGAGTGGCGCAATGTGTTTATAGTGAGGGAGATGTGCGCAGGATCTTCCTCACTCTCTCGTCCGGACTTAACATGTTCTAGAGGCAAGACATTGTCAAGACTTCTAGTGAAGGGTTCGGATGCAGACAGTATGATGTCAGCGTGTGCCTCATTATCTCGGTAGCCCTTCCCTTCTCTTTTATCGCTGGGGTGGAGCTTTGAGGTATCAGTTTCTAAGTGCATTTGTTTGTGTATTCTTCTTCCACCTCTCGTTGCTCTGGTCTTCCGCCTTGATTGTATACTTGTGAGCTCCGATGCCTCCTCGGTTAAGTGTATTGTCAGCACACGCAACAGATGTAGATCTGAGTTTTAAGGGACGTAGTGTGCTGATCGAAGCGCGATGAGCTCCTTTCTGAAGTACCGTATGTTTGACGGGGTCAGGATGACCTCTTTCGTTTCAGTGTTCATGCTTCGTTATCTGGGTCACGATACAGCACGGAACGACACTAGCCTTTGACCTGGTCAAGTTTCGGCCACGTTTTGTCCCATCGAAACTGTACACATTAGTCTACCTTTCACGACTAAAAATACACTGTTATATACTTCGTTGCATCACTTCTTTCACATTAGTATGCTTAATTCACAAGTCGGCACATTTATATCCAGGAATCACGTTAATAGTCCGAGAGTTATCATAGAAAACACAAACAAAACACCGTTTTATCAAGAGGGAAATCGACTGCGACCATGTCCGGTGCCATCTTGACCCACTGGACCCACTTGAAAGTGCTAATATACCATAACAATGTTGATAGACATAAAACACGTTTACAGACCTACAACATGTTTCAGGACCAATACATTATATGCAGACCTTGTCTAAAAAAATGTTTAAAGGTCATACGAATGCATATTTAGTCATAGTCTTGCAATGTTAAACGTATATTTTGACCATGCCAATATGTATAGAACGTGTATATACTTTTTATAGTAAATGGACATGTTCATAGTCTATGCGAATGAGTAAAGCGCATGCAAGTTTAGCATTTATATTTTCCACGAACAATGTTTATAGATCGTGAATAATTGTATATACCTTGACTAGAAAATGACCATAAACCATGAACATTGTTATAGACCTTATCTAGAAAATGTTTATAGACCATGAACATATCTATAGACCTTATCTAGAAAATGTGTATAGACCATGAACATATCTATAGACCTTGCCTAAAGAATGTTTATACACCATGATCATATCTATAGACCTTGTCTAGAACATGGTTATAGACCCCCCAAAAAAGGTGGTACACACGAGAATAGTTATAGTCTATGGAAACACAAATAGTTCTATAGGGCATGACACTGTTTATAGTCCGTGTCTTGAAAATGTGCATAGCTAATGAGAATGTTTATAATCGTATAACAACATGAACTAACTAAAACGTTATCGCTCACTCACATATCGTCTGATCTCTCTTTTTGATGATCAAGATAAGAAAATAATTATATGTTACGCACTGTCACTGCAACACTGAAGCATCAGTTTACGTAGATTGATTGCACTCATGTAATTGCTTGCAGAGTTTATTCTGGCAATGATCAGAAAGCACGTTTTGATCTCTACATAGGTGGTCCCTTAAAAGAGATTATGCTAGAAGTATTAGAAAGTGGCAGAGTAATCAGTTTATCCTAGGAGATTACCATCTTAACGAAGTAGGTGTATGTCTATCTTTCTTCAGCCAACACATCTGGACAATTCCGAGAAAAATATATTAACCTAGTTAACAGTGGTTTTCAGCTTCTTAAAATGGGATATTTCCATTCACATTCGGGATAGAATTACTTAAGAATTAGTTCTGGGAATTACAATATGTTATTGCCAAGCTTTTGATATATTACCAGGTAATGCTGTTGTTGTTGTTGTTGTTGTTTTTGAAGGCCTACAAGGAGTAGATTTGCTCTTTTGTTCCCCCTTAAAAGAACGTTTAGTGACGGTTTGTTTTAGCTTTCCTCACATCCTGAGCTTGCTGATGAAGATGGGCAGGAGTTCCTTCAGGAGGTTGTGATATGCTTTGGTTGATTTGCGTGTTGTTCACTACTACGGGGATCACATCGAACACCCATCTAGTTAGCCAGGCCGCCATGAAAACAGCCCGTTTTCAGGAGGAGTACAGGGAATTTGAGGGAAGGTCTTGGCCAGTATGTTTCAACTGACCCTAATTAACATATTTTATCAGTATATTGTGCCTGATCATGACTAACATGTCTGATTATGTATATTTTGCCTGACCCCGACTAACATGTCTGATATGTATATTTTGCCTGACCCCGACTAACATGTATAATCAGTATATTTTACTTGACCTGACTAACATATCTGAAGCAGTATATCTTGCCTGACCCCGAGTAACATGTCCGATCAGTAAGTTCTGTTTTACCAAACGTCAGTCTTCCTCCCATGCCAGGTACTGACAGGAAATGTTCTCAGATATAACCCATTTTATACATTCATAAACTTTTCTGTTAAAAACGGGGGATGTATCAAAGTTAGTGGATTATTAAATTCCTGGTATACAATCAAGAATATGTGACCTTCTATACCAGAATGCGAAACGCTTTTTGAATATATTACAGCCTATGGCCTTGGAATGCCATGTAGGCCAATTTCTTTACTCAGCTCATCTCTCCATCTTGTTAGTAGGCGACAGAATGGACACCCATATTTGTAATGCCAGCAGAACGTTATATTTCGTATCCATCTATTGTTCTAGACTCGTACAATATGCTCAAACCTTCTGTATTTTTTTAACAAAACAGTTGAGACGGAAACAATTTTTCAGATCGCAATGGCTTCCAGGTCCAACCAGCCTTAAATGGGTACGGGTTCAGTCCGGAAGTAAAAGTGAGCCTTTGAAATGTGAGATCGCTACCTTACGGGCAATAATGCTTTTCTTAGCTTTACTTTACTTTTTACTTAGAGCGTAACTCAAGTAGGGCTGCTGCTTCATTTTGGCCCATTGCAGCGACTTTTTGCTAAAATAATTTCATTTCCCTTTCAGTAATTTGAATCTTCTCAGGGGCTAAATATGCAGCATAGAGAGTGAGCATCAGGGATAGCAAGCCAGAGATAAACACGACCCTCTTCCGCCTCCAAGTGATGGCCCTGGAAACAGGCTGTACTAGTGTAGTCTGGCTAAGACAATATGGATCACAGTGGGAAGGCTTACCCAGTAGCAAAAATCCGATGTGTCGAGCACAAGGGCAAAAATATCGTAGCCTGACTGTAAACTTCGACATAACGTCTCAACGTCTTTTTCAAACGAACGCAGAAGAAAAATAATAAAAAGAATAAGGAGAATAAAAAGAATAAGCAGAATCCATATCTGTTTTTGATAATACCCATACCGCGCAGACATGGTATTGTTGGAAGCTACTCCTATCTATCAATCTATCTATCAATCTATCTATCTATCTATCTATCTATTTATCTATCTATCTATCTATCTATCTATCTATCTATCTATCTATATTTCTATCTATTTATCTTCAGTCCACTTATGTCGTTAGACGTCTTGGGGAGGTGTGACTATCTTTGCCTCATATTTTTTTAACAAAGTGAAAATCCACTGGTGACTTGCCAGGTCAATACCAGCATCTATTAGCCTCTGGAATATACGATCACCTATTTTTGAGACTGGTGGAGGTGGAAGCGTAATTTAGAGCAAGGCAGACCTGCAGCCTGTCAGGCGTCATCTGAGCCGCTCCGCTACCCACATAACCAAGACCTGTTCTTATGGCGACGCAGTCCCCTCTTTTGCGACAAATTCTTTGCGAGAAGCTACTTGTGCTGGACTATTTCAATTCTCAACAATGTTTCTTTGGAAGCATGTTACAGTGACGCCTATTACATCCAGGTGCATACTTCAGAAGAGGGGTATTGGTGCTCAGTTATATCTCGCAATACAAGACTTCTCAATAACCTCATCAATATGAGCACCTTAGTGTGGACTTCCATTACACTGGTGAGACTGTTTTGGCAAAGCCTCGGTCCGGACGTAACAAATGGACAACATATGAGGTTAGATGTCTATGCATTTCTTGACCCTGATGTTGCTCTTCGCTTCTACCACGCCATGGCATGCCTTTGATGTAAGGGTCATTATGTTAGAGATGTGACCCCTTGTTTTGACCTTTTCTTTCTGTTGAAGAACTTCTGATCAGCAGTTCGACAGCGTTCTGGTTTTTTTTAGCAGATGCACCCGATATGCTTCCAACTTTCTACAGGCTCCAGTCGACCCAGTGGTAAATGGACACCTGACTTGCTGATTTTTATTTAAAGATAATAAGGAATGAAACTAACCGCAGCACATCATACAAATGGGAGATATAATTCCAAAATGTGATAATTAGCAAGCTCCGGTAACGATGTGACATTTGACAAACCTTTACATAGATGTGACATTTTGCAATTTGTTAGTGGAAATGCAATATATGACACATACGTGATTTTGAAAAATCGAGTAGTAAGTGTAACATTCGGTAACCTCTGGAGTAGATGAGACGTTTGGTAACATCTGTTGCATATATGTGACATGTGGTAACCTGTTGTATATATGTGATATTTGGTACCTTATGTGATATAGATGTGATATTTGGTACCTTGTGTGGTATAGATGTGACATTTGGTACCTTATGTTGTATATATGTGACATTTGGTGGTGGCACAGATGTGACATTTGGCATCATGTGGTATAACTGTGACATTTGGTAACTTCTGTGGTATAGGTTTGGCATTTAGTAACATTTGTGGTATAGCTGTGGCATTTGGTATCATGTGGTATAGCTGTGGCATTTGGTATCATGTGGTATAGCTGTGGCATTTGGCATCATGTGGTATAACTGTGACATTTGGTAACTTCTGTGGTATAGGTGATGTGACATTTGGACAGACAAATGATAATGATCTGTATTACGAATAATTGAAGACCTTGCCATGTTAATGTTTATCTACCTTGTTATAGAAATGTTTACAGACCTCGTAATTTAAATGTTTATAGACTTTGTCATGAAAATGTTAATAGACCTTGTCCCGCAAATGACAATATACCTTGTCACGCTAGGTAATAATAGACCTTGCCTCTAAGATGTGTATATACTCAGTCATGAAAATGTTAATAAACCGCGCCAGTAAAATGTTTTTAGATCATTTTAGCCAAATAATAATAAAAATGATTACAAACAATGAAATGTTTATAGATTTTTCCACGTATTTATTTTTAGACACAAAACATTATAATACATAATAGAAGTGATGTCAACTTTTACATACTAAGAACATATTTTTAGACTAACAAAATGTTTATACAGCATGTCTAAAACATGTTTCTAGACCATGAGAAAGATTATAGTCTTAATTTTACAATGTATAACTTTCATATTGACAACGGCAATGTTTATAGATTTTGCTCAATAAATATTGATAGACTGTGTTTAGAAAATGTTTATATACTTTGTAAAGAACATTTTTAGACATTGTTTAGAAAATGTTTATAGACTGTTCAGAAAATGCATATAGACATTGTTCAGAAACAGTTTATAGACTTTGTTCAGGAAATGTTTATAAACTTTATTATGAAACTGTTTATATACTTTGTGTTCAGAAAATGTTTGTATACTTTGTATAGAAAATTTTTATTGACTTTGTTCAAGAAATGTTTATACACTTTATTATGAAACTGTTTATAGACTTTGTGTTCAAGAAAATGTTTATAAGCTGTGTTCAGAAAATGTTTATTGACTTTGTTCAGTAAATGTTAATAGCCTTTTTTAGAAAATGTTTATAGACTGTGTCAGAAAACGTTGAAACACTTTGATCAGAAAATGTTTAAAGAGTTTATTAAGAAAATGTTTATAGACCTTATTGACACACTTTTTACAATACGCTCAAAAGGTTTCAGTGGGTCTGCTTCAGAAAGTGAGAGAAATAAAAAAAAGAATGCAAAGAAATAATTAACTGAACTGCTTTGTACTGGAAAGTAACACACAAACACATCCTTCAAACTATATACATTTACGATTGACATAATCTAGCATTAAGGGACCCTAAATAATTACTAGGCCTATGTAGATTACAGCTGCACGTAGGAGTAGTCTGAGAAATGTTACCCGTATAATCTGTAGTTGAATCGCCAATTTGGAATAAAGGCGTCTAGAAATTACGTATGTGTTTTAAGGGATTAGGAATTAGGTATCTATGTTTAATGACGTTTCTTGAAATCTACATTCAACTGTTAATAATAAAAACGGGTTGGTCGTCTAATTCTTTGTCTTTGTGTTCCATTATTGTTGTATGTTTGAATTTTGTATTCCTTGTTGCTTTTTCTTTTGTGTACTTTTTATTTATCCTTGTTAAATTTTCTTTTTATTCACTTTCTTCTGCTTCTGTTCAGTATGATCTGCATTTATATTTTTATCGTCTTCGTCTTTGTATATTTAGCATTTTCTTCTTTTTTTTTCGTTATCAACTTCGTCTTCGTCGTTTCTCTCTTCTTCTTCATCGTCGTCTTCTTCTTCTTCCTTTTCTTCTTCTTCGCCATAACCTTCTGCAACTACTATTACTAATACTACTACCGGTTGATCACGGTGCAAATGGAATATGAAACGATGAGGATACATAGATGATAACAAATGGGACTGCGGCGCAAAACAGGACCCAGACCACCTGATGACCTGCCCCAACCTCCAGGAAACATGCAATATGTGCGAAATGCTGGAGGGAAATGACAAGGCAATCCATGTCGCTGAATACTGGATGCATACTGTATAACGTGCTGCTTGGACACGGAAAATAGCTAAGTACTGCTACTACTGCCGCCTATAACTGCTACACATTTTACTACTAAACATTGAATCTATCAGTAAGACTATAACTACACGAATCAACAGTATTCTAGTGGATATCTGGTATACAACTAGGGAAATAAAAGACATCCAGGAAAGGAACTGGTCACACTTCCAAGAGTCTCTTAAAACGTTATTCATCGACAGTAGTGTAACTACTATGGGATAAACCTTGACTTACGCTAGTGTAAATACTATGGGACAAACCTTGACTTAAGCAAGTGTAACTACTATGGGACAAACCTTGACTTACGCTAGTGTAAATACTATGGGACAAACCTTGACTTACGCTAGTGTAAATACTCTGGGACAAACCTAGACTTACGCTAGTGTAAATACTATGGGACAAACCTTGATTTGTATACTGAAGGCTACAACAACTTCATTCCCCAACAGTAGTGTAACTACTATGGGACAACCCTTGACCATACTTCATTGGATATCTCGTAAAAGTACCCGTATATATAATACCTACATTTATCAGTTACGTGGGGGCTAGACAGTGCCATGTACATTCCCACCTGAAAGAATGTGTAACACAGTTTAAGTACGAGTATTTGGCACCTGTATCCTCAATTATTTGGGAGCGACTGAAAACACTAAGGCTATTAAGAATGTTTTATTTCTTTAGAATGTTAGTAGACAATAGATCAATTAAAAAAAAACGAAAGGTTAACCAAAATGTCTTCCCAAGTCGATTACATTTATTCATTTGATGAATTCAGAATAAAAAAAATGGGAGAAAAGTACAAATTGGAAGGAAAGAGCTATGGGGAATGTGAATTTGTCAGCGTAATGTTTTTTTCAGTGATAGGAATGTACACTTCTTGCTCCTGTCGCCAGTGTTAATTTGTACGTAAACAACACCTGGTTTTAGTTGGAGATCCTAGTCGTTGTTGTTATGCACTTGCAACGTATTAACGGGCTCAAGGGGTGCTGTTAATGAGAAGTTTGTTTTTCGAAGGCGCAGATCATAATCTAATCAGTTGTTCTCATGGGGCTTGTATTAGCAAATACGAGTTTTGACTTAAGTATGTTCGAGTGCTGCTTTGAAAATGTCAAAGTAACATCTCAATCTATCTATCTGTCTTTATGTCTATCTGTATATATATATATATATATATATATATATATATATATATATATATATATATATATATATATATATATATATATATATATATACATATATATATTTATCTATCTATCTATCTTTCTATCTTTCTATCTATCTTTCTATCTATCTATCTATATATCTATAACAAGACGTAATCACCATCTATTTCAAGGTGTGTTCATTATCTATGTCAAAGTATGTTCACTATTTATATCATCGTCTATTCACTATCTATAGCAAGGTGTGTTCACAACAATAACAAGGCGTGTTCACAATTTATGTCAAGGTGTGTTCCCTATTTATATCATGGTGTGTTCACTATCTATGTAATGGTGTCTTCACTATCTGTTTCACTTCGTCATAATTGCTGAATACGCTTGACCTACCAGGAATTCCTTTATAGGTTAGGGGTCCAAACAGATTAAAATTGCTTAGAACGAGACCTTAGGTGTAACGTGAATGTGGCAATACTTTCTAGATGTGTTGCTGCTGATGGTTCATCTTCGGTGAGCCGTACACGGTCGTGTGTTATCTTGCAGGAACAGGACGTCCTGTTTGATCAAACCAGACCGTTTTTTTCTGCATACAGCTATGCACATCACTCAAAATACGCATGTACTGTTTATTATTGATAGTAGCACCACCGGGTAGAAAGTTAAGATAAATGATTCTAATTTTGTCCCAGAAAACACTCGCCATCACTTTACTTGCAGACACAATTGTCCGACAATTATTTGGAGTGGTGGTGATTGCATATGATTCTACAGCTTGGATGCTCGTTTCGGTGCAGGTGTATAATGTAATCTACACATGTAATGATGTGCCTAGGTTTCGTCACATGTAATGAAGCTATCCAAAAAGGCATGCCCTTACATGTCAAAACGTTCCTTCAACTCAGTACGGCCTTGAACTCTTCTCCACCGGTTAAAAGCGGAAGCTGTCTTGGCACGAACGTGCACTAACCTTCAGGAAACGGACATTTTCATGATTAATAGTTTTCACCGTACCCAGAGAAAGACTTTCCCTCTTGTGCAATTTCGCGACAGGATATGCGTCGATTTTTTAGGATAAGGCGTTTCACAATCTGGATATTCACATGAATGACTACGGTGGGTTGAGAGCCACCCTGGCTGAGGTCATCACTCACGGATGTACAGCCTTCTGTAAAACGTTAACACCATTCAAATGTCTACCTGCGGCTGAGTGTATCATCACTGTATTGCCATTCCAGTCTTCTGTACATTCCGCAGATTTCCTGCCTTCTTTTACAAGAAACTTCATCACAACCCGATGTTCCATGAAAGCGTTTATGGTGTTGTCCGCCATTTTTATGTATCTTTCAGTGACTTGGCCACCCAACAGTAAAGGGACACAAGTGCCCATAACTACTGATAGACGTCCCAGCCCATTATAAGCCATTCAGGTAGAACTAGAACAAAAAGTTCTGGTTTGATTTGAACGCCCCTTGTATGTGTGTTGTTTTTTTTTTACCTTCATTTAATTTATTCATTTTCGCTGGTGAGTAAAACTGCACATTTATAAGAACTTCCAAAATACAAGTATAATCTTTATAGCTGCAGAAAGCAGTTCTCGTAATCTATCTGTATGGTCTTTGACCTCTCAATAACCACAGCAGTTGGTGCAGAAAAAATAAGTTAATAATAAGCTAAAATGCTTCAACATGTCTAAATCAGATAACACACTCTGTGTAAGTCAGATTGTATATGTATGTTTTTTATTTTAAGTAAAGACTTCTTCCTCCGCGGCCAGATACATGGATCACTTTGTACGGCATTAGACATTTGCTGATACATACGTTCATTTACCATTACATTGCATTGGCCCGGATGCTGCTGCTCTACCCGTAACAACATCAACAACATGTATGTTTCTAAAGAATTTCACTTTAACCATTAATCTGGAATTCAAAGTGTATAAATGGACAACATAGTCAACAGTAAGCTTGAATCTAAATTACTTAATATAGTTACACATCTGTGGTATTGTCAGCTCTTGACCACGGAGTGTCAAGTTTATTGTATTCCTGAGCTCATCTAGGTTTCCAATAAAGGCGAGGTTATCGATATAGGATTAGTTAAAGAAATGGGAAACCTGCCTGTCTTTTCATGTTCAGAAAGGCCTCAATCATATTCCTAAGTAAAGAAAAGCTTACAAATATTTCCGCGACTCATTCGGTGTGATACAAACTTTCTCCACATTCATTTTCCAAGCATCCTGGAAACACGTAAGTAAATATAATGTTTGTTTTTCGGTGCAAACTCTTTTGATTGTTGTGTTTACTACTATAGGCGTATACTTTTTTTATATTTTAGTGTTTATTTGGTGAATTAATATATTGGTGTTTTGTTTCTCTTTGTTTCTTGCTCTTTTAACATTCGGAGATCCGTTAACATGTGATAGACTAATAGGTTGCACTAGTAGAGGCTGTGTAAAAAAGTCAGCTCTCTAGGTTATGTGGGAGTTTATGCCCAAGATCTAGAGGAACAGAGGTCGTAGCTCTTCATTTACATTTAAACTGAAATCGAAATTTCTTTTGAATTCTCCCAATTGTACAGTATTCTTCTTCTTCGGCGTCCGTTCTGAAAAGGATGTTGTCTTACACTGTCGAGTTTGGCAGACACGTTTTTTATCGGTGTGATCGCTCTTCCATCTACGGAAAGTAATGGCAACCTACCGTACTACACGCCTGTTAAGAGACTTATAACAGCCAACTAGGATTGCGGTTGTAAGAAGCGACGTTCTGTAAAGCACTTGCCACTTACGTTTGGCTAGACCCCACTGGTCTTGCCTGTTTTCTTGTCAGAATATGATCTTTGTCAACTCTTGATCACTGTTCCTGATGCAAGCAGTCACTTATTAGTAGTTGACTGATGTGACCTTATTCACTGTATCGTCTACCCCACTGCACAGTATCAAATGTATGTGTGGGATCAAGACGCCGAGCAGCGCATTAGCTGCAGTGGTCAGCGACCCATAGATGACTGCTAGCGTCAGGGACAGCGAACCAGAGATGTCAAGACCCTTCTACGCCTCCACGTGGTGATCCTGGATAACAGGCTGCAGCAGGGCAGACTGGCTAAGGAGAAGGGATCGAAGAGGGAATCCTAACCCAATACTCAAAAAAAGCTTGCTAAAGTCGGATGTGTTGGAGATTGAGAACGAACGCAGAAGAAGAAGAAGAAGAAGAAGAAGAAGAAGAAGAAGAAGAAGAAGAAGAAGAAGAAGAAGAAGAAATGCGTGTGTGATCTCGTCTAGAGCTACCGAGTTAAGGACTTAAGAATGAATGTTTCCTTACAATACTTCCCAGCCCAGTCACAGTGGGCAAACAGTATTAGCGGACAAAGTGAAGTCTTCAAATATGTCATTTCATGAAGACATTAAATGACACTTGTATTAACACAACACTCTTTAATTAAAGTAACTTATGTAACAGGTTTATGAAGAATTAACAAACATGACATTTATTAAGAATCTTCATTAAGTTTGACAATTTTCGAAAATACATTCCGCTGCATTAAACAATGCTTATTTTAATTTGCCAGAGAACTGTTTTTTGTGGTGCGTCATATTTCAATCTTTAGCCTTCTATCACCCAGAGGCCCACGTCATTCAACTCTCGCCAAGCAGCTCTGTCCTGTGCAATGTTTCCACTTCCTTCCAGTCTTTTCTAGTCTTCTTTACTTCCGCCTCCAGATCTGGTCTCCATGTATTCCTTGGTCTGCCTATGCCGCTCTTTCCCTGGTGGTTCCATGACAGGGATTGTCTGGTTATACTGTCCTGGGGCTTTCTTACTGCAAGACCCATCCATCTCCACTGTTTTCTTAAGATTTCCTGTTCCAATTCAACTTGTCTCACTCTCTCCCACAGTCTGTCGTTTATAACTTTGTCAAAGCATTTTATACCAAGAATCTTTCTCAGGCATCTGTTGACAAACCATGCAGTCTCCTGTCATTGCCTTTGGCCATTCTCCTGGTTTCCGCTTCATACAGCAGGACTGGGGACGGCGTGGCCTAGTGGTTAAGTGGCACGGCTCACGACCCGAAGGTGCTGGGTTCGATCCCCATGACAGCACCGGCCGTTACCCCGGGGAAGCAAACCCTTAGAAAATGCAGGAGGAAGCAGACCCTTACATGAAATGCATGCTGAAGTCGGATGCACTGGGCCGACAGGCGCAAAATAAAAACCCCAGTGTAACGCACACACGCCTTGGGGAATAGATAAATAAGGCGAACGTAAAAAAAAAAAAAAAAAAAAAAAAAAATACAGCAGGACTGGCTTCCAATTTGAATTGAAATGCTTATTTTTATCTACCTTCTTATTTCTTTGGAGTTGCATATAGGTTTCAACATTCCGAATGCAACTTGCTTTTTGGTCCCTTATTTTTATATCCTTCCTTGTTGATAATACTTCGTAGGTATGTAAATACATCTACCTCTTCTAGTGGCGTTCCTCTCAGCCTAATTGGTTCTGTGTTTCTTGCATTGATCCTAATTATTTATGTTTTTTCCTCACGGATCTTCAAACTGACTAGTTTAGAGGTATTATCCAGTCTATCCAGTCTATCAAATGCATTTGGCTTTGGCTGTGGGACAGAAGGGATATAGCATCCGCAAAATCCAGGTCCTCCAGCTGTTTATTCAAGGTCTCTCATTTTTTGTTACTTTCATAATCTAGTCCACTGCCAGGATGAACAGGAAAGGCGACATTAGGCTACCATGTCGTACCCCTGATTTAAATACGAATGGCTGTCTGAGTTGTCCTTCGTGAATAACTCTACAATGCATACTTTCATACGTCTGTCTATTTATGTTTGTGAGTTTTTGTGGAATTCTATAGTGTCTCAGTAGTTTCCAAAGTATGTCTCTGTCCAAACTGTGGAAAGCCTTTTTATAATCAACAAAATTGATGTACAAACTCGAATTCCATTTAAATGATTGCTCCACAATTATCCGCAATGTGGCTATCTGGTTAATGCATGATATATTCTGTCTGAAGCCCGTCTGCTCATCTCTTAACTTGTTATCCGCTGCCTTTTTTAACCTTTATAGTTTTATTCTATTTATTACCTTTTCCGGCACTGATAATAACATTATTCGTTTATGGTTTTTGCATTCCTGTTAATCTCCATTATTAGGCAATTTCAGCAGGTAGCCCTCCTCTCTCCAATGTTTTGGTAAGCCTTCCTGCTCCCAGATGGCGCCTATCAAATAGTGGAGCATGTTAGTAGATGTTTCCACATCTGCTTTTACGGTTCCCGGTGGTATCCCACCAGGTCCTGCTGTTTTCCTTAGAAACTCTATTGCTCTTCTAATGTCTTTTTTACTTGGATTATCACAGTTGATCAGCAGGTCCTCCTCTGCTGGTGGGTTGTCTGGTGGATTGTCTTGTGCTGATCTGTTGAACAGCTCTTCAAAGTATTCTACCCATCTTTTCTTCTGTTCTTCAAGGTTAGTAACCTTTTCCCCAAGTTTGTGATCGGTCTACCTTGTTATTAATACTTCCCCGATAGTTTCTAAGTATCCTCATAAAGACCTTTCCTATTTCCCTTTCCTGCAGCCTCTTCCGTTTCCTAAGCAAGTCCATCGATGTAACGTCTTCTGTCCGCCTTGATGCTCTTGTTAACCTCTTTGTTGCTCTCTACATACTCTTTCTGTGCTGAGCTTTTTGTGACACTCGTTTTACTATTTAGTAAGGCCATTTTCTTATTTCGCCCATTCTCGATCTTAGTGATTGTTTCAGCTGTTATCCATTCTTTATGCTGCCATTTCTTTATTTCTAGCACTTCTTCGCTTGCTACTGTCCATGTACTTTGCACTTGTTCCCATTTATCTCCAATGCTGGCCCCTTCATCTAGTTGCTCCAGTACTTGATATTTATTCCTAAGTGTTATATGAACTGGTTTTTCATATCATCTTCTTGCAGGTATTGTACACAGTATCGTCTTCTGCTAATTTGCATCGTTATGTTTATCCTTAACTCCATGCGTCAATGCTATTAATTATTAATTATCAATATTTAACAATTAACACAAATACTGAAATGCAAGTGGGTGACAGTAACTAACAACAGCTTTATCTGAACACGATTTCGTCCTGACACTGTGCTACAAATGTCACAACGGACACTAACATCAAATTAAACACGACAAATCGTAACAACAGAAATGGAACGCATTAAAGAAATATTGGGCGTAACAATGAAGGCGTGATCAGAAACAATGACATTAGGGGACTGGTGGGAACAACACCAGCATTAGACTACATCAGGGGACTGGTGGGAACAAGTTAGACTACATCAGGGGACTGGTGGGAACAACACCAGCATTAGATACATCAGGGGACTGGTGGGACCAACACCAGCATTACATACATCAGGGGACTGGTGGGACCAACACCAGCATTAGATACATCAGGGGACTGGTGGGACCAACACCAGCATTAGATAGATCAGGGGACTGGTGGGAACAAGTTAGACTACATCAGGGGACTGGTGGGAACAACACCAGCATTAGATACATCAGGGGACTGGTGGGAACAACACCAGCATTAGACTACATCAGGGGACTGGTGGGAATAACACCATTAGACTACATCAGGGGACTGGTGGGAACAACACCATTAGACTACATCAGGGGACTGGTTGGAACAACACCAGCATTAGACTACATCAGGGGACTGGTGGGAACAACACCACCATTAGACTACATCAGGGGACTGGTGGAAATACCAGCATTTTAGAAAAATTGACAGCAGTTAAAAGGGTTTGGTCACGGAACTAGTTCACCGCTTCACATCATTCCCCAACAAGCAATGCTATTTAGATACAACTGATTCAAGGCCAAAGGCCGACCACGAAAAAATGTGGCTTACGGGAATGTCTGAGGCCGTGAATGCTACTGGGCATGAGGAACACTGTTGGGCTAGTCCTATAGTTATCTTCAGAACTTGACACTTAAAGGCCTAACAGGATATGCGAGAAGAAGATTAAGAACAAGAAGTGTCCTTTTAGTCTATACCAAGCTGATCAATGGTTTGTTTTTCCACTCTTTTGCAAGTAAAGGTATGTGCGCCTATTATTTTGTAGAGTACTGTCCCCCCGGAGGACGACTCCCAAGGTCGCCATTGTTATAATAGTGTCATTTGTTGAAGAGTGTTCGTTCCTAGTGCGAAAATAAGAAGGTGACTCTTCCATCCCTCAGTTTTTCAAGACACGTCATCATACACACGGCTGTTTATTCTAAAGTATAATATATATTATAACAAAATCAAAGGAACGGATAAATTAGACTATAACAAGTTTTTTTTTTTTAATACAACCACCCACAAGAACAAAAGGGCATAGCTACAAATGAAATAAAACAAGGTCCAGATTATATATCAGGAAATATTTTGTTTAGTCAGAGAGTGGTGAAAGCTTGGAATGCATTGCGACAGGATGTATTGGCGGCAGGGACAATTAATGCATTCAATAATAGATTTAATACGCATAGCTTTTAGAGCAAGGAAATGTAATGTAAGACTGCAGAGTCTTTTAAACCTAAACGTATAAAGACGGTAGGTTAAGTAATGACGCCAAACGAGCATCAAATGTTTGACCACGCATTACACATTGAACTCTGTTCACGACCTGCGTTGCAATGTCTCCCACACATCTTGGATATACCTTTTTAACCAAGTGTTCACATTTTAGACATCGACACCATTTCAGTAAAGTTAAATTAAACAAAAACATATATCTAGTACTAACTGCGTTTTAAATGCTACATCATGTATGAACCAGTGCAGTTTATGACCTCACATTGTGTTACGTGTAGATATGATTGTTTCATTAACTGTTTTAAACAATTATTATTAGTACTTTTTCTGAACATACTCGTGTCTGCGAAGTGAACCCATTGTTTTTAGAAATGTGGCTTTGATCCGACTGTTTAAACACATAATGCTATTGATGCTTAATAAACAGTATTAAATACATTCCCTTTTTTAAAAGTCATCTTGACCGAAATGTGTTTGTAGAAGAAGACACTGGTTATTATAGCAGTTTGAGAACGACTGTGCCGCTGTAAACAATGTGTGACCTTTTATCAAGAATAGAACCCGAATTCGTTTGGAGAATTTGTAACTGAAATATCAGCAACGAAAAAAAAAATTATACAGAGATTCCATTGGGTAAAACGTGAGTATTGAGGCGTGATTGGACAGCATATCTAAACAAACAATTTAAGACAAGTGGCAAATTAATTTTATTAATTAAAACTGACAATTGGATCCAGTCCGTTTGATTGAATGACACTTACATTTGCGTTTCATGTTTTTTTCAGTTTGAATGCTCAGTTCCCAGGATCCTACAAATTACGTTGTTTCTTAATACCAGTTTGTTTTTCCTCTTAGAAGATTGCTTTGGTTTAAGCAATTCTGTGCTTTTTTGTATATTTTGTAGATATAGAGCACAGGTTCTGTTAATGGTATATTTTTATGTGTTCTTATACCCTCTGTAGTCTCACACTTACCCAAAGTGCTCTGTTCTGGAAATATTAGACGACCTAACCCCTAGCGTATAAGACACTTTATATATATATATATATATATATATATATATATATATATATATATATATGTGTGTGTGTGTGTGTGTTTGTGTATGTGTGTGTGTGGTGGCTACGTGGCCTAGGGGTGAAACTCACAAGGTTTTCACAATGCACTCATTCGACTCCCACCCTGTTCAGTTTAGCAGACACTTAGTTTTTTTCTCTGGCGATCGCTCTTCCATGTACGGAAAGTAATGGCAACTTACGCACACTTGCCAAGAAACTTATAACAGCCAAATAATGGCAGTTGTAGGAAGCAATGTTCTGCAAAAAACATGCTACTTACATATGTAAAAAACAGTTATTGCCCATCGTAAGCGATGTGATGTTCGCTGTATTTGGATTATAGTGAGGACAAATATGCGCTGGTCATCAATCTCACTCGTATCCTGAGCTACCGTCGATCAGTGGCAAGACTATTTGTCGAGACGACTGGAGGTAACTCGGTATGAGATCAAGGGGTCGCTTGAAACTTGCGGGGATCGATAGCCTACCGTTCTCATTCATCATTGCGTAGGCGAGTACCTTAATCACTTGATTACATCGACCTGCTATATATATATATATATATATATATATATATATATATATATATATATATATATATATATATATATATAATATATATATATACTTAATTAAACTTGATTTTCCTCTGGGCTTATCATGTACCGAAACAACCCATCCCCCCCCCCCCCCGGCGTCATCAAGGTTCACATAAAACGTATGCCAATGAAGTATAAAACGTCTTTGAGGGTCATCTAAAACGTATTCGTGGGCCATATAAAACGCCTTTGATGGTTATCTAAAACTTATTCGTGGGCCATATAAAACGTCTTTGATGGTTATCTAAAACGTATTCGTGGACCATATAAAACGTCTTTGATGGTTATCTAAAACTTATTCGTGGACCATATAAAACGTTTTTGATGGTTTTCTAAAACTTATTCGTGGACCATATAAAACGTATTTGATGGTTATCTAAAACTTATTCGTGGACCATATAAAACGTCTTTGATGGCTATCTAAAACTTATTCGTGGACCATGTAAAACGTCTTTGATGGTTATCTAAAACTTTTTCGTGGACCATATAAAACGAATAAGTTTTTCTAACATACTATAAAGTTCTTCCATACTTCTATCAAATAGAAGTTCAGTTGAAAAAATGAGAAAAAGATACATTTTACAACAGTAAGTTTCGCAACTCGCTAGGTTTTCACCATCCCAAATACACATGATATGTAGCGTGTTCAAATGAAACCGGACACAACTGCACCAAGTGTACATTCATACAATGTGCATGATGACGTCACTTCTGTTGTATACAGCACATACCAACCGTCAAGTTTGCAAAATGTTATTATCGCCCGACTCATAGTTTCTTCAGCAGACCGTTGAAAACAGCGGGTGTGATACGGAATTCGTCCAGAGTTGATCAGCGAGTGATTCGGTTTCTAACAGTTGGAGCGTGTCGACCAGTTGACATTCATCGTAGAATGCAGGCAGTGTATGGTGACAAAAGTGTGTCGAAGACAACAGTGAAGAACTGGACAACGATGTTTAAACAAGGACGTGAGTTAACGAAAGATCTTCCGAGACCAGGTCATGCGCATATTGTTGGATCAGAAGATGCCTTCGCCAAAATTGATTCAGCAATTTGGGTTGACCATCACCGAAGCTTACGTTCGCCACACCTTTGTCACCATACACTGAGCTCTTCACTCTGTCGGGGACTCTCTTTGATTGTAGAGTGGTGGTCTGTGCATCTTATATGTTGGGGATGTACTGAAGAGGGTAGGGTTTGCATCTTTGTGTAGAGCAATCCAAGGCTTAACAGAAGGCTCACTAGTACAGTACTTATATCACAGTGACGATCCCTCGCCACAGGCCAGGCTGCTGAAATACATAATGTTTCCAGGTGTATAACGTGGGACTGAGGTGGAGTTTCACCAGACCCTGACGCAAGAGACTTTACATCCTGACTACCAGGTGGCAGTGCACCGATTCTTTATTTCCTTTCCAAGACCCACGACGAGAGCCACAATGAACTATGAACTATATCTCCATCATCATCTAAATCAGCATCTCCATCATCATCTCCATCATCATCTCCATCATCATATCCATCATCATCTGGGGTAGTTGTTTCGCCGAAGCGACTCAATTTCAACCAGTGTTCGTAAAGCGATCTCAGTCCCGCCAGGCGGAGCGATAGCGCGGGCTTGCGGAAAACGCTCGCCTGCCTTTCCCCGTAGAGCGAATTGGGTGCGGTTTGTTGTAGCGTCTCCTCCGCCGAGGTGCGCTCGTCTGGTCCGTATCAGGAAACGTGGTCTGTCCGTGGTGATTTATCTAAGGCTTATAGCAGAGCTCGACAGTACGTCTCGCTGGTGGTCCGACTCTCGCAAAGAGCTTGTGACCGGCAAATGGAAAGCAGGAATCGTGCCTCGAGGCCCTGCGTTCTCCTACGGAGAAGGGCAGGCCGGCAGGCCAAATTGTCTCTAGTCCCAGTGAAATTCATCGCCGAGGTCTTTGGGATCCGTTCTGCACAGAGCGCTGCCATTCCTCCTCGAGCGAGCCCGGTCGGTCGGTCGTCTGGTGCGTGTGGGAGGCCCCTGTCAGGCGGTCCTAGGTCGACGGAGTGAGGGACGGGTGGAACAATCGTCCGTCCGTCCCGTCAGTCGGTCTCTGCGGCCGTCCCAGTGAGGCTTTTTACACACCCTTCCTCCGCCGGCTGGTGTGTGCTGTACGTACGTCTCCGACAGATATCTGGTTGATCCTGCCAGTAGTCATATGCTTGTCTCAAAGATTAAGCCATGCATGTCTAAGTTCACACTGTCTCACGGTGAAACCGCGAATGGCTCATTAAATCAGTCGAGGTTCCTTAGATGACACGATCCTACTTGAATAACTGTGGCAATTCTAGAGCTAATACATGCTTACCAAGCTCCGACCCTCGCGGAAAGAGCGCTTTTATTAGTTCAAAACCAATCGTCGTTTCCCCTCGCGGGGTTGCGGCGTCCCCACTGGTGACTCTGGATAACTTTGTGCTGATCGCATGGCCTCATGTGCCGGCGACGCATCTTTCAAATGTCTGCCCTATCAAATGTCGATGGTACGTGACATGCCTACCATGTTTGTAACGGGTAACGGGGAATCAGGGTTCGATTCCGGAGAGGGAGCATGAGAAACGGCTACCACATCCAAGGAAGGCAGCAGGCGCGTAACTTACCCACTCCCGGCACGGGGAGGTAGTGACGAAAAATAACAATACGGGACTCTTTCGAGGCCCCGTAATTGGAATGAGTACACTTTAAACCCTTTAACGAGGATCTATTGGAGGGCAAGTCTGGTGCCAGCAGCCGCGGTAATTCCAGCTCCAATAGCGTATATTAAAGTTGTTGCAGTTAAAAAGCTCGTAGTTGGATCTCAGGCGCAGGCTGGCGGTCCGGCTCGCGCCGGTTCACTGCCCGTTGTCTCCTGCCCTACCGTCTGCCGGCTCTCTCCCACGGGTGCTCTTCGCTGAGCGTCCTCGGTGGCCGGCGCGTTTACTTTGAAAAAATTAGAGTGTTTAAAGCAGGCCTCGGCTGCCTGGTGCATGGAATAATGGAATAGGACCTCGGTTCTATTTTGTTGGTTTTCGGAACTGGAGGTAATGATTAACAGGGACAAACGGGGGCATTCGTATTGCGGCGTTAGAGGTGAAATTCTTGGATCGCCGCAAGACGAGCTACTGCGAAAGCATTTGTCAAGAATGTTTTCATTAATCAAGAACGAAAGTCAGAGACGCGAAGACGATCAGATACCGTCGTAGTTCTGACCATAAACGATGCCGACTAGCGATCCGCAGGAGTTGCTTCGATGACTCTGCGGGCAGCTTCCGGGAAACCAAAGTGTTTGGGTTCCGGGGGAAGTATGGTTGCAAAGCTGAAACTTAAAGGAATTGACGGAAGGGCACTACCAGGAGTGGAGCCTGCGGCTTAATTTGACTCAACACGGGCAACACTGAAATTATTGACATGCCGAGACCACTTTTCTGGGTTCTAATATGGAACTGGTGCTGGATTTAGACCCTCAGAAATCTGGGGTTATGCCCCCTGTGGCTCGGTTGGTCTGCATCGAGTGTTCTGACAAAGGAATTGACGGAAGAGCACTATCAGGAGTGGAGCCTGAGGCTTAAATTAACTTAACACGCCAATACTGTAGAATGACTGTCAAAAAGAGAGCACCTTCGTGGGGTCTAATAGTGAACATGTGCTGGAATTAGACCCTCGAAAATTTGGGGCTACCCTCTAAGTAACATGATTGTCTCGCTAAAGGAATTGACGGAAGGGCACCACCAGGAGTGAAACCTGCTGCTTTATTTGACTGAACACGCCAATACTGTAGAACGACTGACAAATCGAGAGCACTACCGTTTGGGTCTAATAATGAACGTACGCTGGTATTAGACTCACGGAAGACAAGTCAGCTCTCTAACACTCTAATGAAAGAACGCTACGGAAATCGTGTTTAACTCCGCAGAAACCGCAGATTTCAAATACCTGGTCATTGACAAACAAAAGCCCTCAATAAATTCGTCTGACCAAATAGTGAACGGGTGCTGGAAATAGACCATCTGAAGACAGGTCAGTTTTACCCTACTAATGAAAGGGCGTTGCTACGGAAAACCAGCTCAAATCGAGAGGAGCCGCAGACACTTTGGTTCACGTACCAGGCTGATAAGCCAATGGCGCGAGGCTACCATGTGGGGGATTACGGCCGAACCCTTGTAAGCCACAATCCCGCCCAAAATCTCAGCACCACTGCAATGGGAGGCTCCTACATGCTCGGGACCTGGGGTTTACGCCCCAGCCCTATCCGGTAGAGCCGCAGTAAGAGGTCCTTGCCGTCCGCCTATCAAAGTGGGCGGACAACTGCTTGATACTCACCTTATACGGCTATGGGGTGCGAAACCACCAACCAAAGATTTAGTACCTAATCGGGGTGTCGAAAACAGTAGAGCAGCCACCTCACTGTGAACTGTCGAGACTCAACCAATGACCATGAGAGCTGTCCGCACACCAGGCGAACAACATCTCTGTGACATTACCAGGCTTGTCCTCTGGCTAAATGCACTTCGGTTACGATATCTACCTCTGTACGTTATCAGCCATATAACTATCATGCTGGACGCAGAAGAGATGCAGACCAGCGGACATTGCACAACTGCCCCACTGTGTCAACACTCCAGGTGGCGGGGAATGCTAGGCGTACCATCTCTGCATAGAAGCCAAGAAAATAAAGGGAGAAAGAGATACCCCACTCACATGCAAATGCTACGTTTCTGGCAGGACGTGACGATCCTGGGATACAGACACACTGGACTGCCTCTCTTCCGGGTAAACCAGCCCATCTCATATATCATCTCACATATCATCATTGCACCCTATAGACACGAGTAGTGAAGACTCGATAGTCTGGTAAGACAACTTCCATAAGAGAGACAACTCTGATCATAAACAAATGCTGCCTTGCAGATAGGCTGGGGACAGCCAAAGGCTAAGGAGGGCATCCCTACAGAAACGCCTATTGAAATCGGATGCACGGGGCCGCAAGCCTAACAAAACAGTGCAACGTAAATCGCAGCATGATGAAAGTACAACCTATAAGAAAAACACATGGCGCTCATCCTGCGGAGTCCCGCCAGGCAGCGATAATGCCGGGCCTCACGCCTCGAAGGGGCCCACCCTTGACTACTGGTGGTCACCCACCCATGTGTCGTGGAGTCAAGGCACATGGCTATGGGGCAACTTCGATTGACCAAAACCTCAATACCCTCAAAATACTACAGTGGAATGCGGAGGGAGTCATTAACAAAAAACTTTCCCTAACACATCACCTGCATGAAGGTAAGATTGACGTGGCATGTATCCAGGAAACGCACCTCAACACTAATCATAAATTCTCAATCAGAGGATACCAGACCTTCCGTCTAGATAGAGAAGGCCACAAAGGAGGGGTCCTGATACTGACCAGAAACTGCATACCGAGTAGCGCGGTATCTGTCAATCACACCGGACAAGCAGAAATTGTAGGAGTTGACATAATGGCTCAAGAGACGAAGCTCCGCATTTTCAATCTGTACGGACCACAAAATAGAGACCTATCGCTCTCGAGTATGGAGGTCAGAGACTCCAACTGCATAGTAATTGGAGATTTCAACAGCCACTCGGAGAGATGGGGATACTCTGACACAGACAGCAGAGGTGACGAAGTGGAAGATTGGGAGATAGATGAAAATCTCTCCCTAATCAATAGGCCGGAGGATAGCCCTAGCTTCTATTCAAGAACATGGCATACCACCTCGACTCCAAATTTGGCCTTCTCCACACAGGACATACACCATAAAATAGACCACCAGGTGCTAAACCAACTGGCAGGTAGCGACCACAGGCCGATCAGGCTAACCATTGACATGGAAGTAAGCCCACAGGAAACAAAACCGCTGCCACGTTGGAATTACAAACGAGCCGACTGGGACAGATTTGCAATCCTGACAGATGGGCTGTGTGAAACCATCAACACACGAAACACCAAAATGAAGACCATGGTAGAGAGCCTAAGCAAGGCAATAATGCAAGCCGCCACTGAAACCATCCCAAGAGGAGCTAGGAAAAACTATCAGCCCTACTGGAATGATGAGTTGCAGAAAGTGGAAGATGCAGTAACAAATGCTAGGAACATGGCAGAGCGAGAAAAATCCATGGAGGCAAACATCGCCCTCAAAGCCGCCGCGGCGAAGTACAAACACACTCTCAAGCAAACAGCAAGAGAAAGCTGGAAAAACAAAACGGAAAGTCTAAACCTGGACAAAGACGGGAACAAGCTATGGAAGCTAGTCAGAGCCATGAACGACGAAACCCCGTCAAATAAACAAATTACTATCAGGCAGGGCGAGAACTTGATCACAGGCCTTTGTCGATCACTATGCCAGAGCAAACCACATCGAGGTCCCTGCAGATAAGCATACAGACATTAGCGAAGAGCTAAAGGGGCACGAAAACATGAATACGGCACCTGAAGAGCACATGATGGCCAAATTAACAATGCGTGAAATGGAAGAGGCTATGAGAACACTAAAGAAAAGGAAATCTCCCGGAAAAGACGGGATAACAAACGAAATGCTGATGGGGCTGGACCAAACAGCGAAGAGGAAACTGCTATCGGTCCTGAACCAAAGCTGGAAAAGGGGAATTGTACCACAGGCATGGAAAGACGCAATACTGGTACCAGTACCAAAAACAGGAAAGGACAAAACAGATCCAAATGGATACAGGCCCATAAGCCTACTGAGCTGTGTCGGCAAGCTGATGGAACGGATGATAAACACCAGACTGATGTGGCATCTGGAAGAAAAACGAATACTAATTCCACAGCAAGCCGGCTTTAGACAGCACAGATCCACTGAGGACCAGGTCATACTCATAGCCCAGGAGATAGAAGATGCCTACCAGGCACAGAAACACACAGTAGCTGTTTGGGTGGATCTGGAAAAAGCATTTGACAAAGTCTGGAAAGATGGTCTGAGAGTCAAGCTAAGAAGAAGTGATGTTTGTGGGAAGATGTACAAGTGGATCAACCACTACCTCAAACAAAGAACGGCCAGAGTCCAAGTACAAGGGCAGATGAGCAAAAAGGTGACACTCGAGCAGGGAGTACCCCAAGGGGGAGTACTGTCACCCACACTCTTCCTGGTATATATAAACGATATTACAGAGAATATACCAAAAAGAGTCCATAGCTCAATGTTTGCAGACGATATGGCTATGTGGACCTCTGAAAAGAATCTGACCATAGCAAGAAATCGGATGCAGACGGCCCTAACATCGCTGGAAGAGTGGGCGAACTCATGGCTGGTCAAAATAAACGAGGAGAGAACCACATGCACAATATTCTCGCTTTCATTAAAACCCCAAAGTACCAAATTAAGTCGAAATGGCAAATTCCTACAGCCAAACGACAACCCAACCTATCTGGGAGTCACATTTGATCGGCGCATGACATGGAAAAGTCAGATCGAGAGAAACCGAATGAAAGCCAGAGAAAGAATGGCAATCATGAGGAAACTTGCTGGCACAAGCTGGGGAGCAGACGAAGGCATACTAAAGAAACTGTACACTGGAAGAGTGAGACCAGTTCTCGAGTATGGCATTGCGGCATGGACAACAGCAGCGAAGGCGAATTTCGATAAAGTTAACAAACTTCAAAACCAAGCCATGAGAATTATAACAGGTGGCATGAAGTCAACGCCAATTGTAGAACTTGAAAAGATTACAAAACTGCAATCCATGACCGATAGAAGAGACTGCAGAGCCCAGCTGCAGTCAGAGAAACTCCGAAGACTGACCGACCATCCAATGCACCAGAGACTAAACAATTTGGGAAATGGGAAACTAAAGCGGAGAAACTTTGCAGAAATAGCCAAAGCAAAGATGCACGAAGATCCCATTAACGCACTAACAACACCAAAACCCATCACTACTGTACGAAAACCTACCTGGAGGCAGGATATATTTCCAAAGGTGGTAGAAAATATACCAGGTATTGCAAACAAAAACTGCCAGACTGAAAAAGAAAGGAGAGATACTACCCTAAGCTTCAAAACGAAAAGCTACCCAAGCATGGACTGGACCCATGCATACACCGACGGTTCTGTAACAAACACAACACAGAACGGAGGGGCAGGAGCATTTCTGAACCTGCCAAATGGCAGAAAAATAACACTGTCATTCGCTACTGGTAAGTACACAAGCAATTTCAGAGCAGAGGCAGAGGCACTGAGGGCGGCAGTGGAAGAAATGGTGACACACAGTTAAAATGAAAGCCATATAGTCCTGCTGACAGATGCTCTCGCCGTAGTCACAGCGCTAAAAAGCCAGAAAAACACTGAGCTTAATGACTTAAGAGCAGCACTCTGCAAACTGTGCCAGCAGTCCGCACCAAAAAGGGTAGTGGTACAGTGGGTCCCATCACACTGCAAAATCCAAGGCAACGAGTAGGCAGACAGACTGGCAAAAGAAGGTGCAAGACTACCACAAACAGATACCAGTATGACGTACGAAGAGTCAAAACGGCTTATCAAAGCCAGATACATGACCAAATGGGAAACCGAACATACTGGTTACACCAAAAACGATGCCTATTACCAGTTGAACCGAAGATAGCAGGTCGTTGTCTTCAGACTTCGCACTGGCCACAATAGACTGAGGTACCACCTATTCAACAAATTGAAGATAGGGTGTACCGACGAATGCCCGTGCGGTACTGGAAAAATGACTGCTGAACATCTGCTGCAGAACTGCCCGACATACGAGGATCAGAGAGAGCAGATGTGGCCATCACCAGTAGAACTGCAAGACAAGCTCTATGGCAGTGGCGACAGCCTCAGGATGACCGCCACTTTTTTCGAAAAAATAATGGTTACTGTCTGACTGTGTACGCAGAAGAAGAAGACGTTAGCAAGAATATAAAACAATTATGGTTTTTTTTCAACAAGATGCAGAGATCCTGTCAGAACGGGCAATGTATACAACATATTACACAATCTGGTGAAGAACTGAAACGCTAGTCCAGTCAGGCGCAACCTACTGACCAGGACATCGCGTCAGGGTCAGACACAATAACATTGACTAAAACCATAATCTTATCTTCCATGTTGCATTTCCTGGAAACAGGTTGTTTTCTAGGCAGCATGACTGAGGACATGCAGATCAATGTGATCCCTGTAGTAGTTAGCGCCAGACAGATGAAGGCAAGCATTGCACATCCGCCTGGAGGACCGCGGGTCACCTTCATAGCACGCTCGGGATGTCAGGAAAGCTACTACAACCTGCACTTAACGTCCTTTTCAGGGCCCACAAAAGATTAAACTTACTCATTGTGGGCATTAAACAACAGCAATAGAGTCTGTCGACATTTATCAATACCTCATACCAAAGGTAAAAACACGCAAGTCCCAGCAGTACGCCCATGTAATGCGATTTAGTGGATCATCAAACAAGATACTTAAAAGATTAGTTCCCAAAAGAAGAAAAAAGGTTGTCCAAAGAGACGCTGGACAGAAGATGTTCCAAAGTGAACAGACATAACCTTGAAGATACCAAGTTTAAAGAGACGCTGGACAGAAGATGTTCCAAAGTGAACAGACATAACCTTGAAGATACCAAGTTTAAAGAGACGCTGGACAGAAGATGTTCCAAAGTGAACAGACATAACCTTGAAGATACCAAGTTTAAAGAGACGCTGGACAGAAGATGTTCCAAAGTGAACAGACATAACCTTGAAGATACCAAGTTTAAAGAGACGCTGGACAGAAGATGTTCCAAAGTGAACAGACATAACCTTGAAGATACCAAGTTTAAAGAGACGCTGGACAGAAGATGTTCCAAAGTGAACAGACATAACCTTGAAGATACCAAGTTTAAAGAGACGCTGGACAGAAGATGTTCCAAAGTGAACAGACATAACCTTGAAGATACCAAGTTTAAAGAGACGCTGGACAGAAGATGTTCCAAAGTGAACAGACATAACCTTGAAGATACCAAGTTTAAAGAGACGCTGGACAGAAGATGTTCCAAAGTGAACAGACATAACCTTGAAGATACCAAGTTTAAAGAGACGCTGGACAGAAGATGTTCGAAAGTGAACAGACATAACCTTGAAGATACCAAGTTTATGGGGTTGGACAGAGAAAAGACGACAAATGATTCTCGAAGAAACAGCGAGGTTTGGTTGCCCCTACTACGTCCTAGGGTTAAGGGAAAGACAAGACGAGACGATGGGATATTAATACACAGGAATAAGAACTGTCTTTTCTTGTGTGTCTAATCTACATGTGCCGTGAGGCTCAGTGTGAATCGTAGTTCTCCTACAGAGCTAGAAGCGTCACTGAAGTAGTTCTCATCCCATCAGGTTTTAGGTTATGCGCAGCTTTTGCAATCTGTCGGGTTCTCGGACTGTCACAGTTTCGAAAACTCGATCGCCATACGTTGTAGGTGCACAGAGGTAGTTGATTAGGTTGCATTTTCATTAGGTGGCCGAAACACTTGATTTTCTCTAAATTCATTCACATAAATGCTGCGTCAAAGAGAAGAGGACCCAATTGAGACAAGTTAGCAAGCTTAACAACCTAGGCACATACACAACATCAGAAAGAAGATAAAATTACAAAATAAAGATGCAGAGTAGCCCAATCTAAAACAGTCTTCCAGATCATGAAAGGAATATTGTGCAGCAAAAACATGGAACTGAGAAAGAGAGTCGTTGCATACTACGTGGAACCAATATTTATATTTGGCAGTGATTCATAGACAATCAGCAAGCAAGCGCATATATCTTTGGAAGAAATCAGATTAATGCGTATATTGAACCTGTCAATATTCCTCTATGCTTGTGAGACATGGACAATTACAGATAACCTGCATCGGAGGTTACAGGTCTTGGAGATGAGATGTTTCTGAAGACTTTTAAACGTCACTTTCAAAGATCGAGTCACAAATGAGGAAATACGAGATAGAATTACAACAGCAATAGGGCCTTTTGAAGACCTCTTGGCAACTGTCAAAAGAAGGAAACTCGCTTGGTACGATCACATACCGAGATGAAATGGTCTTGTAAATTCGATCCTCCACGGAAAGGAGCAAGGCAGACGACGAACAGGCCGTCCCAAAAAGAGGTGAAAGGACAACATAAAAGAATTGACCAATCTCCGACCACAAGAGGCACAGGCAGCGGCCGCTGACAGAGAAGGGTTACGTGGTGTTGTGAGGATGTCTTCATGTGTGCCCCAACAACCTCACCGGTTACGGTCACCTGAACTGACCATTGGAGTGTAGATTCACTGCCTCCCTTTTCATTGCTCACCGTGGTAGGTCTATCTGTGTACACGTGTGTGCAAGAATTGCAAGGGATCCGTTAACACAGGATAAGAAGAAAATGCAAACTCTGTGAAACCAAAGACGGATTAAATTCCCATTAAACAATAATAACCCCTTGATGTTCCAGAACTTCTTCTTCTTCTTCTTCTTCGTACGCAGACAGTAACCATTATTTTTTTCGAAAAAAGCAGCCGTCATCCTGAGGCTGTCGACACTGCCATAGAGCTTGTCTAGTGTTGCCACTAGTGATGGCCACATCTGCTCTCTCTGATCCTCGTATGTCGGGCAGTTTTGCAGCAAATGCTCAGCGGTCATTTTCCCGGTACCACACGGGCATTCGTCGTTGCCACCTATCTTCAATTTGTTGAATAGGTGGTACCTCAGTCTGTTGTGGCCAGTGCGAAGTCTGAAGACCACGACCTGCTCTCTTCTGTTCAACTGGTAATAGGCATCGTTTTTGGTGTAGCCAGTATGTTCGGTTTCCCATTTGGTCATGTATCTAGCTCTAATAAGCCGTTTTGACTCTTCGTATGTCATACTAGTATCAGGTTGTGGTAGTTTTGCACCTTCTTTTGCCAGTCTGTCTGCCTACTCGTTGCCTTAGATGTTGCAGTGAGATGGAACCCACTGCACCACTACCCTTTTTGGTGCGGCCTGCTGGCATAGTTGACAGAGTACTGCTCTTAAATCATTAAGTTCAGTATTTTTCTGACTTTTAAGTGCTGTGACTACGGCCAGAGCATCTGTAAGCAGGACTATGTGGCTTTCATTCCTTTTACCTGTCACCATTTCTTCCACTGCCGCCCTCAGTGCCTCTGCCTCCGCTCTGAAATTGCTTGTGTATTTTCCAGTAGCGAATGAGATGTTCCAGAACGATCCATCAGAATACGATGGAAGGTGAAAAAGACAAAAAGAGACATTCGGAAAAAGTTTAACTTATTGTTGGTTTATAAATTCCATTTTAATCAGAAATAATAATAATACTTTGACTACATCAAGAGCCTCGGTGGTCTGGAGAGAACAGTGATAAAAGGTATGGTGCCAGGAACAAGAGGCAGGGCTAGGCCAAGAAGACGATGACACCAAGATATCCAGGAATGCCTAGGTATGTTTCTGGCGGAGGCTAGAGTTTTGGCAAAAGAAAGAGTTTCTTTAAGACCGACTGTGATGGGAGTGACGTGCTATAAAGAACATGCTACATGATGATGATGAACGCCTTGAATCCAAAGTTTTCCGAACATTTGAAATCGGTCTACTCTAGGCACTAACGTTGTACGTCATAACTTGAATGCAACTGTAACGAATAATCAGTGGAAATAAAACACAAGTATTGCTCACGAAGGCCGGTCTTGAAACGTCTACAAACTTATCTCTTTAAAAATGAATGGCAAATTATACAATGAGTTTAAACACTTGCTATAATTAGTTTTGTTCCACTCATTTATGGCCCTTTAAATATTTCTGGTAATTTCTCTCCTGTCCCAGCTTCAAAAACATCACATTGATTGGTTTAATGGGATGTCGGACAGAAACATGTACACACTTAAGAGAGCGCCATTACGGCTACTATGCCACCCAAGACGCGTGGTGTGATACACAGGGCTCTCACGTCACAAGCGTTTCACATTGGCAGGTAAACAAACATGTTTATTATGTTTATTAAATATGAAATGGTCTTGTTTGTGTGCTCATTTGGTGAATTGGAGTTTACTTTTTTAAAGGGTGTTTAAACAGCGCAGCCACTTAGGTAGAAAAAGTGAAAGTACCAGGGGAAGCAACTGGATAAACAAATGTAATGGTGATTACAGGAAGTATAGACAAATGTTGCGGAATCTCTGCCGACAATCTTTGCGTTTGCAGACTTTAGAAGACTGAAATTGGTTTGGAACTAATCTTTCATCGTATTTATATATTTCTAATTCTTGTGATTTCTGTTTCTCATCAGTTCACTAGACACACACAGTAGCAGTAGTTTTTAGTCTTAGCCTCGCTAAAGGACGACATGACCTTGGAGTGGTAAACAACCCACTCCACGTAGATTTTTTTGTTTTGTTTTCTCTCTCATTACGCAGTTGTCGTTTCATTTCTCCGTGTTTCAAAAACTTCTCTTCGGCATACGTCAGGTGGCCATTTAGGATACATCTTCACTTGGATCGATCTGTAGGTCAGTCTTCACGGACTCATGTCCACAGTTTCTATATCTCGTCTACACACACCTTTAAACCTCACCTGTGGTCGGCCGACTGTTCTCTTACCATCGGCGGACTGTTCTCTTACCGTCAACCAGCTGTCCATGGAAGATGTCTTTGGGAATGCGTCTACCTCAATGTGAAGAAAACGCCAAAACTAACATAGTCTTCGCTGTCAAATAAGAGTGTACAAGCTTGGGGGACTGGTGTGAAATTGCACCTCTGAATTTGTCACTCTATCCTTCTTTGTAATGCCAAGACTGGATCGAAGTCATCGTAGATTAAATGTGTTGAACTTGTGCTCTTTTTTTGGCATTTGCTGTACAACACATTCCTTCTTCTTCTTCTTCTTCTGCGTACACAGTCAGACAGTAACCATTATTTTTTCGAGAAAAGCGGCGGTCATCCTGAGACTCTCGCCACTACCATACAGCTTGTCTTGCAGTTCCACTGGCAATGGCCACATCTGCTCTCTCTGATCCTCGTATGTCGGGCAGTTCTGCAGCAGATGTTCAGTGGTCATTTTACCAGTACCGCACGGGCATTCGTCGGTACTCCCTATCTTCAATTTGTGTACAACACATTCCAATGCATACAATTTCGTTCTTTCATTGAACTCAAAACAATAGAACATCATTCGTCTTCTTCTTCTTGTACGTGATGTCAGATGGTGCAGTATAGCTGCAACACTCAATTTGGTTGACTCTACAGCTGAATCTAGTAATTTGCAGTGTGGTTTTGGTTATAATGATTAGACTGCCAGCTCCATGCACATCCCTACTTAGCTGCATCTTACGATCTAATGGGAAAAAAACAATCGCCCTATTCTGATTATCCTAGTAACCATTTGAATGTCCAATTCCGATTCTGAACCACTAGTTGGGACCGTAAGCACATCAGAGAAAGAGCTGAGAGGAGCCAGCGACCAATAGCTGATCAAGTTTCTATTACGTCTCCTAGTGGTAGTCCTGGAAACGGACTGCATCCATGTCACACACATACACACACACGCACGCACGCACACGCACGCACACACGCACGCACACGCACACACACAAATGCACGCACGCACGCACACACACACAAATAAATACGCGGTGTGTTCAAATTTTATCCGATCTTGGGGCAGATACAATTACTCACCTGCAGGTATGAAACCTTAATCCCCTTCAAAGTTCTCTCCTTGAAACTCCACACACTTCTCCCAGCGGTCCTGCCATTGCTGAAAACATGTAAGGAAATCATCTTTGGGAATTGAGTACAGCTGGGTAGTCGCACTATACATAATGTCTTCTCGTGACTCAAACCTGGTCCCTTTCAGCTTGAGGAACAGCCAACAATGCGAAGGAGCCATGTCGAAAGAAAATGGAGCCTGGCCAAGAAAGTCTGAATAAGGAACGAAGAATGGGTTGGAGCGTGGTTATTATTGAGTTGACAAATGTCCGATGTCCGCAGGTCTGATTCTTTGAGTTGAACAGCATCACAAAGGCGACGGAATACCTCCAAGTACTGCTCTTTGGTAATTTTTCATCTTGTCGTGCATACTCGGGATGCACAACTCCCACGGGTCTGACTGCCAGCGACTGACACAATTTGTGGTTCGGACAAATTCGCGCGTGCGCATGGCGGTCCCCTATTCCTCACACCCAAAGGACAACGCCCATACTTTATTTATTCTTTTTTTGCGCTCGCCTTATTTATCTATTCCCCAAGGCGGTGTGCGTTGTACTGTGCTTTAAAGTTTGCGCCTGTCGGCCCAGTGCATCTGACTTCAGCCTGCATTTTATGTAAGAGTCTGCTTCCTCCTGAATTGTCTAAGGGTTTCCTTCCCCGGGGTAATTGCCGGTGCTGTGATGGGGATCGAACACAGCACCTTCGGATCATGAGCCGTGTCACTTAACCACTAGCTCACGCCGTCCCCTTTATACTTTATTTATTTCCACGGACAAAACATTTAGGTCGGATACTCCTTGAACTCACCTCGTGTATGTGTGTGTATTTATGTACATCTTGTTGGGTGGTTGGTTATTGGTTATTATATATATATATATCCATCGTCCTGTGGGATCTTGTCTTTTAACCCAATGTCATATAGTAGTATTTGCAAATGTTTGTGAGCTGTTGTTTATTTTCGTACAAAGTGTTCCATTTGTCTGGACTCTTTCCTATCACCGGCAAGCGTAGAAAATTCAAAAAGATGGTGGTCAACAGTTTGATAGGGATGTGTGCACAGCCCACACTCTGGACTATGGTTTGATTTGATTCTCTTTAAGTGACTGTTAAGAATACGAAGTAGGAAAATGGTACTTTGTTAAGAATACAAAGTCGGAAAATGGTGCTTTGATCTTTCCTTTTCAGTAGGTTAATGTTGTCTCTTGGATTCGGGATGGCCATATGTTTGTCTCCCAGTATTCTTAATTGCCCATCTTTTCAGCCAAGCATCTTTATTCGCATTCAGCAGTTGTTTGACTGTCTGTTGTGTTGTTGGTGTATATTGTTCTTCTTTGAATGGATACGTGTGTATACTGTTGGGTCAGCATTTAAGACCACCATGTAAGCAGAATATGGAGTCCATATAGAATATCCAGGCAGAACATCAAATGAGATGTTTGATGCCTGTACAGAGATATGTTAAATCTATGAGGCAGAAATAACAGCTCTGTACCACTTGAGGACTGTATTTGATGCTTTCCCCTCAAACGTGCAAATCAGTGTAAATTTTACATTATCTGCTATTCAAGCTCTAGAAGACTGTGGTTATTGTAAGCCTGAACTTACCCAAATATCACTAGATGCCAACCAACATCTCACATCACATGAAGCCAGAATAGTGTTACAATGGATCCCTGGTAACTTAAATACACCAGAAATGACAAGGCAAACATACTGGCTAAGACAGGATTAAGTCAAGAACAGTATATACATGAATCATTGTCATCATCAACAGGTGCCCTGCCGATTGACGCTGGGGATCATAGACCTTCATCCACTTCTACAACGAGTGTCGTTTACTAGCATCTGTTTGTCGCCTGTGCCAGTCTCTCATACTGTCCACCATCTCTCTCGAGGATCCTCTGTCTCTCTTTCCTGCTATCTTTCCCGTTGTCACAACGTGCTCCAAGCCACCTCCACTAATAAAATGCTCTAAATAGGATGACTGCCTTGCTCTGGTCCTTGCAATGAATTGTATTTGTGTTTCTGCCTCTTCGAGTATTGTAGCATATATATATATATATATGGGATCAAGATGCTAAGCAGCGCATGAGCTGCAGTGGTCAGCGACTCATAGCTGACTGCTAGCTTCAGGGCCAAAGCTGCGGTGATCCTGGAAAACAGACTGCAGCAGGGCAGACTGGCTAAGGATAAGGGATCGTAGAGGGAAGGCTAACCCGGTACTCTAAAAATGCTTGCTGAAGTCAGATGTGTTGGACCAAATGGTGCAAATATCGCAGTCAAGCTGTAAACTATGACACAACGAATTCCGTTCTCTTGACTACATTCTGCTACTTAAGCCCTTTCAGTGTTAGGTAATGGGAGATTGAGAATGAACGAAGCCAAGACATATATATATATATAAATATATATATATATATATATATATATATTTAAAAATTACACGAAACACCAACTAATGAGAATTCTTAGTGACTGTAGCTACACGCCTACATGATGTGGGCACAAAGCCACTTATATTTTTTGTAGCAATAGAAATAAAGTATGAGATACAGATTTTTTCATCATGTTCTTAGTGATCTTTATGATTAGCTCATCAGCGTTGTTGCGGGTGCCTGCTTCGTCTCAAACGATCTCTGTCTTGGACCAGTAAGTCCAGTGGATGGTACGAATGTCACCAGGGGCGTCTCGGATGATGTTGCTGACTGCATAGGAATCTGACCAAGGCATTGGATATCTTCTCTGCGGTCACTTCAACATTTTATTAAGATATCAAAATATAAAATACAAACGGGTTTCATTGCTTTGGGGGACACATGAAGGGAAATGAAGTCCAACACAAAAATATATGTTTCACATCAAATCTCAAAGCTGTTCTTTTTACGACTCGAAAAGGTAGATACAGAAAACAGACACCAAATTGTAAATTTTTTTCATGAATGTATTCTTGCGCAG
Source organism: Ariolimax columbianus (assembly GCA_036924085.1). Lineage (NCBI taxonomy): Eukaryota > Metazoa > Mollusca > Gastropoda > Stylommatophora > Arionidae > Ariolimax > Ariolimax columbianus. Next base: position 53,103,193 of record JAVGWX010000018.1, read on the forward strand.
AATAGAGACATTGAAATGGAATAAGATCCCTAATCTTGAACTATTGGAATGAACCAAAGAGAAAGGAGAGTTTGAAATGGAATAAGATCCCTATCTAGAACTGTTGGAAACAACTAAAGAGAATAAAATAATAATAGCTATCCATCGTTGTCGATGAGGACCGCCGACATCATCCTTGTCACAGATTCCCCTGTTGGTTGTGGGTGCGCATATAGCTCAACAGGCCAATGTGGGCATGGAAACATCTGCTGAATAACGGGCACACCAAATAAGTGGAAGTTGATGGTGTTCCCGCTGCTCGTGATTTCCGGGTCTCACATCTGCTCTGGGCGTTCACAACTCTGTGGTCATCGCTGCTAGCTACATCCGCCTTGGCCCAGCCTTTCCAGTTAGATCTGTTTTGCGCAAGATATTCCCAGGTGGTGATATCTATCTGGCATGTACATAATCAGACATGTCCAGTGAAATATGATGCGTGGAGAAGACGTTAACGATAGATAAGACATACATTAAGGACAAATGTCAAACAGTCTCTGTTCTGGAACACCCCCCCCAAAAAAAAAAAAAAAATCAGCATTAGAGGAATCCAAAATTAACACATTTAGAAGAGAACTCGAGACAAACATAGAGCAGACGGGAAAGATCTAGACTGAATTTGAACAAATGGCACAGGGAATTAGGATTCCGCGTGTGTTTGTTGAAAGCATGTGCTCCGCCGGGAGTTGTAAGGCTGTAATAGTCTTAAATAATATGGAATATTGTTTGTAGAGTTCTACTTGAATCGAGTATTGTTTAAAAGGTTTGACTGAATGAACAACCCCCCCCCCCTCCCCCACTCTTTCTCCCTTCCCATTTAATAAAAAACTAAAACGTAATACAATGTAGTCTCTAACACTTCATCCCTGACTGCAATAGCCTAGAAAGACACCTGACAAAAGTTCAACCAACTGGAAGACATGTGCAGAGACATTGACGACCCTGGACCACAGTCGTAGCAGTACGCCCAACATGACACAAGTAGTATTGACAAGAAGCAAGCAATCAGCGAATGGGACAAGCAAATGGTCCGTGATAGCAGATATTCTAGTTGACAACTTCTCAGATTTATTGGGATAAATTTTGATTTGGACATAGAAATATGGTGAGAAATAAGCAATTGTTATTTGGATCTAGAAAGATTGTGAGAACTAGGCAATTTTGATTTGGATATAGAAATATGGTTAGAACTATACAATTGTTATTTGGATCTTGAAAAATTGAGAGAATCGGGCAATTTTGATGTTGGTTCTGAAAATATGGTGAGAACTAAAAAAAATGATTTTAGTTCTGCAAATTTTGTGAGAAATAGGCAATGTTGATGTATGTTCTAGAAATATTGTGAGAGCTAGGCAATGTTGATGTTGGTGCTAGACATATGGTGAGAACTAGGCAATGTTGATGTTGGCTCTAGACATATGGTGAGAACTAGGCAATGTTGATGTTGGTTCTAGACATATGGTGAGAACTAGGCAATGTTGATGTTGGTTCTAGACATATGGTGAGAACTAGGCAAGTTGTCCTGAGCATTCCACCGGCGTTTGTGTGTATGACAAGGACATGAGTAGCAGCACTGCCCCACAGAGAGAATGTTGTAAGAGGCGACTAACTGTGTCACATGGCATAAGAGATGATAGTGGGATTCCAGAATTACAGTTATGAGAAACGACTCACAAAAACCGGCCTACAGTGTCTCAAAGAGAGAAGAATTCGTGGTGATTTAATACAGGTTTATAAGATGATCAGAGGAATCGATAAATTAGACTATAACAAGTTTTTTTAAAATACAACCACCTACAATAACACGAGGGCATAGCTACAAGCTGACTAAAGAGAGGCCCAGATTAGATATTAGGAAATATTTTTTTAGTTAGAGAGTGGTGTCTGCTTGGAATGCATTGCCAGGGGAGGTAGTGGAGGCAGGGACAGTTAATGCATTTAAGAATAAACTGGATGCGCATAGCTTTTAGAGCAAGGTGATGTAAATGTAACTGGTTGTATACCGACTCTGCAGGGTCTTCTAAACCAGTATAAAAACGTTAAGTTATAACACTGGCCATGGTAAGGTGTTTTGTTTAGAGAAAAGCGCTCTTTATTCCCCAGCCTCATAAATCCTCTTGGTGAAGCACAGCAATGAGAATAAGTGCTGTATTGATATGTGTCTTTGAAAGGTGTTTTGTTTGTAGACTTTTCTCTGAAAGGTGTTTTGTTTGTAGAGTTTTCTCTGAAAGGTGTTTTGTTTGTAGAGTTTTCTCTGAAAGGTGTTTTGTTTGTAGAGTTTTCTCTGAAAGGAGTTTTATTTGTAGAGTTTTCTCTGAATGGTGTATTGTTTGTAGAGTTTTCTCTGAAAGGAGTTTTGTTTGTAGAGTTTTCTCTGAAAGGAGTTTTATTTGTAGAGTTTTCTCTGAATGGTGTATTGTTTGTAGAGTTTTCTCTGAAAGGAGTTTTGTTTGTAGAGTTTTCTCTGAAAGGAGTTTTGTTTGTAGAGTTTTCTCTGAAAGGAGTTTTGTGTGTAGAGTTTTCTCTGAGTGGTGTATTGTTTGTAGAGTTTTCTCTGAAAGGAGTTTTGTTTGTAGAGTTTTCTCTGAAAGGAGTTTTGTTTGTAGAGTTTTCTCTGAAAGGAGTTTTGTTTGTAGAGTTTTCTCTGAATGGTGTATTGTTTGCAGAGTTTTCTCTGAAAGAAGTTTTGTTTGTAGAGTTTTCTCTGAAAGGAGTTTTGTTTGTAGAGTTTTCTCTGAAAGGAGTTTTGTTTGTAGAGTTTTCTCTGAAAGGAGTTTTGTTTGTAGAGTTTTCTCTGAAAGGAGTTTTGTTTGTAGAGTTTTCTCTGAATGGTGTATTGTTTGTAGAGTTTTCTCTGAATGGTGTATTGTTTGTAGACTTTTCTCTGAATGGTGTATTGTTTGTAGAGTTTTCTCCATGGTGTATTGTTTGTATAGTTTTCTCTGAATGGTGTATTGTTTGTAGAGTTTTCTCTGAATGGTGTATTGTTTGAAGAGTTGTCTCTGAATGGTGTATTGTGTGTACTGTTGTCTCTGAATGGTTTATTGTTTGAAGAGTTGTCTCTGAATTGTGTATTGTTTGAAGAGTTTTCTTGGAATGGAATATTGTTTGTATTTCCTTTTTTTTCTAAGTGCGTATTATTTGTAGAGTTTTCTCTGAATGGTGTATTGTTTGTAGAGTTTTCTCTGAATGGTGTATTGTTTGTAGAGTTTTCTCCGAATGGTGTATTATTTGTAGAGTTTTCTCTGAATGGAGTAATGTTTGCAGAGTTTTCTCTGAATGGAGTAATGTTTGTATAGATTTCATTGAAATCGGCAAGTTTGGTCAACATTGCACAGGCTTTTGACCTAGTGAATGGTCAAGCGTACACATCCATGAGTTGGAGAGTCGTCTACACTAGACCGTTTGGAGCATGACGCAATCACCGCTATGACGCGCTGTAAGCGTGTAATTGCCATACTCTGGTCTCTGTCTCGCTTAATTTCCTACAAGTAGTCAATTTGGATATTCAAACAAATAAAAAGTGTTCTGCGTGAGGAGAATGACCGTGTCATATCAAACAAATGTCTGCAGAAATAATCATTGATAAAACGCACAACGTGCTTTTTCACAGTCTCCGTGCAAGGGGCCAACTGTAGTTGTAGCTCCATGCTTATGATGGTTGTATAAAAAAGAACAAGATAATTTGGTTTCGTTTAGACCTCTGCGTTTATTTGGTGAGGTAACCATACCGATTGGGGAAACGTCATTATATGTAATCTGAACCTGGTCCACGAAATGCACATTTGAAAGATAAAGAGGAATCTAACAAGTAAAGAGTCGAGGTGGGAGTACCTGGCACCATAAAACCGGAATATTCTGAGAAAATGAAGCATGAAATCATAAGTGTTTATTTATCTAGAGGAAACAATTTTGTGGATGTTAATAAAAATTGCGAAGATAAAAGAAAGATCTAGTAGGAGAATGTGACAGGTGTAAGACAATACAATCCCTAAAAACTATCATTATATTGGTGGTAGATGAAGCCTGCAAGTAGAATGGGGTAGTTCATCTAGGAAGAGAAAATCCGACGCACCAATAAATAAACCGCACTTTCTCGTAAGGGCAGAAAGTGTTCAACATGTATTGTGTCTTTAATAAATTTAGTTTTAGGGCCAACTGCATCGCTTGCGCTGCTTAGTTCATTTAGGTATTGCTCAGCTTCTTTGATATTATGGCTGATGATGACTAAGTCATCCGAAAACATAGGATTTTTTATTTATTTTTTCGTTTTATTTCTCTAATCCAAGAGGTGGTGTGCGTTGCACTGTGGTTTTTATTTTGCTCCTGTCGGCCCAGTGCATCCGACTTCAGCACCTTTTATGTAAAGGCCTGCTTCCTCCTACATTTTCAAAGGGTTTGCTTCCCCGGGGTAACGACGGGTGCTAAGATGGTTATTTCTCCGCGTTTATGTTGATATCTCTATTTTTCCAATTACGTGTAGACAAGGTGTCCAAAGTGCTACCGTGAAATGTTCAAGAGGAAATTCGACTTTGAACTTATTCCGTTAAAAACGTAATTCCATTTAGTATATCTACTTCGACCAAGAAATTAAAAACTCTCATGAAACACAATAAGAGATCTCACGAAGGATAGCATAGGGTGGTTCAGCATCAGCCGCGTCAGGTCCACGCTTCAACAGATGAATAACAACGAAGCAATAACTCACACAGCATGGTCTTTTCAGGCATAGTATGTGGCTAAGCGGTGTAGAATCTACGAAACATTTACATTGCGCGGCTCCAAGCTACTCAACGGGCGATGGAAGCTCCAAGCTACTCAACGGGCGATGGAAGCTCCAAGCTACTAACGGGCGATGGAAGCTCCAAGCTACTCAACGGGCGATGGAAGCTCCAAGCTACTCAACGGGCGATGGAAGCTCCAAGCTACTCAACGGGCGATGGAAGCTCCAAGCTACTCAACTGGCGATGGAAGCTCCAAGCTACTCAACGGGCGATGGAAGCTCCAAGCTACTCAACGGGCGATGGAAGCTCCAAGCTACTCAACGGGCGATGGAAGCTCCAAGCTACTCAACGGGCGATGGAAGCTCCAAGCTACTCAACGGGCGATGGAAGCTCCAAGCTACTCAACGGGCGATGGAAGCTCCAAGCTACTCAACGGGCGATGGAAGCTCCAAGCTACTCAACGGGCGATGGAAGCTCCAAGCTACTCAACGGGCGATGGAAGCGGGTTTGTGTTGGGGGGGGGGGGGGGGATAATTTACCTTCCTCATCGCCTGTCATCACCAAATATGAGTTAAGTACCATTTGGAGCAGGCAGAACAGAGTGTTCCGAGATCAGAGGATGGCCGTTGATAGGGTAATCTAATACGGTTACAGAGCCTGTCTCCCACATGAACTGCATAGTGTGTGTTGTCCCAATTTACCCAAATAATAACATAGGTCCACGTAACTGTGTTCTGAATGTTGGAAATGGCAAAACGAAAAGGAAAGAATCATCCAGTGTGGATCTCAATACCTCGAATGAATTGTCCAATGTGGATCTCGATACATCGAATGAATTGTCCAGTGTGGATCTCGATACCTCGATGGAATTGTCCAGTGTGGATCTCGATACCTCGAATGAATTGTCCAGTGTGGATCTCGATACCTCGAATGAATTGTCCAGTGTGGATCTCGATACCTCAAATGAATTGTCGAGTGTGGATCTCGATACCTCGAAGGAATTGTCCAGTGTGGATCTCGATACCTCGAATGAATTGTCCAGTGTGGATCTCGATACCTCTAATGAATTGTTCAATGTGGATCTCGATACCTCGAATGAATTGTCCAGTGTGGATCTCGAAACCTCGAATGAATTGTCCAGTGTGGATCTCGATACCTCGAATGAATTGTCCAGTGTGGATCTCGATACCTCGATTGAATTGTCCAGTGTGGATCTCGATACCTCGAATGAATTGTCCAGTGTGGATCTCGATATCTCGAATGAATTGTCCAGTGTGGATCTCGATACCTCGAATGAATTGTCCAGTGTGGATCTCGATATCTCGAATGAATTGTCCAGTGTGGATCTCGATATCTCGAATGAATTGTCCAGTGTGGATCTCGATACCTTTTACGAGAAAGGAAGCAACAGGCTAACCGATTTCCCGAGTATGTTGTGAAATAGGACTTAATAGTGTCATTAGAGTTACGGAAAAGAAAATTAAGAATATTGAAGACCGTGAGTTGAAAGCAAACTTTATTAGTGACAACGATCACAAAGACATACATTTACTTTCATGCGCTCAGAAAAGACATATAAAGGTAAACAGAAAAGAAAACTAATTAATAGACACAAACGACGTAGTCATATGACGTCAGGGTCACCATGCTAAACCGTCGCCGTTTGACCCTATTTGTCGATGTGACTAAAAAGTTCTTGCTTTTTAACTCGTTAAATAGGTCTCGGATCTCAAGAGCGAGAAACGTTCCTTCTCGAGAGGCCTGTTCACGCAGCCGTCCATGCGCCACGTGTTTAATTCAAATTGGAAAGACATCATCCTCACTGCATGCATCCTAGTACTCTGCAACTCATCGAGTACAAGAAAAGTTGAAGCTACGGGCCCTTGTCGACGAAGCGGACTATGTATTAGGATCAGGTGACTATAGCGACTCACTACAAGAGAGAGCCGAATTAAGGGATTCAGCTGACCGAATAACACCAACAATTATTCCAACTGTCCAAACGTGTCGCTATTGAAGACTAGCGACTATGACATTTACGCCGAATTCGTTCTTAAAATCCGATAACTTACCACTCTCTCTATCTATACATCTCTATCTTTCTCTCCCTTACTCTATCTTTATCTCTCTCTCTCTCTCTTTCTATCTCTGTCTTTCTCTCATATCTTTATATCTTTTTTTCTCTTTTTCTGTCTCTCTGTCTGTCTCTCTCAATCTCTCTTTCTCGCTCCCCTACTCTCTCCATTTCACTCTATTTCTTTATCTCCTTTTCACTATCTCTCTGTACTGCTTTTCTCTCTGTCTCTCTCGCTCTCTGTCGTTCTCTATTTCTGTCTTGCCTCTTTCTCCCTCTGTCTCTCCGTTTCTATGTTTTACTCTTTCTCTCTTTTCTGTCTGTCTGTCTCTCCCTCTCCCAGTTTTTCTTTCGCTTCATGTCTTTCTAATCCCCAAGGCGGTGTGCGTTGCACTGTGGTTTTTATTTTGCACCTGTCGGCCCAGTTAATCCGACTTCAGCATGCATTTTCTGCAAGGGTCTGCTTCCTCCTGCATTTTCTAAAAGTTTGCTTCCCCGGAGTAACGGCCGGTGATATGATGGAGATCGAACCCAGCACCTTCTGATTGTGAGCCGTCTCACTTAACTACTAGACCACGCCGTCCCCTGGGCCCAGGTCTGACGCTGATAGCTCAACGTTTAGAAGAGCAGTGTTTATTATCGTCTGTTTAGTGGGCATGTTGAGGTTATTCGAAAGTACTCGTGCTGAGTTCTTGTAGGATTGCCAGATATAATAACTGATACAGATAAAACACATCAACCGCTGATAGAGCCGAAGACTAAAGAATGAATGCTGAGGTATAGACCACACTATGGGCCAGTTTGCTATTAATACAACCAGATATATATTCGAATTGAGCTCACATGGAAAGTAGGGAATGTAGAAGGCACAAGGATTACTGGCAAAAACGATACAATAAGAGACGAGAAGCTGTTATATCATGCTTGGAGGTGTAGAAGACGACCCACAATAGGGATGGACTGAAAACGTCAAGTACAGTTCTGTTTCCTTCGGTTTTCTTTGTCACTCCCACGGGAGTATATGGCCGCCATTCTCTGTCAAAGAAAGGGATTCTCTTTCAAAGAAAGGGACTTATCTGTCAGAGAAAGGGATTTTCTGTCAAAGAAAGGGATTCTCTGTCAAAGAAAGAGATTCTCTGTCAAAGAAAATGATTCACTGTCAAAGAAAGGGATTATCTGTCAAAGAAAGGAATTCACTGTCAAAGAACGTCTTGTACTTTTGCATTTTCGTTTCTGGAGCATTTTGTTTTACACATTGAGGTGGTTGCTAGCTCCATGCACAATTCTCTTAGTTGTCTTTTACGACATGCAGTTATATGGTCCCAGATATTACTGAGTGATAACTCAAATTTGAAAACCAAAACTAAAGAAAGGTTAGTATATGATTTAAAAACAATAAAAGTGCTTGCCGGGCATACCTGGCCACCTAGCATAGGGCACAACACGTGCTAGAGTGAACACAATGATTACAGTATTACAGCCCCTGTCTCTAGAAAATGAAAGCACGAAAGAGTGTGGTTTCGAGTCCCACAAGTTTCAATCGCCCACTGGTTTCAAAGAAATGGAGACCAACATCTAGTCATGTTGAAGATTGACGAAATAACGGAGATCCCATGTATTCGCTTCGCTTGGAACTTGACCGTCGAAAATGAAAAATAGTAAACTATTAACTGTTGTCCGGGACAAATTATAAAAAGAATGACATTCCTACAAAGTACAAAATTTACTTGCCATATGCCTTTGTAAGCCACAGTAAGCAAACAATGAAAACAAATGTACCTTGGATATTCTTCGGCTACCTGGCAACATGTTTTCAAGTTCATGCGCATTATTTCAAGTTTATGGGAGAAATATTTGTTCGTTTTTTGAAGTGATCCATTATATGGTGTCAACAGAAACGTGAAACTGATCAACATGTTTATGAAAGAAACATTTGTAGTTATTTGGGTGATATGCGGTATGATAGCGACAGAAATGTGAAACAGACCACTAAGTTTATGAAAAAAAACAGATGTGATTGTTCCGGTAATTTACTCTAGAATCGCGACAGAAATGTGAAACAGACCACTAAGCTTATGAAAAAAAACAGATATGATTGTTCCGGTAATTTACTCTAGAATGGCGACAGAAATGTGAAACAGACCACTAAGCTTATGAAAAAAACCAGATGTGATTGTTCCGGTAATTTACTCTAAAGTGGCGATAGAAACAGGAGACACAGTTTATACCAGAAACAGATGTGATTATTTAAAGAATAAACTGGACAGTGACGAGGCGGTTGGAAGACAGACTGCCAAGTTTATGAAGAAATTAAATCAATGACTTTGAGAGCAAACACAACCAAGAAGAAGAAGTTGTAGCAAGAGAAATAGTCTTAATTGTAGGGTGCAGTAATTGTAATATTGGAAGTCTTGGTGGTAGTGGTTGAAATATTATACGATTTGGGGGCTGTGGTTGTAATATTAGAAGTTTTAGGGGTAGTGATTGTAATATTAGAAGTTTTGGGGGTAAAGGTTGTAATATTAGAAGTTTCGGGGTAGTGATTGTAATATTATAAGTTTTGGGGGTAGTGATTGTAATATTATAATATTAGAAGTTGTGGGGGTAGTGATTGTAATATTATAAGTTTTAGTGGTAGTGACTGTAATATTAACAGTTTTGGCGGTAGTGGTTGTATTATTAAAAGTTTTGGTGTTAGCGATTGCAATATTACAAGTTTTGGGGAAAATGATTGTAATATTATAATTTGTATGGGTAGTCATTGTAATATTTTAAGTTTTGAGGCCAGTGATTGTAATATTATACGTTTTGGGGGTAGTGATTATAATTTAAAACATTTGAGGGGGGGGGGGTAGTGATTGTAATATTGTAAGTTTTGAGTGTAGTGATTTTAATATTAGAAGTTTAGGGGGTAGTGATTGTAATATTAGAAGTTTAGGGCTTAGTGATTATAATATTGGAGGTTTTGATGGTAGTGATTGTAATATTGGAGGTTTTGATGGTAGTGATTATAATATGGGAGGTTTGATGGTAGTCACTGTAATATTTTAGGTTTTGATGGTAGTGATTATAATATTAGAACTTTTGGGGGTAGTAATTGTAATATTAGAAGTTTTCGGGGTAAAGGTTGTAATATTATAAGTTTTGTGGTAGTGATTGTAATATTATAATATTACAAGTTTTGGGGGTGGTGATTGTAATATTATAATATTAAAAGTTTTGGGGGTGGTGATTGTAATATTAGAAGTTTTGGGGGTAGGGATTTTAATATTAGAAGTTTAGAGGGTAGTGATTGTAATATTAGAAGTTGATGGTTTAGTTATTGTAATATTGGAGGTTTTGATGGTTGTAATTGTAATATTGGAGGTTTGATGGTAGTGATTGCAATATTGGAGGTTTTTATATTAGTGCTGCATGGCTTAAAAGCCGAAGAAGAAGATTGTTAATCCAAAAACTAAATATCCCCCTAACTCCTCCCTCGCCTTACCACCCCCCCCCACCCCCCCTCCTTTTTTTTGCTAAAAAACCCCCCAGAAAAAAACAACATTTGCAATGCAAATTACAACCAACTTCCGAGCTGTGAAAAGAAACCACACACGCTTGTCATCGGCTAGAACAATTGGTTCTAGTGTTCTTATTGTTCTTGTATGGAAACCAAACAAACATGCCATCACAAGTTCCGTTTCAAACAGAGAAATGCTTTATGCAGTTTTATTTTGAGTTCTCACTTATAGCAAATATTGTTGCATGTGAATTAAATCCCATACCAGACACTTCTGTCAGTGATCTCTGCTTCTGGTGTCGGTCGATTGAAGATATATTATCATGTGTATGGTGTTGCTGTTGCTAACAATTCAGCAACATTCACGTTCTTGCCATTTGGCCCAATACAATGTAATGATATATTTATTGATTTATTAGTTGTTGTATTGTGCTATACTTCTTCTTCTTCTTCTGCGTACACAGTCAGACAGCAACCATTATTTTTTCGAAAAAAGCGGCGGTCGTCCTGAGACTCTCGCCGCTACCATAGAGCTTGTCTTGCAGTTCCACTGGCAATGGCCACATCTGCTCTCTCTGATCCCCGTATGTCGGGCAGTTCTGCAGCAGATGTTCAGTTGTCATTTTACCAGTACCGCACGGGCATTCGTCGGTACACCCTATCTTCAATTTGTTGAATAGGTGGTACCTCAGTCTATTGTGGCCAGTGCGAAGTCTGAAGACAACGACCTGCTCTCTTCGGTTCAACTGGTAATAGGCATCGTTTTTGGTGTAACCAGTATGTTCGGTTTCCCATTTGGTAATGTACCTGGCTTTGATAAGCCGTTTTGACTCTTCGTACGTCATACTGGTATCTGTTTGTGGTAGCCTTGCACCTTCTTTTGCCAGTCTGTCTGCCTCCTCGTTGCCTTGGATGTTGCAGTGTGACGGAACCCACTGTACCACTACCCTTTTTGGTGCAGACAGCTGGCACAGTTTGCAGAGTGCTGCTCTTAAGTCATTGAGCTCAGTGTTTTTCTGGCTTTTTAGCGCTGTGACTACGGCGAGAGCATCTGTCAGCAAGACTATGTGGCTCTCATTTTCACTGTGTGTTGCCATTTCTTCCACTGCCGCCCTCAGTGCCTCTGCCTCCGCTCTGAAATTGCTTGTGTACTTACCAGTAGCGAATGACAGTGTTATTTTTCTGCCATTTGGTAGGTTCAGGAATGCTCCTGCCCCTCCGTTCTGTGTAGTGTTTGTTACAGAACCGTCGGTGTATGCATGGGTCCAGTCCATGCTTGGGTAGCTTTTCGTTATGAAGCTTAGGGTAGTGTCTCTCCTTTCTTTTTCGGTCTGGCAGTTTTTGTTTGCAATACCTGGTATATTTTCTACCACCTCTGGAAATATATCCTGCCTCCAAGTAGGTTTTCGTACAGTAGTGATGAGTTTTGGTGTTGTTAGTGCGTTTATGGGATCTTCGTGCATCTTTGCTTTGGCTATTTCTGCAAAGTTTCTCCGCTTTAGTTTCCCAGTTCCCAAATTGTTTAGCCTCTGGTACATTGGATGGTCCGTCAGTCTTCGGAGTTTCTCTGACTGCAGCTGGGCTCTGCAGTCTCTTCTGTCGGTCATGGATTGCAGTTTTGTAATCTTTTCAAGTTCTACAATTGGCGTTGACTTCATGCCACCTGTTATGATTCTCATAGCTTGGTTTTGAAGTTTGTTAACTTTATCGAAGTTCGCCTTCGCTGCTGTTGTCCATGCCGCGATGCCATACTCGAGAACTGGTCTCACTCTTCCAGTGTACAGTTTCTTTAGTATGCCTTCGTCTGCTCCCCAGCTTGTGCCAGCAAGTTTCCTCATGATCGCCATTCTTTCTCTGGCTTTCATTCGGTTTCTCTCAATCTGACTTTTCCATGTCATGCGCCGATCAAATGTGACTCCCAGATAAGTTGGGTTGTCGTTTGGCTGCAGGATTTTGCCATTTAGGCTTAATTTGGTACTTTGGGGTTTTAATGAGAGCGAGAATATTGTGCACGTGGTTTTCTCCTCGTTTATTTTGACCAGCCATGAGTTCGCCCACTCTTCCAGCGATGTTAGGGCCGTTTGCATCCGATTTCTTGCTATGGTGAGATTCTTTTCAGAGGTCCACATAGCCAGATCGTCTGCAAACATTGAGCTATGGACTCTTCTTGGTATATTCTCTGTAATATCGTTTATATATACCAGGAAGAGTGTGGGGGACAGTACTCCCCCTTGGGGTACTCCCTGCTCGAGTGTCACCTTTTTGCTCATCTGCCCTTGTACTTGGACTCTGGCCGTTCTTTGTTTGAGGTAGTGGTTGATCCACTTGTACATCTTCCCACAAGCATCACTTCTTCTTAACTTGACTCTAAGTCCGTCCTTCCAGACTTTGTCAAATGCCTTTTCCAGATCCACCCAAACAGCTACTGTGTGTTTCTGTGCCTGGTAGGCATCTTCTATCTCCTGGGCTATGAGGATGACCTGGTCCTCAGTGGATCTGTGCTGAATAAAGCCGGCTTGCTGTGGAATTAGTATTCGTTTTTCTTCCAGATGCCACATCAGTCTGGTGTTTATCATCCGTTCCATCAGCTTACCGACACAGCTCAGTAGGCTTATGGGCCTGTATCCATTCGGATCTGTTTTGTCCTTTCCTGTTTTTGGTACTGGTACCAGTATTGCATCCTTCCATGCCTGGGGTACAATACCCCTTTTCCAGCTTTGGTTCAGGACTGATAGTAGTTTTTTCTTCGCTGTTTGGCCCAGCCCCATCAGCATTTCGTTTGTTATCCCGTCTTTTCCGGGAGATTTCCTTTTCTTTAGTGTTCTCATAGTATTGTGCTATACAACTTGTCTCATTTATCTGGTCTCGAAGGAAGACGCCTTTCTCTAACATTGTTGAGCGTCGAGCACTCAAAGAGAGAATGTTCAACAGTTTTGTATGGGTACTCACCTGACACTCAAGGATACGTTGTGGTTGGACTATGTTCAGTCGCTTGTTGTGTGGGGTGTGTAGGGCAATCAGCTGGAAAATGGTTCTCCGATTCCTCCTCGTTAGTTAACCGATAAATCATTTCGGCCTGGGCTTGAAACATGTCTGTAGACCTCTATCCCGCATCCTCCTTGGCCTATATGTTCATTCGCCTACTTGCCCGTTGTTCTCATGAGCTGTCTGGCCACTTGCAAAACTGTTTCCCTCATGGCCGAGTGCCCCCCATGAACACCTATTTGCCAACACATCTGAGTCGTCGTTACCAGTTGTGCCAGAGTGTGCAGGTATTTGCTGCACAACTATTTCACGATACTGGAGGTGAAAATGCTTTCAACGTTCAGAGATCAGGTCTTCCATGTCCAACATCTTTCAATGCTAGTTGTACGGATATTAAGCCTACATATTAAGCAAAGATGGCGCCATCACTGGCTGCGAGTCTACATTTCTCTACTGTTTTGGATCATTATGGATGCCGCAAGACCACGGATTTGCCTGGAATTCACACTAGTCGACGACTTACACTTGTGTTCACTGAAGCGTGGTGATGTTTTCCGTCTGGACTTGTTATTTCGTTCTTTTTTTGTGATTTCTTCCATCCGTTTATCCTGGTCTGGACGCCGACTGAATGGCACTACGCTAATACCTGTGACGTATTCCACGGGTTAGTTCTGCCGGTTCACCTTCGCGAATTTGGCGTGTGGGAATTTTAGATGCTACTATGATGAGCTGAATACAGCTGGGGAGAGATGCCAGAGTCACTCACACGCTGAGTATTGTCCATACGACCTCTTGTGGTTATCGAAAAGACACGACAAACTGCGTTTGATGCCAATCCACCTTTCTACCCTGCGGGCTACATGTTTACGGAAAGGCTTCGGTGGTAACCCCGAGGCAAAATCTGCATCCTATGCTATCTCCAGTCGTCTCGATGAATGTCTTGCCACTGGCAAAAGGTAGCTTAGGCTCTGTGAGTGAGGTTGACAAAAGGCGCAGTTTCTTTCTCACTTTAATCCAAATAACCGCGCAAGTCACCCATTTCAGCGGACAAAGCAAGAGATACGACTGTCCACACGGCTGAACAAAGAAAGTGGTCTTCATCACTTGTGATGGACAACTATTAAGCCTACAAAAATAAACATTGTTTTGGACCTTTCAGAAAAAGCCATAATATACAATATTGTACAATGCGGTTTGATGTTGTTGTTGTTGTTGTCCCATAGCTGCTGAGTAAGCCTGATATTGGAAGGACAATATTATTCTTATATAGATAGAAGTTTTCTTCAGTTTTTTCACTGCTCCGTACAGTGTGTTAGCAATTGTCGGCAGTAAATAATGTTTTTTCTTATGTCCGAATGCGCATTGCACTCAATGAGTAGGTGTCCAACTGTTTCATCAAAGTGAGAGCAATATCTGCACAAGGGAGTTGGGAGTTGATGCGGTCCAAGTGGGTATTGACTGTGGTGTGTCCGGTTCACAACTGAAATACAGGACTTCGATCTCTTCGATGTGGTTTCCTTAAGTCATCATTAATTTGTGGATGTGACATTTCGCTAAAAACACGACGATCCGTTGTCCCACTCGCCCATATGTTCATTCAGATATCCCTGGCAAAATTCTTAATAATTCGTTTTACTGCGGCTTCAAGTGTAGTGATTTTAGCTACCATATTTTGAGAGAACTTCCAGCAAGTATTTGAGAGTTCATCAGAGTATATGTCTTAGCATTATATATAAACGTCACTGTCTTTTATAGTTCACAATAGCTCTATAAAGTTTCTCTTTCACTGATGTTTCAATGAGTCAGTGCGTTTGTCTCAGTTTATTATATTTATTATGTTCAGGGTGGTTGTTCACATGTACACACGGTTGAGCTGTCAATTTCCAGTTCAATTTGCAAGTCTTCCTTTCATCACGTTAAGAAATGTATTCATTTACAGCAGGTTCTTCTAGAACGTGTAGATGTTAGGAACCTTTACCTGTTGATCCAAGTGATCTGCCACGTTACTAGTTAGACCATCTATTGTGTGACTTCATCATATCCCCATTCACTCCAGCTGGAGCATAAGGCACTGCTACAGTTGGGCTTCTTCAGGAAGCGTCTGTGCTCTTGCGATGGTGATGTATGTAGCAATTTTTTACACGATGTGGTTGCTAGCCCTATGGACAACTGTCATTAGTCGCCTTGACAAAATTAATGGGCGTACAGTAGGCCTATTCTTCCATACTGACCGATAGACAGCAGAGCATGCTGTGCAATGATAGGTCTCTAGACTCAGGGGAGATCACCTCTCGCAGTGCAAGTCTGATGCTGCCGCCAACTTTAGTTTGTCACGGACAACTATTATTATTATTAGCGAGTGTAAATTTTATAAATTAATAAAAGATAAATTGATCTTTTCTTCAATACAAAAACAAGAAAATGATAATTTCCATTGGCGCACACAGACCGCAAACTAAGATCGATATCGGTAATGAAGAAATAGGACATGTGTATTACTTTGAATACCTTGGCTTTTTAATAACAAACGACGGGGACTGTGCAAAGAAAATAACTAGACGATTGTACATAGCAATGCAGAAACTGAATAGTATGCAAAATGTGTTGCACAATACTTGCAAAGAATTACAACTGAAGATCCTCAGAACATGCGTATTCCCGGTGGCAGTGTACGGATGCAAGACGGGCCATCACACAAATATTATGAAAGAGGATCGGGGCTTTCGAGATAAATTGTAGGGAGGAGTCCTCAAAATACCTTTCGTAAAGAAAATAACTATTAAAGCCATCATCCAAGATCTGAGTGTCGAATAGAACTGGCTCATAAACCGCGTTATGTCTCGGACACTGGGGTTTGTCGGCCACATCAAGCGCCATGACGGACTAGAAAAAGCAGTTATGGAAGACATTGGTCCAGGAAGAGAAAACAGAGGTCAACCAAGAAGTAGATGGACACAAGACATCAAAGATACCCTAAACATGAACATGGAGCAGGCGAGTAGAGTGACTGCTGATCGAGATTCTTATCGAATAGCTCTGATGGCAGCGTCGTTCTGCCAAGAACATGCTACATGATGATGATGATGAGCGCAGCCTGCCCATACACCATGCCAATCACCAGTTTGTCTGTACACGATTACATGATAATGCAACGGCTTCTACACCTCTTTGGTAGAAGAGGATGGATTACGTGACGTGGATACTACCTGTGTTGCACACTGGAAGTGACAAGAATGACTATCCAGCGGCATGTACAGAGATATAAAACCTTTCTGCACAGATAAAACTGCTGCATACCTGTGTAATATGGACAGTGTATAGCAGAGACGCCATACAGTCAACCCGTTTTTACTCGAAATGTCTGCATAGGCTGCTCAGGATGAGGTGGAAGGACAAAGTGCTAACCATGACATTCTTAGCAAGACTAGCATTTTGAGCATCCAGACACTTCTGTGACTAGCTCAGTTACGATAGACGAGGGATATTGTTCGCATGCCAGATCAGCACATCCCCAAGCAGCTGTTATACGGTAAGTAAGCTCACAACAGGCAGACGCTCACGAAGTAGGAAGAGGAAAGTGTCAGAAGAAAAGCTACAGAGACTCCTTGAAACTGTCTCTGAAAAGTTTCCATACTATACCCCCTTCTGAAAATTGCTTGCACAAAACCGTACTACCTGGCACGTTAGTATCACCGAAGGTGCTCCGATCGCAGATAATAAAGCCATAGCAGAGGCTCAGCTAAAGTGTGCTGCCCGGAAGAAAAAAAAACGCATGACGACTCCACATATGTGCTCCGAATATGACAGGGTATGCTGTTTCAAGATTGATCTTTACAGCTAAAATAGAATACATTTCGCAGCAATAGTATTATGCTGGCCCGTAGACGATTGCCATGAGCAACTATTATGTTATGTAAGTGGGTCGATGTAGTCAAGAGGTTAAAGCGCTCGTCTCTCACAGTGATGAATGGAAACGGTTGGCGATCGAATCCCACAAGTTTCAAACGACCCCTTGTCTCTCGGGAGGTAAGACCAGAGTGTCTGCCTCCCGAGTTACCTCAAATCTTCTCGACCAAAAGTCTTGCCACTCATCCAAGGTAACTCGGGAAAAGAGTGCGATTGATGACCAGCGCAGCTTCTTCCTCACTTTAATCTAAATACAGCGCACATCACATTATTAAGACAAAACCGTCTGATGTTGTGGCCATCATCTCTTACAATGGGCAACAACTTAATGTAGTTGACCAGACTCATCACATGCCCACATTTTTAACCCTACTACAGACAATGAGGTAACCACGTGATCTTATCAATGCAGCAATCCTTACAGTGTATTTAAAACAAGGGTTTTTGAAACGATAAGGGAGGGGGGATCAATGATTGTTGTAGGTCTCATCTAAATAATGAGAAATGCCTGCAACCAAGTCAACCGCATATTCACGTAAATAATGAGAAATGCCTGCAGCCAAGTCAACCGCACATTCACGTAAATAATGAGAAATGCCTGCAAACCAGGTCAACCCCACATTCACGTTAATAATGAGAAATGCCTGCAACCAGGTCAACCCCACATTCCCGTGGTATCCCCTATTTTCACTAACGAACACAGGCAAATGGCGCCAAAATACCAGTCCCCTCATGGCTTTGGGATACAAATGTTAGACTCTATGTAAGGCAAACACTTCAGAAACCGCTGGCAGAGCAGATCCGCCAATAGATGCCGCTGATGCCGTCCCTATCCTCATTGAGACCTCGTCTAGCAGGGAGCATCTCTGGTCAAACAAGATACCCTGAGCAAGATAACAGTATGCTCTAGCAAGACAATGTGCTGAAGACGGAAGCAACCAGCCGAAGAACGCACCACAGCAATGAGGATGCAATATGAAAGTATGCCGATATCTACAAAATGTTATGGCGATCGGCCTGTGATGGACAACCAGGGAGCTGCAGTGCGGTTCCCCCGTCTCGAAAGGGCCCAAGCTTTAATATTGAAGGTCCTTCTCGGATGCCTCGTGTAGTCAGGAGGCACGAGAATAGAGCTACTGACCAAACAAAACCCTTTAAAATAATTCACTGAAATGCCAAAGGCGTCAGCAGCAAAGAAGATGGTTATAATAAAATAAATAGAACTTGAGAATATGAATATGTATGAAGAGCAAGTAAATGTTTTTTGCTTACAAGAAACGCACCTGAACAAAGATATAACCTTCAAAATTAGAGGCTACAAGTGCTATAGGTCTGACCGACAAGACAGGCAGAACGGTGGAATACTGACACTTGTGAGAAATAACAACAATGCATATCAGCAGGAAGTACATTTGGAGGGGACAGAGTACGAGATGATGCATCTCAAGACTGAAAGTTCAGAATTCCCCCTGTTAAATTATTGCTGTCCGAGTGATCGTCCACTGGCACCGGATACGATTGCAACAAAGGAAAGACTGATTGTGTGTGGAGACTTCAATAGCCTCTCGCAGAGCTGGGGCTGTGATCAAATGGATAGGAGGGGTGAGGAGCTAGAAAACTGGCAGGGTGAACATGGACTTATTTTGATTAACCAACCAACTGACCCACCGATCTTCTACTCGAGATCATGGCACACCACTTCTACGCAAGATTTGCCATTGCACTTGCCATGCTTGGAATGGAACATTGCACGCGTTATCGGGAAATAACTTGGAGGTAGTGACCACAGGCCAGTACTGTTGAAAATGAATTTGTGAAGGAGAGTAGTATCCTACTTCAGTGGAATTACAAGAAGGCAGACTGGCCAATGTACGAGCATCAGACTAGTGTGCTGACTAGAGATCTGACAACATATGAAGGTAGACTGGCCAATGACATTCGATGAAGAAATAAATATAGTAATCGATATATTTTGCAGATGCATGCTACAGACTGCAAGTTAAACAGTACCTAGAGAGGCTCGCAAACGATATTCGCCATAATGGAATAATGAATTAGAGCAATTGCAGAACAAGGTAGAAATCTTGAAAGCAAGCAGAGATTAGTCCATGCCAAGAGCACCACCAAAACTATTAACATGCTAAGGTCACATTTGAAAGGGAAAAGTTTGTAGGCTAGAAAGAGAAGTTGGGAAGAGAAAAGAGTCTCTGGACTTTGGAAAAGGTAAAATAAAACTGTGAAAGTTGGTAAAACTACTGGACAAAACAGATCCAAATGGATACAGGCCCATAAGCCTACTGAGCTGTGTCGGCAAGCTGATGGAACGGATGATAAACACCAGACTGATGTGGCATCTGGAAGAAAAACGAATACTAATTCCACAGCAAGCCGGCTTTAGACAGCACAGATCCACTGAGGACCAGGTCATCCTCATAGCCCAGGAGATAGAAGATGCCTACCAGGCACAGAAACACACAGTAGCTGTTTGGGTGGATCTGGAAAAGGCATTTGACAAAGTCTGGAAAAATGGACTTAGAGTCAAGCTAAGAAGAAGTGATGTCTGTGGGAAGATGTACAAGTGGATCAACCACTACCTCAAACAAAGAACGGCCAGAGTCCAAGTACAAGGGCAGATGAGCAAAAAGGTGACACTCGAGCAGGGAGTACCCAAAGGGGGAGTATTGTCACCCACACTCTTCCTGGTATATATAAACGATATTACAGAGAATATACCAAGAAGAGTCCATAGCTCAATGTTTGCAGACGATCTGGCTATGTGGACCTCTGAAAAGAATCTCACGATAGCAAGAAATCGGATGCAGACGGCCCTAACATCGCTGGAAGAGTGGGCGAACTCATGGCTGGTCAAAATAAACGAGGAGAAAACCACATGCACAATATTCTCGCTTTCATTAAAACCCCAAAGTACCAAATTAAGTCTAAATGGCAAAACCCTGCAGTCAAACGACAACCAAACCTATCTGGGAGTCACATTTGATCGGCGCATGACATGGAAAAGTCAGATTGATAGAAACTGAATGAAAGCCAGAGAAAGAATGGCAATCATGAGGAAACTTGCTGGCACAAGCTGGGGAGCAGACGAAGGCATACTAAAGAAACTGTATACTGGAAGAGTGAGACCAGTTCACTACTGTACGAAAACCTACCTGGAGGCAGGATATATTTCCAAAGGTGGTAGAAAATATACCAGGTATTGCAAACAAAAACTGCCAGACTGAAAAAGAAAGGAGAGATACTACCCTAAGCTTCATAACGAAAAGCTACCCAAGCATGGACTGGACCCATGCATACACCGACGGTTCTGTAACAAACACAACACATAACTGAGGGGCAGGAGCATTCCTGAACCTACCAAATGGCAGAAAAATAACACTGTCATTCGCTACTGGTAAGTACACAAGCAATTTCAGAGCGGAGGCAGAGGCACTGAGGGCGGCAGTGGAAGAAATGGTGACACACAGTTAAAATGAAAGCCATATAGTCCTGCTGACAGATGCTCTCGCCGTAGTCACAGCGCTAAAAAGCCAGAAAAACACTGAGCTTAATGACTTAAGAGCAGCACTCTGCAAACTGTGCCAGCAGTCTGCACCAAAAAGGGTAGTGGTACAGTGGGTTCCGTAACACTGCAACATCCAAGGCAACGAGGAGGCAGACAGACTGGCAAAAGAAGGTGCAAGACTACCACAAACATATACCAGTATGACGTACGAAGAGTCAAAACGGCTTATCAAAGCCAGATACATGACCAAATGGGAAACCGAACATACTGGTTACACCAAAAACGATGCCTATTACCAGTTGAACCGAAGAGAGCAGGTCGTTGTCTTCAGACTTCGCACTGGCCACAACAGACTGAGGTACCACCTATTCAACAAATTGAAGATAGGGTGTACCGACTAATGCCCGTGCGGTACTGGTAAAATGACAGGTGAACATCTGCTGCAGAACTGCCCGACATACGAGGATCAGAGAGAGCAGATGTGGCCATTACCAGTGGAACTGCAAGACAAGCTCTATGGCAGTGGCGAGAGCCTCAGGATGACCGCCGCTTTTTTCGAAAAAATAATGGTTACTGTCTGACTGCGTACGCAGAAGAAGAAGAAGAAGAAGGTAAAACTACTTAAAGATGAGGGTACAGAGAGAAACGCAAATAATACAATAAATAAAGATGGAAACATCATCAGAGGCATTCAAACCGCTCATCACTTCCCATACTCTTTTGCAAAAGACAGCAGCATTGAAGTTGACAGAGGAAAACTACGAAACCGCGTGAGAAACGACAACATGCAGAACGAAATGGTGCCATACCCGATGTTATACCAATCGCATTAAAAAAAACTGAAGTTTGCAATATCCAAACTGAAAATGAAAAAGTCGCCAGGAATAGACTAAATGATAAAGAACTTGGAAGCAGTAGCAAAAGCAAAGCTGCTGCAGATCTACAGCATTTGTTAGACATCAGGCAAAGTCCCACAGATCTGGAGAGAAGCAATCATAATACCACTCCACAATCCAGGGAAAGACAGTTCTGTGGCATCCAGCTATAAACCAATCAACCAAACAAACTACAACTGTAAAATAATGAAACGTATCACCAACCTGAGGCTGCAGTGGTACCTAGATCAAAACCTACTTGTGCCACAGCAGGCAGGATTTAGGAAATGCAACTCCACTGAAGACCAGGCAACAGACCTCTCATAAGAGATCGAGGATGCCGACCCGAGACTAGTAATTTGTATTAGCAGCATGGATAGACTTAAGGAAAGCTTTTGATAAAGTTTGGAATAAAAGACTTGAAGAAAATGAAAAATAATGGAGTGATGGGTAGGATGTACAAATGGATAAAAGCATACTTACGTAACAGACGAACCAGAGTACAGCTAGATGGCCTCAAGAGTAAAATGTTTTTACTTCGTCATGGTGTGCTTAGGGAGGGCTTCTTTCCCTCTACACTTTTCATAGTCTTTATCAATGACTTGATTGCTGAGCTACCACAAGGAACAAAAGTTGCAATGTACTCACACGACTTGGTAATATGGTGTACAAATGAGCATGTAACGGTAGCCACCAAAATGCTACAAAGAGCTATTGATGGTTCAACCTCTTGGATAAATAGATAGGGTATTAAAATTAACACAGAAAAATGCATCACTACGCTTTTCACTCTCTCCCCAAAACAAAAAGCTAGAGTTGTCAAGATAAATGGAGAATACCTGAGAGAAGATAAACAACCCACCTACCTTAGAGCTACATTCGATGATAGGTTGACATGAAGGGAACACGTCAACAAAACAGCCAAAAAAGTCAGGAGGAAGTTAGCGAACCTGAGAAAATAAAGTGGAACCACATGGAGAACTAGCGGGAAAATACTTAATAAAGTTTACCAACAAGGTACACGCGATATCTGGAATATGGGTCAGCAGCGTGGTGCCCTGCAGCAAATACTACACTAAAAGAGGTAGATAAGAGGCAAAACAGGCACTTATAGTCATTAGAGGAGCAACTAAATCAACACCTATAGTAGAGATGGAGAAGAAAGAGGAGGATACAAGCACTAAAAGAACGCAGAGAGACGAAGGTACTAACACAGGCAGAAAAGTCCCTCTGCATGCCGAACCATCCAATGAAAGACATATTTCAAAATTTAGCAATGGGAGGACTGAAAAGAAGTAGTTTTACGCACCATGTCAAACCACTTCGCAGATACATTATTGATCTATCTGAAGTTGACATCCGCCTAAAGTAAGTGCCAGAACAAACCCCTTGGAGAGAGGAGCATAGACTATCACTATGCATTCAAACAAAAGTGAAAGTAATATCAGACAAGGATGAACAGAACAGTGGGCAACGTAAGATAGTGACTATCAGTTTCCTGGATAAAGAATTCCAACAAGATCTCTAGATCAGAGTAGACAAATGGGTCAACACAGAATGTGGTAAAAAATTGAGGAGCAGGAGCGTACTTTAGAATACCCAAACAAAATTAGAGATACAGTCAGAGTACCTACCGGGAAATTCTATCATTCATATGATGCAGAAATTCAGATAATTAAGGTGGCAACAGAGAAACTGTTGAACCCCAATATCGGCCCACAACCTGTAGTACAAGGCGTGTTGAAATGAAAGCAGACCAAACTGCACCAAGTGAACATACGCACGATGCGCATGATGACGTCCCTTCTAGTGTAAACATCACATACCAGCCGTCAAGTTTGCTAAATGTCATTAGTTTCCTCAGCAGACCGTTGAGAACATGGCGGGTGTGCTACCGAATCCTTCCAGAGTTAACCAGCGAGCGGTGATTCGGCGTCTAACAGCTGAAGGATGTCGACCAGTTGATATTCATAGCAGAATGAAGAAAGTGTATTGTGACAAAAGTGTGTTGAAGACAACAGTGAAAAACTGGACAATGATGTTTAAAAAGGACCTGAGTTAACGTAACAATATGTATCTGACCTAATCTCAGAAGATCTTTCGAAGTATCGGAAGATGTTCACAATGGGTATGGATACTTGAGATTCTTGGTAACCACCATTTGAAATGTCCCTAGCAACACATCGAATTCTTCTTCTAGCGAACGTAAGCTCCGGCGACGGTCCATCCGAATCGCTGCATCAGTTTTGACTATGGCACATTCTGACGCAACAATATGCGCCTGGCCTGGTCTCGGAAGATCTTTCGTTAACTCACGTCCTTTTTTAAACATCGTTGTCCAGTTCTTCACTGTTGTCTTCGACACACTTTTGTTACAATACACTACCTGCATTATGCGATCAATATCAACTGGTCGACATCCTTCAGCTATTAGAAACCGAATCACGACACACTGATCAACTCTGGACGGATACGGCATCACATACGTCATGTTGTCAACGGTCTGCTGAGGAAACTATAAGTCGGAAGGTAATGAAATTTTCAAACTTATCGGTTGGTATGTGCTGTCATCATGTGAATTGAACGTATGTCACGTGGTGCAGTTAGTTCCTGTTTAATTTTAACACGCATCGAATGTTGAAGTGTCCAAGTCTGCTCTGATTGCTTCTACTAAGATACTATATGCGCCAATGGCTTTAAAATATATGATATGTACTATTGCTTTGCTAAATTCTCCGTTTATTGATTTTTCTCAATTAACTTGCTGCTCTGTTTCTGTCGTCCAATTGTCTGAAGGTTTTTTTTTTGTCGACTGGTCTATTTAAACGTTTTTCTTAATGTATTTCTGACATTTTTGTCTGCTGATTTCCGTTGCTTACCAAACTTGTTTTCTGTATCTTTAATAAAGCCATTTGCCCGATCGTATTTTCCTGTTAGTTTTTTTTTGGTAATGTTGCTATATTTTAATATATTTAATATTGTCTTCTATTTCTCTTTCTTACTTTTTTGTTGGTTTCTGTGTATATTTCCTGAGCATTGTCTCAAGGATTAGTTTTGTTTCTGTTTAAACTTCCCTTCTTCATTTTTCTTTTCTGTATCTTTGCAATATTTAATTTTGCTGTCTATGACTTGTGCACGCAATCTCTTTTACCAACTTGTCAACCAGTTTTGATCGAAATTTTAATATCTATTACCAGTACCCTTCTGTATTGACCATTTTTTGAAGTTGTTTTAACAAAGGATACCTTTTTGATGTGGTGACTTTAAATTGATCTTTCATTTCCTTGTTCGCGAGGAATCTTTAACTAAACTTTCATTTGTAGAGTTATATATTTGTTTGTCTTTTAAATTGTATTGTTTTTTTAAGTTTTTATCTGGTTTTGTGGTTGTTTTTTTAGGTTTTTTGGAGGGAAGGGGGGGGGGGGGGGTTGCTGTCATAGTATGGTGTTCTGATACATCTGCTTGTGTTATGTTGAACTGAATTCGTTATTTATACATTTACGCTCTTTTCTATTTTCTGTTCTGTTGTCTGCATTACCCATGCCTCATATTAATGTATTTGATTATATGGAATTAATAACGTGGAAGTTCATAAGTAACTCTCCAATTTTATTTTCTTCTTCTTCTTCTTCGTACGCAGTCAGACAGTAACCATTATTTTTTCGAAAAAAGCGACGGTCATCCTGAGGCTGTCGCCACTGCCATAGAGCTTGTCTTGCAGTTCCACTGGTGATGGCCACATCTGCTCTCTCTCTGGTCCTCGTATTTCTGGCAGTTCTGCAGCAGATGTTCAGCGGTCATTTTACCAGTACCGCACGGGCATACGTCGGTACCACGTATCTTCAATTTGTTGAATAGGTAGTACCTCAGTCTATTGTGGCCAGTGCGAAGTCTGAGGACAACGACCTGCTCTCTTCGGTTCAACTGGTAATAGGCATCGTTTTTGGTGTAACCAGTATGTTCGGTTTCCCATTTGGTCATGTATCTGGCTTTGATAATTCGTTTTGACTCTTCGTACGTCATACTAGTATCTGTTTGTGGTAGTCGTGCACCTTCTTTTGCCAGTCTGTCTGCCTCCTCGTTGCCTTGGATGTTGCAGTGTAATGGGACCCACTGTACCACTACCCTTTTTGGTGCAGACTGCTGGCACAGTTTGCAGAGTGCTGCTCTTAAGTCATTAAGCTCAGTGTTTTTCTGGCTTTTTAGCGCTGTGACTACGGCGAGAGCATCTGTAGGCAGGACTATATGGCTTTCATTTTAATTGTGTGTCACCATTTCTTTCACTGCCGCCCTCAGTGCCTCTGCCTCCGCTCTGAAATTGCTTGTGTACTTACCAGTAGCGAATGACAGTGTTATTTTTCTGCGATTTGGTAGGTTCAGGAATGCGCCTGCCCCTCCGTTCTGTGTAGTGTTTGTTACAGAACCGTCGGTGTATGCATGGGTCCAGTCCATGCTTGGGTAGCTTTTCGATATGAAGCTTAGGGTAGTATCTCTCTTTTCTTTTTCAGTCTGGCAGTTTTTGTTTCCAATACCTGGTATATTTTCTACCACCTCTGGAAATATATCCTGCCTCCAGGTTTTATTTTGAAAGTACCGATTTCATGTTTACCCTTAATCTCTACAAAACCGATTTTATCATGTCCAGGCTTAGTACTTACAGCTCCAATCTAAATCGTCTTGTCTTTTATTTTCTTTTACACATGATGTGGTGTACACTTTTTCTTTTGCCGGGTCTACTTTGACATTGGTTGGCGCATAACATTGGAAAATGTTTTTATTTATCTTTTTTTGTCAGTATTGCAAGTAGTTTGTATCATTATTGGCCACACTGCCTCTCATTCTAATAGTGCCTGATGTGCCTCTGTTCAAAGCGCTAACGCCACACCTTGAATAAGGTGCGCTTCTTCTTCAGTGCCAGAAGGTCAGCAACATTTCCGCTGTGTTCAGTTTCATTTTCTCTGCTCCTTTTAACCAATTTCCAGCTAGTCTGGAGATACAAAGTTTTGTAGTTTCTCATTTCCGTTACTATATGTGCAGTTTCACTTTTTTCATATATTGCTTGACCACCAAAGCTACCAAAGCCGGCGGATTTCCTAAACAAAAAACAGGCAAGCCAGCGATGCTGCTACCGTGTGACTTTCTCTGAATCATGTTATTTATCCTCTTAACCGAGGACATTGTTTTGTCATGTATGATTGAGTTATCCATTTCTTTCTAGTTTTCTTGCCCACATTTGTTGATAATTTGGCTTATAATTTAAACATAATTAGTTTACCAGCTCAATGTCCAATCCTCGGTAGCGTTTCTTTCGAAATGGTTGAACCATTTACTATGTTAATATTCTTTTCGGACCCCGATAAAACTCGGATAGTGTCGTGACAATACTGGGACAAATAATACTCTAATGATTACTTAAAGAAGGTATTCTAAATTTCAAACAATTCCCATCTCATAAGAAACGAAGAAAAACATAAAAATGTTGTGTAGTTGTCTCCAGCTTTTGAACCTCGATTGAAGCTCACATGAGATTCATTTAATTTGTTCAAAAGCATTACCTCACCTTTTCATCAAGACGAAAGTAGCTCTTTATGGCTGCAGTTAACATTTATCGTTAAAAATGTTAACTTTTCCTAGATTGATTCGGCTCCTAAGTGCCAAATGAAAGAGTTGAAAATAAATTTCCCATTTTATTGAGATTTCCTTTACAGACAGTGGGCGCGCTGTTATATTTGCATTCTTGACTTGAGTGCATCTTAACAAATGCGAAGTAAAGATCTCTGCAGATTGAGAAACTTGTAAGCAGATGCTTTGACTGTACTAGATTTTCTTGTCTATGTTAGGTTATTTTTCTCCCAACAGTGCACGACCCTGGCAACTTTCTCCGTTATCCAGGACTTCTTCTCGTTTTCATCGTGGTTACTTTGTTTGTTAATGTGCATGAATGCAGCAGTGATAAAAATGCATGCGGAAGGGAACGGAAAAGGGCGAATTTCTTGGCTAAGGATTTAAGTGACAAAAATGGGTCTAGTTCATTAGATACTAACAAGTCTATTTGTTGGCGTCAGACGGACTTTTTTTTAATGTCCGGAAAGTTGTTAGCATTGTATGTGTCACGGAGGGGAAAGTGGCTAAAAGAGGCCAAAAAATGCAATCTGCGCTGTGATTGAGTCCTCAAAACTCAACTCCTGGTTTTCAATTCTTAAACGTTACAGCAGCTGCCAAAACCAGGACAAGTACACGGGAGGTTGGAATACAACTGCAGGTTCGCCCTCACGATGCACCAGCCGTCGGAAATGAAATGAGAAAACCGCCCTGGCTCACGAAACGAACGACCACCCAAGTTGAGACGGCGTAGAAATCATTAACGAGTTTCAACCTTCTCACCTGCCGACCAGCACCGGTAGACCACACACGAACAAAAATCTAGTTTACGGGCGCTTGGGAGGTGGGCAAGTAGATTCGGCGCTTGCTTGGGCCAGGTGAGTTTCTGTTAAGTTCTACCGGTCGGTAATTATTTCGCCTTCAATTTCTTATGTTGGTTGTTTCCCTTGCTGGCAGAGGTATGTGGTTATTTCCCATCATTCGTGGGCGTTTCGTTTCCGAAGGCGTTGATTTAGAGTAGAGGAAGAATTATGGCAAACATAAGGAATATTACTGCAGGCTTTAATTGAAGATCTAAGGCTAAATAAAGAGACGTCACAAACTGAAGATTGGAAATGGCTTTGCCTGTTCCTACAAAAAGTTCCAGTTTATTACTGCCTCCAACCAATTAATTATTTTCTGTATGTGGGTCCACGCCGTCCCGACTCAAACTTGTCTGTGTGTTTATCGACATTTGATTATCCATTTCACCGCAACCCATTTGATTTTTTCTTCAAGCAGTTAAGACGTTTAAACTACTTAGCGGCTGGGATCCTGTGGCCGGCACACATGCGGGGGGTAATGCGGATGTCTGGAGGACCATATGCTGCTCTGAATAACCACCAAGCCTCAAAAAGGGACAACTGCTGTAAATTCTGGCTATGCAGCTGTTGTGTTGATGGCGTTGTAATTAAGAAGGTGCATGGGCAAGGGTCGAGATGTCGAAGTTGTTGGGATTGCTGGGGTTATGTAGAACTGACAGCTGTGGAGGCGTTTACGAAATGGCTGACTTAGCGCGAGGGGCTTTCTTATTACATATAAGGAAAAAATTCCTTGTTTTCTTTCAGGGAAGACAGAGATAGATTACACATATAGCAGACTTGTTATAATTTTGTCGTTTGTTATCTACGAAGCTACACAACATAAATTCTGCATTATTTAGGATTATTATGTGGGGAGTGTCTGGCTAAGGAGTTGAGAGCTTGGCTTATAAACTCAACGTTTCAGGCTTGGATCACGTAGCACTAGGTCATATGTGACCACGCTTGCACTTGATTCTTTTGACGTTTTTTTCAGGTGTGATCTTGCTGTAAATGGGTACCTGACAACGAAGACAGGGACAAATTCAGAACCATCACAAGGCCTACAGAGTTCATGCTCTGTCGTCCGTACTTTCAGAAATGACAGGCACCAATAGAGCCCCAGGTGTAATGACGTCAGTTTTATGAGCTATTTTCCATTTCTCTGTGGTACCTGGGTACAGTGGTTCTTCCTACATCCCGGTTTCATCTTCATGCTCTCTTCTCATCAGGTTTACCCCTATTTGATCACAGTATCGATCCCCCTCATAGTTGACCAGGCTGATGTGATAAGGCGGTTTAATGTTGTTTGGTAGGAGTCGCAGACAGTACGCTGCACGTGAGTTCGACCTCAATCTCCGCACCCTTTTGGGGCCATGTTGTCGTTTTCCTCTAGTGTAACTCTTGTTGTTACGGATTCAGGAACATCCGGATTTTCGCCTTTCAGCTCAATGCCATATAATGATATCTGCACGTGTTTATCAGCTGTTTTCTAGTGCCATTCAAAGTGTTCCATGTATCTAACGGCGGAAAAAGCAGCATTTTCCTAAAATATTGATCGCTCTGCACTTAAAAAGATGATCATCAACTGTGTTATATAGTTGTTGTGCACAGCTGGTACTCAGAAGTGTTTTATGGTTGGGTTCTGTTCAGGTGCTTGTTAAGTGGGATGTGTTGGGTTCTGTTCAGGTGCTTGTTAAGTGGGATGTGTTGGGTTCTGTTCAGGTGCTTGTTAAGTGGGATGTGTTGGGTTCTGTTCAGGTGCTTGTTAAGTGGGATGTGTTGGGTTCGCGGTCGAAAAATAGTGCTCTGATCCTTTCTTGTGAGTTGATTTACACTGTCATTTGGACTGGGACTTGCCATATGTCTGTAGATCGCCTGTCCGTGTTTCCCATCTGTTCAGCCAAATTCTTTGTTTTCTGTTCTTATGCGCTGTTTTGCCGTTTGTAAAGTTGTTTCTCTGTGTGGTTGTTTATGTCTGGATCCCGTCCTTGTTAGTCTGCCTTCCTTGTCATTGCCAGTGGTGTGTGAGTGTCCAGGGATCCACTGCAGAACTATATTGACAATACTGGAACTGATCTTATAGCAACTTTTTGTAAGAAAGATAATCTGGCAATGTTGAACTGAACAGAGTTATTTGCTCTTTTCAAAGTAAATTGCTAACTTATTTTGTTCAACCACTTGTATCATTTAACTGTTATGAAACCTGAGCGTTTCTCGCTTTAGCCATGTTTCGCTGTCAGGATGCCGCAACATAACAGGGATGTTCTTGTTGTTTCTGTTGTTGTTGCTGCTGTTGTTGATGTTGGTGTTATTGTGAATGACAGCAAGGAGTAAGGTTACTCTTTTATGCGCTATGAAATGAACGTTAAGTAGCAGGTTGTAGTGGCTGTCCTTAAATTCCGAGCGGACTTATGAAGGCGGACAAAGTCATCCAGGCGTCTGCGCTATACTTAGCTTCATCTGCGTGTCGCTCACTACTACGGGAAATATATCTATATCCCACCTTGTAAGCCAATAACAGCCCATTTCCTGGGAGAACTGCAAGGAAGTCAAAGTTGGGGTCTTGCCCAGTACATTTGGACTGACCCTAACATGTCTAGTCAGTATGTTTTGACTTAGCCTAACATGTCTAGTCAGTATGTTTTACCTGACTCTAACATGGCTTCTTCTTCTTCTTCTTCTTCTTCTTCTTCTTCTTCTTCTTCTTCTTCTTCTTCTTCTTCTTCGTACGCTGACAAACGTCAACCTGTATTTTTTCGAAAAAAGCAGCGGTCATCCTGAGGCTGTCGACACTGCTATAGAGCTTGTCTAGTGTTGCCACTGGTGATGGCCACATGTGCTTTCTCTGGTCCTCGCATGTCGGGCAGTTTTGCAGCAGATGTTCAGCGGTCATTTTCCCGGTACAACAAGTGCATTCGTCAGTGCCACCTATCTTGAGTTTATTGAATAGGTGGTATCTCAGTCTGTTGTGGCCTGTGCGGAGTCTGAAGACCACGACCTGCTCTCTTCTGTTCAACTGGTATTAGGTATCATTTTGTGTGTAGCCAGTATGTTCTATTTCCCATTTGGCCATGTATCTGGCCATACAAAGCCTTTTGGACTCTTCGTAGGTCATACTAGAATCTGGTTGTGGTAGACATGCACATTCTATTGCCAGTCTGTCTGCCTCCTCGTTGCCTTGGATGTTACAGTGGGATTGAACCCACTGTACCACTACTCTTTTTGGTGCGGATTGCTGGCATAGTTGACAGAGTACTGCTCTTAAATCATTAAGTTTCGTATTTTTCTGGCTTTTTAGTGCTGTGACTACAGCAAGGGCACATGTAAACAGGACTATCTGGCTTTCATTGCTTTCGCCTGTCAGCATTGCTTCTACTGCAGCCCTTAGTGCCTCTGCCTCCTCTCTGAAATTGCTTGATAATTTTCCAGTTGCCGCTGACAGTGTTATTTTTCTACCATTTGGTAGGCTCAGGAATACCCCTGCCCCTCTGTTCTATGTTGTATTTGTTACAGAACCGTCGGTGTATGCATGGGTCCAGTCCATGCTTGGGTAGTTTTTCGTTATGTGACTCAGGGTTATGTCTCTTCTTTCTTTTTCAATCTGGCTGTTCTTGTTTCCAATACCTGTTATTTTCTCTACCACTTACAGAATGATATGCTGCTTCCAGGTAGGTTTGCGTACAGTAGGGATGGGCTTTGGTATTGTTACGGTGTTCATAGTGTCTTCGCTAATCTTTGGTTTGTCTATTTCTGCCAAGTTTATCCGCTTTAGTTTCCCATTTCCAAATCTCTTTAGTCTCTGATGCATTGGATGGTCTGTCAGTCTTCTGAGTTTCTCTGCTTGCTGCTGTCTCTTCTGTCTGTCATGGATTGCAGATTTGTAATCTTTTTCAAGTTCTGCAAAGCGTTGACTTCATGCCTCCTGTTATAACTCTCATGGCTTGGTTTTGAATTTTATCAAAGTTCGCCTTTGCTGCTGTTGTCCATGCCGCAATGCCATACTCGAGAACTGGTCTCACTCTTCCAGTATACACTTTCTTTAGTATACTTTCGTCTGCTCCCCAGCTTGTGCCAGCAAGTTTCCTCATGATTGCCATTCTTTGTCTGGTTCTCATTCGGTTTCTCTCGATCTGACTTTTCCATGTCATGCGCCAATCAAATGTGACTCCCAGGTAGTTTGGGTTATCGTTTGACCGCAGATATTTGCCGTTAAGACTTATTTTG
The DNA here is from genome assembly GCA_036924085.1 of Ariolimax columbianus. NCBI lineage: Eukaryota > Metazoa > Mollusca > Gastropoda > Stylommatophora > Arionidae > Ariolimax > Ariolimax columbianus. Next base: position 53,135,482 of record JAVGWX010000018.1, read on the forward strand.
GTGTTCTGGGTTTTATTTGAAAGCGAGCATATCGTACATGTTGTTTTTTCCTCATTTATTTTGACCAGCCATGAGTTTGCCCACTCCTCCAACGATTTTTAGGGTCTTCTGCATCCGATTACTTGCTACGGTGAGATTTGTTTCAGAGGTCCACATAGCCAGATCGCCTGCAAACATGGAGCTGTGGACTCTTCTTAGTATATTCTCTGTGATGTTGTTTATATACACCAGGAAAAGTGTGGGGGACAGTTCTCCTCCCCCCCCCCTCCCGCCACTGGGGTATTCCTTGATCCAGTGTCACGTTTTTGCTCATCTGCCCTTGTACTTGAACTCTGGCTGTTCTGTTTTCAAGGTAGTGGCACATCCATCTGTACATTTTTCCACATACTTCACTTCTTCGTAGCTTGACTAAGTCCCTCTTTCCACACCTTGTCAAATGCCTTCTCTAGATCCACCAAAACCGCTACTATACGCTTTTTCTCTTGATAAGCATCCTCTATTTCCTGTGCTATGAGAGTGATCTGGTCCTCAGTGGATCTGTTTTTGTCTAAATCCTCCCTAAAATGTCTGATCAGTATGCTTTGCCTGGCCATACATTATTTTTTTTCCCGCCATAAAAAGATAATCGCACCATCATGCAACAAAATGTACACGACATGTGGCTGGACAGGCCAAGTCCCGCCAAAATACCTTCCTTGCAGCATGTTTGTTGCGGTGATTACGGTGTTAGTTGCAGTGTAAGGAGTACGATTTATTGGACCATCTATCCGTCACTCAACCGCGAGTCAGTCAACTTCCTCGAACTGTATAACCAAAGGTTCTATATTACAGGAACGAACAGATTTCATTACTTTGAAATAACGGAATCATCTTATTTTCTCCGATGCTGTTTTCAGGTCAAGATGTAGGTCTCACAGTATTTAGTGTGCAATTATTTCTTAGTTTTTCTGTAATTTTGGTTGGGTGGTTATTACTTCAACAGACGTGGTCCCCCGCTCTTTGGCGCAATGCCATATAGTGGTATCTGCAAGTGTTTCTGAGCTGTTGTTTAGTTCCATACTGAGTGTTCCTTTTGGTTGGCCTCAGAGGAAGGAGTTCCCTTCTAACACTGTCGAGCGTCGGAAACTCACAAAAATGGTTCAACAGTTTTGTTGGGATGTGGGCAGTCAGCTGCGTCTGTTGTGGTTGGATTCTGTCAAAATGTAATGTTTAGTTGTATGTTAGTAGCCTATCGCAAGGGATGATGGCTACTTGATGATGTAACTTGCGCTGGCCATCAACCTCATTCTCTAGTCTCGAGGTACCTGGCCCAGTGGCAAGACTTAAATTAGGACGACTGGAGGTAACTCAAGATGCAGGCACTATAATCACACCTACCAGAGGTAGCTTGAAACTTGCTGGATTGTGTATTCTGAGCATGAAAATATAAAATGGTGCTTAATGCATGGAGGTTGATGGTGTCCTTGGGATTTGGAAGCGCTATATGTTTGTAGATCTCTCTCCCAGTATTACTCATTGCCCACCTGTTAACAGTCTTCAGTAGTTGTTTGATTGTTTGTTGGGATTGCTTGTGTATTATTGTGTTAGACTTGTTCTCGTATCAGCCAGTTTATCTGCCTGACGTTTGCTAGGTGTATTTGAGTGACCAGAGACCCATGACATAACTGTTCTGACTACTTGGGGTGTAATAAGTTGATTGGTATCCAGGGATATTTGATCATGAGTTATGTTTTCTTTTCCGCACAGTAAAATACCTAATAAATCAGCACGTGTCACTGGATGAAGGTCTCAAGCAATGTATGTTCTCCCTGACACAGAACTCAGCAGAACACCCAAGGTTGATCATACAGTGGATGTCATCCCACTGCAATGTTGAAGGCAATGAAGCTGCAGACAAACTAGCAAAGCGTGGAGGAGCATCCCCACAAACAGACCTGAGTATCACAGATAATGAGGCCAAGACCGTAATTAAAGCCAACTTCCGGGTAAAATGGGCTGATCAACACCCCGACTTCCGAACAGAAGACATCTACTATAACTTAACTAGAGAAGAGCAAGTCATCATCTTCCGACTGAGAACTGGGCATAACAGACTCAAGGGTCATCTTTACAAAAAAATGAGGATTGGGACAGATGACGGGTGCCCATGTGTGGAGCATATCATGACCGAGTAACACCTCCTGCAGGAAACGAGAGAACAATACTGGCCTCGTGAGACAGATATGAGACAAAAGCTGTATGGAGACGGAACAGCCTTACAAACAACAGTGTCCTTTGAAAGAGAAACCGGAACCTTGATCGGAGGATGAACGAAGAAGAAGAAGAAGAAGTTGCCAGGCAGTTGTCAAAACATCAAGACAGTAAACATGCCCTGATATAAACAAAGGGACTGTGCATAGTAAATACAAATGGTTTCGCTGAACAGAGACACACAACAAAATGACTGTATTCAATGTTGCTGTATGTACATTTTCTACGTATATGACTGTATTCAATGTTGCTATATGTACATTTTCTACGTATATGACTGTATTCAATGTTGCTGTATGTACATTTTCTACGTATATGACTGTATTCAATGTTGCTGTATGTACATTTTCTACGTATATGACTGTATTCAATGTTGCTGTATGTACATTTTCTACGTATATGACTGTATTCAATGTTGCTGTATGTACATTTTCTACGTATATGACTGTATTCAATATTGCTGTTTGTACATTTTCTACGTATATGACTATATTCAATGTTGCTGTATGTACATTTTCTACGTATATGACTGTATTCAATTTCGCTGTATGTACATTTCCTACGTATATGACTGTATTCAATTTCACTGTGTAAATATTTTCTACATACATAATTTTATTAAATCTCACTAGAGAGGTGAATTTCGACATTGAGGTTAATAATAATACTGCTAGGGTGAACTCTGCGTTTTGGATGCTCCAAGTAAAGGTCTGGAATCGACAAGCCATCAGTGTCGCCAAAAAGGTAAAAATGTATCGTGTTGTGGTATTGTCCACTCTGCTGCCTGCCTGTGAAAATGGACAGTGTATAACAGACATGCTAGACAGCTCAATCGATTTACCTTGAGTTGCCTGCGTAGGCTGGTAATTATGAGGCGGATAGGACAAGGGGCCTGACATTCTTAGCAATACCATTATGTTGAACATTCATACAATTCTGAAATTGGCTCAGCTACGATGAACGGGGCATGTTGTTCGCATATCAGATACGCGCGTTTCCAAGCAGCTGTTATACTGTGATTTCACAACAGGCAGACGCTGATCAGGAGTGCCGAAGAAGCGCTACGTGGATTCATTAGAAGTGCCTCTGATATTTGCTTCAATATTGATGTTACCTCCTGGGAGAGGATTGCACAAGACTTTACCACCTGGCGAGCTTGTTTCACTTTAAGGTGCTCAGATCACAGAGAATGCAACCACTACTCAAAACGATTCCAGAGCCGGCTTCCCGCACGTGTGCCCAGTTTGTTGTAGAGAATGCTGCTCCAGCATTTGTCTTTACCGCGATCAGATAACACATTTCACAGCAATAGTCTGATGCTGTCGACATCGTTCCTTGTCATGTGCAACTAGTATTATAATTATTGTATCTTGAATTATGTCATTATCTCAGGAACAAAAAGGGGTGGGGGGAGGCGTGCCTCCAAGTAGATTGTAATTAGCACAACAATGCGGCGTTCCCTGGAAACGACTTTTCAGTAGGTCAATCATTTCACTACTGAAGCATTATGGTAAAAGCTGAACATTGGAAACATGATGTCTGACGTGGTGCCCAGGACACAGAAACTAAGTATCTTAGCAAGAAACAAAATTGATATCCCCTGTCGTGCTCGCTAAGCGATAATAACTTTATACAAGTTTACAGTCAATAAACGTTTTAGTGATAGAGTGGGCAGAATAATTGTCAAACGGAAAATATAGGGATTTCCTTCCTTATATTAGATGCAGATTGTTGCAAAGAAGTCCTTATGAAATACTTTTCAGCGATGTATAAGAGTTTGATCTGAATAAGGACTGAATTTTCTTCTTCTTCTTTGACGCTCGTTCTCAGTCTCCCGCTACTAAGCCCTGAAAAGATTTGCAAATAGCAAGATGTAGTCCAGAGAACGGAATTCGTTGTGTCGCTAGTTTACAGCTTGACTGCGATATTTGCACATTTCGGTCTAACACTTCCGTCTTCTGCAGGAGACTGGTTGTATTATGCTGCTGGGACATTGAAATAACTACAAAACTGTCTGTGGTTAAAAAGGGCGTTCTCTGGTAGTGCCTGAGCAAACATTGATGACGGTGTTGTGTTGTATTATAATTGTGTCGGATCGAAAGGTGCAAATATCGAAGTCCAGCTGTAAACTAGCGACACAACCCATTCCGTTCTCTGGACTCCATCCTGCTACTTGCAAAACCCTGTTCATGGCTTGGTAGCGGGAGATTAAGAACGAACGCATCAGAAGAAGATCTCGGCTTTCTATGACGTGAGGTTCCCTGTGTCTTTCTGTGCTGCCTTCCCTTTCATAACTGTAACATTTATAAAGTATCGATAACGGGTCTCGAATCAAGAATATTAACCTTTAGATGCGAGAGCATTTTCCTGTCTCCAAATTTGGTGCAGTACGGATTCCATAATGCATTTGGCTTATATTAATCAGCGTTACCTCTGAGTGGTTCTCGCGGAAATTATTTGACAATTTTTCATTCATTGCATTCGTAAAAGGTTAGTAATGAAAGGTGGGAATGGGGTTAATAATTTCACAATGTATTACAGTAAAGTAAAGTAACCAATAGCATAACTACCGTAGGGGTATGAGATGTTAACGATCTCACATTTGAAAGGCTCGGTATATGAGGGCGGTAGCCATCTCCACTCCCTCACCGCTTTTACTTCCCGGACTGAACCGGTAACCATTTAAGGCTGGGTCAACCCGGGGCCGTTGCCGTCTGAAAAAAACATTTCCACCTGAACTGGGGAATGAACCCAGGACCACTCAGATGCGTAGCCACCTCGCCAACCACTGCGATACGCTGCTACCTGGTCATGTATTAAAAACCGCCAATATAAAACTGCACTGCAAATGAGTAGGATCAGCTTTAATCAACGCTGGTAAGTCTAAGCCAAATGTAACGATGGACATATGGTTCAACAAATGACTGGAATCAGCTTTCATCAAAGATTGTTAGTGTAAGCCAAATGTAATGATGGACATATGGTTCAACAAATGACTGGAATCAGCTTTCATCAACGATTGTTAGTGTAAGCCAAATGTAACGATGGACATATGGTTCAACAAATGACTGGAATCAGCTTTCATCAAAGATTGTTAGTGTAAGCCAAATGTAACGATGGACATATGGTTCAACAAATGACTGGAATCAGCTTTCATCAACGATTGTTAGTGTAAGCCAAATGTAACGATGGACATATGGTTCAACAAATGACTGGAATCAGCTTTCATCAAAGATTGTTAGTGTAAGCCAAATGTAACGATGGACATATGGTTCAACAAATGACTGGAATCAGCTTTCATCAAAGATTGTTAGTGTAAGCCAAATGTAACGATGGACATATGATTCAACAAATGACTGGAATCAGCTTTCATCAACGATTGTTAGTGTAAGCCAAATGTAACGATGGACATATGGTTCAACAAATGACTGGAATCAGCTTTCATCAAAGATTGTTAGTGTAAGCCAAATGTAACGATGGACATATGATTCAACAAATGACTGGAATCAGCTTTCATCAACGATTGTTAGTGTAAGCTAAATGTACTCGATGGACCTAAGGTGCAACAAATGACTGGACTCGAGAAATGAAATGTACTGCTTGATCTGTGCTTCAACTGCGTCCTCTTCTTTGTTCGATCTCAATCACCCTCTACGAAGCCATTACAAGGGCTTTGCAAGTAGCATGATGTAGTCAGGAGAACGGAATGCGTTGTGTTGTAGCTTACAGCTTGACTTCGATATTAGCATTTTTCTGTCCGACACATTCGACTTCAGCAGGCATTTTTGAGTAGCGGGTTGCCTTCCCTCTTCGATCCATATTCAATCTAACTCTACATGAATAACTGATTTACTGTTAGAGAAAGCATGACATTGAATAATGGAAACTTAGTATCCAGCAAAGAGGCTGAAATGAATACAATTAAATACATAACACTTTAACATTTCTGTAGACGTCTTTAGGACAAGTTTTGCTTATTTATTCATTTTTAATATAAATAATTTTCACAGTTTGTACATCGGTCACAGTGCCACTTTAAAACCCACACACAAGTACAGCAGATTCAGACACATTGCTATGACCTGCGATAGCTAATTGGTAGAGTGGACCACTCAGTGGAAAATTTAAAAATCAGTAGATCATTGGTTTAAATCCGAATCGCGAGATATAATTAGTTTTCTTATGCGCATATCAAAATACTATCAATTTTTTTTTTTAAATTTCGATTTTCATATACCTCTAAAATGTCAATTAATATTAAATAAAGTGAATTTGGTTTCTCACTTTTAGTTTTAAATTTTATACATTGAATATTTTACTCATTAGAATTTCTTTCTACATTTTTGGAGGCCTTTAGTGTTCAATACAAAGTGAGTGAAAGTTAAATGCTAATCTAATAATTGAACGTTAATATTATACATTTGAGAAGAATCTTGAATTCTCAGTAATTTTATACTGTTGTTTTATAACCTAATGAATTTGACTGTCATTAGATATTGTACAACATTTTTTTCAGTAAAAATATACCTTGTTCTTACGAGTTTTATGTTATTCAAATTCTACAATTAAAGTGCTAGTTTTATTTTCAGAACTTTTTGTTTTCGTATTGCAGACTTCTTATTTCATTTTATAAATAAAAACAACTCTTGATTTTGAATAAAATAGTTTAATAATGTTAGTTTGTGTGTGCTTCTTCAAGACAACATTTTAATTTCAATTATTGCAGACTTATTATTTTGTTCATAATGTGATGCATATCGAACTGCAGAGGATGAAAGGTAGAGGCTGTATTCATTACAACGAGGCTATAGAAGAAACAACAGACAAGAACAACGAGCAAACAAGGCTATTGAAGAAACAACAGACAAAAACAACGAGCAAACAAGGCTATAGAAGAAACAACAGACAAGAACAACGAGCAAACAAGGCTATAGAAGAAGCAATAGACAAGAACAACGAGGAAACAAGGCTATAGAAGAAGCAATAGACAAGAACAACGAGCAAACAAGGCTATAAAAGAAGCAACAGACAAGAACAACACAAATTGGTACAACATACATTGTCAGTGACAACAAGAAACCGAGTGGTTTGCCGAGGTCTATGTGTATGACAATGACAAGAATAGCACCACTGCCCCACAGAGAGTGTGTCGTAAGAGGTGACTAACTGTGTGACAGGGCATAACACCGGCCACGGTTAGGAGGTTTGATAAGAGCAACATAGATGGCGCCTAACAGGATTCGGGTCTACTTTGTTGTAGTGTTTGAATGCATTAAGATGGACGTGCACATCAGTTAACCCAGGAGACGGCGTGGGTAAGTGGTTAAGTGACACGGCTAACAACCGAAGGTGCTTGGTTCGATCCCCATCACAGCACCGGCCGTTACCCCAGGGAAGCAAACTCTTAGAAAATACAGGAAGACGCAAACCCTTACATAAAATGCATGCTGAAATCGGATGCACCGGGCTGACAGGCGCAAAATAAAAACTACAGTGCAACGCACACCGCCTAGGGGAATAGATAAATAAGGCAAACGCAACCCCCACCCCGATCCAACCCCCACCCCATAAATTTAAAAAAAATCAGATAACTCCACTCTATATTGAGTAATAAACTGCTCGAGCCTAGCACCCTAAGCAGGACATCCTTATCCTGGCTACATCCAGCTCACTTCACAGATGGGAACTGCACATGGGATTATGCCCTTAAAGAAGTACAGATTGACTCTTAAGAGATGGGAACTGTACATGGGATTATGCCGTTAAAGAAGTACAGATTGACTAAGACAACCAGCAAGCTAGAACTGAGACGAAAAATCATACAAGATCAACACGAATCGACACAAGGCAAACATTGTGCCCGTAAACAGATCAATCTGCAGTGAAGAACACATTATGACAAATTATTAGAAATAGTTAAAAGCCCTTTTAATTAGGAACACATCTATGAAATAATCCACGGACTTTCACAGAAAATTGTATCCTCAAAGGGATTTTATATTGACTTTAAAATATATTAAAGTAATACGGTGATATGAAATACAGGTGGGCAGGTCACGTGGTATACATGTCTGACAATAGATGAACACGTAAAGTGACGTCATGGTGGTCCTACACCAACAATCGTCTCCCCGGACGTCCACCAATGAGATGGAGAGATGGTCCTCGACAGGACATTGGTCCGGCATGGTAATTAATGGCAAAGGACAGAGATCAGTTTAGACAACATTTGGCTCCCTGGCATAGGGCACAACATGTTCCTGAGTGAAGATCAGGTTTATATTATGACATATTGACTTCCGTCATGTTTAACGGGGTTATTCTTAACAAACGTGTTTCACGTTGTCCTTCTACTGTTACCATGAAGCGCCGTGGGGAGCTGCAGGTCTCGTACTTCGGTCGGATGTGTTGCTTTGGTTATTGTGAGCCCTTGCTGGTAAAGGATGTCTTTGATGTTTCCCTAAAGGTTTTTCCTTGGTTCTAAACACCTATTGCCTACTGCAGTATGTTTTTAATGGTAGTGTGTTTGATTTCATCGTCATGAGATGACCAAACCATTTTATTTTCTGTCTATGCGTGTGTTCTGTGAGAGGGTGTTGTTCCCGCACTTTTTCTGATGTTGTTATTTGTCATTGTTTTTTCTAGAGACGTTGATGGCTTTTCTCAGGTAATTTTATCTCATCATCATCATGTAGCATGTCCTTTACAAAACGTCGCTCCCATCACAGTCTGTCTAAAAGAAACTCTTCCCGTTGCCAAAACTCCAGCCTCTGCCAGAGTCACACTCAGGCACTCCTGGATATCTTGGTACCATCGTCTTTTTGGTCTACCTTTGCCTCTTTTGCCTGACACCATACCTTCCATCTCTGTTCTATCAAGACCGCTCTGTCTCTTGATGTGACCAATATGTTTACATGTTCTGGCCATAATGCAATTGATAAACCAGTTCTCCTCTATGCTCAACTCTTGCCGAATGTCTACATTTGTCTTTTTCTCTGCCCATGGTATTCTGAGGATCTTTCTGTAACATTTTGACTCTAAGTATTCGATTCATTTCATCTCACAAGTTGACATTTTCTTTTCATGTACCTTGCATAGTGGCCATGTTTGACACTGATAGCACAGAGTTAGTAAGAAAATAGTCTCTACAGTCATCGTTTTGTTTCTATACTGCTATCTACTAGCTATCGCGAGAAGTAAATAAATCTTGAATACATCCTGGAGTTCTCTACTTAGGGTGAAAGAATAGGGCCACTGCACCTTCTGTGTGTCGTAAAAGGCAGCTACGGATGTGTACGTGGTTCTAGCAACATCATCGTGTAAAAGGAATTGCTAGAGAAATTACCGCTGCAAAAGCAAGCATTGTCGCAGACTTCCTAAATGAGACAAACTGTAGTCGTGGCCTTATAATCTGTCTGTAGTGAAATAGCGGACTAGAAAGAGACAAGAAGAGGTACATACATGTATGTAGAGGTTCTGAGAAAATGAGTGATAGAAAGTTATTTTCTCATACCAAAGGTAGAGGGCTCAATTCTCGTGTACTGGGTGGAATGGTCAAGTGGTTAGTGGCACTGCACACAACTCAAACATGTTTGTGTTCAGATTCATCATACAGTAAGATCCTTCTCCTATGTAAAGTAAACTCTTGTTTTGTAAATCGTGCTGAACTCAAATGTATTTAGTCGTTGACGCAAAATACTGTACAAAGAACTACGACGTAGGAAACAAATCCAACAGAACAATAATCTCAATCACCCATACGTCTCAGTCAACCTAGCTGCAACGTGCAATTTGGCTTATTTCAAGTGAAGGCAAGTAGCACGGAAGAAAAGTATTCAACCCATTTCATAAACAGCTGAAGACTCGCACAATTAACTAAAAAACACTTCATCCTCGACAGCAATGCCTGCCTTAGGACTACCTTTAGATTTTAAAGGGAATGCTAAGGTGGTGTTGACAGTTATAAACACAAATAACGCCCCGTCGTTGGTGATGTCGCTTGATACAATGTGGACTGGGTTAGTTTGTATGCCTGAGAAGTCAAGGGAGCGGTACATTTTATTTTGGGCACATTTGGAATCGGAAGTTCTGTTATGGGCGTCCTAATTTGGTCGGATTTGTATTTATTTTGTTATGAGTCGTGTTGGTGAGTCAGTGGTGTGTCTCACTCAGTGTAGGCAGTGTTCACGTAGAGTGGGAACACAATTGGTTAGAGTGGGAGGCTGGGAACACAATTGGTTAGAGTGTGAGGCTGGGAACACAATTGGTTAGAGTGTGAGGCTGGGAAGACAATTTGAGTCTGGGGGTAGGAGTTGAACTGTTAGAGTGTTTGGTAGGTGTACAATTGCTTAGAGTGTGAAGGAATGGACATAATTAGTTAGAATGTGAAGGAATGTATATAATTGGTTAGAGTTTGAAGGAATGGACATAATTGGTTAGAGTTTGAAGGAATGGACATAATTGGTTAGAATGTGAAGGAATGGACATAATTAGTTAGAATGTGAAGGAATGGACATAATTGGTTAGAATGTGAATGCATGAACATAATTAGTTTGAGTCTGAGGGTAGGTACATGACTGTTACAGTCTGAGGGTAAGGACAGAATTGTTAGAGTGAGAATTAGTTAAAGTGTCTGCTCGGTGCACAGTTTGTTAGAGTGCGAGGGTAGGGCAGACTGTGGATGCGAGAGACAAGAAATGATCGTGCTCATCTTGGTGACGTCCTCGGGGCTTCCCACGCAACACATGACTGAAACAGATCACCACCTCCCCAATAGAACTGCAGGCAGGTTGGGACGTGGACATCAGCCATGGTTAAGGGCATAGTCATTCGACGAGACGTGCCCTTTTTGCCTAAGCGTACTATCATATTGTATTGTAACAATGTACTAGACTCAAATACCTAAATACATGAGAAATTACAATCTGGCAGTTTTAAGTCTGTGTCAAACAAGATACAATTAGGAAAGATACGAAAGCAATAGGGGAAATTAGCATTTATTTAGTAGACGAGGGATCTGATGTCCAACACACAGAGGAACCTTGCGCATTGTGTGGCGACTGCACCGATACATCGCCTTTATTTCTAAGCGCTGTAAAGCTTCCTTGCAGATCCCCGTATTTAAAATACTCCATTAAAAAATGTTTTTTTTAGATAATTGCATGGATACAATTATCTAACTAGAAAACTTTTTAGAAACTAGACAATTACCGGTCACAGCTAGGCTTGTATACTAGTATTGTATGTCTTAGAATAAAATAATAAAGGCCTGCCAGCTTCCCATTCCCATATGTTAAATATAATTTTTCTTAACCTGAAACAGCAATAAATATGATCTTAAAAACGTGAATTTCCAAGAGAAAATAACATAAATAAGAAATGAAAATTGATTTTCTTAAAACGCGTGAGCAAATCAAAAAGTCTTAAAAAGCAATTTGAAAAAAAAAAAGATTAATTTAGAAAAACATGAAATTGCATTTACATGACATCTTATCACCGACAAGGCTACTATTATCCAGAAGCATGGAGAAACAATACAAACAGTTAACATTTTCACCTACCTGGGAAGTCAAATAACATGTTCACCTACCTGGGAAGCCAAATGACATGTTCACTTACCTGGGAAGCCAAATGCCATGTTTACATACCTGGGAAGCCAAATGACATGTTCACTTACCTGGGAAGCCAAATCACATGTTCACTTACATGGGAAGCCAAATGGCATGTTCACTTACCTGGGAATCCAAATAACATGTTCACCTACCTGAGAAGCCAAATGACATGTTCACTTCCCTAGGAAGCCAAATGACCTGTTCACTTACCTGGGAAGCCAAATGACATGTTCACCTACCTGGGTAGCCAAATAACATGTTCACCTACCTGGGAAGCCAAATGACATGTTCACTTACCTGGGAAGCCAAATAACTAAAGATGGAGATGCATCTAAAGAAATGTTCACTCGCAGGTGCCTTCATCAAACTAACGGGTATCTGAAAATCAAAGTCACGGAGCCAGCACCCCAACCTTAGGTTGTTTAACTCCAGCGAATTACCAATACTCGTATTATTTATTATTATTATTGTTATTATTACCAATACTCACCTGTGGATGTGAATGCTGAAAAAATAGACATTCGGAAATAGGCTAACTGCTTCCGAGTATAAATGTCCTAGAAAACTGTTGAACATTGACTGGGATGAATTATTTATCAACAAAACAATTACAGAAGTCACCAACCAACAATATGTTTCATCACTTCTTCAGGAAAGAACGGTGGACATACATCGGACATGTTCTTAGAATGGACAGCAACAGAATCCCTCTGTAAACGTGTATGTGGTCACCATCTGGCAGCAAGAGAAAAGGAATACTTCAAAGTAAATCTTCGCAGAACACTTCTTAGAGAGAGTTCCATAATGGGCTTGAACAACATTCAGGAAATGAAAAGAGTGACGTGACACAGATCAAACTGGAGAGCACTGGTTTCTGCATTATGTACCGTGTATGGGACTTCAAGAACATGTATTTCTCTACATTACTTCCATCAACTTTGATACACTTATCCCATCGTTGTATAAGTGTACCAAAATCTGAAGCATAGAAGTCTTTAGTCTGCTGTATCACTCTTATTTACCATTCAACTTCTTACTCATTCACGAAACATCTTCACTAAAGGTGTGATCATGCATTAAGCAGTAGCTAATTTAGACAAACATCATATCACACCTGCTACACTGTCTATTATTACTCGCCTGTCAGCTTGATATATCTCTTCCATTCTCAGCACATATACTTCTTTTGTAATCTGAGAATAGGACAAGATGATGCTTCATCAGCAATTTTAGAGATCATGTGAGACATTTATCGATCCAATTCTACACCACTTTACACGACAAACACTTCTCGTCGTGACTTGGAAGCATTTCATCATGAATATTCTTTACAGAAAGACCGTTTGCCACAAAACAATCCAACGGCACTGCTGTTCTTTGATTGCATTGTGTAACTTCTAACACTTCTTCGCTCATTCTCAAACTCACGCTTGACTGCGATATTTGCACATTTCGGTCCGACACATTCGAATTCAGCAGGCGTTTTGAGGTAACTAGTTAACCTTTCCTTTCGATACCTTCTCCTTAGACAGTCTGTTATCCAGAATCACCACGTGGAGGTATATAACTGTCTTGGCAGCTCTGGTTCGCCTGCCCTGAACCTTGCAGTCAGCCCTGGTTCGCCTGCCCTGAACCTAGCAGTCAGCTCTGGTTCACTTGCCCTGAACCTAGCAGTCAGCTTTGGTTCACTTGCCCTGAACCTAGCAGTCAGCTCTGGTTCGCCTGCCCTGAACCTAGCAGTCAGCTCTGGTTCACTTGCCCTGAACCTAGCAGTCAGCTCTGGTTCACTTGCCCTGAACCTAGCAGTTAGCTCTGGTTCGCCTGCCCTGAACCTAGCAGTCAGCTCTGGTTCGCTTGCCCTGAACCTAGCAGTCAGCTCTGGTTCACTTGCCGTGAACCTAGCAGTCAGCTCTGATTCGCTTGCCGTGAACCTAGCAGTCAGCTCTGGTTCGCTTGCCGTGAACCTAGCAGTCAGCTCTGGTTCGCTTGCCGTGAACCTAGCAGTCAGCTCTGGTTCGCTTGCCGTGAACCTAGCAGTCAGCTCTGGTTCGCTGGCCCTGAACCTAGCAGTCAGCTCTGGTTCGCTGGCCCTGAACCTAGCAGTCAGCTCTGGTTCGCTGGCCCTGAACCTAGCAGTCAGCTCTGGTTCGCTTGCCGTGAACCTAGCAGTCAGCTCTGGTTCGCTGGCCCTGAACCTAGCAGTCAGCTCTGGTTCGCTGGCCCTGAACCTAGCAGTCAGCTCTGGTTCGCTTGCCCTGAACCTAGCAGTCAGCTCTGGGTCGCTGACCACTTCAGTCCATCCACTTCTCAGCATCTTGATCCCGTATTTTGTATCTGAGCTGTGCACGTGTATACAAAACATTTCGTCAGCTGCCTCATGTAATCACAAAACTGGATGTTGCTGCCACCTAAGGAAACATTTACAAACTATCAACTACATTTTTCATATATTCCATTTCAGTCTGTGACCTACTTATTGACTTTCATAAGATATAAAAAATACAAATTGTTTGGTGGCTCGTGAACAATTTAAAAGAAGTAGAGTCTTTTAAAAAAATTGTGTTTCGCTTGTTGTCCTGCTTGTGTCTTTCAGCGTCATGTTTTGAAACGGTTTCTTGACAGGGCCATAATATGTGCTTCGTACACAGGAGATATAGTGCTTCTGTTCGCTGACAGGGGGAAAGGGGGGGGGGTTTAAAGGGGGGCGTCTGATAAGAGCAGTAGGAGAGCACTCGCTGCTTACGATAAATGTATGTGTTCAACTTCAGTGGACTCAGATGTAAATATGTATTTGGCATACGACTGGAAAGTAAAAGGCAGCGAGGAAAGGCACTGGACACCTGATGTGGCTTAGTATACTGAAGTCTTTAACAACTTCATTCCACGCTTGTAGTGTAACTACTGTGGGACAAATCTTGACTTAGTATAGTGAAGTCTTTAACAACTTCATTCCACGCTTGTAGTGTAATTACTATGGGACAATCCGTACTTAGGATGAGGAAGTCTATAACAACTTCATTACACGCTTGTAGTGTAACTACTATGGGACCAATCTTGACTTAGTATAGTGAAGTCTTTAACAACTTCATTCCCCTACAGTAGTGTAACTTCTATGGGACAAATCTTGACTTAGTATAGTGAAGTCTTTAACAACTTCATTCCCCTACAGTAGTGTAACTTCTATGGGACAAATCTTGACTTAGTATAGTGAAATCTTTAACAAATTCATTCCCCTACAGTAGTGTAACTACTATGGGACAATCCATTACTTTTGTAAAGGCGTTTCTTGCACACGCAAGAAGTGAACGCACCCTATTCCCCCGATTTTCAGAAAATTAAAGTCAATATCACCACAAAGGGGAAACAATGAGAAAAGAGGATTGCAGATACTGACCATTTTGTTATCAAAGTGATCAACAGTGAAGATGATGAGAGAGAGAGAGAGAGAGAGACAGAGGAGAGGAGAGGGAGAGAAATAGATAGACACACAGAGAGAGAGGGAGAAAGAGGGAGTGAGATAAAGGGAGGGAGAGAGAATTAAGTTGATAGGAGAGAGGGAGAGAGAATGCACGTGAAAGGAGAGAGCGAGAGTGCGAAGGATGGAGAGCACAAGTGATTTATAGCGAAAGAGTGGTGATATGAGAGAGAATAAAGGTGATACGAGAGAGCTAGAGAGGGTGCGCGAAAATGATAGTGATAAGAGTAAGCGAGAGAAAGAGAGTAAGGGGGAGAATACAGGTAATAAGAGAAGGTGAGAGAGTAAGTGAGAGTGAATGAATGAAGGTAATAAGAGAAAGTGAGAGAATAAGTGAGAGTGAATGAATGAAGGTAATAAGAGAAGGTGAGAGAGTAAGTGAGAGTGAATGAATGAAGGTAATAAGAGAAAGTGAGAGAGTAAGTGAGAGTGAATGAATGAAGGTAATAAGAGAAGGTGAGAGAGTAAGTGAGAGTGAATGTACTATATTAATGCAACACTGCAACTAGGATACATGCAAGAGATAAAGAGGGAAAGATTCGTTGATTGTACTGCCAAGGTAAGGGAAACAAGAATGCAGAGAGTTATTATTGCCGACCTGCGATGGGGGGTTTGCAAGGGATCTGATGTGATGGGCGAACTGGTCTAATATAAATTGATTGAGTTGACCTACTGTCAGGTGTGCTAATGGTTGCGCCAGGTTCAGCTGTAACATAAAGAGGTTCGTCTGTGCACATGAACACAGAATATGTTCGGTCGATCTGATCAATGATGTGGTGTGTGTAGGGGGGGGGGGGTATAGTGATGCTTATAGTGTTGGATAGCTATATATTGCACGACAGCAAAGAAGATTCAGGTTCACCATCTACAGTAAAAAGGTAAAGGTCAGCCCATGGCAGCAATTGCCTTCGTGGATGAAGGTACCTCTTCATGTACTAAGCTACAGCCTATGTGAGGTGGAGGGGCCAGTTTCCTTCCTTGCAGTATTAACTTTCCACAACTCATACGTCATGTACCAGCTTACAGCTGCGTCGACTGGGGAATGGGTCGCACCAGGCACGAACCACGACCCGGGTATTATGTCTTTCCGCTCTTGGTTTCGAACCTCTCGCACGCTGAAATCTCAATCTAAGCCAACTCACTGTAGACTGGACTACACGCTCCACCATTTACAGTACGCCAAGGGAGACAATACGACCAGCAACAGCACGCAGTTAGCGAGAACTCGCCAAGGGCAAATAGTTTATTACAATTATCTTCCGAATAATAACAGTAACACCAACAGCTGGAAGCAGATGTCTGAGCACTTGAAGACATTATATGCAACACCAAATGTGTCTTCACCAAAGAAGAATCGTACAACATATTGTTCACATGGCCGACAAAATCTATCGAAACCTTTCAACCCGAGGAAACACTCCAGACTCCGCCGTCTTTTTCACGAGTGCTTGATGTGGAGTCTCCTTCATCTCGTAGTCGCCATCTAGTCGTCTTGTCCTTGACTTGCCACTGGGGTCGGGCGGCTCGAGACGAGAGAGTGAGGATAACAAGTAGCGCAGTTATCGTTACTAAAAATAGCGCTAGCAAAATACATTATGCCATCATCGCCTACGATGGACGGCGAGCGTTACCTTTTTATCAGTCATATCTGACTGCATGTTGACGCGATCCTATAGTAGCAACCCTCTACTGTGTTTTTTGATTTTTATTTCCTTTGTGTCGTTGTCTTTTCCATTCTCTATGTTGCAATAGCGTATTTTTGACAAATCTGAGTTTCCTCTTTAGGTTGCTTATCCATTTGGATGGGTTTGTAGCAATATTTTTCCAAGGTGCCAGTGGTCCTGTTTACATGCGTTTTGATCCTCAACTGTGCTAGACCAGTTGTTATTTTATCACACGCCAGCTGACAATAGAGAATATATCTTCAGGCAAGTGACCGTGTTCCATGCGATGAACATTACTAAGCAATCCTACATAATCGGAAGACAGGTGCAAGAATGATCATCTGCATTTGTCACTCTGTGTCGCCTTGAGACACCAAGGATGGATCCCAGGTGCAGTAGGTGAAACACGTTTTACGACGGGGTAACAATAGAGGCAAATAAACCAATTCAAGTGTCACCTCCGCATCGCAGGTCGGCTACAGTGGATCTCCAGTGCACTCTATCTCGTGCCCTACTGGTGTATTCTGGCCTTCTTTTTCCAGTCCATCTCATGATGTTATCCACACACTTATAACGATGTATGTCCTATGAACGACTGCCTTCCACGCTACCCCCTAGTATGGTTTTCAACAAGTCTTGTTATATGGCCAAAAGAACTTAAATGCCTAACCCTGATTTCGATCAGTAATTATATTTTCACCTCCAACTCTTTCAATACCTCCACATGTCATTTCTTATTCCAAGAAATGCGACCCAATCTTCTCTCTATACACATCAAAATGTAAGATGGCAAAAATAAATGGATTGCAACGTTAGTTTGTACTTGCAACCAGAATGCAGTGCGACGTTATTTAGGCTTGTGTAATTCTTAAAATCAGTTTTGTTGTTAGGAAAGTTCAAAATGTGGCAAGCTCATATCGTCCCACTTATTAAGTTAGGTGCCGTGGAGTTTCACTGGGTTTCACTGGGAGGAAAACTAACTTATAGTAAGGCAAAACATACTGATCAGACTTGTTAGTCAGGGTCAGGCAACACATACTGATCAGACATGTTAGTCAGGACCAGGCAAAACATATTGATCAGACATGTTAGTCAGGGCCAGGCAAAACATACTGATCAGAAATGTTAGTTCCTGCCGAAGACGGATGTGTCGGACCGAAATGTGCAAATATCGCTGTTAAACTGTAAACTAGCGACGCAACGCATTTCGTTCCCTGGACTAGATCCTGCTACTTGCAAAGCCCTGTTCAGGGCTTGGTAGGAGGAGATTGAAAACGAATGCAGAAGAAGAAGAAGAAGAAAAAGAAGAAGAAGAAGAAGAAGAAGAAGAAGAAGAAGACATGTTAGTTATGGTCAGACAAAATATACTGGCCAAGACCCTCACATCGACTTCCCCGTAATCCTCCTTGGAAAATGGCTGTTTTCATGCCACCTTGGCTAACGAAATGAAGGATCGACGTGATCCCCGTGGTAGTGAACGACACGTGGATGAAATCAAGCATAGCACAACCATCTCGGGGACCCTGGTCCACCTTCATCAGCACACTCGGGATGTGAGGAAAGCTACTGCAACCCACCATTGAACGCCTTTTTTAATGCGCACAAAAAGAGTAATCCTACTCACTGTGGTCATTCAACAACAACAGTAACAACAACAACAACAGCAACAACAACAAAAGCAACAACAACAAGACATCACATGGCTGGATACAGGTTGCTGATGTGTCAAACAGTGTTTAATAAATATGGCATGTTTTCAAAATGTGCACCTCCAATTATTTCAGATGTATATGTAAGGCTTCTGCGGCAAATGGTTATTCCTGAAAGTGGCTTTAACTTCAATCGATTGTTGTCAATGATTGTTTCTATGGCTTGGCTTAGCTTGACTTGGCTTCGCTCGTTCTAAATCTTCCGCTACAAAACCCTAAAATGGCGTAAATAGCAGAATGCAGTCCAGGGAACGGAATGCGTTGGGTTGTAGTTTACAGCTTGACTGCGATGTCTGCACCTTTCGGCGCAACGCATCAGACCAGCAAGCATTATATAGTACCGGGTTAGCATTCCCTCTTCGATCACTTCTCTTTAGCCAGTCTGCCCTGCTGCAGCCTGTTATCCAGGATAACCGCGTGGAGGTGTAGAAGGGTCTTGGCAGCTCTGGCTCGCTGGCCCTGACGCTAGCAGTCAGCTAAGGGTCACTGACCGCTGCAGCTCATGCGCTTGTTTATATGGCTTGAAAACATATTCTCATTCAGTTGTGTGTTTTAATCGTTAGAGGTTGGAAAATTTCTTCTGTCGATTTAACAGAATTGTTAATACCACGAATAATTGTTGAAAGATGAGACATTTCTAAAATACTCATTCTATCGTCAAACACTGAAGGTAAAGTTTTGTATTCTAAAATCGTATCATGCAACCTCACCACTATCTCACTTGAAATGTGAGACAATGAGTTTGAGGAGTTTGCTCCTGTTTTTGTGTTTTGTTTGTTTTGTTGTTTTTTATGGGGGGGGTTGTTTGAGGTTGGGGGTGGGTGTTTGAGGGGGGGGGTGTTTGGGGGGTACGGGGGAAGAGAGAGGAGGATGCAATGTACTCCAATATCTTGTAAACCAGGCCTACAGATTGTGCTAAGCGCCTTGTGAAGTCAACAAACGCGTTGCAGTCTTCCCTGCTTTCTGCATTCTACTTGAAGTTGACGAAGAGTTATATCATGTCCGTTGTTGACTGCACAGCTTTGAAACCACACTGCGATTCAGTGAACAACACGTCCTGCAAGATTGTGTAGTCGCCTTAACATGATACGTACGAACGTCTTACCTGTGGAGCTCAGAAGGGAAATGAATCTATAGTTGTTGCAATCTCCTTTGTCCATTTTTCTCTTGTAGAGCATCACTATCATAGCATCTCACATGTCTTGTAAACTTCGCCATTTCTCCAACACTCAATAAGGCGATTGTGGAGGCGAGGCAAGAGAACATATATATTTTCTGTGAAGACTTCCGCAGGAATATTCTCCTTCCCTGTCACCTTACCACTGGAATGTCTATTTATAGCTTCCAGTTCGGTTCTTTCCGAATGTTTAAGTGTGCTCTGATCTAAGAAAGGACCAGCTGGTTTGTCCACAGAATATAGATTAGAGTAATGTGCGACACACTGTGGAAGCTATTTATTCCTTTGCTGTTTTGGGCACGCCGTAATGAGATTTTAGTGGGACAATTTTAGCGATGTTCGGACTCAGTACCACTTTGATCTGTTCATATCTTTCCTTTGTATTTCCCATGTCAACGGCATTTTGGATTGAGGAGGACAAGTTTGTCCATTATTCGTTTGTACATCACCTTTATTTCCTTTCCCCCACTGACATCATGTGACATAAGTGGTCTTTGTGGCCTTGAAATTGGCGCTTTTTGTAAATTAATATTGCCTTCCCCCCCCCCCCCCCCCCCCCCCAACCTTCCTTCCCAGATTAATGCATATGTCATTATTTTCCTGTGACATTTGATATGATCACAGCGATTGTGTGGAAATGACAGTTGCCTTCTGTAAAGCTGTTTACCTTCATTGTGATACGTGTCATTCCTATATCGTGTGACATTTCAAAGTTAGGTGACTTAGATGGATTACAAGATACGATCGACGTTATTCAGCTGTCCCTGCCATTGATGACGTGTGCGTGACTTGTATCTTTTGTTCGAGCACATCATCATAGTGTTGCTGGACTACCTCCCCTGCCTTATGTGGGTTTCAGGAAAACCGGATTAATCACAGCGCGTCTGTCAATATGTGGGTGGCTTTGACTTTCATCCTTGACAACAATTTGTAACAATATGGAATATTATTTGATACTTACAATGTCATGTGCCATTTGCTAGGAGCATAGAGATTTATGCAACCATAAGGTAACAACACGATGTCGTGTTTTTGTTACACGGCCGACACAGACACTTCAGTCACACATGATGTGTTCAGCTTGGTGGGCGGGTGCTTCACATGGAAATATGTTGGTGGATGTGATTTAAGAGTCCGAACTAAGGGAGTAAACCCTGACAACCACCCATACTGCCCAGTAGGTTCGCACAGCACAACAGAAGGCTAGAGCAATAAGACTACATCTACATAAGGAGAGAGGGACCCTAGGGCAGTCCGGGTTAGGCATTCGCCATTCCAACTTCTGGCATCCCCCATAGTCCCTTCTTGTTTCTAACTGTAGAGATTATGTCCTTCCTTTGGAACCAGATGCTGTCCGGAGATATAATATCTGAGTGGAGCATGAAAACCACAAAATTCAAAGCAGACCAAAGTTTGTATGAAACTTTTTCTGTTTCTGTTTCTTTTAGTGAAGGTTAGCACAGCAGAAAGCTAGAGCAGTAAGCCTACATCTACATAAGGAGGGAGACACCATAAGGCAGTCGTGGTTAGGCCTTCGCCAACCCAACTTCTGGCATCCCCAACAGTCGTAGGATTATTCTTCTTCTTCTTCGTGCGCAGTCAGACAGTAACCATTATTTTTTTCGAAAAAAGCGGCGGTCATCCTGAAGCTGTCGCCACTGCCATAGAGCTTGTCTTGCAGTTCCACTGGTGATGGCCACATCTGCTCTCTCTGATCCTCGTATGTCGGGCAGTTCTGCGGCAGATGTTCAGCGGTCATTTTACCAGTACCGTACGGGCATTCGTCGGTACCACCTATCTTCAATTTGTTGAATAGGTGGTACCTCAGTCTATTGTGGCCAGTGCGAAGTCTGAAGACAACGACCTGCTCTCTTCGGTTCAACTGGTAATAGGCATCGTTTTTGGTGTAACCAGTATGTTCGGTTTCCCATTTGGTCGTGTATCTGGCTTTGATAAGCCGTTTTGACTCTTCGTACGTTATACTGGTATCTGTTTGTGGTAGTCTTGCACCTTCTTTTGCCAGTCTGTCTGCCTCCTCGTTGCCTTGGATGTTGCAGTGTGATGGGACCCACTGTACCACTACCCTTTTTGGTGCGGACTGCTGGCACAGTTTGCAGAGTGCTGCTCTTAAGTCATTAAGCTCAGTGTTTTTCTGGCTTTTTAGCGCTGTGACTACGGCGAGAGCATCTGTAAGCAGGACTATATGGCTTTCATTTTCATTGTGTGTCACCATTTCTTCCACTGCCGCCTTCAGTGCCTCTGCCTCCGCTCTGAAATTGCTTGTGTACTTACCAGTAGCGAATGACAGTGTTATTTTTCTGCCATTTGGTAGGTTCAGGAATGCTCCTGCCCCTCCGTTCTGTGTAGTGTTTGTTACAGAACCGTCGGTGTATGCATGGGTCCAGTCCATGCTTGGGTAGCTTTTCGATATGAAGCTAGTCGTAGGATTATGTCCTTCCTTTGGAACAAAACAGAAGAGACAAGAGTTTTTCTCTTGCAAAATTAGCAGGGACAGTCCCCATTTCAATTGTCCAGGCTAAGCAGAAAAACCTTCTCCATTTCTGCAGTCAAGGAAATCAAGCAAAAACCTGTCATGCTTGTAACATGGAACGTAGGAACAATGTGTCCAGTCCTTGTAAATAAGGACGTTCTATGGCAGTTCCAGGGCTGTAGTGGTCAGCTTACTAATAGTGCAAGGCCTAGCGATCCAGAGCTGTCAAGATTGTTCTCCGCCTTCTGGTGGTTTCCTGGATAACATGTTGCTATAGGACAAGCCGGTTAAGGAAATGGGATGGAGGAGAGGAGGTTAACCCAGTACCCAAAAATTCTTGCTGAAGTCGGATGTGTTGGATCGAAAATTGATAACAGCACAGTCCAGTTGTAAGCTACGACACAGCGTATTCAGTTCTCCAGACTTTATCCTGCTACTTGTAAAGTACTTTTCAGGCCTAGGTAGAAGAGTTTGAGAACGAATAAGACGAAGAAAAAGGAAGGGATGGTTTAGGGAGAGAGGGAGGGAGGGAAGGAGGAAGGGATGAAAAGAGGGAATAATAAGGGAGGCAGGAGGAAGGGAAGATAAAGGGAGGAAGGAAAGGAGGGAAGGTGGGAAGAGAGGATGAAAAGAAAGAATGGAGGGATGAAGGAAGAGTGGAAGGAAGAGAGGAAGGAAGAAAGAGAAGGAATGGTAGAAAGGAGGAAGGAATTAAGGAAGGGAGGGAGTAAGAGAGAGGAAGGAAAGAAGGAGAAGAACCTCACAAGCGTTGCAGAAATGTAAATGGTGTCCTTCAACAGAATGAATCGCTGGTCGGAACGAAACTGTTAGAGACTTCATTAATCCACAGTTTGTGTGAGGAACGGTGACCAGTTTCTTTCCGCTCTATCTTTTCTTTCCCTAACCATAATTCAGGTACCAGTTTAACGATGAGTTGACTCGAGCGTTCCGGTTGCGGGAGTAGAAACCCGATCTTCACATATATTGGTTGCTGCTTTCAACGCATTCGGCTTCTCTTAACTTGCACTGGCTTGTGTGAATGTTGAACATAACACATCTCTCATGTTGCAACAACAGTATATCGGGGAGTCGCATAATTATAATGCGCCGACAACTCACCGAAAAACTAGAATGTTAAATAACAGGCATGATTTATGGTTCCTGAATAAAATACGTTATGAAAATGCAGTGATACGATCCGAGAAGTATATCATTAATCATTCCTTTTATTATCACATGTCCGGGTCTTGAGACCACACAGTTGATTCTGTTTCTGATTGCCAGGTGAAACGATCTCAGAGATAAAGCTAGACAGAATATGAGGATTCTTTAAAGAGGGTGCACGTAGGAGTCAAAAGTTATGTTATACTATGTCAACATTGGTTTCTCTTATAATAATAAGGATCACTTCTTCACCCGATATTACATTGGAGTGTTTTTGCCATCAACAATTTCTCTTCAAGCATTCTTGTTTTGTACAATTCTCTCAGGTTCTTTCCAGCTTATCTGTTCTTCCTGTATCGGCATCGAAGTCTCATCGCTTTCTGTTCTTTGACCTAACTTTGACTCTTTTCTATGTGGGTTTCACGACTTAAATGCCTAGCGATACTGGTTTGTGATTTCGCAGTGTGTGTTATATCGAAGTCACTTTCTTTCTACAGTGGCTGTGTTCTGTTCTCTCTCATAAGCTTCTGTTTGCAATATTTTTGAA
This sequence comes from Ariolimax columbianus, assembly GCA_036924085.1. Classification (NCBI taxonomy): domain Eukaryota; kingdom Metazoa; phylum Mollusca; class Gastropoda; order Stylommatophora; family Arionidae; genus Ariolimax; species Ariolimax columbianus. The sequence continues at coordinate 53,159,570 of JAVGWX010000018.1, forward strand.
CGATTGCAAGTCAAAGAAATTTCTGATAAAATTTGAGCATACATTCCTGAAATCTTTGCAACCATATCTAGTCATTGCAAAAGTATGTAATTTTCCTTCTTTGTAAAGTGCCTTAATTGTAAAAATATAACGTATTATATTTTTAAACATTTTAATACAAATAAAAGTCAGTAAATATGTCACAAATTTGCCATTTTTATTTCAAACAGAACAAAATGAGATGATACTAACTTGAATCAAATTCCTAAAACTTGAATCAAATTCCTAAACGGCTTACATTGTCCCTCATTTCTCAATCTAATTTCCACCAACATTGATACCCTAATCTTATCGATTTTTTCAGTGCACCAAAACCTGCTGCAGCATATAGGCTTCTCACTGTCTCAGTCGCATTTGCACTTAAAGTTCAACGCCTTTTTCATTCGCGAAACGTTCCACCAAGTTAGGATCACGCATTATGATGTAAGCTAAACCGTGCGAACATCCCTATTACAGTTGTCGTTACTCGCATGTCGGCTCGAACCATCTCCCTCCCTCGCCGCATGGTTGATTATGTTGTAAACCAAACAGGTCTGCGTGTCGGGCGTCATCTACAATGTATGAGCTCTCTTGAGTTGATGTAGAGCCAGTTACGTAGACTAACGTCTGGTCAGGCCGAGTATACTGATCAGACATGTTAGTCAGGGTCAAGGAAAATATACTGATCAGACATGTTAGTCAGGGTCAAAGAAAATATACTAATCAGACATGTTAGTCAAGGTCAAGGAAAATATACTGATCGAACATGTTAGTCAGGGTCGAGGAAAATATACTGATCAGACACGTTAGTCAGGGTCAAGGAAAATATACTGATCAGACATCATAGTCAGGGTCAGGGAAAATATACTGGCCAATACCATTACCTTGGCTCGCTCGTAGCCCTTCCTGGAAACTTGCTGTTTTTATGGCAGCTTCCTGACGAGTTGAGGGATCGACGTGATCCCCGTATTAGTGAGCGACACGCAGATGAAGCCATAGCACAACCGCCTGGAAGACCCCAGTCCACTTCCTTCAGCACACTCTGGATGTGAATAAAGCTACTGCAACCCGCCACTTAACGTCCTTTTCAGGTTGCACAATAGAGTAAACCAACTCATTCTGGGCATTCGAAAAAACAACAACAACAACATGTCCTGCTTTACTCGACACACATTTCCGTTGTCAGGAAGCGTACTACTTTCTTCTCATTTCTTCTTTTGTCGTCTCACTTTATATCGGGTTGAAGCCAAATGTCGTGGTACAAATTACATTGTCCACATTCAAAGATTCCGCGTAGCACAGTGTTTAGCGCTCTGGCTTCACATCTGAGTGGTCCTGGGTTCATTCCCCAGTTGAGGCGGTAATGTTTTTTTTCAGACCGCAACGGCCCGTGGGTCGACCCAGCCTTAAATGGGTCCGGTTGAGTCCGGGAAGTAAAAGCAGCGAGGGAATGGAGATGTCTACCGCCCTCATATAGCCGAGATCGCTAACACCTCATACCCCTACGGAGGTAATGCTATGGGTTAGTTTACTTTTTTTTTTTTTTTTTTTTCCGTTTGCCTTATTTCTCTATTCCCCAAGGCGGGTGTGCGTTGCACTGTGGTTTTTATTTTTAGTTTACTTTAAGACAGGTCTCATTTACCCTGTCTATCCACCTTTTCCTCGGTCTACCTCTCGCCCTTCTTCATGATATTCTACTGTAAAATAATGCATGAACAACGTGGTCTGGTCGTATTCTCACAATGTTACCAAACCAGTTAATTATCTGCTGCTCAGTGTACTGTAGTCAGGCAATTATTCCAACTCTCTCCTGAATACTGATATTTGTAATTATGTCTCTTCTAGTATTGTTAGTGACCTTCGCAGGCATCTCATTCTGCAGGCGGCAATTTTTTTGCTGAGTTTTTTATTCACTGCCCATGTCTGGCACTGGTAGCACATGATTAGCATAAACTTACTATTTATCATCTACTTTTTTTTCCTTGGAGGTAAATATTGCGGTGTTTCGTGAAGACAGTTGGTAGGTTACAACGTTTGCTCTTTGCACTCGTCTCTATCGAGTCTGCTGTCCGCAGTAAAAACAATTCCAAAATACCTACATTCTTGTACCTGCTTTATTTTTGTTCCATGCACATGTGTATAAAGTGTGGTGTGCGTTCTACCAATATTCATTGTATTTGTTTTTTATTTGTTGATATTCCTATCGTACTTTTGACAGTTTAAGTAGAGAAAGTCAATTTGACGTTGCAGGTTTTGTTCATTGGAGTGGATCAAACATTGGTCGCCTGCAAAGAGCAATTCGTTGGTACTTTCCTGTTCTGTATTAGCATCCTGGGTAATTTTATTCATATAACTGACAAAGAGGAGTGGTGAAAGACCCCAACCCTGTCTGACGCCTGATGAAATGAGAAACGACTCCGATACACCGTCTACTGTTCTGACTGCACTCTGGCTGTCCTACTATAAAGCTTTGATGTAGTTAAAAATAACTACAGTGACAGGAAGCATTTCGTTATAAATATCGTCTGCAGAAAGTCTTTATGCCCCCCCCCCTCCCACCCCCCACCCCCCCCCCCCCCCCCCAACGTACAGAATCACGCTGTTCTTCGAGTGTGCACTCTCTGAGCATGTACGTTTTTTTGTATCCGAGCAGCGCACGTGCATGTGACACATATGGTCTGTTGCTTACAGGAAACAGAAAGCTTGATGTTGTTACTTCCCGATACAATTATTAACTAACAAATACATTTGTCGGCTATCCCATACCATTGTGTTGTTTACTAACTGCCTTGACCTCGCATTACATCAAAAAAATACATATTTAGTTTTTTAATGATTGTAACATTATTAAAAAAACTGCAGTGTTTGGCCATATTATGGTTTACAGACCGATAAATGTAATTTTATTTAAAGACACATGTCTACAAATTTGTTATGTTTTAATACTGTGACTAGCTATTACCAAAAATAGTATACTTGAACACTTGGATTCCTGGCAATCTCTTCATCTTTGACGTTCATCATGAAAAAGACGTTGTGACGTCGCGTCGCAGAGTAAAGCGAGGCTACTTGTCTGCACCTTTCAGGCCCGATACATAAGATTTCAGCTGGCGTTTTGGGGATTCGGGTTTGCCGAGCAACTGTAATCCTCATTCTCTTGGTCTGGCTACACAAGTGCAGCCTGTTTCTAGGGTCGGTCGCACTTGGAGGCGGAATAGTGTCTTGGTCATATCCGATTCGCTGACCCTGATGCAATCAGCCAGCTATGATTCACTGGCTGCTGTTAGCTCGTTCACCGAGCTACGTTTCTCGGCCACGCAAACCTGGGGTTCAAACAGACAGAATTGTGTCTGCTGCCAGGGTGTGTGTGTTGGGGTTGGATGGGAAATTGGACTGCGGGCTGGATATCTTCTTCTTCTTCTGCGTACACAGTCAGACAGTAACCATTATTTTTTCGAAAAAAGCGGCGGTCATCCTGAGACTCTCGCCACTACCATAGAGCTTGTCTTGCAGTTCCACTGGCAATGGCCACATCTGCTCTCTCTGATCCTCGTATGTCGGGCAGTTCTGCAGCAGATGTTCAGTGGTCATTTTACCAGTACCGCACGGGCATTCGTCGGTACACCCTATCTTCAATTTGTTGAATAGGTGGTACCTCAGTCTGTTGTGGCCAGTGCGAAGTCTGAAGACAACGACCTGCTCTCTTCGGTTCAACTGGTAATAGGCATCGTTTTTGGTGTAACCAGTATGTTCGGTTTCCCATTTGGTCATGTATCTGGCTTTGATAAGCCGTTTTGACTCTTCGTACGTCATACTGGTATCTGCTTGTGGTAGTCTTGCACCTTCTTTTGCCAGTCTGTCTGCCTCCTCGTTGCCTTGGATGTTGCAGTGTGACGGAACCCACTGTACCACTACCCTTTTTGGTGCGGACTGCTGGCACAGTTTGCAGAGTGCTGCTCTTAAGTCATTAAGCTCAGTGTTTTTCTGGCTTTTTAGCGCTGTGACTACGGCGAGAGCATCTGCCAGCAGGACTATATGGCTCTCATTTTCACTGTGTGTTACCATTTCTTCCACTGCCGCCCTCAGTGCCTCTGCCTCCGCTCTGAAATTGCTTGTGTACTTACCAGTAGCGAATGACAGTGTTATTTTTCTGGAATTTGGTAGGTTCAGGAATGCTCCTGCCCCTCCGTTCTGTGTAGTGTTTGTTACAGAACCGTCGGTGTATGCATGGGTCCAGTCCATGCTTGGGTAGCTTTTCGTTATGAAGCTTAGGGTAGTGTCTCTCCTTTCTTTTTCAGTCTGGCAGTTTTTGTTTGCAATACCTGGTATATTTTCTACCACCTCTGGAAATATATCCTGCCTCCAAGTAGGTTTTCGTACAGTAGTGATGGGTTTTGGTGTTGTTAGTGCGTTTATGGGATCTTCGTGCATCTTTGCTTTGGCTATTTCTGCAAAGTTTCTCCGCTTTAGTTTCCCATTTCCCAGATTGTTTAGTCTCTGGTACATTGGATGGTCCGTCAGTCTTCGGAGTTTCTCTGACTGCAGCTGGGCTCTGCAGTCTCTTCTATCGGTCATGGATTGCAGTTTTGTAATCTTTTCAAGTTCTACAATTGGCGTTGACTTCATGCCACCTGTTATAATTCTCATGGCTTGGTTTTGAAGTTTGTTAACTTTATCGAAGTTCGCCTTCGCTGCTGTTGTCCATGCCGCAATGCCATACTCGAGAACTGGTCTCACTCTTCCAGTGTACAGTTTCTTTAGTATGCCTTCGTCTGCTCCCCAGCTTGTGCCAGCAAGTTTCCTCATGATCGCCATTCTTTCCCTGGCTTTCATTCGGTTTCTCTCAATCTGACTTTTCCATGTCATGCACCGATCAAATGTGACTCCCAGATAGGTTGGGTTGTCGTTTGGCTGCAGGATTTTGCCATTTAGACTTAATTTGGTACTTTGGGGTTTTAATGAGAGCGAGAATATTGTGCACGTGGTTTTCTCCTCGTTTATTTTGACCAGCCATGAGTTCGCCCACTCTTCCAGCGATGTTAGGGCCGTCTGCATCCGATTTCTTGCTATGGTGAGATTCTTTTCAGAGGTCCACATAGCCAGATCGTCTGCAAACATTGAGCTATGGACTCTTCTTGGTATATTCTCTGTAATGTCGTTTATATATACCAGGAAGAGTGTGGGTGACAATACTCCCCCTTGGGGTACTCCCTGCTCGAGTGTCACCTTTTTGCTCATCTGCCCTTGTACTTGGACTCTGGCCGTTCTTTGTTTGAGGTAGTGGTTGATCCACTTGTACATCTTCCCACAGACATCACTTCTTCTTAGCTTGACTCTAAGTCCATCCTTCCAGACTTTGTCAAATGCCTTTTCCAGATCCACCCAAACAGCTACTGTGTGTTTCTGTGCCTGGTAGGCATCTTCTATCTCCTGGGCTATGAGGATGACCTGGTCCTCAGTGGATCTGTGCTGTCTAAAGCCGGCTTGCTGTGGAATTAGTATTCGTTTTTCTTCCAGATGCCACATCAGTCTGGTGTTTATCATCCGTTCCATCAGCTTGCCGACACAGCTCAGTAGGCTTATGGGCCTGTATCCATTTGGATCTGTTTTGTCCTTTCCTGTTTTTGGTACTGGTACCAGTATTGCATCTTTCCATGCCTGGGGTACAATACCCCTTTTCCAGCTTTGGTTCAGGACTGATAGTAGTTTCTTCTTCGCTGTTTGGCCCAGCCCCATCAGCATTTCGTTTGTTATCACGTCTTTTCCGGGAGATTTCCTTTTCTTTAGTGTTCTCATAGCCTCTTCCATCTCGCGCATTGTTAGTTTGGCCATCATGTGCTCTTCAGGAGCCGTATTTATGTTTTCGTGTCCCTTTAGCTCTTCGCTAATGTCTGTATGCTTATCTGCAGGGACCTCGATGTGGTTTGCTCTGGCATAGTGATCGACAAAGGCGTTTGCGGCTTTCTTACCTGGGGCTGGATATGAATGTCATTAAATGTTTCAATCTTGTCCCTGTCAGCAGCTTATAGTCTACACTTAACGATTTTGAACTGTCAACGGTTTGTGTACGTTAACAGCAAGTGAACGATGTTTTCGAGTTTCTCGTCAATCTCCAATAGGACTAGACGCTGGTCTCATCTACTTTGAGACCAGGTGAGGCTTACAATTTGTGTGATTTGAACCCCTACATGTCTCACCAATGTTCCTTTCCCTTTAACTTCACCTTTACCTCCCAGTCGCATTAACCCCCTAAGTGGAGTACCCATTGGTGGGTTGTAAAATGCGTATCTAACCACTTCGTTAATCAGCCTTCCGTAAAAGACATATTGTAGTGATGTATAGCAGAAACAGAAGATGATCCACAAACACTGTTCAATAAAGTCAGCGGTGAAGGCTAATACTATGCTGAGGACGGCCACATAATACAGGTAGAAATACAAAGACAGAATCATGATCTTATAAACTGAATGACTGACGATGGTATTGATGATTATGATAAAGTGATTTTTTATGTATATATATATATAACAAAATTGAAAAATAACACACAAGTATGTCGTTTTCCTCTAGCCACAGTTTGTCTTAGGAGCTATGATCAGCTGAAGATACAGCAAAGAATGTGTTGACAGCAGCCAGGAACACATAGCTGGCAGCTTGCATTACGGATAGTTTCATATGACTAACCATTACTCTTTTCCGAATCCAAGTTGTGCCCTGGAAACAGGCTGCAATCATGCAGTCTGGCTCAGAGATAAATGTTTGAAAAGGGAAGACAAATCCGATCTAAAAAAAATCATTATGGAATCGCTGTGTCGGTCCGAAAGACGCATATATCACAGGCTCGTTGCAAAATACGACACAGCGTCAGAATAGTTCATTTCTCTCTCTATACTCACTGCGAGGGCTGTTTCATTTCTCTCTCTATACTCACTGCGAGAGCTGTTTCATTTCTCTCTATATACTCACTGCGAGAGCTGTTTCATTTCTCTCTCTATACTCACTGCGAGGGCTGTTTCATTTCTCTCTCTATACTCAGTGCGAGGGCTGTTTCATTTCTCTCTCGTCAAATCCTTCACATACCTGGATGTCTGTCTCATTTCTCTTTAATCACTGCCTCACAAACTAGAAGGTCTGTCTCATTTATATCGCTCATCACTGCCTCACAAACTTAGAAGTATCTCTCGTTTATCTCGCTCATCACTGCCTCACAAACTTAGAAGTATGTCTCATTTATCTCTCGTCACTGCCTCACAAACTTAGAAGTATGTCTCATTTCACTCTCGTCACTGCCTCACAAACTTAGAAGTATGTCTCATTTCACTTTCGTCACTGCCTCACAAACTTAGAAGTATGTCTCATTTCACTCTCGTCACTGCCGAGCCCGAGTGGACAGCTATAAATAGTAACAACGCAACCCTATAAATTATAACTGAAGAGGTTAGTATTAACGGTTACAAATGTTACACAGTTACACATGTTACACGGTTACACATGTTACACGGTTACACATGTTACACGGTTACACATGGATGTAGCTACGTAATCCTGCAGAAACTTACAGACACACAATAATTCAACTTAATGGTGTTTAAGGAATTGTTTGGAAGGTCATTTAACCACATAAATTTAACTGAGAATTCGCAGAGGAAACAAGCAGAGATTGTCAGAGTAAATGTAACGAACGACAATGCTGTGATTGTGGTGGGAGACGTATTCCTACAAGGAGGGAAATCATGCATTTACCTTGGTAGTAGTATGGACGAAACTGAAGGTGCAGATACAGTTTACCATGAAATCTATGGACAACGAAAAGCAGATTGATATTGCTTCATCTACATTCAGCCAATATTTTAAGAGATGAAAGACACCAAGGCAAGAGCGCACACTTTTAATTCCATAGTCATTCCAGGAATAATTTAGGGACACAAAGTGTGGAAATTGGACAAAACAGATCCTGATTAGCTCCGTGTCACAGAGACAGCAATTGAGCTTTGCGTACTAAAAATCGAGATAAGGTATCAGATCCGAAACAGGACATACGACATCAAACATTGTTTCGTGACGTTGTGGAAGCAGAGATTTGACGTAACCATCATTCGGCTGGACATTTGGTACGCATGCCCGACAACACCTGGACACGTTAAATCAAGTTTTGGTGGCCGTATTCATGTACACGTCCACTAGGCCATCCACTGGGCCGTCCACCTATGCGTTGGCGGGAAAGGCAGACTAAAGACCTGCATTGGCACAACATTGGTGAAGATTGGGAGATTAACAAAATAATTGATGGCTTCTTTGCATTCAGCAAACTTTCCGGACTGACCACAGGATTATAACGTGATGTGACGTGTGCAACACAGGTATCAAAACAACAATACTTTAGGCAAGAGGAGATATCATTAAATTGGGAATGTTATAGAATTCAAAGCACATTAAGTACGTCACAAAAATACAAATTCTTAACTCTATTTTCAATTCTGTTCTATTGAAAGTACAGTAAGGAAGTGATATGTTCTTTGTACAACGTTGCTTCTCACAACCTCCAATCTACGAAGCGTGTTCAAATGAAACCGGACCTACTTCTTCTTCATCGTACGCAGTCAGACAGCAACCATTATCTTTTCGAAAAAAGCAGCGGTCATCCTGAGGCTGTCGACACTGCCATAGAGCTTGTCTAGTGTTGCCACTGGTGATGGCCACATCTGCTCTGTCTGATCCTCGTATGTCGGGCAGTTTTGCAGCAAATGCTCAGCGGTCATTTTACCGGTACCACACGAGCATTCGTCAGTGCCACCTATCTTGAATTTGTTGAATAGGTGGTACCTCAGTCTATTGTGGCCAGTGCGAAGTCTGAAGACCACGACCTGCTCTCTTCTGTTCAACTGGTAATAGGCATCGTTTTTTTTTGTGTAGCCAGTATGTTCTGTTTCGCATTTGGTCATGTGAAACCGGACCTAACTGCACCGATTGAACATTCGTACGATGCGCATGATCATGTCGCTTCTGATGTAAACAGTACATACCAACAGTCAAGTTTGCAAAATTGCAATATCCTCTGACTCATAGTTTCCCTAGAAGACCGTTGAAAACATGGCGGGTGTGATACGGAATTCGTCCAGAGTTGATCAGCGAGCCGTGATTCGGTTTTTAACAGCTTAAGGATGTCGACCAGTTGACATTCATCGCAGAATGCAGGCAGTGTATGGTGACAAAAGTGTGTCGAAGACAACAGCGAAGAACTGGACAACGATATTTAACTTAAAGAAGGACGTGAGTTATCGAAAGATCTTCCGAGACCAGGTCAGGCGCATATTGCTGCGTCAGGGGATGCCATCGTCAAAATTAATGCAGCAATTCGGGTGGACCGTCGCCTGAGCCTACGTTCGCCACACTTTTGTCACCATAAACTGCATACCATATACAGGAAGTAACACGAATGTTTTTTGCCTTGCTGTTGTTGTTCAATGCCCACAATGAGTATGTTTACTCGTTTATACGCCCTGAAAAGGACGTTAAGTGACGGGGTGTAGTAGATTTCCTTACATCCTGAGCATGCTGATAAAGGTGGACCGCGGTCTTCAGGGCGGTTGCGCTATGCTTAGCTTCATCTGCGTGGCGCTCACTACTACGGAGATCACATCGATCCATATCACGTCTGCCAGGCTGTCTTAAAACAGCCCGTTTCTGGAAAACGCTAAACTGAATAGATATTGTTGTCTTTGTCAGTGTATTAACCCTTACGCAACGACATGGTCAGTATTGTGTGATTAACTGGACTAGCGTCTCAGTTCCCCTCTTCTGCCTGGTAAAACCACTTATCACACTCATAAGAAAAACACATAGGAGTCGCGAAACGAGCACTTTTTAAAAGCAGACAAGTCGAATCTATTTATCGCCGCACGACGCGTGAAGGAGTCAGCTTACAGGTGCGAGAACATGAGACAGGAAACATGTAGATACCACCCACGTACCCGTTCATCGTGATGGAGTGGGGGGCTTTGGAAAAGGGGATTATAAACTGAAGGGACATGTCACGTCTTAACGTTTTTCTAATCATATAATTTATAATTCGACCGTATGATTAGCGGTCGTTTATCACCGCAAAATTTACATAATTCTATATTCATTATTGACAGGGTCTAGTTGACCAAGCTGTAAATAGCAAGCTGGTTTATTGCTAACCAAGGAATAGAGATAAGAAGAGAAACTGGCCGCCACACTTTATTACATGGAAATATTTTTTAAACTACATTTTTAATTTTACGTTTTCGAATGACCTATCCAAGAAAAGTAAACATTTGACGTATTCATGAAAAGTACAAATTTGACCTATCCAGGAAAATTAAAAAGTCGATAGATTAACAGGTCATGCTAGTATATGATCTGTTAAAAATGTTAGCCCTTTTTGATTATGGGAAAGTTGATTTAAATAGAAGAAATAGAAGTACACAAAAACGGACAAAGGTCAAGTCAGGTTTGTTAAAAAGCTAGAACAATGAAGTCTCTAGCACTGGATTTCTGACAACAGTTTCTGCTATGGAAAGACTTATTTCTTAAATGGCAATCGAGGACAAAAGAATAAGACTACTGTATTCTTCCAAGCTTGGTGTAAAAGTAAACTAAGTAGGGAAGTTCATCCAGTTAGTAATCTCTTCGTGCAAAACAAATGGCTACATAAAGACCCATAGAAAGGATACTTACATCAGGCTGGTGAAGGCTTTCGATATGGGACATGCAGCATGGTTGGTTCTATGTGCTGTAAACAAAAAAGCATAGCTTTTATCTCGAGATGCACTGGCACGACCTGGTTTCCAACAGTGAAGTAGTTCGATGTATTGCAGATATTGCTTCAGCGGTTTATCGCCGGTCTCTCTTTGGTCACGATGTCCGCCTTCCCCAAAAAGTTCTCCCGATGTTCCGGTAACTCTATGGGATAAGGGATGGAAGAGGCCGTGCTCATCTCAAAGACATCCTCGGGGTCGTTCTCGCAAAACCTGACTAAAACAGATCGCCACCTCCCCAACAGAACTGCAACCCGTCTAGGACGCCGCCATCAGACGTGTTCATGGACATACCCATTGTACGCGACGGACCATAGTCGCATTAGCGTAGTTTTTATTAATTAATGTTTTCTTCTTCGTTTATTCCGGGATCGAGATCATAGTTTCTCTTACAAAGTTCACCACTGATTGTAAAGCTCTAGTGTGACCTGCGAAGAGTCCAAAAGGTTTATTAGGGCCAGATACATGGCCAAATGGGAAACAGAACATACTGGCTACACAAAAATTGATGCCTATTACCAGCTGAAGAGAGCAGGTCGTGGTCTTCAGACTCCGCACAGGCGACAATAGACGGAGGTACCACCTATTCAATAAACTGAAGATAGGTGGCACTGACGAACGCACTTGTGGTACCGGGAAAATGACCGCTGAACATCTGCTGCAAAACTGCTCGACATACGAGAACCAGAGAAAGCACATGTGGCCATCGCCAGTGGCAACACTAGACAAGCTCTATGGCAGTGTCGACAGCCTCAGGATGACCGCTGCTTTCTTCGAGCAAATACAGGTTGACGTCTGACATCGTACGAAGAAGAAGAAGAAGATTGTAAAGCTGTTTTATATTCATACATTTTTATTCTCATATCTATCTTTCGACGACATTATTCTTCTATCTCTCCCTGCTGAGCATGTACCTCCACGGTCATGGCATGCTCCCAATGTAGACACGTGTTGTCTGTCCCAATCCACATTCTGTTGCAAAGTTGACCCTTGAATCGGGTATGACCAGCTCTCAGTCTGAAGATGACCACTTGCTTTTTTCTACTTAAATTATAATAGTAGTCTTCTTCTTGTTGATCAATCAATTTTCCTTTAAAGTTGACTTTAATTCTGGTCTTGACCTCACTATATGTGATGATCAGATCAGTATGAAGGGAAGCTGCTCCACATTTTGCTAGTTTGTCTTGAGCTTCATTGTCTTTTTATGGGAGTGGGAGGGGATTCACTTAATGACCAGCCTTGGCTGCTATTCTTAAAAGATGGTCAGAGCGTGGCTTTAGGAGAGTACATACACCGCAGAAGCCACTGCAAGTGGGATCAAATTATATTTTGATTTGGTTCGTCTTGTTTCACAAGGCTAAAGGCAGTGTAATGTGTTTTAGCCATATGCCTCCGACTTCAGCACGAATTGATTGATAGGTTCACTTCCGTTGTCGGTACGATCTTCCTGTTTGATAGAGGAGAACACAAACTAAGAGTAGGTTACCGATCTGCATTGCCGCACCACTAATTGTGGACAGGAAGTGGGTTCCACTCAGTCACACTATCATCATGTTCCAGGAGGGACTTTGATATGAGAGAGGATGCAACTTCTTCTTCTTCTGAGTTCGTCCTTAAAAAGACGTTCTGACGTTTTGAAGACGTGAACAGCGTGGTTGCGATATCTGCGCCTTTCGGTCAGTCACATCCGATTTCAGCTGGCTTTTGTTAATTACTGGGTTTGCTTTCCGACTGCCATTTCTGTTCCTTCGACAAACTACACTACTGACTAGTGCAGCCTGTTTCTAGGAGCTCCAAGTGGATACGAAATAATGTCTAGGTTAGATTTGGTTTTCTGACTGATGCAAGTAGCAAACTATGTGTCGCTGGTTGCAGTTAGCTCTTTCACTTCTACATATTAGTCCCACGCCATTCTTTACAAATACTTTTGGTTCATTCAACCGCCAAATACGACCACTGTATGGGCTGTATGGGGCAGAGGCAAGAATAGGAGCACTGCTACACTGAGAACCAGACAAAAGAGGCGACTGCTATTGCTTTCTAAGCTCTTTAGGATACAAGACTATGTGGGACAACTCATGTGTCTATCCACTGTTGTCAGATATCGGCGAGACAAACTTAATTTAAAGTGATCGTTCTTGGACCTGTAATCTGACATATATCCACTCATCGCGAGGTCTTTCTCCTGCCCTATAGCCGAAACCTCTTGTGTCATAAGCATGCAGTTGGAACTGACAAGGCCTCTCTTTCACATGAGATAACCGACCCAACGTATCTTCTGTCTTGAAGTATGTTCAACACAAGAGTTATTCAGACCTTATATCTAACGTCTTTATTTCATACTCTGTTTCGGGATCAAGATGCTGAGCAACACATGAGCTGCAGTGGTCTGCGATCCATAGCTGACTGCTAGCGTCAGGGCCAGCAAACCAGAGCTGCTAAGACCCTTCGACACCTCCACGCGATAACAGGCTAACAGGATAACAGGCTGCAGCAGGGCAGACTGGCTAAGCAGAAGGGATCGAAGAGGGAATGCTAACGCGATACTGAAAAAAATGGTTGCTGAAGTCAGATGTGTTGGACTAAAAGGTGCAAATATCGCAGGAAACTAAACTACGACGCAACGCATTCCGTTCTCTTGACTAAATTCTGCTAATTAAGCTCTTTCATGATTTGGTAGCGGGAGATTGAGAACGAACAAAACCAAGTCATATTCTGTTTCCAGGATCAAGATGCTGTTGCGGCTAGCGACTTAAAGCTGGCTTCTAGCATCAGAGCCAGCAAACCAGATCTGCCAAGACACGTCTACACATACACTCGAGGATTATCGATAACAGGCTGCAGCCGAACAGACTGGCTAAAGAAAAGGAATCGAAGAGGGAAGGCTAACCCAGTGCTCAAAAATGCCTGCTGAAATCGGATATGTTGGGCCAAAAAGTGCAAATATCGCAGCAAGTTGTAAACTACGACACAACGCATTCCGTTCTCCTAACAACATCCTGCTACTTGCAAAGCCCTTTTTCCGGGCTGGGTAGCGGGAGATTGACAATGAACGAAGAAAATGAAAAATTATATCTGTCATTGTAACACCGACTAGCTTTCTTTGTCGAGTCATTTCAGTTGGCAAGTTATTGTTTTTCTTCCCTGATCATTGGATAAGTGTAAGGCTTAAGACTGGTGCGACATAAACAATAATTGTGCAGGTACATCATCGGAAGTATGGTCTAAGACACCACTAGAAACACTATTCCAATCATCCTGAGTAGGATACTATATGTGTGCAGGATGGACAGGAACAACGTCTTATCTTTCATTTAAAATAGAACGAACGGATTTCTCTAGGTAGAGAACTCACTACAAGTAACAGAGAAGATAAGCCACCAACTGCCACACTCAGAGGAAAGCGTAAGTGGAGACACATGCCTATAAGAACGGTTTAAGATTGAAGCTTCTCCAACTTCCGGAAATTAAACACACACGCGTGTTGTCAGGTCAGAGGCCTTCTAAGTTTGAAGTAGCCTTCTTAAGTTGGTGTAGCCTTCTGAAGTAAAGGTAGCCTTCTGAAGTTGGTGTAGACTTCTGAAGTTGGTGTAGCCATCTGAATTTGAGGCAGCCCTCTGAAGTTGGGGCAGCCTTCTGAAGTTAGGGTAGCCTTCTTACGTTGGTGTAGCCTTCTGAAGTTTGGACAGCCTTCTGACGTTCGGGGGAAGCCTCCTGAAGTTGGTGTAGCCTTCTGAAGTTGGTGTAGCCTTCTGAAGTTGGTGTAGCCTTCTGAAGTTAGGAGAGCCTTCTGAAGTTGGTGTATTCTTCTGAAGTTAGTGTATTCTTCTGAAGTTGGTGTAGCTTTCTGAAATTGGTGTATCCTTGTGAAGTTAGGGGAGCCTTCTGAAGTTGGGGTAGCCTTCTGAAGTTAGTGTAGCCTTCTGAAGTTAGGGTAGCCTTCTGAAGTTGGGGCAGCCTTCTGAAGTTGAGGCAGCCGTCTGAATTTGAAATAGCTTTCTTAATTTGGAGTAGTCTTCTGCCTTTGGGTTAGCCTTCTGAATTTGGAGTAACATTCTGGATATGGATTATCCGTCTGATTTGGAGTACCTTCTTAGTTTAGAGCAAACTTGTGCTTCTGGATTTGGAGCATATTTCAAGATTTGGAGTAGAGATCTGGATATGAACTTCTGGATTTGAGATAACCGTCTGAATCTGGATAAACCGTCTTAATGGAGTGGCCTTCTGAATTTGAGATAAGATTCTGAATGTGGATACACTTTCTATATTTTGGAGGTAGCTTTCTGGATTTAGATTAGCCATGCGAATTGGGAGCAGCCTTTTGGATTTCAAATAGCCTTCTGGATTTGGAAGTAGCTTTCTGGATTTTTTTAAAAGTAAAATAAAATATTTTTTTTGGGCGAATGAAAGCAGAATTAGAAGTGTCCGAATGGCAAAGCAGTTAGCTCTGGTAGGCAAGTCAACCTGGTGGTTCCACTCTCCTGTCTACCATGCTGCAAATGGATACTTGACTTGTTCATGGAAAACATGGCAGCGAAGAAGACAGCAGCACGACCTATCTCTAAGAAATTGTGCGATCTGTTGAATGCACGTGAAGATCGAAACACCAGTACAGACGGTGAAGCTAGTCTTTCAGTATTCTCTGCCGTCGGGGATAAAGTGTATGGGATATCATTATATTAGTTCTACGCTTTTACTGATTTTCTTTAATTTATGTCCGTAATGCAGTCGTTTACAGCGTAAGCCATAAACTGTATTTGTTTAAAGTCATCATTGTCGAAAATTGTGCGCTATTTAACACATATTCCGGGGAGAGAGTTGGGGAGGTATAGGATAAAAATAGGACATGTTAAAGACCAGTTTTGGGAAGTCTTCTCACACCAAAAAAAAATCAAGTGGGCGATGGACAAAAGGCCCCACACACTGGCCCATTGTCGCATCTGATCGTAGCTGGTGTCATGGGTCATTAGTGGCCAACACAGTGTGATGTAAAGGGAGATAGTCACGAAGGGTGGGCCCCGCTTGGGCGCCTAGCTGGGTTTGCTCATGAAAAGGAAAGAAAAAGGACACGTTGGCTTAATGCACTCGGCCACCCGTACATCCATCTTCAGGAAGGGTGACCAATTAACGATATCATCCGTCATTTAGTGACGGTCCAATATGCAATTAGTGTACGCATTCCCGAATTCTCTCGGTATGGTTCAATTGTATTTCTAAGGCGAAACAGAACACAAGGTACTTTGATATCGTATTGATCAATCCTTGGAAACCTCGTCCATCACAGCGAAACAACAGTCTGAGTCCCCAGAACCTAAGCCGTGCTTGCCAGTTATAGACCACCTTATACCTCAAATACAGCCATGCGCGTATACGTGGGACAGGAACCCATGCACGGAAGACAAGTGTCAAATGTCCCCGAGGACGCTCCAGGTGGTCGAAAATCTGAACTTGTAACCGCGGTAGGGATGTATATTCTATTGTGGTTTAGGAACGTCGGGCGGAATAATTGTACTGTGATTATTCGACTGCATGGGGTGGAGTTAGCGTGAACGGAATACAGTAGATTTAGTTTGATATTTTATAGAGGCACATCATTTCAAACCACATATCTAGTCTTTTGGGTCATTTCCCAGTGCTAGAGTACAGAAGATCACCTGTTTTATGATGACCTCTTGTGCCCTTCCGGTCCATACGAAGCATAGTGCAACCACTGTTACTGGTCACTTGAAAAAAGGGTGTACCAGATACGATCAGTGCGCTTTTCAAGTGCCAGTTTGTAAAGATATTGGAAGCGAGTTTATACTTAGATATATTATCTGATAACTTGTCTAATGCTTGCAAGAATGTCAGGATCAACTATGAGGCTTTAATCACTGCTTTGAAGCCGTCTTGTACCACTATATCTATCTATCTATCTATCTATCTATCTATCTATCTATCTATCTATCTATCTATCTATCTATCTATCTATCTATCTATCTATCTATCTATCTATCTATCTATCTATCTATCTATCTATCTATCTATCTATCTATCTATCTATCTAGCTATCTATCTATCTATCTATCTATCTATCTATCTATCTATCTATATATCTATCTATCTATCTATCTATCTATCTATATTTCTATCTATCTATCTATCTATCTATCTATCTATCTATCTATCTATCTATCTATCCATTTATCCATTTATCCATCTATCCATCTGTTCATGTCCATCTATCCATCTGTTTATGTCCATATATACATCCATCCATCCGTTCATCCATACATCCGTCTGTCTGTCTGTCTGTCTGCCTGTCCTGCTGTCTGTCTGTTTGTCTATATGTCTGTCTGTTTATCCCCGTTTGTCCGTATATCTATACATGTTAGTATATATAAAAGTATATATATATATATATATATATATATATATATATATATATATATATATATATATGTATATGTATATATGTGTTCAGTTCTCTTGGGCCGTTAGATGTTATGGGGAGGTCTAATCTCTGTTGTTTTATAAATTTATGGCTTACGAAAATCCGTAGGAGACTTGCCAGGTCAATCCTAGTAAATGTTTCCAACTGTTAGGTTGAGAGCCCCTTGAATAATACGATCGCATATTTTTTTTGGTACTGGTGGTGGTGGAAGCGTAAATTATAGCAAGGTGGACCCCTAGCCTGGCTGGCGCCATCTGTGCCGCTCCGCTAACCACATAACCAAGATCTGATGTTATAGCCACACATTCTTCTCTTTGCGGCATATTTTCTGTTGGGCGAGAATCCTTAGAATACTTTGAGTAGATTTTTAACTTGAATTTTGACCGAGACGCGATTTCCAACTACCAAGAAATTTTTTCGCGCCTATGCAGACGGGTAACTGATCTCACTACTCAGAGATCATGGCACATTTTTACTGGATGATCAACATGAATAAAATCCCGATCTTCATCGTGTTTTGAAATCACCACCTCTAGCACCCGAGGCGAACTCCTCACCTCCAGATCACTGGGTCCCCTTTGCACCACATGAAGACCGTTTTAGATACCTTTCCCCAAAAGACACAAAACATTTTCATTTTTACAGACTGGATATCCGTTCTCCAAGCTGTAGAAGGTGTTGAGCATTGCAGATCTGATCTTATCCAAATAGCCCTATGCGTTGATCACTTTCTCCCATGTCATGGAAATAGTTTCATGCCTGAAACGGGCTACTATTGTCAGTCATGACTGAAACGGGCTACTATTGCCAGTCATGACTGAAACGGGCTACTATTGTCAGTCATGCCTGAAACGGGCTACTATTGTCAATCATGACTGAAACGGGCTACTATTGTCAGTCATGACTGAAACGGGCTACTATTGTCAGTCGTGACTGGAACGGGCTACTATTGTCAGTCATGACTGAAACAGGCTACTATTGTCAGTCATGACTGAAACGGGCTACTATTGTCGGTCATGATGAAGTGCTAGAGATATAATTGCTCTAGCACTCCGCTTGTTATCTTTATGAAGACTGACCAGCCCCGTCCAATCTTAACAGTAAACGAGGTACATATTTACAACTTGGTCTACTGTAGCGTATTGATAGCGAGAGTAGATCTCCGTCCCTTTGTTGTGAGAACGAATACTCTACCTCTACACTATGCAGACCCTTGAACGATACTTAAAGTAAATCATTTCCAGTGGAATCAACTACGCTAGAAGTTGTCCACCAAAAATAGACACCGGAATGTATCTGTATTGAAACAGTATCCCACTATTCAGACAGAAAAGAAACAGAATATCACACCATGATAATATATTTATGTCACCTGTCTACGTGGTAGGTATTGGAAGATAAATATATTGTGTACATTTTTGCATTTCCAGTAAGGACAGCTACAGATCTCAATGAACCTTCGTCAAACAACGAGGCGATTGTGAATGGAATTCCAGAGAGGCGTTTAAACTTCAGGGGGCGTTTCCTAGGGAGAAAGAAGACATCAAGATCGTAGCTGGTGACTTTTATGAAGATCTGTCGAGGTTCACATAGCAGTAAGTCAGACGGTGAAACAGCCCCCACAGAGAATAACACGTTATAGTTGTGTATATGATGTTGGTGACAGAGAAAACGTATTGCACATTTTATTGTACTAAACTTAAGATTTTTATAAGTTAAGGGTAACCAGTTCCTTTCCTCGCTGCCGTTGTTGCAAAACACGTAAGCGATGTAGCGGTACAGTGCGGTCGACTGGAGCGTGTTTATAACGATTATGAAATCATTGCGTGAAGAAAAGAGCATTTTGCCCTCACTAATGCTTAGTCTTTATTCTCTAAAACGTTCACTTAATATTTCTGAATACAGGATGTTCTGCAGTTAAACTTAATGCAAGTAAGGGGTGACAGGCATACCAGCAAGGTTAGAGAAACAAGAAATTAAAGAGGAAGGAATGTACAAATTGACGATAAATCAACTATTGTATAAATTTAGATAATCAATCAAGGGGGACAAATCAAAGAAGAGTTAACAGCGCGAAAGGCGGCAGCTGGTAGACATGTCCATCTTCTAAACAGAGGATTCATCAGAATAACAGAAATAAAAGGGGGCAACAGATAGATGTATACATGTGTGTCTGTCCTGCCATATGGAGTTGAATTAATGAGCAATGACCACAACCCAAGACCGACAACTCCAAACTTCTGAAGTGGGGTACCTAAGAAAAGTGGTTCAGATGGCAGCGACATTTTCTATGGCATGACTACTAAACATAATCCACAGATGTCACTGATATTCCCTCTGCTCCATTCTTTCTGACTGGGAGTTTTTACTGGGCTGCCTGAACACAGATGTCATGGCCGAGGTACGTGTTAAAGGTTAAAGGCGAGGGCTCCACTTCAGTGCAAATGAAACTAAGACAGGAGACCAAAGGCGTTTAAGCTGCAGGTTTTGACGCACTGATAGAACAATGGGATATATGTATTGTTGTTGGTGGAAATATTATATTACGAAAAAAAATCAAACAACGTAAGTTGAATAATGAATGATTTTCAAGTTCGTATTGCATTTATTTGTTTTAGTTACTTTTTTTTAAACATGTGTGAGCTATTTTCTGACTTTCTTTATTTTAGCAGAAGATTGTTGCTAAATTTCATATTTGGATTAGAAAGACAATTGAAAGCAGTTTTCTCTGTGTTAATACAGCCATTAACACCTTCGTGTGTTCCTTTCTCTAAGTTCTTCTTCTTCTTCTTCTTCGTTCTCAATCTCCCACTACCAAACCCTGAAAGGGCTTAAGTAGCAGAATGTAGTCCAGAGAACGGAATGCGTTGTGTCGTAGTTTACAGCTTGGCTGCGATATTTGCACCCTTCGGTCCAACACATCCGACTTCAGCAAGCATTTTTTGAGTAACGGGTTAGCATTCCCTCTTCGATCCCTTCTCCTTAGCCAGTCTGCCCTGCTGGAGCCTGTTATCCAGGATCACCGCGTGGAGGTGTAGACACACCCTATCCTTTTGTTCTGCAAATTCACCTGACCAGAACTTCCCAGGTGCTGTCCCTGTTTTCCCAGTTTTCTTTAGGGCCCACAATTGAAATTAGCGGTAAGTTGATAGATAGTTATATTGTTACAGTTAACTAGGCACGAGGAAGGTGGACTTCTGGCACGTACAGGTTTCACATACGAGGACAATTTTTAAAGTGTTGTCTTTAAGGAGATAATTTCATTAATGTGCAAGAAGTACACATTAGCTTAATATTAGGGGGGTGGGGGGGGGGGGGGGGATAGCGCAGTGGTTTAAGGGTTTACCAGTCAAGCGAGCAGAGTTAAATACCCAGTTAGTACAAGATTTTTTCCCGAATGCAGACGGCCCATGTGGTCGACCCAGCCACAAAAAAAAGGGTACCAGAAAAAATCTGGGAAGTAAAGGCGGCCGCTGTGTTGCTGACCTCATCATCCATTATGTGCAGTAGGTCACAAAATAATATGGGCCTAACACCTTATTTCTTATATGTCGCATGCCGTGGAAGGACCTTTTCTTTATTGACATATGTTCTTAAAGCGTGGAATGTCATTTAAGTGATTTGTCATTATTTTTTTAATATAGTCACAAACACCAATATAGTCACCATCCTGGTTCACACACAAACACCAATATAGTCACCATCCTGGTCCACACACAAACACCAACATAGTCACCATCCTGGTCCACACACAAACACTATCATAGTCACCATCCTGGTCCACACACAAACAAAAACATAGTCACCATCCTGGTCCACACACAAACACCAATATAGTCACCATCCTGGTCCACACACAAACACCAACAAAGTCACCATCCTGGTTTCACACAAACACCAATGTAGTCACCAACGTAGTCACAATCTTGGTCCACACACAAACACAAACGTAGTCACCAACGTAGTCACCATCTTGGTCCACACACAAACACCAACGTAGTCACCATCCTGACCCACGCACAAACACCAACGTCGGACAAGTTGATGTATCCCGTCTAGGAAAACATAACTCGCTCGTCCTCCTGACATACCTTGTGTCAAAACTGTTTCATTTGTGTTGTTAACATCCGATGGATCCATCTCGCAGTAATTTTCCTGTTCTCAATCAGAACATGAATAATGGGATGGACTCGGTTAATCGATATCACAAGCATTGCGGTAACATCTTTCTGTTTAACACGGCTATTGTCATGATTCAGTTAAACCACGTGAGCTTGCTGCTGTGCATCTACAGCGTGGTCGGTCGTCTGCTGCTACCGCGTCATCAAGGATTGAAGCCTTTTACAGCCCATGTCCACCACCTGACAGCACTGACATCCACACATGCATCATCACATGCCGTAGCCATTCTTCGATGCATGTCGATGACGACACAACCATCCACCGTCAGAAATTCAATCAGAGCAAGTTGTTTCAACCGTATTTCCAAATAGGCCGCCTTTTTACTGTTTGCTGTGCGTATGCGTCACGTTTCAGGCGCATGTCACTACATCCCCTAATAGTCGATTCAGTAGAGATTATTTTCAGGTAAGTGTCACGTTGCTCTGAGCACTGTCGTCATAGTTATAACGCTGGAGGTCAATTTTTTCAAATCACCCTCGCAGAAAGACCTGTGCCCTTACTCAATGATCTATGTCGTTTGTGTTGATGAATTTTCTTGTGTTTTCTGAATTGGTGTCTGTATAATAGCTAATGTTACGGGACGTGGTTACTAACATTGGACAGACAGAACCTTAATCTGCTGTTTGCACTATTCTCTGATGAAGACTTATATGCAGGTGTTCAAACCTATTCTTCTTTTTCTTCTTCTCCTTCTCTATCGTCTTCTTGCTCTTCTACTTCTTCCTTTTCTTCTTCTTCTTTTTCTAGTCCTTCTTCTTCTTCTTCATCATCATCTTCTTCTGCTTCTTCTTGTTTTTCTCGTTCTTCTTCTACTTCATCTTCTTCTTCTTCTTATTATTTTTGTTTTTTTCGCTCTTCTTCTTCTTCATCTTCTTTTTCATCTTCTTCATCTTCATCTTCTTCTTCTTCCTCTTCTTCTTCCTCTTCTTCTTCTTCTTCTTGTTTTTCTCGTTCTTCTTCTTCTTCATCTTCTTCATCTTCTTTTTCATCTTCTTCTTCTTCGTCTTCTTCTTCTTCTTCTTCTTCTTCTTCTTCTTCTTCTACTTCTTCTTCTTCTTCTTCTTTTTTCTTCTTCTTATTCTTCTTTTTTTTTCTTCTTCTTATTCTCCTTTTTCTTTTTTTCTTTTTTATCTTCTTCTTCTGCTTTTTCTCCTTCCTCTTTTTTTCCTTCACCTCTTCTCACTCTTTTTCTTCTTCCTTTTCTTCCCTTCATTTTCTTCTTCCTCTTTTTCTGCTTCCTCTTCTTCTTCTTCCTCTTTTTTTTTCATTGTCTTTTTCCTTCTTTTTTTTCTTTTTCCCTTCTTCTTCTTCTCATTCTACTTCTTCTTCTTCTTCTTCTTCTTCTTCTTCTTCTTCTTCTTCTTCTTCTTCTCCTTTGATCAACATCTCCTGCTTCTAGCTCGGCGAGGTTCACGAAAGAGACTTGTCATCAGGTCACACACAGCTTGTCGAGCATGGTCGCTCTCCTGCGCCTCTCTTTGGTTTGTTTAAGTACTTCAATCCTGCAGTATATCTTCTGATATTTGCTTAGGTGTTGCACAATCGAACGTGGAGGTGTCCCTCAAACACACTGGAGTCTGCAATGTTCCGTTCTGAGTCTGAAGATCTTTGTCTGCCCATTTATGTCAAATTTGTCTTAGCGGCCATTTTTTGTCAAACTCAGATTTCGAATAGGTCTTCTTCATACAGGAAGGCATACTTTTAGACAACCTATCGTACACGATAGGGCACCTGAGTGGCTCCAGAGTTGAAATAACAAGAATATGACCCACTGTACCTTCCAAGCATAAATTACGTCTTTAAATTATTAACTTTCACCTGCTTTTTCTTACTTTTCCTCTGCCTGTTCGTACATTTTTCCTACCGCTTCTTACAAATCAACTACCTCTTCTAAACTTCTCACTCACCTCTTCTTACCTTTCCTATACCTCTTCTTACCTTTCTCCTGCCTGTTTTTACCTTTCGCCTACCTATTTTACCTTTTCCCTACCTGTTCTTACCTTTCCCCTACCTCTTCTTACCTTTTCCCTACCACGTCTTATCTTTCACTTACCTCTTCTTAACTTTCTCTTCTTACCTTTCACCTATCTCATCTTACCTTTCGCCTACCTCTTCTAACCTTTCCTCTACCTCTTCTTATCTTTCACCTACAACGTTTTGCCATTCACTCTCTTCTTCTCACTTTTACACTCAAAATTGTTCTTCTTCCCTTACTTTTCAATCTCCTCTTGTAACTTTCGACTTCTCATTTAAATCCTCCTCTTGCTACTTCTCATCCATATATTCTACTTTTCGTCTTTATCTTCTTACATTTCACACTGATCGTGATGTTTCTCACTCTTATCTTCTTACTTTACATCGTCCCATTGTTACTTTTCGCTGTCATTTTCTTACTTTTTTCGATCTTGTTACTTGTCATTCTTATCTTAGTTTTTGTCGTACCCCTCTTATCACTTTTCATTCTCATCTTGTTACGTGTAATCCCACACATCTGACTTCATCCCCCAATTTACTTCTCATTCCATTTATCTGACTTCTCATCCGACTTCTAATTCCACTTATCTGACCACGTATCTTACTTATCATTCTACACATCTGACCTCATCCCAAACATCTTATTTCTCATCCCACTTATCTTACTTCTCATCCCACTTATCTTACTTCTCATCCAACTTATCTTACTTCTCATCCCACTTATTTTACTTCTCATCCCACTCATCTTACTTCTCATCCAACTTATCTTACTTCTCATCCCACTCATCTTACTTCTCATCCAACTTATCTTACTTCTCATCCCACTCATCCTACTTCTCATCCAACTTATCTTACTTCTCATCCCACTCATCTTACTTCTCATCCAACTTATCTTACTTCTCATCTCACTCATCTTACTTCTCATCCAACTTATCTTACTTCTCATCCCACTCATCTTACTTCTCATTCAACTTATCTTACTTCTCATCCCACTCATCTTACTTCTCATCAAACTTATCTTACTTCTCATCTCACTTATCTTACTTCTCATCAAACTTATCTTACTTCTCATCTCACTTATCTTACTTCTCATCCCACTTATCTTACTTTCATCCTACACATCTTTCTTTCATCTTACACATCTTATTTTCATCCTATACATCTTACTTTCATCCTACACATCTTACTTTCATCCTACACATCTTACTTTCATCCTACACATCTTACTTTCATCCTACACATCTTACTTTCATCCTACACATCTTACTTTCATCCTGCACATCTTACTTCTCATCCAACTTATCTTACTTCTCATCCAACTTATCTTACTTCTCACCCAACTTATCTTACTTCTCCACCCACACATCTTACTTTCATCCCACACATCTTACTTTCATCCTACACATCTTACTTCTCATCCAACTTTTCTTACTTCTCATCCAACTTATCTTACTTCTCATCCAACTTATCTTACTTCTCATCTCACTTATCTTACTTCTCATCTCACTTATCTTACTTCTCATCCAACTTATCTTACTTCTCATCTCACTTATCTTACTTTTCATCAAACTTATCTTACTTCTCATCCAACTTATCTTACTTCTCATCTCACTTATCTTACTTCTCATCCAACTTATCTTACTTCTCATCTCACTTATCTTACTTCTCATCCAACTTATCTTACTTCTCAACCAACTTATCTTACTTCTCATCCCACTTATCTTACTTCTCATCCCACTTATCTTACTTCTCATCCAACTTATCTTACTTCTCATCCCACTCATCTTACTTCTCATCCAACTTATCTTACTTCTCATCCCACTCATCTTACTTCTCATCCAACTTATCTTACTTCCCATCCCACTTATCTTATTTCTCATCCCACTTATCTTACTTCTCATCCCACTTATCTTACTTCTAATCCCACTTATCTTAATTCTCATCCCACACATCTTACTTTCATCCTACACATCTTACTTTCATCCTACACATCTTACTTCTCATCTCACATATCTTACTTCTCACCCCACTTATCTTACTTCTCATCTCACTTATCTTACTTCTCATCCAACTTATCTTACTTCTCCACCCACACATCTTACTTTCATCCCACACATCTTACTTTCATCCTACACATCTTACTTATCACCCCACTTATCTTACTTCTCATCTCACTTATCTTACTTCTTACCCCACTTATCTTACTTCTCATCTCACTTATCTTACTTCTCATCCAACTTATCGTACTTCTCATCCAACTTATCTTACTTCTCATCCAACTTATCTTACTTCTCATCCAACTTATCTTACTTCTCATCTCACTTATCTTACTTCTCATCCAACTTATCTTACTTCTCATCCAACTTATCTTACTTCTCTTCTCACTTATCTTACTTCTCATCCAACTTATCTTACTTCTCATCCAACTTACCTTACTTCTCATCCAACCTATCTTACTTCTCTTCTCACTTATCTTACTTCTCATCCAACTTATCTTACTTCTCATCCAACTTATCTTACTTCTCATCCAACTTATCTTACTTCTCTGCTCACTTATCTTACTTCACATCTCACTTATCTTACTTCTCCACCCTCTCATCTTACTCTTCTCCTTTCTCTTCATACTTTTCGTCTTCCGCGTCTTTCTATCCATCTTTCTCTACCAGTGTGCAACGCTTCTATCTAATCAAAGCTTCTCATCGGATTTACCGGAACTTCCTCGCCACTCTACAAATATTTCGAGTCGCATTTTCAAGTGTTTTCTTAAATGTTTTCGTCAAACAATTTCCTGTTTGATGTTGACTGTTTTTCTACTACTCAAATTTCATATCAAGAAAAGATCACCCGTGTCTTAAAAACCAACATTTCGTCACTGCCTATTAAAAATTACAAACCCTTGCAAACCCCGAACTTCCACTTGACGTGAAAACTGAAGGACCTGTTTACCCCATTGTTCATTTAAAGCCGTCTTAAGCCCAGAATCGCTCCTTCACAACAGTGACTCTCAAGTTGTGGTTCGGGAGAAACGTTTAGGGATCGGTGAATGAAAGCTGAATTTTAAAAACAAATCGTATGTGTTCTTTACAAACTAGAACAAGGTAGGGACGAGGAAGTCTTTAATGAGATAAGAACACTGACAATAGAGAGATTTCCGTCCACTATCGCAATGCCACATAATATCAATGACAAAAAAGACAACATGTTAATAGAAAATAAACATTTTTTAAATTATAGAGGGAGTACTGTGAAAATATGTACGACGATACCTCAAAGCACCAGGTAAAATAATATCGTACTAATAGAGAAAAAACCTGCACCCACATTGAGCGAACTACGCTAGGCAATCAAACCCCTAACGAAAGGACAGTCTGGGATGGCATCTCAGCGAAACACATACAGGCAGGAGGGAAGGCCAGTGTTCGCATTTATCATATACTGTGCAAGAGGATATGGTAAAGCGCAGTGTGACCAAAGGCCTGGAAGTGAACAATTTATATTCCTCTCCCAGAGAAAGGCAACATAAGGCTGTGCACAAAGTACTGCACTATTGCGCTAGTAAGCCACGTTAGAAAGATCTTCTAGCGAATTATAGTGAAGAGGATAACAAGAAAATGTGAATGCAAAATCCAGGAAATGCAAGCGAGCTTCAGAAAAGACAGAGGGAATCTCTTTCGCATTCGATCACCCGGGGTTGCATAGGTCATCAACCAACCCTTGCTAAGCAGCTCTGTCCTGTGCCTTCTATCACCCAGGGGCCCATAGGCCATCAACCAACCCTTGCCAAGCAGCCCTGTCCTGTGCAATTTTTGCAACTCCTTCAGCTTTTTCCTCTTTCCTTTACTTCCGCCTCCAGATCTCGTCTCCATGTATTCCTTGGTCTGCCTATGCCTCTCCTTCCCTGGGTGTTCCATGACAGGGATTTTCTATGGACACTGATCTAGGACTTTCTTAATGTATGACCCATCCATCTCCACTTTCTTCTTAAGATTTCCTGTTCCAATTGTCCATGTCCCGCTCTCTCCTACAGTCTGTCGATTGTATCTTTGTCAAAACATTTTAAACCAAGAATCTTTCTCAAGCATCTGTTGACAAAACTCTGCAGTCTCATGTCATTGCTTTTTTGTTCATCCTCCTAGCATCTGTTAACAAAACTCTGCAGTCTCATGTCATTGCTTTTGTTCATCTTCCAAGCATCTGTTGACAAAACTCTGCAGTCTCATGTCATTGCCTTTGTTCATCCTCCAAGCATCTGTTGACAAAACTCTGCAGTCTCATGTCATTGCTTTTGTTCACCCTCCAAGCATCTGTTGACAAAACTCTGCAGTCTCATGTCATTGCTCTTGTTCATCCTCCACGTTCTCGGTCCATACAGCAGGAGTGAATCCTAACTTTTGTCGTCCTTCTTATTTCTGTCCAGTTACATGTGAGTTTCAACAATCCGACTGCAACTATTGATTTGTGTATCCTTGTTGTTATATCCTCGTATGTATCTCCTTCTTTTTGATGATACTTCATAGGTATGTAAATACATTTACCTCTTCCAGTGGCGTAGCTTTCATGCCTGATTGGTTCTGTGTTCGCTGCATTGACCCTAATTATTTGTGTCTTTTCCTCATGGATCTTCATACCGACTTGTTTATATATATTTTCCAGTCTGTCTAGTTTCCTTTGCATTTTATTTTGGCTGTGGGACAGAAGAGCTATATAATCCGCAAAATTCAGGCCTTCCGGCTGTTTATTCAGTGCACTGGATTCCATTTCTCTCATTTGTTGTTACTTCCATAATCCAATCCACTTCCAGGTTGTAGAGAAAAGGCGACAATAGGGAAACCTTGTCGTATCCCTGATTTAATTGTGAATGGCTGTGTGAGTTGTCCTTCGTGTATAACTCTACATTGCATACTTTCATACATCTAATTATGTATTTGCGCTTTTGATGAATTCCATAGTGCCTCAGTAATTTTTAGAGTAAATGTCTGTCCAAACTGTCGAAAGACTTTTCATAATCAACGTAATTGGTATACACACTCGAATGGCTATTATAATAATTCGCGATGCTTTGTTCCAGCAATCGAATGCAACACTGAATGGTTTAAAATAAAAACGGGAGTTAAACAGCGATGTATTTTATCACCTCTACTATTTGGCATAGCTATAGATTGGATTATAAAACACTATGCCCATTATTAGAATTTTAACATAGAATCCACGATAACAATACCTTAGAAGATCTTGATTTTGTAGACGACCTAGCGCCACCAAGTACCACTAATGAAAAAAAACACACGATAATTTAGATAGATAATGCCAATGGTCAGAACAGATAAGACTTCAAGTAAACGGTTCAAAGATAAAAATCATGGCTTCCACAACTACAACAGTTGATATCAAGCTACATGGGACATCTCTACAACATGTCTAACACTACACATACCAGGGAAGCCAAATGACACAACATGGAGTTGGCATAAAAGAAACTTCAACTAGAATTGCTTTGACATCGTGCTTCGTTAATCAGCTCACAAACATCAGGTAATCAACGACACTGAGCAAACTTACCAAGACTATTCAACTCAATCGTAATATCAGTCCTGATATATGGATGTGAAAGCTGGAAGACAACAAAAGCGGTGGAAAACAAACTAAATGTCCTTGAAAATAAATCCTTAAGAAAATTATTGAATACGCGCTGGCTTACCGGAAAAAAGCAGCAAACGCCTTTATAGAACATTATGCCAGAGCAAACTACATTGATGTCCCTTCAGACAGGCATACATACATTAGTAAAGAACAAAAGAGCCACGACAACATCAAGATCGCACCAGAGGAGCACATGATGGCAAAACTAACAATGAATGAAATGGAAGAGGCCATGAGAACTTTAAAGAAAAACAAATCGCCCGGAAAAGATTGGGTAACAAACAAAATGCTTATGGGGTTGGGCCAAACAGCAAAGATGACGTTACTATCAGATCTAAACCAAAGCTGGAAAAGGGAAATTGTACCGCAGGCATGGAAAGATGCTGTACTTATACCAGTACTAAAGAAAGAAAAAGATAGAACAGATCCAAATGGATACAGAACCATCAGTCTACTGAGCTGTGTAGGCAAACTGATTGAACGTATGATAAACACCAGACTGATGTGGCACCTGGAAGAAAAACACATATTAATTCCTCAGTAAGCAGGATTTAGACCACACAAATCCATTGAGGACCAGATCACTCTCATAGCACAGGAAATAGCTGATGCTTACCAAGAGAAAATGCATACAATAGCGGTCTGGGTGGATCTAGAGAAAGCATTTGAAAAGGTGTGGAAAGAGGAACTTAAAGTCAAGCTACCAAGAAGTGAAGTATCTGGAAAAATGTGCAGATGGATCAGACACTACCTCGAAAACAGAACAGCCAGAGTTCAAGTTCAAGGGCAGATGAGCAAAAAGGTGAGACTGGAACAAGGAGTACCCCAAGGGGGAGTACTGTCACCCACACTTTTCCTGGTGTATATAAACAAAATCACAGAGAATATACTAAGAAGAGTCCACAGCTCCATGTTTGCAGACGATCTGACTATGTGGACCTCTGAAAAACATCTCACCGTAGCAAACAATCGGATGCAGCAGGCCCTAACATCGTTGGAGGAGTGGTCGAACTCATGAATGGTCAAAATAAATGAGGAAAAACAACATGTACGATATTCTCGCATTCAAATTAACTATAGAACACCAACATAAGTCTTAACGGAAAATACCTGCGGCCAAACGACAACCCAAACTACCTGGGAGTCACATTTGATCGGCGCATGACATGGAAAAGTCAGATCGAGAGAAACCGAATGAGAGCCAGAAAAAGAATAGAAATCATGAGGAAACTGGCTGGCACAAACTGGAGATCAGCCGAAAGAATACTAAAGAAACTGTACACTGGAAGAGTGAGAAAAGTTCTCGAGTATGGCATTGCGGCATGGACAACAGCAGCAAAGGTGAACTTCGATAAAATTAGCAAACTTCAAATCCAAGTCATGAGAGTTATAACAGGAGGCATGAAGTCAACGCCAATTGTTGAACATGAGAAGATTACAAATCAGCAATCCAAGACCGACAGAAGAGACTGCAGAGCCCAGCAGCAAGCAGAGAAACTCAAAAGACTGACAGACCATTCAATGCATTAGAGACTAAATAGATTTGGAAATGGGAAACTAAAGCGGAGAAATTTTGCAGAAATAGCTAAAGCGAAGATGAACGAAGACCCTATGAACACCGTAACAATACCAAAGCCCATCCCTACTGTACGCAAACCCACCTGGAAGCAGCATATCATTCCTGATGTGGTAGAAAATATACCAGGTATTGGAAACAAGAACAGCCAGACTGAAAAATAAAGAAGAGACATAACCCCGAGGTACATAACGGAAAACTACCCAACCATGGACTGGACCTATGCATACACCGACGGTTCTGTAACAAACACAACACAGAACGGAAGGGCAAGGGTATTCCTGAGCCTACCAAATGGTAGAAAAATAACACTGTCAGTGGCAACTGGAAAATTCTAAAGCAATTTCAGAGCGGAGGCAGAGGCACTGAAGGCTGCAGTAAATGCAATGCTGACAGGCGAATGCAAATAAAGCCAGATAGTCTTGTTTACAGATGCCCTGGCCGTAGTTACAGCACTAAAAAGCCTGAAAAATACTGAACTTAATGATTTAAGAGCAGAACTCTGTCAACTATGCCAGCAATCCGCACCAAAAAGAGTAGTGGTACAGTGGGTTCCATCCCATTTTAACATCCAAGGCAACGAGGAGGCAGACAGACTGGCAAAAGAAGGTGCAAGACTACCACAAACAGATACTAGATACGTAAATCACAGTATGATGGCACAACCTATTCGAAAAACGTATGGCGCTCATCCTGAGGAGACCCGCCAGGCAGCGATAGCGCCGGGCCCCACGCCTCGAAGGGGCCCACCCTTGACTACTGGTGGTCACCCACCCATGTGTCGTGGAGTCAAGGCACATGGCTATGGGGTAACGTCTATTGGCCAAAACCTCAATACCCTCAAAATACTACAGTGGAATGCGGAGGGAGTCATTAACAAAAAACTTTCCCTAACACACCACCTGCATGAAGGTAAGATTGACGTGGCATGTATCCAGGAAACGCACCTCAACAATAACCATAAATTCTCAATCAGAGGATACCAGACCTTCCGTCTAGATAGAGAAGGCCACAAAGGAGGGGTCCTGATACTGACCAGAAACAGCATACCGAGTAGCGCGATACCTGTCAATCACACCGGACAAGCAGAAATTGTAGGAGTTGACATAATGGCTCAAGAGACGAAGCTCCGCATTTTCAATCTGTACGGACCACCAAACAGAGACCTATCGCTCTCGAGCATGGAGGTTAGAGACTCCAACTGCATAGTAGTTGGAGATTTCAACAGCCACTCGGAGAGATGGGGATACTCTGACACAGACAGCAGAGGTGACGAAGTGGAAGATTGGGAGATAGATGCAAATCTATCCCTAATCAATAGGCCGGAGGATAGCCCTAGCTTCTATTCAAGAACATGGCATACCACCTCGACTCCAGATTTGGCCTTCTCCACACAGGACATACACTATAAAATAGACCGCCAGGTGCTAAACCAACTGGCAGGTAGCGACCACAGGCCGATCAGGCTAACCATTGACATGGAAGTAGGCCCACAGGAAACAAAACCGCTCCCACGTTGGAATTACAAACGAGCCGACTGGGACAGATTTGCAATCCTGACAAATGGGCTGTGTGAAACCATCAACACACGAAACACCAAAATGAAGCCCATGGTAGAGAGCCTAAGCAAGGCAATAATGCAAGCCGCCACTGAAACCATCCCAAGAAGAGCTAGGAAAAACTATAAGCCCTACTGGAATGATGAGTTACAGAAAGTGGAAGATGCGGTAACAAATGCTAGGAACATGGCAGAACGAGAAAAATCCATGGAGGCAAACATCGCCCTCAAAGCCGCCGCGGCGCAGTACAAACACACTCTCAAGCAAACAGCAAGAGAAAGTTGGAAAAATAAAACGGAAAGTTTAAACCTGGACAAAGAAGGGAACAAGCTATGGAAGCTAGTCAGAGCCATGAACGACGAAACCCCGTCAAATAAACAAATTACTATCAAGCAGGGCGAGAACTTGATCACAGGTAAGAAAGCCGCAAACGCCTTTGTCGATCACTATGCCAGAGCAAACCACATCGAGGTCCCTGCAGATAAGCATACAGACATTAACGAAGAGCTAAAGGGACACGAAAACATGAATACGGCTCCTGAAGAGCACATGATGGCCAAACTAACATTGCGCGAAATGGAAGAGGCTATGAGAACACTAAAGAAAAGGAAATCTCCCGGAAAAGACGGGATAACAAACGAAATGCTGATGGGGCTGGGCCAAACAGCGAAGATAAAACTACTATCATTCTTGAACCAAAGCTGGAAAAGGGGTATTGTACCCCAGGCATGGAAAGATGCAATACTGGTACCAGTACCAAAAACAGGAAAGGACAAAACAGATCCGAATGGATACAGGCCCATAAGCCTACTGAGCTGTGTCGGCAAGCTGATGGAACGGATGATAAACACCAGACTGATGTGGCATCTGGAAGAAAAACGAATACTAATTCCACAGCAAGCCGGCTTTAGACAGCACAGATCCACTGAGGACCAGGTCATCCTCATAGCCCAGGAGATAGAAGATGCCTACCAGGCACAGAAACACACAGTAGCTGTCTGGGTGGATCTGGAAAAGGCATTTGACAAAGTCTGGAAGGATGGACTTAGAGTCAAGCTAAGAAGAAGTGATGTTTGTAGGAAGATGTACAAGTGGATCAACCACTACCTCAAACAAAGAACGGCCAGAGTCCAAGTACAAGGGCAGATGAGCAAAAAGGTGACACTCGAGCAGGGAGTACCCCAAGGGGGAGTATTGTCACCCACACTCTTCCTGGTATATATAAACGATATTACAGAGAAAATACCAAGAAGAGTCCATAGCTCAATGTTTGCAGACGATCTGGCTATGTGGACCTCTGAAAAGAATCTCACTATAGCAAGAAATCGGATGCAAACGGCCCTAACATCGCTGGAAGAGTGGGCGAACTCATGGCTGGTCAAAATAAACGAGGAGAAAACCACGTGCACAATATTCTCGCTCTCATTAAAACCCCAAAGTACCAAATTAAGCCTAAATGGCAAAATCCTGCAGCCAAACGACAACCCAACCTATCTGGGAGTCACATTTGATCGGCGCATGACATGGAAAAGTCAGATTGAGAGAAACCGAATGAAAGCCAGAGAAAGAATGGCGATCATGAGGAAACTTGCTGGCACAAGCTGGGGAGCAGACGAAGGCATACTAAAGAAACTGTACACTGGAAGAGTGAGACCAGTTCTCGAGTATGGCATCGCGGCATGGACAACAGCAGCGAAGGCGAACTTCGATAAAGTTAACAAACTTCAAAACCAAGCCATGAGAATTATAACAGGTGGCATGAAGTAAACGCCAATTGTAGAACTTGAAAAGATTACAAAACTGCAATCCATGACCGACAGAAGAGACTGCAGAGCCCAGCTGCAGTCAGAGAAACTCCGAAGACTGACGGACCATCCAATGTACCAGAGACTAAACAATTTGGGAACTGGGAAACTAAAGCGGAGAAACTTTGCAGAAATAGCCAAAGCAAAGATGCACGAAGATCCCATAAACGCACTAACAACACCAAAACCCATCACTACTGTACGAAAACCTACTTGGAGGCAGGATATATTTCCAGAGGTGGTAGAAAATATACCAGGTATTGCAAACAAAAACTGCCAGACCGAAAAAGAAAGGAGAGACACTACCCTAAGCTTCATAACGAAAAGCTACCCAAGCATGGACTGGACCCATGCATACACCGACGGTTCTGTAACAAACGCTACACAGAACGGAGGGGCAGGAGCATTCCTGAACCTACCAAATGGCAGAAACATAACACTGTCACTCGCTACTGGTAAGTACACAAGCAATTTCAGAGCGGAGGCAGAGGCACTGAGGGCGGCAGTGGAAGAAATGGCAACACACAGTGAAAACGAGAGCCACATAGTCTTGCTGACAGATGCTCTCGCCGTAGTCACAGCGCTAAAAAGCCAGAAAAACACTGAGCTTAATGACTTAAGAGCAGCACTCTGCAAACTGTGCCAGCTGTCCGCACCAAAAAGGGTAGTGGTACAGTGGGTTCCGTCACACTGCAACATCCAAGGCAACGAGGAGGCAGATAGACTGGCAAAAGAAGCTGCAAGGCTACCACAAACAGATACCAGTATTACGTACGAAGAGTCAAAACGGCTTATCAAAGCCAGGTACATGACTAAATGGGAAACCGAACATACTGGTTACACCAAAAACGATGCCTATTACCAGCTGAACCGAAGAGAGTAGGTCGTTGTCTTCAGACTTCGCACTGGCCACAATAGACTGAGGTACCACCTATTCAACAAATTGAAGATAGGGTGTACCGACGAATGCCCGTGCGGTACTGATAAAATGACCACTGAACATCTGCTGCAGAACTGCCCGACATACGGGGATCAGAGAGAGCAGATGTGGCCATTGCCAGTGGAACTGCAAGACAAGCTCTATGGTAGTGGCGAGAGTCTCAGGACGACCGCCGCTTTTTTCGAAAAAATAATGGTTGCTGTCTGACTGTGTACGCAGAAGAAGAAGAAGAAGACAGACTGGCAAAAGAAGGTGCAAGACTACCACAACCAGATTCTAGTGTGACCTACGAAGAGTCCAAAAGGCTTATTAGGGCCAGATACATGGTCTAATGGGAAACAGAACATACTGGCTACACAAAAAATGATGCCTATTACCGGCTGAACAGAAAAGAGCAGGTCGTGGTCTTCAGACTCCGCACAGGCCACAACAGACTGAGGTACCACCTATTCAATAAACTGAAGATAGGTGGCACTGACGAATGCAGTTGTGGTACAGGGATAATGACCGCTGCACATATGCTGCAAAACTGTCCAATATACGAAGACCAGAGAAAGCACATGTGGCCATCACTAGTGGCAACACTAGACAAGCTCTATGGCAGTGTCGACAGCTTCATGATGACAGCTGCTTTCTTCGAACACATACAGGTTGACGTCTGACAGCGTACGAAGAAGAAGAATAAGAATACGCGCTGGAACCAGCTCATAACCAATGACTCGATAACAACAGAGACAACCCAACTATACGTGTCGACCATGATCAGGAAAAAACGATGGACATACATCGGACATGTCCTTAGAATAAACAACAACCGTTCTCTATTGCAAGCACTCGAATGGACACCAAGCGGCGTTCGGAAAAGAGGGAGACCCAAGGAAACACTCAGAAGAACAATCAAACGAGAGGGCTCAACTTTAGGCCTCAGCACTATACAAGATCTAAAAACAATGGCGTCACACCGTTCGAACTGGAGATCATTGGTTTCTGTGATATGTGCAGTATTTGGCGTGCAAAGAACATAGATATATAAATATAGAGATAGACAGACAGATATACAGACATACATACAGACAGACAGACAGGCAGGCAGGCAGGCAGACAGATAGACAGATATACAGACAGACAGATAGACATATAGACAGATAGATAGAAAGATAGATAGATAGATAGATAGATAGATAGATAGATATATATAGATAGATAGATAGATAGATATATAGATAGATAGATAGATAGATAGATAGATAGATAGATAGATAGATAGATAGATAGATAGATGTATAGATAGGTAGGTAGGTCTGTGGTGATGGTGGTGGTGGGTGGATGGATTGATAGATGTATGGATAAGAGAGATAGATGGCGTAGATAGATGGATAAATATATTGGATAGGTAGATTGGATGGGTAAATTGGAGGGGTAGATTGGAGGGGTAGAATGGATGGATAGATTGGATGTATAGATTGGATGGATAGATTTGATTGATAGATTGGATAGCTAGATTGCACCATAGCAAGAAATCGGATGCAGACGGCCCTAACATCGCTGGAAGAGTGGGCGAACTCATGGCTGGTCAAAAAAAACTAGGAGAAAACCACATGCACAATATTCTCGCTTTCATTAAAACTCCAAAGTACCAAATTAAGTCTAAATGGCAAATTCCTGCAGCCAAACGACAACCCAACCTATCTGGGAGTCACATTTGATCGGCGCATGACATGGAAAAGTCAGATTGAGAGAAACCGAATGAAAGCCAGAGAAAGAATGGCAATCATGAGGAAACTTGCTGGCACAAGCTGGGGAGCAGACGAAGGCATACTAAAGAAACTGTATACTGGAAGAGTGAGACCAGTTCTCGAGTATGGCATTGCGGCATGGACAACAGCAGAAAAGGCGAACTTCGATAAAGTTCACAAACTTCAAAACCAAGCCATGAGAATTATAACAGGTGGCATGAATTCAACGCCAATTGTAGAACTTGAAAAGATTACAAAACTGCTGACCGATAGAAGAGACTGCAGAGCCCAGCTGCAGTCAGAGAAACTCCGAAGACTGACTGACCATCCAATGCACCAGAGACTAAATAATTTGGGAAATGGGAAACTAAAGCGGAGAAACTTTGCAGAAATAGCCAAAGCAAAGATGCACGAAGATCCCATAAACGCACTAACAACACCAAAACCCATCAATACTGTACGAAAACCTACCTGGAGGCAGGATATATTTCCAGAAGTGGTAGAAAATATACCAGGTATTGCAAACAAAAACTGCCAGACTGAAAAAGAAAGGAGAGATACTACCCTAAGCTTCATAACGAATAGCTA
This sequence comes from Ariolimax columbianus, assembly GCA_036924085.1. Lineage (NCBI taxonomy): Eukaryota > Metazoa > Mollusca > Gastropoda > Stylommatophora > Arionidae > Ariolimax > Ariolimax columbianus. The sequence goes on from JAVGWX010000018.1 coordinate 53,196,802, forward strand.
CCCAAGCATGGACTGGACCCATGCATACACCGACGGTTCTGTAACAAACACTACACAGAACGGAGGGGCAGGAGCATTCCTGAACCTACCAAATGGCAGACAAATAACACTGTCACTCGCTACTGGTAAGTACACAAGCAATTTCAGAGCGGAGGCAGAGGCACTGAGGGCGGCAGTGGAAGAAATGGTGACACACAGTGAAAATGAGAGCCATATAGTCCTGCTGACAGATGCTCTCGCCGTAGTCACAGCGCTAAAAAGCCAGAAAAACACTGAGCTTAATGACTTAAGAGCAGCACTCTGCAAACTGTGCCAGCAGTCCGCACCAAAAAGGGTAGTGGTACAGTGGGTTCCGTCACACTGCAACATCCAAGGCAACGAGGAGGCAGACAGACTGGCAAAAGAAGGTGCAAGACTACCACAAACAGATACCAGTATGACGTACGAAGAGTCAAAACGGCTTATCAAAGCCAGATACATGAACAAATGGGAAACCGAACATACTGGTTACACCAAAAACGATGCCTATTACCAGTTGAACCGAAGAGAGCAGGTCGTTGTCTTAAGACTTCGCACTGGCCACAACAGACTGAGGTACCACCTATTCAACAAATTGAAGATAGGGTGTACCGACAAATGCCCGTGCGGTACTAGTAAAATGACCGCTGAACATCTGCTGCAGAACTGCCCGACATACGAGGATCAGAGAGAGCAGATGTGGCCATTGCCAGTGGAACTGCAAGACAAGCTCTATGGCAGTGGCGAGAGCCTCAGGATAACCGCCGCTTTTTTCGAAAAAATAATGGTTACTGTCTGACTGCGTACGAAGAAGAAGAAGAAGAAGAAGGATAGCTAGATTGGATAGCTAGATTGGATTGCTAAAATGGATAGCTAGATTGGATAGATTACCAAAATGTTGAACTTACTTTTTACCGGTTCTAATATAGTGATTTTTGAAATATCTATCAGACATAAATGGTTAAAGAGGCTTCTATCAGTACAAAGGTTATTTGTCAAGGCTGGATGCACAGACAATACAAATGTTATCAACTCCAAATAGTGCAAACGATATAATCTGCTACACAAAAGTATACAATGCCTTCATAACGCCTTAAATGTGCTTTTTTGTTGTAGATGTTGATGGTGGTGTTGTTGTTGCTGTTGATGTTGTTGTTGAATGTCCACAGTGAGTGTGTTTACTCTTGTATGTGGTGAACTGAGACGCAAGTCCGGCTAGACACAACATGCAGACAGGAAGTCGCGATAAGACCAATATCTCTCTTTCATTTAGCGTTCCATGGGAACGACTGTTTTCAAGGCAGTCCCACTGACAAGATATAGATCGACGTGATCCCCGTTGTAGTGAGCGTCACGCAGATGAAATCAACCATGGCACAACCGCCCGGAGGACCCCAGTCCTTCTTCATCAGCACGCTTGGTAAGTGAAGAAAGCTACAACTATCCGCCACTTAACGTCCTTTTCAGAGCGCGCAAAGCGTAGACATACGCATTATGGGCATTAAACAACAAAAGAAACTTTTGTATGTGCCCTAAAAAGGCGTTAGATGTCGGATGGCAGTAGCTTTCCTCACATTCCGAGCGTGCTGGGAAGGTGGACTGGGGTCATCCAGGCGGTTATACTATGCTGTGCTTCATCTACGCGTCACTCACTACTACGGAGATCAAGTCGATTCCCACCTCGTTACCAGACTGCCATGAACGAGTCTGTTTCTTGAGAGAACTGTGTGAATTTGAGGTGGGATTATTTGTCATCCGCCTGACCGTGACTAGACTTGTCTTCTCGGTTAGTATCCCATCGCAAGCTAGGATGGTGACACCACCATTCAGTTTTGTTTTTGTCATGCTGATGTAACTTGTGCTGTGTTTCAATTATTGTGAGAAAGAGATTACGCTGGTCATCAACCTCACTCTCTAGTCCCGAGCTACGCTGGGTCAGTGACAAGACATAAGTAAAGACTACTGTACATAATTCAAGCACTCTGCACCTCCTTTGAGACCAGGGATTGCTTGAAACCTGTGGGGCTCGAACACACGTCGTTTCCGTTCATCGCGTCGAGAGGTTAGTGCCTTACCTCTCCTCTCGACCACAGCGTCCCCCCCCCCACCCTCCCCGTCTAATCAGTACGTTTTACCTGACCAGACATTGGTACACTAATCCCTTAATTTACCCTTATATATGTATTTAGACATCCAACAAACCCTAAAGGTAAAACTGACAAAATCTACAATCGACAGACATAACACCTTATATCTAGCTTAATAAATAGGTATTTCAAACATTCAACATGCTCCAGTGACACAAGGAATTTTGGCCGTGTATCACTTGTACGAAAGCCAGGAAAACACGGCCCTCTGCTGCCACTAACCTCTAGCGATCAGGTCGTACTAAATAAACAAAAGCTGTAGAAATTCGTGTCTTCCCCACTAGCAGGTGTCGCCGGATTGTGAGAATCAATTCAGGGTGGCGGAGGCGAGAAATCAAAGGTGCCAAAAGGTTATCAATCCAAGAAAACAAAGCTACAAAACGTTTGTGTTAGTTTAACAGGAGAACATCCCTGTAGGTCGAGTTTTTGCGCAGGGGGGGAGCATGCGAGAAGTTTAAGTTGTAACGTGTAATAAAAATATATGGTTAGTTTGCCACATTTACCCTATCGGAATGATTAGAGGTATGTACAGAAAGAGCTGTTTGAACAGAGTGGTATTTGGATTTAAACGAATGGAACAACCGTCATCTTCCAATCATGTCGTTAGAGGAGAGTCTACTTCTTCCTCTTCGTTCGTTCTCACTCTTCCGCTAGCAAGCCCTGACAACGGGTTTGCAAGTAGCATGATGTTTTCCGAAGAAGTGAATGTCGTAGTTTACAGCTTGACTCCGATATTTGCACCTTAGGATTCGACACATCCGACTACAGCAGGCATTTTTAAGTACCGGGTTGGCCTTCTCTTTTTTATCCCTTCTACTTAGCAGGCCTGCTCTGTTGCGGTCTGTTATTCAGGATCACTCCGTGTGGGTGGAGAAGGGATTTGGCAACTATGGTTTGTCGGCCCCGAGGCTACTAGTCAGAATGGGCCGCTCACGACTGGAACTCGTGCATTCGTAAGAGGCCAGTAAAAAGTTGTGCACTGGCTGGCATCCTCATAATGTAAAAAACAACAACATCACCGCTGTTTAAGCTCGGATACAGACTTCTTGTGAAGGGGCATGTTACAGTGATCGCCTATGCTCCACATGTGAATGGTTTCTAATGATTAGAAACAGGCTTACTTTCAACCGGGCAAATTACAGTGGTGAGCTATGCTTCACATTGAAACAAAACAAAAATGAATGAGTGAAGGAAAGAAATAATATAACCTCCCAACTTGTAAAAATTAGACTGTAGAGAGTTGTACAAGGGGTTAGCTAGCAACATCATCACGTAAAACTAACTGCCACATAAATCAGGACTGCATTTGTCTCCATAGGAGGAACTGATACCGATACAGGCTTCCTGAAAGCAGCCCACCTTCTGTGCTGTAACATGCTTAGTGATGGAGGAAAGAAAACAACAAAATAACGTTTATCATACGTTTGTTAGATGTTTGCTGCTGTAATAAATGTTCCAGTCAGCTGACTTCTTAAAGAGGCTGTATTTCTATATAGATTCATCGTTAATGATGATGTTTCTAAATATAGATTCATTGTTAATGATGTTTCTAAAAATAGATTCATTAATAATGATGATATTTCGTTAAATTCGAGGGCGTTCAAGTCAAACCATGCTTTATTTTTTTGTAAGGAATAAACAAATATTTTTAAGTAGTCAAAATGCCATTTATTTTTCGATATAATCCCCTGCAACGTTTATGCACTTATCTTAGCGTTTCAGTAACGCTTGGAACACTTCAGCGTAGTAATATTTGGCACTATGTCTGAACCAATCCAGGACAGCCTGTTTCACTTCGTCACTAGTGTTGAAATGCTGACCGCCTATGAATTTTGTTAGGGGTCTAAACAGATGAAAATCCCTTGGAGCGAGATGTGGCAAAACCTCCCAGCCGAGTTTCTGCAGATAGCCCATAGTGCCGTGAGCCGGATGAGGTCAAGCGTTATCTTGTAGAAAGAGGAGGCCCTTTGTGCAAGCCTTTTTTTCTGCTAAATACATGTTCTTTCATTCTGCAAACATGATCAAAACACATTTTACCACGGATATGGTTCAAGATCCTACCGTATTGTCTGTTCACCGACTTTATCTCTTCTTGTTACTTGTACAACTTTCCTTAGATATCTCGGAGGCCTGAAGCTGGCTTTCTGTGATGTCATTATTACCCATGATTCATATGCGTAAGTTCAATATAAAGATTAATGTGTATACAGCAATGGTCGTTTCCGACCTATTTCTCTTTTTATGAGGAATCCTGTAAGTTATGGCATGCAAAATGATTGGCATGTGTTGTTCTTCGGGTAGCCAATTCTTCTTTGAAACCTGCTGTCTTGTCTATGACAGCTGCAAGGTATTTGAAATGCACAACCTGTTCTAGAGACCGTTCGCTTGGAAAAATGTAATGTCTCTTCTCTTCTCTTCTCTTCTTTTCTCTTTGTTCTGTTTTTTTTTATTACTCTCGTCTCTTCTCTTCCCTTTTCATGTACATATTGTTTCTTGTGTTGTTTGCGAATGCCCACAATGAGTACTCTTTTGTGCTCACCGAATAGGAAGTTAGGTGGCGGGTTACAGTAGCTTTCCTCACATTCCGGGCGTGCTGATGACTGTGGATATACATATGTATACATATATATCAAGGTCACCGTGGTTTTCTTAATTTTTGAACTGCAGCGGCGTTTGTAGGCAAGAGATAGGTAGTGCTGTTCTTTATGTTCCAAATTGTTGACAGAATAATGAATGGATAAAAGTACAGATATATAGACAGACAGACTGGCTGACTGAATGACTGACAGATTGAAAGATTGATGGATGGATAAATGGACTGTCTAACAGACAGAGCGAGACAGAACATACAGACAACTAGATAGACAGATATAATGAGAAATGCAGGCATGCAAACAGAGAAAAAGACATGCAGACAGACAGTCAAAAATAGAATGACATCCAAACAGACGACATACACAGAGAGAAACATATACAGACAAAAATAAAGATGGAAAGACACGCCACCAGACAGAGATGGAGAAAGACACAAATAGACAAGTAAATAAATAGATGTAGTGTATATATATATATATATATATATATATATATGTAAATATCTATGGTACTTGAGAAACGCACATCAACATCTGACGCCTTTAATATTTGGGTGTATCTGTAAGATGCCAAATAAAAACGAAGTTTCGAGAAGTTTGTCGCACATTAAAACTCATTGAGGGCTAAACTAATACTGAAGTTAGTGTTTCTTTGATAGACCCAAGAAAGCGAATTAGCGCACAAGGTAACAGCTTTTTAATGTGCACTACTCTCCTTTCCCAAGCCTTACCTTCAGCTTGTACTCCAGAAAGTATAATAGACGTTTTTGATGGTTTCTGATGGGACAAAGTGGGGCGAGGGATGACGGCTATATCCGTCTACGTGTTTACAGGTCACACACGAGGTACTTCTTCTTCTTTTTCTTTTTCTTCTTCTTCTTCTTTTTCTTCTTCTTCTTCTTTTTCTTCTTCTTCTTTTTCTTCTTCTTCTTTCTTCCTTCCTTCCTTCATTCGTCCCTTCCTTCCTCCCTTCGTTCCTCCCTCCGCTTCCTCCTCTTCATCCTTCCTCTTTACTCGTTCCGTCTTTTCCTTCTCCTCGTCCTCCTTCTCTTCCTCTTCCTCCTCCTCTTCCTCTTCTCCTCCTCTTCCTCCTCTTCTTCCTCCTCCTCATTTTTCGTCTTCTTCCTCCTTCTTATTTCCTTCTTTCTTCCTTCTTTCTTCTTCTGCTTGTGCTTCCGCTTCCTCTTCCTCTTCCTCCTCTTCTTCTTCTTCTTCTTCTTCTTCGTCGTCGTCGTTCGTTCTCAAACTCCCGCTACCAAACCTCGAAAAGAGCCTTGCAAGTAGCAGTTTGTAGTCCGGAGAATGTAATGTGTTGTGTCATAGTGTCCAGGTTGACTGACATATTTGCATCTTTTTGGTCCAACACAACGGACATCAGCATTGCATTTTTGGCTGCATGGTTAGTCTTCCCTCTTCGATCCCTGCTCCTTAGCCAGTCTGCCCTATTGTAGACTTGTTTTCCAGAATCAGCACGTGGAGGTAGAGAAGGGTCCTGTCAGCGCTGGCTCTTGGTTCATAGGCTGACTTCTACAGCTCGTGCACTGCTCGGCATCATGATCCAAAACGGGGAACTAAGAACAGGTGTGCTGTTACCTGTCATGCATATATTAGAGATGGCTACCGAGAGGTGTGCTTGGGATCGGCTACCCAAGACACAAGACGCTTTAAGTCAAACAGAAGAATAGAAGACCTATGTTTCACTTAACCTACCACTCGCCCCTCCAATTAATGACAGCTGACCAAGCTATAGAGAACTTGATGGTCATATATCTTCTTCTTCTTCGTCGTTCGTTCCCAATCTCCCACTACCAAACTCTGAAAGGGCTTAAGTAGCAGAATGTAGTTCAGAGAACGGAATGCGTTGTGTCGTAGTTTACAGCTTGGCTGCGATATTTGCACATTTCGGTCCAACACATCCGACTTCAGCAAGCATTTTTTGAGTACTGGGTCAGCATTTCCTCTTCGATCCCTTCTCCTTAGTCAATCTGCCCTGATGCAGCCTGTTATCCAGGATCACCGCGTGGAGGTGTAGAAGGGTCTTGGCAGCTATGGTTCGCTGGCCCTGACGCTAGCAGTCAGCTATGGGTCGCTGACCACTGCAGCTCTTTCGCTGCTCAGCATCTTGATCCAAATGGTCATATATAATATGAAACATACAAGTGGGCCCCACACGACACCTTCCAATACATCAGAACAGTTTGGGAGAGACAAACACCAGGCAGTACAAACAGACATGCACTTGATTGGAACACACAGCTAAAGACAGGAGTGGGGATGCTAAGAAACTCCTGGTGGTGATCGGTTTAGGAGGAAGTCACTTCAATAGTGGTCTCGTGGTTGGAACTCGGGAGATTTGAATAAGAATAAGAACAGTTGGAGAGCGTCTGTTTACTGTTTCTGTTGTTGTTGAATGTTCACAATGAGAACAACTACTCTTTTGTGCTCCCTGAAAGGACTTTAAGTGGCTGGTTGAAGTGGCTTCTCTCACATCCCGAGCATAGCAGTTCTAATCTACTTGGCTTTATTCGCGTGTTACTCACTAATGTGGGGATCACGTAGATCTCCCGCCTTGTTAGCCAGGCTGCCATGTAAACAATCCGTTTCCAAGGGGAATTGTGCGGAAAAACTACAATTTACCTGACCCCGACTAACATTGACTTATCAGCATGTTTGACCTGACTCGACTAACACTGACTTATCAGCATGTTTGGCCTGACCCCGACTAACATTGACTTATCAGAATGTTTGGTCTGACCCCGACTAACAATGACTTAATCAGAATGTTGGACCTGACCGGACTAACAATGACTTAATCAAAATGTTTGACCTAATCCGACTACCATTGACTTATCAGAATGTTTGGCCTGACCCGACTAACATTGACTTATCAGAATGTTTGGCCTGACCCCGACTAACTTTGACTAATCAGCACGTCTGCCCTGACCCCGACTAACTTTGACTAATCAGCACGTCTGCCCTGACCCCGACTAACATTGACTGATCAGCACGTTTGCCTTGACCAGAGGTTATCTTCTCTCCCCAGAGCCTCTGCATCGGTCCTATGCTGCACGATGAACGAGACGAATAAATGATGATGATGGTTTTGGAGGGTTCATTGTGAGACTAGACAACCCATGATGTAGTAACTGTATCGACAAGACGAAGACAAGAAATCAGCTACACAAGGTTTAATAAGAGTAATAGTTTAGTTTAGTCTAGTCTAATCTAGTCTAGTCTAGTCTAGTTTAATTTAGTTTAGTTTAGTTTAGTTTAGTTTAGCTTAGCTTAGTTTAGTTTAGTTTAGTTTAGTTTAGTTTAGTTTAGCTTAGCTTAGTTTAGTTTAGTTTAGTTGAGTTTAGTTTAGTTTAGTTTATTCGAAAAACAAAGTCATTGCACACGCTTTACCCAATAAGTGCTTTGTTCTTCTCCATATTTTCTGTTCAAATCTCAGCACAATGCAAGAGCTCTGTAGCACCGACAAGGACATTGTAGTATATTCGGAAGATTTGTTACTTAATTTTGAATGTTGGTCCTGCAGCGGCGGTTAAAGCTACTCTATTTGAAAGTTGGCCATGCAGCGGCCGTTAAAGCTACTCAATATATTTGGATGTTGGTCCTGCAGCAGCAGTTAAAGCTACTCTATTTGAATGTTGGCCATGCAGCGGCCGTTAAAGCTACTCTATTCGACTTCTAACTGCCGAAACATTGTTAACGTGCGTGGCACAGCGGCATATTTAAGAGTATTGGAAAGGCAAAGACATCACACGCAGAAATATAAACACTGTAATATTTGGAAACCCGGGAAAATTAAAAACATTCAAAATTAAGATTATTTTCCTTCCAATGTTAAGTCAGTTCACTTGTAATTAACAGGAACTTAGAGAACAACAACGCTATTACAGGAAACTCTAGTTATTCGTCAATTAATGTCTATGGAGGATAATGGGTATAGGCAGGCAAGAGATGGTGAGAAATGAATTTCTATGGAAGATGAGCCAACAGCAACAAGTGGAGCAACAAATCAAACGAAGGAAATGCGGTTGAATAGGACACACACTACGAAAATCGACTACAATATGGTAATACAGCCCCTGGAATGGAATCCACAGGGAAAAAGGAAGTGAGGTAGACCAAGATACACGAATAGAAGAGACGGAAAGTGATACGTCCGTCCCTGTACTTCAACTGAAGAGAATCAGAAAGATTCCGATTGAAAATTTTGGAAGCAGATTGTCAAGAGATTCAAATCTAGGTATAGCTTTCTAAAATCTAGAAAACCTATACAGACAAGCCCTGAAATCAGCCGTATCGAGAGAAGGTACGGAATTGATGCAGACCCCAGCGATTTAAATTTGTGATGAATATGCCCCGTACATTATCTACCATACACAGTATGGAAGTCACTGAACCGACTCTGAACTGGTGAATCACGGTGCAAGGGTACAGCATATGAACTGGTGTATCACGGTGCAAGGGAACAGACTCTGAACTGGTGTATCACGGTGCAAGGAAACAGACTCTGAACTGATGTATCACGGTGCAAGAGGAATATGTAACGATCGGGATATACAGATGATAACACATGTCACGTGTGACTGTGACTGTGACGGAATACAGGACACTGACCACTCGATGACCTTCTCCAATCTCCATGAAACATGTGACTGTGACACAATACATGACTCAGACCACCCGATGCCATTCTCCAATCTCCATGACACATGTGACTGTGACGCAATACAGGACACTGATCACCCGATGACCTTCTCAAATCTCCATGACACATGTGACTATGACGCAATACAGGACACTGACCACCCGATGACCTTCTCCAATCTCCATGACACATGTGACTATGACGCAATACAGGACACCTACCACCCGATGACCTTCCCAAATCTCCATGACACATGCAATATGTGCGACATACTGGAGGCAGATAATAAGGAAATCTAGGTCGCTGAATACTGGATTTATGAAGTATGACGTGGTGCTTGGACACGGAAAGTAAGTAAATTATAGTCTATGAACTGAAAATAGCGACGCGCAATTGGTTTATAGGAAGTAACGCTTCCCCGAGTCAATCCTGGGTTGCTTTTGGGGAGAGGAAAAAATGAGGCAACTTGCACTTGAAGACATGCTGTAAAAGGCGATTAAAAAAGCTTTCTTCGCGCAGCTTATGATTTCCTTGAGTTAAACAATTTCTCCTTCTTTTTTATTCTTCCTCTTTTTCTTTTTCGTCGCTAGTTTTCAAACTCCCTCTACCATGCCATAGAAAAGGATTTGCAAGTAACAGAGTGTTGCTCGTAGAACAGAATGCGCTGTGTCGCAGTTTACAGCTCAACTGCGATATTTGCACCTTTCGGTCCAACACATCCCACTTCAGCAGGCATTTTTGAGTAGCGGGTTAGCATTCTCGCTTCGACCCCTTCTACTTAGTTAGTCTGCTCTGTTGCAGCCTGTTATCCAGGATCACCGCGTGGAGGTGTAGAAGGATCTTGTCAGCTTTCTTTCGCTGGCCCAGGCGATAACAGTCAGTTATGGGTCGCTGATCGCTGCAGCTCATGCGCTGCTCAGGATCTTGATCCAGTAAAACATTTTGATACAGAAAATTCTGACGGCATAAGCATTCATAGAAGTATTACAACGACTACCAGAAGCAATGTAAACTGTAGGAGTAGCCGCATAATCCAGCTGGAGCGAAAAAAGGGCAAGACATGAAAAATATAGTAAAACTAGTCTTATGGCTGACATTGTTATCAGGGATAATGTGGAAGAGGATGAAATGGCTTGTTTCCACTTCTCATTTCTGCTACGTACAGAAACGAAATAGAGAAGAAGACGATAACTATAAACTAGTAAAAGGAATATAAGAAGAGGAGGTGGAACAAATATTTGATGAAATAAGAGACAAACAAAAGTAGTAAAATAAGATGGAGGAGAAAGAAGAATCACATGAAAACATGAGCTGCAGTGGTCAACGACTCATAGCTGACTGCTAGCCTCTGGGTCAGCGAACTAGAGCTGCCAAGAACCTTCTATACCTCCACTCGGTGATCCTGGATTACAGGCTACAACAGAGCAGACTAGCAAAGTAGGAGTGATCGAAGAGAGAATGCTAGCACGGTACTCAAAACTGATTGCTGAAGTCGGATGTGTTGGACAGAATGGTGCAAATATCGCAGTCACGCTGTAAACTACGGCACAACGCATTCTGTTCTATGGACTACATTCTGCTACTTGGGCTCTTGTCAGGGTTTGGAAACGGGAGATTAAAAACGAGCGAAGCCAATCCAAGCCAAATTAAAACGAAGAAAAATAATTGTAGACAAGACATCAGAATCAGAAATTGAACAACATGACCTGCAAACAAACATTGACCTGTCTTGACGCATACAGTCGGTGTGTAGCTCTACAAATGTGGAGTCTACAGCGTATAAGCCCCGTCTGCTCTTAACACACACCGCTGAACTCTTAAGTACAGCGTTGTATTCTCAAACTGTATAAAAAGCATGGTGCAAAGACCGCATTATTATGGACAATAACCAGTACACAAGGCCGCACCACAGTAGTTTTTCTGTATATGTTTTACAAACTTTTACATGACGTGTCAATTGTCTGTTTGCATGGACTTCTATTTCTCCTATTTTAACCAACTTCCCCATAACCCAGATAGCTTTATCTCAGCACAATTCTCTACCAGTGCAACTTGTTAATCTATCCAATGTTGATGGATCCTCCAATGAAACAAAAACAGAAACACCAATACTCAAAGAAACAACTCAATTAAAAACATGCACTCCTATAAAATCCAAAACAAAATTAAAAACCCACTTCATGCATCGAAAAATGTATTTTTAAAATATTTTCTTGTTCTGCCTCTCCTGTGAGAATCAAGTCTTTAGTCCTGTCATGTCGTGCATGGTTACCAGGCCGGTCACCATGTGTATAAGAAGACCACAACTCTAACTTTTTATCATATTTGCCAGGGATCAAGATGCTGAGCAGCGCATGAGCTGCAGTGGTCCGCGACCCATAGCTGACTGCTAGCGTCAGGGCCAGCGAACCAGAGCTGCCAAGACCATTCTACACCTCCAAGCGGTGATCCTGGATAACAGGTTGCAGTAGGGCAGACTGGCTAAGGAAAAGGGATCGAAGAGGGAATGCTAACCCGGTACTCAAAAAATGATTGCTGAAGTCGGATGTGTTGGACCGAGAGGTGCAAATATCGCAGCCAAGCTGTAAACTACAACACAACGCATTCCGTTCTCTGGACTACATTCTGTTCCTTACCCTTTAAGGGTTTGGTAGTGGGAGATTGAGAACGAAGAAGAAGAAGAAGAAGAAGAAGAGGAAGAAATTTTGTCAAAAACGACATTTGAATGTTGTGCATGGGGATGGCAGCCTCATCAAGTGCAACAAATGCTTTTGAAATGGCCACTGTTTGAATACACAATGCTGGCAATAGGCTCAGATGTGGTGGTGACCCTATGGTCCTGGCCAAGCATCATCGTGTCAGTGCATTGATACTACGTGTCCCTTTCATATTCAGATTGTTATATCAGATTCAACAAGCTTGTCGTCATTGTCAATTGCCGGGTGTCTAAACTCTTCAGATAGGGATTATATTTTAGCATCGAGAAATTCGATGGAACCCTGCAAATAAGGATTGTTTATGCCATCAAGAAATTCGATAACACCTTCGGATAACGATTGTTTTTTACTTTCGAGAAATTCGTTGAATCCCTTTAGTTAAAAATTGTTTATGACATCAAGAAACTAGATGAAACCCATCAGAAAAGGATTTTGTTTTTTTACCATCAATAAATTCGATGACATTTTCAGAAGAGGATTGTTTTTTACCATCAAGAAATTCGATGACATTTTCAGATGATTTTTTTTTACCATCTAGAAATTCGATGAAATCTTTCAGATAAGGATTGTTTTTTACCCTTGAGAAATTCGATGAAATCTTTCAGATAAGAATTTTTTTTACCATCGAGAAATTCGATGAAATCTTTCAGATAAGGATTGTTTTTTACCATCAAGAAATTCGATGAAATTTTCAGATGAGGATTGTTTTTTACCATCAAGAAATTCGATGACATTTTCAGATAATGATTTTTTTTTACCGTCTAGAAATTCGATGAAATCTTTCAGATAAGGATTGTTTTTTACCCTTGAGAAATTCGATGAAATCGTTCAGATAAGAATTGTTTTTTACCATCGAGAAATTCGATGAAACACTTCATATAAGGATTGCTTTTAACTATCGACAATTCGATGGAACGCTTCTGATATAAAAAAAAAATTTTACAATAGACAAGTTTAATAAAACTTCAGATAATGATTGTTTATATCATCAAGAAACTAGATGAAACTCTTCAGATAATTTTTTTTTATACCATCCAGAAATTCGAGAAACCCTCCAGATGAAGATTGTGTTTAGAATAGACAAATTCTATGAAACCCTTCAGAAAAGGATTGTTTTTTACGATAGTCAAATTCTATGTAAAACTAACCAGATAAGGATGGTTTTTAACAGACAAATTTTTTGAAATCCTTCAGATAAGTATTGTTTTTTACCATTGGGAATTTCAATAAAACCTTTCAGATAAAGATTGTTTTTACCATTGACAAGTTCGATGAAACTCTTAGGATAACGCTGTACGAACAATAAGGCAAAGGTCATGAAGACATGCCAGGACCAAGATGTTGTTCAAATTCCTCTTCTTTTGTGCCTCTTTTTGGCATCAAGATAGAGGGTATCTGGTTGAGGCGGAAGGCATCCCATCGGTCCACGTGGATCTCAAACGATCATAGATCCAGAACGGAGCTGGATAATATCCTGTCTAGAAACCCGGGTCTCATCAGATTGTACAGGGTGCACGGTGGAGCCGAGGCTGCTGCCATCACTGATCATCTTCTTCTTGTCGCTAGAGTGGAGCCGAGGCTGCTGCCATTACCCTGCCAGCACTGATCATCTTCTCCTCGTCGCTAGAGTGGAGCCGAGGCTGCTGCAATCACCCTGCCAGCACTGATCATCTTCTCCTAGTGGCTAGTGTGGAGCCGAGGCTGCTGCCATCACCCAGCCAGCACTGATCATCTTCTCCTAGTGGCTAGTGTGAAGCCGAGGCTGCTGCCATCACCCAGCCAGTATTGATCATCTTGTCCTCGTGGCTAGTGTGGAGCAGAGACTGCTGCCATCACCCAGCCAGCACTGATCATCTTCTCCTCGTGGCTAGTGTGGAGCCGAGGACCCAGCCAGCACTGTTCATCTTCTCCTAGTCGCTAGTGTGCTGTCTTGCCACGATACCACAAACAAGACTGCATCAGTTGCCAGATACGACACGGAATCCCCGCGTACCAACCCTAGTCTGGCAGCCCAATATGCCGCATCCATTTACAGCAAATTTGTCGCTCTAGACACCCTTCCGGATGATCCTAAATCTGGCTTGCTCATAGTCGTCCAGGCCTTCCATGAAGTTGCCAACACAGTATTGGGTCAAAGGAAGAACATCCAGAAACCTACCGTGATTGACAGTGTCCACTCTAGAGAAAACCTTGACTGACGGTGTCCACTCTAGATGAAACCTTGACTGACAGTGTCCACTCTAGAGAAAACCTTGACTGACAGTGTCCACTCTAGAGGAAACCTTTACTGACAGTGTCCACTCTAGAGGAAACCAAGTCTGACAGTGTCCACTCTAGAGGAAACCTTGATTGACAGTGTCCCCTCTAGAGAAAACCTTGACTGACAATGTCCACTCTAGAGGAAACCTTGACTGACAGCGTCCACTCTAGAAGAAATATTGACTGGCAGTGTCCACTCTAGAGGAAACCTTGACTGTCAGTGTCCACTCTAGAGGAAACCAAGTCTGACAGTGTCCACTCTAGAGGAAACCTTGACTGACAGTGTCCACTCAAGAGGAAACCTTGACTGACAGTGTCCACTCTGGAAGAAACCTTGACTGACAGTGTCCACTCTAGAGGAAACATTGACTGACAGTGTCCACTCTAGCAATCCTAGAGGAAAAGAGTTAATGATGGCCAGGGGTGACCACCAGGAACGCCTTCAAAACAAATTCCGTGGTGCAGCCAAGAAAATGTTCGAGATCCATTGCAGTTAACCTTTGATGTGGAGACAGCACCTAACACCATCATTATCATGTAACAGACAGTCTCCTGTGGACTACAGTCAGCCGCAGTTTCCATACGCAACCTCGCGAGGATGTCTTTCTGTGAACTTCACTATTAACGAGGTAATAGATCCATACACATCTCTGGAAGTTTGGTGTTTCTGTGTCGGCTATCCACTCATGATGCGGTCATCTTCTCATTGTCCAGTCATCTATTCATGATGCAGTAATCCATTCATGCTACAGTCATCCACTAATGATGCAGTAATCCATTTATGGTACAGTCATCCACTCATGATACAGTCATCCATTCATGACGCAGTCATCCATGCATGAGAGAGTCATCCATTCATCAGGCAGCCATCAAATCATGATGCGGTCATCAATTCATGATGCAGTCAGCCAATCATGATATAGTCATCCATTCATGACGCAGTAAGTCATTCAAGAGGGAGTTATCTATACAGGATGCAGTCAGCCACTCATGATGCAGTCATCCATTAACGATGCAGTAATCAATTGTATATGCAATCATCTAATCATGATGCAATCATCTAATCATGATGCAATCATCTAATCATGATGCAATCATCTAATCATCATGCAGTCATCCATTCCTGACATCATATGGCAGCACATAACACGTATTCTAAACAAAAGCTCGATTTGAAAAGATGATAACTTTGCAAAGGCGAGAGATAAGTCAATGTAAGTGCTCTTTATTTTCTTTCCTTCTTCTCCTTCGTCTTATGGTTTTTCTTTTATTTGCTAGTTGTTATTTCTCTTCTTCATTCTACTCCTCCTTCTATCCCCCCCCCCCCACCTCCTCCTTTACGACATATTCTCCTTCTACATTATCCCGTCCTCCATCTTCTTCTTTCTTCTTATTTTTTTTGGAGAATGGAGAGTCTTCTACATAAGCAACGTTTGTCTCTTCATACGATATATTCTTGGTGTAGCAGTTCTGTGCGGTCCACATCGCTTGAGCACTTGAGCAGCCGTGGTCATCCACTGCACCCGAGTCCATATCCAGTCGTCCTGACTTGTCTTGCCACTGGTTAAAGTTGGACTCGGGCGAGAAAGTGAGGTCGACAAAATGCGCAACCCTTTCTCACTTAATTTATCCAGTACTATCACAGTCGAGCCATGTGACGACAGGCGAGCAGCGAAGCGGAGAGCCTCAGTCTGCTGACAAGCTAAACTACAGTCATAAAAAGCTGCGTCAGTTGCGGGACTCCTGGATAAGCAATAAAGCGGATGAGATACATGGATTTGCTGACAATCATGATCACCGTCTCGCCAAGCGATGTTTCCATGCTTTCACTGTCTGCGAGTATGCAGATCCCAAATCAGACTCGTCAGCCATCTCCGCACCCATCCACAACCCGCAATTACAGAATACTCGACTGGAAGGACTGGCTAGGAGAAACAGAAGAGGTCATCATCACTCGTAATGGACGAACAACAACATAGTGAAGTAGTTGAGTTATGCTGGTCTTTGCAGCATATTGAATGTCTTTGAGTACAGTCGGATTAAGCGACACTGTTAGTCGCTTCATTTATCATACTTTCAATATGTCAAGGGTCCATCTCTCGTCTCTGTCGCATACAATAGCGTGTCAGCAGAGCAAATCTCGCGTCTGTCGCATAAATAGCTTCACGTGAGCCGAAGTAGATAAATGTAGCCATAAGAAACTATTCCAATGCAATTCATTTACTGTCTCTACAATGAAGGTTGGCTGCAATGGATTCCCAACAATCTCTATCTCTCAAGATTGTGGTACACACACATACAGACTACTACACGCCTCTCATTTGATTTCATTTCAACTTGTAGCTCTAGATTGCCTTGAACATTACCATATAGTGTTGTTTTTACAAGAATGTCAAATCTTTCTATGTGTCCGACATGTATGATTTGAAAGCACTTTATGTATTTCAACAGTTATCTCTTCATCCTTAGTTTTCCAGAACCTTCAAATTTATTAGTTTTTGTTTCAATGAAAAGTGACCTATTCTTATTATATACATATCTTCAGGGGCTGTGTTAATTGCTTGTTGATTATCCATGTTCCAACACTATACATTATTCCTTGTCGACCTGTAATCCTACTAGGGCAGATACCCCTGTGCAGATTCCAGCTCTAACGGTGAGCGGGACGTAGCCGGGAGGAGGATTTCCTGCTTAGAGGGCCAGACTCGAGCAGCTTTTTACTCCGCTGCGTTGGGACAAGTGCCGCAGAGGGTGGCTAACAGATGTTCGAGTATATCGTAATAGACTCAAACATTAGCCGAGTAGATCCGCAGCCTGTTAGGCGTCATCTATGCTGTTGCTAACAAACCACCTAACCATGGTTTGTGTTTTGTCATATCACACAGTTAGTCACCTCATTCAACATGCTCTCTGTGGGAGTAATGGCGCTGTTCTTGCCTTTGTCAACACAAAGACGCCTGTGGACTACTCTGGACTAACATACAGTAGTTCTGAATGTACGAGGCGTGTTCAATTTAAACCGGACCTAACTGCACCAAATGAACATATGTACGATGCGCATGGTGACGTCACTTCTGATGTAAATAGCACATACCAACCGTCAAGTTTGCAAAATTTCATTATCCTCCGACTCATAGTTTCTTCAGAAGACCGCTTAAAACATGGCGGGTGTCATACGGAATCCGTCCAGAGTTGATTCGCGAGCGGTGACTCAGTTGTTAATAGCTGAAGAATGTCGACCAGTTGATATTCATCGCAGAATGTAGGCAGTGTGTGGTGACAAAAGTGTTTCGAAGATAACAGTGAAGAACTGGACAGCGATATTTAAAGAAGGACGTGAGTTAACGAAAGATCTTCCGAGACCAGGTTAGGCCCATATTGTTGCGTCAGAAGATGACATCGCCAAAATTGATGCAGCGATTTGGGTGGACCGTCGCCGGAGCTTAAATTCTCCACAATATTGTCAATATACACTGCCTGCAATCTGTGATGAATGTTAACTAGTCGACACCCTTCAGTTGTTAGAAACTGATTCACCGCTCGCTGATCAAGTCTGGACAGATTCCGTTTCATTCCCGCCACATTTTCAACGGTCTGCTGAGGACACTATGTGTCGGAGGATAATGACATTTTACAAACTTGACTGTTAGTATGTGCTGTGTACATCAGAAGTCACGTCATCATGCGCATCGTATGTATGTTCATTTGGTGCAGTAAGGTCCGGTTTAAATGTAACACGCCTCTCATTTAACACTTGATGTTTTATTTTTTTTAAATTTTGTAGCTTTAAATTTATTCTTCATTCGGCTAAATTTCACTGTCTTACGCTATTTTCCGCATTGCTGGGGTAGTCCAGGGGTTTTAAAGGCTGAGGACTACAGGCGGCTTTGCTACTGCTGTCGCCACGTCGTGTGCTGGCTATGTTTGTTTATTTCACCCCCAACAGAAAAACAACATCTGCCATACCGAGGATTCGAACCGCTGCCTTCCTTATCAGCAGGCTGACCTCGAAACCATTCGGCTACGCGTTATCTAATGTATCTGCCTGTTGAATGCATCCATAGCTATAGCTATTCTCCTTTTGAAATTAGAAAATATATTACCGAACCACATATTCGTTACATTTCCAGTAATTGTCACAATTGAAAGTAAAATTATTTTTTTTTTCAAGCACGATACTTTTTTCTTTTGTTGAAACAAATATCTACTACCGAAATTGTAGGTTTGAACAGAAGAGTGCTAATCCTAGCAAAAAAAGGCGTAGAAAGTCAATATTTGATTTCTCAATACACGTCAATCATCGCCTGAGAAAGTCAGACAGTTAAGTGGTCCTTCGAGTCCGTTGAAGTGTTACTGTAAACCTTCGTTTTGTTGCACACTTTGAATACAATTTGCCCCAGACCAAATGGTTGTGTTACGCATCTTAACAGAACACATCTAACTCTACAGCGACATGCACACACGATTGTAGATTGACATCTCTGCCATGTGTACACGTGGACAGGCAACATGCGGAGTATATGCTGCAGTATATTAGCCTATTTCAGTCAGGATTGACTATAGTATATTACGGCCTGGAGTGGTATGCTACAGAGCTACCCCACAGATGATAAACTGAGAAAGGGGACGGCGTGAGCTAGTGGTTAAGTGACTCGGCTCACAACCCAAAGGTGCTGGGTTCGATCCCCATAAGAGCACCGGCCGTTACCTCGGAGAAGCAAACCCTTAGAAAATACAGGAAGAAGCAGACCCCTACATAAAATGCATGCCGAAGTCAGATGCACTAGACGTACAGGCGCAAAAATAAGAACATGGTGTAACGCACACCACTTTGTGGAATAGATAAATAAGATAAACGCAAATAAAAATAGCTCTACAGCATCGAGCTATAGGGCCGTGATAATTACTCATCTCATTTCTTTTGGTAAAATCGATATAAAATCATTATTTTCTGCTCGCTGCGTTTTCTGTTTCATCTGCTATTATGTGACGTCAGAATAGGACAGCGCAGACAACTAAACATATCCTGCAAGCCTGCATAAGCTTTGTCATTAGCGTAATGAGCACTGACCCTCGGAGAAAAAGCTCCATGCAAGATGTTCGTAAGCCTTAAACGACTTTATTACAGCAACCTATATCAAGAGAACTGCACTTCACGCGTAGACATATTTTTGTTGTTGCTGGTGACATCGAACGAGAAGACAACTAACGGTTTGTGCTCTAACGTTGCGATTCCTCATTGTGCATACTGGGATGCCCACTTTGGGTTACAATTAAATAATTAAATATTATTAGTATTATTTTAATTACTATTATTATTACTATTATTATTATTATTACTATTACTATTATTTGTATTACTATTACTATTATTATTACTATTATAATTATTACTATTATTATAATTATTACTAATAATATTATTATTACTATTCTAATTGTTGTTACTATTTTTATTATATTTATTAATATTATTATTATTATTATTATTATTATTATTATCATTATTATTGTTATTAATATTATTAATATCTCCCTTATTGCTTACGCTAGTGCAGAACATTTCAACCCCGTGCAAAGTCGGTCAGAAGCTAATCCTTATATATTTTAAAAACGAAGCAGGGTCCACATAGATCATTCAGTTCATTAACTCACTCTCCATGATTGATCTCCATATGACAAGATGTATTGATGTTCGTAGAAGCTACTAGTACTTCATTAGTTTAACTCTTGGCAACGATTCTTTGGTAGTAGGTTACAGTGGCTATTCTTACATTTTCGGAGGAAAGGGGAGAGGGGGGCACTTAAGAAACTAGCATATTGTCGTTTAGGAATTTGGGGAGCAGAGTGTAGATCCCCACCTCACTAGCCAGACTATTGTGGCACATCCTGATTCCAGGATCACTACAAGTTAGGTGCGGTGGTGATCAGTGTGTTTCACCTGACCCTAATGTTACTCTTCTTTCGCACCTTGGTCAGCAAGTTTTACCTGATCTGTTATTCATTTTTTGATATCACCTTGATCAGCATGTTTCACTTGGCCCTAATGTTTCTCTTCAATCCCACCTTGATAAGCATGTTTCACTAAGCCCTAATGGTTCTCTTTACTCCCACCTTGATCAGCATGTTTCACTAGACCCTAATGTTTCTCTTCACTCCCACCTTGATCAGCATGTTTCACTAGTCCCTAATTTTTCTCTTCACTCCCACCTTGATCAGCATGTTTCACTAAGCCCTAATGTTTCTCTTCACTCCCACCTTGATCAGCATGTTTCACTAGGCCTTAATGTTTCTCTTCACTCCCACATTAATCAGCGTGTTTCACCAGGCCCTAATGTTACTATTGGCTCGTAACTTCTAAGAACCGTTTTTCTACTTTCAGTTGATAACGAACTGTTACTCATGTAACGCATTTCATTTTTTTAACCTTTATTTTATCCAAGTTATTTCATTACCTTGTTTTCATGTCCGATTCACATGCATTGCTATTACCTGCTATTGTTAAGTCGCATGGACGCTTTACAATAGTATCTTATTCTCGTGAATTGTTTTCAGTATAATTTCATTATAGTTAATTTTGTAAATTACAATTTGCACGACGGAATGTGCGCTTCTGGCATCGATCCAATGGCAAATAAATATTTGTTGCACTTCTAACAATGACTCGTGAATGGGGGACTACTTAACTGAAACATGTATACCAGGTTGAGAAATGGTTCGCCTATACTGGAAACCTTGAGCCTACTGCTGCCTTTGTCAAATAGTTTGAGATCATTGTTTTGGATGTCCGAAAACGAACGGCAAAGTTTTAATTTCAAATTAAATTAATATTTTTAATATTCTTACGTATCTCTTAATAGAAATTACTATTGTCCTGTTCATTTGGTTAAGATGTGAGTTAGCCATGAACCAGAAATGTCAAATTAGGAATAATATTGTTGGACGTTGTTTATTCGATGTTTTACAGTAGTGACGGCAGCGCACGAGCGCTGTGGGTGGGCTAGAACAGAAGCAGATCTCATCATCATGACCTGTGGACACTGACTGGCCCACTGTACACTATCATTCACACATATTACTGGAAGAGTAGACGAGAATGAAACCTCACAGGGGTATGTTTCTTCATTCTTATGGATTCAGGGTTCGGGCTTCTTGTAACTGTATGACGTTTTCTTTGCCAATGTTCGCTTGCTAATTAATCTTCATATCTACTTTTGTTATATTTGTTGGCTGTTGTTTCGGGTTTATGTAGCTGCCATGCAGTTTATTCTTAACATTGTAGCCGAGGTAGCGCAGTAACTTCCCAGCTGAGCGATCGGGGTTCGGTTCACAGTTACAGCGGGATTTTTTCCGATTGTCAAACGGCGCCAGGAATACCGTCCAGCATAAAGAAATTAGGTACCAGAAATATTTGGGACAGTAAAGGCGGCCTAGCGTCAATAAAGATATGGACCTAACACCAGACTTCCAATGTACCACATAGGGATCTTTTTTTTCTTCTAATAATGACGTCGGTATAATCCGTACTTTATGCAGTATGTCGTACTATTTATCATGCAGTTAATTAATCAATTAACCCAATTGTTTTATGTCATTAACTTGGCCTTTTGCTTCGTCTTCATTCGTCAGTATACTGCTGTGTTATTATCAATGGCTTTCTAACTGAACGTAGCGGAGGCGTCTTAGATCTTAGGACAGTGACTGGCAAAGTGGCCAGTGACTGTCATCTTTCATGGCTTAGTTAAGGTCAGCAACAAACTTCCACCACTTCTTAGTTCCTTGGTCAGTGTCCGTCACGAATGAGGATCAGCAACAAACTCACATCGATCCCCATCTGGTCAGCTAGACTGCCATTAAAACATCCTGTTCCCATGGAACGCTACATGGAAGAGCAATTTTGGTCTTGATCAGTATATTGTGCCTGACCCTGACGTGACATCCTGGTCCGTATGTTGTGCCTGACTGGACTAGCGTCTCAGTTCCCCTTGTCATTAAGAGACATATACCGAAAGGAGTGTGTCGCGTGTCGCCTTGACGACAGTGAGCTGACTTACTGAACTGAGATTACAGCATGCTATGAGTTCGAGTTTACGAACGACCAGAACGTAAACCCGGGCCAGGGTGAGGCCCTTCCATTGCACTTTGGTTGGGCTAGCTTCTGAGAGCGTATAAACCTAGCATAGGTACATACATACGCACACATAGATCCAAGCACTGGTTTATGCGTCTTAATATCGCCCAATTGACTACGTTCTGTGGTGGAATAGGCGCGCATCCGACAGTAGAAATTAGTTAGGATAACACGTAAAATTGTTTTTTTAAATTTAAAGTTGGACAGAATGCTGTGAGACAGCCTCACTTCAGGCGTGACCAAGATGTTGCTATTATGTCCCTAGGCTAAGAATGTAAACATTATTCTTTCACGTAGGGAAAGTCAAGAAATAGGTCACTTAAAGCTCCTTTTTAAAAAAAAATTAAGCAAGGTACGAACGTGAACAACATTTATTATTGTGTTTACATAGTTTATTATTTCTCAACATTATTTCTACCAACATTGATACACTATCCCATTGCTCTATCACTGCACCATAACCTACAGTGTAAATGTCTTTGGTGTGCTGTTCTAGCCACATTTCCACGTCACGTTCAAA
This sequence comes from Ariolimax columbianus, assembly GCA_036924085.1. NCBI lineage: Eukaryota > Metazoa > Mollusca > Gastropoda > Stylommatophora > Arionidae > Ariolimax > Ariolimax columbianus. The sequence continues at coordinate 53,219,845 of JAVGWX010000018.1, forward strand.
CTCTTCGTCATTCGCGAAACGTCTTACGCTAAGGTGGGATCATGCATGGGGAAACAAAGAAGGCAAAAATGTGAAGGGATAAGGAGGAAGGAAATAAGTAGAGAAAAAAGGAACAAAAAAGAGGAAGCAAAAAACGAGAATAGAAAACATAAGAAGGAAAGAGAAGACAGAACAAGAGGAAGGAAAATAAAATGATTTGGAAGTCAGAATGTCAACACTTTTATTTCACTAACCTCGAAGAGGGTCAGATAAGTATACGCTCAAGAGCCATGAAAGATGCGATGGATGCCTTTCCGTTATCCATCCATGCTATATGCATCCTTTCTGTGGTTTCCGAACCAAATATTGAGAGCCTACCATGATGACTGCCATGGTTGATGAGATCTCGGGACGTCACCAGCTACTGAAGCAGCAGAGTTCAATCGGTTCTCACATGTCGCCTGTGAGAGCTTAAGTCGTCTTTCTATTGCATTGTTCGCTGGCCTGCTCGTTGTTAACCCATATCGTTGAAGAACGACTCGTATGCCATCTATCTATCTAGCAAGATGATATGGCAAGAACAGGAGCTGGAACACAGTACGGCTACAAATACCTGGATGTAAAGTTGGATCGCATCAGTTTTACTCAATACACTGCCAGAAATAAAAACGGAAGATACACTCTAGAAATAATATCCATCCGAAAACTGAGTGGTACTACATGGGGTGCAAAGCCAGATCTCCTCTGAACATCAGCACTCGCTCTGTTCTTCTATGTATGCTAGTACGCGTGTCAGTTTGGAATAATGTTGCACAAGTTGCAATACGAAAGAACAGGTCGGATTGTCACAGGGTACCTAAAACCTATTCCAGCTGGAACATATCAAACCCATAATCGGCGTATCACCAAATAAGACACGACAAATTGTCGCTTCAGAAATAAAAAATGAGAGGCAGGCAAACAACCCAAGGACACTATGTTTTAATATCAGCTGCAGTGTACAAGACTTCTTCTTCTTATTCTACGTTCACTCTCAATGTCCTGCTACCAAGACTTGAACAATCACTTTGCAAGTAGCAGAATGTAGTCTGCAGAACGGAATGCGTTGTATCGCTAGTTTACAGCTTGACTTCGATATTGTCCCCCTTTAGGTGCGACACATCCGTTTTCGGCAGTGCGCAACGTTTGTACAGTCAACACAGCCTGTACAGACTAGTTCCGGAAAACTTTCAATTGAAGGACGTACTGAACGGAAGCAGGTCTCCTGGATCGACTGCAGGACATGAAAGTCGTTAAGTCGAGTCCGAACTGGTGTACACATTGCAGGAAGAACTTTAAGAGACGGGGATATAAGGATGATGAGACATGCGACTGGGGAGCAGACTAAGATTGAGGCCATCTGATGATCGGCCTAAACCTTCTGGGAACTTACAGTATGTATAACATGTTGACAGGAATGACACGGCAGTCCACGTGGCTGAACATCGCAAACATGATGTTTGTACAGGACACGGAAAGTAACGGGCCACGGTGTCTTCGGTAGCCAATTGAAACAGCTGTCTTAATTCGTATTCTCCAGGGGGACAGCGTGGGCTAGTAGTTAAGTGACACGGCTCACAGCCAGAAGGTGCTGGGTTCGATTTCCATCACAGCACCGGCCGTTACCCCGGGGAAGCAAACCCTTAGAAAAACCAGGAGTAAGCAGACCCTTACATAAAATGCATGCTGAAGTCAGGTGCACTGGGCCAACAGGCACAAAATAAAAACCACAGTGCAACGCACATCGCCTTTGGGATTAGAGAAATAAGGCGAACGAAAAAAAAAATAATAAAATCGTATTCTCTTAATAAACAACGAAAATAAAATATACAAGAGAAAGTTAGGCTGCACAGTTACAATAACACATTTGACACAGTCTGCGAAATTTATAATGTAAAGATTAGCACATCGAAGACAGAAACTCTAAAGATTAGCACAATGTGAAATGCACTAAATATTGCATGTAAACAATATCAACATTAAGGAAGCCGAAGAATTCAATTACCTGGTAAGTATATTTGCAGACTATAAAAGACCTGATAGAGAAATTGGAACTAATGTCCTAAAAACCTCTGCTATGACTTACGAGAAGATGAGAACATTGAAAGTTTCGACCCATTTACGATTGGTGGGTACGAGATTCCAGAGTTACGATACGCAGATGACACAGTGATACTATCAAGAAGAGCGGAAGGGCTAGAGCAGCTACTTTCAGCGGTTAATGGACATAGTAAAGATCAAAATCTGTTCATAAACATAAACAAAACAAAGATAATGACAATGTCAGCATACATTTACAGTGGGTGGTGAGGAAATAAATCAGGTTACACATTTTGAATATCTGGGCTCCAGAATTGACAAAAATTGGTGACTGCTCGAAAGAAATCAGAAGAAGACTAGCTATGGCAATGCAGAGACTGAACAGCCTGAAGAAATTATGGCAGGGCACCAACAAAACGATAAAAGTAAAAGTCTTGAGAGCCTGTGTTTTTCCTGTGGCAGCTTATGGCTGTGAAGCATGGGCGATTACCAAAACTTCTAGACAAAGAATCGAATCCTTCGAGTCAAAATGTTACAGAAAGATACTCAGAATACCCTGGACAGAGAAAAGAACAAATGTAGACATTCGGCAAGAGTTGAGCATAGAGGAGAACTGGTTTATCAATTCCATTTTGGCTAGAAAATGCAAAAACTTTGGTCACATCAAGAGACACAACAGTCTTGAGAGAACGGTGATAGAAGGTATGGTGCCAGGCAAAAGAGGAAGGGGTAGACCAAGAAGACGATGGCACCAAGATATCCAGGAATGCCTGAGTATGACTGTGGCGGAGGCTGGAGTTTTGGCAAGGGAACGAGTTTCTTTCAGACATACTGTGATGGGAGTGACGTTCTTCGAAGGACATGCTTCATGATGATGATGATGACATGAAATGTGACAATTATTTAAGCACCAATCGTCTACATGGAAACGTTAACATAACAATATGTATATGGGGTGTTCAAGTGAAACCGGGACTTTGTTGTATTTCAAGCAGTCAAAATGTCATTTAATTTTCAAAATAATCCTGCAACCTGTATGCACTTATCCTAGCGTTTTTAAGTAATGCTTGAAAACCTTCAGCGTAGAACGATTGGTCAGTACGTTTGAACCACTCCACAACAGTCTATTTCACGTCGTCATCCGTTCTGAAATGCAGACATTCCAGGAATTACTTTATGGGTCCAAATGCGTGGAAATCGTTTGGAGCAAGGACTGGTCTGTAATGTGCATGTGGCAATACCTCCCAATCGAGTTGCTGCAAATGGAACCTAGTGCAGTAAACCGAATGAGGTCAATGATTGCTTTCAGAAGCAGGACGCTCTTTGTGATCAAACCAGGCCGGCTTGTTTTGGCAGGCGGTTATGCACGTCACTCACAATGAGAATGTACTGTTCACGAGGTAGAAAATCAACATGAATTATGCCAAGTTTGTCCCAGAAAACAATGGCTATCCCTTTTTTGGGTTGACAGCCATCACCACCGGGATCATCACTCACGGACGTACGGCCTTCTCTAGAATCTTTACACCATTTAAAATTCTTACTGCTGCTGGGTGTCTCATGACCGTATTGTGATTGCAGTATTCTGTAAATTGTCGCAGGTTTCACCCCTCCTTTCACAAGAAATTGCATCACAACACGCTGATCATGGAAGCACTAACAGTGTTGTCCGCCATTTTTATTTATCTATCACGTAATAGGATCATGGTAAGTGGGTCACCTAGCAGTAATAGGACACAGGTGCCTATAACTAATGATAGTAGTTCCAGCACACTTTAACATATTAAAGGAAGAACAAAAACAAAATGTCCCTGTTTGATTTAAACACGGCACATAAATGTATACCGACTTGGAGTTCTACCAATATCAAAATGTGTCTATCTTATACACATGGCAGGAAAACTACAAGACGTAGAATGTCTAAGAAAAGATAATCGTTGTTATCAGGAGAAATAGTATAAGAAACGCTGGTATTCGAAGTTTGTCTAGAATTGTCACTAGTGCTGAATGAATGTGAAGATAGAAAACACGATGACTTAGTCATCTCACTAGTTTGGAACATGATCAACTAACACTGCGCGACACATACTCAAGAACATACCTACAGGTCATCGAGAAAAACACGGAACATATTGGTAGAGGACTTAAAGGAAATAACACAAACAATACGTTCTTACAATAACCAACGCAACACTTGACTTGATCCAGAAACAAGTTAAGGTACCAACTAGACACATTTGACTTGATCCAAAAAAGTAAAGTTAAGCTACCAACTAGACACACTTGACTTGACCCAAGAAAGTCAAGTTAAACTAGTCACTAGACACATTTTATTTCATCTAAGAAAGTGCACTTAAGCAACCCACAACCCACACTTGACTCGATCCAAGAAAGTCAACTTAAGCAACCCACACTCGATTTGATCCAAGAAAGTCAACTTAAACCACTGATATTCTGTAATGACTATTCTGAACAAAAAAGATAGCCCTATATTGAATGACACTGACACTCTAAAACTTTGTATTGTTTCCACGTCATACGTCTATCAACTCTTACCCGTAAAATGTACCATACACAAAGACTCTTGCAGACCTATCGTAACGTAATACCCTAGGAAAAACGTGCCGTCAATGATAACATGTTATTTACTTATTTATTGGAGGTCACAGCTATTCCTGATCGAGAGACATTAATCCACAACATAGCTACCTTGTTATCTATAACTATAATTCAATTGACTTTGGGTGTACTGGATCGTGTGAAAATGGGGATTGCCCACTATCACTTTTCTACTTTAGACAGACGATCTAACACTTGGTGTTTAAAGCTTTTTAAAATATTTTGTCCTTCATTTCTGAAATGCATTTTTCGGCATTTTTTGAGCAATATATATATATATATATGTATACGAAGCCTGTTCCAATGAAACCGGATCTAACGGCACCAAGTCAACATACGTACGATGCACATGATGACGTCACTTCTGATGTAAACACATACCAACCGTCGAGTTTGCAAAATTTCATTATCTTCCGACTCATAGTTTTCTCAGCAGACCGTTCAAAACAGGGCAGGTGTGATAAGAATGTGTCCAGAGTTGATCAGCTAGCGGTGATTCGGCTTATAACAACTGAAGGATGTCGACTAGTTGACATTCATTGTAGAATGCAAGAAGTGTATGGTGGTGACAAAAGTATGTCGAAGACAACACGGAAGAACTCGACAACGATGTTTAAAGGTTCAACCACTCAAGGAAAATACATGTTGTCCAAACTCCATGTGTGCCTATAACGTACGGCGATCGGGGTTTCGCAACTGTGGTAGACAGAGAACAAAATCGATAGAAAATGTTGCTGGTAGTATAAATCTACTTGAGCGACCCGACTGGCTCTGGACAGAAAACTACGGCTCCCCACGCCTTCTTGTGGCACAAGTGGATTAGACCGGACAGGACAGGACATGACATGACAGTACATGACAGGACAGGACATGACATGACATAACAGGACAGGACACGTATCTCTTGACGTCAAAAGGAAACCTTTTATTTGTTAATACATGATGCTTCTATATCTTGCTCTGTCAATGTTTGTATGTTCATGTATGAAGACACACATTATTAGCACCTCAACCATGTTTAATTTCCCAATATATATATAAACACAACCCCTCGTCACCCATCTCTGTCTGCGCGGCTGACTGTGCCTCCTCTGGTCAAAGATTGTTCCATTCTTGTGTGCTGTCCTCCTATCTCTTTTATAGAGGACCTTTGTATCATCCTCCTTGCACCTTTTATGCAGGATCGTATTTGCAAGACCGTTTGATCTCGATATGTGGCCGTACCAAGACCGTTTGATCTCGATATGTGGCCGTACCAAGACCGTTTGATCTCGATATGTGCCCGTACCAAGACCGTTTGATCTCGATATGTGGCCGTACCAAGACCGTTTGATCTCGATATGTGGCCGTACCAAGACCGTTTGATCTCGATATGTGCCCGTACCAAGACCGTTTGATCTCGATATGTGGCCGTACCAAGACCGTTTGATCTCGATATGTGGCCGTACCAAGACCGTTTGATCTTGATATGTGGCCGCACCAAGACCGTTTGATCTCGATATGTGGCCGTACCAAGACCGTTTGATCTCGATATGTGGCCGTACCAAGACCGTTTGATCTCGATATGTGGCCGTACCAAGACCGTTTGATCTCGATATGTGGCCGTACCAAGACCGTTTGATCTCGATATGTGGCCGTACCAAGACCGTTTGATCTCGATATGTGGCCGTACCAAGACCGTTTGATCTCGATATGTGGCCGTACCAAGACCGTTTGATCTCGATATGTGGCCGTACCAAGACCGTTTGATCTCGATATGTGGCCGTACCAAGACCGTTTGATCTCGATATGTGGCCGTACCAAGACCGTTTGATCTCGATATGTGGCCGTACCAAGACCGTTTGATCTCGATATGTGGCCGTACCAAGACCGTTTGATCTCGATATGTGGCCGTACCAAGACCGTTTGATCTCGATATGTGGCCGTACCAAGACCGTTTGATCTCGATATGTGGCCGTACCAAGACCGTTTGATCTCGATATGTGGCCGTACCAAGACCGTTTGATCTCGATATGTGGCCGTACCATGACCGTTTGATCTCGATATGTGGCCGTACCAAGACCGTTTGATCTCGATATGTGGCCGTACCAAGACCGTTTGATCTCGATATGTGGCCGTACCAAGAGATTTTCCGTCTTTTGACCGATGCGAAGAGGTTTTCAAAAGGCTCTATTGATGTTTTAATTCTTTCTCATATTTCCTCATTTGAAATTCGGTCTATGTACGTGACGTTTACAAGTTTTCATAAACATCTCATCTGCAAGGCCCGTGTCCTCAGCTGCAGGATAGCTATAATTGTCCACCCATGACAAGCATAGAGGAATATTTAAAAACAAAAAAACAAAAATTTTAAGCGGGATCTTGATTTCATTGCCTGGGGTTTGTTTCCCCATTTTAGCTCGGTCTCTCTCGGCAGATGCATCTGTCGAGAGCATCGCACACATCACGAACTCCGTAGCTCTAGTAATGAACCCAGAGGTCTCCGGAAAAAAATTTACCCAGAGGAATTTTGACAGAACCAATGTATTCATTATGCTGATCTTCGTGCATAGTGCTAACCGTTTATCTTGCCAGATTGTGTTAATCCTTGTAAACGCGGCTATTGTCTGTGCTATTCTGACCAACACTTCACATTTTGATCTTTCATCACTGGAAATTGAGCCCATATAATTAAAACGATCAACCACTTCGAGTTCTTAGCCATTACATATATATATATATATATATATATATATATATATATATATATATATATACACACACACGTGCACACTACACCAGCCCCCAGATCATTCTCAAGTTGCATTAACAATTGTGTCTTTACGTTTTGTCCATCTACCCCATCAATCTTAGCACATTACCTGTTGACAACGTGTTGTCTTTTACAAATTTACAGAATCACATATTTTCACCCCGAAGTGAGTGTCCAATTTACAACTGTGGAAAAATAAAAAACTTGGATCACATCAGACTGTATTTCGGTAACGGTTTAATTCATTGTATCCACTCTCTTTGTGATAACAGTTGGCTCATGCTAAATTGAATAAACGTATCACTGCTATTTGTTATTAACGTTTCATATATATTTTGTTTAACTTCCGTCTTGGTTTTTTTTACATTGTTTTTATCTTAATTTTTATTGAAAGATGTAAGTGATTTTCATCAGTTGCTTCAGCAAGTTTCCAAGTTTATTATGTGAGCGACTCAAAGATGAGAATAGGTTCGCTGACAAACAGTAAGCAGCCGGTAAAGAATATTACCTGTAGACTACAATCCCTCCATAGCATTTGGACATGCGCACCCCTTTGCTCGCACAAGCCATCAACTTGTTGACTCTGAAGTAACATTCTACGTTTGTAGGAAGGCTAAAAAAAATCAGTACTTTAAAAGGATACACAAATTAAAAGAATAGTTGTTTTTTTACTGCGATTAGAAAAAGAACCCCCCACCCCACTAAACCGACTCCTATTCTCCCATCATTAAAATAATCCCGATTTCCTCCCATCCCATTGCAAGGCCACCATATCTAGATCCCACTTTTCCGCATTCCTTCCCTAATTCCAAACCGCAGCCCTCTACTAGCTTCGCCATCTCCCCACCCACTCACCCCCTTCAAAAACCACCCGCTCTTCTCGTCCCTCCATCTCCTCCACATCACCGCATAGTGTTTATCCCAGCAGGGGAGGGAGAGGAAGGGGGGGGGGATCTCACAATGCCTATATAAAGAGGACTTTGAATGAACATCGTGAAATAACGTCTATAGATCTCATAGTTTCGTGAACAGACTCGAATCTCAAATATTTCGATCACACATTGAAAGCCACGATAAATGTATATCTAGTATCATTGAGCAATAAGCTGTAAAAAAAAGTATTAATATTCATACTTTCGTATGTACTTTCCGATCATGAAATAACAGATTTATAAACTTGTTCTTTAGTTATTACTACAACTTCAGCAATTAGTAATTACACTAATTTATCTACTAATTGTATTACATTATTATGTGTACTTCCACGTAATTAATACAACACAGTATGTAAGTTAATATTGCTTTGACAGATGTGTTTCGAAAACTTTAATTATTTTCTTCCATGGTTTGTGTAATTTCCTATTATACTCTGCGCTAATATACCTCGCAAATAACGACAAATAACCGTTACAATTTTAGTATAGAAATAACATGAGGCTAGCAACTAACCGTTAAACTAAGTAATACTTTCAAAAGTTTGATCAAGAAAGTCAGCTTTTATTATGTAATGTTATATGTAATATTCTGCTAAGTCTTCACGTATCTATCACACGAATAATAGACATATATTTCTAACTAAATAAGTATACATTTGACAGTAATTGTGCGAAACACTAGTGACGATATATATTTCTCTGTTACAGACTATGTTTTGATATTTCTGTGTAAGAGAAACTGATATATTCATATACAAGTATAACAATAGTTTAAAAGCGACCAACAATAACACGCATGAATAACATCAGAAATGTATGCGTTTATTGGGACCACATGCGGAGGCATACCAGATTTTTCAGGATTTCCTGAACAAGAATAGGTACTTCGTGTGTGTGTGTGTGTGTTATGTCCCTTGATATTGTCCATGTATATTTGTCTTAAATTCCTCATTGGTTTTGTGTGTCTATTCTGTGTACGTTTATTTTGTTAATGTATGGTACATTTTATAGTTTGCAAATATGGACAAGTAATAAAAGTTATGTAACATTATTCGTTTTATTCATCTTTTAGTGAAGGGGTATTTTGTTATTCTCTTCCGTTTCTCCATCATCTCGCTATAAACTTCAATTTCTGTGTTCGATAATGCGTTTATTTGTGTGTAGATCCGTGTTCAATAACTTTCAATGATGTCAGTAGATAGCACACCTGATTACGTTATTACGGGCAGCCTCAAACGACCTCCACTTCACCTGGTTCAGAGCCCCACTTCATACACTGCCCCACTTCTGGTTAATAATCATGATTCAATTACTAAAGTTCTACGCCAAGTTGTTTCATGTTGGTCTCTCTCTCTCTCTATCTATCTCTCTCTCTCTCTATCTATCTCTCTCTATCTCTCTCTCTCTCTCTCTCTCTCTCTCTATCTCTCTCTCTCTCTATCTCTCTCTCTCTCTATCTCTCTCTCTCTATCTCTCTCTCTCTCTCTCTCTCTCTCTCTCTCTATCTCTCTCTCTATCTATCTCTCTCTCTATCTCTCTCTCTATCTCTCTCTCTCTCTCTCTCTATCTATCTATCTGTCTCTCTCCTTCCCTTTGGGGTCTATTGCATAGTATAATCGCTTTCTATGAAGTGGTCGAACTAAATCCGGCATTGTAAAGTGTTATAATGTTCGACATTATTTTGGCAAATATATTTCAACCATTAATAATGTGTTGGCTATACTAAAGAGTATGTTCAAATATTAAATTCAGTATTTACGCTTCAACTCTTGTTAACCGATTTAAAGCGTTCAGGTCAGGTCATCCCATAACCGGTGAGGTCGTTGGGGCACACATGAAGACATCATCACAACTCCACGCCATCCCTCTCTGTCAGATGCCGCTGCCTGTGACTCTTCTGGTCGGAGACCGGTCGATTCTTTTATGTTGTCCTCCCATCTCTTTTTGGGGCGGCCTCTTCGTCGTTTGCCATGCACCTTTCCGTGGAGGATTGTGTTTGCAAGACCATTTGATCTCGATATGTGACCGTACCAAGTGAGTTTCCTTCTTTTGACAGTTGCCAAAAGGCCTTCGAAAGGCCCTATTGCTGTTGTAATTCTATCTCGTATTTCCTCATTTGTAACTTAATCTTTGTACGTGACGTTTAAAAGTTTTCCGAAACATCTCATCTCCAAGGCCTGTATCATTCGTTGAAGATCAGCTGTAACTGTCCATGTTTTACACGCATAGATGAATATTGACAGGACCAGTGTACGCATTAATCTGATTTTCGTGCATAGTGCTAACCGTTTATCTTGCCAGATTTTGTTAAGTCGTGCAATCGCTTCTATTGTCTGCTATTCTGGCCAACACTTCACATTTTGATCCTTCATCACTGACAATCGATCCAAGATATTTAAAACCGTCAACCACTTCGAGTGACCATTAGCTTTCATCCTGCTGTTGAAGCCCTGGGCGTTGTTGGTCATTAATTTTGTCTTTCCAGCGTTTATCTCCATGCCATAGTCAAGAGCTGTCTCATCGAGCCTTCTGATCCATTCCTGGTGTTCTGCTTCTGAACCCGCCAACCCGTCGATATCATATGCAAAACCAAGGTTGGTAATCGTTCGGATCCCCTATCTTGGCAGTACCAACATGACCTCCAAGTGCCTCACTCATAATTCGTTTAAGGAATATATTGAGAAGAGTTGGAGAGGGTATACACCCCTGTCTCACACCAACTGATGCGCGAAACCAGTACCCTCGCCTCCCATTCACAAGAACTGCGCTAGACGCCTTGTTATACAGGTGTTCAAGGATCGTTATAATATTTCCGTTGATATTATACATCCTCGTGGTTGCCCAAAACGCTTTATGCCATACCCTATCAAACGCCTCCTTAAAATCCACAAACACATGATACAGTGTTTGCTGCTATTTTAGATATTTCTCGCTTAGCAGCCTTAAATTAAATATCTGTTCTGTAGTGCTTCTTCTCTGTCTGAGCCTTGCTTGCTCCTCGGTGATACTGTTCTCTGCTTGGGGTTTCAATCGGTCAAGGATTAATCTAAGCATTACCTTGCTAGAGTTACTGATGAGGCTTATTGTTCTGTAATGTTGGCACAGCTTTAGGTTTCCAGACTTATGTAACGGTATAACTATTGATTTCGTCCATAAGTCCGGCCAGTTTCATGTCACCCATATTTTGTTGCAGATGTGTGTCAGGCCTTCCACCACTACCTCTCCACCTGCCTGTAAGAGCTCTGCTGGTATATTGTTCAAGCCGGCCGCCTTCCCTCTTCTGAATGTCTTTACCGCTGCAGTTACCTCTTCCTTCGTTATCAGTTGGTTATCCTCTATATTTGTTGGTGTTGGGGGGAATATTTTCTCAGGTTTGTTTAGCCCTTCATAGTTATATAGCTCGGAACAGTACTCTGTCCATCGTGCCAGTACGTCATTTTCCTCAATAAGGCACTTGCCGCTTTTATCATGGATAGTAAGGTTTCTGCTTTGTCTTGGTGTTACCAGTTCTTTGACAACCTTGTATGCTCCTTTAGCATCATTTTGTTTAGTCTCTCTTCGATGTGTGTGCATTGCTCACATATTAAAGCGTTACACACTCAATAACGTAATCTTGTCTAACCATTTCTAATAATGCCAATACTTGATTTTGACATTCAATGTTCCCTGTATGTTCTAATTTGCAGAACAACTTATTATTATTATTTTATATTATTTTGTTGTTAGGAGATTCGATGATCTCGGGGTTGTTAGTGAGGCTTACAAACTCATCGTACCAAATGTTAATCCCTTCCTGCTCGGTGAGGGGGGTGGCGTGTAGCGTGGATATTTTCATAATATGATCGTTTATTCCAGTCGACCCAGCTGTAAATGGGTACATGCCAAACTCAGATGACAATTTCAGATCCAGCTGGAGCTGCAACACTTTAATCGACTCTGTCATCGACACTTTCATCGATACTGTCATCGACACTTTCATCGACACTTTCATCGACAATGTCATCTACACTGTCATCGATGAATGGCATTGAAGCCATATGTCACCGCCCACGTGGAGTGAAGTCTGTTCTTTCAGCGTCTCCATTATTTTGTGTAACCATGTTTTATAACATTCTCTTGTTTTGCGGGAGTTATATATATATATTGCCGTCTTGTGATATTTCCTCAATGTTTAATGAGAAATGTATATTTATACCTCAGCTACATGGTAAATATATATTTTATTTTTTATTTTTTTTGGGGGGAGGGGGGAGAGTGGGACGGGTAAAAGGTTTATTTCTCTGTATTCTACTGACGGAGGCATGCCTCTTTCCACCCCCCGCCGCAGCCTTTCAGGTGATATCTTGACCTAATAAGTCTTAACCAGTGCTTGGATGCGTGTGTGCGTCTGTATGTACCTATACTAGTTCGGATGATCTCAGAGATTAACTCAACCAACGTGCATTGAAAGGACCTCCCTCTGAGGGCGCGTGCGAAAGTTGAATAAGAGTGTGATTATTGCACAGAGTCAAATAAAACATGGTTAGACAAGAAGAGAGAGGTAGCCGATAAATATATTTACTAAATGAAAATTATTTAATGTTATCACGGTCGATTAATTATGTTTACCAAATTCATTGTACTTTTTGTTAAACATTGCACATTTAAAAATGTCTGCGTGTGTGCCTTTACAAACTCTCATTTCTTTTATAATTTCCCATTATCTCTGCAACATTCTGTTTAAAAAGAGACCTCGGGTACTGTCCCCAACTTGCTAGCGAGATTCACTAGACAAGCACACCACGCACGACCCAACAACAGACAGACTAGTATCCGACTGGACGATACGCGCCGGCGACATAAACTAATTTCAAAAGTAATAATTTTCATGATGAAGTTGCTAGCTTCATCCACAACAATGTTTGTTTATCCGCCTTTTATGACATGCTTTTAAGGTGAAAGTGGTCTTAATCTTTCGATTCCACATATTGTTTGTGTGACTACAGCGAGCATTGGCCACAATAAGAAGCATGCAAACATGGATTTCTTCTTCTTCTTCTGCGTTCTTTCTCAATCTTCCGCTTCTAAGCCCTGAGCAGGGCGTTGCTAGTAGTAGGTGTAGTAAAGAGAACGGAATGCGCTGTGTCGCTAGTTTACAGTTTGACTGCGAAATGTGCACGTTTCGGTCCAATACATCCGCCTTCGGCAGGACTGATTTCCAAAAATGGCTGTCTTCTTGACCTCCGTTATGGAGACCTCACTTGTCCTCTAAATATTGTTATTCAATTACGCATGATTTCATAGCCAAAAGAGCAGTATGTGAAAGAAGTACGATTTCGCGAAAACAAGAGTAAAGCCTAAATGAACAATAACAGCTATATAAAGATGCCCCGAGTTAAGTTCCCTGGTCCAATATTGTGCGATAGGGATTCACATTGGTTACATTAAGTCAAGAAAAGTTGTGCAAACATGCACGGAGCTTAAAGTCGACTGCTGCATTCGATGTCGATGTCTGAAGACGAACGACGAAGGAGAAGAAGAAGAGACAGAATTTCCTTACTTGACTTCAGACCGAAAATCCACCTAGGATATTAGGATTAAGAAATTAAAAATGTATTTATCAATCAACCATCAAAAGAAAGGCTTTCAGTTCTCCGTCAAGCTCTGGCCTTTAACATAGACGCCCCTAATCCTGTTTTGGGCCCTTTGCCTCAGCTTTGCCGATGCCATCTCTGTTTCATGAATGTTTGCCGTAAGCTATCTTTTCCGTGTGTATTTTAATCTGCCTCTACTTCTCTTGCATTGTGAATTAAAAACAGAGACTGTCTTGAATTGCAATCAGATGGTTTTACCTAACTCCTACCTCTTCTCAGCAAGTTGTAAGGAACCAGGGATCAAGATGATGGGCAGCACATGAGATGCAGCGGTCAGCGACCCATAGCTGACTGCTAGTGTCAGGGCCAGCGAACCATAGCTGTCAAGACCCTTCTACACCTCCACGCGGTGATCCTGGATAACAGGCTGCAGCAGGGCAGACTGGCTAAGGAGGAGGGATCGAAGAGGGAATGGTAACCCAGTACTCATAAACATGCTTGCTGAAGTATGATGTGTTGGACCGAAAGGTGGGAATATCGCAGCCAAGCTGTAAACTACGACACAACGCATTTCGTTCTCTGCACTACATTCTGCTACTTAAGCCTTTTCGGGGTTTGGTAGTGGGAGATTGAGAATGAACAAAGAAGAAGAAGAAGAAGAAGAAGAAGAAGAAGAAGTAAAGAACCATACATATCAGTGAATACAACCTGATGAGAAGAGGTAGGCTTTGGGTAACAGTTCCGCAAAAGTGATCTGATCATACCATTACATTCTCTTCATTCTCTGCAGACAGCCATTTATAAAAGGCTGCACATTTTTCGCTGTTGTTTTCCGTGTTTCAAAGCCCCACAGTGGAACATAAATCATTTAATTAGCTAACAAATAAATAAGCGTTCACATTCAATCAAGAAAGTGGGGGATCAAGATGCTGAGCAGCGCATGAGCTGCAGTGGTCAGCGACCCATAGCTGACTGCTAGCGTCAGGGCCAGCGAACCAGAGCTGCCAAGACCCTTCTACACCTCCACGCGGTGATCCTGGATAGCAGGCTGCAGCAGGGCAGACTGGCTAAGGAGAAGGGATCGAATAGGGAATGCTAACCCGGTACTCAAAAAATGTTTGCTGAAGTCGGATTTGTTGGACCAAAAGGTGCAAATATCGCAGTCAAGCTGTAAACTACAACACAACGCATTCCGTTCCCTGGACTACATTCTGCTACTTAAGCCCTTTCATGGTTTGGTGGTGGGAGATTAAGAACGAAGCCATACCAAACCGAGCCAAGCCAATCAAGAAAGCACCAACGATTAATATAATAAAGAAGAACAATGTTAACCTTTATTGTATAGTAATCAGGTCATGGCAGCCTGGCTAACGAGGTGGGAGATTACTGACATGATTCCCTTAGTAGTGAGCAGATGAAGACAAGAACAGCATAAACGTCTGGAGGATACAGGTCCACCTTCATCAGCACGCTCGGAATGTGAGGAGAGCTTTTGAAACCCGACACTACACGTCCTTTTCAGTAAACCTACTCATTGGGGACATTCGGTATTCAAACAGACATATGAATGTCTGTTGCCAGGTAGCCGAAGGTGATCACTAGTAAGTATTTTAAACTTCCTGCGGCCTACCTTGTTTGGAGGAAGGTACACAAATGTGGAAAGATTTGTAAGTATAATTTTATATTTGGTCCGGACAGCGATTTCTAACTGCCTAGAGATTCTTAACATGTTGGACACTGACACAGACGTCTGATCTCACTACCCACAGATCATGGAAACTGTTACCAGATAATCCATGCTGGACACTGACACAAAAGTCCGATCTCACTACCCACAGGTTAGGGAAACTGTTACCAGATAATCCATGCTGGACACTGACACAGAAATCCGATCTCACTACGCACAGATCAGGGAAACTGTTACCAGATAATCCATGCTGGACACTGACACATAAATCCGATCTCACTACGCACAGATCATGGAAACTGTTACCAGATAATCCATGCTGGACACTGACACAAAAGTCCGATATCACTACCCTTAGGGAAACTGTTACCAGATAATCTAAGTGAAAAATTCCAGTTTCCGCCGTGATTCGAACCAGCGATTTGATGGTCAATATGATTACATAAAATGTGTTCACATATACAAGTACATCACGTAATGATCATCTTAAAGACGATACAATTATATCAGATGAATCAGAAATCGTGAAATTGCGTTAAATCAAACACAGTTCGATCGGGGGAAGGAAGAAGGGACGCACCTTACCTGGTGACCACTGAGTCTCCTCACAACAACAACAAAAACAACAACAACAACAACAACAATTTCAATCTTAAGTGTCTTTAAATAACGCTGTGGTAGGGGAGGAGGAAAGGGGGGGGGGGAATTATTTATATCCACGGGAATTCTAACACATAAACTATATCTTAGGTATGCAAATACTTGCCTGTCTATGTTTACCTACATTCACTACTTGTCGGAGTTAAACAAATGTTAGGAAAAAATGCGTTATTTTTACCCCTTGACTTTTTCTTCAAGCACCTGATGGATTGGAGAGTAAAAACATGAAGAAAAACACCAACCACCCACACTTGCTTTCGTTTCCCGTCGTTAACACCAGTTTTCTGTAGCAGTCTCGTAGTCAGCTCGGCATTTTTCTGCCAATATCCGTCGGCCGCCTCATTAATACCGATTGTAAATTAATGTTTAACGCACTTTGACAGTGACAGCCGCAATGAAAAAAGAAACTGTTTATAAATTACTTGTATACAGGCGTTCTACAAACGTTTTTTCTCTAAATTTAAATTCCGTGCAAATATCCTAACTCTTTGCCAATTTTCTTAGTGTTAAACTTAAGCCAGGAATGATTCAATTATTGTGGTTGCTAAGATTGGGGAGTAACTGTTGAGGATTCAGGATGTGCAGTTAGTTAGTTTTCTTTCCACTTGTGCCGTTTAGCGTCGTGGGGAGCTTGAGTCGTCTATCCTGCGCCAAGTGCGTTGCGTCGGACAATGTGAGCCCTTGATTGGCAGTAATTGCAGGAAAATGGATACATGGACTACAAAAATATTGTCCAATAGATGTCAGGGATGAAGTGTTATATACGTAATTGTACATGGCACTCGGTTTTTCTGTTAGATGGGATGGTCAGTTCATTTTCTAACAGTAAGATGGTACCCATTAACTGCTGGATCGATTGCAGTGCGTCAGTGATCAGGATTTGAGTGCGTGTGCCTCGCATGAGAAGTGAGCGCTCTACTCTGCTACCCAGAAACTCTCTCTCAAGATTAGTACGAGGCGTGTTCAGATAAAACCGGACCAAACTGCAACAAGTGAACATATGTACAATGTGCATGATGGCGTCACATCTGATGTTAGCAGCACATACCAACCGTCAAGTTTGCAAAATTTTGTTTTCCTCCGACTCATTGTTTCCTCAGCAGACATGACTGGTGTTATACGGAATCCGTCCAGAGTTGATCAGCGAGCGGTGATTCGGTTTCTAACAGTTGGAGGATGTCGACCAGTTGATATTCATCGCAAAATGCAGCGCCTTCCAGCCTTAAGAGTTATAGTTCACTGTGTTTTCTCTCAGATCAAATGTTTTCATTGACGTATTCATCCTCTTTTCGTCTCCACTACATTAGAGCTAACAGGACATCAGATGAGCAACGTACACCCTTATTCATCCCAAAACCACATCCAAATATGGCTGCATACACCACTATATCTTCCCGAAATCACAACCCAACATGACGATGCATATCTCTACTCATTCCCAAACAATAAACAAGCAATGCAGCGTATACCCCAAATTGATTCTCATTGATTCAACATTTGTGGTGGGTATCAAATTGTTGATCAATTAACAACCAACAACATTGTGGCGGGTATCAAATTGTTGATCAATTAACAACAAACAATATCGTGGCGCTATCAAACTGTTGATCGGGATCAAGATGCTGAGCAGCGCATGAGCTGCAGTGGTCAGCGACCCATAGCTGACTGCTAGCGTCAGGGCCAGCGAACCATATCTGCCAAGACACTTCTACACCTCCACGCGGTGATCCTGGATAACAGGCTGCAGCAGGGCAGACTGGCTAAGGAAAAGGGATCGAAGAGGGAATGCTAACCCGGTACTAAAAAAATGCTTGCTGAAGTCGGATGTGTTGGACCGAAAGGTGCAAATATCGCAGCCAAGTTGTAAACTACGACACAACGCATTCCGTTCTCTGGACTACATTCTGCTACTTAAGCCCTTTCAGGGTTTGGTAGTGGGAGATTGAGGACGAACGAAGAAGAAGAAGAAGAAGAAGAAGAAGAAGAAGAAGAAGAAGAAGAAGCAGAAGAAGAAGAAGAAACTGTTGATCAATTAACGACCAACAACATTGTGGTGGGTATCAAATAACAACCAACAACATTGTGGTGGGGTATCAAGTAAAAACCAACAACATGGTGCACATACCTCTGATATGGTCCATGCCACAGACAAGTCCGGAGTTGTCTACCGGGGTATTTGTGTATGATAAGTAAAGAATAGCACCATTGCCTCACAGAGAGCATGTCGTAAGAGGCAACCGTGTAACATGGCATAACACCGGCCATGGTTAGGTGGTTTGTTTAGAGCAGCATTTATGGCACCTAACAGACTGAGAGTCTACATTATTCTAGTGTTTGAATTTATTAAGATGGACTCGCACATCGGTTAACCTCCCTCCGCGGTACTTGTCTCAACGCAGAGGAGTAATCAGCTGCTCGAGCCTAGCCCACTATGCAGGAACTCCTCTTCCTGGCTACATCCAGCTAATTCCAGAGCTGGGATATGCATTTGGGCATCGATCCCTTTAGATGTACAGGTCGACTAAGAATTAGGAAGAACTACACACCAACAAAATCGTGGCACATACCTCCATTTTTGTTTATTCGACAACCAACAACATTGGGCTGCATATCTCTATTTTTGTCAGAATGAATAGAAGATAATATTTGAATTACTTCATGTGTGTATGTGTATGTATGTATGGTTCTTATATCAGCCAGGTACAGGTAACATGAAATTCCCAGGTGTTCTCAGTTACCTGCCATATTCCAAAATGAAGTACATTTCACGAGTTATCAGAAAAAAAAGTTGCTATTCATTTAAAAGATACATAAATACACACCAGTTCTGTTTTGTGGTTGCTGCTGTTGTTGTGGTTGCTAAATTGTTGTTGTTGTTGTTGCTGTTGTTGTTGCTGTTGTTGTTGTTGCTGTTGTTGTTGTTGCTTTTGTTGTTGTTTTTGTTGTTGTTGTTCAAATCTACTTTTTCTGAGTTAATACTTGAGGATGTTTCTGTCGTAGCGTGTTACAGTTGCGTTATGTTTCTTACATCCCGACACGTACTTGAGAATGTGCACCGGGGTTATCCTGTATGTAGTGATATGCGAGACCTCTGAATAAACTCACCACTATGAGGATTACAGTGTAGATCCCCACCACAATGACCACACGTTGCATGAGCAAGAACTATGATGTCACGTTGGGTTAGTATGTTTCACCTGACCTTGATTTCTCTTTGCTCTCACATAGCCCTTTGTTTTTCTTTAGCTCTCAATAACAAAAGGAACTGACGTTAAATTCCAGGTCTTACTACGTCTTAGTCAATCCAGAAGAAATATAAGCACCTGACTTACTTTTCACTAATTAGAAAATAATAGACGCCGAATGAGGAAACGTATTACCGTACCTCAGAAATTGCTGAGATCTAGTGCAAAGAATTGATTGCCACTTTGTTAACGACGTCTGCATCTAGAATATGATAATCTTCTCATGTCACCATCAATTTTTTTGCGTCTAGAACTAACTTACTTTCCGTGTTCTGTGCTCCACATCAGACATCATGCCTACAATGTCTAGCCACGAGACAGTCTCCCCCCCCCCCCCCTACCAGAACAGGTCATCACTACCGCATGTCTTCTGAAGGTCTGGGCAGATACGACCAAGGGACGTCATTCCTGCACCCCCATCTCCCCAAGTTCCTGCTCGGAGTCTACCTACTGACTCACATGCTGTGGGAGGCAAGTAGTGTCCTGGGCAGGCTTCCCCTGGTCAGACTCCCCCTGGGCAGACTCCTCCTGGGCAGACTCCCCCTGGGCAGACTCCCTCTGGGCAGACTTCCCCTGGGCAGACTCCCCCTGGGCAGACTCCTCCTGAGCAGACTCCGCCTGGGCAGACTCCACCTAGGTAGTCTCCGCCTTGGCAGACTCCTCTCCTCCTGGACAGACTCCTCCTGGGCAGACTCCTTCTGTGCAGACTCCTCCTGGGCAGACTCCTCCTGCAGCTCGATCTTGGGGACCTGCGTCATTTCATTTATTGATGCCGTGCCTTCCAGGATCAGTCTGCAAGGTGGTTCCGTGCCAACCACCACAAACCCCGCCCTGTGACCACACTCGATGTCCGGATGTCGATCCCCTTGAAAACTGATGCGAAAACACTGCGTTCCCAGGTGATGCTACACCGATTATGGGGTATATTTTTTTTCTGGCGGTCTTGGCTTTAGGCACCCTAGACTCATTCATCACTGTATCAACAAATTTGACATGTGGCCAGTTTTTACAAACTGGCGCGGCGTACTCAACTAAGGAGAAGCGCCGGAAAGGCGTTGATGTTCAGACGACATCCGGTCGTGTTCCCGATGTTGTGGTAGTCAATTTTAGGAGGATATTATTTCTTGTGTGTTTTGTTCTCTGGGAGTGTATCGCATAGAACAGCGTGCGATCCAACTACTTTACACCCAAATAATTCAGTGTTATACTGTGTTCAGAGGGGGCTCGTTAGTTCAGTGCATAGAGAGCAGTTCTCTATTTTATGTGGTAACAGTGGGCCTAGGTTCGAATCGCGTCCGGACACTAACACAAAATCCAGGTCGTGATTTGTATCTGGACCGCTTCTCCAGTCAACCCAGCTGTAAATGGGTACCTGACGCATCATTGGGAAAGTAAAAACAGTAAGGAAGAGCACTGGCCACCCCACATCTCACAGGCTGCGGCTTAGTACAATGGTGTCTTTAAAAAACTCCATTTCCAACCAGTGGTTAATTCTGCAAAATTTCTACTTGACTGTTTCTGTGTTCCAGCAACTGTCCTAGCCCTTTGATCTATAGTTTCTTTGTTGCCAGTTAAATCTGAGATGGTAAGCGAACACTTGCTGGAGTTTGGTTTCCAGTAAAAGAGCCGTTCAATTTGTTTTCTCCGAGCCAGTTTAAGATGCAGTGCTGATTTTAACGTTTTTAGCGTCTTTGTCCAGTAAGCTCAGTTGTTGTTTAATGAATATCTACAATGAGTAATTCTACACTTGTGTGCGTCCTGAGAGGGCCGCTAAGTTTCAGTAGCTTTCTTCACATCCTGAGGGTGCTGAGGAAGGTGGTTCACATGCGTTTGTGCAATGCTTGCCTTCATCTGTGTGTCGTTTACCACCACGAGGATCACGGTGATTCTCACATCGTAATAGAGTCTATCATAACATAGTCCGTTTACAGTGAGAACCTCGTGGAAGTGAGGTAAGTGTCTTTGTCAGTATATATTTCCTGACATTGACTAACGTATGGACGAGAATATGTCTACTGCCGCTCCTAGAGCACGGTGATAGTTGCAACAAACAATCCTAACAGTTCAAATATAGGCAGATAGTTTGGTGGGTTGTTCGCTAAAACGATTATGCCCTGTCGCGC
This sequence comes from Ariolimax columbianus, assembly GCA_036924085.1. Lineage (NCBI taxonomy): Eukaryota > Metazoa > Mollusca > Gastropoda > Stylommatophora > Arionidae > Ariolimax > Ariolimax columbianus. The sequence goes on from JAVGWX010000018.1 coordinate 53,241,497, forward strand.
CAATTGTCATTGATGACGGTGAATGGCTAAGAAACAGGCTGCGTGAGGTGAGGATGATGTCTTTACAATTTGACCTAACCAGGTGGAGCGTGAACGACCGCCTCCTTAAACGTGATATATTTTGGGGCAGAGATACTTGATCGGCGCGTTGGGGGGGGGGGGGGGCGTTGCACGACGGATTATGATCAGTTTTCTATCACATTATCAATCTAGTTTTGCATGCGCCCTTTCTTCCCTTCACCGATCGAACTGTGTTTGATTTGATGCAATTTCACGATTTCTGATTCATCTGATATAATGTCATCGTCTTCAAGATGATCATTAGGTGATGTACTTGTAAATGTGTACATATTTTATGTAATCATATTGACCATCAGATGACGTAATTGTACATGTGTACATATTTTGTACAATCAAATTGACCATTTCTTCTTCATGCTAGTATATCGTGACTGGCTTATTGTGATTTTTATTACTCACACACTCCTAGCCACAAATGTGTTTAGGGAGAGACGAATACGCCCACTGCATCTCTATGCATGCTGTAAAAAGCGACTAAATAAAGGTATACATGGGGCTAGCAACCTCACTTTGTGAAACATATTGGTACATAAACGACCACTACAAAAGCACAAAGTACTTTGGAAGAAGTATGCGTCCTAAAGGATGCCAGCTGAAGATACATCATTATACTCCAGCTGGAGTTGAATAGGGGAAAGATGAAGATTCATAGCCACTCTGTCCCTTCCTCGATGACTGCCGTCCATTTATTCTAGTCTTAGCAATACGAAATAAACGCAGTCATGACCCTTATTGATCAACATCCCTTTGAATGAATAATTGGCGACTTTTTAGAAAAATGCTTCTTCTTCACAGACCACGTAAATGGAACATCTTGTATGCACAAGACAAGAGCTGATAAACACGTGCAGATACCTTTACACGGTGTTGGGTCGAAGAGCGAGAGCCCGGATGCTGCTGGATCCGTCTTAATAACATATATTATAAGTACTACTAAGCTACATTTTTACAACATAATTGGGTTTTAAATTCTTCTTCTTCTTCTTCATCGTACGCTGTTTACAGCGATATTTACGTTGCACTGTTTTAATGTGTTAGCCTGTGGCTCAGTGCATCCGATTTCAACAGGCGTTTCTGTAGGGTTATATATTCAATTCCACTGTTTCATTGTAAACCAAATAGAAATAGTTCAATATGATGTACTTCTGTTTAGTTTAAAGTGTTAAAAGTGTATTGTTGGAGGTTTCAGCATTTGTGAATAATGTGCTTTAGTTCCCCTAATGCTCTTTCTATCCTTATTCTAACAGAAAGCAGGAATGTGAACCGATTTAGTAAGTAGATTACCACTGATGTGATTGTTTGTTTAGTAGACCCTATGGTATTATGTTGATACAATAGATGGTACCTATACTAGATTCCTGGTGTTCAATGAGGCTAACCTCTTGTTCTGCAAATTCATCTGGTCGGACCTTAGAAAGTGACGACCCATATCTTCGTTAGCTTATCTTTCAGACTTTAATTTGGCTATTATTAGTAAGTATGTGGGTGGATTTTTTTTCTTGCTGTCCTTAGAGAGGGTACTGCTTTGGGATTTTAAACCTCTTGGCTTCTCCCTGCTGTCGTTCAAACATTTGTTCATATATTGTGCAGAGATGTCTTCATCATTTTATTGATCCTGCTTCATCATCTTCTTCTTCTTCTGTCTCTTCTTATTCTTCGTTTTGTTGTTGTTGTTCTTCTTCTTCTCCTTATTCTTGTTCTTTATTCGTGTTCTTCTTTTTCTTTTTTATCATCATCATGTTTTGCTTCTCCTTTCTTCGTCACTTGATTTTTGTTTTGTTTTTTTGTTTTACCCTTTTTCTACTTATCTGTCCATTTATCTTATTTCTAATTTCTCATCATCTTCTGTGTCGTCTGTTTCTTCTTAAGCTTCTACTTTCTTTTGCGCTTCGTTTTTCTTCTGAATGTTTTCTTTTTTTGATTTCTCCTGCTTCTTCTTTCGTCTTCGTGTACTTTTACCTTTTCTCTTCTACTTATTTTTTGTCTACTTCTTTTTTCTCCATAAACGTATTAGTCTACTTCTACTTCCATATAAATTAGTCAAGGACTTAGTAAGACCTGTCCAAAGTCGAAATACGACGATTAAGGACAAGAGTGGGAAATGTCTCACATAAGCTCCCGACATTCGTGAGCGCTAGACAGAGTACTGTTCGGAGCTATATAAGCATGAAGATCGGGGTGACCCAAGAATTGCAATGTCTCCTGAAGTGAGTCTGCTAGAGGAAAATCAAACGATAACACGGGAAGAAGTAAATGAAGCCGTGAAAATACTGAAGAGAGGGAAGGCTGTCGGTGTGAATAATATTCCAGCAGAGCTCCTACAAGTGGGAGGTGAGGCGACAATTAATACCCTGACATTCATCTGCAATATAATTTGGCAGACAGGAGAGTGGCCCACCTGCTGGATAAAATCAGTCATTATACCACTGCGTAAATCAGGAAACCTAAATATGTGTCAGAACTATCGAACAATCAGTCTGATAAGTTATCCAAGTAAAGTTATCTTGAGGATATTACTTAACAGACTGAATCCTCAGTCGGAGAGTATCATTGCCGAAGAACAAGCGGGCTTTCAAGCGGGAAGGAGTACCATCGAGCAGATATTTAATCTTCGTCTACTGAATGAGAAGTACTCAGAGTATCATCAACCACTCTACCATGCCTTCATTGACTTTCGAAAGGCGTTTGACAGAGTGTGGCATGCGGCGCTATGGTCAACAATGATACATTATACGTTCAACAGTGATATGGTGAGGGTTATTGCAAACCTTTATCAGCAGGCGACCAGCGCTGTCTCAGTAGAGGGAACGATAGGCGATTGGTTCTGTACGACGGTGGGTGTGAGACAGGGTTGTATACTCTCCCCCACACTCTTCAATATCTTCTTTGAGGGAATAATGGAGACGACCTTAAAAGGACATGTTGGCACGGTTGAAATAGGTGACAGGCTGATCACAAAGTTCCGCTTTGCTGATGATATTGATCTATTGGCAGGCACAGAAAGGGAACCCCAGGAGTTGATTGGTAGTTTGGATAGAGCGGCCATGAGTTTTAGTATGGAAATAAATGCTGATAAAACGAAGCTCATGACCAATAACGTAGCAGGGTTTCAATCTGTCATAGAGGCAAATGGGCAGGTACTTGAGGTGGTGAAACTTTTCAAATATCTTGGATCATTGATCAGCGTAGAGGGTTCGAAGCCAGAGGTAATTGCAAGAATAGCACAAACAACAGCGGCGCTGACTCGGCTGAAACCTATATGGCAAGACAAGCGACTCGCCCTCGGCATAAAAGTCAGACTACTGCGCTCTTTGGTGCTGTCAATATTTCTGTATACCTGCGAGACCTGGACCATTACAGCAGATATCCAGGGCAGGATACGTGCAATGGAAATGCGGTGTTATAGAAAACTCCTAAATGTTACATATAAAGATCGTGTCACAGACGTAGACATCCGTCGGAGAGTTGAAAACGCTATTGGTCCTTTTGAAGATCTGTTCACAGCCATCAAAAGACGAAAGATGGCCTGGTGCGGGCACGTCGCGAGGTCCAACGGAATTACCAACTCGATACTCTTTGGTTCCGTACCGGGACAGAGAGGGCGTGGACGTCCAAGGAAGAGTTGGGGGGACTTCTTCTTCTTCTTCTGCGTACGCAGTCAGACAGTAACCATTATTTTTTTCGAAAAAAGCTGCGGTCATCCTGAGGCTGTCGCCACTGCCATAGAGCTTGTCTTGCAGTTCCACTGGTGATGGCCACATCTGCTCTCTCTGATCCTCGTATGTCGGGCAGTTCTGCAGCAGATGTTCAGTGGTCATTTTACCAGTACCGCACGGGCATTCGTCGGTACACCCTATCTTCAATTTGTTGAATAGGTGGTACCTCAGTCTATTGTGGCCAGTGCGAAGTCTGAAGACAACGACCTGCTCTCTTCGGTTCAACTGGTAATAGGCATCGTTTTTGGTGTAACCAGTATGTTCGGTTTCCCATTTGGTCATGTATCTGGCTTTGATAAGCCGTTTTGACTCTTCGTACGTCATACTAGTATCTGTTTGTGGTAGTCTTGCACCTTCTTTTGCCAGTCCGTCTGCCTCCTCGTTGCCTTAGATGTTGCAGTGTGATGGGACCCACTGTACCACTACCCTTTTTGGTGCGGACTGCTGGCACAGTTTGCAGAGTGCTGCTCTTAAGTCATTAAGCTCAGTATTTTTTCTGGCTTTTTAGCGCTGGGACTACGGCGAGAGCATCTGTAAGCAGGACTATATGGCTTTCATTTTCACTGTGTGTCACCATTTCTTCCACTGCCGCCCTCAGTGCCTCTGCCTCCGCTCTGAAATTGCTTGTGTACTTACCAGTAGCGAATGACAGTGTTATTTTTCTGCCATTTGGTAGGTTCAGGAATGCTCCTGCCCCTCCGTTCTGTGTAGTATTTGTTACAGAACCGTCGGTGTATGCATGGGTCCAGTCCATGCTTGGGTAGCTTTTCGTTATGAAGCTTAGGGTAGTATCTCTCCTTTCTTTTTCAATCTGGCAGTTTTTGTTTGCAATACCTGGTATATTTTCTACCACCTCTGGAAATATATCCTGCCTCCAGGTAGGTTTTCGTACAGTAGTGATGGGTTTTGGTGTTGTTAGTGCGTTTATGGGATCTTCGTGCATCTTTGCTTTGGCTATTTCTGCAAAGTTTCTCCGCTTTAGTTTCCCATTTCCCAAATTGTTTAGTCTCTGGTGCATTGGATGGTCGGTCAGTCTTCGAAATTTCATTGACTGCAGCTGGGCTCTGCAGTCTCTTCTATCGGTCATGGATTGCAGTTTTGTAATCTTTTCAAGTTCTACAATTGGCGTTGACTTCATGCCACCTGTTATAATTCTCATGGCTTGGTTTTCAAGTTTGCTAACTTTATCGAAGTTCGCCTTCGCTGCAGTTGTCCATGCCGCAATGCCATACTCGAGAACTGGTCTCACTCTTCCAGTGTACAGTTTCTTTAGTATGCCTTCGTCTGCTCCCCAGCTTGTGCAAGCAAGTTTCCTCATGATTGCCATTCTTTCTCTGGCTTTCATTCGGTTTCTCTCAATCTGACTTTTCCATGTCATGCGCCGTTCAAATGTTACTCCCAGATAGGTTGGGTTATCGTTTGGCTGCAGGAATTTGCCATTTAGACTTAATTGGGTATTTTTGGGTTTTAATGAAAACGAGAATATTGTGCATGTGGTTTTCTCCTCGTTTATTTTGACCAGCCATGAGTTCGCCCACTCTTCCAGCGATGTTAGGGCCGTCTGCATCCGATTTCTTGCTATGGTGAGATTCTTTTCAGAGGTCCACATAGCCAGATCGTCTGCAAACATTGAGCTATGGACTCTTCTTGGTATATTCTCTGTAATATCGTTTATATATAACAGGAAGAGTGTGGGTGACAGTACTCCCCCTTGGGGTACTCCCTGCTCGAGTGTCACCTTTTTGCTCATCTGCCCTTGTACTTGGACTCTGGCCGTTCTTTGTTTGAGGTAGTGGTTGATCCATTTGTACATTTTCCCACAAACATCACTTCTTCTTAGCTTGAGTCCATCTTTCCAGACTTTGTCAAATGCCTTTTCCAGATCCACCCAAACAGCTACTGTGTGTTTCTGTGCCTGGTAGGCATCTTCTATCTCCTGGGCTATGAAGATGACCTAGTCCTCAGTGGATCTGTGCTGTCTAAAGCCGGCTTGCTGTGGAATTAGTATTCGTTTTTCTTCCAGATGCCACATCAGTCTGGTTTTTATCATTTGTTCCATCAGCTTGCCGACACAGCTCAGTAGGCTGATTGGCCTGTATCCATTTGGATCTGTTTTATCCTTTTCTGTTATTGGTACTGGTACCAGTATTGCATCTTTCCATGCCTGGGGTACAATTCCCCTTTTCCAGCTTTGGTTCAGGACCGATAGCAGTTTCCTCTTCGCTGTTTGGCCCAGCCCCATCATTTCGTTTGTTATCCCGTCTTTTCCGGGAGATTTCCTATTCTTTAGTGTTCTCATAGCCTCTTCCATTTCGCGCATTGTTAATTTGGCCATCATGTGCTCTTCAGGTGCCGTATTCATGTTTTCGTGCCCCTTTAGCTCTTCGCTAATATCTGTATGCTTATCTGCAGGGATCTCGATGTGGTTTGCTCTGGTATAGTGATCGACAAAGGTGTTTGCGTCTTTCTTACCTGTGATCACGTTCTCGCCCTGCTTGATAGTAATTTGTTTGTTTGACGGGGTTTCGTCGTCCATGGCCCTGACTAGCTTCCATAGCTTGTTCCCGTCTTTGTCCAGGTTTAGGCTTTCCGTTTTATTTTTCCAGCTTTCTCTTGCTGTTTGCTTGAGAGTGTGTTTGTATTTCGCCGTGGCGGCTTTGAGGGCGATGTTTGCCTCCATGGATTTTTCTCGCTCTTCCATGTTCCTAGCATTTGTTACTGCATCTTCCACTTTCTGCAACTCATCATTCCAGTAGGGCTTATAGTTTTTCCTAGCTCCTCTTGGGATGGTTTCAGTGGCGGCTTGCATTATTGCCTTGCTTAGGCTTTCCACCATGGGCTTTATTTTGGTGTTTCGTGTGTTGATGGTTTCACACAGCCCATCTGTCAGGATTGAAAATCTGTCCCAGTCGGCTCGTTTGTAATTCCAACGTCGGAGTGGTTTTGTTTCCTGTGGGCCTACTTCCATGTCAATGGTTAGCCTGATCGGCCTGTAGTCGCTACCTGCCAGTTGGTTTAGCACCTGGCGGTCCATTTTATGGTGTATGTCCTGTGTGGAGAAGGCCAAATCTGGAGTCGAGGTGGTATGCCATGTTCTTGAATAGAAGCTAGGGCTATCCTCCAGCCTATTGATTAGGGAGAGATTTGCATCTATCTCCCACTTCGTCACCTCTGCTGTCTGTGTCAGAGTATCCCCATCTCTCCGAGTGGCTGTTGAAATCTCCAACTACTATGCAGTTGGAGTCTCTGACCTCCATACTTGAGAGCGATAGGTCTCTATTTGGTGGTCCGTACAGATTGAAAATGCGGAGCTTCGTCTCTTGAGCCATTATGTCAACTCCTTCAATTTCTGCTTGTCCGGTGTGATTGACAGATACCGCGCTACTCGGTATGCAGTTTCTGGTCAGTATCAGGACCCCTCCTTTGTGGCCTTCTCTATCGAGACGGAAGGTCTGGTATCCTCTGATTGAGAATTTGTGATTTTTGTTGATGTGCGTTTCCTGGATACATGCCACGTCAATCTTACCTTCATGCAGGTGATGTGTTAGAGAAAGTTTTTTGTTAATGACTCCCTCCGCATTCCACTGTAGTATTTTGAGGGTCTTGAGTATTTGGTCAATAAAAGTTGCCCAATAGCCATGTGCCTTGACTCCACGACACATGGGTGGGTATACCACCAGTAGTCATGGGTGGGCCCCTTCGAGGCGTGAGGCCCGGCACTATCGCTGCCTGGCGGGACTCCGCAGGATGAGCGCCATGCGTTTTTCTAATCGGTTGTACTGTCATCATGCTGCGATTTACGTTGCACTGTTTTGTTAGGCTTGCGGCCCCGTGCATCCGATTTCAACAGGCGTTTCTGTAGGGATGCCCTCCTTAGCCTTTGGCTGTCCCCAGCCTATCTGCAAGGCAGCAGTTGTTTATGATCAGAGTTGTCTCTCTTATGGAAGTTAGATGGGGGGACAACATCACTGAGGGGTCAGGCCTTCGTCCCGGTGAGATAGGTCAGGCGGCGACACAGAGAGGGTTGGCGTGAGATTTTCGTGTCTTTATGTGTGCCACAACGACCTGATGGGTTACGGAATGAACTGAACTGAACTTCCTCTTCGTCTTATTCCCCTATTTTTGTTTTTCTTCGTTAGCTTATTCTCTTTCTTCATCTTCGTCTACTACTTCTTTGTCCTCCTCTGTTTCTTCTTTCGCCAATGTCTTCCCTCAAGCATGTTGTAGATGGTTACTGAAGAGGGTTATGTTTGGCGCTAGTAAATATAATATTTAATTACATATCCATTATGAACATGACTGCCTAAGCTCGGATACAGACTTCCTGTAAATGGACCAGTCGTAGTTGAAACGAATGTTTCACATTCGAGCGTATAAGTGAACACATGAAAATGATTGAAGACTGGGGTTTGGTTTTTTTAAAGGCTCGTTTGCTGTTGCTGTAAATGCTTCACGCTGAATGCTATAAAAGCAATGAATGGATGATTGAATGAATGCAACAATTCATGGAGTGAATAATCATAACATTCTGGATAACTATGTTTTGTTTTATTATTGCTGGTGGTCGTTGCAGATGAGAGGGAAGGCGTTCGTATCTCAAGTAACACATGGAGGAAAGCGTATAAAGGCAACATGGCGAATCCCGTAAGTTTGAAGTGGCTGCTAATTTCAAGTAAGGGAATGTCGTTGCCTAGTCCTGTCGGAGACGTTGCCTTAAACTCGAATGCCCAGTGTACACGTTGAGCGTTAAGGAGAACTCCTGGCAGTTACAAACCTAACAAATTCGGAATGTAAATCATTTCCTACCCAATTATGGCCTGCATGATGGCTAAAAGAGGACAGCCCTGCACCATGCAAAAGACACAACAGGCCGATCACGTGTTTGTCTGCACACTCAATTGCAATTATGTACAACAAAGTGGACAGGTGGTAAAAATGGACCGACTACGAAGAGAACTTTATTTATGTTCGCTAGCTGTTTGTTCAAGCCTCCTTTGGTGAAGGGGCTGTTGCTATCTGGGGAAACATGTGGCTAAGGGCTGTAAGTTCCGTTTACACACCCAACATGCCTAGTTGAAATCACGTCCCAATCGGTTTGAGAGACCATGTACGTCGTTGGTTCTTTTATGTCTGGCGGTTCTCCTAGTCGACCGAGCAGTTAATGGGTACCTCACTAAGTCAAGGAAAAATATAGATTCCCCAGCGGGAGCTACAAAGCACGTATTATATATTTGACACTTTCAGCAATGAAAAGGACTGAGCACATATGGGAACGCCCAGAGGAAAGAGACTGCACACATATGAGAACGACCATGTGGAAGGGAAGGCACATATTGGAACGCCCAGGTGAAAGAGACGGCACATATGGGAACACCCAGGAGAAAGAGACGGCACATATGGGAACACCCAGGGGAAAGAGACGGCACATATGGGAACACCCAGGGGAAAGAGACGGCACATATGGAAACACCCAGGGGAAAGAGACGGCACATATGAGAACACCCAGGGGAAAGACACGGCACATATGGAAACGACCAGGAGAAAGATACGGCACATATGGGAACGCCCAGGTGAAAGAGACGGCACATATGGGAACGACCAGGTGAAAGAGACGGCGTATAAGCGTACGACCAGGTGAAATGAATTCAATTTGATAGGACTGCTTTCCATTTTCATTTATGTTACTTTCAAATACAGTCTTCTTGGTTATATGTGAGCCAACCAAAAATGTTAGACATCTACATTTACACTCGTGTACAGAGCTAACATCAACTCCATCTTTAAAGCGTTGCAGTTTGAACAAATAGCAGGCATGAAATAGTGGTGGGGCTGAGCTAAGATGTTGGTGGCATGTCTCAGAAACAAAGTTTTTGCATGTTTGGATTCTTGTCACGGTGAGATCGTACTCATATTGAAAGTTAAAATAAGGCGAAGCTGCGGCGGTTCTGTGGATGTATATAATGGGGAAAAAATTGAAAACAAATGTACAAGTTGATTACGGTTGAGTTTAATCAACATTTTTAAATGGGCATGGTCAGATACCACATGGAGACGAGAACACAAACAAAACCTACGTTACGACCAATAGGCCTTCATCAGGGACAACAATACTGAACTAACAAATCAACATATAAGGATAAGTAGATCATTTCTTCCTTATATGTTGATCTGTTAGTTCAGTATTGTCGTTATTTGTTGTCCCCGATGAAGGCCTATTGGTCGTAACGTAGGTTTTATTTGTGTTCTGGTCTCCGTGCGGTATCTGACCATACCCATTTACAAATTTTGATTAAACTCAACCGTAATCAACTTTAACAATTGTTTTTTTTCCCCATCATATTGAACGTAACTCCGTTTAAAAAAGGGGCTCAGGTCGAATGCATTTGCAGGCTCGCCATATTTTAATTTAGTCAGTAAGGCGCAGAATACCTAGCAAGGCACTTCGCCTTAGAATACAAGGGGTGAAAACAAGACTTGTGTTGCGATCCTTTCTAATATATTAAAAATTCTTCTTCATCATTCGTTATCAATCTCCCTCTACCAAGCATGAAAAGCGCTTTGAAAGTAGCAGGGCGTTGTTCGGAGAACGAAATGCGCTGCATCATAGTTTAAAGCTTGACTGCGATATTTGCACCTTTCCGGTCCGACACATCCGTCTTCAGCAGATTTATTAACAATAAATGAATATGTCCTGTCGTCCCGACACTAAAGTGGCCCCCAGGCCCCAGTCCGTATAAATGTTTTCGAATCCTGATCTAAGGGGACGAAGGATTTGCTCGAGGGGGGATCACTTCTGACACTCAAATTACCTCCCGTTGCATTACTCTGCGCGGACTATCTCTTCACCTCACCTGTCTTAATCTTAGAGAAATACAAAGATAGATGTTCCCTTCCGGTGTGAATTCCGCGATTTATGTCGTGAAGGGTCACGTTCTGGCTGCTATTGTCCACCGCGAAGTGTCTTCGACAGGCAGAGACCGAGAAACAGGGGCTTCATTGTGTCTTAAATCTGTGAAATTGGGCGCTGGGACATTGGTTAAGGCACGTACTGAGTTGCGGAAGCTGCGCCGCAAAGGCTGTTAACTTTGACGGGAGCGGGTTCAATTTTGGCATATCTAAAAACAACAGTGTGGCACCTGTACAACGCCGGTGGTGTAGCGTGTTTTTATATATTTAGTAATAAGCCCAAGGGATCCTGTTGCGTGCATTGTGTATCTGAGCTGTGGTAGGCGTTCGTGCAATATTTGTGGATGTTCTCCAAAAACAGTTCGTGAATCGTTTTAAGATTATGAGAATGAATGCGTTGTGAAGTACCTTTTAGATATGCAGGGCCAGGTTTAGAAATAAAAATTACCTTACCGACACACATCAGTCGACTCAGGTGTAAAAAGATACATGTTTTAGTATTACAGACGTTAACCAGGAAGTGAATTGATATTTACAATTTAATTGAAAATATTTCGCTGCAACAGTATGACGCTGTCGCTATTTTCTTTTGCGATGGGCAAACGTAATAATAATTATTATTATTATTACTATTATTATTACTATTATTATTATTATTACTATTATTATTACTATTATTACTATTATTATTACTATTATTATTATTATTATTACTATTATTATTATTACTATTATTATTATTATTACTATTATTATTATTACTATTATTATTATAATTATTATTATTATTATTTCTTTGCGTTCAGGATCTGTGGTCATGCTTTATCTGCAGGCTGATCGTCATGGGGTTGAGCACCTGCCCTACAGCTTTTGTCTCAGCTCTACACCCTCTGGCATCTCATTTCTCTATAAAGTGGGCGTTCGAGCAGAATGTGCTGAAGATACTGGCCCGCCTGGTCCACATGAGCACTCATCGGTGTGTGCGATCTTTAGTCGATATAGATGTTCTAGTAGTCTGCGGTGATCAGTTCTCAGGCGAAAAAGGTAGTTTGTTGGTTTCTTTTGAGTTTGTGAATTGGGTCTGGTATTCCGCTTATGTTAGCATTATTACTATTCAATTATAATCCTCTACACCAGCTGCTGCTTTTTGACTTCCACTGGTTGGTTATACCTGCGTGTGGCCTTGTTGACCTAGGGGGCCTTTACAAATATTCAGAATATGTTTGTCTAAGAACTACGATGTTTTTCTAAGAACTAAGATGTTTTTTCTAAGAACTACAATGTTTTTCTAAGAACTAAGATGTTGTTCTAAGAACTGCGATGTTTGTCTAAGAACTACGATGCTTTTTCCAAGAACTGCGGTGTTTGTCCATGAAATACTATGCTTTTCTAAGAACTAATATGTTTTTCTAAGAACTAAGATGCTTTTCTAAGAACTAAGATGTTTTTCTAAGAACTAAGATGCTTTTCTAAGAACTAAGATGTTTTTCTAAGAATTAAGATGTTTTTCTAAGATCTAAGATGTTGTTCATGCCGCAAATAATCGTGTTCTCTGTTCAGAATAACTAAATGATGCATCTACTGTTTTCTTCTGCGGACATCCTCAATTACTGTCACACCACTATTATTATGGTCTTGTATCCTGTTACTCGGGTTCGCTAGAAGCATTTATTGTGTTGAGCATTCATTATTGCTTACCTTTGCCGCCACCACACAATGTACATGTTATTGTTTAAAATTTTGCCTCCGAAAAAAAATACACTTTTCCATCATCCTATCCGACCGGTTGACCGATTATTAAGCCTCACAATGTCTTGTAGGTATTATTCTACCGATAAATTCTCTTGGTTACTCTAATTCTTTTGACGATACGTTTACCCATCCCCCCCCCCCATTTTCTATCTATCCACACACTGTATATACAACCTTGCCCTCTCGCCGACGAGATGTACAGTATAGCATCGTTTCAAGTGGCAGGCAGTGGAACTAAACAATTTATTTTACAGGGTGTATCCTTTTGTGATGCATGCCTCAGAGGTGAGCGGTTAAATCGTTTGATTAATACGGGCAAAGGTATCGACTTCTAGCCTCAGTCTTGTCACGCTCTAGTCTACGCAGTTGTATATGGGTTCAGGGCTTAATCGTAGGGCAAGTCAAGAGATCGGGTACGGAAGCTGGCAACACATCTGCAAAAAAGAAAGTAGACAATTAAATTATAGTCTCTAACTCCACATCCGTTACACGAATTTATGTCAATGGCCCGCCTTTACCCCATTTGTGGGTAACTGTGGGCTCGAAGAAGCGATTACAAGGTCCAAACCAATGCACAACATTAATTCAAAATATGTAATATTTATCTGTGTGTTACCTGGGCCTGTGAGAGGTGTAAAGATAACTAGCTCTGTAACTTAACGTCTTTATACTGGTTTAAAGAGTCTGTATACAACCAGTTTCGTGGAGGATGGTTTAACCGATGTGCGAGTCCATCTGAATAGACTCAAACACTAGAGCTAAGTAGACCCGCAGCCAGTTAGGTGCCATCCATATTCTGCTCTTAACAAACCACATGGGAAAAGATACAAATAACTTGGGTAGATTTTTAACTTTAATTTTGTCCGGGCAGCGGCCGTTATACCTACTCTTTTAGATTTCCAACTGCCAAGGAATTTTTAAGGTGCTCGACACTGAACACATCTTTTTCCAGAAGATCAACGTGAACAAACCTCCGGTCTGCACCTGGTCTTGGACCAACGATTTCCGGCACCCGAGGCAGAAACCTTACCTCCAGAGTCCCCTAATTCACCTGCCATGTATGTCCTGATAGGGGACTCATGCGAGTTGGGCTTTGGGATGGTTATATTGAAACTTTAAGCAACAGAAACTTCCATATATATAGGTCAACGTCTTCTTGTGTGGCATGTTTCAGTTGAAGACATATGCTACATAAGGAGCTGAACAGTTTTTGATTGATTAATTGATTAGTTTGGATTGATGATTGATATATTGATTAATTGATTATATAGTTCCGATTGATGATTGATATATTGATTAATTGATTATATAATTTCGATTGATCATTGATATATTGATTAATTGATTATATAGTTCCGATTGATGATTAATATATTGATTAATTAATTATATAGTTCCGATTGATGATTGATATATTGATTAATTGATTATATAGGTTGGATTGATGATTGAAATATTGATTAATTGATTATATAGTTTCGTGATAGATATATAACCACGCGTAATTGGTGATTGATATATTTATTAATTGATTGATTTGTTATATTGGTTTGTGGTAGATATATGAACATACAAACGTCGTAATTTAGTCACTTCTTCTCTCCGAACGAAGCATAGGGTCACGCATTCCAGCTGGCCAACCTTTTTGAAGCCCGTATCCCGTCTTGCACAGCGGGGATTACAGTAGTAGTGGGTTTGCGTGTTGATGTTGCCAGATCCAAACACAACCCTTACTATTTCTCATTTTACGAAATGCTTATGTTACAGAGGACATTTACTTTTCACCCCTGGAACCATTTTGTGTAATTAGCGGTGAGAAAGAGCACACGCTTTTCGGCAAAGGTTCGGGTTCAAGTCGCATTACCGAAACGAACCAGTCAATACAGCTAAAAATGGGCACTTAGCTTACTACTGTTAATGAAGTAAAGCCTGCTCGGAAAAGAACTGCTTTTCGCACCCTATACACATGATGTGGACGCGCGCAGCAAAGTCTCTTACACTTCATCCACAACAACAGTGTCTGCTATGTAATTATAGCATTTTGCATTTACCAATGACCTCCCATGCATAATTTTAAAATATTTGTTTCACCAAATATTATTATGACATATTTATATATTCAATCATTTTTTGCAAACTGATTATTTCTTTAATGCTTCTAATTACTATAATTAGATACATCGGGCATTCATCTAGAGGAGTGACCTGAAACAGGATTCTCAATGTCTTGTGTTGCTGAAAGTACGGACATAGGACTAATAGAATAGCTCCTGTGGCGGTTCAATAGTTTCCCCCGAATGTGTTGGTTGGTTGGTTAATTATTGATCTAGCGGGCTCAAGACCTTTGACCCAATGCCATATAGTGTTTGGGAGATGTTGTTTAGTTCCGTACAAAGTGTTACATTTGTTTGGTCTCGAAGGAAGAAGTTATTTCCTAACACTGGCAAGCTCTGTACATTAGGAACAATGGTGCTCAACGGTTTCATAGGGATGTGTGCACCGACGGCGCTCTGGAGTATGTACTGGTTGGATTCTATTCAAGTGACTGTTGTATGTGCTGAGTACGACGTTGGAAAATGGTGCTTCGGTCTCTCCTTTTCAGGAGGTTGATGTTGTCTTTGAGATTTGGGATGGCCATATGTTTGTAGATTTCTCTCCCAGTATAAGCCATTGTCCATGTATTCGGCCAGGCCTTTTTATTTGCAATCTTCCGTAGTTATTTGACTGTCTGTAGGGTTGTTGGTGTATATTGTTGCTTGGACATTCACTGCTGGGTCGACTAATAAGCGTTTATACAATGAAAAAAAGTCATGGCCAATCACGGTCTGTGAAACTGATCGTGGCATGATTTAAACCTGATACGTTGGGATTGTACATTATAATCTTACAACCCATACAACAATGATTGTAAAACCATGTTAGCATCACCTCATCCACCCCACACCCCACCCACACCCCTCCTCCCTTCGAATTCATTCAGCCTATCATTCCGCCCTTTCCACCATATCCAAATTATCTCCCTTTGCTAATATCTCCTGCTCAGGACCACACGCTTCGTCATAATTTGGGGGAGTTTTTATTAAATCACAAGACAATAATTTCGTTTCATAATAATAACATGTGAATGAGTTAATACAAGTACTTGGCTTTCAGCAATGTCAACGATGAACAAAGTTACGGATATTTATAATATGTAATAAACCATCGAAGTTTGCAGATAAAGATATTATCTTAGAATAACACTAATTTCAATACACAACCGGTGGTAATTATGACAGATGTAAAATCAGTGATCTAATCTCAAACGTTCTAGAAACTGCCAGGTCTTCGTGCTCTACTGTCTGAACTGAGCAATCAGTGAAAGATTGTCTGTCCTGCAGAAGACACCATCTCATAGTGTATATCGGAAAACGAGAGGGCAGATTGACTGACAAATGAGCATGCTGAAGGCGAGCAACATGATGTAACAGTTGAATTCCAACAAAAGAAAAGGATGATCAAATTAATCAGAGATCCACCAACAACAACACAAGACGATTATCATGAGATAAAAAAACAAGAGCAAGCTATAATGTTGACAGTCAGAACAGGGCACGAACGGCAGCAAAGTCTAATGACACACAATTGACGTTTGGCAACTCCGCCATGCGGACAGGCACCCCTGACTGCAGAGCACGGACTACAGAACTGGCTTGGATATGATGTACTGAGACAAACCCAGTGGACCTGATGAGCAACACTTTAAGTGACACTTGATGGGCCTATATATAAGCTATACAAGTCAATGAAGTTTAAACAAGCGATAACATTTGTACTAGATATAGAATATATTCAAGAGAATAAAAAAAGAAACAGAAGAATAAGGCTGCCGAAGACGGATGCGTCGGAAAGAAAGGTGCAAATATCGCAGTCAAGCTGGAAACTAGCGACATAGCGCATTCCGTTCTCTGGACTACATCCTGCTACTTGCAAAGCCCTGTTCAGGGCTTGGTAGTGGGAGATTGAGAACGAACGCAGAAGAAAAAGAAGAAGAATAATAAGGAAAAGAAGAAGAAGAAAAAGATAATGGAGGAAAAGGATTAGAAAAAGAAGAAGAAGAAAAAGAAAAAAAGAAGAAGAAGTAGAAGAAGAAGAAAAAGAAGAACAAGAGAAAGAGGAAGGCTTAATATTCAGCACTTAAATGTAAGCCTATCTGTAAGGAGCAATGCAGCATATTCCAGTCAGACATAGATAAGCATGCATGGAGTGTTCCAGGTAGATTCTCACCTGTAGAAAACACATTCATACTATTAGCTTCGAGCACGCGGCCCGCAGATCACCGGGGGCCCGTAGGGTCGTTTTATGAGACCTGCAATATAAGTGGAACCACAATATGCTGTAAGCGATAGCTAATTTTAGACAATTCAAGAATACGTATAGAAGTTCCTAAATAGAGCAAGAATTGTCAAAATAGAAGTCATACATAATTGGAAGAAATAAACTGGACATGATACATACCAGTTAATAATTGTAAGAATTCGTTTAAAAAAAAATATGTTTGCTAAGGAAAAGTAAGTTTAAAAATCACAATTTCTCCCGACTTTTACGAAGAATTGTTTTACCTTGGTTTTACCATTTGGACACTGAGAGCGACTCCTTGCAGGCCACAAGTCCATTGTGTTATCACTTCTCCTACAGCCAGAACAGATATGCAGTGGACCCACAGTAGACATATCGGTAAATAATGGATCAACATAAGAACAACAATACACATCAACTCTTCAAACAGACAGACGATTCATAGGATCAGAATGAGAATAAACTTGGCTGTTATAGATGGTATGTAAATTGCATTAAAGACGTTGACATACAAATCTGTTCATTTCTTCTTCTTCTTAATAATACGCAGTCAGACATCAACCTTTATTTTTTCTAAATTAGCAGCGGTCATCCTGAGGCTGTCGACACTGCCATAGAGCTTGTCTAGTGTCGCCACTGGTGATGGCCACATCTGCTTTTTCTGGTCCTCGTATGTCGGGCAGTTTTGCAGAATATGTTCAGCGGTCATTTTCCCGGTGCCGCACGTGCATTTGTCAGTGCCACCTATCTTCAATTTATTATGCTTCCCATTTGGCCATATATCTAGCTCTAATAAGCCTTTTTGACTCTTCGTATGTCACACTAGTATCTGGTTGTGGTAGTCTTGCACCTTCTTTTGTCAGTCTGTCTGCCTCCTCGTTTCCTTGGATGTTACAGTGGGATTGAACCCATTGTACCACTACTCTTTTTGGTGCGGACTGCTGTCATAGTTAACAGAGTACTGGTCTTAAATCATTAAGTTCAGTATTTTTCTTGCTTTTTAGTGCTATGACTACGGCCATGGCATCTGTAAGCAGGACTATATGGCTTTGATTACTCTTGCTTGTCACCATTTCTTCTACTGCAGCCCTCAGTGCCTCAGCTTCCGCTCTGAAGTTGCTTTAGTATTTTCCAGTTGCCACTGACCGTGTTACTTTTCTACCATTTTGTAGGCACATGAATATCCCTGCCCCTCCGTACTGTGTTGTGTTTGTTACAGAACCGTCGGTGTATGTATGGGTCCAGTCTATACTTGGGTAATTTTTTGTTATGTACGTCAGGGTTGTATCTTTTCTTTCTTTTTCAGTCTGCCTGTTTTTTTGTTTCCAATACCTGGTATGTTTTCTACCACCTCTGGAATTATATGCTGCCTCCAGGTAGGTTTTCGTACAGTAGGGATGGGCTTTGGTATTGTTGATGCGTTCATAGGGTCTTCGCTCATCTTTGCTTTGGCTATTTCTGCAAAGTTTCTCCGCTTTAGTTTCCAATTTCCGAAATTGTTTAGTCTCTGGTGCATTGGATGGTCAATCAGTCTTCTGAGTTTCTCTGCTTACTGCTGGGCTCTGCAGTCTCTTCTGTCGGTCATGGATTGCAGTTTTGTAATCTTTTCAAGTTCTACAATTGGCGCTGACTTCATGCCTCCTGTTATAACTCTCATGGCTTGGTTTTGGAGTTTGCTAATTTTATCGAAGTTCACCTTTGCTGAGTTGTCCATGCCGCAATGCCATACTCGAGAACTAGTTTCATTTAATAAAGGTTTTTCACTCTAGCTTTTGAGGCAAAGGACCGACACTGCAATCTGCCTCTTTATCATCAACGGGTGCCCTATCCGTTGGTGTTGGCGATCGTCAACTTCCATCCATTTATATCACGCATGTCTTTTACCAACTCTGTTATTGATTGTCGCACGTGCGATTCTCTCAGGCTGTCCAACATCTTCTCTCTCGGCCTTCCTCTCTTTCTCAGGCTGTCCAACATTTTCTTTCTCTCGGCCTTCCTCTGTCTCTCAGGCTGTCCAACATCTTCTCTCTCGGCCTTCCTGTCTCTCAGACTGTCCAATATCTTCTCTCTCGGCCTTCCTCTGTTTCTCAGGCTGTCCAACATTTTCTTTCTTTTGGCCCTCCTCTGTCTCTCAGGCTGTCCAACATTTTCTCTCTCGGCCTTCCTGTCTCTCGGCCTTCCTCTGTCTCTAAGGCTGTCCAACATCTTCTCTCTCGGCCTTCCTGTCTCTCGGCCTTCCTCTGTCTCTCAGGCTGTGCAACATCTTCTCTCTCGGCCTTCATGTCTCTCAGACTGTCCAACATCTTCTCTCTCGGCCTTCCTCTGTCTCTCAGACTGTCCAACATCTTCTCTATCGGCCTTTCTCTGTCTCTCAGGCTGTCCAACATTTTCTCTCTCGGCCTTCCTGTCTCTCGGCCTTCCTCTGTCTCTCAGGCTAACATCTTCTCTCTCGGCATTCCTGTCTCTCGGCCTTCCTCTGTCTCTCAGGCTGTGCAACATCTTCTCTCTCGGCCTTCCTGTCTCTCAGACTGTCCAACATCTTTTCTCTCGGCCTTGCTATCTCTAAGACTGTCCAACATCCTTTCCTGTCGGCCTTCCTCTGTCTCTGAGACTGTCCAACATCTTTTCTCTCGGCCTTCCTGTCTCTCGGCCTTGCTGTCTCTCGGCCTTCCTGTCTCTCGGCCTTCCTTTCTCTCGGCCTTCCTGTCTCTTGGCCTTCCTGTCTCTCGGCCTTCCTGTCTCTCAGACTGTCCAACATCTTCTCTCTCGGCCTTCCTCTGTCTCTCAGACTGTTCAACATCTTCTCTCTCGGCCTTCCTCTGTCTCTCAGACTGTCCAACATCTTCTCTCTCGGCCTTCCTGTCTCTCGGCCTTTCTCTGTCTCTCAAGCTGTCCAACATCTTCTCTCTCGGCCTTCCTCTGTCTCTCAGACTGTCCAAGATCTTCTCTCTCGGCCTTCCTGTCTCTCAGACTGTCCAACATCTTCTCTCTCGGCCTTCCTGTCTCTCGGCCTTTCTCTGTCTCTCAAGCTGTCCAACATCTTCTCTCTCGGCCCTCCTGTCTCTCGGCCTTCCTGTTTCTCAGGCTGTCCAACATCTTCTCTCTCGGCCTTCCTGTCTCTCGGCCTTCATGTCTCTCAGACTGTCTTTTGTCAGAGACCAGGTTTCACATCCATATCATAGTGCTGATTTAGTCAAACATTCCTGCTCGCAGTCTGGTGTCTCTTGTGGCGTCTGTTACCGCCTTTATCGGGTTGAAGGCGACCCTTCATGCTCAACAGCGCCTGGCAAACTCGGGCCTAATGTTATTTTCCATGTTGATGAGGCGGCCTAGGTAGATGTATATTGTTCGACAAGGACGGATCCTAACATTATTCTCAGTATACGAATCTGCTATATCCCACTTAACAATCACCTGAACATATTTCACAAGCACACTTTAGAGGGCCAGATGTGTGCAGATCGATACTAAACCGTTGATCAACATCTCTTTTTAACCGTTGATCACCTTCTGCGGCGCTTCTCCTGTCCTCGGTCAAATAAATGTGAATATTACAAGATAGAACAGAAAAGTACAGAAACGTTTTACGGCAGTGGGCTTAAGGCGAGAGTCCGAGAACCGCTGGATCCTCATAAATAAAAAAAGGAAACATGTTAGTCCATAATGTGTATGTCATATGGCATTTGGGATCGTTTGTTTTCAACGCGTATTTAGATACTGTAATAATAGATACATGATACTTCTACACAACTTCCGTTAATGTCGTGGAAGCTACCATCAACTTTTTTCTTATTGAGATTCGGTGGGGTACGGATTTTGAGCTTGGCTTTCAATCCTAACGAAACATGTTCGAATCACGTCGTGCCCAGACCGATTTGTGTTCATGGCATAACCGCATCTTCCATTCACCCAGCTGCAAATGGGTACTTGACATAGTTACGGTAAATTCGGAGCCAACTTGTGTGCTGCCGAGTTCGTGGTCTGTCGTCGGTACCTTGAGAGATAAAAGACTGAGTACGGAAGGGAATGCCCAGGTGTAATAATGTCGGCCTTTAAATCCATTTTCCATTTCCAGCTCCATTTATGGGGAGAAAGACTAACGTTTGGTCAGTCAAAATGTACTGGTCAGACATGTAAATCAGGTTCAGTCAAAACATACCTGTCAGACATGTTACTCAGGGTCAGGCAAAATATACTGGCCAAGACCTTCACCTGGGGCTTCCTAGTAGCCCTCCCTGGAAACGGGAGTTGTCATGGCAGCCTAGATAACGAGGTGAGGGATCGATGTGATCCCCGTAGTAGTGAGTGAAACGCAAATGAAGCCACATATTGCAAAACCGCCTGGAAGACACTGGTGCATCTTCATCAGCACGCTCGGAATGTGCGGAATGCTACAACAACCCGCTACTTAACTTTTTTTTCAGGGAGCACAAAAGAGTAACGTACTCATTGTGGGCATTCGCAAACAAGAACAACCGCTCCATTTACTTCTTATTGCCAACCACATTACACAGAAACTGTTGTTGTTGTTGAATGATACCCACAATGATTTGAATTACTCTTTTGTGAGCCTTAAAAAAGACGTTAAGTAGCGGGTTGTTGTAGCATTCCGCACATTCCGAGCGTGCCGATAAAGGTGGACCGATGTCCTCCTGGTGGTTGTGCTATGATTGGCTTCATTTGGGTATCGCTCACTTCTACGGGAATCGCGTCAATTCCTCACCTTGTTAGCCAGAATGACATGAAAGCATCCTACTACTAGCAGGACTGCGAGGAAATCAATGTGAGGGTCTTGACCAGTATATTTTGACTGACCCTGATTTACATTTCTGATCAGTATATTTTGACTGACCCTGATTTACATGTCTGATCAGTATATTTTGACTGACCCTGATTTACATTTCTGATCAGTATATTTTGACTGACCCTGATTTACATTTCTGATCAGTATATTTTGACTGACCCTGATTTACATTTCTGATCAGTATATTTTGACTGACCCTGATTTACATTTCTGATCAGTATATTTTGACTGACCCTGA
The DNA here is from genome assembly GCA_036924085.1 of Ariolimax columbianus. NCBI lineage: Eukaryota > Metazoa > Mollusca > Gastropoda > Stylommatophora > Arionidae > Ariolimax > Ariolimax columbianus. The sequence goes on from JAVGWX010000018.1 coordinate 53,263,332, forward strand.
TTTACATGTCTGATCAGTATATTTTGACTGACCCTGATTTACATTTCTGATCAGTATATTTTGACTGACCCTGATTTACATTTCTGATCAGTATATTTTGACTGACCCTGATTTACATTTCTGATCAGTATATTTTGACTGACCCTGATTTACATGTCTGATCAGTATATTTTGACTGACCCTGATTTACATTTCTGATCAGTATATTTTGACTGACCCTGATTTACATGTCTGATCAGTATATTTTGACTGACCCTGATTTACATTTCTGATCAGTATATTTTGACTGACCCTGATTTACATGTCTGATCAGTATATTTTGTCTTACCAGACGTTAGTCTTCCTTCCTTGCACCGAAGCTAACAATAGATGTAAAATTATGGGATTTTCCAGGATAAGCGAACTCTATAACGTTATACTAGTATTGTTAATATTTGTCAAGGCGACGGAAACACGCGAAAGTGAATAGGAAATTTCAGCATCGTTCACGAACTCGATGTCTCTCCTTACGTTAAATTGTTTAAAGATACATGGACACAGCAAGATTAAGATCAACAATATTACAGAAAAAATTATTGTTTTTAAAAATGGGATGGGTTGAATATGGATAAATGTCCAGGTCAAGATGGTATTTATCCAAAATTGCTGTTTGAAATTAGAGACCAACTAGCAAAACCATTGGCTATATTATTTTCTCTATCACTTGCAAAAGTGATTGTTCCACGGGATTGGAAAGATGCAGGAGTGATCCCCTTATTCAAAAAAGGCAAACAAATCAGATCCAGTAAATTATAGACCGGTGAGTTTAACGAACATAGTCTGTAAATTGTTAAAGTCAATAATCAAAGAAAACATTGTAATCCATTTAGATAAGTTTAATCTAATCAGAAATAGTCAGCATGTGTTTACTAGAGGGAGATCATGCTTAACAAATATATTATAATTCATGGAGAAGGTTACTAAAAGGAGAGCCAGTAGATGTTATTTATCTAGATCTTGCAAAGGCCTTTGATAGAGTATCTAATCAAAGATTATTTAGAAAGTTAAAATCACATGGAATAGGAGGGGAAGTTGCCAAAATAGATTGAAAATTGGTTAACGGGAAGAAGGCAGAGAGTGAGCATAAATAAAGAGTACTCTGAGTGGTGTAAAGTGAAAAGTGGAGTGCCACAGGGCTCGGTTTTGGGAAAAATTTTGTTCTTGATATATATAAATGATTTGGACATGATTGCAAAAGTCGCTGATGACACAAAACTATGCTGTAGTGTCTCATCTAAAGCAGAAGTAGCTATATTGAGATCGGTAAAATTCTAGAATGTTCTGTAGGCTGGCAAATGAAGTTTATTGTAGATAAATGCACAGTCATTCACATGGGTAGATCAAATATGGAACATAATTACAGAATGGGAGAGAAATATATTAGAAGGACAGAAAAGCAAATGACCTATGGGATATATAGCGAGTAAAGTCTGCCAAACCTTATAGTAGCATTTTGCCCCAGTAAAGGTAACTGAATATTCTTGTGTCTTTTCCATCCATGCCTTTCGTCTTTCCCAGACATGCAATTTTTGTTCTTAGGGTGGACTCCATCAAAGGACATTTTTAAATCAAAAGGCACATATAAATGTTTCTCAGTACTTATATATATATATATATTCTACTTCCAACGTCCGCAGTTTGTCAGTCACGGGCTTTTTCTTGGTAGGATTGCTTCTGCGCGTTCGAAGAGTAATGTCAACTTATAGCACTGCACACCAGCAAAGAAACTTCTAACAGCCAAAAAAGTTCGCAGATGTAAGAAGTACTTTTCTGTAACATACATGCTGTTGTTAACCATAGATTATGTTGTTAACCATAGATTCTGTTGTTAACCATATATTATCTTGTTAACCATAGATTATGTTGTTAACCATAGATTATGTTGTTAACCATAGATTCTGTTGTTAACCATATATTATCTTGTTAACCATAGATTATGTTGTTAACCATAGATTCTGTTGTTAACCATAGATTCTGTTGTTAACCATATATTATCTTGTTAACCATAGATTATGTTGTTAACCATAGATTATGTTGTTAACCATAGATTCTGTTGTTAACCATATATTATCTTGTTAACCATAGATTATGTTGTTAACCATAGATTATGTTGTTAGCCATAGATTATGTTGTTAACCATAGATTCTGTTGTAACCATGCATTATGGTGTTAACCATAGATTATGTTGTTAAAGATAAATTCTGTTGTTAACCATGCCTTCTGTTGTTAACCATAAATTGTGTTGTTAAAGATAAATTCTGTTGTTAACCATGCCTTCAGTTGTTAACCATAAATTATGTTGTTAACTAATATTATGTTGTTAACCATAGATTCTGTTGTTAACCATAGATTCTGTTGTTAACCATATATTATGTTGTTAACCATGCATTATGTTGTTAACCATAGATTATGTTGTTAACCATAGATTCTGTTGTTAACCATATATTCTGTTGTTAACCATGCATTATGTTGTTAACCATAGATTATGTTGTTAAAGATAGATTCTGTTGTTAACCATAGATTCCATTGCCGTTTCATATATTTTAAATATGTTCCCAGTTTTGCTGTTATATGTTGCAGTAAATCTTTTGCCAATACAAGTTCATTTAAACACAGTTTAGTTTAGTCCAAGATTCAACATAATTTCATACGGTTTAACCCGTCAGTGCTCCGTTCTTCTATATGTTTTTTGTATAATCTCAGCCCAGTTCCCGAACTATTTATGATCAGCCAGTATCCCGTATTACATTGGGTAGAATTTTAACATAATTTTAAATTTTATAACACAAGTCTATCAGTAACTCTTCATTTATATGTGTAGCGTCTTTTCCTGGTTTGCCCTTTATCTTCTTCTTCGTTTGTTCTCAATCTCCCGCTACCAAACCCTGAAAAGGCTTAAGTAGCAGAATGTAGTCCAGAGAACGGAATGCGTTGTGTCGTAGTTTACAGCTTGACTGCGATATTTGCACCTTTCGGCCCAACACATCCGACTTCAGAAATCATTTTTTTAGGACCAGGTTAGCATTCCCTCTTCGATCCCTTCTCCTTAGTCAGTGCCCTGCTGCAGCCTGTTATCCAGGATCACCGCGTTGGAGGTGTAGAAGGGTCTTTGCAGCTCTGGTTCGCTAGCCCTGACGCTAGCAGTCAGCTATGGGTCGCTGACCACTGCAGCTCATGCGCTGCTCAGCATCTTGATCCCTGCCCATTATCTAAAGACCGATATTATCATTTACAAACTTAACATTTCCATCTCTCACCACGTCTTTCATTCTGTGTTTATCAAATTTTAAAGTCAGGGGCACACAATTTATTTCGCTGAGTCTTCTTTGACTCAAGTTGGTTGTTGTTGTTGTTGCTGTTGTTGTTGTTGTTGTTGTTGAATGCCCACAATGCATTGGTTTACTCTTTTGTGCGCCCTAAAACGGACGATAAGTGGCGGGTTGTCGTAGCTTTCCTCCCATCCCAAGCGAGCTGATGAAGGTATACCGGGATCTTCTAGGCGGTTGTGCTATGCTTGGCTTCATATACGTGTTGCCTACTACTACGGGGATCACGTCGAAACTCACCATGATAGCTTGATTGATATCCTCGACAACAGCCCCTTTCTAGGACGACCAACGAGGAGGTCAGGTGAGGGTCTTGGCCAGTATATTTCTCCTGACTCTGGCTAACATTGTCTGATCATTGTGCTTTGCATGACCAAACGTTAGCCTCATCGTCCCGTCAGGTGAGGTCTTGACCAGTATATTTCTCCTGACTCTGACTAACATTGTCTTATCATTGTGATTTGCATGACCAAAAAGTTAGCCTCATCATCCAGGCGGGATGTGTAGATCTCTTGTGTGAGGGCTCTGCCATGCATGGTTGTGTTATCGTTAGGTGTAACTTCCTGAGAGTGTCAGAGGCACTCTCGATCCACCGACGTCTTGGTATGCCTCTTGCTTGTGGACCGGAGACCTGCTTATGATATGCTCCTGATGCAGGCTGGTCATAATGCATTCTTACTAAATGAAAAGTCTAGTATAATAAGATAAGTTGATGTGCCTGAATAAAGTCTACTTGTTTTTTCTGGTGCGATTTCATCAGATTAATTGATATTTCCGTTGCGTTTACATCAGATTAATTTCTATTTCGGTGGGGGGTAGGGGGGGATTTCACCCGATTAATCTTCCATTAGGTCTCAGCGACTCCGGACATGTCAGATGATAAAATGTATCGTGATAAAAGGTTCACTTGTTTCAAAAACAGATTGCCATTAATTACTTCATGTCATGCAGTTAAAACACCTGGTTTATCTATAGAGGTTACAGTTCGATATTTTAATTATAAACATATTGCATTTGCTAAAAATAATCGTATTTATTTAAAATTGCCAGTGGTATGATTTTACGTTAAAATTATTGCAGTCAAAAAATGATTATTCAAAGCATATACGGATTCTTCTTCTTATTGGTCTTCCATTTATTTTTATGTTTATCTTCTTGTTTATGTTCTAGTTTTAATTTTTTATATTCTGTTTCTTTCTTCTTCGAATTCTTCTTCTTCTATTGCTGCTGATACAACTCATCCGCCCGTTTTTTCGTATTTTTCTTCCTCTTCTTTTTCTGTATCTCCTTGTTTTTCTTTTACTTCTACTTCTATTTGCTACTCCCCCTTTTATTTTTCCTTTATTTCTTCTTCACTACTACTATTACTATTGCTACTACTAATACTAATACCAATACTACTACTACTACTACTACTACTACTACTACTACTACTACAAACGGGTAGAGGAGGAAGACTAACGTCTGGTCAGGCAAAATACACTGGACAAGACCCTCATCTAGGCTTCCTCGTAGCCCTCTCTGAAAACTGGTTGTTTTCATGCAGACTGGCTAACGAGTTGAGGGATCGACAAAATCCCCGCAGTAGTGAGTGATTCGCAGATGAAGCCACGCATATCACAACCGCCTGGATGACCCAAGTCCACCTTCATCAGCACTCTCAGAATGTGAGGAAAGCTACTGCAACCAGCCACTTCACGTTCTTTTCAGGACGCACAAAAGAGTTACCAACTCATTGTGGGCATTCGAAACAACAACTTTTACGACTACTACCACTACTACTACTACTACTACTACTACTACTACTACTACTACTACTACTACTACTACTACTACTACCACTACTACTACTACCACTACTACTACTACTACTACTACTACTACTACCACTACTACTACTCCTACTACTACTACTACCACTACTACTACTACTACTACCACTACTACTACTACTACTACTACCACTACTACTACTACTAATAATAATAATAATAATAATAATAATTCTAGTACTACTAATACTACTACTACTACTACTACCACTACTACTACTACTACTACTACTACTACTACTATTACTAGTACTACTATTACTACTACTAGTACTACCACTACTAACTATAATAATAATACTAGTACTAATAATACTAATACAACTACTACTACTACTACCACTACTACTACTACCACTACTACTACTACTACTACTACTAATAATAATAATAATAATTTAATAATAATAATACTAGTACTAATAATATTACTACTACTACTAATACTACTACTACTAATACTACTACTACTACTACTAGTACTACTAGTACTAATACTATTACTGATACTACTACTACTAATACTACTACTAATAGGACTACTAATACTACTACTACTTGTTCTTCTTCTTTTTATCTTGTTCTTATTGTTATCGTTAGTCTTTTTTCTTCCTCATCATTATCTGTTTTTACTTATTCTTCTGCATGTTCGTTTTCAAGTCAAGTGTGGTAGGAAATCAAATATATTTCTTCTAAAGTCATGTGTAGTATTTTCTTCTTCGTCATTCGTTCTCAAACCCCAGCCACTAAGCGATGAAAATGGCTTTGCAAGTCGTAGGAAGTAGTCTGGAGAACGGAATGCTTTGTGTTGTGCTTAACAGCTTGTCTGCGATATTTGCACTTTTTTGTCCAACACATCCGACTTCAGCAGGACATTTGTGGTACCCGGTTAACCGTCTCTCTTCGATCCATTTCCCTTAGCCAGTCTGCCCTGTTGCACTCTGTTATCAAGGATCACATCGTTGAGGTCGAGAAAGGTCTTTGCAACATTAGGTCGCTGGCCCTGACACTAGCAGTCAGATTTGGATTGCTGACTGCTTCAGCTCATGCCCTGATTAGCATCTTGATCCCATGTGAGGTTTGGAATCAGATATCATCCTTTTCAAATCAGGTGTGGTTTAGGTCAGAGGTATTTGTTCTCGTCAGTTATGGTTTAGGTCAGAGGTATTTCTTTTCAAGTCAGATGTGATTTAGGTCAGAGGTATTTCTTCTCAAGTCAGGTGTTGTTTAGGTCAGAGGTATTTCTTCTCAAGTCAGGTGTTGTTTAGGTCAGAGGTATTTCTTCTCAAGTCAGGTGTTGTTTAGGTCAGAGGTATTTCTTCTCAAGTCAGGTGTTGTTTAGGTCAGAGGTATTTCTTCTCAAGTCAGGTGTTGTTTAAGTCAGAGGTATTTCTTCTCAAGGCAGGTGATGTTTAGGTCAGAGGTATTTCTTCTCAAGTCAGGTGTTAGAAATCAGAGATATTCTTCCTCGACATGTGTTGTTTGAAGTCAAATATATTACTGCTCAAGACATGTGGTTTGGAGGCAAAGTTACTCCTTCTCAAGTCAGGCGTACTTTGAAGTCAAGAGATACTCCATATCCGATTGGTTCACGGATTTCATCAACATGTAGCACTCTAGCGTTAGGCCAGTAGAAACAAACCTCGCCTCTTCTGTGCGCTTGGCGGCCAATGGCTTGTATGAATGGCAGTGGGTATAAACTTAAAATCGTGGGTTTAGAAGACTGTGTTGTGCGTCTACTCTTGCGATACGCTCTCATTTAAGCATGGAACAGCTGACCACATTGCTAGGTATTCCCCGTAATCTGTCGTTCGCTAACCCCTCGTAAACTAAGCAATCTGACTCATGTTTCTCAAGTCTACTTAAATGTACCAGTTAATTGGGTTGAGGGCCACCATGTTGTGTGTGATTTCAGTGCTAATGTATATGGCCGAAACCTGGACTCTACCAAAAAGGACATTTCGAGACACGAATCCTTTCATATGCGCAATCAGCGGCGTATTCTTGGAATTCTTTGGTACGATCTCGTACCTAATGTCGAGGTCTCTACCAAAACTAACCTCCCAACTGTATCAGAAGTCCTTGATCGTCGTCGCCTTTCTCTGTTTAAACATGTTGTCCCACTCGATCAGGAAGTTCCAACCCACCAGATCCTTCTCAAGCAGCTCAAAGTGATAATGGTATCCAGCCAGCTGACTGAAAGCGCAGGTGAGGTCATCCCCGAAACATGTGGATTCAACAGATAGCAGTTCCCCACCCCGACCCCTTCCGTCCACACCCCTGCTGTAGACGAGGTCTGACTGAGCGCCGTTTTGACTTGTCATGGTGGCGTTCGATCGACGCAACTGGCCTTAGATGCCTAGGCAAACACTTTATTTATTTATGTTGTGCCACTGTTTTTATTTATTTCAAATGACAATTGTTTGTTCTTCGGTAGCCTGCTGGTAGCTATTGCAACCAGCTACTGAGGGAGTGAGATAGGAGAAGTTTGATTCTTTATTAACCTGGTAGTCAACTCCTGTTACGTTCCTCATCAACAAAGCATTCAAAGAAAACAATATTGCAATACAGGTCGTTAAAAATGTATGCTCGAATACCACATCTGGACAGAAATAAAACATATCCCAGATTCAAGACACAAGGCTTTCGTCAAGGACAAAACAAACGAAAACATATACAAACGCAGAGAGAACGGGCTCGACCATGAGAACGGGCTCGACAACAGATGTGTTACATAAGACGGCAGTCAATAGCAGGGATCAAAATGCTGAGCAGCGTATGAGCTGCAGCAGTCAGCGACCCATAGCTGACTGCTAGCGCCAGGACCAGCGAACTAGAGCCGCCAATACCCTTCACCTCCACGCGATGATCCTGGATAACAGGCTGCAACAGGGCAGACTGGCTAAGGAGAAGGGATCAAAGAGAGAATGCTAGCCCGGTACTCAAAAAATGCTTGCTGAAGTCGGATGTGTTTGACCGAAAGGTGCAAATATCGCAGTCAAGCTGTAAACTACGACACAACGCATTCCGTTCTCTGGACTACATTCTGCTACTTAGGCCGGTCTCAGGGTTTGGTAGCGGGAGATTGAGAACAAACGAAGCCAAGCCAAGCCAAAAGCAGAGATTGGCCATGAATGTGTGAATCACAGATACAACTTCAGACAGGAGAGGCAAAACCAGAAACGATCAATATCATTCCACAAAAACACATATATAATCAAGAGTGTACACATGAGAAACTACATATTAAAGTGGTGTATATAAATATTATTTTTGTTGATTTCAGAATCCTTCTGTACTGACGTTAGGACCAGGAACAGCTATTAAATTGTAACTCAAATTTGAGCCAAAACAGAGACTTTCTGTGACGTGTATTGGCTGTTCATACGGTGTCAGTAGATCCCAGTTTATGGGATGTCTTTGCTGTATTGCTTGCGACATTTAGATATGCTTTTATTTTTAGCGAAGAAAGTGACTTTTAAGTCGCATTCTGTTTGAATAAATCAGGACGTATTGTTTGAATAAATCAGGACGTACTGACTACTGTCAGGAATAATCGGTTTCGGTGACATTTTCCTCAGTAACCTGTTCAATTCACACTTGGTGAAAGAATTCCCTTGTCTACTAGGAGGAACCAGAGCACACAAAATGGCGTTTGAGACATCTGTGATTCGTGCATGTACTGTGTTTGCTCTTGTGATGGCTTCGGGCATTCCTGTGGCGGAGACGAGGCGAAAGAGAGAGAAGTCCGTTCTGGATTTTGTCGACTGTGGTAAGTGAAACATTAACTCGTGTATATCTCCTCCTTTTCTTCTCACTTTCCAGTGTCGTCTCACTGTCCACCGGGTTGTAGCTCAGTGTCGTCTCACTTTTCACTGGGTTGTAGCCGAGTATCGTCTCACCTTCTACCGGGCTGTAGCCCAGTGTCGTGGTATGTATTTGTCTTTCGCCTATCCCATGGCCTGAGTGACATGTGTCCACACTTTACGGCAGGTATTGTTTACGCTTTCTATCCACCTTTTCCTCGGTCTACCTCTCGCCTTTCTTTCTGATATTCTCCTGTAAAATGTTGCATAAACAATATGTTCTTGTTGCGTTCTCACAATGTGGCCAAACCAATTCATTCTCTGTTGCTCGATGTACTGCAGACAGGGAATCACTCCAACATTCTCTGTTGCTCGATGTACTGCAGACAGGGAATCACTCCAACATTCTCTGTTGCTCGATGTACTGCAGACAGGGAATCACTCTAACATTCTCTGTTGTTCGATGTACTGCAGACAGGGAATCACTCCAACATTCTCTGTTGTTCGATGTACTGCAGACAGGGAATCACTCCAACATTCTCTGTTGCTCGATGTACTGCAGACAGGGAATCACTCCAACATTCTCTGTTGCTCGATGTACTGCAGACAGGGAATCACTCCAACATTCTCTGTTGCTCGATGTACTGCAGACAGGGAATCACTCCAACATTCTCTGTTGCTCGATGTACTGCAGACAGGGAATCACTCCAACATTCTCTGTTGCTCGATGTACTGCAGACAGGGAATCACTCCAACATTCTCTGTTGCTCGATGTACTGCAGACAGGGAATCACTCTAACATTCTCCCTAAAATTCATATTTGTCATTCTGTCTCTTCTGGTGTTAGTGACATTTCGAAGGCACCGAGTTTCGTAGATGGCTAACTTTCGTTACTGAGTCCATTCAATGCCCATGACTGGCAATGAAAGCACGGGGTAGGGACAAAGATACTATCTATTATTTGCTTTTCTAGTTGGATGGAAATCTTGGATTGTCTTAGTATTGGAGACAGCTTGTAAATGATATCGTTTGCCCTCTGCACTATCGTCTCTAACTCTCTTTCGAGTCTGCCACCTTCCGTAAAAATGTTTCCCAAATACCAAAATTCGTGTTCCTGCTTTATTGTTTCCTTATTTACTTAAACATCAAGTATATATATATATATATATATATATATATGTCTGTGTGTGTGTGTGTTTGTGTGCGCGCGCGCGCGTGCGTGCGTGTGTGCGTGAGTGCGAGCTTGCGTGCGTTCCTTGTAGCTCTTAATATTTAATGCAAACGATTCTTCATTTACGTAGCTGAATGGTACAGCGCGTGATGGTTTCTCTTGTAGTAAGTACTATACAATATATCCGCTATCTGCTTAAGTTGACCAGGCTGTAAAATGGATACCAGGTTTCCGGTTTGAGAGGGAAAAGGACCAATGAAAAGATTCTCTTTCGGTCTGGCTAACGAGTTTGGAATCGGCATTGGGATCCACGTAGTGGTGAGTTTACTGAGCAGCCTCGCATTGCACTACAGCCAGGATGAACCCAGTCTATTTTCTCAAGTACGCCTTGGGATGTCAGGAGAGCCACTGTAACCCGTCACCAAAGACAGTCGTCGAGAGTACCTAACATCAAGTACGAGTAGAAGGAATGAAAGCCACATAGTCCTGCTTACAGATGCTCTGGTCGTAGTCACAGCACTAAAAAGCCAGAAAAATACTGAACTTAATGATTTAAGAGCAGTACCCTGTCAACCATGTCAGCAGTCCGCACCAAAAAGGGTAGTGGTGCAGTGGGTTCCATCTCACTGCAACATCCAAGGCAACGAGGAGGCAAACATACTGGCAAAAGAAGGTGCAAAACTACCACAACCAGATACTAGTATGACATACGAAGAGTCAAAACGGCTTATTAGAGCTAGATACATGACCAAATGGGAAACCGAACATACTGGCTACACCAAAAACGATGCCTATTACCAGTTGAACAGAAGAGAGCAGGTCGTGGTCTTCAGACTTCGCACTGGCCACAATAGACTGAGGTACCGCCTATTCAACACATTGAAGATAAGTGGCACCGACGAATGCACGTGTGGTACCGGGAAAATGACCGCTGAGCATTTGCTGCAAAACTGCCCGACATACGAGGATCAGAGAGAGCAGATGTGGCCATCACCAGTGGCAACACTAGACAAGCTCTATGGCAATGTCGACAGCCTCAGGATGACCGCTGCCTTTTTCGAAAAAATAATGGTAACTGTCTGACTGTGTACGATGAAGAAGAAGAAGAACAAGTACGAGTAGCATTAGCAACAGCCTTAACAGCAGCAGCCTTGTCAGCGAGGAGGGGATAAACATTGATTTCCAGTCGTGACCGTACTTAGAATCTTTGCATTGCACTACAGCAATGCGGACCTAGATACACCCTCGGGCACGCCTTAGAATAGAAAAAGAATCACTTCAACCTGCTTCTATAGTAAATTTGTTGTTTAAAACATACGTGTATGTGTTTCCAAATGTGTGGATATTTTTTTATATCGCAGACGACTCCAGGGTCAACCCATTCTAACAAATTGAGTACCAGACAAATTCTAAAACGGCGGATGGCCTGATGCTGACCACATAACCCCGTCGGTCAAATATAAATATGGGTCTAACACTATATTATTAATCATACCACGAGACGTATAACCAGGATCACTTTTCCATTGAAGTTGTTATGATTGGTATAGTAGAAGAGCTCTCGCTTTTCGTGGCAAAGGTACGGGGTTCATCTTCCTCTACCGGCGTGGTTCAGTCAATCCAGCTGTAAAATTGGTACCTAATAAACTGTCAGTGAATGAAAGGCAACAAGGAAGAGGACTAGCTTTCTTTATATGTATCGTCAGTTCACTTGTGTCGTTAGACGACGAGGGGGATGTGTGACCTCCTTTGGTGCATTCATTGTTTGACAGGCCAAAACCCGCTGATGACTTGCCAGGTCAATCCTAACATCAGTTACAAACCATTAGGTTAGTATGCCCTTGTATATAAGATCGCCTATTTTTGGGACTAGTGGTGGTGGTGAAAGAGTAATTTGGGTCAAGATAGACCCACAGACTGTCAGGGGTCATCTATGCTGCAGCACTAATCACATAACCAAGACCTAATTGTATAGCCACACTGTCCCATTTTTTTTTTTGCGACATATTCTCTGTGGTGTGAGAATACCTAAAACAATTTGAGTATATTTTTCCCTTGAATTTTGCCTGAACGGTGGCTATTAAGCCTTCTCTTTTCCATTTCCAACTACCAATGGATTCTTAATGTTCGCGTGCATGAACACAAGTGTCTGATCTCACTCCTTAAAGATCAGAGGACATTTTTACCGGATTATCCATGTTAAAATATCCTGGTCACCACTGTGATTTGAACCCGCAACCTCAAGCACCTTACCTAGAGACCCTTCATCTTCTTCATTTTTCACTCCAGCAGGAGTATAGGGCCCCAAAATCTGTTGACCTCCTTTAGGAAGCCTGTGACAAAGAACTTTGAGTACTTTTTCAGTGGTTTATCTTGCCCCGTCGCTCCATTTGTTTAAGAATGGGTCTAACATTTATCTCTTCTAACAAATGTATCTCTTCTAACACATTTATCTCTTCTAACATGTATCTCTTCTAACAAATTTATCTCTTCTAACACATGTATCTCTTCTAACACATGTATCTCTTCTAACACATGTATCTCTTCTAACACATTCATCTCTTCTAACACATTCATCTCTTCTAATACATGTATTTCTTCTAGCCAGCTAATTAGAAGCTTGATTCCAGATATTTACATTGTATTTGTTAAAGTAATTATTTCACATATTGAAGCTGCCAACCCTATGCACAACGTTTTTTAGCCGTCTCTTACGTCATCTCGTCACCTTCCGTCTTCCCCGTAGCCTAGGTGTGCCTAGTGACATCATATCTCAGAACATCGTGAACTGTCCGTCGCCCTCATACTCTATCCAGTTCGAGCGTTTCGGTTTCAACTGTAATGCCAGTCTACTTATGAATATCATCTGTCCCTCGTATCTTAAGGCGAGCGTTCGTTCCCCTGCCACGAGTATTAATCACATTGGGAAAACCATGAGATCGAATCACATGGTCATACCAGTAGAGCATTTGATGATTTCACTTACCTACCTTCTGTATTATTGGGCCATAAATCAACTGCCATTGACGCTCATTCACTGTCATGACATCCCCCAAAGTGCATGGTTCTCACATTCGTGTACAGTTATACACATGTTCGTGGTCTTGGATCGCTCCGAATTCGCAGACACAATAGTCCGTATATACCCTATTTATTTAAGGTTAATCGTCACCTGGACACTCACCTTCGTAATCTGTTCAAGGCTCTCCCCACAGGGCATGGCATATTATCACCTGTCGTAAGTTCTTCTTTGAATTCCGTCCACCCTTCACCATATCTTTGACACCATTTTTGGGTACGGTTTTGTTCAGGTGGCTGGACTGTTAACTGTACAATGTGATGACAATTTGTTCTTGAATTCCGTCCACCCTTCACCATATCTTTGACCCCCTTTGTGGGTACGGTTTTGTTCAGGTTGCTGGACTGTTAACTGTACAATGTGATGACAATTTGTTCTTGAATTCCGTCCACCCTTCACCATATTTTTGACACCATTTTTGGGTACGGTTTTGTTCAGGTTGCTGGACCGTTAACTGTACAATGTGATGACAATTTGTTCTTGAATTCCGTCCACCCTTCACCATATCTTTGACACCATTTTTTGGGTACGGTTTTGTTCAGGTTGCTGGACTGTTTACTGTACAATGTGATGACAATTTGTTCTTGAATTCAGTCGTCCCTAGTCTAGATTACATAAACAAAAATACATGTCTGTTTCATCACATAATTGTGTGTTTTTTTAAATTTTAATTTCTACTTCTGAAGCAATATATCTCTTAATTTCTGGTTGAGCGGTACCAGCGAGTGTATACACTTTTGGCTTTGGGGTTAGCTTGAGGCACATTCTTATAAGACGACATACCTCTTTTACTGCGACATCGAGGTGTCTCGTGTGGGCTGACTCGTTCCATACGAGATTTGACAATAGAAATCAGGACCGAATACGGGCCAGAAAGACTGCCAGACAGAGTTGCGTATACAGGCATTCATGACGTCATGCCGATATGATATTTCGGAAACAAATTATATCCATGGCAACAATTCTCCGCTCAAATGAAGCCATTAATGTCCATGTTACACAGCATATAGGCACAGAGAGAGCATGGATGTCCGCATTTAATTAGAGATCAGAGATATATTGTAATTTTTCCTAATCGGCTTCAATGACGTATTACTTGTCATAGCCTGGGCAGTCCTCGTTCCCAGCGTCGCTCTGGTACCCTCACCGCTAACGACAGACCACAAATATTTCAAATGAGTAATTGTTTCTAGACCTTGACCATTGATAGTGATACTGACCCATCCTCCACCCCCACCTTCCCCCTCATCGCCATTAACATTGATACTTTGGCTAGTAGTGGACAAGAATTGCAATCATTGACAATTACGGTTGATTCAACTACTTGGAAATGGTGCATGTCAATTCTTACGTCATGCAAGAAAGAAAATATGGAATGGGGACACTTATGTTTATTACCAACATAAAACCAGCAGGGAGAAACTTGGTATTAATAGCTTCGGAAACAGGTATTCGTAGCAGCATTGATATTATGTGTGTGTGGTCTGCTTTTTATTTCTGAGTAAACACGGTTATCGTTCAACCAAAATTATGCTTCTAGTCCTATCAGGAGGCGTCTGCCGGGGTCTTTGTGTATGATAAGGACAAGAATAGTACCACTGCCTCACAGTGAGCATGTCGTAAGAGGCGACTGACTGTGTGGCATGGCATAGAGATGGTTAGGTGATTTGTTTAGAGAAACATTCATGGCGCCTAACAGGCTGTGGATCTACTTGCTCTAGTGTCTGAGTCTATTAGGATGGACTCGCACATCGGTTAACCACCACCCCTTGTCCCAACGCAGGAGAGTATTAATTTTCTGGAGCCTAGCTGGCTAAGTAGGAAATCCTCCTCCAGGCTACATCCAGCTCATACCAGAGCTGGGACCTGCAAGAGGCATCTGCTCTTATAGATGTACAGGTCGACTAATAACTAATCTAAGTCTTTGTTTAAATATTTAAAAAATTATAACTAAGTTAAGCCAACAATGCAGTAGTGGATTTGATTACGGTTCTGCTGTAGTCAAGAGGTTAAGGCACTCGTCTCTCACCGTGATGAACGGAAATGGTGGGTGATCGAACCCCGCAAGTTTCAAGCGACCCCTGGTCTCACGGGAGGTAAGACCAGAGTGCCTGCATCCCGAGTTACCTTCAGTCGTTTCCCCCAATGCGAAATATGGGCCTGTCAATATCATGGGCAAAGACCAAATTCCAGAATGTTGTCTCTGGCAAACGGCCTCAGGACACAGTAGTCAATTGTCACACTGCGGAGGGTGCCACTGATTTCTCCTACATCGGCAGCACGATTGCACCCGACTGCCGCAGTAACTTCGACATACACAAGTGGATTGGTCTAGCGACTTCGGCGATGAATGATCTCCGCCGTATGTGGAAGAACAGTATGCTCTCCATGGGCACAAAACTGCGCATCTACCAGTCGTGCGTGATCCCGGTCCTTGTGTATGGCTCCGAGACCTGGACCCTGCAAAAAAGCGACACCTCGAGACTTGAGGCTTTTCATATGCGAAATCAGCGACACAATCATGTCATTCGTTGGTACGATTTTGTCCGCAATGTAGACGTTTCTACAAAGACACATCTCCCCCCCCCCCCTGTCTCAGTTATTCTTGAACGTCGCCGCAGTTCCCTGTTCGGTCATGTTGTCCGACTGGACAAGGAGGTCCCAGCTCACCAGATTCTTCAAAAGACAGTCAACAGTGCAAACGGCCTCGATCCTGCTGGCTGGAAGCGCCGGAGAGGTCGCCCCCGAAACACATGGCTTCGACAGGTGGCGGCTTCCCCATATGCCTTAGAGGAAGCCTGGCAGCACGCAGTTACAACTGGACATGGTGGTGTTCATCCGACGCAACGGGCCCCAGACGTTTAAGCGAACATTATTGTTATTATGTCTCACCCAATAGTCTTGCCACTGATCCAAGGTAACTCGTGGAAAAGAGAGTGATATTGATGACCAGCGCATTCACTTTCTCACTATAATCCAAATACAGGGCACATCCCATTATTAAGACAAACCCGTCTGATGTTGTGGCCATTATCGCTTACGATGAGCAATAACTTAACTTAGTATCAGGAAGAAACGTGGCGTACACTGGGCGCGTGCTCCAGGTGAATAATAACATGCTCACGTTATGTGGAAACCTACCGGTAAAAAGAAGCGAGGCAGATACAGAGAGACTCTATGTAGAACTATCACAAGGGAGAGTGCAGCCACAGGGATATGGAACATGCCAGAACAACAGGCAGTGGCGTGTGATCGATTGAGCTAGAGAGTTTTTATTTATCCTTATCATCTTTGGTGACTTAGGGTTATTTTTTTTACCTGCTCTATCTGTTACCAGCGTTGAACATGTTTCTTATTTAAGTTAGAAGTCAGAAAAATTACCTAATTCGAAATTAAAGTCAGAAAAAGCATGCTAGAAATCTAGACGTCAAGGAGTTAGCAGTGAATGTGTCGACAACACACAGCGACTTATAGATGGATGATTGAATCAGAGTCAGTGACTAATTGATGGTTGACTGAATCAGAGTCACCGACTTATAGATGAATGATTGAATGAGTCAGCGACTCATAGCTGACAAGACCGAATTATGTCTCAAAGTTGAGGCCCTGAGACTGCACTTGTGCAGACTGGTTAAGATATTACCGATCGGAGCTTGAATGTCAACCCGGTGACAAATCACACAAAAACAACAGCGAATTAAAGCTGGTATGTCCCAAGTAGTCCAACAGAATCTTTGTGTAGGACAAGTACAAGAATAGATCCGCTGCCTTACAGAGAGCATGTCGCAAGAAACGACTAAATGTGTGACATAGCATATACCTTTAGATGGCGCCTAACATGCTGCGGGTCTACACTGCTCTAGTGTTTGAGTCTATTCAGATGGACTTGCACATCGGTTAACCACCCTCCATGGCACAACCTTTCAATGGCCTTTACATGACAAAAACCGAAGAAAAAAAAGTACTGTAACCTAGCAAACATTTCGTGCGAGGTTTCTAAAGTGGGGTGTGCTTAAAGCTAGCAAACTCATGTTGTGAAAACATTACTGTTGAACCGGGCACTGCGAATGCTTAGATATAGGTTTCGTGTTAAAACGCCACTTGTAGATGTTGCTGCAAACTTCATTTGAAGTAAGAAGGACAATAGTTTATGTATATAGTAGAATAACATGGACACCTATTGCTCAGATACCATGTCGTAAGAAAATAGACGAAGCTTACGTTACAACCAAAAAGTCTTCTTTAATGAATGAATTGGGGGGGGGGGGGAGGTAGCGGGTTCTGGGCTGGACGTCCCACTCGTTAAAGGAAAGTGAAACGTCTGATGAAGCCTCTCTTTTTCAGGATTAAAGATCCCCGCTGGATTTACTGTTCGGCTTGTCGTTCGCCTCTCTTTTCCGGGATTAAAGATCCCCGCTGGATTTACTGTTGGGCTTGCCGTTCAGGTGTTTCTATGCCAATGGCCTCTCCTACATTATTGTGTCCCCAGCTGCACCTTCATAAGGAGCCCCCTGTTTCTTATAGAACCTGCTGTGGGCCGCGACCGAGTACCCGGTGGTACAACTGGGCGGGCAGATTGGGCTCATTAGTCTTGGTTGGCAGTGTCAATCTAAGAGAAGGTAAACTCTGACTCTAAATCCGGGTAGACAAAGCTCGTTAGCCTGTTCAGGCAGTTTGCCTAGGAGAGGAGGAACTCTGATTTTAAACCCGCAAGTCCCAGAGAGTGCTGCCTAGTCTTGGGACGATGAGAGTATCATCGGGTATCTCGAGTAACTAGCATCTGCGGGCAACGACTCCACTGCGTTGTGGAAACCTTGGGAGAGGGTACAGCTACGGTAGTAAACCCAGACATAAAATCCGGAGTGGTAGCACTTAAGACGGATGGTTTCAAAATTGCGAACTCATTCCGGCAGCTCCTGCAGCTGAGCTGGTGCCAAATTACTATGCTCTGCTTTCCTTTGGATTACAGCAGCGAGACCGACAGGGGGATCCCGTAGTTTGGGCAGCCCAGGGTCTCCCTATTCAGCACCCAGGATTGCGCCCTGAGAGGCTCCTCACAGGGTGCCAAGTGCATGGTCTGCAAAGAATGAGACGCCTATGACTGAATGAATGAATTAATTTATGTATACCTTTTGTAATAGCAAATTCTGGCATTCAAAATGAACCAATGAAAATACACGTTTATAAAAAATTATGTAAACCACGCTCTTTGTGATTAAGTATGACAAAATGCTCTGCCCATTGACACAATTTTTTGTTTTGTTTACAGGAAATGACGACAGAATAATCTTCTTTCATCACGTTCACGTGACGCCACTTCCTGTTATTGTTCCTGGGACACTCCTTATTACAATGTCCGGAAACCTTACTTCCGACCTGCCTAGACGGGTCAATGCCTACTTAGGAATGAAAAAGTACTTTTTTGGCTTTCCATTCTCTGTTCCGTGTTTGGCAACGGGGGTTGGTTCCTGGTAAGTGAAGAATGTAGACGTCTAGTCAATTATATGGGTAAACGGGATCACGATGTTGAGCAGTGCGTGAACTGCTGCGGTCAGGGACTCATAGCTGACTGCAAGCGTCAAGGCCAGCTTAACAGAGCTGCCATGACACTTCTATGCCTCCAAATGATGGTCATTAATAACAGGCTACAACAGAGCAGACTGAATAAGGAGAAAGGATCGATGAGAGAAGGCTAATCTCGTACTAAAACATGACTGCTGAAATCGGATGTGTCGGACTTAAAGGTGCAAATATCGCAGTCAATCTGTAAACTACGACACAACGCATTCCGTTCTCCTAACAATACTCTGCTACTTGCAAAGCCTTTTACAAGATTTGGTAGCGGGAGATTGAGAACGAAAGAAGAACAAGATAAACGTCATCCAGTGCCGTCGGAGATGACGTGTAAGTGGGTAGTTTGTACAGTTTCGGATTTGTTGTAGATTTGCTCGTATTTGGCATAACCCGTTCTCACATGCACCATCTTTCATTTATGAATTATAAATTCCCATTTACAGGTTGGGGAACCAGGGCTCGAAACGAGGCCGTAATTATAATGAAGTTGAAAGCTTGGCATGCATCATTTTACATGTTGGCGTGTTCCTATTCCATCACCCCCGGACTATACAGACACCACTACAGTTCGACTCGCTGATAAAGTCTGCGTTAAAAAGCTTTGTATGCTTTTCAAGTAGTGCTTTTAGCTGAATTTTTTAACGCAATTAGTTTGCTAGCCACATGCACAACTTCGTTTAGTCAGATTTTACTACGACATGCATGCAGGTGCAGTGTTCCTATCCATTCCTTCTAAGTTAGGATCCCCAGGACCCACTTAAAGAAATATTATATTATAATGATAATAAATGAATGTTTGTTTTTTTATCTGAACATCGCGGCACTTTCTGCATGCAATGTTTTCACTTTCATTTTCAAAATAAAAGCTTAAACTACACGTTACTCAGACTTTGAATCCAATGTCTCCTGTTTACGAGACCGGAATTTTAGTTTTGGGATCTACCCGCTCCTCTTACAGACAGACATTATAATATTCATACCATATCGACCATCAGCATAATTGGACAATGTAAAGATGTTTCAAGGGGAGGTAATGTTCTATAACTCTGTCATTGAGAGTGTTTATGTTTACGTATATGTAATTGTTTTCAGATTGTTTCCCTTGAGTTCACCTTGTTCGTCTATAATACACAGGTTCCCAACCTTTTTAGTCACAACCCCATTTTATAGAACCAGAGTCACCTGCGAACCCATTTTAACGAAGCAGGGTGACCTGCGACCCCATTTTATAGAAGCAAAGTCACCTGCGACCCCATTTTATAGAATCAAATTGCCCTGCTACCCATTTTATAGAAGCAGGGTGACATGCGACCCCATTTTACAGAAGCAAAGTGACCTTTGACCCCATTTTATAGAGGCAAAGTGACCTGCGACCCCATTTTACAGGTGTAAAGTGCCCTGCGACCCCATTTTATAGAAGCAGGGTGACCTGCGTCCCCATTTTATAGAAGCAACGTGACCTGCGACCTCATCTTATAAAATCAAATCCACCTATGACCCCATTTTATAGAAGCA
This sequence comes from Ariolimax columbianus, assembly GCA_036924085.1. Lineage (NCBI taxonomy): Eukaryota > Metazoa > Mollusca > Gastropoda > Stylommatophora > Arionidae > Ariolimax > Ariolimax columbianus. The sequence continues at coordinate 53,283,674 of JAVGWX010000018.1, forward strand.
AAGGGACCTGCCACTCCATTTTACAGAAGTAGTCACCTGTGACCGTGATATATTTAAAACAGGCTGTTTAATTTAAAAATTATATTTTTTTTAAAACATATTTTTTGTCTCATTCTTCCTATTTAAGGCATCTGACAGTTTCTAGAAGAACTCCCTTTTATCTTCCTCACTGTAGCTGTCATTACATTACACGGAGCATACACTTGGATTACAGTTGTTGTCTTCGTCCGTTCTATCGCTTGTAGCGTATAATTCTGTCCGATACATACTTTATATCTGTGACGAGTTTTGCCCTCTCCGGGTGTACCAAAAAACCCAGACCATGCTTTGCTCTTTCACGCAGTCCTACTCCGCTCCATTTAAGGACATAGCTGGTCCTTTTTCCTCAATTCTGACAATCCCATTTTTTGTATCCCTGTCTTTTTCATGAATGTGACTATTTGTACTGTCCTGTCGCCTAAATCACTATCATCTAGTGTCGCCGTTCTGGTATACATCTTCTTTCCTTGACTCTTACACTGCCCCTCAATTTACTCTCCTACACTGCACCTCAATTTACTCTCTTACACTGCCCCTCAATTTACTCTCCTACACTGCCCCTCAATTTACTCTCCTACACTGCCCCTCAATTTACTCTCTTACACTGCCCCTCAATTTACTCTCTTACACTGCCCCTCAATTTACTCTCTTATACTGCCCCTCAATTTACTCTCTTACACTGCCCCTCAATTTACTCTCCTACACTGCCCCTCAATTTACTCTCCTACACTGCCCCTCAATTTACTCTCTTACACTGCCCCTCAATTTACTCTCCTACACTGCCCCTCAATTTACTCTCTTACACTGCCCCTCAATTTACTCTCTTACACTGCCCCTCAATTTACTCTCCTACACTGCCCCTCAATTTACTCTCTTACACTGCCCCTCAATTTACTCTCTTACACTGCCCCTCAATTTACTCTCATACACTGCCCCTCAATTTACTCTCTTACACTGCCCCTCAATTTACTCTCCTACACTGCCCCTCAATTTACTCTCCTACACTGCCCCTCAATTTACTCTCCTACACTGTCCCTCAATTTACTCTCCTACACTGCCCCTCAATTTACTCTCCTACACTGTCCCTCTATGCTTTGAATGAAAACTATTCAGGGACGTTACGCACTTCTGGTTCGCTAGACCAGTTGCAGTTGCTCGATTTCAGATTAGTTACACTCGAGAATGTAGTTTGAAAAATTACAGCATAGTAGCTTATCGTTGACCAAACCACATCCTACACAATCTGTATGATTCACATCCACATTTCTGCCGTTATTTATCCACAAATTTCACAAAGAACACACGATCTTGGCCCAGTCGTCGAAGGACGTGTCGCCATATTGGCAACTGGAAACTAATATTTTTAATAATGTAAAAGAAAATAGTTTTTTTTCAGTATATAACTTTCAATATAACTTTAACTGACGACAAAGTTCTGGATTATGCAGTCGTACGATTTATTATATTTCGCGGAATTCGCTTACCTAAACAAATCTCTGTGCAGGACGTTGATGTGATATTTCGTGTTTCCGAACAACTGCTTACTTGTGTTCAGCACTTTGATAATGGGTCGCTTCAGTATATCCACTATGAACACAAAATATTCGACTAATATCTTTATAGGTTAAATTCGATACTTACAAATTATTGGATTCCTCTTAGTACGCTTTTCTTCTTCTTCTTCTTCTTCGTACGCTAAATTATTGAATTCAAATATTAAGACACCGATTAAAAATTAAATATTTGCTTTCAAATCAATATTTTTTTAGTTACTGATTTAGTTGTAGTGATCCCCACAGAAAATCCTTTGCGACCCCATTCGGGGTCGCGACCCATGGGTTGTGAACCTGTTGTCTATTTTTGTTTCTTTTATAAAGTATGCGTTCTGTTACGTTATTATGCAAGCTACGTGTATTTTTTAAAGGGAATTAACCGTATTGAAAAGCCAGTCTCAATAATCAAATTGCCTCCCTCTGGTTGTCTTTCGTTCTCTAACCAATAACATTAATATTCAAATTGGCCGTTCACAATTGTTTGTGTGAATGTAAAATATATTACGGTGTTGTTTACTGTTGGATTTTAGAAAAGGGAGACGAATTGATCCAGCCTTGTGATAGAATGACATATCACTACAGCCGTCATAAGTATAGGCAGTAGATGGTGAACATGTGGATGAAACGGGAAAATAAATCTCGAGGTTAACCAGCTGATAGGTTCTATTACTCAGGATAGTGATAAGCACGGCTTGACAAAAGCGCTTGTCTGTGACTAAAATTTTTTGCTTGACGAGTAAAAGAAATATGAGTTTTTAATTGCTAATTACCTTTTTAATCGTTACTACAGAACGACTCTCGCACGATTATTAATGATAGTACGGTTGAAATAGATCGCACATAAGCTAGCTTATGAGGATGAATCTAAACGGACCTCCGCTACCATAATTTAAACCTACTGAATCTATTGAGAAATGGTACTTCAGTGCTGAAACTACCAAGCATGTTCAAGGACACAAACGCCATGTCTCTGACAGCAGTGCATTTTTTCTTCAGTAGAAATAGGATAATACTGTGTAAGTGATACAATATATGTTGGTTTAGTAGGCATTGTTATTTAGAAATAAAGGTAAATTAGTGCCTAGTCTAAATTTATTAACATAAATTGCATGACTGTAGTTCGATCATGCTGACTGATGAAATATTTGACTAAATGGTGAGCCACCCTAAAACTTGTCAAGCCATGTTGATGACGTTAGTTACACCGATAGATCGATGCTTTTCTGTAGTAGATCAGGTTGGCGCTTATCTGCTAAAGTGATAGGTTATGCTGTTGCAGAGCCGAGCAGAGCAGGGCATACATTGACAACAACGTCAAGTATGAGATAGTGTTGAAAGCGGTTTATCCGCTTTGCGATTTATTATTTAACACCTTCAACAATGGCAGTCATCATGTCGACTCCTAGTCCTTACTTCAGAAGGTACAAAAGGACTTTATTTCCGCTTGGTACTGTCCCATATTGAGATCAAATGGTCTTGCAAATACAATCCTCCACAGAAAGGTGCATGGCAGACGACGAAGAGGCCGTCTCAAAAAGAGTTGGGAGGACAACATAAAAGAATGGACCAATCTCCGACCAGAAGAGGCACAGGCAGCGGAATCTGACAGAGAAGGGTGGCGTGGCGTAGTGAGGATGTCTTCATGTGTGCTCCAACGACCTCACCGGTTACGGGTTGACATGAGCTGACCTGACAAAAGGACTGGCTATATCATGGATGGATAGCAGGTGTTGATTTTGTCCATCGTTTCCGAAGAGGACCACATTGACATCTGTCGATCCCTGGAGTGGTTTCGTATGTGGCTGATCAAACAAATCCAAGCCTGAAAGTGTATGTCACATTGAGTGCAGAAAAACACTGTCTGACCGCCAGATGCAGACAACTCGTTTCTTGCCTTACGTGTCGCTCGTCTCCGTGCAGCCTCTGTGATTCTTGTCTACGCCATATGTGTCGTGCCAGAAGAGATTTCTTTCACCAGGCAGAGCGATCAGCAACAACATTCTTTCGATTACCAGGATGAATGTCACAGTTCTTCAGTCAGGCTTTCGTAGTGTTTGTAACGTATTATTTGGCCACAGCCAGCTCGTTTGTCACAGCCAGCTCGTTTGTCACAGCCAGCTCATTTGTCACAGCCAGCTCGTTTGTCACAGCCAGCTGGTCTGTCACAGCCAGCTCGTTTGCCACAGCCAGCTCGTTTGTCCCAGCCAGCTCGTTTGTCACATCCAGCTCGTTTGTCACATCCAGCTCGTTAGCCACAGCCAGCTCGTTGGTCACAACCAGCTCATTTGTCATAGCCAGCTCGTTGGCCACAGCCAGCTCGTTGGCCACAGCCAGCTCGTTTGTCATAGCCAGCTCGTTGGCCACAGCCGGCTAGTTGGCCACAGCCAGCTCGTTTGTCATAGCCAGCTCGTTGGCCACAGCCGGCTAGTTGGCCACAGCCGGCTAGTTGGCCACAGCCAGCTCGTTTGTCACAGCCAGCTCGTTTGTCACAGCCAGCTCGTTTGTCACAGCCAGATCGTTTGTCACAGCCAGCTCGTTTGTCCCAGCCAGCTCGATTGTTACAGCCAGCTCGTTGGCCACAGCCAGCTCGTTTGTCACAGCCAGCTCGTTGGCCTGACTTAAGATAGCCAAAAAAATGACCATTGGTGATGGTCTAGATACTCGTTTCTAGCTTGTTATTCAGTGTTCATGTTTCTGCGCTATAAAGTAATGAAGAGTATACATAACACGTAACAATTTTAATTTCAAATTCTGATTTATCTGTTTGGATTTCAGTATGTGTCGCATGTTTCTGGATACCATCTTGGCCATACCTATTCTATTTCTAATTTCTCTCGTCACAGCTGCCTTATTCGGTTATTTTATGACGTAGATTGGAGCAACGCAGGAGCAGGGCCTCGAGGCCCTGCGTTCTCCCTACGGAGAGGGCAGGCCGGCAGGCCAAATTGTGTCTCTAGTCCCAGTGAAATTCGTCGCCGAGGTCGTTGGGATCCGTTCTGCACAGAGCGCTGCCATCCCTCCTCGAGCGAACCCGGTCGGTCGGTCGTCTGATGCGTGTGGGAGGCCCCTGTCAGGCGGTCCTAGGTCGACGGAGTGAGGGACGGGTGGAACAACCCTCCGTCCGTCCCGTCAGTCGGTCCCTGCGGCCGTCCCAGTGAGGCTTTTTACACACCCTTCCTCCGCCGACCGGTGTGTGCTGTACGTACGTCTCCGACAGATATCTGGTTGATCCTGCCAGTCGTCATATGCTTGTCTCAAAGATTAAGCCATGCATGTCTAAGTTCACACTGTCTCACGATGAAACCGCGAATGGCTCATTAAATCAGTCGAGGTTCCTTAGATGACACGATCCTACTTGGATAACTGTGGCAATTCTAGAGCTAATACATGCTTACCAAGCTCCGACCCTCGCGGAAAGAGCGCTTTTATTAGTTCAAAACCAATCGTCGTTTCCCCTCGCGGGGTTGCGGCGTCCCCACTGGTGACTCTGGATAACTTTGTGCTGATCGCATGGCCTCATGTGCCGGCGACGCATCTTTCAAATGTCTGCCCTATCAAATGTCGATGGTACGTGACAGGCCTACCATGTTTGTAACGGGTAACGGGGAATCAGGGTTCGATTCCGGAGAGGGAGCATGAGAAACGGCTACCACATCCAAGGAAGGCAGCAGGCGCGCAACTTACCCACTCCCGGCACGGGGAGGTAGTGACGAAAAATAACAATACGGGACTCTTTCGAGGCCCCGTAATTGGAATGAGTACACTTTAAACCCTTTAACGAGGATCTATTGGAGGGCAAGTCTGGTGCCAGCAGCCGCGGTAATTCCAGCTCCAATAGCGTATATTAAAGTTGTTGCAGTTAAAAAGCTCGTAGTTGGATCTCAGGCGCAGGCGGGCGGTCCGGCTCGCGCCGGTTCACTGCCCGTTGTCTCCTGCCCTACCGTCTGCCGGCTCTCTCCCACGGGTGCTCTTCGCTGAGCGTCCTGGGTGGCCGGCGCGTTTACTTTGAAAAAATTAGAGTGTTCAAAGCAGGCCTCGGCTGCCTGAATAATGGTGCATGGAATAATGGAATAGGACCTCGGTTCTATTTTGTTGGTTTTCGGAACTGGAGGTAATGATTAACAGGGATAAACGGGGGCATTCGTATTGCGGCGTTAGAGGTGAAATTCTTGGATCGCCGCAAGACGAGCTACTGCGAAAGCATTTGTCAAGAATGTTTTCATTAATCAAGAACGAAAGTCAGAGGCGCGAAGACGATCAGAAACCGTCGTAGTTCTGACCATAAACGATGCCGACTAGCGATCCGCAGGAGTTGCTTCGATGACTCTGCGGGCAGCTTCCGGGAAACCAAAGTGTTTGGGTTCCGGGGAAAGTATGGTTGCAAAGCTGAAACTTAAAGGAATTGACGGAAGGGCACCACCAGGAGTGGAGCATGCGGCTTAATTTGACTCAACACGGCCAACACTGAAATGATTGACATGCCGAGACCACTCTTCTGGGGTCTAATATTGAACTGGTGCTGGACTTAGACCCCCATAATTCTGGGGTTATGCCCCCTGTGGCCCGGTTTTGTCTGCATCCAGTGTTTGATAAAGGAATTGATGGAAGAGCACTATCAGGAGTGGAGCCTGAGACCTAAGTTAATTTAACACGCCAATACTGCAGAATGACTACCAAAAGTACACCTTCGTGGGGTCTAATAGAGAACATGTGCTGGAATTAGACCCTCGAAAATCTGGGACTACCCCCTAAGAAACTTGATTGTCTCGCTAAGGGAATTGACGGAAGGGCACCACCAGGTGTGGAATCTGCGGCTTAATTTGACTGAACACGCCAATACTGTAGAACAACTGACAAATCGAGAGCACTGCCGTTTGGGTCTAATAATGAACATACGCTGGTATTAGACTCACGGATGACAAGTCAGCTCTCAAACACTCAAATGAAAGAACGCTACGGGAATCGTGTTTAACTCTGCAGAAACCGCAGATTTCAAATACCTGGTCATTGACAAACAAAAGCCCTCAATAAATTCGTCTGACCAAATAGTGAACGGGTGCTGGAAATAGATCATCTGAAGACAGGTCAGTTTTACCCTACAAATGACAGGGCGTTGCTACGGAAAACCAGCTCAAATCGAGAGGAGCCGCAGACACTTTGGTTCACGTACCAGGCTGATAAGCCAAGGGCGCGAGGCTACCATGTGGGGGATTACGGCCGAACCCTTGTAAGCCGCAATCCCGCCCAAAATCTCAGCACCACTGCAATGGGAGGCTCCTACATGCTCGGGACCTAGGGCTTGCGCCCCAGCCCTATCAGGTAGAGCCACAGTAAGAGGTCCTTGCCGTCCGCCAATCAAAGCGGGCGGACAACTGCTTGATACTCACCCTATACGGCGTTGGGGTGCGAAAACACCAACCAAAGACTTAGTACCTGGTCCAGGTGTCGAAAACAGTAGAGCAGCCACCTCACTGTGAACTGTCAAGACTCAACCACTGACCATGAGAGTTGTCTGCACATCAGGCGAACAACATCTCTGTGACATTACCAGGCTTGTCCCCTGGCTGAATGCACTCAGGCTACGATATCTACCTCTGTACGTTATCAGCCATATAACTATCATACTGGACGCAGAAGAGATGCAGACCAGCGGACATTGCACACCTGCCCCACTGTGTCAACACCCCAGGTGGCGGGGAATGCTAGGCGTACCATCCCTGCATAGAAACCAAGAAAATAAAGGGAAAAAGAGATACCCCACTCACATGCAAATGCTACGATTCTGGCAGGACGTGACGATCCTGGGATACAGACACACTGGACTGCCTCTCTTCCGGGTAAACCAGTCCATCTCATATATCATCACATATCATCATTGCACCCTATAGACACGAGTAGTGAAGACTCGACAGTCTGGTAAGACAACTTCCATAAGAAAGAAAACTCTGATCGTAAACAACTGCTGCCTTGCAGATAGGCTGGGGACAGCCAAAGGCTAAGGAGGGCATCCCTACAGAAACGCCTGTTGAAATCGGATGCACGGGGCCGCAAGCCTAACAAAACAGTGCAACGTAAATCACAGTATGATGGCAGTACAACCTATTAGAAAAACGTATGGCGCTCATCCTGAGGAGTCCCGCCAGGCAGCGATAGTGCCGGGCCCCACGCCTCGAAGGGGCCCACCCTTGACTACTGGTGGTCACCCACCCATGTGTCGTGGAGTCAAGGCACATGGCTATGGGGCAACGTCTATTGGCCAAAACCTCAAGACCCTCAAAATACTACAGTGGAATGCGGAGGGAGTCATTAACAAAAAACTTTCCCTAACACACCACCTGCATGAAGGTAAGATTGACGTGGCATGTATCCAGGAAACGCACCTCAACAATAACCATAAATTCTCAATCAGAGGATATCAGACCTTCCGTCTAGATAGAGAAGGCCACAAAGGAGGGGTCCTGATACTGACCAGAAACAGCATACCGAGTAGCGCGGTACCTGTCAATCACACCGGACAAGCAGAAATTGTAGGAGTTGACATAATGGCTAAAGAGACGAAGCTCCGCATTTTCAATCTGTACGGACCACCAAACAGAGACCTATCGCTCTCGAGTATGGAGGTCAGAGACTCCAACTGCATAGTAGTTGGAGATTTCAACAGCCACTCGGAGAGATGGGGATACTCTGACACAGACAGTAGAGGTGACGAAGTGGAAGATTGGGAGATAGATGCAAATCTCTCCCTAATCAATAGGCCGGAGGATAGCCCTAGCTTCTATTCAAGAACATGGCATACCACCTCGTTTCCAGATTTGGCCTTCTCCACACAGGACATACACTATAAAATAGACCGCCAGGTGCTAAACCAACTGGCAGGTAGCGACCACAGGCCGATCAGGCTAACCAGTGACATGGAAGTAGGCCCACAGGAAACAAAACCGCTCCCACGTTGGAATTACAAACGAGCCGACTGGGACAGATTTGCAATCCTGACAGATGGGCTGTGTGAAACCATCAACACACGAAACACCAAAATGAAGCCCATGGTGGAGAGCCTAAGCAAGGCAATAATGCAAGCCGCCACTGAAACCATCCCAAGAGGAGCTAGGAAAAACTATAAGCCCTACTGGAATGATGAGTTACAGAAAGTGGAAGATGCAGTAACAAATGCTAGGAACATGGCAGAACGAGAAAAATCCATGGAGGCAAACATCGCCCTCAAAGCCGCCGCGGCGAAGTACAAACACACTCTCAAGCAAACAGCAAGAGAAAGTTGGAAAAATAAAACGGAAAGTCTGAACCTGGACAAAGAAGGGAACAAGCTATGGAAGCTAGTCAGAGCCATGAATGACGAAACCCCGTCAAATAAACAAATTACTATCAAGCAGGGCGAGAACTTGATCACAGGTAAGAAAGCTGCAAACGCCTTTGTCGATCACTATGCCAGAGCAAACCACATCGAGGTCCCTGCAGATAAGCATACAGACATTAGCGAAGAGCTAAAGGGACACGAAAACATAAATACGGCTCCTGAAGAGCACATGATGGCCAAACTAACAATGCGCGAAATGGAAGAGGCTATGAGAACACTAAAGAAAAGGAAATCTCCCGGAAAAGACGGGATAACAAACGAAATGCTGATGGGGCTGGGCCAAACAGAGAAGAAGAAACTACTATCAGTCCTGAACCAAAGCTGGAAAAGGGGTATTGTACCCCAGGCATGGAAAGATGCAATACTGGTACCAGTACCAAAAACAGGGAAGGACAAAACAGATCCAAATGGATACAGGCCTATTAGCCTACTGAGCTGTGTCGGCAAGCTGATGGAACGGATGATAAACACCAGACTGATGTGGCATCTGGAAGAAAAACGAATACTAATTCCACAGCAAGCCGGCTTTAGACAGCACAGATCCACTGAGGACCAGGTCATCCTCATAGCCCAGGAGATAGAAGATGCCTACCAGGCACAGAAACACACAGTAGCTGTTTGGGTGGATCTGGAAAAGGCATTTGACAAAGTCTGGAAGGATGGACTTAGAGTCAAGCTAAGAAGAAGTGATGTCTGTGGGAAGATGTACAAGTGGATCAACCACTACCTCAAACAAAGAACGGCCAGAGTCCAAGTACAAGGGCAGATGAGCAAAAAGGTGACACTCGAGCAGGGAGTACCCCAAGGGGGAGTATTGTCACCCACACTCTTCCTGGTATATATAAACGATATTACAGAGAATATACCAAGAAGAGTCCATAGCTCAATGTTTGCAGACGATCTGGCTATGTGGACCTCTGAAAAGAATCTCACCATAGCAAGAAATCGGATGCAGACGGCCCTAACATCGCTGGAAGAGTGGGCGAACTCATGGCTGGTCAAAATAAACGAGGAGAAAACCACGTGCACAATATTCTCGCTCTCATTAAAACCCCAAAGTACCAAATTAAGTCTGAATGGCAAAATCCTGCAGCCAAACGACAACCCAACCTATCTGGGAGTCACATTTGATCGGCGCATGACATGGAAAAGTCAGATTGAGAGAAACCGAATGAAAGCCAGAGAAAGAATGGCGATCATGAGGAAACTTGCTGGCACAAGCTGGGGAGCAGACGAAGGCATACTAAAGAAACTGTACACTGGAAGAGTGAGACCAGTTCTCGAGTATGGCATTGCGGCATGGACAACCGCAGCGAAGGCGAACTTCGATAAAGTTAACAAACTTCAAAACCAAGCCATGAGAATTATAACAGGTGGCATGAAGTCAACGCCAATTGTAGAACTTGAAAAGATTACAAAATTGCAATCCATGACCGATAGAAGAGACTGCAGAGCCCAGCTGCAGTCAGAGAAACTCAGAAGACTGACGGACCATCCAATGTACCAGAGACTAAACAATTTGGGAAATGGGAAACTAAAGCGGAGAAACTTTGCAGAAATAGCCAAAGCAAAGATGCACGAAGATCCCATAAACGCACTAACAACACCAAAACCCATCACTACTGTACGAAAACCTACTTGGAGGCAGGATATATTTCCAGAGGTGGTAGAAAATATACCAGGTATTGCAAACAAAAACTGCCAGACTGAAAAAGAAAGGAGAGACACTACCCTAAGCTTCATAACGAAAAGCTACCCAAGCATGGACTGGACCCATGCATTCACCGACGGTTCTGTAACAAACACTACACAGAACGGAGGGGCAGGAGCATTCCTGAACCTACCAAATGGCAGAAAAATAACACTGTCATTCGCTACTGGTAAGTACACAAGCAATTTCAGAGCAGAGGCAGAGGCACTGAGGGCGGCAGTGGAAGAAATGGTAACACACAGTGAAAATGAGAGCCATATAGTCCTGCTGACAGATGCTCTCGAAGTAGTCACAGCGCTAAAAAGCCAGAAAAACACTGAGCTTAATGACTTAAGAGCAGCACTCTGTAAACTGTGCCAGCAGTCCGCACCAAAAAGGGTAGTGGTACAGTGGGTTCCGTCACACTGCAACATCCAAGGCAACGAGGAGGCAGACAGACTGGCAAAAGAAGGTGCAAGGCTACCACAAACAGATACCAGTATGACGTACGAAGAGTCAAAACGGCTTATCAAAGCCAGATACATGACCAAATGGGAAACCGAACATACTGGTTACACCAAAAACGATGCCTATTACCAGTTGAACCGAAGAGAGCAGGTCGTTGTCTTCAGACTTCGCACTGGCCACAACAGACTGAGGTACCACCTATTCAACAAATTGAAGATAGGGTGTACCGACGAATGCCCGTGCGGTACTGGTAAAATGACCACTGAACATCTGCTGCAGAACTGCCCGACATACGAGGATCAGAGAGAGCAGATGTGGCCATTGCCAGTGGAACTGCAAGACAAGCTCTATGGTAGTGGCGAGAGTCTCAGGATGACCGCCGCTTTTTTCGAGAAAATAATGGTTACTGTCTGACTGTGTACGCAGAAGAAGAAGAAGAAGAAGAAGAATCAGTTAATAGATTAAATAAGTCATTTAATGATTGCTTTATTATCTATTTATTATTGAATCAGTTAATAGATTAAATAAGTCATTTAATGATTGCTTTATTATCTATTTATAGCACCTATGAGAACGTATGTGCAAATCTGGAGCAGTACGAGACTGCAGGGTGCCCTAGAGCATTACGTCATCACGGCTTTCCATGCCACTGTCCATTCCTAGCTGGTGACTTTAGTGTGACAGATGTGCCCATCAATGTACCAAAATTTCAGGGATTGGCCAGTTCTTTGGTTAATGTAAGCTACACCCATGTCTGGTTTCTTGCTTGTGTATCTTTGTTCGTGGCTGTCCTCCTGGATGTGTTATATATATTTTTTTTATTAAGTATGAGGTACAATATAAATGAATACACAAACACACTCATACACAGATACATAAAGATATACATACACACATACATACACGCATATATACATACATATATATATATAGACATACACACACATACAAACATATATAAACACATACATACACACATACATACACACATACATAGTTCATAAAAATAGTTGCCCATCGTAAGCGAAGAAAGCAACAGCATCAAACTTGTGCTGCCAGATGTGTTCTCATATGGCTATGGAGACTAATCATGATGCTGCACACTTTGCTGCACTCTGGGCACGTGTATGAGGAACTAGCCAGTGGAAGCGTCCTTCGTTCTGGTCTTTCGGGAGGCACGCTTTCTATGATCCTCGGCGAAGGACTTGCGCTCTGTAATCTGAGCACATTGCGTGATGAAAGCACGCGAGACGGAACAGTTCTTAGTCTTAGTCGACCTGTACTTCTAGGGGCACGTGCAGGTCCCAGCTCTTTTATGATCTGGATGTATCCGGAAGAAGGATTTCCTGCTTAGAGGGCTAGGTTCGAGCAGCTTATTACTCTGCTCTGTTGAGGAAAGTACCTCGAAGGGTGGTTAACTGATGTGCAAATACATCTTAATAGACTCAAACACTACAGCAAAGTGTGCCCGCAGGCTGTTAGGTGCCATATATGCTGCTTTAAACAAACCACCTAACCATGGCCGGTATTATGCCTTGTGACACAGTTACTCGCCCCTTTCGACATGCTCTTTGTGGGGCAGTGGGGCAATCCTTGTCCTTGTCATACACAAAGACCCCGGTGGACCACTCGGGAACATTCTCTGCAAGAAACTCCCAGGCATAGTGTGACCTCAATGTTGAAGCTTGTCATTATACATCTGTCACCTACTGCTGCAATTTGAACTTCTGCTACGAATCCTGTCTATCTCAGCTCTGTATCCAACATTATCAGGTATACATTAACATAAGACCATTGTTGTTGTTCGTCTCGTACATGTGATAAAAACCACTCCTTTTGGGTTGAGCTGTGTGGACAGTATCTTGCTGTGTCGGCTGAAATGCGTGACTTGCGCGTTGATTTGGATTAACATGAGAAAGAAGCCGTACCTTTTATCAACCTTACTCTGTCGTCCTGTGCTACCTTTGGTCAGTGCCAAGACTTTATCGAGACGACTGAAGATATCACCGGGTGCTGATTTCTTTTTAAAGGTTTACCCCCGAAGCCTTTTCCGTAAACAGGTATCCGATAATACCATAAAAAGTACTTGGAGGGAGTTATCTCCTCCTATTTAGATGCGAAACTTGTCAGCCTCATGTACTGTCATAATCTTAGATTGTCTCTACATGAATACCTAGCACACATTTTCTAGACCATTCTCAAAGTTGACGTCATCACAACTTTGAATTGATTTTGGTCACGTGATAGAAGTACAAGAAACTGACATCCTTTTTCTCATTACAATTGTGCTCTTTGCTTACAGTCCCATCGTAGGAAGTTCAGATCCTGTCGCGGCAATACGTGGGTTGTTTCTTTCTGAAATAACAACTTTTCTCAGTTGACCCAGCTGGAAATGGGTACTTTCCGACGTAAGAGCCATTGCTCTGGCCAGGACAGACGACTTAAGATCAGTACTCGCAATTTAATTCACCATAATCAAAAGAAGTATATATTTTTAGAACCTGATTTTGAGATAGTGACGCCACAGAATAGTCCACTTTATTGTGGGGGAGGGGGGAAGGGAGGAGGATGTCAAACATTCTGCCAGATTAAACGAGAATTTCTGCCACCGTTTTTCGCAAAACTGAATATAACCATCTTTTATATAATTCATTCTAAAGCTTTACTTATTTATTTAAAATTAAATTATATCTACCTATCCTTCCCTTAACTCGAAATGGAATGTCCCATGATATTCATCATGCCAAATACGTACGATAGGAACCTAGGGAACTCTGGAGTGAATTACGTCGTGAATACCATATCCCAACATTACTCACCGTCATAAGAGAATTAATTAATGAACTAAAATCACATATTATAATACTAATACTTTCATCTTTCCTTCAGGGAGACTATGAGCTGGAACTGAGAATCAGCGAGGAAGACGGGGAGGAGTTGGGATGTCTGCACGTGAAATTCTCTTTGAAGAAGAAAAGCAAGGGATGGCTCTTTAAAATCTGACGCCAGAAGAATCTGGATGGTCAGATAATGGGCAACCAGACAGATAGTTTATTGGAAAAACATAATAATGGAAGCGACGTTAAAACAAGACAGCTGAGAAGAAAGGAGAAAGGAAAAGCTAAAAGAAAACGAAGAGGGAATAAGATGAAGAAAGATGGTGAAAGTGATAAAGATGTGAATATTAGTACAAAAGGTGCAAAAGACAATGCCAATAAAGCTAAACATAGACATGTTTCTGATAAAGACATTGAAAGTGATGAAGTTCTAAATAACAGCAAAAATAGAAAACGCAGAAATAAAAATAGACAGAAGAGACGATTCAGAGAGAGAGAGAAGGAACGAGAGTTAAGAATTAGAGAAGACGCAATGATATCTACAGATTCGCCTTCCTGAAACTGTTGTAGTAATAACCTCGTATGAAACACAGCTTCTACAAAAGTACACATGTTTACGTAATGCTGAAAAGTTTCGGGTCAACAATTCCACAATCACAGAAGTTGCCTTATGTTCAGTGAATTATTTTAAGAGGTTTGCTGAGCCGAAATTTGAGAAAAGGATAGAGTTTGTCTATAGATTTACATGTGAACAGATTTATCTGAGATCTGTGGCAGTCTATCAACAGATTTACTTGAGATCTATGGCAGTCTATCAACAGATTTACCTGGGATCTATGGCAGTCTATCAACAGATTTACCTGGGATCTATGGCAGTCTATCAACAGATTTACCTGGGATCTATGGCAGTCTATCAACAGATTTACCTGAGATCTATGGCAGTCTATCAACAGATTTACCTGGGATCTATGGCAGTCTATCAACAGATTTACCGTCGATCTATGGCAGTCTATCAACAGATTTACCGTCGATCTATGGCAGTCTATCAACAGATGTATCTAGGCCCTTCGATAGGTCACTCAACAGATTTATACGTGGCTCAGTATACCCTGTCATAAGATATATGTTTGCGGCTTAATACAGGACCTGGAACGGATTCGCCTGGAACATTCAAACATTTGTCGTACATTCAAGTCTACTTGTTTCTTCGAATATTAAGTGGATTTCAAATTAAGAAACATGATGTGATAATTAAGAATAATTTTTGTCGATTTCTTCGAGTGCAAAAACATTATTCCTGCGATCTGTATAGTTAAAGCTTGCTTTATGTATTTCCATTGAGTGATCTGACATGTTCTGGTTGCTAAATTTGCGATTCTATAAGGCTTAGCTTTCTTAAGAGAAGTACAGAGCCCCCGACCACATATCGAGTGATGTCGGTTATATCATGTCTACCACAGCTAGCCGTCATATTGTCATAAACTTTTGAACAGCGCTTTGAGACACTAACCAAGAGGGATCGATATAGCTTATTTTTTCAGATAAAGTACATCATCATCATGTAGCATGTCCTTTGCGGAAGGTCGCTTCCATCACAGTCTGTCTGAACGAAACTCGTTCCCTTGACAAAACTCCAGCCTCTGCCACAGTCATACCCAGGAATTCCTGGATATCTTCGTACCATCGTCTTCTTGGTCTACCCCTTCCTCTTTTGCCTGGCACCATACAATCCATCACTGTTGTCTGAAGACAATTGAAATACAATTGAAATACTTTGATCGCATCAAAGTATTTCAATTTTCTGTCCAAAATAGAATTGATAAACCAGTTCTCCTCTATGTTCAACTCGTGCCGAATAACTATTTTTGTCTTTTTCTCTGTCCAGAGTATTTTGAGGATCCTTCTGTAACATTTTGACTCGAAGAACTCAATTCTTGTTCTATATGTTTTGGTAAATCATTCATGATTCGCAGCCATATGGTGCTGTAGGAAAAGCACAGGCTTTCAAGTTAGAGTACACGATACATATATATGTAATTTACACGCCAGAATCGTATTGCATATCAACATTTCCATACGTTTCACCTTCCGCTAGAACTCATGTCGTTACAACGATCGTATCTGTTGCACGCATTAATCATCATCATGTGGCACATTCTCTCCATAAATTAGTCTCAACCACGACACATTTGTACGCATCTCGGTTTAGGGCGAGTCGACTCACCTAACACAAAGACATCCCCTGACGGTTCGTAATGTCCTGGTACCATCTTCGTCCAGATCAACCTCTTTCCCACATCACAGGAATCACGCCCTCTATTATCACTCTCTCAAGACCGGTATAGCTATTCCCAGACTGGATCATCCCAAAAGAGAGTAACCTTGACCTTCTCCGCGGATTTGGTGCGTGTGAAACGTCTTCGGTTTTGATGAGGAGGTATGACGTCATTCCTTGCTCATTCTATTCGTCTCAGACTCCGAGAGAAGTGAACCCAGTTTTCATCTCCAATAAGGGGACGGCGTGGCCTAGTGGTTAAGTGGCACGGCTCACAAAATCCGAAGGTGCTGGGTTCGATCCCCATCACAGCACCGGACGTTACCCCGGGGAAGCAAACCCTTAAAAAATGCAGGAAGAAGCAAACTTTTACATAAAATGCATGCTGAAATCGGATATACTGGGCCGACAGGCGCAAAATAAAAACCACAGTGCAACGCACACCGCCTTGGGGATTAAAGAAAAAAGGTGAACGCAACAATAAAACAACAACAACAATTTAATCTACAATAATAATTCTTGCTAGGGAATCATCACCTACTGCTTCAAAGTATCTCCGCAAAGGTTTCTGATAGACATCAACGCGTTGTTGTTTCAACTCTGAAGTAAGCTGCCATGGCACCCACCTTTCAGACACTTTGTGGTACTGCAGCACATCATGGTTGATGTGGTGTGCTGAATCATGACTCGTGTCCAGATGTGCCACAATTTCATTGAGCTGCCGTTACTCGTGTCCAGATGTGTCACAATTTCATTTAGCTGCCGTGACTCGTGTCCAGATGTGCCACAATTTCATTGAGCTGCCGTGACTCGTGTCCAGATGTGTCACAATTTCATTTAGCTGCCGTGACTCGTGTCCAGATGTGCCACAATTTCATTGAGCTGCCGTGACTCGTGTCCAGATGTGCCACAATTTCATTGAACTGCCCTGACTCGTGTCCAGATGTGCCACAATTTCATTGACAGTCAATCGACGATTTTTTTTTTCATGGCGGTCGACGGCTAAAATTCAGAGTGTACTGATGAAGGTGTCCTCCAGGCTGTTATTCCATGCTTGATTACATCTGGGCGTAGCTCACTACTACGGGGATCACGTCGATCTCCACTTTGTTTACCAGACTGTCATAAAACAGACGTTTCCAGGTAGAACTGCAGGTGGAGTGAGGAAAGATCTTGGTCATTATGTTCACTTGACCCCGAGTAACATGGTCTGGTCAGCATGTTATGTCTGGTCAGTCTCCTCCCTTCTGTGAGGCGTATGAAGCAGGTTCATTCGCTGTTGTTGTTATTTGCCTCTTTTTATGTATACTATTGTATTGATGTTAAGAAATGGACAGTAAAACCTTTGACATAGACAAAGTCATTGACGATATTCATAATTTGGTTAAAATAACCAATTCACAGTCTTATGGAGTGTATCAACAATCTATACGGTTATAGGAAAAAACTAGATGATAATTGTGTATTCAATGTCTGCATGATTGGGGTAGTTTCTTCCAATCGGTAAAGGTACTATATTCTTTATAGGACAGAAGCACGCACATGTCTACTAAGCTAAAAATGAAGATATAAATTACACTTACGCACAGGGAATAAGCTGACATCGCTCATAGCTGACATCAGGGTCGGCGAGCCAGAGCTGACCAAGAGTCTATACCGCCTTCAAGTTGAGACAGACTACACTAGTGCAGTCTGGTTAAGAGAAAAGGGTCGCAGTGGCAAGGTAAATTCGGCACCCATAAAAAAACGGCTGAAATCGGATGTGTCGGTCCGAAAGGCTCAGATATTAAAGCCTTGCTGTAAACTACAACGCAAGGGGACAACGTCCTTTTCAGGACAAACGCCGAAGAAATAAAGAAACTTGAGAAAAGCAATGCACCGAATAATGAATATATTCACCCCACCTCAGAAAACGCCGAGACCGAAAAGAATCAAGCCTCTTACACTTCATCCTCGACTGCATTGTGCTTTGGGATAACTTTCGCTGATTTGATTGTGTAAGGAGAAAATTAATAACCTTAATATGGTATATTATGTTAAATAACAAATATAAAACTCACTTTTTGGCTTTCTCTCATAAATTCAACTAACAAACATAACTAGATATTCACCTTTCTTCATTCTTATTACTGGTGACCAGTGAGAGGATTGATACCCATACCACCGAATGTCCGCGTCTGACTGTTCTCGTATTTCTGTTACTACTGTAAGTATTCTAGATTTCATAAATGCCTATCTGTGTGTGTGTGTATGTGTGTATTTTCGTGCGGGTACGTGCGTGCGTGCACGATCGTGTATGTGTGTATGTGTGTGTGTGTGTGTATTTTCGTTCGGGTGCGTGCGTGCGTGCACGATCGTGTATGTGTGTGTGTGTGTATGTTCGTTCGGGTGCGTGCGTGCACGATCGTGTATGTGTGTGTATGTGTGTGTATGTTCGTTCGGGTGCGTGCGTGCGTGCACGATCGTGTATGTGTGTATGTGTGTGTATGTGTGTGTGTGACTGATGAGAAAATAAGGCTCAAAGCTACAGGAAAGTGTGTCATGTGAGGTCGTTAATAGAGAGGCTTAACTTATCCAGAGTAGAAGACTCTCCAATTCATGGGTTTTCACACACCAAGACTGGCATAGGTCAAAATTATGAAGTGAGGGCTAGCCTTCTGGGTTAGTAAGAATGCTGCAGAATTATTATTTCGGAAACGATACAAAAACTACTCGTTTTCGTTTGGATTTGATGCAGAAAACGAAAGTGAAAAAGACTGAGGCAAAGGCACACACAAAAAAAAGACAAAAGACGATTGGGAATACGAAGAAACGAAGAAGAAGAGAAAGAAGAAAAGAAACAGAAAACAAAGAAATCCAAGAGAAAAATGAAGATAGAAGAGGAGGAAGAAGAAGAAGAAGAAGAAGAATAAGAAGAAGAAGAAATAGCAAAAGAGGTAGAAAAAGAAGTAGAAGAAGAAGAAGTAAAAGAAAAAAAAGAGAAGACGAAACAGAAGTAGAAAAAGAAGAAAAATGAAAAAATTGAATAAAGATCAAGAACAAAAAAGAAAGAACTAGAAGAATAAGTACGACAAGAACAAGAACAAGAATAAGAAGAAAAAGAAGAGCAAGTGCAAGAAAAAGAAGAAGAAGAAGACGAAGAAGAGGAAGAAGAAGAAAAAGAAGAACAAGAATTAGCAGAACAAGATGAAGATCTTGAAAATAAAACGAATAAGAAGAACAAGAAGATCAAGAAAAAGAAGGAAAAGCAGAAGCAGAACAAGATCAAGAAGAACAAAACGAAAAAGAAAAACATCGAATGACAAAACACGCTTCTAAAACTATTTGAACTAATTTACGTTTGTTGATAGATAGGTAGATAGGAAGGTAGGTAAGTAGAAAGGTAGGTAGGTAGGGAGATATAAAGGTAGGTAGTAGTCAGCTTTGGCGTCAAGAGCCTGCCGCGCCAACGGTTCGTGAGCACTATGACTCCCAGACTGCATGCAATGAAGTTTTTTTTGTTTTTTTTCGATTTGATCTGTTCAACTGGTGCGTGCAGGGTAGACTCGCAACCCTAATGTCCGTAGTCATTTTTAAGAGTCGGGGGCAGAGAAATCCTAGATAAGGCAAGTCAACTGTTCAAAATCGATCAAACGGTCCAGTATTGTGAGTGTGCTGTTGAGTCGTCTCCGCAGTGTGAATTCGTCATGTGAGACCTGGTTGTGCTCGTTATCTTAAGACGCCCTTCATCATGTAAAATCATTGCTTTTGAAACAGCCAGTAGAAATGCTTGAATACTTGCTTCCTATAAGGGTTCCAGCTAAAGTCATGACCCTATGTTTTTATTTTATACGAAAAGGCAAATCAACCAATCAATCCATCAATAAAAGTCATAAATGCAAAAAGAGCATCTATATGGCAATAACGTCTACTGCCTCGTCATGTGATATGTTGAATGAAGTAGACAAGAATGGATCGATACAACGTTCTCCTTCTACTACATGCTCCTTATCCACACTGATGCTGACTTTTGTCCAGGACGGGAAGAAAATTAGAAGCAATTTACGGATCAAAAACGCAATGAAAAAGACGAACAAAAATGAGAAAGCGGAGAAATGCACGAAAGAGATAGAAAAAAAGAAGACGAAGAAGAAAATGAAGAGATTGAAAAGGAAAATGGAGCAGAAGAAAGAAGAAAATGAATAGCAGAAGAATAGAAAAAGGTAAACGTAGAACAAGTAGACAAGAAAGAGAAAAAAGATCAGGGAAATAGTAGTAGTAGTAGTAGTAGTAGTAATAGTAGTAGTAGTAGTAGAAGCAGCAATAGTAGCAGATGTAGTAGTAGTAGCAGCAGTAGTAGCAGCAGTAGTAGCAACAGTAGTAGCAACAGTAGTAGCAGCTGTAGTAGTAGTAGTAGTAGCAGTAGTAGTAGTAGCAGCAGTAGTAGTAGCACCAGTAGTAGTAGCAGCAGTAGTAGTAGCAGCAGTAGTAGTAGCAGCAGTAGGAATAGCGACAGTAGTAGCAGCAATAGTAGTAACAGCAGTAGTAGTAGCAGCAGTAGAAGTAGCAGCAGTAGTAGAAGATGTAGTAGTAGTAGCAGTAGTAGCAGCAGTAGTAGCAGCAGCAGTAATAGTAGCAGTAATAGTAGCAGCAGTAGTAGCAGCAGTAGTAACAGTAGTAGTAGTAGCAGCAGTAGTAGCAGCAGTAGTAGCAGCAGTAGTAGCAGCAGTAGTAGTAGCAGTAGTAGTAGCAGCAGTATTAGCAGTAGTAGTAGCAGCAGTAGTAGTAGCAGCACCAGTAGATCACAAAGAACAAAAAGAAGAAAACGTAAAAGATAAAGACGAAGAAGAAAAGAAGGAGGAGAAGAAAAACAGAAGTAGAAAAGAAAAGCAAGAGATAAAATAATAACATGAAAATGTAGAAGAAAAATAAGAACACGAGCAATAATATCATTTCAAATAATAGTTCGAAGAGGAAGAAGAAGACGAGAAGGTGAAGAAATAGGATCACCATCAATAACAACATGAAGAGCAAGAAGTAGAACACGAAAAGAAAGTGAAAAGAAAAAGATGAGTAGGAAGAAGAAGAAGAAGAAGAAGAAGAAGAAGAAGAAGAATAGGGAAAAAAGAAGAAGAAAAAAAAAGAAGAAAAAGAAGAAGAAGATGAAGAAGAAAAAGAAAACAGACGACGAAGAAGAAGAAGAAGAAGAAGAAGAAGAAGAAGAAGAAGAAGAAAGCAGAAGAAAAGCAACTGCATTATAATATTTGTATTTTTGTTTGTCACAAACCACCGTATATCCTTTCATGAAACTAAACAATAAATCTCATTTGGAACTGTGTTAATTTATGAACCCATGCACATTCATTCTTCATTATGAAATAACTGAATGCCAGTTCAAATGTATGCAGAACTAACATATGAATTGTGTTTCTAGAGTTAAGTAACAATCACATAATAATGTATGATCCTTCCTGTGCTGGTACATCTCCTATAGCTCAATGACTAATATATATATATATATATATATATATATATATATATATATATATATATATATATATATATATATATATATATATTAACCCATGGTATGACACATTGCCCCAGATTAAGGCCTTTGTAGTTTGAGATTGTTATTTGGTTTTAAGATTTACTTATCAGCGTGTATCAACTGCCTGTTTGGCTGTTTTACAAATGTGTACCTTTTTGACGATACAAACGATTTTTCTTCATGTTTCACGACTGCTTCCCTTATAGTCACCGTACAGTACAAGTTAATTTGTATTCTGAATCCCCTAACCCCGAAATTTAAAAAAATACGTATAGTTTAACTGAAGTTTGAGCCTGTGTTTCCAGACTAAGAGACCCACACCCTAACCGATCAGCCACCAGTTTATTGGTCACAGACACTACATTTGAGCCCTTCGTAGAAATCGTGATGTTCCTGGTTTTCTTTGAAAACAAAGTTTCACAAACGTATCAGTTCCTCTTATTAAGTAAATTGGTCTGTAAGCGATCATGGATTTGTCATGCCCCATGTGCTTCCAATACATACTCTGCCGTTGAAGGGGGTCTAAACATAAACATAGAAGGGTAGGTCAGTAAGTCGGTCACGTACTCAAATGCAATAGCTGAAATATGGGATGGTAGTTCATGAAGCTGTCATTCAGTGACAGGAACTTCCAGCTTTGCAATAACTAAATTCAGCAGACACCACGTGTCGCATGCACATGCGCAGCTCAATTGCAAAATGGTGTCAGTGCTCACGAAAGGTCACAGAAAAAAAGCGTGATGTTATGCATATTCTTCATTATTTATTTATTGTTGATTTCCTTTTGGTGGGGGGGGGGGGGGGGGGAGGAGGGGTAGTGGTGAGCGGGGTAGATGGGGTTGAGCGGGGGGGGGGGGCTGAGCGCCGCAATGGCTTTTTGCAAAGAATATTCAGAAGATAAGTATTTCTGTTTGGGGTGAGAATAGTTTGTCACATAAAGCGGTGCGCAACAGGTTCAGTAAATTGTCTCAGGACACTAAAACAATTGCTGATTAAGACGACCTGGTCGTCCTGTTCAGATTGCAGCAGAGGCATCTACGTCGCGGGTGGGGGAGATGATTCTAGCTGACGAACGGGTAACGACAGACAGTTTACCAACTGCATTAGCTTGTTCTCATGGTTTAGACTACCCCGGTATAACGCATTCGGAAAATGTGATCATGGTGGATAAGACAAGAGACTGACATACACAAAATGAAGTGAATGGATCGGTCTTTGCACTGAGAAAGCAATGGGATAATAATTCGCTACTGGTTGAAATTATTTTGCGAAAAAAGGGACAATGCAAGTGCAATAATAAATGCTTTTAAATTCGCATCTCATTATTTTTTCTAAATAGTCAATTGTGACCTTTTTACTGCCCTGCCCTCGCCATCTTCCTCTGGGATTATGTGGCACTTTGCTTTACACGAAACTCAAATATAGAAAACGTGGACTAGTAAACTACAGTACACGTGTATGTTATTCTTTCTCACAAACATTAGTCTCTTAAATACAAACGATTTTGGTCAAATATGAACAATTTTAATGTATTTATTTTATTATTTGAAATAATATGAGTATCCAATTTTATAACGTGCTAAGTCATACACACAAGAGGTATTCGGACTGAACAGAATATAAATCGTAACCTTCCAAGCACATCATGAGACGACAAATTAAGGTTGTATACAGGGGTAGCAGTCTCTCCATGTAAAACCATTGCAAGTGAAACTAGCATTGTCAACGCTGGGATACAAGTTTCATGTGACGGGGTTAGATAAAGTGGTGAACCTCTGCTTTATTTGGAGCAGAATTTAGAACCAATCAATCAATCAATTCTTCTTCTTCGCTCGTTCTCAAACTCCCGCTACAAAACCATGAAAAAGGCTTTGCAAGTAGCAAGATGTAGTCAGTAGAACGGGATGCGTTATGTTGTAGTTTACAGCTTTACTGCGATTTTTGTATCTTTCTGTCGACACATCCAACTTCAGCATGGTATTTTTGGTTACCGAGTTAGCCTTCCCTATTCGACCCCATCTCATTAAACAGCATGTCATGTTGCAACCTTTTATACAGGATCACTCTGTGGAGATGGAGAACGTAGATCTGGGTCGCTGGCCCAGAGGCTAGCAGTCAGCTCTGGGTCGCTGGCCCTGACGTTAGCAGTCAGCTCTTGGTCGCTAGCCCTGACACTAGCAGTCAGCTCCGGGTCGCTAGCCCTGACGCTAGCAGTCAGCTCTGGGTCGCTGGCCCAGAGGCTAGCAGTCAGCTCTGGGTCGCTGGCCCTGACGTTAGCAGTCAGCTCTTGGTCGCTAGCCCTGACACTATTCAGTCAGCTCTGGGTCGCTAGCCCGGACGTTAGCAGTCAGCTCTGGGTCACTGGCCCTGACGTTAGCAGTCAGCTCTGGGTCGCTGGCCCTGACGTTAGCAGTCAGCTCTTGGTCGCTAGCCCTGACGTTAGCAGTCAGCTCTTGATCGCTAGCCCTGACGTTAGCAGTCAGCTCTGGATCACTAGCCCTGACGTTAGCAGTCAGCTCTGGGTTGCTGGCCCTGACGTTAGCAGTCAGCTCTGGGTCGCTAGCCCTGACGTTAGCAGTCAGCTCTGTGTCACTAGCCCTGACGTTAGCAGTCAGCTCTTGGTCGCTAGCCCTGACGTTAGCAGTCAGCTCTTGGTCGCTAGCCCTGACGTTAGCAGTCAGCTTTTGGTCGCTGGCCCTGACGTTAGCAGTCAGCGTTGGGTCGCTGACCACTACAGCTCGTGCACTGCTTATCATTTTGATCCCATTATATCAATAAATTCCAGACTATCCTAAATAACATTTTACGACGAACAGAATACACCACAGCAAGCACATTCTTTTTCACGGAAGGTATTTTGGTAAAGACTTTCTTGTTTGTTCTTGAATTGATGAGCACATTGGAACACATATCACTCGTGTTGAACTCCTTTATAACGCTATTTATATAATATACAAATGATGTTTTACTTTGTGCTTCTTTGATTGTGTAAGTATATTCTGATTATAAACACAGAGCATTTAACAAACAAATTACGAGTTTTGTCTGTTTAGTATCGTGGTGATATATTAGCTATTCACGGCAAACGTACGGGATTCAACTCCTGCTAATGTCACGCTCCAGTCGACCCAGCTAAATTGGTATCTGACACCGTTAGACAAAGAAAAGGCAGCGAGGAATGGAACTGGTCACACCTCCTCAAACAAGCTGTGGCCTAGTACACTGAAGTCTCTAACACTGTATTTCTGACCAGCGGTTAAATCATTTAGTAATGTCAGCTACTTTTTTAACCTGCAAAATACCTACCGTAGGTTTCTTTGATTTGCCATTTTACCTGTATCCATCACTCAGACCAACTCAAGTTTCACTGAGCGGAGAGTTCAACCTATGTTTTTTGGCGTACTAAACCAGAATCCTTGCTAACCTTGGTTTCATAATTAATTACTGAATATATTATATATGAATAAGTTATTTAAATATGTTGTGTTGTACACAATGAATAAATTAGATAATAATTGGATATTTTAAATGTGTTATTTTTTGGGTGATTGTACGTTATGTGTTCGTGATGTCATCAGTTCATGTGTACATTCATTCATCAATCGACAAATCCATGCTTCATTCATCGACATGCCTATTCAACAGTCAATGAAATTGATCAAACATCCATTAATGCCCTCTTGTTCTAGTTGGTGGCTGTATTTTTTTTTTTTAAACTTGTTATAGTCTAATTTATCCATTCCTCTGATCATCTTATAATCCCGAATTAAGTCACCACGAATTCTTCTCTCTTTTAGACACTGTAGGCAGGTTTTTCCTCATAACTGTCATTCTGGAATCCCACTATCAGCGTTGTTGCTCTTTTTTGTATTCTTTCTAGCATGTTTATATCCCCTCTATGATAAGGACTCCACGCATGTACACATAACTCCAATATAGGTCTAACTAATGCTTTATCCAGTTTGACTATCACTTCCTTGCTCCTATATTTAATATTTATTTTTATCATACTTAACATTGTATTTGCCTTTTTCACTGCTTCCTGAACTTGCTCACTCATCTTACCTGTATCATCTAGTGTACCTTCTAAGTCCCTTTCCTAATCTATCTTTCTAATATTGTTTTCTCCCATTCTGTAATTATATTTCATATTAGATCTACCCATGTGGATGACTGTACATTTATCTACATTAAACTCCATTTGCGAACCTACAAACCACTATCGAAATTTATCTAAATCCGATCTCAATATATCCACATCTGCTTGAGATATAGATAAAGATATAGATATACTATAGATCCTACTTAATATCAAGCAAAATTGGTTTGTAAAAAACATCTTGTCTCGAAAGCTAAAATAGTTTCTTCTTCTTCTTCGTTGGTCTTCAGACCTCAACTTCAATGATTTAAACGAAGGCAGCAGTCGACTCAAGGCTATGTACGCTTCCGTACAGCTTCTCGTGGAAGGACACTGGCTGTTGCCAATTGTTACTTGTTTTGTCGGTATACCACGGACAGGACTGCAAAATATATTATGCTTTCATGGGGGCTGTGCCGCAGGCACAGATGTCTTTAGTGCCAATCTTGAACTTGTTGTACAGATGGCATCTGAGTCTGTTGTGACTTGTGCGTAGTCGGAAAATGATCACCTGGTCTCGCCTGGAGAGTTTATGGTTGGCATCGTTTTCTATGTGGCCAGGGTGATCCTATTTTCCATTTTGCTCTGTACGTTGTCCTGATGAATGCTTTAGTTTCATTGTATGTGATTACTGTATCACTCTGCTGCAGCATTCCTGGCTCTCTGGCGAGCCTGTCCGCCTCCCCGTTGCCTGGAATGTCGCAGTGGGCTGGTGTCCATTGGGCTGCTTTTTTTTTAAGCACTGGGACATGCGTTCGAGTGAGTCTGCCAAAGCATTTTTTGTGCTAAGTAATAATGCTTGTCATGTTATACAAAAAATATATGTGACTTTATTGTTCACGTAGATCTAGCAAATACTATTTTCATTTATAAACATCATTGCATAATTTCAGATGTGCCGGTTATGCTAGCAATCAGCTAGAGGTTAGTGATATTTAAGATAATATATGTTGGTAACTGAGACGCTAGTCCGATCAAGCACAACATATTGTCTAGGACGTTGCGTCAGGGTCAATCACAATGTTGTTCGTCCATCACGAACCTTTACTTTTTGCACCCAGCAAGACCATCCAGTCCATCCAGTCGAGTATTCTGTAAATCCGGGTTGTGGATGGGTGGGAAGATGGGAACTGCATATTCGCAGTCAGTGAAAGCAGAGAAAGTTTGCTTCGCGAGACGGTGATCATGATTGTCAGCAAATCCATGTACCTCATCCGCTTTATTGCTCAGCAAAGTGTCTCGCAACTGACGCAGCTTTTTGTCTGTAGTTTAGCTTGTCAGCGGACCTACGCTCTCTGCTATCCCGTCGTCACAGGACTCGACTGTGTTAGTATTGGCCGTGTTCTGTGCGGTCCACACCGATCAGCACATTTGCATTTCGTTCTCTGGACAACATTCTGCTACTTAAGCCATATCAGGGCTTGGTGGTGCAAAATTGAGAACGAACGACCCTAAGCCAGCGAGCTATATAATAAAAAAACAGAATGCGATATTGGAGAAAACACTAAAAAGCTATATTTCTTTTTTTTGCCTCGTTTACCGTAGTTCCTAAGAGGCAGTATGTTGTTCTGTGTTTTGCACTTTACAGCCTGGTTTAACCATATTCAGCACGAAATTTAATAATTGTACGACCCTGTCAGATCAGGAATCTGAACACAGACATGTTTTGTTTGTGAGCCATTGAAACTTTACAACCACGTATGAACACTTCTATAAAAGCTTAACACATGCAATTCAAATTCATATCTTTTCTATCATCATCGCTGCTTCTTTCAAATCTATCAATAACATGACCTCCTATAGTGTATCCGGGGTCCCTTACTGAGAATGGTAGAATATAGCCGACAATGAATACTGTCACAGTAGGTCAAGGGCAAACAATCTTAAGGTGAGAGTTGTATGTATTTCTCCTGAGGGGCCAAAACATTCATTGCATGTTGAACGCGAGGACTAAGAGTTGTCCATGGATGTGGTAATCTCAAAATGTACAAATTATCGCTACCGTACTGCAAATAAATAGAAAAAGTCTTTCCCAAAAGCTGGTTATGGTAAGTCAAATACAATGCTGAACCTGTGCTTCAACAAAAAGAGATGAGTGATCTTGATTTAACTTAACTTAACGTCTTTGTACTGGTTTAGAAGACTCTGCAGAGTCTGTACGCAACCAGTTTCATTTACATTTCCTTGCTCAATAAGCTATGCGCATCCAATTTATTCTTAAATTCATCATCTGCCCCTGATTCCATCACTTCCTGTGGAAATGCATTCCAAGCATTCACCCGTCTCTGACTAAAGAAATATTTCCAAATATCCAATGTTGACCTTTCTTTATTTAATTTGAAGCTATGCCTTTTTGTTCTGATTTGATTGATTGAACTCCATGAATGTATTGAAAGGCGTGACTAAAGAGAATTGTGCAGGAGGATAACAACCTCATCATGCAAGTAAACTGTTACATAAACTCCTACTGCAAGATCATGCAACATTTTTGCTGAGGTCATCTTGATGGAGATTGACTGTACTTGTACTGATGTGCTTCGGATGGCGCGAAAAATGTCAAGAAAAGAGATCTTCCTTGTTCGTCTTCAGACCACGAATTCAATTACTCTAACGAAGGCAGCAGTTGACCTTAGGGTCCGAGCACTTATGTACAGCTACTCGTGGAAGGACACTGGTTGTTGCCAAATGCTACTTCTTGTCGGTATACAATGGGCAGGACTGCAAAATGTGGTCTGATGTCATTGGGGATGTGCCGAGAAGATATATGGCCAGCTAGAGTCGTTGCCTTGTGTTTTAAGTCAAGTCAGGTAATCCTCATACTCAACCATTGTCTTTCGTGTTGATCGTCCACGGCAACGGTTGATGAGTCTCGGGCAGCGTGGAGGAAGACGGAGTAGAAGCGAAATGTCTCAGCCAGGTGTTCTGCGGGAGACTCCATTAGTGGTGAGGTCTTGTATTTCGTATAGTGTAAAGTGCAGAATCTGCAAAAAAAGAAATATTATTTGTAAGTTTCTGTGTTTACTTTAATCTTAATCTTAGTAGACCTATAATTCTACAAGGGAAGATGACCCTGTGGAGGTCCCAGCTGTGGTGTGAGCTGGATAAAACACGGATGAGTATTTCCTACTTAGTGTGTTAGGCTCGAGCAGCTTATTACTCCGCTGTGTTAAGACAATTGCAAAGAAGTTTGGTTAATAGATTTGCGAGTCCATCTTAAAAGATTAAACCACTAGACCAACTAGACCCGCAGCCTGTTAGGCGCCATCTATGCTGCTCTTAACAAACCAACTAAGCATGGCCGGTGTTGTGCCATGTCACACAGTTAGTCGCCTCTTATGACATGTTTTATGTAGGGCAGTGGTAATATTATTGTCATTGCCATCCCCAAAGATCCAGAATTGTTCGGGATGTTTACTGTAGTACGCCGTCCATACAGTGGGTTGGAGGACATATGTTGCTTATGCAGAGAATACTTGTTGTTTTTGCTTGTGATTGCACATATCGACAAAGGGGCATTTTGCTACTCAGATATTAAGCTCGCAATATAGCTAGACCTATAAAAGAATGTTGCACATAGCGACAAAGGGGCATTTTGCTACTCATATATTAAGCTCGCAATATCACTAGACCTATAAACGAATAATGCGAATCACAATGTAAACATGCAATTCCCTAGTAGTAGATACAACGGGAAGCTTCGACTGGTTCATTTCTTTATTTTCTTTTTCGTTCGTCTTCAGACATGAACTTAAATGACTCTAACGAAGTCATCAGTCGACTCAAGGCTATCTACGCTTCCGTACAGCTTCTCGTGGAAGGACACTAGCTGTTGCAAAATGCTACTTCTTTTGTCGGTATACTGTGGACATGACTGAAAAATATGTTCTTCCTTCATGGGGGCTGTGCCGCAGGCACGAAGGTCTGTAGTACCAATCTTGAACGTTGTTTAGATGACATCTCAGACTGTTGTGACCTGTGCGTAGCCGGAGAATGATCATCTATGTGGCCAGGGTGTCGTTTTGTCCATTTTGCAATGTACGTTGCCCTGATGAATGCTTTAGTCTCATTGTATGTAATTTCTGTATCTAACGTAGGTTAGATTCTTGATTTTGTTCCATAGCGGTAATTTAACCATTCCTATCTATTTTTTAAACTCCACAGGCGATAAGAGAGAGACTGGAACATGAGGGAACTACGTTTTGAACTCTCCCAGTTTAACTACTATAATCGCTCAGCAATTTATAAAATGTACAGACCGACACTATGCATTAATGTCTAAAACAGTATCTTACTATCCACATGTTAACAAACTGACCCTAGGCATTACAGTTCTAACTAGTATTTTACAATCCATATTTTAACAAACTCACCCTAGGCATTACAGTCCTAGCTAGTATCTTACTATGCTACATCGAGTTTTAGTGTGCTATATATAGTATCTTAATATCCACAGAATATCATACCAGCATTACATTTTGATGTCCTGCACAGTATCTACCTAAGCACATGGTAACAGTCTTTTATATAATACCTTAATATATGAATATTAACATACAGACAATAAACGGTATTGCCCTACAAAGTATCGCACTATCCCCATTAAACAGATGTTCACTGACTCGAAACTCTACAGTCCTACATTGTAATTTGCTATTTATATATTAACAAACCAATACCTAGTTTTATTGTTCTTCAAAGCATTGTACAATCCCAATGGCATCAGACTAATAAAGAGCTTTAATGTCTTACACAGGATCTTACAATCCACATATTAAGAAACCAACTCTAGATTGAATGCACTGCACAGTATCCACTATCCAGATGTTAGACTTACCCTAAACATTGATGTCCTACATAGTTCCTTACTGCCACCATGTTAACAGGCCAACAAATAGCTTGAATGTCTTACAGAGTATCTTACTATCCACATGTCAACAGGCCAAGACAGAGCTTTAATGTGCTGCAGAGAATCTTACTATCCACATGTCAACAGGCCAACACATAGCTTGAATGTCTTACAGAGTATCTTTCTATCCACATGTCAACAGGCTAACCCAGAGCTTAAATGTCCTAGAGAGTATTTTACTATCCACATGTCATAAGGCAAAAACATAGCTTGAATGTCTTACAGAGTATCTTACTATCCACATGTCAACAGGACAACACAGAGCTTGAATGTCCTACAGAGTATCTTACTATTCACACGTCTACTGGCCAACACAGAGCTTGAATGCCGTACATAATATCTTACTATCCACATGTTAACAGGCAGACAACATGCGTTACTGTTAAAAATAATATCTTACTATCCACGTGTTAACAAACCGACAGTAAATTTTAATGTATTTCACAATAACTTACTTCTTTTTCTTCTTCAAGAAATTCATGTTGATGTCTGACAGCGTACTTCGAAGAAGATATCTTACTGTACCCCTGTCATCAGCCCGACTCTGAGCTTTGCTATCCTACATGATATTGTACTATCCACATGTTTTAATTTCATTCATAGCATTTTACAGTCTCCATGTCAACAGACAAACACCAAGCTGTAATGTCCTAATATAAAATCTTTCTTTCTAAATGTTAGCAGACCTAATATCAAGCTGTAATGTACTACATACAATCTTACTATCTAAATGTTAACAGACCGATGCTATTCGCGAATATCCTACATATTATCTTACTGTCACCATGGGGACGGTGTGGCCTAGTGGTTAAGTGGCACGGCTCAAAACCCAAAGGTGCAGGGTTCAATCCCAATACACAGCGCCGTTACCCAGGGGAAGTGAATCCTTAGAAAATGCAAGAGGAAGCAGACCTTTACATAAAATGCATGCTGAAGTTGGATGCACTTGGCCGACAGGCGCAAAATAAAAACCACAGTACAATGTACACCACCTTGGGGATTAGAGAAATAAGGCGAACTTAAAAAAAACACCAAAAAAAAAAACTGTCACCATGTCAACAGAATTACACTAAGCTTCAGTGTCCTATATATTGTCTTAATGTCCTCATATAACTAACCGATTCTGAGATTTAATGCGATACATAGCATCTTACTGTCTACATATTAGCATACTATCTGAGTATCCCAACAGTAACATACACGAACAGTCACCTAACTTTACTTTCCTGCATAGCATCTTACAATCCCTATGTTAACAAGCCTACCTAAAAGCATTAGTGTACTACATAATATCTTACTGACCCCACTTTAACAGATCTAAACTGAGCTTGACGGTCCTATAAAGTATCTCACTGACGCCACTTTAACAGACCAACTCTGATTTTTTATCTCCTACATAGTATCTTAGTATCAGCATGACAAAAGATGAAGGCTAACACTGAGCTTTAAGGTCCTATGTAGTATATTACTGTCTGTATATTAACAAATGGATACCAAGATAATTGTCCTGTAAAGTATCATACTATCCCTATCTTAGCAGGCCGACAACAAGCTGTAATGTCCTACATAGTACATTACTAATTTGCATGTTAATAGCCAAAAAAAGAGCTTTTGGCATAGATGACGTACATAGTATCTAACTATACAACTGTTAGCAGACAGACACTGAGTTTTATTGTTCTATGTAGCATTAAACTGTTTGCATGTTCACAAACCATTCCCATTTGTTAATGTCCTACATGTAATCTTACTGTCCAGAAGTTAACATACTAACACAGAGCTTAAATGACCTACTTTTTATCTTTCTGTACAAAGATAGCAGTCTGACACAAATCTGTAATGTCCTACCTGTTGTTTTACTATCCACACGTTATAACATAATGAAAGCAAGCTTCACTTTTCTACATAACATCAAACTATCCACTTCTTAACACACAGACAGTGAACTTTCATGTCCTACTTATTTTCTTAATATTCACATGTTAATATACATCAACTGAGAAATAATGTTGTATATATTTTCTCACTATCCACATGAAAACAGATCAACCTCATGAATAGGTGTCCTACATAGTATATTTTTTCCCCAGGTAAACAGATCAAAACTGAGCAGTAATGTCCTACATAGTATCTTACTCTCCGCTTGTTAACAGACCAACACCGATCTGTAATGTCTTTTATAGTATCTTACTATCACCAGGTCAAAATACCAACACAGAGCAGTAATGTCCTACATAGTATCTTACTATCCGCGTGTTAACAGAATGACAGCTAGCATTACTTTACCTCATAGTATTGTACTATCCACATGTTAGCAAACGAACAGTGAGCTTTCATGTCCTACATATTTTCTTAAAATTCAAATGTTAACGCATAACAACCGAGATGTAAAGTTGTATATATTATCTTTCCCCCTGATAAAACATCAACACTGAGCTGTAATGTCATACATAATATCTTACTAATCATCATGTTTACAGACAAACGCAGAAAACACATGTCCTACACAATGTCTTACAGTTCACATGTATTAACATACCAACACTGAGCTTTTCTGTCCTATACAGTGTGTTACCTGCCATTTGTTAACAAACAGACACCAAGAATAAATGTCCTAAACAGCATCCTGCTGTCACCATGTCAATAGACCAACAACGAGCTGTAATGTTCTAAATAAATTTTTACTATCAATACATTAACAAACCCACACTGAGCCTTATCGCCAAAATAAAAGTATCTTCCTTTCCCCCCAAAAAGAGATGCAATAGACTTAATTATTGTATCTGACTATCACAGTGCAAACAGAATGACACAGTGGTTCAATGTCCTTTATATTATCTTGATATTCCCAGGACAAAAGAAGTAGACCGACAACAAACTCTACTGTCCCAATTAGTATCTTACTTTCCACCTCTCAACAAACTGACCATGTCCGTTAATGTCGTACATATTATACTACTAATCACACGTTAATAGATCCACACTGTGCTTCAATGCCCTACATTTTATCTTTGAATCCCCATGCCAGAAGAACACTAAGCTTTACTGTTATACATACTATCTTACCATCCACATGTCGACAGACCAGCACCAAGCTTTGATACCCTACATATTATTTTACCACCCACATGTTAACAGACCAGCACTAAGATTTGCTACCCTAAATATTATCTTACCATCCACATGTTAACAGACCAGCACCAAGATTTGATACCCTAAATATTATCTTACAATCCTTTTGATAGCTGACCAATACTAGGATTGGATACCTAACATACTACTTTACTATCCACATAATAACAGATGTAGACCACCATGTAATTTTACAGTCTTAGGTTGTACCTACAATCCATAAATTAACAGACCAACAGCAAAATGTGTATTCTACATAGCTTTTTACTTTCACCGTGTTTTAGTTAAATGAGATACGAAAAGATGCAGAGCTGAGGCAAAAGCTATGGTGCAGCCACTATGTCCTGGTAAAGATTATGGACTGCATCATGATTACTGGCTTGCAGATATAACATGACCAAAGGATCCTGAACGCAAAGAGGAATAAAGAATTTTTGCACGCTAGAGGACTATAAAAGTTTTAATCTTCTATATGATATTTTATTATTCACATGTTAGCACACCAACAGCAAGCTTGTTAGCAGTCTAATTCAGAGCTTTGATGTCCTACATAGTATCTCACTATCAACATATTAGCAGATTGACACCAAGCTTTAATCTTCTACATAATATTTTGCTATTCACATGTTAGCACACCAGCCGCAAGCTTGTTAGTAGTCTAACGCAGAGCTTTGATGTCGTACATAGTGTCTCACTATCAACATATTAGCAGATTGACACCAATCTTTAATCTTCTAAATGATATTTTACTATTCACATGTTAGCAAACCAACCGCAAACTTGTTAGCAGTCTAATGCAGAGCTTTGATGTCGTACATAGTGTCTCACTATCAACATATTAGCAGATTGACACCAATCTTTAATCTTCTAAATGATATTTTACTATTCACATGTTAGCAAACCAACCGCAAACTTGTTAGCAGTCTAATGCAGAGATTTGATGTCCTACATAGTATCTCACTATCAACATATTAGCAGATTGACACCAAGCTTTAATCTTCTACATAATATTTTGCTATTCACATGTTAGCACACCAGCCGCAAGCTTGTTAGTAGTCTAACGCAGAGCTTTGATGTCGTACATAGTGTCTCACTATCAACATATTAGCAGATTGACACCAATCTTTAATCTTCTAAATGATATTTTACTAATCACATGTTAGCAAACCAACCGCAAACTTGTTAGCAGTCTAATGCAGAGATGTGATGTCCTACATAGTATCTCACTATCAACATATTAACAGATTGACACCAAGCTTTAATCTTCTTCATGATATTTTACTATTCACAGGTTAGCACACCAACCGCAAGCTTGTTAGCAGTCTAACGCAGAGCTTTAATGTCCTAAATAGTTTCTCACTATCAACATATTAACAGACTGACACCAAGTTTTAATCTTCTACACAGTATCTTGATATCCACATGTTAACAAACACACATCAATATTAACGTTCGTACATATAATCTTACTGTCCACATGTTAACCACAATAGCATTATCAACTCTCAAACCCTTCGACGGTTTGCAAAGACTGGCCTTTTCAAACAAGCTAAACACCTACTGTGTATGTATTTGCTTAATGGATGAATCAACAACAACAGAACCAGACAAAGGTGTTTTGCAATCAATTTTAGAGCTGTATTTATAATGCCAGTAGGAACAGTACGTAATAAGTAGTTTTGGAAATATGTCAATACTGTAGGGCTTTACACAGTTGTACACACACGCAAACACAAACGTAAAGAAATGTGTGCATTCGTACAAAAATGTATGTTTAAAATAATAAGATATGTATTACTACCATGCTTTCAATTTGGTGTATGTTAATATTGTCAGTATTCGAATATATCATAAATACATAGAGTGACAGCAAAGAGCAATTTTATCAATACCTGGGCTTTAGGAATGTGTACTTTAATATCTGTTTGTTTACATTTGTTAATATGGCAACTTATGGGTCTTATGAAATAAAGAAATAAACAAGAAATAAACACACACTGGAATAAGGTTCAATTTAATGTTTACGTATTTCTTATGCCACATTATGAATATTATGTCTACATATATTCAGCAAGCAGTAAACGTGCAAGATTCCATATGGCTAGTGTTATTAAAATGATGGTAATGGGTATCCTGTTCTAAAAAATGTACAGTTTAAAATGTGGATATGTACAATGAGATTAACAATCTATAGATGGTATGTTAGAGAAATTTATAACATAGAAGTCTACATACATTTGCTTACATATGCTTAAATCCAAGCTTGAACAATTGAAAAGTAGCACACACGGAATATAAGCACGCTTAACCATAAACAACTTTCAGCACAGTATCTTCGATTAGCTAGATAACAGTTTCACGGCCTAGTAGTGAACTGTATTTACACGGACAATGATTACTTCGTCATAAGGGCAATGTATTCAAAAGAAAGGGATGTAATAAATGCACTACAATAATATAAATCATTTAATAATTACATGAAAATAAAGCAAATATTTAGAATAGTTAAGGTTGCGTTAAATGGAGCATACAATACGAAATTTACCTTTCGGAAATTTCTAACATTTATTTGCATTTTATGAATATTATTAAATTCATTTTAAAAACAATATGCGAGTCGCTGTCACCACAACAGAGCTAACTTAAACAGGCATCAGCATATATGCTAACTCTAACCTTACTATTAACAGCTACAGGAGCAGCCAGTGTTGTCTTCTGCCAGTTACTTGTCTAGTTCGCTCCATGACTTCGACGCCGGTCAAGGTCCAAGGTTCAGCTCTTGTGATAAGCACGGCTTTGCTGTCACAATCGTCGCCGACGAGCGCCTGGGGTCGCGAGCTGTTCCTCCCCATATGTCGTGCACGAGGACGACAACAAGCGTGAGAAATTTGGTCGGGTGGATAATTAACACCTATCGCCTTCAGTGTACAGATGCCAATGTATACGTCCATGTGGTTCTGGTGTAGGGCCATAGCTCACTCGTTCTAAGGTTTGTAACCTGGATAAAGAGGGGAGACGCCCAAGCCAGAACCTCTCACGCAAATTTTTTATGATGGGATAACTCTTAATTATATATTTTGTTGTATTTGTTTGGCTATGTCCCTTGCTATATTTAAAGAAACACTGGATGTCAAAAACATCGGCGACGAAGATGGCATACGACATAAAACTACACCCCCTTCTACGCCTTCTAACGACACAATTTGATAGAAGATGATGATGATGATAATCATGACAATAATAATAACAAAACATTGGTCATTGACCTACAATAGAACAATTAGATAGATGTTTAAGCATACAACCATGAAGGAATGATTATTCCGTGAGATAAGCAGAAGAAAAAGTGTGATTCCCATTTAGACATGTTATTAGAGGAAACATAAGACCACACTATATGTACATGTAGAGCGTAGGATACAACGTTGGTA
Source organism: Ariolimax columbianus (assembly GCA_036924085.1). NCBI lineage: Eukaryota > Metazoa > Mollusca > Gastropoda > Stylommatophora > Arionidae > Ariolimax > Ariolimax columbianus. Next base: position 53,321,045 of record JAVGWX010000018.1, read on the forward strand.
GAGTGGCTGCTTCTTTCCGGCTGCTACTTGTTCCAGCCAACCCAGCTGTAAGCGAGTACCAGATTTACTGTCAGGAGAAATGATAGAGGAACAGGAATTGGTTTTCACAAAACCTGAAGTTTTTGGTTTGATTAGAGTTTCAATTTCTGGATTCTGTGACGAAGACTTGCCCTTTTCTACCACAGACCGTTGTCCTTTGTGCGGTATCATGTCGTATTGACCAGTTCATGGATTCGTGTGTGTATCAGAACAATGAAGATTCTAATACCTCATCCCTGGCGGTAATAAAATAAATGTATATATCAGTGATATTGTAAGCCAAGACATCGAGGAAGGGAACTGGCTACCCCCATCTGATAAAAGCTAAAACCTCTTATAGAGAAATTTATACCACAGCATCCCCGACTACAGTATATTTGTATTACTTGATGTATCCATGAATGTAAACAGCAAGTTGGCTGTGTTTGTATTCTGACATTTTTTCCGTGACATAATCAACAGTTTGTTTGGTGGATTGTCGCTACGGATGGCACGTTCTAAATGCATGTTTTTGCTCGTGAGCTTCAATCCCTTCTGTATTTTGTGTTGGCCTTTAACTGGTAGTGGGCGGGGTACATTGGAATGTCTTATATGATCACATCAGTTCATATTTGTCACACATTAGTTGGTAGTCAGCATTGATTGCTGAGAGTACAGAGAAACACGAAGACCAAAGTAGAGAGAGAGAGAAAGAGAGAGAGAGAGAAAGAGAGAGAGGATGAACAACATAAATATGTATATTGTTAGATGACTGTTAATTTGTGCAGGTGTTAAAATCAATTCGAGGTAAATCTTCTTCTTCCTACGCTGTCAGACGTCAACTTGAATTTGTTCGAAGAAGGCAGTTGTCATTTTGAGGCTATCGACACTGCCATAGAGCTTGTCTAGTGTTGCCACTGGTGATGGCCACATGTGCTTTCCCTGGTTCTCGTATGTCAGGCAATTTTGCAGCAGATGTTCCGCGGTCATTTTCTCTGTACCACAGGTGCATTCGTCAGTACCACCTTTCTTCAGTTTATTGAACAGATGGTACCTCAGTCTGTTGTGGCCTGTGCGGAGTGTGAAGACCACGACCTGCTCTCTTCTGTTCAACTGGTAGTAGGCATAATTTTTTGTGTATCCAGTATGCTCTATTTCCCATTTGGCCATGTATCTAGCCCCAATAAACCTTTTGAACTCTTCGTAGGTCCCACTAGAATCTGGTTGTGGTAACCTTGCACCTTCTTTAGCTAGTCTGTCTGCCTCCTCGCCCACTACTCCAGCGATGTTAGGGCCTGCTGCATCCGATTGTTTGCTATGGTGAGATTTTCTTCAGTGGTCTACAAAGCCAGATCGTCTGCAAACATGGAGCTGTGGACTCTTCTTAATACATTCTCTATTATGTTGTTTATATACACCAGAAAAAAGTGTGGATGACAGTACTCTCCCTTGGGGTACTATGTGCTCCAGTGTCACATTTTTGCTCATCTTCCCTTGTACTTGAACTCTGGCTGTTCTGTTTTCGAGATAGTGGCTGATCAATCTGTACATTTTTCCAGATATTTCACTTCTTTATAGCTTGACTTTAAGTACATCTTTCCCCATCTTGTCAAATGCCTTCTCTAGATCCACCCAAACCGCTACTGTATGCTTTTTCTCCTGGTAAGCATCCTCTATTTTCTGCGCTCTGAGAGTGATCTGATCCTCAGTGGATCTGTGTTTTCTAAATCCTGCCTTTCTGTGGAATGAATATGTGTTTTTCTTCCAGGTGCCACATCAGTCTGATGTTTATCATACGCTCCATCAGTTTACCTACACAGCTCAGTAGACTGATAGGCCTGTATCAAATTTGGATCTGTTATATCTTTTTCTTTCTTTGGTACTGGTATTCGATGTAATTGATTTTAACATGAAAAGGAAAAGGTAATCCTTTCGCAATCATTGATGTCGAGGTTGAAGTGTTAGAGACTTCACTGTACTAGGCCTCATCTTTTTATGAGGTGGGGTGGCCAACTCACGTAGTCGCCACATTTCCTTCAATGACACTTAGCGACGTACAGGTTTAGTTATTAATGAGAATATCATTTGACAGAGTTGAGAGTAAGTAAACACGATTAGAAATGTGAATCAGTTTCTACAGCTTTATGAAAATGGTTAGAGTTAGTGTGTGACTTTATCTATGCCGAGATAGCATATCTTGAAATCATTCCTCCTGCATAGTTTATAAGAATGAAATAGCCGATATCCTGACTTCAAAAGCCATAACAACATGTTGTTGTTATTGTTGTTTTATTTATTGTTGTTGTAGAATGCCCGTAATATGTAAGATTAATTTTGTGTGCGTCCTGTAAAAGACCTTAAGTGGCCAGCTGCAACAGGATGTGAGAATAGCCGTGAGAGTTTGAAAGATTAGTTGGCAGGGACATAAACTTAAACATAAAGATACACCTAAGTACCTAGGAATTACAATGGATCGCACATTGTCCTACAAAGAACACTGTGAATCGGTGAAACAAAAAGTTAGCACAATCATAAAACGTACTGAGTATGCTAACAAACACGGCATAACTTAACCGAACATAACGTTTTTATATTGGTTTAGAAAACTCATCAGTCTGTAGACAACCAGTCCCATTTGCATTACCCTGCTCTAATAACTATGTACATCCTATTTATTCTTAAATGCATTAACTGTCTCTGCCTCCACTATTTCCTGGGGCAAAGCATTCCAAGCATTCACCACTGTCTGAATGAAAAAAAAATGTTCTGTGTCCAATTTAAACCTTTCGTTAGTTAATTTGTATCTGTGCCCTCTTGTTCTCGTTGGTGGTTGTATTTTGAAAAACTTGTTATAGTCTAATTTAACTTTTCCTGTGATTATCTTATCAACTTAGATTAAGTCACGTTTAATTCTTCTTTTTTCTTAACCCTAACGGCCGGTTTTTCTGAATCTTTCCTCGTAACTGTAATTCTGTAATCCCACTATCAGTTTTGTCGCTATTCTTTGTATCCTTTCCAGCATATTTATAGCTCTTCTACGATAAGGACTCCACACCTGTACACAGTACTCCGATCTAGATCTAACTAATGCTTTATACAGTTTGTCAATCACCTCCTTACTCCTATGTTAAATATTTCTTTTTTTGTATCATACCTAACGTTGCATTTGACTTATTCTATGCTACCTAGACTTGCTCACTCACCCTACCTGTATGCTCTATAATTACCCCTATGTCCCTTTCGTTATCTATCATTCTAGTATTTTTCTCGCCCATTCTGTAATTTTGTTCCATTTTTTACTTCACACCACTCAGAGTACTCCTTATGTATGCCAATCGCTGTCTTCTTCCCGTTAACCAACTTTCAATCCATTCGGCAACCTGCCCATCTATCCCATGTGATTTTAACTTTTTAAATAATCGTTGATGAGGTACTATATCAAAAGCCTTTGTAAAAGCGAGACAAATAACATCCACTGGTTCTCCCTTATCTATGATTTTAGTAATCACCTCCATGCACTCCAAAAGATTTGTTAAGCACCGTCTCCCTCTAGTAAACCCATGCTGATTATTTCTGATTTGATTTAACCTGTCTAGATGCTTTACAATGTTTTCTTTCATTATTGACTCTAACAATTTACAGACTATGCTCGTTAAACTTACTTAATTAGCTGGATCTGATTTCTTTCCTCTTATGAATAAGGGAATCACTCCTGCATCTTTCCAATCTCTTGGAACAATCCATTTTGCAAGTGATTGAGAAAATAATATAGCCAATTGTTTTACTAGTTAGTCTATACTTCAAATAGTATTGATGAATGGATACCATCTTGATCTGTACATTTATCCACTTTTAATCCTTCCAATCTTTTAGAACCATTTCCTCCGTAATACAGAATGATTTTAATCGCACTATATCCATTTGATATTTGAAAATATGTATAGGCTCTGGTATCTTGGAGGAGTCTTCTTTTGTATAGACTGTGCGAAAGTATTGATTTATTAGATTAGCTATCTCCCTATTTTCTCTGCTTATTGTCACTGTACTGTCTATGAGAAAGCCTACCTTGTCTTTAGGTCTTTGTTTATTTCTAACATTAGAAAAGAAGCTTTTACCATCAGTCTTGATCCTATTGGTAAGTTTTTTTCGAAGTCTATTTTTGCTGCTTTATTTAATGTCTGAGCTATGTTTTGCTTGTCCAAATATTTTTAATATATGTCTTTTGATTTACTTGCCTTTATATACTTTGTCCAGGCTTTATTTTAAGCTCTTGTACATTTAGCTACAAATCTAGTAATCCACTTTTTATGATTGGTGTTTACCTCCATACATGGAACATATTCGACATTTAGTTGTTCTAAAAGTGTTTTGAAACACCCTCCCTGTTGTTCAACGGCTGTACCTCTGACAATATATTTCCAGTGTATGTGGATGTCTGTATCTTTCATCTTCTGTACATCTGTCTTAGAGTAGTCGTATGCTCGCGAGTGTATATTTACATACATTGTAAAGGCTCTTATAGGATAACTTTTATGGACAACTGGCAGACAAATAACACTGTCATTCGCTACTGGTAAGTACACAAGCAATTTCAGAGCGGAGGCAGAGGCACTGAGGGCGGCAGTGGAAGAAATGGTGACACACAATAAAAATGAAAGCCATATAGTCCTGCTTACAGATGCTCTCGCCGTAGTCACAGCGCTAAAAAGCCAGAAAAACACTGAGCTTAATGACTTAAGAGCAGCACTCTGCAAACTGTACCAGCAGTCCGCACCAAAAAGGGTAGTGGTACAGTGGGTCCCATCACACTGCAACATTCAAGGCAACGAGGAGGCAGACAGACTGGCAAAAGAAGGTGCAAGACTACCACAAACAGATACTAGTATGACGTACGAAGAGTCAAAACGGCTTGTCAAAGCCAGATTCATGACCAAATGGGAAACCGAACATACTGGTTACACCAAAAACGTTGCCTATTACCAGTTGAACCGAAAAGAGCAGGTCGTTGTCTTCAGACTTCGCACTGGCCACAATAGACTGAGGTACCACCTATTCAACAAATTGAAGATAGGTGGAACCGACGTATGCCCGTGCGGTACTGGCAAAATGACCGCTGAACATCTGCTGCAGAACTGCCCGACATACGAGAATCAGAGAGAGCAGATGTGGCCATCACCAGTGGAACTGCAAGACAAGCTCTATGGCAGTGGCGACAGCCTCAGGATGACCGCCACTTTTTTCGAAAAAATAATGGTTACTGTCTGACTGCGTACGAAGAAGAAAAAGAAGAAGAAATGTATTTACTTGTCTTGGCTTGGCTTCGTTTGTTCTCTATCTCCCGCTACCAAACCCTGACACGGGCCTAAGTAGCAGAACGCAGTCCAGAGAACGGAATGCGTTATGTCGATATTTGCACCTTTCGGTCCAACACATCCGACTTCAGCAAGCATTTTTTGAGTACCGGGTTAGCATGCCCTCTTCGATCCATTCTCCTTAGCCAGTCTGCTCTGTTGCAGCCTGTTTTCTAGAATACTGCGCGGACGTATAGAACGGCCCTGGCAGCTCAAGTTCGCCAACCCTTACGCTATCAGTCAGCTATGGCTCGCTGACCGCTGCAGCTCATGCGCTGCTCACCATCTTGATCCGGTATTTACTTTATTTTGAAGAAATATTATCATGACAATAATAATGGGCATATCGCCGTCGATGAGAATAACCAACATCATCATGTGTCATACAGCGCCCTTAAGTCTGTGGGCGGATGCGTGTATGACAGATTAAGCCAACACCAGCTGGTGATGGTATTCCCTCTACTCTATACTTCCATCTGATCGCTCGTCGACCCTCGCTAACTGCATGCAAGGCTCTTTTTGGCCTCGCCTTTTTCAGGCTAAACGATTTACTGCCAGGATTCACTGAATCGCTGTTATTGACGTCCACGTGATCGCCTTACTGCGCTAAGCTCGCTAAACAGAAGTTTCTTTTGGAACCTTTCACTTGACATTCGAGAAACTTGGCAAGTCTATCTCACTTTAACTTTCTACAAAAGTGTATGAATAGTGTAGTAGTAATGAACAGTGTATGGTTATTTGTGATGTGGTCTTGTAGCCAATTTGGAGTATGTGTCATGTAGAAGTGATTCAACTTCCTGGCGTGTTTGGCGTACACACTCCAGCTCTCTCACCCATAGATCAGGGTTTAGAGACTGGCCGGATGTTTGCCAATCAGATTAGTTGCTGTTTAGCGATATACTTCATTTAAACATTCAATTCTTCTTCGGGCAATATAAGGTAGTACTATTTACTCATGTTTATCTTCTTTTTCTTTCTCTTCTTCTTCTTCTTCTTCTTCTTCTTCTTCTTCTTCTTCTTTCTCTTCTTTTTCGTCTTCTTTTTTTTTCTTTGTCTTCTTCTTATTTTTTCTTTCTCTTCTTCTTCTTTTCTTTTTCTTCTTTTTCTTTCTTTTACTTATTCTTCTTCTACTTCTTCTTTTCTTTTTTCTTCTTCATTCTTTACTTCTTCTTTTTCTTCTTCTTTTCCTTTATTTTCTAGCTCACCGACAATTGTATTAAGTCTACACATAAAGGCCAGTTCTATGAACAAAGTCTACTGTGGTGGGGAGTTCTTCAAGACTATCACAAAAGTGTGAATGTGTGGGTTCGTCTCCGTGGGTCAGTATTCACAACGCAGTTGCTTTAGCATGTTACAGTCTTGACAAAGGAAGGGTTCTGATACTGACACGTAACTGCATACCGAGTAGCGCGGTAGCTGTCAATCACACTGGACAAGCAGAAATGGTAGGACTCGACATAATGACACAAGAAACGAAGATCCGCATCTTCAACCTGTATGGCCCACCCAACAAAGACCTGTCGCTCTCGAGTATGGAAATCAAGGACTCGTGCTGCCTAGATATTCGGACACAGACAACAGAGGTGAAGAAGTGGAAGACTGGGAGATAGACACACATCTCTATCTTTTCAATAGACCGGAGGACAGCCCTATCTTCTATTCTACTCCAGACTTGGCCTTTTCCACGGTGGAAATTCACCACAAAATAGACCGCCAGATGCTCAACCAATTGGCAGGTAGCGACAAAAGGCCAATTAGGCTAGAAATTGATATGGAAGTAGGCCCACAGGAAATAAAAGCGCTCCCACGTTGAAACTATAAACGAGCCGACTGGGACAGATTTGCAATTCTGACAGATCGGCTATGTGAAACCATCAGCACGCGGAATAACAATATGAAACCTATGGTGGAAAGCCTAAGCAAAGCAATAATGCAAGCAGCCACCGAAACCATCCCAAGAGGGGCAAGGAAAAACTATAAGCCATATTGTAATGATGAATAGTAGAAAGGGGAAGACGAAGTCTCAAATGCTAGGAACATGGCACATAGAGAACAATCTATGGACGCAAATATCGCCCTAAATGCTGTCACGGCGAAATACAAAAGAACACTAAACCAAATAACAAGAGACAGCTGGAAAAATAAAACAGAAAGCCTCAATTCAAATAAAGAAGGGAACAAAGTATGGAAGTCAGTCAGAGCCATGAATGACGCAACACCATCAAATAAACAAATTACCATCAAGTAGGGCGACAACATGCTTACTGGAAAAAAAAGCAGCAAACGCCTTCATAGAACGAACATTAAGCCACAGCAAACCACATTGATGTCCCTACAGACAGGCACACATACATTAGTGAAGAACAAAAGAGCCACGACAACATCAATATGGCACAAGAGGAGCACATGATGGCAAAACTAACAATGAATGAAATGGAAGAGGCCATGAGAACTTTAAAGAAAAAGAAATCGCCCGGAAAAGATCGGGTAACATACGAAATGCTGATGGGGTTGGGCCAAACAGCAAAGAGGAAGTTACTATCAGTCCTGAACCAAAGCCGAAAAAGGGGAATTGTACCTCAGACATGGAAAGACGCTGTACTTATACCAGTACAAAAGAAAGGAAAAGATAGAACAGACCCAAATGGATACAGGCCTATCAGTCTACTGAGCTGTGTAGGAAAACTGATGGAACGTATTATAAACACCAGACTGATGTGACATCTGGAAGAAAAACACATACTAATTCCACAGCAAGCAGGCTTTAGACAACACAGACCCACTGAGGACCAGATCACTCTCATAGCCCAGTTAATAGATGATGCTTACCACGAGAAAAAACACACAGTAGCGGTTTGGGTGGATTTAGAGAAGGCATTTGACAAGGTGTGGATAAAGGGACTTAAAGTTAAGCTACAAAGAATTTAAGTTTGTGGGAAAAGGTACAGATGGATCAGCCACTACCTCGAAAACAGAACATCCATAGTTCAAGTACAAGGGCAGATGAGCAAAAAGGTGACACTTGAGCAGGGAGTACCCCAAGGGGGAGTACTGTCACCAACACCTTTCCTGGTGTATATAAACAACATCACAGAGAATCTACCAAAAAGAGTCCACAGCTCCATGTTTGCAGACGATCTGGCTATGTGGGCCTCTGAAAAAAATCTCGCCATAGCAAGCAATCGGATGCAGCAGGCCCTAACATCGTTTGTGGAGTGGGCGAACTCAAGGCTGGTCAAAATAAATGAGGAAAAAACAACATGTACGATATTTTCGCTTTCAAACAAACCCCAGAACACCAATATAAGTCTTAGCGGCAAATATCTACGACCAAACGACAACCCAAACTACCTGGGAGTCACATTTGATCGGTGCATGACATGGAAAAGTCAGATCGAGAGAAACCGAATGAGAGCCAGACAAAGAATGGCAATCATGAGGAAACTTTCTGGCACAAGCTGGGGAACATACGAAACTGTACACTGGAAGAGTGAGACCAATTCTCAATTATGGCATTGCGGCATAGGCGCCAGCAGCAAAAACGAACTTTGATAAAATTATCAAACTTAAAAACTAAGCCATGAGAATTATAACAGGAGGCATGAAGTCAACGCCATATGTAGAACTGGAAACGAATAGAAATCTGCAATCCATGACCGACAGAAGAGACTGCAGAGACCAGCAGCAAGCAGAGAAACTCAGAAGACTGACATACCACTCAATGCATCAGAGACTAAATATATTTGGAAAAGGGAAACTAAAGCGGAGAAACTTTGCAGAAATAGCCAAAGCAAAGTTAAGCAAGGACCCAATGAAGACATTAACACCAAAGCCCATCCCTACTGTACGCAAACCTACCTGGAAGCAGCATATCATTCCGGAGGTGGTAGAACATATACCAGGTATTTGAAACAAGAACAGCCAGACTGAAAAAGAAAGAAGAGACATTACCCTGAGGTACATAACGAAAAATTACCCAAGCATGGACTGGACCCATGCATACACCGACGGGTCTGTATCAAACACAACACAGAACGGAGGGGCAGAGGTATTCCTGAGCCTACCAAATGCTAAAACAATAACACTGTCAGTGGTAACTGGAAATAACTCATGCAATTTCAGAGCGGAGGCAGAGGCACTGAGGGCTGCAGCAGAAGCAATGCTGACAGGCAAAAGAAATGAAAGGCAGATAGTCCTTATTACAGATGCCCTAGACGTAGTCACAGCACTAAAAAGCCAGACAAATTATGAATTAAATGATTTAAGAGCAGTACTCTGTCAACTATACCAGCAGTCCGCACCAAAAAGAGTAGGGGTGCAGTGGGTTACATCCCACTGTATCATCAAAGGCAACGAGGAGGCAGACGGACTGGCAAAAGAAGGTGTAAGACTACCACAACCAGATTCTAGTGTGACCTACGAAGAGTCCAAAAAGCTTATTAGAGCCAGATACATGGCCAAATGGGAAACATAACATACTGGCTACACAAAAAACGATGCTTATTATCAGTTGGACAGAAAAGAGCAGGTCATTGTCTTCAGAATCCGCAAATGCCACAACAGACTGAGATACCACCTTTTTAATAAACTGAAGATAGGTGGCACTGACGAATGCACTTGTGGCACCGGGAAAATGACCGCTGAACATCTGCTGCAAAACTGCCCGACATACGAGGACCAGAGAAAGCAAATGTGGCCATCACCAGTGGCAACACTAGACAAGCTCTATGGCAGTGTCGACAGCCTCAGGGATTACCGCTGCTTTTTTTCGAAAAAATACAGGTTTGAGATTTGACAGCGTACGAAGAAGAAGAAGAAGAAGAAGAAGAAGAAAAAGAAGAAGAAGAAGAAGAAGAAGAAGAATAAACAGCAGTAGTATTCTTCACAACCTGATTCTCAATATGCGTTACAATACTCGACGATATTCCTGCGATTTGCGCCCTCCCCCCCCCCCCCCCCCCGGCCCCTCCCCTCTACAATGGCGGCATTCCCCGGTAGAATAAATTTATTTCTTTATTTCATTTCTCAATTTTGTGCATCGGTTGAAGTTAAAGTGAACTAATCTGCGAGAACTGTTACCGGTAAAAGTGTCACTGGTAAGCTACATAAGCTATACAGTGGTGAATGTTTGGAATGTATTGCCATATGAGGTAATTTTAGGCTGGAACAATAAATGCATTTAAGAATAGATTGGATGCACATAGCTTTTAGAGCTAGGAAATGTAAATGAAACTAGTTGTTTACAGACTCTGCATAGTTTTCTAAGCCAGTATAAAGACGTAGTCTTCTAAACCAGTATAAATATATAGTCTTCTAAAGCAATATAAAGACATAGTCTTCTAAACTAGTATAAAGACATCGTCTTCTAAACCATTATAAAGACACCGTCTTCTAAACCAGTATAAAGAAACAGTCTTCTAAACCAGTAGAAAGACATAATCGTCTAAACCAGTATAAAGAGGTAGTCGTCTCAACCCGTATAAAGACGTTAACTTAGTTACATATTGGACATTAAATGGAGAGTATTTCTCTTTAGCCCAAAAATGAAAGGTGTTCTCGAACATTGACCCCCTTTGAAAAAAAGTCTCCGCACGCTACTGCCGATTAGTGATCATTCTTATTCAGCAAATGATGTTAACTGTAGATACAAATTGTTCCTGTAACTCAACGGTTGTGTCATGTCCTGATGCCCATCGCAGGCCGTGATGGCGACTATGTCAAGACAGGTTTTTGTTAATCGTCTAAGGGAACGTTGTTAGTCATTTGTGTTATATGGTCTCCCTTGTCAAGTGAATGTCACGTACCCCTTCTCGGAATAATGTTTTTAAATTCATAAAATACAATAGCAAAGAACCAGTTATATAGAATTAGTTAACAAAACAAACACAAAAGTACATGTGATATATGTGTCTTTCTTAACAATTTCAATAGAAACACAATGCATTTAAAATAGAAGAAAGCTAATTACATTATTGTTTGAATGAACGTGATGCGTATATATGCAGAACAATCTGCAACCTGAACTAACAAGACTGTCGCCGCTGGGACTGGGAAGCCTTCTTGTTCATTAAAACGGTCCAAATTCATTGGAGGACAAATTGAGAATGATCCACTGCCTCTCTTGAGAGACGCTTGGTCGGAATCACTCTCCGTAACCAAGGCATGCAAAATTACTACAATTTGGACATAACGACGATTGTCCCTGATACGGTATTCTCTGAAGACAAGGCAAACTATAGATGGGCAGGTCACATCTTGAGACAAACCGTGGTCGATGGAGCACAGCAACAGTTGTCTGGTACCCCCAAAGTAAAAAAAAAGAGACCCCGGGGAAAACATCCATTGCGTTGGTCAAGCTCTCCTGCTGTCCGAAACATCCGAGATGTCTTTAGTAGAATGCTTACCAACCACTGGACTTCCGTGACCAAAGGCAAGGTCCGCTGGAAACGGATAGGAAGCCCGCAGCAAGGTTGAGGAATGGGTCACAAAGATCAAGAAATGCTGACAGCGTGAATGCTTGTTGTTTCCCCCTCTCGAAGAGGATTCAACTGTTGTGTTGTAAAAACCACACGTTTGCCATGTTAGACATCTAATCGGTTTCGATTTGTTTTTCTTTTTTGTTACAAATGTCGAAAATCCATATTTGCAGGGATATATTGTTGGAAATGGAATGAAAACTTGCATAGCTCGCTTTACAAGATAAGGCCAGTTTACTAACTGCATTGTAGATAGTCTGTTCACACCAGGACTGTGTCCACGTGCGATCTAGCCCGGTGGGTCTAACAACTAGCGAAAAGTAAAAGTACTTATGAGCGTAAACACAACTCAACGAAGTCCAAAATCTATACCTGAATTTAAAGTACAACCAAGATAACGATCACAGGCAAGGCAAAGACCAAACCTAAAGTTATTTTAGAACAACAGAAGATTGAGAAAGTCACACGCTTTGAGTACCTCAGCTCAGTTATAAGCGCCAATGGCTACGGCAATGCAGAGGTTCAATAAAATGAGAAACTGATGACAGAACATTATTAAAATGAAAATAACTATTCTGTGAACTTGCATTATACCGATGAAGACATACGGATGTGAAACGTGGACCCCCACACAAACACTTAAGAAAAGGATTGCATCTTTTGAACTAAAGGGCTACAGAAAAGTGCTCAAAATACAATGGATAGCAAAAATGAAAAATGCAGATATCCTTAACTTTACTTAACGTCCTTAAACTGGTTTAGAAGACTCTGCAGAATCTGTATACATACAGTTGCATTTTATCACCTTGCTCTAAAAGCTATGCGCATCCAATTTATTCTTAAATGCATTAACTGTCCTTCCCTCCACTACCTCTCATGGCAATGCATTCCAAGCATTCACCACTCTCTAATTAAAAAAATATTTTCTAATATCGAATCTGAACCTCTCTTTAGTTAATGTGTAACTATGCCCTCTTGTTCTAGTTGGCGGCTGTATTTTTTTTTAAAAACTTGTAATAGTCAAATTTGTCCATTCCTCTGATCATCTGATAAACCCGTATTAAGTCACCACGAATTCTTCTCTCTTCTAGACACTGTAGGCCGGTTTTTCCTCATAACTGTAATTATGGAATCCCACTATCAGCGTTGTCGCTCTTTTATGTATTCTTTACAGCATTTTTGTATCCCCTCTATGATAAGGACTCCACGCCTAAACACATAACTCCAATATAGGTCTAACTAATGCTTTATACAGTTTGACTATCACTTCTTTGCTCCTATGTTTAATATTTATTGTTGTCATACTTAACATTGTATTTGCCTTTTTCACTGCTACCTGAACTTGCTCACTCACCTTACTTGATCTAGTATAACTTCTAAGTCCCTTTCCTTATCTATCTTTCTAATATTGTTCTCTCCCATTCTGTAATTATGTTTCATATTGGATCTACCCATGTGGATGACTGTACATTTATCTACATTAAACTCCATTTGCGAACCTACAAACCACTCACGAATTTGATCTAAATCCGATCTCAATATATCAACATCTGCTTGAGATATAGATACAGATATAGTTTAACTATAGATCCTACTTAATATCAAGCAAAATTGGTTAGTAAACAACATCTTGTCTCGAAAGCTAAAATAGTTTTTTCTTCTTCGTTCGTCTTCAGACCTCAACTTCAATGATTTTAACGAAGGCAGCAGTCGACTCAAGGCTATGTACGCTTCCGTACAGCTTCTCGTGGAAGGACACTGGCTGTTGCCAATTGTTACTTCTTTTGTCGGTATACAGCGGACAGGACTGCAAAATATATTATGCCTTCATGGGGGCTGAGCCGAAGGCACAAATGTCTTTAGTGCCAATCTTGAACTTGTTGTATAGATGGCATCTGAGTCTGTTGTGACCCGTGCGTAGCCGGAAAATGATCACCTGGTATCGCCTGGAAAGTTGATGGTAGGCATCGTTTTCTATGTGGCCAGGGTGATCCTATTTTCCATTTTGCTCTGTACGTTGTCCTGATGAATGCTTTAGTTTCATTGTATGTGATTACTGTATCACTCTGCTGCAGCATTCCTGGCTCTCTGGCGAGCCTGTCCGCCTCCCCGTTGCCTGGAATGTCGCAGTGGGCTGGTGTCCATTGGACTGCTTTTTTTTTAAGCACTGGGACGTGCGTTCGAGTGAGTCTGCCAAAGCACCGAGTTTATTTTTGTTCTGGCTCTTAAGGGCCATTACACTGCTATGGCGTCTGTGAAAATGACCACTTGCTTTGCTGTAATATAGTTTGACCACATCAAACGCCATACTGACCTAGAAAGAACGATACAGGAGGGTTTGGTGCTTGGAAAGCGGGGCTGAAGCAGACCGAGGAAAAGATGGACACAAGACATCACCGAGGTCCTGACGATGACAACGATAGAGGCGATACTTCTGGCTAGAGATTGAGTTACAGATCGGCTGTTGTGAAAGTGATTTTCTGCAAATGACATGCAACATGATGATGATGATGATGATGATGATGATGATGATGATAATAATGATGATAATGATGAAAGTGAGCGATTTTTTGTGCTAAGTAATAATGCTTGTCATGTTTTAAAAAAATATATGTAACTTTATTGTTGACGTAGATCTAGGAAATACTATTTTCATTTAAAAACATCATTGCATAATTTCAGAAGTGCCGGTTATGCTAGCAATCAGCTAGAGGTTAGTGATATTTAAGATAATATATGTGGGTAACTGAGACGCTAGTCCGGTCAATCACAACTAATTGCCCAGGACGCTGCGTCAGGGTCAATCACAATGTTGTTCGTCCATCCCGAACCTTTACTTTTTGCACCCAGCCAGTCCATCCAGTCGAGTATTCTGTAAATCCGGGTTGTGGATGGGTGGGAAGATGGGAACTGCATATTCGCAGTCAGTGAAAGCAGAGAAAGTTTGCTTCGCAAGACGGTGATCATGATTGTCAGCAAATCCATGTACCTCATCCGCTTTATTGCTCAGTAAGGTGTCCCGCAACTGACGCAGCATTTTGACTGTAGTTTAGCTTGTCAGCGGACCTACGCTTTCTGCTCTCCCGTCGTCACAGGACTCGACTGTGTTAGTACTGGATACATGAAAAGAGAATGACTTGCGCGATGAATTTCCTTTAAGTGAGAAAGGTTTGCGCAGTTTGTCGACCACATTCTCTCGCTCGAGTCCAACTTTAACCAGTGGCAAGACAAGTCAGGACGACTGGATATGAGCTCAGGTGCAGTGGTTGACCACGGATGCACAAGTGCCTGGCCGTGTTCTGTGCGGTCCACACCGATCAGTACATTTGCATTCCGTTCTCTGGAAACCATTCTGCTACTTAAGCCATATCAGGGCTTGGTGGTGCAAGATTGAGAACGAACGACCCTAAGCCAGCAAGCCATATAATAAAAAAACAGAATGCGATACTGGAGAAAACACTAAAAAGCTATATTTCTTTTTTTTGCCTGGTTTACCGTGGTTACTAAGAGGCAGTATATTGTTCTGTGTTTTATACTTTACAGCCTGGTTAAACCATATTCAGCACGAAATTTAATAGGTGTACGACCCTGTCAGATCATGAATCTGAACACAGACATGTTTTGTTTGTGAGCCATCGAAACTTCGCAACCACGTATGAACACTTCTATAAAAGCTTAACACATGCAATTCAAATTCATATCTTTTCTATCGTTATCGCTGCTTGTTTCAAATCTATCAATAACATGACCTCCCATAGTGTATCCGGGGTCCCTTACTGAGAATGGTAGAATATAACCGCCACAGAATACAGTCACAGTAGGTCAAGGGCAAACAATCTTAAGGTGAGCGATGTATGTTTTTCTCCTGAGTGTCCAAAACATTCATTGCATGTTGAACGCGAGGACTAAGAGTTGTCCATGGATGTGGCAATCTAAAAATGTACAAATTATCGCTACCTTACTGCAAATAACTAGAACAATTATTTCCTGAAAGCTGGTTATAGTAAGTCAAATACAATGATGGACCTGTGCTTCAACAAAAAGAGATGAGAGATCTTGATTTAACTTAACTTAACGTCTTTATACTGGTTTAGAAGACTCTGCAGAGTCTGTACGCAACCAGTTTCATTTACATTTCATTGCTCAATAAGCTATGCGCATTCAATTTATTTTTAAATGCATCAACTGCCTCTGCTTCCATCACTTCCTGTGGAAATGCATTCCAAGCATTCACCCCTCTCTGACTAAAGAAATATTTCCAAATATCCAATGTTGACCTTTCTTTATTTAATTTGAAGCTATGCCTTTTTCTTCTGATTTGATTGATTGAACTCCATGAATGTATTGAAAGGCGTGACTAAAGAGAGTTGTGCATGAGGATAACAACCTCATCATGCAAGTAAACTGTTACATAAACTCCTACTGCAAGATCATGCAAAGCTTTTTGCTGAAGTCATCTTCATGGAGGTTGACTGTATTTGTATTGATGTGCTTCGGCTGGCGCAAAAAATGTCAAGAAAAGAGATATTCCTTGTACGTCTTCAGACCTCGAATTCAATTACTCTAACGAAGGCAGCAGTTGACCTTAGGGTCTGAGCACTTCTGTACAGCTACTCGTGAAGGGACACTAGCTGTTGCCAAATGATACTTCTTGTCGGTATACGATGGGCAGGACTGCAAAATGTGTTCTGATCTCATGGGGGATGTGCCGAGAAGATATATGGCCAGCTAGAGTCGTTGCCTTGTGTTTTAAGTCAAGTCAGGAAATCCTCATACTCAACCATTGTCTTTCGTCTTGATCGTCCACGGCAACGGTTGATGAGTCTCGGACAGCGTGGAGAAAGACGGAGTAGAATCGAAATGTCTCAGCAAGGTAATCCGCGGGAGACTCCATTAGTGGTGAGGTCTTGTATTTCGTATAGTGTAAAGTGCAGAATCTGCAACAAAAGAAATTGTATTTGTAAGATTATGTGTTTACTTTAATCTTAGTCTTAGTAGACCTGTAATTCTACAAGGGAAGATGACCATGTGGAGGTCCCAGCTGTGGTGTGAGCTGGATAAAGTACGGATAAGTATTTCCTGCTTAGCGTGTTAGGCTCGAGCAGCTTATTACTCCGCTGTGTTAAGACAAGTGCCAAGAGCATTGGATAATATATCTGCGAGTTCATCTTAAAAGACTCAACCACTAGACCAACTTTACCCGCAGCCTGTTAGGCTCCATCTTTGCTGCTCTTAACAAACCAACTAAGCATGGCCGGTGTTGTGCCATGTCACACAGTTAGTCGCCTCTTATGACATGCTCTATGTAGGGCAGTGGTGCTATTCTTGTCATTGCCATACCCAAAGATCCAGAATCATTCGAGATGTTTACTGTAGTACGCCGCCCATACAGTGGGTTAGAGGACATATGTTGCTTATACAGAGAATACTTGTTGTTTTTGCTTGTGATTGCACATATCGACAAATGGGCATTGCGCTACTCATATATTAAGCTCGCAATATCACTAGACCTATAAACGAATAATGCGAATCACAATGTAAACATGCAATTCCCTAGTAGTGGATCCAACGGGAAGCTTCGACTGGTTCATTTCTTCTTCTTCTTTTTCGTTCGTCTTCAGACATCAACTTCAATGACTCTAAGGAAGTCATCAGTCGACTCAAGGGTCTCTACGCTTCCGTGCAGCTTCTCGTGGAAGGACACTAGCTGTTGCCAAATGCTACTTATTTTTTCGGTATACTGTGGACATGACTGCAAAATATGTTCTGCCTTCATGGGGGGCTGTGCCGCAGGCACGAAGGTCTGTAGTACCAATCTTGACCTTGTTGTACAGATGACATCTCAGACTGTTGTGACCTGTGCGTAGCCGGAGAATGATCATCTATGTGGCCAAGGTGTCGTTTTTTCCATTTTGCACTGTACGTTGCCCTGATGAATGATTTAGTCTCATTGTATGTAATGTTTGTATCTAACGTAGGTTAGGTTCTTGATTTTGTTCATTAGCGGTATTTTAACCATTCCTATCTATTTTTTATACTCCACAGGGGATAAGAGAGAGACTGGAACATGAGGGAACTACGTTTTGAACTCTCCCAGTTTTACTACTATAATCGCTCAGCAATTTATAAAATGTACAGACCGACACTATGCATTAATGTCTGAAATAGTATCTTACTATCCCCATGTTAACAAACTGACCCTAGGCATTACAGTTCTAATTAGTATCTTACAATCCATATTTTAACAAACTCACCCTAGGCATTACAGTCCTAGCTAGTATCTTACTATGCTACATCGAGTTTTAGTGTGCTATATATAGTATCTTACTATCCACAGAATATCATACCAGCATTACATTTTGATGTCTTGCACAGTATCTACCTAAGCACATGGTAACAGTCTTTTATATAATACCTTAATATATGAATATTAAAATACAGACAATAAACGGTATTGTCCTACAAAGTATCGCACTATCCCCATTAAACAGATGTTCACTGACTCGAAACTTTACATCACTACATTGTAATTTGCTATCTATATATTAACAGACCAATAGCAAGTTGTATTGTTCTTCAAAGCATTGTACAATCCCAAATGGCATCAGACTAACAAAGAGCTATAATGTCTTACACATGATCTTACAATCCACATATTAAGAAACCAACTCTAGATTGAATGCACTGCACAGTATCCACTATCCAGATGTTAGACTTACCCAAAACATTGATGTCCTACATAGTTCCTTACTGCCACCATGTTAACAGGCCAACACAGAGCTTGCATGTCTTACAGAGTATCTTACTATCCACGTGTCAACAGGCCAAGACAGAGCTTTAATGTGCTGCAGAGTATCTTACTATCCACATGTCAACAGGCCAACACAGAGCTTGCATGTCCTACATAGTATTTTAATATGCACATGTCAACAGGCCAACACATAGCTTGAATGTCTTACAGAGTATCTTACTATCCACATGTCAACAGGCCAACACAGAGCTTGAATGTCGTACAGAGTATCTTACTATTCACACGTCAACTGGCCAACACAGAGCTTGAATGCCGTACATAATATATTATTATCCACATGTTAACAGGCAGACACCATGCGTTACTGTTAAAAATAATATCTTACTATCCACGTGTTAACAAACCGACAGTACGTTTTAATATCCTACACAATCTTCTTCTTCTTCAAGAAATTCATGTTGATGTCTGACAGCGTACTTCGAAGAAGACATCTTACTGTACAA
Source organism: Ariolimax columbianus (assembly GCA_036924085.1). Lineage (NCBI taxonomy): Eukaryota > Metazoa > Mollusca > Gastropoda > Stylommatophora > Arionidae > Ariolimax > Ariolimax columbianus. Next base: position 53,340,144 of record JAVGWX010000018.1, read on the forward strand.
CTGTCATCAGCCCGACTCTGAGCTTTGCTATCCTACATGATATTGTACTATCCACATGTTTTAATGTCATTCATAGCATTTTACAGTCTCCATGTCAATAGACCAACACCAAGCTGTAATGTCGTAATATAAAATCTTTCTTTCTAAATATTAGCAGACCTAATATCAAGCTGTAATGTACTACATAAAATCTTACTATCTAAATGTTAACAGACCGATGCTATTCGCGAATATCCTACATATTATCTTACTGTAACCATGGGGACGGTGTGGCCTAGTGGTTAGGTGGCACGGCTCAAAACCCAAAGGTGCTGGGTTCAATCCCAATTCACAGCGCCGTTACCCCGGGGAAGTGAATCCTTAGAAAATGCAAGAGGAAGCAGACCCTTACATAAAATGCATGCTGAAGTTGGATACACTTGGCCGACAGGCGCAAAATAAAAACCACAGTACAATGTACACCACCTTGGAGATTAGAGAAATAAGGCGAACTTAAAAAAAACACACAAAAAACAAACTGTCACCATGTCAACAGAATTACAGTAAGCTTCAGTGTCCTATATATTATCTTAATGTCCTCATATAACTAAACGATTCTGAGATTTAATGCGATACATAGCATCTTACTGTCTACATATTAGCATACTATCTGAGTATCCCAACAGTAACATACACGAACAGTCACCTAACTTTACTTTCCTGCATAGCATCTTACAATCCCTATGTTAACAAGCCTACCTAAAAGCATTAGTGTACTACATAATATCTTACTGACCCCACTTTAACAGATCTAAACTGAGCTTGACGGTCCTATAAAGTATCTCACTGACGCCACTTTAACAGACCAACTCTGATTTTTAATCTCCTACATAGTATCTTAGTATCAGCATGACAAAAGATGAAGGCTAACACTGAGCTTTCAGGTCCTATGTAGTATCTTACTGTCTGTATATTAACACATGGACACCAAGATAATTGTCCTGTAAAGTATCATACTATCCCTATCTTAGCAGGCCGACAACAAGCTGTAATGTCCTACATAGTACATTACTAATTTGCATGTTAATAGCCGAAAAAAGAGCTTTTGGCATAGATGACGTACATAGTATCTAACTATACAACTGTTAGCAGACAGACACTGAGTTTTATTGTCCTATGTAGCATTAAACTGTTTGCATGTTTACAAACCATTCCCATTTGTTAATGTCCTACATGTAATCTTACTGTCCAGAAGTTAACATACTAACACAGAGCTTAAATGACCTACTTTTTATCTTTCTGTCCCAAAGATAGCAGTCTGACACAAATCTTTTATGTCCTACCTATTGTTTTACTATCCACACGTTATAACAGAATGAAAGCAAGCTTCACTTTTCTACATAACATTAAACTATCCACTTCTTAACACACAGACAGTGAACTTTCATGTCCTACTTATTTTCTTTATATCCACATGTTAATATCCATCAACTGAGAAATAATGTTGTATATATTTTCTCACTATCCACATGAAAACAGATCAACCTCATGAATAGGTGTCCTACATAGTATATTTTTTTCCCCCAGGTAAACAGACCAAAACTGAGCAGTAATGTCCTACATAGTATCTTACTCTCCGCTTGTTAACAGACCAACACCGATCTGTAATGTCTTTTATAGTATCTTACTATCCCCAGGTCAAAATACCAACACAGAGCAGTAATGTCCTACATGTCTGCTATTTCTTACTATCCGCGTGTTAACAGAATGACAGCTAGCATTACTTTACCGCATAGTATTGTACTATCCACTTGTTAGCAAACGAACAGTGAGCTTTCATGTCCTACATATTTTCTTAAAATTCAAATGTTAACGCATAACAACCGAGATGTAAAGTTGTATATATTATCTTTCCCATTGATAAAACATCAACACTGAGCTGTAATGTCATACATAATATCTTACTAATCATCATGTTTACAGACCAACACAGAAAACACATGTCCTACACAATGTCTTACAGTTCACATGTATTAACAGACCAACACTGAGAACACGTGTCTTGCACAATATCTTACAGTTCACATGTATTAACATACCAACACTGAGCTTTTCTGTCCTATACAGTGTGTTACCTGCCATTTGTTAACAAACAGACACCAAGAATAAATGTCCTAAACAGCATCCTGCTGTCACCATGTCAATAGACCAACAACGAGCTGTAATGTTCTAAATAAATTTTTACTATCAATACATTAACAAACCCACACTGAGCCTTATCGCCAAAATAAAAGTATCTTCCTTTCCCCCCAAAAAGAGATGCAATAGACTTAATTATTTTATCTGACTATCACAGTGCAAACAGAATGACACAGTGGTTCAATGTCCTTTATATTATCTTGATATTCACAGGACAAAAGAAGTAGACCGACAACAAACTCTACTGTCCCAATTAGTATCTTACTTTCCACCTCTCAACAAACTGACCATGTCCGTTAATGTCGTACATATTATACTACTAATCACACGTTAATAGATCCACACTGTGCTTCAATGCCCTACATTTTATCTTTGAATCCCCATGCCAGAAGAACACTAAGCTTTACTGTTATACATACTATCTTACCATCCACATGTCGACAGACCAGCACCAAGCTTTGATACCCTACATATTATTTTACCACCCACGTGTTAACAGACCAGCACTAATATTTGCTACCCTAAATATTATCTTACCATCCACATGTTAACAGACCAGCACCAAGATTTTATACCCTACATATTATCTTACCCTCCACATGTTAACAGACCAGCACCAAGATTTGATACCCTAAATATTATCTTACAATCCTTTTGATAGCTGACCAATACTAGGATTGGATACCTAACATACTACTTTACTATCCACATAATAACAGATGTAGACCACCATGTAATTTTACAGTCTTAGGTTGTACCTACAATCCATAAATTAACAGACCAACAGCAAAATGTGTATTCTACATAGCTTTTTACTTTCACCGTGTTTTAGTTAAATGAGATACGAAAAGATGCAGAGCTGAGGCAAAAGCTATGGTGCAGCCACTATGTCCTGGTAAAGATTATGGACTGCATCATGATTACTGGCTTGCAGATATAACATGACCAAAGGATCCTGAACGCAAAGAGGAATAAAGAATTTTTGCACGCTAGAGGACTAAAATTGAGTTTTAATTTCTTACATATTATCTCTTTATCTACATATTAACAGATAGACACTAAGATTTAATGGTGTACATATTATCTTACTATCCACATGTTAGGAGCTCGATACTGAGCTTTAATCTCTTACATAAGGTCTTACTATTTACAAATCAACAGATGCAAACCAACTTGGAGATTTACTGTCTTGAAAATATCTTACTATCCACATGTTAGTAGACTAATATTCAGCTTTAATGTCCTACATAGCTTCTCACTATCAACATATTAGCAGATTGACACCAAGTTTTAATCTTCTATATGATATTTTATTATTCACATGTTAGCACACCAACAGCAAGCTTGTTATCAGTCTAATTCAGAGCTTTGATGTCCTACATAGTATCTCACTATCAACATATTAGCAGATTGACACCAAGCTTTAATCTTCTACATAATATTTTACTATTCACATGTTAGCACACCAGCCACAAGCTTGTTAGTAGTCTAACGCAGAGCTTTGATGTCGTACATAGTGTCTCACTATCAACATATTAGCAGATTGACACCAATCTTTAATCTTCTACATCATATTTTACTATTCACATGTTAGCAAACCAACCGCAAACTTGTTAGCAGTCTAATGCAGAGATTTAATGTCCTACATAGTATCTCACTATCAACATACTAACAGATTGACACCAAGCTTTAATCTTTTTCATGATATTTTACTATTCACATGTTAGCACACCAGCCACAAGCTTGTTAGTAGTCTAACGCAGAGCTTTGATGTCGTACATAGTGTCTCACTATCAACATATTAGCAGATTGACACCAATCTTTAATCTTCTAAATGATATTTTACTATTCACATGTTAGTAAACCAACCGCAAACTTGTTAGCAGTCTAATGCAGAGATTTGATGTCCTACATAGTATCTCACTATCAACATATTAGCAGATTGACACCAAGCTTTAATCTTCTACATAATATTTTGCTATTCACATGTTAGCACACCAGCCGCAAGCTTGTTAGTAGTCTAACGCAGAGCTTTGATGTCGTACATAGTGTCTCACTATCAACATATTAGCAGATTGACACCAATCTTTAATCTTCTAAATGATATCTTACTATCCACATGTCAACAGGCCAACACAGAGCTTGAATGTCGTACAGAGTATCTTACTATTCACACGTCAACTGGCCAACACAGAGCTTGAATGCCGTACATAATATCTTATTATCCACATGTTAACAGGCAGACACCATGCGTTACTGTTAAAAATAATATCTTACTATCCACGTGTTAACAAACCGACAGTACGTTTTAATATCCTACACAATCTTCTTCTTCTTCAAGAAATTCATGTTGATGTCTGACAGCGTACTTCGAAGAAGACATCTTACTGTACAACTGTCATCAGCCCGACTCTGAGCTTTGCTATCCTACATGATATTGTACTATCCACATGTTTTAATGTCATTCATAGCATTTTACAGTCTCCATGTCAATAGACCAACACCAAGCTGTAATGTCGTAATATAAAATCTTTCTTTCTAAATATTAGCAGACCTAATATCAAGCTGTAATGTACTACATAAAATCTTACTATCTAAATGTTAACAGACCGATGCTATTCGCGAATATCCTACATATTATCTTACTGTAACCATGGGGACGGTGTGGCCTAGTGGTTAGGTGGCACGGCTCAAAACCCAAAGGTGCTGGGTTCAATCCCAATTCACAGCGCCGTTACCCCGGGGAAGTGAATCCTTAGAAAATGCAAGAGGAAGCAGACCCTTACATAAAATGCATGCTGAAGTTGGATACACTTGGCCGACAGGCGCAAAATAAAAACCACAGTACAATGTACACCACCTTGGAGATTAGAGAAATAAGGCAAACTTAAAAAAAACACACAAAAAACAAACTGTCACCATGTCAACAGAATTACAGTAAGCTTCAGTGTCCTATATATTATCTTAATGTCCTCATATAACTAAACGATTCTGAGATTTAATGCGATACATAGCATCTTACTGTCTACATATTAGCATACTATCTGAGTATCCCAACAGTAACATACACGAACAGTCACCTAACTTTACTTTCCTGCATAGCATCTTACAATCCCTATGTTAACAAGCCTACCTAAAAGCATTAGTGTACTACATAATATCTTACTGACCCCACTTTAACAGATCTAAACTGAGCTTGACGGTCCTATAAAGTATCTCACTGACGCCACTTTAACAGACCAACTCTGATTTTTAATCTCCTACATAGTATCTTAGTATCAGCATGACAAAAGATGAAGGCTAACACTGAGCTTTCAGGTCCTATGTAGTATCTTACTGTCTGTATATTAACACATGGACACCAAGATAATTGTCCTGTAAAGTATCATACTATCCCTATCTTAGCAGGCCGACAACAAGCTGTAATGTCCTACATAGTACATTACTAATTTGCATGTTAATAGCCGAAAAAAGAGCTTTTGGCATAGATGACGTACATAGTATCTAACTATACAACTGTTAGCAGACAGACACTGAGTTTTATTGTCCTATGTAGCATTAAACTGTTTGCATGTTTACAAACCATTCCCATTTGTTAATGTCCTACATGTAATCTTACTGTCCAGAAGTTAACATACTAACACAGAGCTTAAATGACCTACTTTTTATCTTTCTGTCCCAAAGATAGCAGTCTGACACAAATCTTTTATGTCCTACCTATTGTTTTACTATCCACACGTTATAACAGAATGAAAGCAAGCTTCACTTTTCTACATAACATTAAACTATCCACTTCTTAACACACAGACAGTGAACTTTCATGTCCTACTTATTTTCTTTATATCCACATGTTAATATCCATCAACTGAGAAATAATGTTGTATATATTTTCTCACTATCCACATGAAAACAGATCAACCTCATGAATAGGTGTCCTACATAGTATATTTTTTTCCCCCAGGTAAACAGACCAAAACTGAGCAGTAATGTCCTACATAGTATCTTACTCTCCGCTTGTTAACAGACCAACACCGATCTGTAATGTCTTTTATAGTATCTTACTATCCCCAGGTCAAAATACCAACACAGAGCAGTAATGTCCTACATGTCTGCTATTTCTTACTATCCGCGTGTTAACAGAATGACAGCTAGCATTACTTTACCGCATAGTATTGTACTATCCACTTGTTAGCAAACGAACAGTGAGCTTTCATGTCCTACATATTTTCTTAAAATTCAAATGTTAACGCATAACAACCGAGATGTAAAGTTGTATATATTATCTTTCCTATTGATAAAACATCAACACTGAGCTGTAATGTCATACATAATATCTTACTAATCATCATGTTTACAGACCAACACAGAAAACACATGTCCTACACAATGTCTTACAGTTCACATGTATTAACAGACCAACACTGAGAACACGTGTCTTGCACAATATCTTACAGTTCACATGTATTAACATACCAACACTGAGCTTTCCTGTCCTATACAGTGTGTTACCTGCCATTTGTTAACAAACAGACACCAAGAATAAATGTCCTAAACAGCATCCTGCTGTCACCATGTCAATAGACCAACAACGAGCTGTAATGTTCTAAATAAATTTTTACTATCAATACATTAACAAACCCACACTGAGCCTTATCGCCAAAATAAAAGTATCTTCCTTTCCCCCCAAAAAGAGATGCAATAGACTTAATTATTTTATCTGACTATCACAGTGCAAACAGAATGACACAGTGGTTCAATGTCCTTTATATTATCTTGATATTCCCAGGACAAAAGAAGTAGACCGACAACAAACTCTACTGTCCCAATTAGTATCTTACTTTCCACCTCTCAACAAACTGACCATGTCCGTTAATGTCGTACATATTATACTACTAATCACACGTTAATAGATCCAAACTGTGCTTCAATGCCCTACATTTTATCTTTGAATCCCCATGCCAGAAGAACACTAAGCTTTACTGTTATACATACTATCTTACCATCCACATGTCGACAGACCAGCACCAAGCTTTGATACCCTACATATTATTTTACCACCCACATGTTAACAAACCAGCACTAAGATTTGCTACCCTAAATATTATCTTACCATCCACATGTTAACAGACCAGCACCAAGATTTTATACCCTACATATTATCTTACCCTCCACATGTTAACAGACCAGCACCAAGATTTTATACCCTAAATATTATCTTACCCTCCACATGTTAACAGACCAGCACCAAGATTTGATACCCTAAATATTATCTTACAATCCTTTTGATAGCTGACCAATACTAGGATTGGATACCTAACATACTACTTTACTATCCACATAATAACAGTTGTAGACCACCATGTAATTTTACAGTCTTAGGTTGTACCTACAATCCATAAATTAACAGACCAACAGCAAAATGTGTATTCTACATAGCTTTTTACTTTCACCGTGTTTTAGTTAAATGAGATACAAAAAGATGCAGAGCTGAGGCAAAAGCTATGGTGCAGCCACTATGTCCTGGTAAAGATTATGGACTGCATCATGATTACTGGCTTGCAGATATAACATGACCAAAGGATCCTGAACGCAAAGAGGAATAAAGAATTTTTGCACGCTAGAGGACTAAAATTGAGTTTTAATTTCTTACATATTATCTCTTTATCTACATATTAACAGATAGACACTAAGATTTAATGGTGTACATATTATCTTACTATCCACATGTTAGGAGTTCGATACTGAGCTTTAATCTCTTACATAAGGTCTTACTATTTACAAATCAACAGATGCAAACCAACTTGGAGATTTACTGTCTTGAAAATATCTTACTATCCACATGTTAGTAGACTAATATTCAGCTTTAATGTCCTACATAGCTTCTCACTATCAACATATTAGCAGATTGACACCAAGTTTTAATCTTCTATATGATATTTTATTATTCACATGTTAGCACACCAACAGCAAGCTTGTTAGCAGTCTAATTCAGAGCTTTGATGTCCTACATAGTATCTCACTATCAACATATTAGCAGATTGACACCAAGCTTTAATCTTCTACATAATATTTTACTATTCACATGTTAGCACACCAGCCACAAGCTTGTTAGTAGTCTAACGCAGAGCTTTGATGTCGTACATAGTGTCTCACTATCAACATATTAGCAGATTGACACCAATCTTTAATCTTCTAAATGATATTTTACTATTCACATGTTAGCAAACCAACCGCAAACTTGTTAGCAGTCTAATGCAGAGATTTGATGTCCTACATAGTATCTCACTATCAACATATTAGCAGATTGACACCAAGCTTTAATCTTCTACATAATATTTTGCTATTCACATGTTAGCACACCAGCCGCAAGCTTGTTAGTAGTCTAACGCAGAGCTTTGATGTCGTACATAGTGTCTCACTATCAACATATTAGCAGATTGACACCAATCTTTAATCTTCTAAATGATATTTTACTATTCACATGTTAGCAAACCAACCGCAAACTTGTTAGCAGTCTAATGCAGAGATGTGATGTCCTACATAGTATCTCACTATCAACATATTAACAGATTGACACCAAGCTTTAATCTTCTTTATGATATTTTACTATTCACATGTTAGCACACCAACCGCAAGCTTGTTAGCAGTCTAACGCAGAGCTTTAATGTCCTAAATAGTTTCTCACTATCAACATATTAACAGACTGACACCAAGTTTTAATCTTCTACACAGTATCTTGATATCCACATGTTAACAAACACACATCAATATTAACGTTTGTACATATAATCTTACTGTCCACATGTTAACCACAATAGCATTATCAACTCTCAAACCATTCGACGGTTTGCAAAGACTGGCCTTTTCAAACAAGCTAAACACCTACTGTGTATGTATTTGCTTAATGGATGAATCAACAACAACAGAACCAGACAAAGGTGTTTTGCTATCAATTTTAGAGCTGTATTTATAATGCCAGTAGGAACAGTACGTAATAAGTAGTTTTGGAAATCTGTCAATACTGTAGGGCTTTACACAGTTGTACACACACGCAAACACAAACGTAAAGAAATTTGTGCATTCGTACAAAAATGTATGTTTAAAATAATAAGATATGTATTACTACCATGCTTTCAATTTGGTGTATGTTAATATTGTCAGTATTCGAATATATCATAAATACATAGAGTGACAGCAAAGAGCAATTTTATCAATACCTGGGCTTTAGGAATGTGTACTTTAATATCTGTTTGTTTACATTTGTTAATATGGCAACTTATGGGTCTTATGAAATAAAGAAATAAACAAGAAATAAACACACACTGGAATAAGGTTCAATTTAATGTTTACGTATTTCTTATGCCACATTATGAATATTATGTCTACATATATTCAGCAAGCAGTAAACGTGCAAGATTCCATATGGCTAGTGTTATTAAAATGATGGTAATGGGTATCCTGTTCTAAAAAAATGTACAGTTTAAAATGTGGATATGTACAATGAGATTAACAATCTATAGATGATATGTTAGAGAAATTTATAACATAGAAGTCTACATACATTTGCTTACATATGCTTAAATCCAAGCTTGAACAATTGAAAAGTAGCACACACGGAATATAAGCACGCTTAACCATAAACAACTTTCAGCACAGTATCTTCGATTAGCTAGATAACAGTTTCACGGCCTAGTAGTGAACTGTATTTACACGGACAATGATTACTTCGTCATAAGGGCAATGTATTCAAAAGAAAGGGATGTAATAAATGCACTACAATAATATAAATCATTTAATAATTACATGAAAATAAAGCAAATATTTAGAATAGTTAAGGTTGCGTTAAATGGAGCATACAATACGAAATTTACCTTTCGGAAATTTCTAACATTTATTTGCATTTTATGAATATTATTAAATTCATTTTAAAAACAATATGCGAGTCGCTGTCACCACAACAGAGCTAACTTAAACAGGCATCAGCATATATGCTAACTCTAACCTTACTATTAACAGCTACAGGAGCAGCCAGTGTTGTCTTCTGCCAGTTACTTGTCTAGTTCGCTCCATGACTTCGACGCCGGTCAAGGTCCAAGGTTCAGCTCTTGTGATAAGCACGGCTTTGCTGTCACAATCGTCGCCGACGAGCGCCTGGGGTCGCGAGCTGTTCCTCCCCATATGTCGTGCACGAGGACGACAACAAGCGTGAGAAATTTGGTCGGGTGGATAATTAACACCTATCGCCTTCAGTGTACAGATGCCAATGTATACGTCCATGTGGTTCTGGTGTAGGGCCATAGCTCACTCGTTCTAAGGTTTGTAACCTGGATAAAGAGGGGAGACGCCCAAGCCAGAACCTCTCACGCAAATTTTTTATGATGGGATAACTCTTAATTATATATTTTGTTGTATTTGTTTGGCTATGTCCCTTGCTATGTTTAAAGAAACACTGGATGTCAACAACATCGGCGACGAAGATGGCATACGACATAAAACTACACCCCCTTCTACGCCTTCTAACGACACAATTTGATAGAAGATGATGATGATGATAATCATGACAATAATCATGACAATAATAATAAAAAAACATTGGTCATTGACCTACAATAGAACAATTAGATAGATGTTTAAGCATACAACCATGAAGGAATGATTATTCCGTGAGATAAGCAGAAGAAAAAGTGTGATTCCCATTTAGACATGTTATTAGAGGAAACATAAGACCACACTATATGTACATGTAGAGCGTAGGATACAACGTTGGTAGAGTGGCTGCTTCTTTCCGGCTGCTACTTGTTCCAGCCAACCCAGCTGTAAGCGAGTACCAGATTTACTGTCAGGAGAAATGATAGAGGAACAGGAATTGGTTTTCACAAAACCTGAAGTTTTTGGTTTGATTAGAGTTTCAATTTCTGGATTCTGTGACGAAGACTTGCCCTTTTCTACCACAGACCGTTGTCCTTTGTGCGGTATCATGTCGTATTGACCAGTTCATGGATTCGTGTGTGTATCAGAACAATGAAGATTCTAATACCTCATCCCTGGCGGTAATAAAATAAATGTATATATCAGTGATATTGTAAGCCAAGACATCGAGGAAGGGAACTGGCTACCCCCATCTGATAAAAGCTAAAACCTCTTATAGAGAAATTTATACCACAGCATCCCCGACTACAGTATATTTGTATTACTTGATGTATCCATGAATGTAAACAGCAAGTTGGCTGTGTTTGTATTCTGACATTTTTTCCGTGACATAATCAACAGTTTGTTGGGTGGATTGTCGCTACGGATGGCACGTTCTAAATGCATGTTTTTGCTCGTGAGCTTCAATCCCTTCTGTATTTTGTGTTGGCCTTTAACTGGTAGTGGGCGGGGTACATTGGAATGTCTTATATGATCACATCAGTTCATATTTGTCACACATTAGTTGGTAGTCAGCATTGATTGCTGAGAGTACAGAGAAACACGAAGACCAAAGTAGAGAGAGAGAGAAAGAGAGAGAGAGAAAGAGAGAGAGGATGAACAACATAAATATGTATATTGTTAGATGACTGTTAATTTGTGCAGGTGTTAAAATCAATTCGACGTAAATCTTCTTCTTCCTACGCTGTCAGACGTCAACTTGAATTTGTTCGAAGAAGGCAGTTGTCATTTTGAGGCTATCGACACTGCCATAGAGCTTGTCTAGTGTTGCCACTGGTGATGGCCACATGTGCTTTCCTTGGTTCTCGTATGTCAGGCAATTTTGCAGCAGATGTTCCGCGGTCATTTTCTCTGTACCACAGGTGCATTCGTCAGTACCACCTTTCTTCAGTTTATTGAACAGATGGTACCTCAGTCTGTTGTGGCCTGTGCGGAGTGTGAAGACCACGACCTGCTCTCTTCTGTTCAACTGGTAGTAGGCATAATTTTTTGTGTAGCCAGTATGCTCTATTTCCCATTTGGCCATGTATCTAGCCCTAATAAACCTTTTGAACTCTTCGTAGGTCACACTAGAATCTGGCTGTGGTAACCTTGCACCTTCTTTAGCTAGTCTGTCTGCCTCCTCGCCCACTACTCCAGCGATGTTAGGGCCTGCTGCATCCGATTGTTTGCTATGGTGAGATTTTCTTCAGTGGTCTACAAAGCCAGATCGTCTGCAAACATGGAGCTGTGGACTCTTCTTAATACATTCTCTATTATGTTGTTTATATACACCAGAAAAAAGTGTGGGTGACAGTACTCCCCCTTGGGGTACTATGTGCTCCAGTGTCACATTTTTGCTCATCTTCCCTTGTACTTGAACTCTGGCTGTTCTGTTTTCGAGATAGTGGCTGATCAATCTGTACATTTTTCCAGATACTTCACTTCTTTATAGCTTGACTTTAAGTACATCTTTCCCCATCTTGTCAAATGCCTTCTCTAGATCCAGCCAAACCGCTACTGTATGCTTTTTCTCCTGGTAAGCATCCTCTATTTTCTGCGCTCTGAGAGTGATCTGATCCTCAGTGGATCTGTGTTTTCTAAATCCTGCCTTTCTGTGGAATGAATATGTGTTTTTCTTCCAGGTGCCACATCAGTCTGATGTTTATCATACGCTCCATCAGTTTACCTACACAGCTCAGTAGACTGATAGGCCTGTATCAAATTTGGATCTGTTATATCTTTTTCTATCTTTGGTACTGGTATTCGATGTAAATGATTTTAACATGAACAGGAAAAGGTAATCCTTTCGCAATCATTGATGTCGAGGTTGAAGTGTTAGAGACTTCACTGTACTAGGCCTCATCTTTTTATGAGGTGGGGTGGCCAACTCACGTAGTCGCCACATTTCCTTCAATGACACTTAGCGACGTACAGGTTTAGTTATTAATGAGAATATCATTTGACAGAGTTGAGAGTAAGTAAACACGATTAGAAATGTGAATCAGTTTCTACAGCTTTATGAAAATGGTTAGAGTTAGTGTGTGACTTTATCTATGCCGAGATAGCATTTCTTGAAATCATTCCTCCTGCATAGTTTATAAGAATGAAATAGCCGATATCCTGACTTCAAAAGCCATAACAGCATGTTGTTGTTATTGTTGTTTTATTTATTGTTGTTGTAGAATGCCCGTAATATGTAAGATTAATTTTGTGTGCGTCCTGTAAAAGACCTTAAGTGGCCGGCTGCAACAGGATGTGAGAATAGCCTTGAGAGTTTGAAAGATTAGTTGGCAGGGACATAAACTTAAACATAAAGATACACTTAAGTACCTAGGAATTACAATGGATCGCACATTGTCCTACAAAGAACACTGTGAATCGGTGAAACAAAAAGTTAGCACAATCATAAAACGTACTGAGTATGCTAACAAATACGGCATAACTTAACCGAACATAACGTTTTTATATTGGTTTAGAAAACTCATCAGTCTGTAGACAACCAGTCCCATTTGCATTACCCTGCTCTAATAACTATGTACATCCTATTTATTCTTAAATGCATTAACTGTCTCTGCCTCCACTATTTCCTGGGGCAAAGCATTCCAAGCATTCACCACTGTCTGAATGAAAAAAAAATGTTCTGTGTCCAATTTAAACCTTTCGTTAGTTAATTTGTATCTGTGCCCTCTTGTTCTCGTTGGTGGTTGTATTTTGAAAAACTTGTTATAGTCTAATTTAACTTTTCCTGTGATTATCTTATCAACTTAGATTAAGTCACGTTTAATTCTTCTTTTTTCTTAACACTAACGGCCGGTTTTTCTGAATCTTTCCTCGTAACTGTAATTCTGTAATCCCACTATCAGTTTTGTCGCTATTCTTTGTATCCTTTCCAGCATATTTATAGCTCTTCTACGATAAGGACTCCACACCTGTACACAGTACTCCGATCTAGATCTAACTAATGCTTTATACAGTTTGTCAATCACCTCCTTACTCCTATGTTAAATATTTCTTTTTTTGTATCATACCTAACGTTGCATTTGACTCATTCTATGCTACCTAGACTTGCTCACTCACCCTACCTGTATGCTCTATAATTACCCCTATGTCCCTTTCGTTATCTATCATTCTAGTATTTTTCTCGCCCATTCTGTAATTTTGTTCCATTTTTTACTTCACACCACTCAGAGTACTCCTTATGTATGCCAATCGCTGTCTTCTTCCCGTTAACCAACTTTCAATCCATTCGGCAACCTGCCCATCTATCCCATGTGATTTTAACTTTTTAAATAATCGTTGATGAGGTACTATATCAAAAGCCTTTGTAAAAGCGAGACAAATAACATCCACTGGTTCTCCCTTATCTATGATTTTAGTAATCACCTCCATGCACTCCAAAAGATTTGTTAAGCACCGTCTCCCTCTAGTAAACCCATGCTGATTATTTCTGATTTGATTTAACCTGTCTAGATGCTTTACAATGTTTTCTTTCATTATTGACTCTAACAATTTACAGACTATGCTCGTTAAACTTACTTAATTAGCTGGATCTGATTTCTTTCCTCTTATGAATAAGGGAATCACTCCTGCATCTTTCCAATCTCTTGGAACAATCCATTTTGCAAGTGATTGAGAAAATAATATAGCCAATTGTTTTACTAGTTAGTCTATACTTCAAATAGTATTGATGAATGGATACCATCTTGATCTGTACATTTATCCACTTTTAATCCTTCCAATCTTTTAGAACCATTTCCTCCGTAATACAGAATGATTTTAATCGGACTATATCCATTTGATATTTGAAAATATGTATAGGCTCTGGTATCTTGGAGGAGTCTTCTTTTGTATAGACTGTGCGAAAGTATTGATTTATTAGATTAGCTATCTCCCTATTTTCTCTGCTTATTGTCACTGTACTGTCTATGAGAAAGCCTACCTTGTCTTTAGGTCTTTGTTTATTTCTAACATTAGAAAAGAAGTTTTTACCATCAGTCTTGATCCTATTAGTAAGTTTTTTTCGAAGTCTATTTTTGCTGCTTTATTTAATGTCTGAGCTATGTTTTGCTTGTCCAAATATTTGTAATATATGTCTTTTGATTTACTTGCCTTTATATACTTTGTCCAGGCTTTATTTTAAGCTCTTGTACATTTAGCTACAAATCTAGTAATCCACTTTTTATGATTGGTGTTTACCTCCATACATGGAACATATTCGACATTTAGTTGTTCTAAAAGTGTTTTGAAACACCCTCCCTGTTGTTCAACGGCTGTACCTCTGACAATATATTTCCAGTGTATGTGGATGTCTGTATCTTTCATCTTCTGTACATCTGTCTTAGAGTAGTCGTATGCTCGCGAGTGTATATTTACATACATTGTAAAGGCTCTTATAGGATATCTTTTATGGACAACTGGCAGACAAATAACACTGTCATTCGCTACTGGTAAGTACACAAGCAATTTCAGAGCGGAGGCAGAGGCACTGAGGGCGGCAGTGAAAGAAATGGTGACACACAATAAAAATGAAAGCCATATAATCCTGCTTACAGATGCTCTCGCCGTAGTCACAGCGCTAAAAAGCCAGAAAAACACTGAGCTTAATGACTTAAGAGCAGCACTCTGCAAACTGTACCAGCAGTCCGCACCAAAAAGGGTAGTGGTACAGTGGGTCCCATCACACTGCAACATTCAAGGCAACGAGGAGGCAGACAGACTGGCAAAAAAAGGTGCAAGACTACCACAAACAGATACTAGTATGACGTACGAAGAGTCAAAACGGCTTGTCAAAGCCAGATTCATGACCAAATGGGAAACCGAACATACTGGTTACACCAAAAACGTTGCCTATTACCAGTTGAACCGAAAAGAGCAGGTCGTTGTCTTCAGACTTCGCACTGGCCACAATAGCCTGAGGTACCACCTATTCAACAAATTGAAGATAGGTGGAACCGACGTATGCCCGTGCGGTACTCGCAAAATGACCGCTGAACATCTGCTGCAGAACTGCTCGACATACGAGAATCAGAGATAGCAGATGTGGCCATCACCAGTGGAACTACAAGACAAGCTCTATGGCAGTGGCGACAGCCTCAGGATGACCGCCACTTTTTTCGAAAAAATAATGGTTACTGTCTGACTGCGTACGAAGAAGAAAAAGAAGAAGAAATGTATTTACTTGTCTTGGCTTGGCTTCGTTTGTTCTCTATCTCCCGCTACCAAACCCTGACACGGGCCTAAGTAGCAGAACGCAGTCCAGAGAATGGAATGCGTTATGTCAATATTTGCACCTTTCGGTCCAACACATCCGACTTCAGCAAGCATTTTTTGAGTACCGGGTTAGCATTCCCTCTTCGATCCATTCTCCTTAGCCAGTCTGCTCTGTTGCAGCCTGTTTTCTAGAATACTGCGCGGACGTGTAGAACGGCCCTGGCAGCTCCAGTTCGCTAGCCCTTACGCTATCAGTCAGCTATGGCTCGCTGACCGCTGCAGCTCATGCGCTGCTCACCATCTTGATCCGGTATTTACTTTATTTTGAAGAAATATTATCATGACAATAATAATGGGCCTATCGCCTTTGATGAGAATAACCAACATCATCATGTGTCATACAGCGCCCTTAAGTCTGTGGGCGGATGCGTGTATGACAGATTAAGCCAACACCAGCTGGTGCTGGTTTTCCCTCTACTCTATACTTCCATCTGATCGCCCGTCGACCCTCGCTAACTGCATGCAAGGCTCTTTTTGGCCTCGCCTTTTTCAGGCTAAACGATTTACTGCCAGGATTCACTGAATCGCTGTTATTGACGTCCACGTGATCGCCTTACTGCGCTAAGCTCGCTAAACAGAAGTTTCTTTTGGAACCTTTCACTTGACATTCGAGAAACTTGGCAAGTCTATCTCACTTTAACTTTCTACAAAAGTGTATGAATAGTGTAGTAGTAATGAACAGTGTATGGTTATTTGTGATGTGGTCTTGTAGCCAATTTGGAGTATGTGTCATGTAGAAGTGATTCAACTTCCTGGCGTGTTTGGCGTACACACTCCAGCTCTCTCACCCATAGATCAGGGTTTAGAGACTGGCCGGATGTTTGCCAATCAGATTAGTTGCTGTTTAGCGATATACTTCATTTAAACATTCAATTCTTCTTCGGGCAATATCAGGTAGTACTATTTACTCATGTCTATCTTCTTTTTCTTTCTCTTCTTCTTCTTCTTCTTCTTCTTCTTTCTCTTCTTTTTCGTCTTCTTTTTTTTTCTTTGTCTTCTTCTTATTTTTTCTTTCTCTTCTTCTTCTTTTCTTTTTCTTCTTTTTCTTTCTTTTACTTATTCTTCTTCTACTTCTTTATTTCTTTTTTCTTCTTCATTCTTTACTTCTTCTTTTTCTTCTTCTTTTCCTTCTTTTTCTAGCTCACCGACAATTGTATTAAGTCTACACATAAAGGCCAGTTCTATGAACAAAGTCTAATGTGGTGGGGAGTTCTTCAAGACTATCACAAAAGTGTGAATGTGTGGGTTCGTCTCCGTGGGTCAGTATTCACAACGCAGTTGCTTTAGCATGTTACAGTCTTGACAAAGGAAGGGTTCTGATACTGACACGTAACTGCATACCGAGTAGCGCGGTAGCTGTCAATCACACTGGACAAGCAGAAATGGTAGGACTCGAAATAATGACACAAGAAACGAAGATCCGCATCTTCAACCTGTATGGCCCACCCAACAAAGACCTGTCGCTCTCGAGTATGGAAATCAAGGACTCGTGCTGCCTAGATATTCGGACACAGACAACAGAAGTGAAGAAGTGGAAGACTGAGAGATAGACACACATCTCTATCTTTTCAATAGACCGGAGGACAGCCCTATCTTCTATTCTACTCCAGACTTGGCCTTTTCCACGGTGGAAATTCACCACAAAATAGACCGCCAGATGCTCAACCAATTGGCAGGTAGCGACAAAAGGCCAATTAGGCTAGAAATTGATATGGAAGTAGGCCCACAGGAAATAAAAGCGCTCCCACGTTGAAACTATAAACGAGCCGACTGGGACAGATTTGCAATTCTGACAGATCGGCTATGTGAAACCATCAGCACGCGGAATAACAATATGAAACCTATGGTGGAAAGCCTAAGCAAAGCAATAATGCAAGCAGCCACCGAAACCATCCCAAGAGGGGCAAGGAAAAACTATAAGCCATATTGTAATGATGAATAGTAGAAAGGGGAAGACGAAGTCTCAAATGCTAGGAACATGGCACATAGAGAACAATCTATGGACGCAAATATCGCCCTAAATGCTGTCACGGCGAAATACAAAAGAACACTAAACCAAATAACAAGAGACAGCTGGAAAAATAAAACAGAAAGCCTCAATTCAAATAAAGAAGGGAACAAAGTATGGAAGTCAGTCAGAGCCATGAATGACGCAACACCATCAAATAAACAAATTACCATCAAGTAGGGCGACAACATGCTTACTGGAAAAAAAAGCAGCAAACGCCTTCATAGAACGAACATTAAGCCAGAGCAAACCACATTGATGTCCCTACAGACAGGCACACAGACATTAGTGAAGAACAAAAGAGCCACGACAACATCAATATGGCACAAGAGGAGCACATGATGGCAAAACTAACAATGAATGAAATGGAAGAGGCCATGAGAACTTTAAAGAAAAAGAAATCGCCCGGAAAAGATCAGGTAACATACGAAATGCTGATGGGGTTGGGCCAAACAGCAAAGAGGAAGTTACTATCAGTCCTGAACTAAAGCCGAAAAAGGGGAATTGTACCTCAGACATGGAAAGACGCTGTACTTATACCAGTACAAAAGAAAGGAAAAGATAGAACAGACCCAAATGGATACAGGCCTATCAGTCTACTGAGCTGTGTAGGAAAACTGATGGAACGTATTATAAACACCAGACTGATGTGACATCTGGAAGAAAAACACATACTAATTCCACAGCAAGCAGGCTTTAGACAACACAGACCCACTGAGGACCAGATCACTCTCATAGCCCAGTTAATAGATGATGCTTACCACGAGAAAAAACACACAGTAGCGGTTTGGGTGGATTTAGAGAAGGCATTTGACAAGGTGTGGATAAAGGGACTTAAAGTTAAGCTACGAAGAATTTAAGTTTGTGGGAAAAGGTACAGATGGATCAGCCACTACCTCGAAAACAGAACATCCATAGTTCAAGTACAAGGGCAGATGAGCAAAAAGGTGACACTTGAGCAGGGAGTACCCCAAGGGGGAGTACTGTCACCAACACCTTTCCTGGTGTATATAAACAACATCACAGAGAATCTACCAAAAAGAGTCCACAGCTCCATGTTTGCAGACGATCTGGCTATGTGGGCCTCTGAAAAAAATCTCGCCATAGCAAGCAATCGGATGCAGCAGGCCCTAACATCGTTTGTGGAGTGGGCGAACTCATGGCTGGTCAAAATAAATGAGGAAAAAACAACATGTACGATATTTTCGCTTTCAAACAAACCCAGAACACCAATATAAGTCTTAGCGGCAAATATCTACGACCAAACGACAACCCAAACTACCTGGGAGTCACATTTGATCGGTGCATGACATGGAAAAGTCAGATCGAGAGAAACCGAATGAGAGCCAGACAAAGAATGGCAATCATGAGGAAACTTTCTGGCACAAGCTGGGGAACATACGAAACTGTACACTGGAAGAGTGAGACCAATTCTCAATTATGGCATTGCGGCATAGGCGCCAGCAGCAAAAACGAACTTTGATAAAATTATCAAACTTAAAAACTAAGCCATGAGAATTATAACAGGAGGCATGAAGTCAACGCCATATGTAGAACTGGAAACGAATAGAAATATGCAATCCATGACCGACAGAAGAGACTGCAGAGACCAGCAGCAAGCAGAGAAACTCAGAAGACTGACATACCACTCAATGCATCAGAGACTAAATATATTTGGAAAAGGGAAACTAAAGCGGAGAAACTTTGCAGAAATAGCCAAAGCAAAGTTAAGCAAGGACCCAATGAAGACATTAACACCAAAGCCCATCCCTACTGTACGCAAACCTACCTGGAAGCAGCATATCATTCCGGAGGTGGTAGATCATATACCAGGTATTTGAAACAAGAACAGCCAGACTGAAAAAGAAAGAAGAGACATTACCCTGAGGTACATAACGAAAAATTACCCAAGCATGGACTGGACCCATGCATACACCGACGGGTCTGTATCAAACACAACACAGAACGGAGGGGCAGAGGTATTCCTGAGCCTACCAAATGCTAAAAAAATAACACTGTCAGTGGTAACTGGAAATAACTCATGCAATTTCAGAGCGGAGGCAGAGGCACTGAGGGCTGCAGCAGAAGCAATGCTGACAGGCAAAAGAAATGAAAGGCAGATAGTCCTTATTACAGATGCCCTAGACGTAGTCACAGCACTAAAAAGCCAGACAAATTATGAATTAAATGATTTAAGAGCAGTACTCTGTCAACTATACCAGCAGTCCGCACCAAAAAGAGTAGGGGTGCAGTGGGTTACATCCCACTGTATCATCAAAGGCAACGAGGAGGCAGACGGACTGGCAAAAGAAGGTGTAAGACTACCACAACCAGATTCTAGTGTGACCTACGAAGAGTCCAAAAAGCTTATTAGAGCCAGATACATGGCCAAATTGGAAACATAACATACTGGCTACACAAAAAACGATGCTTATTATCAGTTGGACAGAAAAGAGCAGGTCATTGTCTTCAGAATCCGCAAATGCCACAACAGACTGAGATACCACCTTTTTAATAAACTGAAGATAGGTGGCACTGACGAATGCACTTGTGGCACCGGGAAAATGACCGCTGAACATATGCTGCAAAACTGCCCGACATACGAGGACCAGAGAAAGCAAATGTGGCCATCACCAGTGGCAACACTAGACAAGCTCTATGGCAGTGTCGACAGCCTCAGGGATTACCGCTGCTTTTTTTCGAAAAAATACAGGTTGACGTTTGACAGCGTACGAAGAAGAAGAAGAAGAAGAAGAAAAAGAAGAAGAAGAAGAAGAAGAAGAAGAAGAATAAACAGCAGTAGTATTCTTCACAACCTGATTCTCAATATGCGTTACAATACTCGACGATATTCCTGCGATTTGCGCCCTCCCCCCCCCCCCCCCCCGGCCCCTCCCCTCTACAATGGCGGCATTCCCCGGTAGAATAAATGTATTTCTTTATTTCATTTCTCAATTTTGTGCATCGGTTGAAGTTAAAGTGAACTAAACTGCGAGAACTGTTACCGGTAAAAGTGTCACTGGTAAGCTACATAAGCTATACAGTGGTGAATGTTTGGAATGTATTGCCATATGAGGTAATTTTAGGCTGGAACAATAAATGCATTTAAGAATAGATTGGATGCACATAGCTTTTAGAGCTAGGAAATGTAAATGAAACTAGTTGTTTACAGACTCTGCATAGTTTTCTAAGCCAGTATAAAGACGTAGTCTTCTAAACCAGTATAAAGATATAGTCTTCTAAAGCAATATAAAGACATAGTCTTCTAAACTAGTATAAAGACATCGTCTTCTAAACCATTATAAAGACACCGTCTTCTAAACCAGTATAAAGAAACAGTCTTCTAAACCAGTAGAAAGACATAATCGTCTAAACCAGTATAAAGAGGTAGTCGTCTCAACCCGTATAAAGACGTTAACTTAGTTACATATTGGACATTAAATGGAGAGTATTTCTCTTTAGCCCAAAAATGAAAGGTGTTCTCGAACATTGACCCCCTTTGAAAAAAAGTCTCCGCACGCTACTGCCGATTAGTGATCATTCTTATTCAGCAAATGATGTTAACTGTAGATACAAATTGTTCCTGTAACTCAACGGTTGTGTCATGTCCTGATGCCCATCGCAGGCCGTGATGGCGACTATGTCAAGACAGGTTTTTGTTAATCGTCTAAGGGAACGTTGTTAGTCATTTGTGTTCTATGGTCTCCCTTGTCAAGTGAATGTCACGTACCCCTTCTCGGAATAATGTTTTTAAATTCATAAAATACAATAGCAAAGAACCAGTTATATAGAAATAGTTAACAAAACAAACACAAAAGTACATGTGATATATGTGTCTTTCTTAACAATTTCAATAGAAACACAATGCATTTAAAATAGAAGAAAGCTAATTACATTATTGTTTGAATGAACGTGATGCGTATATATATGCAGAACAATCTGCAACCTGAACTAACAAGACTGTCGCCGCTGGGACTGGGAAGCCTTCTTGTTCATTAAAACGGTCCAAATTCATTGGAGGACAAATTGAGAATGATCCACTGCCTCTCTTGAGAGACGCTTGGTCGGAATCACTCTCCGTAACCAAGGCATGCAAAATTACTACAATTTGGACATAACGACGATTGTCCCTGATACGGTATTCTCTGAAGACAAGGCAAACTATAGATGGGCAGGTCACATCTTGAGACAAACCGTGGTCGATGGAGCACAGCAACAGTTGTCTGGTACCCCCAAAGTAAAAAAAAAGAGACCCCGGGGAAAACATCCATTGCGTTCGTCAAGCTCTCCTGCTGTCTGAAACATCCGAGATGTCTTTAGTAGAATGCTTACCAACCACTGGACTTCCGTGACCAAAGGCAAGGTCCGCTGGAAACGGATAGGAAGCCCGCAGCAAGGTTGAGGAATGGGTCACAAAGATCAAGAAATGCTGACAGCGTGAATGCTTGTTGTTTCCCCCTCTCGAAGAGGATTCAACTGTTGTGTTGTAAAAACCACACGTTTGCCATGTTAGACATCTAATCGGTTTCGATTTGTTTTTCTTTTTTGTTACAAATGTCGAAAATCCATATTTGCAGGGATATATTGTTGGAAATGGAATGAAAACTTGCATAGCTCGCTTTACAAGATAAGGCCAGTTTACTAACTGCATTGTAGATAGTCTGTTCACACCAGGACTGTGTCCACGTGCGATCTAGCCCGGTGGGTCTAACAACTAGCGAAAAGTAAAAGTACTTATGAGCGTAAACACAACTCAACGAAGTCCAAAATCTATACCTGAATTTAAAGTACAACCAAGATAACGATCACAGGCAAGGCAAAGACCAAACCTAAAGTTATTTTAGAACAACAGAAGATTGAGAAAGTCACACGCTTTGAGTACCTCAGCTCAGTTATAAGCGCCAATGGCTACGGCAATGCAGAGGTTCAATAAAATGAGAAACTGATGACAGAACATTATTAAAATGAAAATAACTATTCTGTGAACTTGCATTATACCGATGAAGACATACGGATGTGAAACGTGGACCCCCACACAAACACTTAAGAAAAGGATTGCATCTTTTGAACTAAAGGGCTACAGAAAAGTGCTCAAAATACAATGGATAGCAAAAATGAAAAATGCAGATATCCTTAACTTTACTTAACGTCCTTAAACTGGTTTAGAAGACTCTGCAGAATCTGTATACATACAGTTGCATTTTATCACCTTGCTCTAAAAGCTATGCGCATCCAATTTATTCTTAAATGCATTAACTGTCCTTCCCTCCACTACCTCTCATGGCAATGCATTCCAAGCATTCACCACTCTCTAATTAAAAAAATATTTTCTAATATCGAATCTGAACCTCTCTTTAGTTAATGTGTAACTATGCCCTCTTGTTCTAGTTGGCGGCTGTATTTTTTTTTTAAAACTTGTAATAGTCAAATTTGTCCATTCCTCTGATCATCTAATAAACCCGTATTAAGTCACCACGAATTCTTCTCTCTTCTAGACACTGTAGGCCGGTTTTTCCTCATAACTGTAATTATGGAATCCCACTATCAGCGTTGTCGCTCTTTTATGTATTCTTTACAGCATTTTTGTATCCCCTCTCTGATAAGGACTCCACGCCTAAACACATAACTCCAATATAGGTCTAACTAATGCTTTATACAGTTTGACTATCACTTCTTTGCTCCTATGTTTAATATTTATTGTTGTCATACTTAACATTGTATTTGCCTTTTTCACTGCTACCTGAACTTGCTCACTCACCTTACTTGATCTAGTATAACTTCTAAGTCCCTTTCCTTATCTATATTTCTAATATTGTTCTCTCCCATTCTGTAATTATGTTTCATATTGCATCTACCCATGTGGATGACTGTACATTTATCTACATTAAACTCCATTTGCGAACCTACAAACCACTCACGAATTTGATCTAAATCCGATCTCAATATATCAACATCTGCTTGAGATATAGATACAGATATAGTTTAACTATAGATCCTACTTAATATCAAGCAAAATTGGTTAGTAAACAACATCTTGTCTCGAAAGCTAAAATAGTTTTTTCTTCTTCGTTCGTCTTCAGACCTCAACTTCAATGATTTTAACGAAGGCAGCAGTCGACTCAAGGCTATGTACGCTTCCGTACAGCTTCTCGTGGAAGGACACTGGCTGTTGCCAATTGTTACTTCTTTTGTCGGTATACAGCGGACAGGACTGCAAAATATATTATGCCTTCATGGGGGCTGAGCCGAAGGCACAAATGTCTTTAGTGCCAATCTTGAACTTGTTGTACAGATGGCATCTGAGTCTGTTGTGACCCGTGCGTAGCCGGAAAATGATCACCTGGTATCGCCTGGAAAGTTGATGGTAGGCATCGTTTTCTATGTGGCCAGGGTGATCCTATTTTCCATTTTGCTCTGTACGTTGTCCTGATGAATGCTTTAGTTTCATTGTATGTGATTACTGTATCACTCTGCTGCAGCATTCCTGGCTCTCTGGCGAGCCTGTCCGCCTCCCCGTTGCCTGGAATGTCGCAGTGGGCTGGTGTCCATTGGACTGCTTTTTTTTTAAGCACTGGGACGTGCGTTCGAGTGAGTCTGCCAAAGCACCGAGTTTATTTTTGTTCTGGCTCTTAATGGCCATTACACTGCTATGGCGTCTGTGAAAATGACCACTTGCTTTGCTGTAATATAGTTTGACCACATCAAACGCCATACTGACCTAGAAAGAACGATACAGGAGGGTTTGGTGCTTGGAAAGCGGGGCTGAAGCAGACCGAGGAAAAGATGGACACAAGACATCACCGAGGTCCTGACGATGACAACGATAGAGGCGATACTTCTGGCTAGAGATTGAGTTACAGATCGGCTGTTGTGAAAGTGATTTTCTGCAAATGACATGCAACATGATGATGATGATGATGATGATGATGATGATGATGATGATGATGATGATGATGATGATAATAATGATGATAATGATGAAAGTGAGCGATTTTTTGTGCTAAGTAATAATGCTTGTCATGTTTTAAAAAAATATATGTAACTTTATTGTTGACGTAGATCTAGGAAATACTATTTTCATTTAAAAACATCATTGCATAATTTCAGAAGTGCCGGTTATGCTAGCAATCAGCTAGAGGTTAGTGATATTTAAGATAATATATGTGGGTAACTGAGACGCTAGTCCGGTCAATCACAACTAATTGCCCAGGACGCTGCGTCAGGGTCAATCACAATGTTGTTCGTCCATCCCGAACCTTTACTTTTTGCACCCAGCCAGTCCATCCAGTCGAGTATTCTGTAAATCCGGGTTGTGGATGGGTGGGAAGATGGGAACTGCATATTCGCAGTCAGTGAAAGCAGAGAAAGTTTGCTTCGCAAGACGGTGATCATGATTGTCAGCAAATCCATGTACCTCATCCGCTTTATTGCTCAGTAAGGTGTCCCGCAACTGACGCAGCATTTTGACTGTAGTTTAGCTTGTCAGCGGACCTACGCTTTCTGCTCTCCCGTCGTCACAGGACTCGACTGTGTTAGTACTGGATACATGAAAAGAGAATGACTTGCGCGATGAATTTCCTTTAAGTGAGAAAGGTTTGCGCAGTTTGTCGACCACATTCTCTCGCTCGAGTCCAACTTTAACCAGTGGCAAGACAAGTCAGGACGACTGGATATGAGCTCAGGTGCAGTGGTTGACCACGGATGCACAAGTGCCTGGCCGTGTTCTGTGCGGTCCACACCGATCAGTACATTTGCATTCCGTTCTCTGGAAACCATTCTGCTACTTAAGCCATATCAGGGCTTGGTGGTGCAAGATTGAGAACGAACGACCCTAAGCCAGCAAGCCATATAATAAAAAAACAGAATGCGATACTGGAGAAAACACTAAAAAGCTATATTTCTTTTTTTTGCCTCGTTTACCGTGGTTACTAAGAGGCAGTATATTGTTCTGTGTTTTACACTTTACAGCCTGGTTAAATCATATTCAGCACGAAATTTAATAGGTGTACGACCCTGTCAGATCATGAATCTGAACACAGACATGTTTTGTTTGTGAGCCATCGAAACTTCGCAACCACGTATGAACACTTCTATAAAAGCTTAACACATGCAATTCAAATTCATATCTTTTCTATCGTTATCGCTGCTTGTTTCAAATCTATCAATAACATGACCTCCCATAGTGTATCCGGGGTCCCTTACTGAGAATGGTAGAATATAACCGCCACAGAATACAGTCACAGTAGGTCAAGGGCAAACAATCTTAAGGTGAGCGATGTATGTTTTTCTCCTGAGTGTCCAAAACATTCATTGCATGTTGAACGCGAGGACTAAGAGTTGTCCATGGATGTGGCAATCTCAAAATGTACAAATTATCGCTACCTTACTGCAAATAACTAGAAAAATTATTTCCTGAAAGCTGGTTATAGTAAGTCAAATACAATGCTGGACCTGTGCTTCAACAAAAAGAGATGAGAGATCTTGATTTAACTTAACTTAACGTCTTTATACTGGTTTAGAAGACTCTGCAGAGTCTGTACGCAACCAGTTTCATTTACATTTCATTGCTCAATAAGCTATGCGCATTCAATTTATTTTTAAATGCATCAACTGCCTCTGCTTCCATTACTTCCTGTGGAAATGCATTCCAAGCATTCACCCCTCTCTGACTAAAGAAATATTTCCAAATATCCAATGTTGACCTTTCTTTATTTAATTTGAAGCTATGCCTTTTTCTTCTGATTTGATTGATTGAACTCCATGAATGTATTGAAAGGCGTGACTAAAGAGAGTTGTGCATGAGGATAACAACCTCATCATGCAAGTAAACTGTTACATAAACTCCTACTGCAAGATCATGCAAAGCTTTTTGCTGAAGTCATCTTGATGGAGGTTGACTGTATTTGTATTGATGTGCTTCGGCTGGCGCGAAAAATGTCAAGAAAAGAGATCTTCCTTGTACGTCTTCAGACCTCGAATTCAAATACTCTAACGAAGGCAGCAGTTGACCTTAGGGTCTGAGCACTTCTGTACAGCTACTCGTGGAAGGACACTAGCTGTTGCCAAATGATACTTCTTGTCGGTATACGATGGGCAGGACTGCAAAATGTGTTCTGATCTCATGGGGGATGTGCCGAGAAGATATATGGCCAGCTAGAGTCGTTGCCTTGTGTTTTAAGTCAAGTCAGGAAATCCTCATACTCAACCATTGTCTTTCGTCTTGATCGTCCACGGCAACGGTTGATGAGTCTCGGACAGCGTGGAGAAAGACGGAGTAGAATCGAAATGTCTCAGCAAGGTAATCCGCGGGAGACTCCATTAGTGGTGAGGTCTTGTATTTCGTATAGTGTAAAGTGCAGAATCTGCAACAAAAGAAATTGTATTTGTAAGATTATGTGTTTACTTTAATCTTAGTCTTAGTAGACCTGTAATTCTACAAGGGAAGATGACCATGTGGAGGTCCCAGCTGTGGTGTGAGCTGGATAAAGCACGGATAAGGATTTCCTGCTTAGCGTGTTAGGCTCGAGCAGCTTATTACTCCGCTGTGTTAAGAAAAGTGCCAAGAGCATTGGATAATATATCTGCGAGTTCATCTTAAAAGACTCAACCACTAGACCAACTTTACCCGCAGCCTGTTAGGCTCCATCTTTGCTGCTCTTAACAAACCAACTAAGCATGGCCGGTGTTGTGCCATGTCACACAGTTAGTCGCCTCTTATGACATGCTCTATGTAGGGCAGTGGTGCTATTCTTGTCATTGCCATACCCAAAGATCCAGAATCATTCGAGATGTTTACTGTAGTACGCCGCCCATACAGTGGGTTAGAGGACATATGTTGCTTATACAGAGAATACTTGTTGTTTTTGCTTGTGATTGCACATATCGACAAAGGGGCATTTCGCTACTCATATATTAAGCTCGCAATATCACTAGATCTATAAACGAATAATGCGAATCACAATGTAAACATGCAATTCCCTAGTAGTGGATCCAACGGGAAGCTTCGACTGGTTCATTTCTTCTTCTTCTTTTTCGTTCGTCTTCAGACATCAACTTCAATGACTCTAAGGAAGTCATCAGTCGACTCAAGGGTCTCTACGCTTCCGTGCAGCTTCTCGTGGAAGGACACTAGCTGTTGCCAAATGCTACTTATTTTTTCGGTATACTGTGGACATGACTGCAAAATATGTTCTGCCTTCATGGGGGGCTGTGCCGCAGGCACGAAGGTCTGTAGTACCAATCTTGAACTTGTTGTACAGATGACATCTCAGACTGTTGTGACCTGTGCGTAGCCGGAGAATGATCATCTATGTGGCCAAGGTGTCGTTTTTTCCATTTTGCACTGTACGTTGCCCTGATGAATGATTTAGTCTCATTGTATGTAATGTTTGTATCTAACGTAGGTTAGGTTCTTGATTTTGTTCATTAGCGGTATTTTAACCATTCCTATCTATTTTTTATACTCCACAGGGGATAAGAGAGAGACTGGAACATGAGGGAACTACGTTTTGAACTCTCCCAGTTTTACTACTATAATCGCTCAGCAATTTATAAAATGTACAGACCGACACTATGCATTAATGTCTGAAATAGTATCTTACTATCCACATGTTAACAAACTGACCCTAGGCATTACAGTTCTAATTAGTATCTTACAATCCATATTTTAACAAACTTACCCTAGGCATTACAGTCCTAGCTAGTATCTTACTATGCTACATCGAGTTTTAGTGTGCTATATATAGTATCTTACTATCCACAGAATATCATACCAGCATTACATTTTGATGTCCTACACAGTATCTACCTAAGCACATGGTAACAGTCTTTTATATAATACCTTAATATATGAATATTAAAATACAGACAATAAACGGTATTGTCCTACAAAGTATCGCACTATCCCCATTAAACAGATGTTCACTGACTCGAAACTTTACATCACTACATTGTAATTTGCTATCTATATATTAACAGACCAATAGCAAGTTGTATTGTTCTTCAAAGCATTGTACAATCCCAAATGGCATCAGACTAACAAAGAGCTATAATGTCTTACACAGGATCTTACAATCCACATATTAAGAAACCAACTCTAGATTGAATGCACTGCACAGTATCCACTATCCAGATGTTAGACTTACCCAAAACATTGATGTCCTACATAGTTCCTTACTGCCACCATGTTAACAGGCCAACACAGAGCTTGCATGTCTTACAGAGTATCTTACTATCCACGTGTCAACAGGCCAAGACAGAGCTTTAATGTGCTGCAGAGTATCTTACTATCCACATGTCAACAGGCCAACACAGAGCTTGCATGTCCTACAGAGTATTTTAATATGCACATGTCAACAGGCCAACACATAGCTTGAATGTCTTACAGAGTATCTTACTATCCACATGTCAACAGGCCAACACAGAGCTTGAATGTCGAACAGAGTATCTTACTATTCACACGTCAACTGGCCAACACAGAGCTTGAATGCCGTACATAATATCTTATTATCCACATGTTAACAGGCAGACACCATGCGTTACTGTTAAAAATAATATCTTACTATCCACGTGTTAACAAACCGACAGTACGTTTTAATATCCTACACAATCTTCTTCTTCTTCAAGAAATTCATGTTGATGTCTGACAGCGTACTTCGAAGAAGACATCTTACTGTACAACTGTCATCAGCCCGACTCTGAGCTTTGCTATCCTACATGATATTGTACTATCCACATGTTTTAATGTCATTCATAGCATTTTACAGTCTCCATGTCAATAGACCAACACCAAGCTGTAATGTCGTAATATAAAATCTTTCTTTCTAAATATTAGCAGACCTAATATCAAGCTGTAATGTACTACATAAAATCTTACTATCTAAATGTTAACAGACCGATGCTATTCGCGAATATCCTACATATTATCTTACTGTAACCAAGGGGACGGTGTGGCCTAGTGGTTAGGTCGCACGGCTCAAAACCCAAAGGTGCTGGGTTCAATCCCAATTCACAGCGCCGTTACCCCGGGGAAGTGAATCCTTAGAAAATGCAAGAGGAAGCAGACCCTTACATAAAATGCATGCTGAAGTTGGATACACTTGGCCGACAGGCGCAAAATAAAAACCACAGTACAATGTACACCACCTTGGAGATTAGAGAAATAAGGCGAACTTAAAAAAAACACACAAAAAACAAACTGTCACCATGTCAACAGAATTACACTAAGCTTCAGTGTCCTATATATTATCTTAATGTCCTCATATAACTAAACGATTCTGAGATTTAATGCGATACATAGCATCTTACTGTCTACATATTAGCATACTATCCGAGTATCCCAACAGTAACATACACGAACAGTCACCTAACTTTACTTTCCTGCATAGCATCTTACAATCCCTATGTTAACAAGCCTACCTAAAAGCATTAGTGTACTACATAATATCTTACTGACCCCACTTTAACAGATCTAAACTGAGCTTGACGGTCCTATAAAGTATCTCACTGACGCCACTTTAACAGACCAACTCTGATTTTTAATCTCCTACATAGTATCTTAGTATCAGCATGACAAAAGATGAAGGCTAACACTGAGCTTTCAGGTCCTATGTAGTATCTTACTGTCTGTATATTAACACATGGACACCAAGATAATTGTCCTGTAAAGTATCATACTATCCCTATCTTAGCAGGCCGACAACAAGCTGTAATGTCCTACATAGTACATTACTAATTTGCATGTTAATAGCCGAAAAAAGAGCTTTTGGCATAGATGACGTACATAGTATCTAACTATACAACTGTTAGCAGACAGACACTGAGTTTTATTGTCCTATGTAGCATTAAACTGTTTGCATGTTTACAAACCATTCCCATTTGTTAATGTCCTACATGTAATCTTACTGTCCAGAAGTTAACATACTAACACAGAGCTTAAATGACCTACTTTTTATCTTTCTGTCCCAAAGATAGCAGTCTGACACAAATCTTTTATGTCCTACCTATTGTTTTACTATCCACACGTTATAACAGAATGAAAGCAAGCTTCACTTTTCTACATAACATTAAACTATCCACTTCTTAACACACAGACAGTGAACTTTCATGTCCTACTTATTTTCTTTATATCCACATGTTAATATCCATCAACTGAGAAATAATGTTGTATATATTTTCTCACTATCCACATGAAAACAGATCAACCTCATGAATAGGTGTCCTACATAGTATATTTTTTTCCCCCAGGTAAACAGACCAAAACTGAGCAGTAATGTCCTACATAGTATCTTACTCTCCGCTTGTTAACAGACCAACACCGATCTGTAATGTCTTTTATAGTATCTTACTATCCCCAGGTCAAAATACCAACACAGAGCAGTAATGTCCTACATGTCTGCTATTTCTTACTATCCGCGTGTTAACAGAATGACAGCTAGCATTACTTTACCGCATAGTATTGTACTATCCACTTGTTAGCAAACGAACAGTGAGCTTTCATGTCCTACATATTTTCTTAAAATTCAAATGTTAACGCATAACAACCGAGATGTAAAGTTGTATATATTATCTTTCCCATTGATAAAACATCAACACTGAGCTGTAATGTCATACATAATATCTTACTAATCATCATGTTTACAGACCAACACAGAAAACACATGTCCTACACAATGTCTTACAGTTCACATGTATTAACAGACCAACACTGAGAACACGTGTCTTGCACAATATCTTACAGTTCACATGTATTAACATACCAACACTGAGCTTTTCTGTCCTATACAGTGTGTTACCTGCCATTTGTTAACAAACAGACACCAAGAATAAATGTCCTAAACAGCATCCTGCTGTCACCATGTCAATAGACCAACAACGAGCTGTAATGTTCTAAATAAATTTTTACTATCAATACATTAACAAACCCACACTGAGCCTTATCGCCAAAATAAAAGTATCTTCCTTTCCCCCCAAAAAGAGATGCAATAGACTTAATTATTTTATCTGACTATCACAGTGCAAACAGAATGACACAGTGGTTCAATGTCCTTTATATTATCTTGATATTCCCAGGACAAAAGAAGTAGACCGACAACAAACTCTACTGTCCCAATTAGTATCTTACTTTCCACCTCTCAACAAACTGACCATGTCCGTTAATGTCGTACATATTATACTACTAATCACACGTTAATAGATCCACACTGTGCTTCAATGCCCTACATTTTATCTTTGAATCCCCATGCCAGAAGAACACTAAGCTTTACTGTTATGCATACTATCTTACCATCCACATGTCGACAGACCAGCACCAAGCTTTGATACCCTACATATTATTTTACCACCCACATGTTAACAGACCAGCACTAATATTTGCTACCCTAAATATTATCTTACCATCCACATGTTAACAGACCAGCACCAAGATTTTATACCCTACATATTATCTTACCCTCCACATGTTAACAGACCAGCACCAAGATTTGATACCCTAAATATTATCTTACAATCCTTTTGATAGCTGACCAATACTAGGATTGGATACCTAACATACTACTTTACTATCCACATAATAACAGATGTAGACCACCATGTAATTTTACAGTCTTAGGTTGTACCTACAATCCATAAATTAACAGACCAACAGCAAAATGTGTATTCTACATAGCTTTTTACTTTCACCGTGTTTTAGTTAAATGAGATACGAAAGGATGCAGAGCTGAGGCAAAAGCTATGGTGCAGCCACTATGTCCTGGTAAAGATTATGGACTGCATCATGATTACTGGCTTGCAGATATAACATGACCAAAGGATCCTGAACGCAAAGAGGAATAAAGAATTTTTGCACGCTAGAGGACTAAAATTGAGTTTTAATTTCTTACATATTATCTCTTTATCTACATATTAACAGATAGACACTAAGATTTAATGGTGTACATATTATCTTACTATCCACATGTTAGGAGTTCGATACTGAGCTTTAATCTCTTACATAAGGTCTTACTATTTACAAATCAACAGATGCAAACCAACTTGGAGATTTACTGTCTTGAAAATATCTTACTATCCACATGTTAGTAGACTAATATTCAGCTTTAATGTCCTACATAGCTTCTCACTATCAACATATTAGCAGATTGACACCAAGTTTTAATCTTCTATATGATATTTTATTATTCACATGTTAGCACACCAACAGCAAGCTTGTTAGCAGTCTAATTCAGAGCTTTGATGTCCTACATAGTATCTCACTATCAACATATTAGCAGATTGACACCAAGCTTTAATCTTCTACATAATATTTTACTATTCACATGTTAGCACACCAGCCACAAGCTTGTTAGTAGTCTAACGCAGAGCTTTGATGTCGTACATAGTGTCTCACTATCAACATATTAGCAGATTGACACCAATCTTTAATCTTCTACATGATATTTTACTATTCACATGTTAGAAAACCAACCGCAAACTTGTTAGCAGTCGAATGCAGAGATTTGATGTCCTACATAGTATCTCACTATCAACATATTAGCAGATTGACACCAAGCTTTAATCTTCTACATAATATTTTGCTATTTACATGTTAGCAAACCAACCGCAAACTTGTTAGCAGTCTAATGCAGAGATTTGATGTCCTACATAGTATCTCACTATCAACATATTAACAGATTGACACCAAGCTTTAATCTTCTTTATGATATTTTACTATTCACATGTTAGCAAACCAACCGCAAGCTTGTTAGCAGTCTAACGCAGAGCTTTAATGTTCTAAATAGTTTCTCACTATCAACATATTAACGGACTGACACCAAGTTTTAATTTTCTACACAGTATCTTGATATCCACATGTTAACAAACACACATCAATATTAACGTTCGTACATATAATCTTACTGTCCACATGTTAACCACAATAGCATTATCAACTCTCAAACCCTTCGACGGTTTGCAAAGACTGGCCTTTTCAAACAAGCTAAACACCTACTGTGTATGTATATGCTTAATGAATGAATCAACAACAACACAACCAGACAAAGGTGTTTTGCAATCAATTTTAGAGCTGTATTTATAATGCCAGTAGGAACAGTACGTAATAAGTAGTTTTGGAAATCTGTCAATACTGTAGGGCTTTACACAGTTGTACACACACGCACACACAAACGTAAAGAAATTTGTGCATTCGTACAAAAATGTATGTTTAAAATAATAAGATATGTATTACTACCATGTTTTCAATTTGGTGTATGTTAATATTGTCAGTATTCGAATATATCATAAATACATAGAGTGATAGCAAAGAGCAATTTTATCAATACCTGGGCTTTAGGAATGTGTACTTTAATATCTGTTTGTTTACATTTGTTAATATGGCAACTTATGGGTCTTATGAAATAAAGAAATAAACAAGAAACAAACACACACTGGAATAAGGTTCAATTTAATGTTTACGTATTTCTTATGCCA
The DNA here is from genome assembly GCA_036924085.1 of Ariolimax columbianus. Taxonomy (NCBI): domain Eukaryota; kingdom Metazoa; phylum Mollusca; class Gastropoda; order Stylommatophora; family Arionidae; genus Ariolimax; species Ariolimax columbianus. The sequence continues at coordinate 53,374,972 of JAVGWX010000018.1, forward strand.
CATTATGAATATTATGTCTACATATATTCAGCAAGCAGTAAACATGCAAGATTCCATATGGCTAGTGTTATTAAAATGATGGTAATGGGTATCCTGTTCTAAAAAATGTACAGTTTAAAATTTGGATATGTACAATGAGATTAACAATCTATAGATGGTATGTTAGAGAAATTTATAACATAGAAGACTACATACATTTGCTTACATATGCTTAAATCCAAGCTTGAACAATTGAAAAGAAGCACACACGGAATATAAGTACGCTTAACCATAAACAACTTTCAGCACAGTATCTTCGATTAGCTAGATAACAGTTTCACGGCCTAGTAGTGAACTGTATTTACACGGACAATGATTACTTCGTCATAAGGGCAATGTATTCAAAAGAAAGGGATGTAATAAATGCACTACAATAATATGAATCACTGAATAATTACATGAAAATAAAGCAAATATTTAGAATAGTTAAGGTTGCGTTAAATGGAGCATGCAATACGAAATTTACCTTTCGGAAATTTCTAACATTTATTTGCATTTTATGAATATTATTAAATTCATTTTAAAAACAATATGCGAGTCGCTGTCACCACAACAGAGCTAACTTAAACAGGCATCAGCATATATGCTAACTCTAATCTTACTATTAACAGCTACAGGAGCAGCCAGTGTTGTCTTCTGCCAGTTACTTGTCTAGTTCGCTCCATGACTTCGACGCCTGTCAAGGTCCAAGGTTCAGCTCTTGTGATAAGCACGGCTTTGCTGTCACAATCGTCGCCGACGAGCGCCTGGGGTCGCGAGCTGTTCCTCCCCATATGTCGTGCACGAGGACGACAACAAGCGTGAGAAATTTGGTCGGGTGGATAATTAACACCTATCGCCTTCAGTGTACAGATGCCAATGTATACGTCCATGTGGTTCTGGTGTAGGGCCATAGCTCACTCGTTCTAAGGTTTGTAACCTGGATAAAGAGGGGAGACGCCCAAGCCAGAACCTCTCACGCAAATGTTTTATGATGGGATAACTCTTAATTATATATTTTGTTGTATTTGTTTGGCTATGTCCCTTGCTATGTTTAAAGAAACACTGGATGTCAACAACATCGGCGACGAAGATGGCATACGACATAAAACTACACCCCCTTCTACGCCTTCTAACGACACAATTTGATAGAAGATGATGATGATGATAATCATGACAATAATAATAACAAAACATTGGTCATTGACCTACAATAGAACAATTAGATAGATGTTTAAGCATACAACCATGAAGGAATGATTATTCCGTGAGATAAGCAGAAGAAAAAGTGTGATTCCCATTTAGACATGTTATTAGAGGAAACATAAGACCACACTATATGTACATGTAGAGCGTAGGATACAACGTTGGTAGAGTGGCTGCTTCTTTCCGGCTGCTACTTGTTCCAGCCAACCCAGCTGTAAGCGAGTACCAGATTTACTGTCAGGAGAAATGATAGAGGAACAGGAATTGGTTTTCAAAAAACCTGAAGTTTTTGGTTTGATTAGAGTTTCAATTTCTGGATTCTGTGACGAAGACTTGCCCTTTTCTACCACAGACCGTTGTCATTTGTGCGGTATCATGTCGTATTGACCAGTTCATGGATTCGTGTGTGTATCAGAACAATGAAAATTATAATACCTCATCCCTGGCGGTAATAAAATAAATGTATATATCAGTGATATTGTAAGCCAAGACATCGAGGAAGGGAACTGGCTACCCCCATCTGATAAAAGCTGAAACCTCTTATAGAGAAATTTATACCACAGCATCCCCGACTACAGTATATTTGTATTACTTGATGTATCCATGAATGTAAACAGCAAGTTGGCTGTGTTTGTATTCTGACATTTTTTCCGTGACATAATCAAGTTTGTTGGGTGGATTGTCGCTACGGATGGCACGTTCTAAATGCATGTTTTTGCTCGTGAGCTTCAATCCCTTCTGTATTTTGTGTTGGCCTTTAACTGGTAGTGGGCGGGGTACATTGGAATGTCTTATATGATCACATCAGTTCATATTTGTCACACATTAGTTGGTAGTCAGCATTTATTGCTGAGAGTACAGAGAAACAAGAAGACCAAAGTAGAGAGAGAGAGAAAGAGAGAGAGAGAAAGAGAGAGAGGATGAACAGCATAAATATGTATATTGTTAGATGACTGTTAATTTGTGCAGGTGTTAAAATCAATTCGAGGTAAATCTTCTTCTTCCTACGCTGTCAGACGTCAACTTGAATTTGTTCGAAGAAGGCAGTTGTCATTTTGAGGCTATCGACACTGCCATAGAGCTTGTCTAGTGTTGCCACTGGTGCTGGCCACATGTTCTTTCCCTGGTTCTCGTATAGCAGGCAATTTTGCAGCAGATGTTCCGCGGTCATTTTATCTGTACCACAGGTGCATTCGTCAGTACCACCTTTCTTCAGTTTATTGATGAGATGGTACCTCAGTCTGTTGTGGCCTGTGCGGAGTCTGAAGACCACGACCTGCTTTCTTCTGTTCAACTGGTAGTAGGCATCATTTTTTGTGTAGCCAGTATGCTCTATTTCCCATTTGGCCATGTATCTAGCCCTAATAAACCTTTTGAACTCTTCGTAGGTCACACTAGAATCTGGTTGGGGTAACCTTGCACCTTCTTTATCCAGTCTGTCTGCCTCCTCGCCCACTACTCCAGCGATGTTAGGGCCTGCTGCATCCGATTGTTTGCTATGGTGAGATTTTCTTCAGTGGTCTACAAAGCCAGATCGTCTGCAAACATGGAGCTGTGGACTCTTCTTAATACATTCTCTATTATGTTGTTTATATACACCAGAAAAAAGTGTGGGTGACAGTACTTCCCCTTGGGGTACTATCTGCTCCAGTGTCACATTTTGCTCATCTTCCCTTGTACTTGAACTCTGGCTGTTCTGTTTTCGAGATAGTGGCTGATCAATCTGTACATTTTTCCAGATACTTCACTTCTTTATAGCTTGACTTTAAGTACATCTTTCCCCATCTTGTCAAATGCCTTCTCTAGATCCACCCACACCGCAACTGTATGCTTTTTCTCCTGGTAAGCATCCTCTATTTTCTGCGCTCTGAGAGTGATCTGATCCTCAGTGGATCTGTGTTTTCTAAATCCTGCTTTCTGTGGAATGAATATGTGTTTTTCTTCCAGGTGCCACATCAGTCTGATGTTTATCATACGCTCCATCAGTTTACCTACACAGCTCAGTAGACTGATAGGCCTGTATCAAATTTGGATCTGTTATATATTTTTCTTTCTTTGTTACTGGTATTCGATGTAAATGATTTTAACATGAAAAGGAAAAGGTAATCCTTTCGCAATCATTGATGTCGAGGTTGAAGTGTTAGAGACTTCACTGTACTAGGCATCAGCTTTTTATGAGGTGGGGTGGCCAACTCACGTAGTCGCCACATTTCCTTCAATGACACTTAGCGACGTACAGGTTTAGTTATTAATGAGAATATCATTTGACAGAGTTGAGAGTAAGTAAACACGATTAGAAATGTGAGTCAGTTTCTACAGCCTTATAAAAATGGTTAGAGTTAGTGTGTGACTTTATCTATGCCGAGATAGCATTTCTTGAAATCATTCCTCCTGCATAGTTTATGCGAAGGAAATAGCCGATATCCTGACTTCAAAAGCCATAACAGCATGTTGTTGTTATTGTTGTTTTATTTATTGTTGTTGTAGAATGCCCGTAATATGTAAGATTAATTTTGTGTGCGTCCTGTAAAAGACCTTAAGTGGCCGGCTGCAACAGGATGTGAGAATAGCCTTGAGAGTTTGAAAGATTAGTTGGCAGGGACATAAACTTAAACATAAAGATACACTTAAGTACCTAGGAATTACAATGGATCGCACATTGTCCTACAAAGAACACTGTGAATCGGTGAAACAAAAAGTTAGCACAATCATAAAACGTACGGAGTAAGCTAAAAAACACGGCATAACTTAACCGAACATAACGTTTTTATATTGGTTTAGAAAACTCATCAGTCTGTAGACAACCAGTCCCATTTGCATTACCCTGCTCTAATAACTATGTACATCCTATTTATTCTTAAATGCATTAACTGTCTCTGCCTCCACTATTTCCTGGGGCAAAGCATTCCAAGCATTCACCACTGTCTGAATGAAAAAAAAATGTCCTGTGTCCAATTTAGACCTTTCGTTAGTTAATTTGTATCTGTGCCCTCTTGTTCTCGTTGGTGGTTGTATTTTGAAAAACTTGTTATAGTCTAATTTAACTTTTCCTGTGATTATCTTATCAACTTAGATTAAGTCACGTTTAATTCTTCTTTTTTCTTAACACTAACGGCCGGTTTTTCTGAATCTTTCCTCGTAACTGTAATTCTGTAATCCCACTATCAGTTTTGTCGCTATTCTTTGTATCCTTTCCAGCATATTTATAGCTCTTCTACGATAAGGACTCCACACCTGTACACAGTACTCCGATCTAGATCTAACTAATGCTTTATACAGTTTGTCAATCACCTCCTTACTCCTATGTTAAATATTTCTTTTTTTGTATCATACCTAACGTTGCATTTGACTTATTATATGCTACCTAGACTTGCTCACTCACCCTACCTGTATGCTCTATAATTACCCCTATGTCCCTTTCGTTATCTATCATTCTAGTATTTTTCTCGCCCATTCTGTAATTTTGTTCCATTTTTTACTTCACACCACTCAGAGTACTCCTTATGTATGCCAATCGCTGTCTTCTTCCCGTTAACCAACTTTCAATCCATTCGGCAACCTGCCCATCTATCCCATGTGATTTTAACTTTTTAAATAATCGTTGATGAGGTACTATATCAAAAGCCTTTGTAAAAGCGAGACAAATAACATCCACTGGTTCTCCCTTATCTATGATTTTAGTAATCACCTCCATGCACTCCAAAAGATTTGTTAAGCACCGTCTCCCTCTAGTAAACCCATGCTGATTATTTCTGATTTGATTTAACCTGTCTAGATGCTTTACAATGTTTTCTTTCATTATTGACTCTAACAATTTACAGACTATGCTCGTTAAACTTACTTAATTAGCTGGATCTGATTTCTTTCCTCTTATGAATAAGGGAATCACTCCTGCATCTTTCCAATCTCTTGGAACAATCCATTTTGCAAGTGATTGAGAAAATAATATAGCCAATTGTTTTACTAGTTAGTCTATACTTCAAATAGTATTGATGAATGGATACCATCTTGATCTGTACATTTATCCACTTTTAATCCTTCCAATCTTTTAGAACCATTTCCTCCGTAATACAGAATGATTTTAATCGCACTATATCCATTTGATATTAGAAAATATGTATAGGCTCTGGTATCTTGGAGGAGTCTTCTTTTGTATAGACTGTGCGAAAGTATTGATTTATTAGATTAGCTATCTCCCTATTTTCTCTGCTTATTGTCACTGTACTGTCTATGAGAAAGCCTACCTTGTCTTTAGGTCTTTGTTTATTTCTAACATTAGAAAAGAAGTTTTTACCATCAGTCTTGATCCTATTAGTAAGTTTTTTTCGAAGTCTATTTTTGCTGCTTTATTTAATGTCTGAGCTATGTTTTGCTTGTCCAAATATTTTTAATATATGTCTTTTGATTTACTTGCCTTTATATACTTTGTCCAGGCTTTATTTTAAGCTCTTGTACATTTAGCTACAAATCTAGTAATCCACTTTTTATGATTGGTGTTTACCTCCATACATGGAACATATTCGACATTTAGTTGTTCTAAAAGTGTTTTGAAACACCCTCCCTGTTGTTCAACGGCTGTACCTCTGACAATATATTTCCAGTGTATGTGGATGTCTGTATCTTTCATCTTCTGTACATCTGTCTTAGAGTAGTCGTATGCTCGCGAGTGTATATTTACATACATTGTAAAGGCTCTTATAGGATATCTTTTATGGACAACTGGCAGACAAATAACACTGTCATTCGCTACTGGTAAGTACACAAGCAATTTCAGAGCGGAGGCAGAGGCACTGAGGGCGGCAGTGGAAGAAATGGTGACACACAATAAAAATGAAAGCCATATAATCCTGCTTACAGATGCTCTCGCCGTAGTCACAGCGCTAAAAAGCCAGAAAAACACTGAGCTTAATGACTTAAGAGCAGCACTCTGCAAACTGTACCAGCAGTCCGCACCAAAAAGGGTAGTGGTACAGTGGGTCCCATCACACTGCAACATTCAAGGCAACGAGGAGGCAGACAGACTGGCAAAAAAAGGTGCAAGACTACCACAAACAGATACTAGTATGACGTACGAAGAGTCAAAACGGCTTGTCAAAGCCAGATTCATGACCAAATGGGAAACCGAACATACTGGTTACACCAAAAACGTTGCCTATTACCAGTTGAACCGAAAAGAGCAGGTCGTTGTCTTCAGACTTCGCACTGGCCACAATAGCCTGAGGTACCACCTATTCAACAAATTGAAGATAGGTGGAACCGACGTATGCCCGTGCGGTACTGGCAAAATGACCGCTGAACATCTGCTGCAGAACTGCCCGACATACGAGAATCAGAGATAGCAGATGTGGCCATCACCAGTGGAACTGCAAGACAAGCTCTATGGCAGTGGCGACAGCCTCAGGATGACCGCCACTTTTTTCGAAAAAATAATGGTTACTGTCTGACTGCGTACGAAGAAGAAAAAGAAGAAGAAATGTATTTACTTGTCTTGGCTTGGCTTCGTTTGTTCTCTATCTCCCGCTACCAAACCCTGACACGGGCCTAAGTAGCAGAACGCAGTCCAGAGAATGGAATGCGTTATGTCAATATTTGCACCTTTCGGTCCAACACATCCGACTTCAGCAAGCATTTTTTGAGTACCGGGTTAGCATTCCCTCTTCGATCCATTCTCCTTAGCCAGTCTGCTCTGTTGCAGCCTGTTTTCTAGAATACTGCGCGGACGTGTAGAACGGCCCTGGCAGCTCCAGTTCGCTAGCCCTTACGCTATCAGTCAGCTATGGCTCGCTGACCGCTGCAGCTCATGCGCTGCTCACCATCTTGATCCGGTATTTACTTTATTTTGAAGAAATATTATCATGACAATAATAATGGGCCTATCGCCGTCGATGAGAATAACCAACATCATCATGTGTCATACAGCGCCCTTAAGTCTGTGGGCGGATGCGTGTATGACAGATTAAGCCAACACCAGCTGGTGCTGGTTTTCCCTCTACTCTATACTTCCATCTGATCGCCCGTCGACCCTCGCTAACTGCATGCAAGGCTCTTTTTGGCCTCGCCTTTTTCAGGCTAAACGATTTACTGCCAGGATTCACTGAATCGCTGTTATTGACGTCCACGTGATCGCCTTACTGCGCTAAGCTCGCTAAACAGAAGTTTCTTTTGGAACCTTTCACTTGACATTCGAGAAACTTGGCAAGTCTATCTCACTTTAACTTTCTACAAAAGTGTATGAATAGTGTAGTAGTAATGAACAGTGTATGGTTATTTGTGATGTGGTCTTGTAGCCAATTTGGAGTATGTGTCATGTAGAAGTGATTCAACTTCCTGGCGTGTTTGGCGTACACACTCCAGCTCTCTCACCCATAGATCAGGGTTTAGAGACTGGCCGGATGTTTGCCAATCAGATTAGTTGCTGTTTAGCGATATACTTCATTTAAACATTCAATTCTTCTTCGGGCAATATCAGGTAGTACTATTTACTCATGTTTATCTTCTTTTTCTTTCTCTTCTTCTTCTTCTTCTTCTTCTTCTTCTTTCTCTTCTTTTTCGTCTTCTTTTTTTTTCTTTGTCTTCTTCTTATTTTTTCTTTCTCTTCTTCTTCTTTTCTTTTTCTTCTTTTTCTTTCTTTTACTTATTCTTCTTCTACTTCTTTATTTCTTTTTTCTTCTTCATTCTTTACTTCTTCTTTTTCTTCTTCTTTTCCTTCTTTTTCTAGCTCACCGACAATTGTATTAAGTCTACACATAAAGGCCAATTCTATGAACAAAGTCTACTGTGGTGGGGAGTTCTTCAAGACTATCACAAAAGTGTGAATGTGTGGGTTCGTCTCCGTGGGTCAGTATTCACAACGCAGTTGCTTTAGCATGTTACAGTCTTGACAAAGGAAGGGTTCTGATACTGACACGTAACTGCATACCGAGTAGCGCGGTAGCTGTCAATCACACTGGACAAGCAGAAATGGTAGGACTCGACATAATGACACAAGAAACGAAGATCCGCATCTTCAACCTGTATGGCCCACCCAACAAAGACCTGTCGCTCTCGAGTATGGAAATCAAGGACTCGTGCTGCCTAGATATTCGGACACAGACAACAGAAGTGAAGAAGTGGAAGACTGAGAGATAGACACACATCTCTATCTTTTCAATAGACCGGAGGACAGCCCTATCTTCTATTCTACTCCAGACTTGGCCTTTTCCACGGTGGAAATTCACCACAAAATAGACCGCCAGATGCTCAACCAATTGGCAGGTAGCGACAAAAGGCCAATTAGGCTAGAAATTGATATGGAAGTAGGCCCACAGGAAATAAAAGCGCTCCCACGTTGAAACTATAAACGAGCCGACTGGGACAGATTTGCAATTCTGACAGATCGGCTATGTGAAACCATCAGCACGCGGAATAACAATATGAAACCTATGGTGGAAAGCCTAAGCAAAGCAATAATGCAAGCAGCCACCGAAACCATCCCAAGAGGGGCAAGGAAAAACTATAAGCCATATTGTAATGATGAATAGTAGAAAGGGGAAGACGAAGTCTCAAATGCTAGGAACATGGCACATAGAGAACAATCTATGGACGCAAATATCGCCCTAAATGCTGTCACGGCGAAATACAAAAGAACACTAAACCAAATAACAAGAGACAGCTGGAAAAATAAAACAGAAAGCCTCAATTCAAATAAAGAAGGGAACAAAGTATGGAAGTCAGTCAGAGCCATGAATGACGCAACACCATCAAATAAACAAATTACCATCAAGTAAGGCGACAACATGCTTACTGGAAAAAAAAGCAGCAAACGCCTTCATAGAACGAACATTAAGCCAGAGCAAACCACATTGATGTCCCTACAGACAGGCACACAGACATTAGTGAAGAACAAAAGAGCCACGACAACATCAATATGGCACAAGAGGAGCACATGATGGCAAAACTAACAATGAATGAAATGGAAGAGGCCATGAGAACTTTAAAGAAAAAGAAATCGCCCGGAAAAGATCGGGTAACATACGAAATGCTGATGGGGTTGGGCCAAACAGCAAAGAGGAAGTTACTATCAGTCCTGAACTAAAGCCGAAAAAGGGGAATTGTACCTCAGACATGGAAAGACGCTGTACTTATACCAGTACAAAAGAAAGGAAAAGATAGAACAGACCCAAATGGATACAGGCCTATCAGTCTACTGAGCTGTGTAGGAAAACTGATGGAACGTATTATAAACACCAGACTGATGTGACATCTGGAAGAAAAACACATACTAATTCCACAGCAAGCAGGCTTTAGACAACACAGACCCACTGAGGACCAGATCACTCTCATAGCCCAGTTAATAGATGATGCTTACCACGAGAAAAAACACACAGTAGCGGTTTGGGTGGATTTAGAGAAGGCATTTGACAAGGTGTGGATAAAGGGACTTAAAGTTAAGCTACGAAGAATTTAAGTTTGTGGGAAAAGGTACAGATGGATCAGCCACTACCTCGAAAACAGAACATCCATAGTTCAAGTACAAGGGCAGATGAGCAAAAAGGTGACACTTGAGCAGGGAGTACCCCAAGGGGGAGTACTGTCACCAACACCTTTCCTGGTGTATATAAACAACATCACAGAGAATCTACCAAAAAGAGTCCACAGCTCCATGTTTGCAGACGATCTGGCTATGTGGGCCTCTGAAAAAAATCTCGCCATAGCAAGCAATCGGATGCAGCAGGCCCTAACATCGTTTGTGGAGTGGGCGAACTCATGGCTGGTCAAAATAAATGAGGAAAAAACAACATGTACGATATTTTCGCTTTCAAACAAACCCAGAACACCAATATAAGTCTTAGCGGCAAATATCTACGACCAAACGACAACCCAAACTACCTGGGAGTCACATTTGATCGGTGCATGACATGGAAAAGTCAGATCGAGAGAAACCGAATGAGAGCCAGACAAAGAATGGCAATCATGAGGAAACTTTCTGGCACAAGCTGGGGAACATACGAAACTGTACACTGGAAGAGTGAGACCAATTCTCAATTATGGCATTGCGGCATAGGCGCCAGCAGCAAAAACGAACTTTGATAAAATTATCAAACTTAAAAACTAAGCCATGAGAATTATAACAGGAGGCATGAAGTCAACGCCATATGTAGAACTGGAAACGAATAGAAATCTGCAATCCATGACCGACAGAAGAGACTGCAGAGACCAGCAGCAAGCAGAGAAACTCAGAAGACTGACATACCACTCAATGCATCAGAGACTAAATATATTTGGAAAAGGGAAACTAAAGCGGAGAAACTTTGCAGAAATAGCCAAAGCAAAGTTAAGCAAGGACCCAATGAAGACATTAACACCAAAGCCCATCCCTACTGTACGCAAACCTACCTGGAAGCAGCATATCATTCCGGAGGTGGTAGAACATATACCAGGTATTTGAAACAAGAACAGCCAGACTGAAAAAGAAAGAAGAGACATTACCCTGAGGTACATAACGAAAAATTACCCAAGCATGGACTGGACCCATGCATACACCGACGGGTCTGTATCAAACACAACACAGAACGGAGGGGCAGAGGTATTCCTGAGCCTACCAAATGCTAAAAAAATAACACTGTCAGTGGTAACTGGAAATAACTCATGCAATTTCAGAGCGGAGGCAGAGGCACTGAGGGCTGCAGCAGAAGCAATGCTGACAGGCAAAAGAAATGAAAGGCAGATAGTCCTTATTACAGATGCCCTAGACGTAGTCACAGCACTAAAAAGCCAGACAAATTATGAATTAAATGATTTAAGAGCAGTACTCTGTCAACTATACCAGCAGTCCGCACCAAAAAGAGTAGGGGTGCAGTGGGTTACATCCCACTGTATCATCCAAGGCAACGAGGAGACAGACGGACTGGCAAAAGAAGGTGTAAGACTACCACAACCAGATTCTAGTGTGACCTACGAAGAGTCCAAAAAGCTTATTAGAGCCAGATACATGGCCAAATGGGAAACATAACATACTGGCTACACAAAAAACGATGCTTATTATCAGTTGGACAGAAAAGAGCAGGTCATTGTCTTCAGAATCCGCAAATGCCACAACAGACTGAGATACCACCTTTTTAATAAACTGAAGATAGGTGGCACTGACGAATGCACTTGTGGCACCGGGAAAATGACCGCTGAACATATGCTGCAAAACTGCCCGACATACGAGGACCAGAGAAAGCAAATGTGGCCATCACCAGTGGCAACACTAGACAAGCTCTATGGCAGTGTCGACAGCCTCAGGGATTACCGCTGCTTTTTTTCGAAAAAATACAGGTTGACGTTACGAAGAAGAAGAAGAAGAAGAAGAAAAAGAAGAAGAAGAAGAAGAAGAATAAACAGCAGTAGTATTCTTCACAACTTGATTCTCAATATGCGTTACAATACTCGACGAAATTCCTGCGATTTGCGCCCTCCCCCCCCCTCCCCCCCCCCCCCCCCCCCCCCGGCCCCTCCCCTCTACAATGGCGGCATTCCCCGGTAGAATAAATTTATTTCTATATTTCATTTCTCAATGTTGTGCATCGGTTGAAGTTAAAGTGGACTAAACTGCGAGAACTGTTACCGGTAAAAGTGTCACTGGTAAGCTACATAAGCTATACAGTGGTGAATGTTTGGAATGTATTGCCATATGAGGTAATTTTAGGCTGGAACAATAAATGCATTTAAGAATAGATTGGATGCACATAGCTTTTAGAGCTAGGAAATGTAAATGAAACTAGTTGTTTACAGACTCTGCATAGTTTTCTAAGCCAGTATAAAGACGTAGTCTTCTAAACCAGTATAAAGATATAGTCTTCTAAAGCAATATAAAGACATATTCTTCTAAACTAGTATAAAGACATCGTCTTCTAAACCATTATAAAGACACCGTCTTCTAAACCAGTATAAAGAAACAGTCTTCTAAACCAGTAGAAAGACATAATCGTCTAAACCAGTATAAAGAGGTAGTCGTCTCAACCCGTATAAAGACGTTAACTTAGTTACATATTGGACATTAAATGGAGAGTATTTCTCTTTAGCCCAAAAATGAAAGGTGTTCTCGAACATTGACCCCCTTTGAAAAAAAGTCTCCGCACGCTACTGCCGATTAGTGATCATTCTTATTCAGCAAATGATGTTAACTGTAGATACAAATTGTTCCTGTAACTCAACGGTTGTGTCATGTCCTGATGCCCATCGCAGGCCGTGATGGCGACTATGTCAAGACAGGTTTTTGTTAATCGTCTAAGGGAACGTTGTTAGTCATTTGTGTTCTATGGTCTCCCTTATCAAGTGAATGTCACGTACCCCTTCTCGGAATAATGTTTTTAAATTCATAAAATACAATAGCAAAGAACCAGTTATATAGAAATAGTTAACAAAACAAACACAAAAGTACATGTGATATATGTGTCTTTCTTAACAATTTCAATAGAAACACAATGCATTTAAAATAGAAGAAAGCTAATTACATTATTGTTTGAATGAACGTGATGCGTATATATATGCAGAACAATCTGCAACCTGAACTAACAAGACTGTCGCCGCTGGGACTGGGAAGCCTTCTTGTTCATTAAAACGGTCCAAATTCATTGGAGGACAAATTGAGAATGATCCACTGCCTCTCTTGAGAGACGCTTGGTCGGAATCACTCTCCGTAACCAAGGCATGCAAAATTACTACAATTTGGACATAACGACGATTGTCCCTGATACGGTATTCTCTGAAGACAAGGCAAACTATAGATGGGCAGGTCACATCTTGAGACAAACCGTGGTCGATGGAGCACAGCAACAGTTGTCTGGTACCCCCAAAGTAAAAAAAAGAGACCCCGGGGAAAACATCCATTGCGTTGGTCAAGCTCTCCTGCTGTCTGAAACATCCGAGATGTCTTTAGTAGAATGCTTACCAACCACTGGACTTCCGTGACCAAAGGCAAGGTCCGCTGGAAACGGATGGGAAGCCCGCAGCAAGGTTGAGGAATGGGTCACAAAGATCAAGAAATGCTGACAGCGTGAAGGCTTGTTGTTTCCCCCTCTCGAAGAGGATTCAACTGTTGTGTTGTAAAAACCACACGTTTGCCATGTTAGACATCTAATCGGTTTCGATTTGTTTTTCTTTTTTGTTACAAATGTCGAAAATCCATATTTGCAGGGATATATTGTTGGAAATGGAATGAAAACTTGCATAGCTCGCTTTACAAGATAAGGCCAGTTTACTAACTGCATTGTAGATAGTCTGTTCACACCAGGACTGTGTCCACGTGCGATCTAGCCCGGTGGGTCTAACAACTAGCGAAAAGTAAAAGTACTTATGAGCGTAAACACAACTCAACGAAGTCCAAAATCTATACCTGAATTTAAAGTACAACCAAGATAACGATCACAGGCAAGGCAAAGACCAAACCTAAAGTTATTTTAGAACAACAGAAGATTGAGAAAGTCACACGCTTTGAGTACCTCAGCTCAGTTATAAGCGCCAATGGCTACGGCAATGCAGAGGTTCAATAAAATGAGAAACTGATGACAGAACATTATTAAAATGAAAATAACTATTCTGTGAACTTGCATTATACCGATGAAGACATACGGATGTGAAACGTGGACCCCCACACAAACACTTAAGAAAAGGATTGCATCTTTTGAACTAAAGGGCTACAGAAAAGTGCTCAAAATACAATGGATAGCAAAAATGAAAAATGCAGATATCCTTAACTTTACTTAACGTCCTTAAACTGGTTTAGAAGACTCTGCAGAATCTGTATACATACAGTTGCATTTTATCACCTTGCTCTAAAAGCTATGCGCATCCAATTTATTCTTAAATGCATTAACTGTCCTTCCCTCCACTACCTCTCATGGCAATGCATTCCAAGCATTCACCACTCTCTAATTAAAAAAATATTTTCTAATATCGAATCTGAACCTCTCTTTAGTTAATGTGTAACTATGCCCTCTTGTTCTAGTTGGCGGCTGTATTTTTTTTTTAAAACTTGTAATAGTCAAATTTGTCCATTCCTCTGATCATCTAATAAACCCGTATTAAGTCACCACGAATTCTTCTCTCTTCTAGACACTGTAGGCCGGTTTTTCCTCATAACTGTAATTATGGAATCCCACTATCAGCGTTGTCGCTCTTTTATGTATTCTTTACAGCATTTTTGTATCCCCTCTATGATAAGGACTCCACGCCTAAACACATAACTCCAATATAGGTCTAACTAATGCTTTATACAGTTTGACTATCACTTCTTTGCTCCTATGTTTAATATTTATTGTTGTCATACTTAACATTGTATTTGCCTTTTTCACTGCTACCTGAACTTGCTCACTCACCTTACTTGATCTAGTATAACTTCTAAGTCCCTTTCCTTATCTATCTTTCTAATATTGTTCTCTCCCATTCTGTAATTATGTTTCATATTGGATCTACCCATGTGCATGACTGTACATTTATCTACATTAAACTCCATTTGCGAACCTACAAACCACTCACGAATTTGATCTAAATCCGATCTCAATATATCAACATCTGCTTGAGATATAGATACAGATATAGTTTAACTATAGATCCTACTTAATATCAAGCAAAATTGGTTAGTAAACAACATCTTGTCTCGAAAGCTAAAATAGTTTTTTCTTCTTCGTTCGTCTTCAGACCTCAACTTCAATGATTTTAACGAAGGCAGCAATCGACTCAAGGCTATGTACGCTTCCGTACAGCTTCTCGTGGAAGGACACTGGCTGTTGCCAATTGTTACTTCTTTTGTCGGTATACAGCGGACAGGACTGCAAAATATATTATGCCTTCATGGGGGCTGAGCCGAAGGCACAAATGTCTTTAGTGCCAATTTTGAACTTGTTGTATAGATGGCATCTGAGTCTGTTGTGACCCGTGCGTAGCCGGAAAATGATCACCTGGTATCGCCTGGAAAGTTGATGGTAGGCATCGTTTTCTATGTGGCCAGGGTGATCCTATTTTCCATTTTGCTCTGTACGTTGTCCTGATGAATGCTTTAGTTTCATTGTATGTGATTACTGTATCACTCTGCTGCAGCATTCCTGGCTCTCTGGCGAGCCTGTCCGCCTCCCCGTTGCCTGGAATGTCGCAGTGGGCTGGTGTCCATTGGACTGCTTTTTTTTTAAGCACTGGGACGTGCGTTCGAGTGAGTCTGCCAAAGCACCGAGTTTATTTTTGTTCTGGCTCTTGAGGGCCATTACACTGCTAGGGCGTCTGTGAAAATGACCACTTGCTTTGCTGTAATATAGTTTGACCACATCAAACGCCATACTGACCTAGAAAGAACGATACAGGAGGGTTTGGTGCTTGGAAAGCGGGGCTGAAGCAGACCGAGGAAAAGATGGACACAAGACATCACCGAGGTCCTGACGATGACAACGATAGAGCCGATACTTCTGGCTAGAGATTGAGTTACAGATCGGCTGTTGTGAAAGTGATTTTCTGCAAATGACATGCAACATGATGATGATGATGATGATGATGATGATGATAATAATGATGATAATGATGAAAGTGAGCGATTTTTTGTGCTAAGTAATAATGCTTGTCATGTTTTAAAAAAATATATGTAACTTTATTGTTGACGTAGATCTAGGAAATACTATTTTCATTTAAAAACATCATTGCATAATTTCAGAAGTGCCGGTTATGCTAGCAATCAGCTAGAGGTTAGTGATATTTAAGATAATATATGTGGGTAACTGAGACGCTAGTCCGGTCAATCACAACTAATTGCCCAGGACGCTGCGTCAGGGTCAATCACAATGTTGTTCGTCCATCCCGAACCTTTACTTTTTGCACCCAGCCAGTCCATCCAGTCGAGTATTCTGTAAATCCGGGTTGTGGATGGGTGGGAAGATGGGAACTGCATATTCGCAGTCAGTGAAAGCAGAGAAAGTTTGCTTCGCAAGACGGTGATCATGATTGTCAGCAAATCCATGTACCTCATCCGCTTTATTGCTCAGTAAGGTGTCCCGCAACTGACGCAGCATTTTGACTGTAGTTTAGCTTGTCAGCGGACCTAAGCTCTCTGCTCTCCCGTCGTCACAGGACTCGACTGTGTTAGTACTGGATACATGAAAAGAGAATGACTTGCGCGATGAATTTCCTTTAAGTGAGAAAGGTTTGCGCAGTTTGTCGACCACATTCTCTCGCTCGAGTCCAACTTTAACCAGTGGCAAGACAAGTCAGGACGACTGGATATGAGCTCAGGTGCAGTGGTTGACCACGGATGCACAAGTGCCTGGCCGTGTTCTGTGCGGTCCACACCGATCAGTACATTTGCATTCCGTTCTCTGGAAACCATTCTGCTACTTAAGCCATATCAGGGCTTGGTGGTGCAAGATTGAGAACGAACGACCCTAAGCCAGCAAGCCATATAATAAAAAAACAGAATGCGATACTGGAGAAAACACTAAAAAGCTATATTTCTTTTTTTTTGCCTCGTTTACCGTGGTTACTAAGAGGCAGTATATTGTTCTGTGTTTTAGACTTTACAGCCTGGTTAAACCATATTCAGCACGAAATTTAATAGGTGTACGACCCTGTCAGATCATGAATCTGAACACAGACATGTTTTGTTTGTGAGCCATCGAAACTTCGCAACCACGTATGAACACTTCTATAAAAGCTTAACACATGCAATTCAAATTCATATCTTTTCTATCGTTATCGCTGCTTGTTTCAAATCTATCAATAACATGACCTCCCATAGTGTATCTGGGGTCCCTTACTGAGAATGGTAGAATATAACCGCCACAGAATACAGTCACAGTAGGTCAAGGGCAAACAATCTTAAGGTGAGCGATGTATGTTTTTCTCCTGAGTGTCCAAAACATGCATTGCATGTTGAACGCGAGGACTAAGAGTTGTCCATGGATGTGGCAATCTCAAAATGTACAAATTATCGCTACCTTACTGCAAATAACTAGAACAATTATTTCCTGAAAGCTGGTTATAGTAAGTCAAATACAATGCTGGACCTGTGCTTCAACAAAAAGAGATGAGAGATCTTGATTTAACTTAACTTAACGTCTTTATACTGGTTTAGAAGACTCTGCAGAGTCTGTACGCAACCAGTTTCATTTATATTTCATTGCTCAATAAGCTATGCGCATTCAATTTATTTTTAAATGCATCAACTGCCTCTGCTTCCATCACTTCCTGTGGAAATGCATTCCAAGCATTCACCCCTCTCTGACTAAAGAAATATTTCCAAATATCCAATGTTGACCTTTCTTTATTTAATTTGAAGCTATGCCTTTTTCTTCTGATTTGATTGATTGAACTCCATGAATGTATTGAAAGGCGTGACTAAAGAGAGTTGTGCATGAGGATAACAACCTCATCATGCAAGTAAACTGTTACATAAACTCCTACTGCAAGATCATGCAAAGCTTTTTGCTGAAGTCATCTTGATGGAGGTTGACTGTATTTGTATTGATGTGCTTCGGCTGGCGCGAAAAATGTCAAGAAAAGAGATCTTCCTTGTACGTCTTCAGACCTCGAATTCAATTACTCTAACGAAGGCAGCAGTTGACCTTAGGGTCTGAGCACTTCTGTACAGCTACTCGTGGAAGGACACTAGCTGTTGCCAAATGATACTTCTTGTCGGTATACGATGGGCAGGACTGCAAAATGTGTTCTGATCTCATGGGGGATGTGCCGAGAAGATATATGGCCAGCTAGAGTCGTTGCCTTGTGTTTTAAGTCAAGTCAGGAAATCCTCATACTCAACCATTGTCTTTCGTCTTGATCGTCCACGGCAACGGTTGATGAGTCTCGGACAGCGTGGAGAAAGACGGAGTAGAATCGAAATGTCTCAGCAAGGTAATCCGCGGGAGACTCCATTAGTGGTGAGGTCTTGTATTTCGTATAGTGTAAAGTGCAGAATCTGCAACAAAAGAAATTGTATTTGTAAGATTATGTGTTTACTTTAATCTTAGTCTTAGTAGACCTGTAATTCTACAAGGGAAGATGACCATGTGGAGGTCCCAGCTGTGGTGTGAGCTGGATAAAGCACGGATAAGTATTTCCTGCTTAGCGTGTTAGGCTCGAGCAGCTTATTACTCCGCTGTGTTAAGACAAGTGCCAAGAGCATTGGATAATATATCTGCGAGTTCATCTTAAAAGACTCAACCACTAGACCAACTTTACCCGCAGCCTGTTAGGCTCCATCTTTGCTGCTCTTAACAAACCAACTAAGCATGGCCGGTGTTGTGCCATGTCACACAGTTAGTCGCCTCTTATGACATGCTCTATGTAGGGCAGTGGTGCTATTCTTGTCATTGCCATACCCAAAGATCCAGAATCATTCGAGATGTTTACTGTAGTACGCCGCCCATACAGTGGGTTAGAGGACATATGTTGCTTATACAGAGAATACTTGTTGTTTTTGCTTGTGATTGCACATATCGACAAAGGGGCATTTCGCTACTCATATATTAAGCTCGCAATATCACTAGATCTATAAACGAATAATGCGAATCACAATGTAAACATGCAATTCCCTAGTAGTGGATCCAACGGGAAGCTTCGACTGGTTCATTTCTTCTTCTTCTTTTTCGTTCGTCTTCAGACATCAACTTCAATGACTCTAAGGAAGTCATCAGTCGACTCAAGGGTCTCTACGCTTCCGTGCAGCTTCTCGTGGAAGGACACTAGCTGTTGCCAAATGCTACTTATTTTTTCGGTATACTGTGGACATGACTGCAAAATATGTTCTGCCTTCATGGGGGGCTGTGCCGCAGGCACGAAGGTCTGTAGTACCAATCTTGAACTTGTTGTACAGATGACATCTCAGACTGTTGTGACCTGTGCGTAGCCGGAGAATGATCATCTATGTGGCCAAGGTGTCGTTTTTTCCATTTTGCACTGTACGTTGCCCTGATGAATGATTTAGTCTCATTGTATGTAATGTTTGTATCTAACGTAGGTTAGGTTCTTGATTTTGTTCCATAGCGGTATTTTAACCATTCCTATCTATTTTTTATACTCCACAGGGGATAAGAGAGAGACTGGAACATGAGGGAACTACGTTTTGAACTCTCCCAGTTTTACTACTATAATCGCTCAGCAATTTATAACATGTACAGACCGACACTATGCATTAATGTCTGAAATAGTATCTTACTATCCACATGTTAACAAACTGACCCTAGGCATTACAGTTCTAACTAGTATCTTACAATCCATATTTTAACAAACTCACCCTAGGCATTACAGTCCTAGCTAGTATCTTACTATGCTACATCGAGTTTTAGTGTGCTATATATAGTATCTTACTATCCACAGAATATCATACCAGCATTACATTTTGATGTCCTGCACAGTATCTACCTAAGCACATGGTAACAGTCTTTTATATAATACCTTAATATATGAATATTAAAATACAGACAATAAACGGTATTGTCCTACAAAGTATCGCACTATCCCCATTAAACAGATGTTTACTGACTCGAAACTTTACATTACTACATTGTAATTTGCTATCTATATATTAACAGACCAATAGCAAGTTGTATTGTTCTTCAAAGCATTGTACAATACCAAATGGCATCAGACTAACAAAGAGCTATAATGTCTTACACAGGATCTTACAATCCACATATTAAGAAACCAACTCTAGATTGAATGCACTGCACAGTATCCACTATCCAGATGTTAGACTTACCCAAAACATTGATGTCCTACATAGTTCCTTACTGCCACCATGTTAACAGGCCAACACAGAGCTTGCATGTCTTACAGAGTATCTTACTATCCACGTGTCAACAGGCCAAGACAGAGCTTTAATGTGCTGCAGAGTATCTTACTATCCACATGTCAACAGGCCAACACAGAGCTTGCATGTCCTACAGAGTATTTTAATATGCACATGTCAACAGGCCAACACATAGCTTGAATGTCTTACAGAGTATCTTACTATCCACATGTCAACAGGCCAACACAGAGCTTGAATGTCCTAGAGAGTATTTTACTATCCACATGTCAAAAGGCAAACACATAGCTTGAATGTCCTACAGAGTATCTTACTATTCACACGTCAACTGGCCAACACAGAGCTTGAATGCCGTACATAATATCTTATTATCCACATGTTAACAGGCAGACACCATGCGTTACTGTTAAAAATAATATCTTACTATCCACGTGTTAACAAACCGACAGTACGTTTTAATATCCTACACAATCTTCTTCTTCTTCAAGAAATTCATGTTGATGTCTGACAGCGTACTTCGAAGAAGACATCTTACTGTACAACTGTCATCAGCCCGACTCTGAGCTTTGCTATCCTACATGATATTGTACTATCCACATGTTTTAATGTCATTCATAGCATTTTACAGTCTCCATGTCAATAGACCAACACCAAGCTGTAATGTCGTAATATAAAATCTTTCTTTCTAAATATTAGCAGACCTAATATCAAGCTGTAATGTACTACATAAAATCTTACTATCTAAATGTTGACAGACCGATGCTATTCGCGAATATCCTACATATTATCTTACTGTAACTATGGGGACGGTGTGGCCTAGTGGTTAGGTGGCACGGCTCAAAACCCAAAGGTGCTGGGTTCAATCCCAATTCACAGCGCCGTTACCCCGGGGAAGTGAATCCTTAGAAAATGCAAGAGGAAGCAGACCCTTACATAAAATGCATGCTGAAGTTGGATACACTTGGCCGACAGGCGCAAAATAAAAACCACAGTACAATGTACACCACCTTGGAGATTAGAGAAATAAGGCGAACTTAAAAAAAACACACAAAAAACAAACTGTCACCATGTCAACAGAATTACACTAAGCTTCAGTGTCCTATATATTATCTTAATGTCCTCATATAACTAAACGATTCTGAGATTTAATGCGATACATAGCATCTTACTGTCTACATATTAGCATACTATCTGAGTATCCCAACAGTAACATACACGAACAGTCACCTAACTTTACTTTCCTGCATAGCATCTTACAATCCCTATGTTAACAAGCCTACCTAAAAGCATTAGTGTACTACATAATATCATACTGACCCCACTTTAACAGATCTAAACTGAGCTTGACGGTCCTATAAAGTATCTCACTGACGCCACTTTAACAGACCAACTCTGATTTTTAATCTCCTACATAGTATCTTAGTATCAGCATGACAAAAGATGAAGGCTAACACTGAGCTTTCAGGTCCTATGTAGTATCTTACTGTCTGTATATTAACACATGGACACCAAGATAATTGTCCTGTAAAGTATCATACTATCCCTATCTTAGCAGGCCGACAACAAGCTGTAATGTCCTACATAGTACATTACTAATTTGCATGTTAATAGCCGAAAAAAGAGCTTTTGGCATAGATGACGTACATAGTATCTAACTATACAACTGTTAGCAGACAGACACTGAGTTTTATTGTCCTATGTAGCATTAAACTGTTTGCATGTTTACAAACCATTCCCATTTGTTAATGTCCTACATGTAATCTTACTGTCCAGAAGTTAACATACTAACACAGAGCTTAAATGACCTACTTTTTATCTTTCTGTCCCAAAGATAGCAGTCTGACACAAATCGTTTATGTCCTACCTATTGTTTTACTATCCACACGTTATAACAGAATGAAAGCAAGCTTCACTTTTCTACATAACATTAAACTATCCACTTCTTAACACACAGACAGTGAACTTTCATGTCCTACTTATTTTCTTTATATCCACATGTTAATATCCATCAACTGAGAAATAATGTTGTATATATTTTCTCACTATCCACATGAAAACAGATCAACCTCATGAATAGGTGTCCTACATAGTATATTTTTTCCCCCAGGTAAACAGACCAAAACTGAGCAGTAATGTCCTACATAGTATCTTACTCTCCGCTTGTTAACAGACCAACACCGATCTGTAATGTCTTTTATAGTATCTTACTATCCCCAGGTCAAAATACCAACACAGAGCAGTAATGTCCTACATGTCTGCTATTTCTTACTATCCGCGTGTTAACAGAATGACAGCTAGCATTACTTTACCGCATAGTATTGTACTATCCACTTGTTAGCAAATGAACAGTGAGCTTTCATGTCCTACATATTTTCTTAAAATTCAAATGTTAACGCATAACAACCGAGATGTAAAGTTGTATATATTATCTTTCCCATTGATAAAACATCAACACTGAGCTGTAATGTCATACATAATATCTTACTAATCATCATGTTTACAGACCAACACAGAAAACACATGTCCTATACAATGTCTTACAGTTCACATGTATTAACAGACCAACACTGAGAACACGTGTCTTGCACAATATCTTACAGTTCACATGTATTAACATACCAACACTGAGCTTTTCTGTCCTATACAGTGTGTTACCTGCCATTTGTTAACAAACAGACACCAAGAATAAATGTCCTAAACAGCATCCTGCTGTCACCATGTCAATAGACCAACAACGAGCTGTAATGTTCTAAATAAATTTTTACTATCAATACATTAACAAACCCACACTGAGCCTTATCGCCAAAATAAAAGTATCTTCCTTTCCCCCCAAAAAGAGATGCAATAGACTTAATTATTTTATCTGACTATCACAGTGCAAACAGAATGACACAGTGGTTCAATGTCCTTTATATTATCTTGATATTCCCAGGACAAAAGAAGTAGACCGACAACAAACTCTACTGTCCCACTTAGTATCTTACTTTCCACCTCTCAACAAACTGACCATGTCCGTTAATGTCGTACATATTATACTACTAATCACACGTTAATAGATCCACACTGTGCTTCAATGCCCTACATTTTATCTTTGAATCCCCATGCCAGAAGAACACTAAGCTTTACTGTTATACATACTATCTTACCATCCACATGTCGACAGACCAGCACCAAGCTTTGATACCCTACATATTATTTTACCACCCACATGTTAACAGACCAGCACTAAGATTTGCTACCCTAAATATTATCTTACCATCCACATGTTAACAGACCAGCACCAAGATTTTATACCCTACATATTATCTTACCCTCCACATGTTAACAGACCAGCACTAAGATTTGATACCCTAAATATTATCTTACAATCCTTTTGATAGCTGACCAATACTAGGATTGGATACCTAACATACTACTTTACTATCCACATAATAACAGATGTAGACCACCATGTAATTTTACAGTCTTAGGTTGTACCTACAATCCATAAATTAACAGACCAACAGCAAAATGTGTATTCTACATAGATTTTTACTTTCACCGTGTTTTAGTTAAATGAGATACGAAAAAATGCAGAGCTGAGGCAAAAGCTATGGTGCAGCCACTATGTCCTGGTAAAGATTATGGACTGCATCATGATTACTGGCTTGCAGATATAACATGACCAAAGGATCCTGAACGCAAAGAGGAATAAAGAATTTTTGCACGCTAGAGGACTAAAATTGAGTTTTAATTTCTTACATATTATCTCTTTATCTACATATTAACAGATAGACACTAAGATTTAATGGTGTACATATTATCTTACTATCCACATGTTAGGAGTTCGATACTGAGCTTTAATCTCTTACATAAGGTCTTACTATTTACAAATCAACAGATGCAAACCAACTTGGAGATTTACTGTCTTGAAAATATCTTACTATCCACATGTTAGTAGACTAATATTCAGCTTTAATGTCCTACATAGCTTCTCACTATCAACATATTAGCAGATTGACACCAAGTTTTAATCGTCTATATGATATTTTATTATTCACATGTTAGCACACCAACAGCAAGCTTGTTATCAGTCTAATTCAGAGCTTTGATGTCCTACATAGTATCTCACTATCAACATATTAGCAGATTGACACCAAGCTTTAATCTTCTACATAATATTTTACTATTCACATGTTAGCACACCAGCCACAAGCTTGTTAGTAGTCTAACGCAGAGCTTTGATGTCGTACATAGTGTCTCACTATCAACATATTAGCAGATTGACACCAAGCTTTAATCTTCTACATCATATTTTACTATTCACATGTTAGCAAACCAACCGCAAACTTGTTAGCAGTCTATTTACAAATCAACAGATGCAAACCAACTTGGAGATTTACTGTCTTGAAAATATCTTACTATCCACATGTTAGTAGACTAATATTCAGCTTTAATGTCCTACATAGCTTCTCACTATCAACATATTAGCAGATTGACACCAAGTTTTAATCTTCTATATGATATTTTATTATTCACATGTTAGCACACCAACAGCAAGCTTGTTAGCAGTCTAATTCAGAGCTTTGATGTCCTACATAGTATCTCACTATCAACATTTTAGCAGATTGACACCAAGCTTTAATCTTCTACATAATATTTTACTATTCACATGTTAGCACACCAGCCACAAGCTTGTTAGTAGTCTAACGCAGAGCTTTGATGTCGTACATAGTGTCTCACTATCAACATATTAGCAGATTGACACCAATCTTTAATCTTCTACATCATATTTTACTATTCACATGTTAGCAAACCAACCGCAAACTTGTTAGCAGTCTAATGCAGAGATTTAATGTCCTACATAGTATCTCACTATCAACATACTAACAGATTGACACCAAGCTTTAATCTTTTTCATGATATTTTACTATTCACATGTTAGCACACCAACTGCAAGCTTGTTAGTAGTCTAACGCAGAGCTTTGATGTCGTACATAGTGTCTCACTATCAACATATTAGCAGATTGACACCAATCTTTAATCTTCTAAATGATATTTTACTATTCACATGTTAGCAAACCAACCGCAAACTTGTTAGCAGTCTAATGCAGAGATTTGATGTGCTACATAGTATCTCACTATCAACATATTAGCAGATTGACACCAAGCTTTAATCTTCTACATAATATTTTGCTATTCACATGTTAGCACACCAGCCGCAAGCTTGTTAGTAGTCTAACGCAGAGCTTTGATGTCGTACATAGTGTCTCACTATCAACATATTAGCAGATTGACACCAATCTTTAATCTTCTAAATGATATTTTACTATTCACATGTTAGCAAACCAACCGCAAACTTGTTAGCAGTCTAATGCAGAGATGTGATGTCCTACATAGTATCTCACTATCAACATATTAACAGATTGACACCAAGCTTTAATCTTCTTTATGATATTTTACTATTCACATGTTAGCAAACCAACCGCAAGCTTGTTAGCAGTCTAACGCAGAGATTTAATGTCCTACATAGTTTCTCACTATCAACATATTAACAGACTGACACCAAGTTTTAATCTTCTACACAGTATCTTGATATCCACATGTTAACAAACACACATCAATATTAACGTTCGTACATATAATCTTACTGTCCACATGTTAACCACAATAGCATTATCAACTCTCAAACCCTTCGACGGTTTGCAAAGACTGGCCTTTTCAAACAAGCTAAACACCTACTGTGTATGTATTTGCTTAATGGATGAATCAACAACAACAGAACCAGACAAAGGTGTTTTGCAATCAATTTTAGAGCTGTATTTATAATGCCAGTAGGAACAGTACGTAATAAGTAGTTTTATAAATCTGTCAATACTGTAGGGCTTTACACAGTTGTACACACACGCACACACAAACGTAAAGAAATTTGTGCATTCGTACAAAAATGTATGTTTAAAATAATAAGCTATGTATTACTACCATGCTTTCAATTTGGTGTATGTTAATATTGTCAGTATTCGAATATATAATAAATACATAGAGTGACAGCAAAGAGCAATTTTATCAATACCTGGGCTTTAGGAATGTGTACTTTAATATCTGTTTGTTTACATTTGTTAATATGGCAACTTATGGGTCTTATGAAATAAAGAAATAAACAAGAAATAAACACATTGGAATAAGGTTCAATTTAATGTTTACGTATTTCTTATGCCACATTATGAATATTATGTCTACATATATTCAGCAAGCAGTAAACGTGCAAGATTCCATATGGCTAGTGTTATTAAAATGATGGTAATGGGTATCCTGTTCTAAAAAAATGTACAGTTTAAAATGTGGATATGTACAATGAGATTAACAATCTATAGATGGTATGTTAGAGAAATTTATAACATAGAAGTCTACATACATTTGCTTACATATGCTTAAATCCAAGCTTGAACAATTGAAAAGTAGCACACACGGAATATAAGCACGCTTAACCATAAACAACTTTCAGCACAGTATCTTCGATTAGCTAGATAACAGTTTCACGGCCTAGTAGTGAACTGTATTTACACGGACAATGATTACTTCGTCATAAGGGCAATGTATTCAAAAGAAAGGGATGTAATAAATGCACTACAATAATATAAATCATTTAATAATTACATGAAAATAAAGCAAATATTTAGAATAGTTAAGGTTGCGTTAAATGGAGCATACAATACGAAATTTACCTTTCGGAAATTTCTAACATTTATTTGCATTTTATGAATATTATTAAATTCATTTTAAAAACAATATGCGAGTCGCTGTCACCACAACAGAGCTAACTTAAACAGGCATCAGCATATATGCTAACTCTAACCTTACTATTAACAGCTACAGGAGCAGCCAGTGTTGTCTTCTGCCAGTTACTTGTCTAGTTCGCTCCATGACTTCGACGCCGGTCAAGGTCCAAGGTTCAGCTCTTGTGATAAGCACGGCTTTGCTGTCACAATCGTCGCCGACGAGCGCCTGGGGTCGCGAGCTGTTCCTCCCCATATGTCGTGCACGAGGACGACAACAAGCGTGAGAAATTTGGTCGGGTGGATAATTAACACCTATCGCCTTCAGTGTACAGATGCCAATGTATACGTCCACGTGGTTCTGGTGTAGGGCCATAGCTCACTCGTTCTAAGGTTTGTAACCTGGATAAAGAGGGGAGACGCCCAAGCCAGAACCTCTCACGCAAATTTTTTATGATGGGATAACTCTTAATTATATATTTTGTTGTATTTGTTTGGCTATGTCCCTTGCTATGTTTAAAGAAACACTGGATGTCAACAACATCGGCGACGAAGATGGCATACGACATAAAACTACACCCCCTTCTACGCCTTCTAACGACACAATTTGATAGAAGATGATGATGATGATAATCATGACAATAATAATAACAAAACATTGGTCATTGACCTACAATAGAACAATTAGATAGATGTTTAAGCATACAACCATGAAGGAATGATTATTCCGTGAGATAAGCAGAAGAAAAAGTGTGATTCCCATTTAGACATGTTATTAGAGGAAACATAAGACCACACTATATGTACATGTAGAGCGTAGGATACAACGTTGGTAGAGTGGCTGCTTCTTTCCGGCTGCTACTTGTTCCAGCCAACCCAGCTGTAAGCGAGTACCAGATTTACTGTCAGGAGAAATGATAGAGGAACAGGAATTGGTTTTCACAAAACCTGAAGTTTTTGGTTTGATTTGAGTTTCAATTTCTGGATTCTGTGACGAAGACTTGCCCTTTTCTACCACAGACCGTTGTCCTTTGTGCGGTATCATGTCGTATTGACCAGTTCATGGATTCGTGTGTGTATCAGAACAATGAAGATTCTAATACCTCATCCCTGGCGGTAATAAAATAAATGTATATATCAGTGATATTGTAAGCCAAGACATCGAGGAAGGGAACTGGCTACCCCCATCTGATAAAAGCTAAAACCTCTTATAGAGAAATTTATACCACAGCATCCCCGACTACAGTATATTTGTATTACTTGATGTATCCATGAATGTAAACAGCAAGTTGGCTGTGTTTGTATTCTGACATTTTTTCCGTGACATAATCAACAGTTTGTTGGGTGGATTGTCGCTACGGATGGCACGTTCTAAATGCATGTTTTTGCTCGTGAGCTTCAATCCCTTCTGTATTTTGTGTTGGCCTTTAACTGGTAGTGGGCGGGGTACATTGGAATGTCTTATATGATCACATCAGTTCATATTTGTCACACATTAGTTGGTAGTCAGCATTGATTGCTGAGAGTACAGAGAAACACGAAGACCAAAGTAGAGAGAGAGAGAAAGAGAGAGAGAGAAAGAGAGAGAGGATGAACAACATAAATATGTAAATTGTTAGATGACTGTTAATTTGTGCAGGTGTTAAAATCAATTCGAGGTAAATCTTCTTCTTCCTACGCTGTCAGACGTCAACTTGAATTTGTTCGAAGAAGGCAGTTGTCATTTTGAGGCTATCGACACTGCCATAGAGCTTGTCTAGTGTTGCCACTGGTGATGGCCACATGTGCTTTCCCTGGTTCTCGTATGTCAGGCAATTTTGCAGCAGATGTTCCGCGGTCATTTTCTCTGTACCACAGGTGCATTCGTCAGTACCACCTTTCTTCAGTTTATTGAACAGATGGTACCTCAGTCTGTTGTGGCCTGTGCGGAGTGTGAAGACCACGACCTGCTCTCTTCTGTTCAACTGGTAGTGGGCATAATTTTTTGTGTAGCCAGTATGCTCTATTTCCCATTTGGCCATGTATCTAGCCCTAATAAACCTTTTGAACTCTTCGTAGGTCACACTAGAATCTGGTTGTGGTAACCTTGCACCTTCTTTAGCTAGTCTGTCTGCCTCCTCGCCCACTACTCCAGCGATGTTAGGGCCTGCTGCATCCGATTGTTTGCTATGGTGAGATTTTCTTCAGTGGTCTACAAAGCCAGATCGTCTGCAAACATGGAGCTGTGGACTCTTCTTAATACATTCTCTATTATGTTGTTTATATACACCAGAAAAAAGTGTGGGTGACAGTACTCCCCCTTGGGGTACTATCTGCTCCAGTGTCACATTTTTGCTCATCTTCCCTTGTACTTGAACTCTGGCTGTTCTGTTTTCGAGATAGTGGCTGATCAATCTGTACATTTTTCCAGATACTTCACTTCTTTATAGCTTGACTTTAAGTACATCTTTCCCCATCTTGTCAAATGCCTTCTCTAGATCCAGCCAAACCGCTACTGTATGCTTTTTCTCCTGGTAAGCATCCTCTATTTTCTGCGCTCTGAGAGTGATCTGATCCTCAGTGGATCTGTGTTTTCTAAATCCTGCCTTTCTGTGGAATGAATATGTGTTTTTCTTCCAGGTGCCACATCAGTCTGATGTTTATCATACGCTCCATCAGTTTACCTACACAGCTCAGTAGACTGATAGGCCTGTATCAAATTTGGATCTGTTATATCTTTTTCTTTCTTTGGTACTGGTATTCGATGTAAATGATTTTAACATGAACAGGAAAAGGTAATCCTTTCGCAATCATTGATGTCGAGGTTGAAGTGTTAGAGACTTCACTGTACTAGGCCTCATCTTTTTATGAGGTGGGGTGGCCAACTCACGTAGTCGCCACATTTCCTTCAATGACACTTAGCAACGTACAGGTTTAGTTATTAATGAGAATATCATTTGACAGAGTTGAGAGTAAGTAAACACGATTAGAAATGTGAATCAGTTTCTACAGCTTTATGAAAATGGTTAGAGTTAGTGTGTGACTTTATCTATGCCGAGATAGCATTTCTTGAAATCATTCCTCCTGCATAGTTTATACGAATGAAATAGCCGATATCCTGACTTCAAAAGCCATAACAGCATGTTGTTGTTATTGTTGTTTTATTTATTGTTGTTGTAGAATGCCCGTAATATGTAAGATTAATTTTGTGTGCGTCCTGTAAAAGACCTTAAGTGGCCGGCTGCAACAGGATGTGAGAATAGCCTTGAGAGTTTGAAAGATTAGTTGGCAGGGACATAAACTTAAACATAAAGATACACTTAAGTACCTAGGAATTACAATGGATCGCACATTGTCCTACAAAGAACACTGTGAATCGGTGAAACAAAAAGTTAGCACAATCATAAAACGTACTGAGTATGCTCACAAACACGGCATAACTTAACCGAACATAACGTTTTTATATTGGTTTAGAAAACTCATCAGTCTGTAGACAACCAGTCCCATTTGCATTACCCTGCTCTAATAACTATGTACATCCTATGTATTCTTAAATGCATTAACTGTCTCTGCCTCCACTATTTCCTGGGGCAAAGCATTCCAAGCATTCACCACTGTCTGAATGAAAAAAAAATGTCCTGTGTCCAATTTAGACCTTTCGTTAGTTAATTTGTATCTGTGCCCTCTTGTTCTCGTTGGTGGTTGTATTTTGAAAAACTTGTTATAGTCTAATTTAACTTTTCCTGGGATTATCTTATCAACTTAGATTAAGTCACGTTTAATTCTTCTTTTTTCTTAACACTAACGGCCGGTTTTTCTGAATCTTTCCTCGTAACTGTAATTCTGTGATCCCACTATCAGTTTTGTCGCTATTCTTTGTATCCTTTCCAGCATATTTATAGCTCTTCTACGATAAGGACTCCACACCTGTACACAGTACTCCGATCTAGATCTAACTAATGCTTTATACAGTTTGTCAATCACCTCCTTACTCCTATGTTAAATATTTCTTTTTTTGTATCATACCTAACGTTGGATTTGACTTATTCTATGCTACCTAGACTTGCTCACTCACCCTACCTGTATGCTCTATAATTACCCCTATGTCCCTTTCGTTATCTATCATTCTAGTATTTTTCTCGCCCATTCTGTAATTTTGTTCCATTTTTTACTTCACACCACTCAGAGTACTCCTTATGTATGCCAATCGCTGTCTTCTTCCCGTTAACCAACTTTCAATCCATTCGGCAACCTGCCCATCTATCCCATGTGATTTTAACTTTTTAAATAATCGTTGATGAGGTACTATATCAAAAGCCTTTGTAAAAGCGAGACAAATAACATCCACTGGTTCTCCCTTATCTATGATTTTAGTAATCACCTCCATGCACTCCAAAAGATTTGTTAAGCACCGTCTCCCTCTAGTAAACCCATGCTGATTATCTCTGATTTGATTTAACCTGTCTAGATGCTTTACAATGTTTTCTTTCATTATTGACTCTAACAATTTACAGACTATGCTCGTTAAACTTACTTAATTAGCTGGATCTGATTTCTTTCCTCATATGAATAAGGGAATCACTCCTGCATCTTTCCAATCTCTTGGAACAATCCATTTTGCAAGTGATTGAGAAAATAATATAGCCAATTGTTTTACTAGTTAGTCTATACTTCAAATAGTATTGATGAATGGATACCATCTTGATCTGTACATTTATCCACTTTTAATCCTTCCAATCTTTTAGAACCATTTCTTCCGTAATACAGAATGATTTTAATCGCACTATATCCATTTGATATTTGAAAATATGTATAGGCTCTGGTATCTTGGAGGAGTCTTCTTTTGTATAGACTGTGCGAAAGTATTGATTTATTAGATTAGATATCTCCCTATTTTCTCTGCTTATTGTCACTGTACTGTCTATGAGAAAGCCTACCTTGTCTTTAGGTCTTTGTTTATTTCTAACATTAGAAAAGAAGCTTTTACCATCAGTCTTGATCCTATTAGTAAGTTTTTTTCGAAGTCTATTTTTGCTGCTTTATTTAATGTCTGAGCTATGTTTTGCTTGTCCAAATATTTTTAATATATGTCTTTTGATTTACTTGCCTTTATATACTTTGTCCAGGCTTTATTTTAAGCTCTTGTACATTTAGCTACAAATCTAGTAATCCACTTTTTATGATTGGTGTTTACCTCCATACATGGAACATATTCGACATTTAGTTGTTCTAAAAGTGTTTTGAAACACCCTCCCTGTTGTTCAACGGCTGTACCTCTAACAATATATTTCCAGTGTATGTGGATGTCTGTATCTTTCATCTTCTGTACATCTGTCTTAGAGTAGTCGTATGCTCGCGAGTGTATATTTACATACATTGTAAAGGCTCTTATAGGATATCTTTTATGGACAACTGGCAGACAAATAACACTGTCATTCGCTACTGGTAAGTACACAAGCAATTTCAGAGTGGAGGCAGAGGCACTGAGGGCGGCAGTGGAAGAAATGGTGACACACAATAAAAATGAAAGCCATATAGTCCTGCTTACAGATGCTCTCGCCGTAGTCACAGCGCTAAAAAGCCAGAAAAACACTGAGCTTAATGACTTAAGAGCAGCACTCTGCAAACTGTACCAGCAGTCCGCACCAAAAAGGGTAGTGGTACAGTGGGTCCCATCACACTGCAACATTCAAGGCAACGAGGAGGCAGACAG
Organism: Ariolimax columbianus; assembly: GCA_036924085.1. Classification (NCBI taxonomy): domain Eukaryota; kingdom Metazoa; phylum Mollusca; class Gastropoda; order Stylommatophora; family Arionidae; genus Ariolimax; species Ariolimax columbianus. Next base: position 53,407,391 of record JAVGWX010000018.1, read on the forward strand.
ACTGGCAAAAGAAGGTGCAAGACTACCACAAACAGATACTAGTATGACGTACGAAGAGTCAAAACGGCTTGTCAAAGCCAGATTCATGACCAAATGGGAAACCGAACATACTGGTTACACCAAAAACGTTGCCTATTACCAGTTGAACCGAAAAGATCAGGTCGTTGTCTTCAGACTTCGCACTGGCCACAATAGACTGAGGTACCACCTATTCAACAAATTGAAGATAGGTGGAACCGACGTATGCCCGTGCGGTACTGGCAAAATGACCGCTGAACATCTGCTGCAGAACTGCCCGACATACGAGAATCAGAGAGAGCAGATGTGGCCATCACCAGTGGAACTGCAAGACAAGCTCTATGGCAGTGGCGACAGCCTCAGGATGACCGCCACTTTTTTCGAAAAAATAATGGTTACTGTCTGACTGCGTACGAAGAAGAAAAAGAAGAAGAAATGTATTTACTTGTCTTGGCTTGGCTTCGTTTGTTCTCTATCTCCCGCTACCAAACCCTGACACGGGCCTAAGTAGCAGAACGCAGTCCAGAGAACGGAATGCGTTATGTCGATATTTGCACCTTTCGGTCCAACACATCCGACTTCAGCAAGCATTTTTTGAGTACCGGGTTAGCATGCCCTCTTCGATCCATTCTCCTTAGCCAGTCTGCTCAGTTGCAGCCTGTTTTCTAGAATACTGCGCGGACGTATAGAACGGCCCTGACAGCTCCAGTTCGCCAACCCTTACGCTATCAGTCAGCTATGGCTCGCTGACCGCTGCAGCTCATGCGCTGCTCACCATCTTGATCCGGTATTTACTTTATTTTGAAGAAATATTATCATGACAATAATAATGGGCATATCGCCGTCGATGAGAATAACCAACATCATCATGTGTCATACAGCGCCCTTAAGTCTGTGGGCGGATGCGTGTATGACAGATTAAGCCAACACCAGCTGGTGATGGTATTCCCTCTACTCTATACTTCCATCTGATCGCTCGTCGACCCTCGCTAACTGCATGCAAGGCTCTTTTTGGCCTCGCCTTTTTCAGGCTAAACGATTTACTGCCAGGATTCACTGAATCGCTGTTATTGACGTCCACGTGATCGCCTTACTGCGCTAAGCTCGCTAAACAGAAGTTTCTTTTGGAACCTTTCACTTGACATTCGAGAAACTTGGCAAGTCTATCTCACTTTAACTTTCTACAAAAGTGTATGAATAGTGTAGTAGTAATGAACAGTGTATGGTTATTTGTGATGTGGTCTTGTAGCCAATTTGGAGTATGTGTCATGTAGAAGTGATTCAACTTCCTGGCGTGTTTGGCGTACACACTCCAGCTCTCTCACCCATAGATCAGGGTTTAGAGACTGGCCGGATGTTTGCCAATCAGATTAGTTGCTGTTTAGCGATATACTTCATTTAAACATTCAATTCTTCTTCGGGCAATATCAGGTAGTACTATTTACTCATGTTTATCTTCTGTTTCTTTCTCTTCTTCTTCTTCTTCTTCTTCTTTTTCTTCTTTTTCGTCTTCTTTTTTTTTCTTTGTCTTCTTCTTATTTTTTCTTTCTCTTCTTCTTCTTTTCTTTTTCTTCTTTTTCTTTCTTTTACTTATTCTTCTTCTACTTCTTCTTTTCTTTTTTCTTCTTCATTCTTTACTTCTTCTTTTTCTTCTTCTTTTCCTTCTTTTTCTAGCTCACCGACAATTGTATTAAGTCTACACATAAAGGCCAGTTCTATGAACAAAGTCTAATGTGGTGGGGAGTTCTTCAAGACTATCACAAAAGTGTGAATGTGTGGGTTCGTCTCCGTGGGTCAGTATTCACAACGCAGTTGCTTTAGCATGTTACAGTCTTGACAAAGGAAGGGTTCTGATACTGACACGTAACTGCATACCGAGTAGCGCGGTAGCTGTCAATCACACTGGACAAGCAGAAATGGTAGGACTCGACATAATGACACAAGAAACGAAGATCCGCATCTTCAACCTGTATGGCCCACCCAACAAAGACCTGTCGCTCTCGAGTATGGAAATCAAGGACTCGTGCTGCCTAGATATTCGGACACAGACAACAGAGGTGAAGAAGTGGAAGACTGGGAGATAGACACACATCTCTATCTTTTCAATAGACCGGAGGACAGCCCTATCTTCTATTCTACTCCAGACTTGGCCTTTTCCACGGTGGAAATTCACCACAAAATAGACCGCCAGATGCTCAACCAATTGGCAGGTAGCGACAAAAGGCCAATTAGGCTAGAAATTGATATGGAAGTAGGCCCACAGGAAATAAAAGCGCTCCCACGTTGAAACTATAAACGAGCCGACTGGGACAGATTTGCAATTCTGACAGATCGGCTATGTGAAACCATCAGCACGCGGAATAACAATATGAAACCTATGGTGGAAAGCCTAAGCAAAGCAATAATGCAAGCAGCCACCGAAACCATCCCAAGAGGGGCAAGGAAAAACTATAAGCCATATTGTAATGATGAATAGTAGAAAGGGGAAGACGAAGTCTCAAATGCTAGGAACATGGCACATAGAGAACAATCTATGGACGCAAATATCGCCCTAAATGCTGTCACGGCGAAATACAAAAGAACACTAAACCAAATAACAAGAGACAGCTGGAAAAATAAAACAGAAAGCCTCAATTCAAATAAAGAAGGGAACAAAGTATGGAAGTCAGTCAGAGCCATGAATGACGCAACACCATCAAATAAACAAATTACCATCAAGTAGGGCGACAACATGCTTACTGGAAAAAAAAGCAGCAAACGCCTTCATAGAACGAACATTATGCCAGAGCAAACCACATTGATGTCCCTACAGACAGGCACACAGACATTAGTGAAGAACAAAAGAGCCACGACAACATCAATATGGCACAAGAGGAGCACATGATGGCAAAACTAACAATGAATGAAATGGAAGAGGCCATGAGAACTTTAAAGAAAAAGAAATCGCCCGGAAAAGATCGGGTAACATACGAAATGCTGATGGGGTTGGGCCAAACAGCAAAGAGGAAGTTACTATCAGTCCTGAACCAAAGCCGAAAAAGGGGAATTGTACCTCAGACATGGAAAGACGCTGTACTTATACCAGTACAAAAGAAAGGAAAAGATAGAACAGACCCAAATGGATACAGGCCTATCAGTCTACTGAGCTGTGTAGGAAAACTGATGGAACGTATTATAAACACCAGACTGATGTGACATCTGGAAGAAAAACACATACTAATTCCACAGCAAGCAGGCTTTAGACAACACAGACCCACGGAGGACCAGATCACTCTCATAGTCCAGTTAATAGATGATGCTTACCACGAGAAAAAACACACAGTAGCGGTTTGGGTGGATTTAGAGAAGGCATTTGACAAGGTGTGGATAAAGGGACTTAAAGTTAAGCTACGAAGAATTTAAGTTTGTGGGAAAAGGTACAGATGGATCAGCCACTACCTCGAAAACAGAACATCCATAGTTCAAGTACAAGGGCAGATGAGCAAAAATGTGACACTGGAGCACATAGTACCCCAAGGGGGAGTACTGTCACCAACACCTTTCCTGGTGTATATAAACAACATCACAGAGAATCTACCAAAAAGAGTCCACAGCTCCATGTTTGCAGACGATCTGGCTATGTGGGCCTCTGAAAAAAATCTCGCCATAGCAAGCAATCGGATGCAGCAGGCCCTAACATCGTTTGTGGAGTGGGCGAACTCATGGCTGGTCAAAATAAATGAGGAAAAAACAACATGTACGATATTTTCGCTTTCAAACAAACCCCAGAACACCAATATAAGTCTTAGCGGCAAATATCTACGACCAAACGACAACCCAAACTACCTGGGAGTCACATTTGATCGGTGCATGACATGGAAAAGTCAGATCGAGAGAAACCGAATGAGAGCCAGACAAAGAATGGCAATCATGAGGAAAATTTCTGGCACAAGCTGGGAAACATACGAAACTGTACACTGGAAGAGTGAGACCAATTCTCAATTATGGCATTGCGGCATAGGCGCCAGCAGCAAAAACGAACTTTGATAAAATTATCAAACTTAAAAACTAAGCCATGAGAATTATAACAGGAGGCATGAAGTCAACGCCATATGTAGAACTGGAAACGAATAGAAATCTGCAATCCATGACCGACAGAAGAGACTGCAGAGACCAGCAGCAAGCAGAGAAACTCAGAAGACTGACATACCACTCAATGCATCAGAGACTAAATATATTTGGAAAAGGGAAACTAAAGCGGAGAAACTTTGCAGAAATAGCCAAAGCAAAGTTAAGCAAGGACCCAATGAAGACATTAACACCAAAGCCCATCCCTACTGTACGCAAACCTACCTGGAAGCAGCATATCATTCCGGAGGTGGTAGAACATATACCAGGTATTTGAAACAAGAACAGCCAGACTGAAAAAGAAAGAAGAGACATTACCCTGAGGTACATAACGAAAAATTACCCATGCATACACCGACGGGTCTGTATCAAACACAACACAGAACGGAGGGGCAGAGGTATTCCTGAGCCTACCAAATGCTAAAAAAATAACACTGTCAGTGGTAACTGGAAATAACTCATGCAATTTCAGAGCGGAGGCAGAGGCACTGAGGGCTGCAGCAGAAGCAATGCTGACAGGCAAAAGAAATGAAAGGCAGATAGTCCTTATTACAGATGCCCTAGACGTAGTCACAGCACTAAAAAGCCAGACAAATTATGAATTAAATGATTTAAGAGCAGTACTCTGTCAACTATACCAGCAGTCCGCACCAAAAAGAGTAGGGGTGCAGTGGGTTACATCCCACTGTATCATCCAAGGCAACGAGGAGGCAGACGGACTGGCAAAAGAAGGTGTAAGACTACCACAACCAGATTCTAGTGTGACCTACGAAGAGTCCAAAAAGCTTATTAGAGCCAGATACATGGCCAAATGGGAAACATAACATACTGGCTACACAAAAAACGATGCTTATTATCAGTTGGACAGAAAAGAGCAGGTCATTGTCTTCAGAATCCGCAAATGCCACAACAGACTGAGATACCACCTTTTTAATAAACTGAAGATAGGTGGCACTGACGAATGCACTTGTGGCACCGGGAAAATGACCGCTGAACATATGCTGCAAAACTGCCCGACATACGAGGACCAGAGAAAGCAAATGTGGCCATCACCAGTGGCAACACTAGACAAGCTCTATGGCAGTGTCGACAGCCTCAGGGATTACCGCTGCTTTTTTTCGAAAAAATACAGGTTGACGTTTGACAGCGTACGAAGAAGAAGAAGAAGAAGAAGAAGAAGAAGAAGAAGAAGAAAAAGAAGAAGAAGAAGAAGAAGAAGAAGAAGAATAAACAGCAGTAGTATTCTTCACAACCTGATTCTCAATATGCGTTACAATACTCGACGAAATTCCTGCGATTTGCGCCCTCCCCCCCGGCCCCTCCCCTCTACAATGGCGGCATTCCCCGGTAGAATAAATTTATTTCTATATTTCATTTCTCAATGTTGTGCATCGGTTGAAGTTAAAGTGGACTAAACTGCGAGAACTGTTACCGGTAAAAGTGTCACTGGTAAGCTACATAAGCTATACAGTGGTGAATGTTTGGAATGTATTGCCATATGAGGTAATTTTAGGCTGGAACAATAAATGCATTTAAGAATAGATTGGATGCACGTAGCTTTTAGAGCTAGGAAATGTAAATGAAACTAGTTGTTTACAGACTCTGCATAGTTTTCTAAGCCAGTATAAAGACGTAGTCTTCTAAACCAGTATAAAGATATAGTCTTCTAAAGCAATATAAAGACATAGTCTTCTAAACTAGTATAAAGACATCGTCTTCTAAACCATTATAAAGACACCGTCTTCTAAACCAGTATAAAGAAACAGTCTTCTAAACCAGTAGAAAGACATAATCGTCTAAACCAGTATAAAGAGGTAGTCGTCTCAACCCGTATAAAGACGTTAACTTAGTTACATATTGGACATTAAATGGAGAGTATTTCTCTTTAGCCCAAAAATGAAAGGTGTTCTCGAACATTGACCCCCTTTGAAAAAAAGTCTCCGCACGCTACTGCCGATTAGTGATCATTCTTATTCAGCAAATGATGTTAACTGTAGATACAAATTGTTCCTGTAACTCAACGGTTGTGTCATGTCCTGATGCCCATCGCAGGCCGTGATGGCGACTATGTCAAGACAGGTTTTTGTTAATCGTCTAAGGGAACGTTGTTAGTCATTTGTGTTCTATGGTCTCCCTTGTCAAGTGAATGTCACGTACCCCTTCTCGGAATAATGTTTTTAAATTCATAAAATACAATAGCAAAGAACCAGTTATATAGAAAAAGTTAACAAAACAAACACAAAAGTACAGGTGATATATGTGTCTTTATTAACAATTTCAATAGAAACACAATGCATTTAAAATAGAAGAAAGCTAATTACATTATTGTTTGAATGAACTTGATGCGTATATATGCAGAACAATCTGCAACCTGAACTAACAAGACTGTCGCCGCTGGGACTGGGAAGCCTTCTTGTTCATTAAAACGGTCCAAATTCATTGGAGGACAAATTGAGAATGATCCACTGCCTCTCTTGAGAGACGCTTGGTCGGAATCACTCTCCGTAACCAAGGCATGCAAAATTACTACAATTTGGACATACCGACGATTGTCCCTGATACGGTATTCTCTGAAGACAAGGCAAACTATAGATGGGCAGGTCACATCTTGAGACAAACCGTGGTCGATGGAGCACAGCAACAGTTGTCTGGTACCCCCAAAGTAAAAAAAAAGAGACCCCGGGGAAAACATCCATTGCGTTGGTCAAGCTCTCCTGCTGTCCGAAACATCCGAGATGTCTTTAGTAGAATGCTTACCAACCACTGGACTTCCGTGACCAAAGGCAAGGTCCGCTGGAAACGGATAGGAAGCCCGCAGCAAGGTTGAGGAATGGGTCACAAAGATCAAGAAATGCTGACAGCGTGAAGGCTTGTTGTTTCCCCCTCTCGAAGAGGATTCAACTGTTGTGTTGTAAAAACCACACGTTTGCCATGTTAGACATCTAATCGGTTTCGATTTGTTTTTCTTTTTTGTTACAAATGTCGAAAATCAATATTTGCAGGGATATATTGTTGGAAATGGAATGAAAACTTGCATAGCTCGCTTTACAAGATAAGGCCAGTTTACTAACTGCATTGTAGATAGTCTGTTCACACCAGGACTGTGTCCACGTGCGATCTAGCCCGGTGGGTCTAACAACTAGCGAAAAGTAAAAGTACTTATGAGCGTAAACACAACTCAACGAAGTCCAAAATCTATACCTGAATTTAAAGTACAACCAAGATAACGATCACAGGCAAGGCAAAGACCAAACCTAAAGTTATTTTAGAACAACAGAAGATTGAGAAAGTCACACGCTTTGAGTACCTCAGCTCAGTTATAAGCGCCAATGGCTACGGCAATGCAGAGGTTCAATAAAATGAGAAACTGATGACAGAACATTATTAAAATGAAAATAACTATTCTGTGAACTTGCATTATACCGATGAAGACATACGGATGTGAAACGTGGACCCCCACACAAACACTTAAGAAAAGGATTGCATCTTTTGAACTAAAGGGCTACAGAAAAGTGCTCAAAATACAATGGATAGCAAAAATGAAAAATGCAGATATCCTTAACTTTACTTAACGTCCTTAAACTGGTTTAGAAGACTCTGCAGAATCTGTATACATACAGTTGCATTTTATCACCTTGCTCTAAAAGCTATGCGCATCCAATTTATTCTTAAATGCATTAAGAAGAAATGGTGACACACAGTGAAAATGAGAGCCATATAGTCCTGCTGACAGATGCTCTCGAAGTAGTCACAGCGCTAAAAAGCCAGAAAAACACTGAGCTTAATGACTTAAGAGCAGCACTCTGCAAACTGTGCCAGCAGTCCGCACCAAAAAGGGTAGTGGTACAGTGGGTTCCGTCACACTGCAACATCCAAGGCAACGAGGAGGCAGACATACTGGCAAAAGAAGGTGCAAGGCTACCACAAACAGATACCAGTATGACGTACGAAGAGTCAAAACGGCTTATCAAAGCCAGATACATGTCCAAATGGGAAACCGAACATACTGGTTACACCAAAAACGATGCCTATTACCAGTTGAACCGAAGAGAGCAGGTCGTCGTCTTCAGACTTCGCACTGGCCACAACAGACTGAGGTACCACCTATTCAACAAATTGAAGATAGGGTGTACCGACGAATGCCCGTGCGGTACTGGTAAAATGACCACTGAACATCTGCTGCAGAACTGCCCGACATACGAGGATCAGAGAGAGCAGATGTGGCCATTGCCAGTGGAACTGCAAGACAAGCTCTATGGTAGTGGCGAGAGTCTCAGGATGACCGCCGCTTTTTTCTAGAAAATAATGGTTACTGTCTGACTGTGTACGCAGAAGAAGAAGAAGAAGTTCTCTCCCATTCTGTAATTATGTTTCACATGGGTATCTACCCATGTGGATGACTGTACATTTATCTACATTAAACTCCATTTGCGAACCTACAAACCACTCACGAATTTGATCTAAATCCGATCTCAATATATCAACATCTGCTTGAGATATAGATAAAGATATTGTTTAACTATAGATCCTACTTAATATCAAGCAAAATTGGTTAGTAAACAACATCTTGTCTCGAAAGCTAAAATAGTTTTTTCTTCTTCGTTCGTCTTCAGACCTCAACTTCAATGATTTTAACGAAGGCAGCAGTCGACTCAAGGCTATGTACGCTTCCGTACAGCTTCTCGTGGAAGGACACTGGCTGTTGCCAATTGTTACTTCTTTTGTCGGTATACAGCGGACAGGACTGCAAAATATATTATGCCTTCATGGGGGCTGAGCCGAAGGCACAAATGTCTTTAGTGCCAATCTTGAACTTGTTGTATAGATGGCATCTGAGTCTGTTGTGACCCGTGCGTAGCCGGAAAATGATCACCTGGTATCGCCTGGAAAGTTGATGGTAGGCATCGTTTTCTATGTGGCCAGGGTGATCCTATTTTCCATTTTGCTCTGTACGTTGTCCTGATGAATGCTTTAGTTTCATTGTATGTGATTACTGTATCACTCTGCTGCAGCATTCCTGGCTCTCTGGCGAGCCTGTCCGCCTCCCCGTTGCCTGGAATGTCGCAGTGGGCTGGTGTCCATTGGACTGCTTTTTTTTTAAGCACTGGGACGTGCGTTCGAGTGAGTCTGCCAAAGCACCGAGTTTATTTTTGTTCTGGCTCTTGAGGGCCATTACACTGCTAGGGCGTCTGTGAAAATGACCACTTGCTTTGCTGTAATATAGTTTGACCACATCAAACGACATACTGACCTAGAAAGAACGATACAGGAGGGTTTGGTGCTTTGAAAGTGGGGCTGAAGCAGACCGAGGAAAAGATGGACACAAGACATCACCGAGGTCCTGACGATGACAACGATAGAGGCGATACTTCTGGCTAGAGATTGAGTTACAGATCGGCTGTTGTGAAAGTGATTTTCTGCAAATGACATGCAACATGATGATGATGATGATGATGATGATGATGATGATGATAATAATGATGATAATGATGAAAGTGAGCGATTTTTTGTGCTAAGTAATAATGCTTGTCATGTTTTAAAAAAATATATGTAACTTTATTGTTGACGTAGATCTAGGAAATACTATTTTCATTTAAAAACATCATTGCATAATTTCAGAAGTGCCGGTTATGCTAGCAATCAGCTAGAGGTTAGTGATATTTAAGATAATATATGTGGGTAACTGAGACGCTAGTCCGGTCAATCACAACTAATTGCCCAGGACGCTGCGTCAGGGTCAATCACAATGTTGTTCGTCCATCCCGAACCTTTACTTTTTGCACCCAGCCAGTCCATCCAGTCGAGTATTCTGTAAATCCGGGTTGTGGATGGGTGGGAAGATGGGAACTGCATATTCGCAGTCAGTGAAAGCAGAGAAAGTTTGCTTCGCAAGACGGTGATCATGATTGTCAGCAAATCCATGTACCTCATCCGCTTTATTGCTCAGTAAGGTGTCCCGCAACTGACGCAGCATTTTGACTGTAGTTTAGCTTGTCAGCGGACCTACGCTTTCTGCTCTCCCGTCGTCACAGGACTCGACTGTGTTAGTACTGGATACATGAAAAGAGAATGACTTGCGCGATGAATTTCCTTTAAGTGAGAAAGGTTTGCGCAGTTTGTCGACCACATTCTCTCGCTCGAGTCCAACTTTAACCAGTGGCAAGACAAGTCAGGACGACTGGATATGAGCTCAGGTGCAGTGGTTGACCACGGATGCACAAGTGCCTGGCCGTGTTCTGTGCGGTCCACACCGATCAGTACATTTGCATTCCGTTCTCTGGAAACCATTCTGCTACTTAAGCCATATCAGGGCTTGGTGGTGCAAGATTGAGAACGAACGACCCTAAGCCAGCAAGCCATATAATAAAAAAACAGAATGCGATACTGGAGAAAACACTAAAAAGCTATATTTCTTTTTTTTGCCTCGTTTACCGTGGTTACTAAGAGGCAGTATATTGTTCTGTGTTTTACACTTTACAGCCTGGTTAAACCATATTCAGCACGAAATTTAATAGGTGTACGACCCTGTCAGATCATGAATCTGAACACAGACATGTTTTGTTTGTGAGCCATCGAAACTTCGCAACCACGTATGAACACTTCTATAAAAGCTTAACACATGCAAGTCAAATTCATATCTTTTCTATCGTTATCGCTGCTTGTTTCAAATCTATCAATAACATGACCTCCCATAGTGTATCCGGGGTCCCTTACTGAGAATGGTAGAATATAACCCCCACAGAAAACAGTCACAGTAGGTCAAGGGCAAACAATCTTAAGGTGAGCGATGTATGTTTTTCTCCTGAGTGTCCAAAACATTCATTGCATGTTGAACGCGAGGACTAAGAGTTGTCCATGGATGTGGCAATCTCAAAATGTACAAATTATCGCTACCTTACTGCAAATAACTAGAACAATTATTTCCTGAAAGCTGGTTATAGTAAGTCAAATACAATGCTGGACCTGTGCTTCAACAAAAAGAGATGAGAGATCTTGATTTAACTTAACTTAACGTCTTTATACTGGTTTAGAAGACTCTGCAGAGTCTGTACGCAACCAGTTTCATTTACATTTCATTGCTCAATAAGCTATGCGCATTCAATTTATTTTTAAATGCATCAACTGCCTCTGCTTCCATCACTTCCTGTGGAAATGCATTCCAAGCATTCACCCCTCTCTGACTAAAGAAATATTTCCAAATATCCAATGTTGACCTTTCTTTATTTAATTTGAAGCTATGCCTTTTTCTTCTGATTTGATTGATTGAACTCCATGAATGTATTGAAAGGCGTGACTAAAGAGAGTTGTGCATGAGGATAACAACCTCATCATGCAAGTAAACTGTTACATAAACTCCTACTGCAAGATCATGCAAAGCTTTTTGCTGAAGTCATCTTGATGGAGGTTGACTGTATTTGTATTGATGTGCTTCGGCTGGCGCGAAAAATGTCAAGAAAAGAGATCTTCCTTGTACGTCTTCAGACCTCGAATTCAATTACTCTAACGAAGGCAGCAGTTGACCTTAGGGTCTGAGCACTTCTGTACAGCTACTCGTGGAAGGACACTAGCTGTTGCCAAATGATACTTCTTGTCGGTATACGATGGGCAGGACTGCAAAATGTGTTCTGATCTCATGGGGGATGTGCCGAGAAGATATATGGCCAGCTAGAGTCGTTGCCTTGTGTTTTAAGTCAAGTCAGGAAATCCTCATACTCAACCATTGTCTTTCGTCTTGATCGTCCACGGCAACGGTTGATGAGTCTCGGACAGCGTGGAGAAAGACGGAGTAGAATCGAAATGTCTCAGCAAGGTAATCCGCGGGAGACTCCATTAGTGGTGAGGTCTTGTATTTCGTATAGTGTAAAGTGCAGAATCTGCAACAAAAGAAATTGTATTTGTAAGATTATGTGTTCACTTTAATCTTAGTCTTAGTAGACCTATAATTCTACAAGGGAAGATGTCCATGTGGAGGTCCCAGCTGTGGTGTGAGCTGGATAAAGCACGGATAAGGATTTCCTGCTTAGCGTGTTAGGCTCGAGCAGCTTATTACTCCGCTGTGTTAAGACAAGTGCCAAGAACATTGGATAATATATCTGCGAGTCCATCTTAAAAGACTCAACCACTAGACCAACTTGACCCGCAGCCTGTTAGGCGCCATCTTTGCTGCTCTTAACAAACCAACTAAGCATGGCCGGTGTTGTGCCATGTCACACAGTTAGTCGCCTCTTATGACATGCTCTATGTAGGGCAGTGGTGCTATTCTTGTCATTGCCATACCCAAAGATCCAGAATCATTCGAGATGTTTACTGTAGTACGCCGTCCAAACAGTGGTTTAGAGGACATATGTTGCTTATACAGAGAATACTTGTTATTTTTGCTTGTAATTGCACATATCGACAAAGGGGCATTTCGCTACTCATATATTAAGCTCGCAATATCACTAGACCTATAAACGAATAATGCGAATCACAATGTAAACATGCAATTCCCTAGTAGTGGATCCAACGGGAAGCTTCGACTGGTTCATTTCTTCTTCTTCTTTTTCGTTCGTCTTCAGACATCAACTTCAATGACTCTAAGGAAGTCATCAGTCGACTCAAGGGTCTCTACGCTTCCGTACAGCTTCTCGTGGAAGGACACTAGCTGTTGCCAAATGCTACTTCTTTTTTCGGTATACTGTGGACATGACTGCAAAATATGTTCTGTCTTCATGGGGGGCTGTGCCGCAGGCACGAAGGTCTGTAGTACCAATCTTGAACTTGTTGTACAGATGACATCTCAGACTGTTGTGACCTGTGCGTAGCCGGAGAATGATCATCTATGTGGCCAAGGTGTCGTTTTTTCCATTTTGCACTGTAAGTTGCCCTGATGAATGATTTAGTCTCATTGTATGTAATGTTTGTATCTAACGTAGGTTAGGTTCTTGATTTTGTTCCATAGCGGTATTTTAACCATTCCTATCCATGTTTTATACTCCAAAGGGGATAAGAGAGAGACTGGAACATGAGGGAACTACGTTTTGAACTCTCCCAGTTTTACTACTATAATCGCTCAGCAATTTATAAAATGTACAGACCGACACTATGCATTAATGTCTGAAATAGTATCTTAATATCCACATGTCAACAAACTGACCCTAGGCATTACAGTTCTAACTGACCCTAGGCATTACAGTTCTAACTAGTATCTTACAATCCATATTTTAACAAACTCACCCTAGGCATTACAGTCCTAGCTAGTATCTTACTATGCTACATCGAGTTTTAGTGTGCTATATATAGTATCTTACTATCCACAGAATATCATACCAGCATTACATTTTGATGTCCTGCACAGTATCTACCTAAGCACATGGTAACAGTCTTTTATATAATACCTTAATATATGAATATTAACATACAGACAATAAACGGTATTGTCCTACAAAGTATCGCACTATCCCCATTAAACAGATGTTCACTGACTCGTAACTTTACATTACTACATTGTAATTTGCTATCTATATATTAACAGACCAATAGCAAGTTGTATTGTTCTTCAAAGCATTGTACAATCCCAAATGGCATCAGACTAACAAAAAGCTTTAATGTCTTACACAGGATCTTACAATCCACATATTAAGAAACCAACTCTAGATTGAATGCACTGCACAGTATCCACTATCCAGATGTTAGACTTACCCAAAACATTGATGTCCTACATAGTTCCTTACTGCCACCATGTTAACATGCCAATACGGAGCTTGCATGTCTTACAGAGTATCTTACTATCCACGTGTCAACAGGCTAAGACAGAGCTTTACTGTGCTGCAGAGTATCTTACTATCCACATGTCAACAGGCCAACACAGAGCTTGAATGTCCTACAGAGTATTTTAATATGCACATGTCAACAGGCCAACACATAGCTTGAATGTCTTACAGAGTATCTTACTGTCCACGTGTCAACAGGCCAACACAGAGCTTGAATGTCCTACAGAGTATCTTACTATTCACACGTCAACTGGCCAACACAGAGCTTGAATGCCGTACATAATATCTTACTATCCACATGTTAACAGGCAGACACCATGCGTTACTGTTAAAAATAATATCTTACTATCCACGTGTTAACAAACCGACAGTACGTTTTAATGTCCTACACAATGTTCTTCTTCTTCAAGAAACTCATGTTGATGTCTGACAGCGTACTTCGAAGAAGACATCTTACTGTACAACTGTCATCAGCCCGACTCTGAGCTTTGCTATCCTACATGATATTGTACTATCCACATGTTTTAATGTCATTCATAGCATTTTACAGTCTCCATGTCAACAGACCAACACCAAGCTGTAATGTCGTAATATAAAATCTTTCTTTCTAAATATTAGCAGACCTAATATCAAGCTGTAATGTACTACATAAAATCTTACTATCTAAATGTTAACAGACCGATGCTATTCGCGAATATCCTACATATTATCTTACTGTAACCATGGGGACGGTGTGGCCTAGTGGTTAAGTGGCACGGCTCAAAACCCAAAGGTGCTGGGTTCAATCCCAATTCACAGCGCCGTTACCCCGGGGAAGTGAATCCTTAGAAAATGCAAGAGGAAGCAGACCCTTACATAAAATGCATGCTGAAGTTGGATGCACTTGGCCGACAGGCGCAAACTAAAAACCACAGTACAATGTACACCACCTTGGAGATTAGAGAAATAAGGCGAACTTAAAAAAAACACACAAAAAACAAACTGTCACCATGTCAACAGAATTACACTAAGCTTCAGTGTCCTATATATTATCTTAATGTCCTCATATAACTAACCGATTCTGAGATTTAATGCGATACATAGCATCTTACTGTCTACATATTAGCATACTATCTGAGTATCCCAACAGTAACATACACGAACAGTCACCTAACTTTACTGTCATGCATAGCATCTTACAATCCCTATGTTAACAAGCCTACCTAAAAGCATTAGTGTACTACATAATATCTTACTGACCCCACTTTAACAGATCTAAACTGAGCTTGACGGTCCTATAAAGTATCTCACTGACGCCACTTTAACTGACCAACTCTGATTTTTAATCTCCTACATAGTATCTTAGTATCAGCATGACAAAAGATGAAGGCTAACACTGAGCTTTAAGGTCCTATGTAGTATCTTACTGTCTGTATATTAACACATGGACACCAAGATAAGTGTCCTGTAAAGTATCATACTATCCCTATCTTAGCAGGCCGACAACAAGCTGTAATGTCCTACATAGTACATTACTAATTTGCATGTTAATAGCCGAAAAAAGAGCTTTTGGCATAGATGACGTACATAGTATCTAACTATACAACTGTTAGCAGACAGACACTGAGTTTTATTGTCCTATGTAGCATTAAACTGTTTGCATGTTTACAAACCATTCCCATTTGTTAATGTCCTACATGTAATCTTACTGTCCAGAAGTTAACATACTAACACAGAGCTTAAATGACCTACTTTTTATCTTTCTGTCCCAAAGATAGCAGTCTGACACAAATCTTTTATGTCCTACCTATTGTTTTACTATCCACACGTTATAAAAGAATGAAAGCAAGCTTCACTTTTCTACATAATATTAAACTATCCACTTCTTAACACACAGACAGTGAACTTTCATGTCCTACTTATTTTCTGTATATCCACATGTTAATATACATCAACTGAGAAATAATGTTGTATATATTTTCTCACTATCCACATGAAAACAGATCAACCTCATGAATAGGTGTCCTACATAGTATATTTTTTCCCCCAGGTAAACAGACCAAAACTGAGCAGTAATGTCCTACATAGTATCTTACTCTCCGCTTGTTAACAGACCAACACCAATCTGTAATGTCTTTTATAGTATCTTACTATCCCCAGGTCAAAATACCAACACAGAGCAGTAATGTCCTACATGTCTGCCATTTCTTACTATCCGCGTGTTAACCGAATGACAGCTAGCATTACTTTACCGCATAATATTGTACTATCCACTTGTTAGCAAACGAACAGTGAGCTTTCATGTCCTACATATTTTCTTAAAATTCAAATGTTAACGCATAACAACCGAGATGTAAAGTTGTATATATTATCTTTCCCCTTGATAAAACATCAACACTGAGCTGTAATGTCATACACAATATCTTACTAATCATCATGTTTACAGACCAACACAGAAAACACATGTCCTACACAATGTCTTACAGTTCACATGTATTAACAGACCAACACTGAGAACACGTGTCTTGCACAATATCTTACAGTTCACATGTATTAACAGACCAACACTGAGCTTTTCTGTCCTATACAGTGTGTTACCTGCCATTTGTTAACAAACAGACACCAAGAATAAATGTCCTAAACAGCATCCTGCTGTCACCATGTCAATAGACCAACAACGAGCTGTAATGTTCTAAATAAATTTTTACTATCAATACATTAACAAACCCACACTGAGCCTTATCGCCAAAATAAAAGTATCTTCCTTTCCCCCCAAAAAGAGATGCAATAGACTTAATTATTTTATCTGACTATCACAGTGCAAACAGAATGACACAGTGGTTCAATGTCCTTTATATTATCTTGATATTCACAGGACAAAAGAAGTAGACCGACAACAAACTCTACTGTCCCACTTAGTATCTTACTTTCCACCTCTCAACAAACTGACCATGTCCGTTAATGTCGTACATATTATACTACTAATCACACGTTAATAGATCCACACTGTGCTTCAATGCCCTACATTTTATCTTTGAATCCCCATGCCAGAAGAACACTTAGCTTTACTGTTATACATACTATCTTACCATCCACATGTTAACAGACCAGCACTAAGATTTGCTACCCTAAATATTATCTTACCATCCACATGTTAACAGACCAGCACCAAGATTTTATACCCTACATATTATCTTACCCTCCACATGTTAACAGACCAGCACCAAGATTTGATACCCTAAATATTATCTTACAATCCTTTTGATAGCTGACCAATACTAGGATTGGATACCTAACATACTACTTTACTATCCACATAATAACAGATGTAGACCGCCATGTAATTTTACAGTCTTAGGTTGTACCTACAATCCATAAATTAACAGACCAACAGCAAAATGTGTATTCTACATAGCTTTTTACTTTCACCGTGTTTTAGTTAAATGAGATACGAAAGAATGCAGAGCTGAGGCAAAAGCTATGGTGCAGCCACTATGTCCTGGTAAAGATTATGGACTGCATCATGATTACTGGCTTGCAGATATAACATGACCAAAGGATCCTGAACGCAAAGAGGAATAAAGAATTTTTGCACGCTAGAGGACTAAAATTGAGTTTTAATTTCTTACATATTATCTCTTTATCTACATATTAACAGATAGACACTAAGATTTAATGGTGTACATATTATCTTACTATCCACATGTTAGGAGTTCGATACTGAGCTTTAATCTCTTACATAAGGTCTTACTATTTACAAATCAACAGATGCAAACCAACTTGGAGATTTACTGTCTTGAAAATATCTTACTATCCACATGTTAGTAGACTAATATTCAGCTTTAATGTCCTACATAGCTTCTCACTATCAACATATTAGCAGATTGACACCAAGTTTTAATCTTCTATATGATATTTTATTATTCACATGTTAGCACACCAACAGCAAGCTTGTTAGCAGTCTAATTCAGAGCTTTGATGTCCTACATAGTATCTCACTATCAACATATTAGCAGATTGACACCAAGCTTTAATCTTCTACATAATATTTTACTATTCACATGTTAGCACACCAGCCACAAGCTTGTTAGTAGTCTAACGCAGAGCTTTGATGTCGTACATAGTGTCTCACTATCAACATATTAGCAGATTGACACCAATCTTTAATCTTCTACATAATATTTTACTATTCACATGTTAGCAAACCAACCGCAAACTTGTTAGCAGTCTAATGCTGAGATTTGATGTCCTACATAGTATCTCACTATCAACATATTAACAGATTGACACCAAGCTTTAATCTTCTTTATGATATTTTACTATTCACATGTTAGCAAACCAACCGCAAGCTTGTTAGCAGTATAACGCAGAGCTTTAATGTCCTACATAGTTTCTCACTATCAACATATTAGCAGATTGACACCAATCTTTAATCTTCTACATGATATTTTACTATTCACAGGTTAGCACACCAACCGCAAGCTTGTTAGCAGTATAACGCAGAGCTTTAATGTCCTACATAGTTTCTCACTATCAACATATTAGCAGATTGACACCAATCTTTAATCTTCTACATGATATTTTACTATTCACAGGTTAGCACACCAACCGCAAGCTTGTTAGCAGTCTAACGCAGAGCTTTAATGTTCTAAATAGTTTCTCACTATCAACATATTAACTGACACCAAGTTTTAATCTTCTACACAGTATCTTGATATCCACATGTTAACAAACACACATCAATATTAACGTTCGTACATATAATCTTACTGTCCACATGTTAACCACAATAACATTATCAACTCTCAAACCCTTCGACGGTTTGCAAAGACTGGCCTTTTCAAACAAGCTAAACACCTACTGTGTATGTATTTGCTGAATGGATGAATCAACAACAACAGAACCAGACAAAGGTGTTTTGCAATCAATTTTAGAGCTGTATTTATAATGCCAGTAGGAACAGTACGTAATAAGGAGTTTTGGAAATCTGTCAATACTGTAGGGCTTTACACAGTTGTACACACACGCACACACAAACGTAAAGAAATTTGTGCATTCGTACAAAAATGTATGTTTAAAATAATAAGATATGTATTACTACCATGCTTTCAATTTGGTGTATGTTAATATTGTCAGTATTCGAATATATCATAAATACATAGAGTGACAGCAAAGAGCAATTTTATCAATACCTGGGCCTTAGGAATGTGTACTTTAATAGCTGTTTGTTTACATTTGTTAATATGGCAACTTATGGGTCTTATGAAATAAAGAAATAAACAAGAAACAAACACACACTGGAATAAGGTTCAATTTAATGTTTACGTATTTCTTATGCCACATTATGAATATTATGTCTACATATATTCAGCAAGCAGTAAACATGCAAGATTCCATATGGCTAGTGTTATTAAAATGATGGTAATGGGTATCCTGTTCTAAAAAATGTACAGTTTAAAATTTGGATATGTACAATGAGATTAACAATCTATAGATGGTATGTTAGAGAAATTTATAACATAGAAGTCTACATACATTTGCTTACATATGCTTAAATCCAAGCTTGAACAATTGAAAAGTAGCACACACGGAATATAAGCACGCTTAACCATAAACAACTTTCAGCACAGTATCTTCGATTAGCTAGATAACAGTTTCACGGCCTAGTAGTGAACTGTATTTACACGGACAATGATTACTTCGTCATAAGGGCAATGTATTCAAAAGAAAGGGATGTAATAAATGCACTACAATAATATAAATCATTTAATAATTACATGAAAATAAAGCAAATATTTAGAATAGTTAAGGTTGCGTTAAATGGAGCATACAATACGAAATTTACCTTTCGGAAATTTCTAACATTTATTTGCATTTTATGAATATTATTAAATTCATTTTAAAAACAATATGCGAGTCGCTGTCACCACAACAGAGCTAACTTAAACAGGCATCAGCATATATGCTAACTCTAACCTTACTATTAACAGCTACAGGAGCAGCCAGTGTTGTCTTCTGCCAGTTACTTGTCTAGTTCGCTCCATGACTTCGACGCCGGTCAAGGTCCAAGGTTCAGCTCTTGTGATAAGCACGGCTTTGCTGTCACAATCGTCGCCGACGAGCGCCTGGGGTCGCGAGTTGTTCCTCCCCATATGTCGTGCACGAGGACGACAACAAGCGTGAGAAATTTGGTCGGGTGGATAATTAACACCTATCGCCTTCAGTGTACAGATGCCAATGTATACGTCCATGTGGTTCTGGTGTAGGGCCATAGCTCACTCGTTCTAAGGTTTGTAACCTGGATAAAGAGGGGAGACGCCCAAGCCAGAACCTCTCACGCAAATTTTTTTATGATGGGATAACTCTTAATTATATATTTTTTTGTATTTGTTTGGCTATGTCCCTTGCTATGTTTAAAGAAACACTGGATGTCTACAACATCGGCGACGAAGATGGCATACGACATAAAACTACACCCCCTTCTACGCCTTCTAACGACACAATTTGATAGAAGATGATGATGATGATAATCATGACAATAATAATAACAAAACATTGGTCATTGACCTACAATAGAACAATTAGATAGATGTTTAAGCATACAACCATGAAGGAATAATTATTCCGTGAGATAAGCAGAAGAAAAAGTGTGATTCCCATTTAGACATGTTATTAGAGGAAACATAAGACCACACTATATGTACATGTAGAGCTTAGGATACAACGTTGGTAGAGTGGCTGCTTCTTTCCGGCTGCTACTTGTTCCAGCCAACCCAGCTGTAAGCGAGTACCAGATTTACTGTCAGGAGAAATGATAGAGGAACAGGAATTGGTTTTCACAAAGCCTGAAGTTTTTCGTTTGATTAGAGTTTCAATTTCTGGATTCTGTGACGAAGACTTGCCCTTTTCTACCACAGACCGTTGTCCTTTGTGCGGTATCATGTCGTATTGACCAGTTCATGGATTCGTGTGTGTATCAGAACAATGAAGATTCTAATACCTCATCCCTGGCGGTAATAAAATAAATGTATATATCAGTGATATTGTAAGCCAAGACATCGAGGAAGGGAACTGGCTACCCCCATCTGATAAAAGCTAAAACCTCTTATAGAGAAATTTATACCACAGCATCCCCGACTACAGTATATTTGTATTACTTGATGTATCCATGAATGTAAACAGCAAGTTGGCTGTGTTTGTATTCTGACATTTTTTCCGTGACATAATCAACAGTTTGTTGGGTGGATTGTCGCTACGGATGGCACGTTCTAAATGCATGTTTTTGCTCGTGAGCTTCAATCCCTTCTGTATTTTGTGTTGGCCTTTAACTGGTAGTGGGCGGGGTACATTGGAATGTCTTATATGATCACATCAGTTCATATTTGTCACACATTAGTTGGTAGTCAGCATTGATTGCTGAGAGTACAGAGAAACAAGAAGACCAAAGTAGAGAGAGAGAAAGAGAGAGAGAGAGAAATCCTAACAACAGAAATATGTATATTGTTAGATGACTGTTAATTTGTGCAGGTGTTAAAATCTATTCGAGGTAAATCTTCTTCTTCCTACGCTGTCAGACGTCAACTTGAATTTGTTCGAAGAAGGCAGTTGTCATTTTGAGGCTATCGACACTACCATAGAGCTTGTCTAGTGTTGCCACTGGTGATGGCCACATGTGCTTTCCCTGGTTCTCGTATGTCAGGCAATTTTGCAGCAGATGTTCCGCGGTCATTTTCTCTGTACCACAGGTGCATTCGTCAGTACCACCTTTCTTCAGTTTATTGAATAGATGGTACCTCAGTCTGTTGTGGCCTGTGCGGAGTCTGAAGACCACGACCTGCTCTCTTCTGTTCAACTGGTAGTAGGCATCATTTTTTGTGTAGCCAGTATGCTCTATTTCCCATTTGGCCATGTATCTAGCCCTAATAAACCTTTTGAACTCTTCGTAGGTCACACTAGAATCTGGTTGTGGTAACGTTGCACCTTCTTTATCCAGTCTGTCTGCCTCCTCGCCCACTACTCCAGCGATGTTAGGGCCTGCTGCATCCGATTGTATGCTATGGTGAGATTTTCTTCAGTGGTCCACAAAGCCAGATCGTCTGCAAACATGGAGCTGTGGACTCTTCTTAATACATTCTCTATTATGTTGTTTATATACACCAGAAAAAAGTGTGGGTGACAGTACTCCCCCTTGGGGTACTATCTGCTCCAGTGTCACATTTTTGCTCATCTTTCCTTGTACTTGAACTCTGGCTGTTCTGTTTTCGAGATAGTGGCTGATCAATCTGTACATTTTTCCAGATACTTCACTTCTTTATAGCTTGACTTTAAGTACATCTTTCCCCATCTTGTCAAATGCCTTCTCTAGATCCACCCAAACCGCTACTGTATGCTTTTTCTCCTGGTAAGCATCCTCTATTTTCTGCGCTCTGAGAGTGATCTGATCCTCAGTGGATCTGTTTCTAAATCCTGCTTTCTGTGGAATGAATATGTGTTTTTCTTCCAGGTGCCACATCAGTCTGATGTTTATCATACGCTCCATCAGTTTACCTACACAGCTCAGTAGACTGATAGGCCTGTATCAAATTTGGATCTGTTCTTTCTTTTTCTTTCTTTGGTACTGGTATTCGATGTAAATGATTTTAACATGAAAAGGAAAAGGTAATCCTTTCGCAATCATTGATGTCGAGGTTGAAGTGTTAGAGACTTCACTGTACTAGGCCTCATCTTTTTATGAGGTGGGGTGGCCAACTCACGTAGTCGCCACATTCCCTTCAATGACACTTAGCGACGTACAGGTTTAGTTATTAATGAGAATATCATTTGACAGAGTTGAGAGTAAGTAAACACGATTAGAAATGTGAATCAGTTTCTACAGCTTTATGAAAATGGTTAGAGTTAGTGTGTGACTTTATCTATGCCGAGATAGCATTTCTTGAAATCATTCCTCCTGCATAGTTTATAAGAATGAAATAGCCGATATCCTGACTTCAAAAGCCATAACAGCATGTTGTTGTTATTGTTGTTTTATTTATTGTTGTTGTAGAATGCCCGTAATATGTAAGATTAATTTTGTGTGCGTCCTGTAAAAGACCTTAAGTGGCCGGCTGCAACAGGATGTGAGAATAGCCTTGAGAGTTTGAAAGATTAGTTGGCAGGGACATAAACTTAAACATAAAGATACACTTAAGTACCTAGGAATTACAATGGATCGCACATTGTCCTACAAAGAACACTGTGAATCGGTGAAACAAAAAGTTAGCACAATCATAAAACGTACTGAGTATGCTAACAAATACGGCATAACTTAACCGAACATAACGTTTTTATATTGGTTTAGAAAACTCATCAGTCTGTAGACAACCAGTCCCATTTGCATTACCCTGCTCTAATAACTATGTACATCCTATTTATTCTTAAATGCATTAACTGTCTCTGCCTCCACTATTTCCTGGGGCAAAGCATTCCAAGCATTCACCACTGTCTGAATGAAAAAAAAATGTTCTGTGTCCAATTTAAACCTTTCGTTAGTTAATTTGTATCTGTGCCCTCTTGTTCTCGTTGGTGGTTGTATTTTGAAAAACTTGTTATAGTCTAATTTAACTTTTCCTGTGATTATCTTATCAACTTAGATTAAGTCACGTTTAATTCTTCCTTTTTCTTAACACTAACGGCCGGTTTTTCTGAATCTTTCCTCGTAACTGTAATTCTGTAATCCCACTATCAGTTTTGTCGCTATTCTTTGTATCCTTTCCAGCATATTTATAGCTCTTCTACGATAAGGACTCCACACCTGTACACAGTACTCCGATCTAGATCTAACTAATGCTTTATACAGTTTGTCAATCACCTCCTTACTCCTATGTTAAATATTTCTTTTTTTGTATCATACCTAACGTTGCATTTGACTTATTCTATGCTACCTAGACTTGCTCACTCACCCTACCTGTATGCTCTATAATTACCCCTATGTCCCTTTCGTTATCTATCATTCTAGTATTTTTCTCGCCCATTCTGTAATTTTGTTCCATTTTTTACTTCACACCACTCAGAGTACTCCTTATGTATGCCAATCGCTGTCTTCTTCCCGTTAACCAACTTTCAATCCATTCGGCAACCTGCCCATCTATCCCATGTGATTTTAACTTTTTAAATAATCGTTGATGAGGTACTATATCAAAAGCCTTTGTAAAAGCGAGACAAATAACATTCACTGGTTCTCCCTTATCTATGATTTTAGTAATCACCTCCATGCACTCCAAAAGATTTGTTAAGCACCGTCTCCCTCTAGTAAACCCATGCTGATTATTTATGATTTGATTTAACCTGTCTAGATGCTTTACAATGTTTTCTTTCATTATTGACTCTAACAATTTACAGACTATGCTCGTTAAACTTACTTAATTAGCTGGATCTGATTTCTTTCCTCTTATGAATAAGGGAATCACTCCTGCATCTTTCCAATCTCTTGGAACAATCCATTTTGCAAGTGATTGAGAAAATAATATAGCCAATTGTTTTACTAGTTAGTCTATACTTCAAATAGTATTGATGAATGGATACCATCTTGATCTGTACATTTATCCACTTTTAATCCTTCCAATCTTTTAGAACCATTTCCTCCGTAATACAGAATGATTTTAATCGCACTATATCCATTTGATATTTGAAAATATGTATAGGCTCTGGTATCTTGGAGGAGTCTTCTTTTGTATAGACTGTGCGAAAGTATTGATTTATTAGATTAGCTATCTCCCTATTTTCTCTGCTTATTGTCACTGTACTGTCTATGAGAAAGCCTACCTTGTCTTTAGGTCTTTGTTTATTTCTAACATTAGAAAAGAAGCTTTTACCATCAGTCTTGATCCTATTAGTAAGTTTTTTTCGAAGTCTATTTTTGCTGCTTTATTTACTGTCTGAGCTATGTTTTGCTTGTCCAAATATTTTTAATATATGTCTTTTGATTTACTTGCCTTTATATACTTTGTCCAGGCTTTATTTTAAGCTCTTGTACATTTAGCTACAAATCTAGTAATCCACTTTTTATGATTGGTGTTTACCTCCATACATGGAACATATTCGACATTTAGTTGTTCTAAAAGTGTTTTGAAACACCCTCCCTGTTGTTCAACGGCTGTACCTCTGACAATATATTTCCAGTGTATGTGGATGTCTGTATCTTTCATCTTCTGTACATCTGTCTTAGAGTAGGCGTATGCTCGCGAGTGTATATATACATACATTGTAAAGGCTCTTATAGGATATCTTTTATGGACAACTGGCAGACAAATAACACTGTCATTCGCTACTGGTAAGTACACAAGCAATTTCAGAGCGGAGGCAGAGGCACTGAGGGCGGGAGTGGAAGAAATGGTGACACACAATAAAAATGAAAGCCATATAGTCCTGCTTACAGATGCTCTCGCCGTAGTCACAGCGCTAAAAAGCCAGAAAAACACTGAGCTTAATGACTTAAGAGCAGCACTCTGCAAACTGTGCCAGCAGTCCGCACCAAAAAGGGTAGTGGTACAGTGGGTCCCATCACACTGCAACATCCAAGGCAACGAGGAGGCAGACAGACTGGCAAAAGAAGGTGCAAGACTACCACAAACAGATACTAGTATGACGTACGAAGAGTCAAAACGGCTTGTCAAAGCCAGATTCATGACCAAATGGGAAACCGAACATACTGGTTACACCAAAAACGTTGCCTATTACCAGTTGAACCGAAAAGAGCAGGTCGTTGTCTTCAGACTTCGCACTGGCCACAATAGACTGAGGTACCACCTATTCAACAAATTGAAGATAGGTGGAACCGACGAATGCCCGTGCGGTACTGGCAAAATGACCGCTGAACATCTGCTGCAGAACTGCCCGACATACGAGGATCAGAGAGAGCAGATGTGGCCATCACCAGTGGAACTGCAAGACAAGCTCTATGACAGTGGCCACAGCCTCAGGATGACCGCCGCTTTTTTCGAAAAAATAATGGTTACTGTCTGACTGCGTACGAAGAAGAAAAAGAAGAAGAAATGTATTTACTTGTCTTGGCTTGGCTTCGTTTGTTCTCTATCTCCCGCTACCAAACCCTGAAACGGGCCTAAGTAGCAGAACGCAGTCCAGAGAATGGAATGCGTTATGTCAATATTTGCACCTTTCGGTCCAACACATCCGACTTCAGCAAGCATTTTTTGAGTACCGGGTTAGCATTCCCTCTTCGATCCATTCTCCTTAGCCAGTCTGCTCTGTTGCAGCCTGTTTTCTAGAATACTGCGCGGACGTGTAAAACGGCCCTGGCAGCTCCAGTTCGCTAGCCCTTACGCTATCAGTCAGCTATGGCTCGCTGACCGCTGCAGCTCATGCGCTGCTCACCATCTTGATCCGGTATTTACTTTACTTTGAAGAAATATTATCATGACAATAATAATGGGTCTATCGCCGTCGATGAGAATAACCAACATCATCATGTGTCATACAGCGCCCTTAAGTCTGTGGGTGGATGCGTGTATGACAGATTAAGCCAACACCAGCTGGTGCTGGTTTTCCCTCTACTCTATACTTCCATCTGATCGCCCCTCGACCCTCGCTAACTGCATGCAAGGCTCTTTTTGGCCTCGCCTTTTTCAGGCTAAACGATTTACTGCCATGATTCACTGAATAGCTGTTATTGACGTCCACGTGATCGCCTTACTGCGCTAAGCTCGCTAAACAGAAGTTTCTTTTGGAACCTTTCACTTGACATTCGAGAAACTTGGCAAGTCTATCTCACTTTAACTTTCTACAAAAGTGTATGAATAGTGTAGTAGTAATGAACAGTGTATGGTTATTTGTGATGTGGTCTTGTAGCCAATTTGGAGTATGTGTCATGTAGAAGTGATTCAACTTCCTGGCGTGTTTGGCGTGCACACTCCAGCTCTCTCACCCATAGATCAGGGTTTAGAGACTGGCCGGATGTTTGCCAATCAGATTAGTTGCTGTTTAGCGATATACTTCATTTAAACATTCAATTCTTCTTCGGGCAATATCAGGTAGTATTATTTACTCATGTTTATCTTCTTTTTCTTTCTCTTCTTCTTCTTCTTCTTCTTCTTCTTCTTCTTTCTCTTCTTTTTCGTCTTCTTTTTTTTCTTTGTCTTTTTCTTATTTTTTCTTTCTCTTCTTCTTCTTTTCTTTTTCTTCTTTCTTTTTCTTTTTCTTATTCTTCTTCTACTTCTTCTTTTCTTTTTTCTTCTTCATTCTTTACTTCTTCTTTTTCTTCTTCTTTTCCTTCTTTTTCTAGCTCACCGACAATTGTATTAAGTCTACACATAAAGGCCAGTTCTATGAACAAAGTCTACTTTGGTGGGGAGTTCTTCAAGACTATCACAAAAGTGTGAATGTGTGGGTTCGTCTCCGTGGGTCAGTATTCACAACGCAGTTGCTTTAGCATGTTACAGTCTTGACAAAGGAAGGGTTCTGATACTGACACGTAACTGCATACCGAGTAGCGCGGTAGCTGTCAATCACACTGGACAAGCAGAAATGGTAGGACTCGACATAATGACACAAGAAACGAAGATCCGCATCTTCAACCTGTATGGCCCACCCAACAAAGACCTGTCGCTCTCGAGTATGGAAATCAAGGACTCGAGCTGCCTAGATATTCGGACACAGACAACAGAGGTGAAGAAGTGGAAGACTGGGAGATAGACACACATCTCTATCTTTTCAATAGACCGGAGGACAGCCCTATCTTCTATTCTAGAACATGGCATACCACCTCTACTCCAGACTTGGCCTTTTCCACGGTGGAAATTCACCACAAAATAGACCGCCAGATGCTCAACCAATTGGCAGGTAGGGACAAAAGGCCAATTAGGCTAGAAATTGATATGGAAGTAGGCCCACGGGAAATAAAAGCGCTCCCACGTTGAAACTATAAACGAGCCGACTGGGACAGATTTGCAATTCTGACAGATCGGCTATGTGAAACCATCAGCACGCGGAATAACAATATGAAACCTATGGTGGAAAGCCTAAGCAAAGCAATAATGCAAGCAGCCACCGAAACCATCCCAAGAGGGGCAAGGAAAACCTATAAGCCATATTGTAATGATGAATAGCAGAAAGGGGAAAACGAAGTCTCAAATGCTAGGAACATGGCACATATAGAACAATCTATGGACGCAAATATCGCCCTAAATGCTGTCACGGCGAAATACAAAAGAACACTAAACCAAATAACAAGAGACAGCTGGAAAAATAAAACAGAAAGCCTCAATTCAAATAAAGAAGGGAACAAAGTATGGAAGTCAATCAGAGCCATGAATGACGCAACACCATCAAATAAACAAATTACCATCAAGTAGGGCGACAACATGCTTACTGGAAAAAAAAGCAGCAAACGCCTTCATAGAACGAACATTATGCCAGAGCAAACCACATTGATGTCCCAACAGACAGGCACACAGACATTAGTGAAGAACAAAAGAGCCACGACAACATCAATATGGCACAAGAGGAGCACATGATGGCAAAACTAACAATGAATGAAATGGAAGAGGCCATGAGAACTTTAAAGAAAAAGAAATCGCCCGGAAAAGATCGGGTAACATACGAAATGCTGATGGGGTTGGGCCAAACCCCAGTGCTTACCAACCACTGGACTTCCGTGACCAAAGGCAAGGTCCGCTGGAAACGGATAGGAAGCCCGCAGCAAGGTTGAGGAATGGGTCACAAAGATCAAGAAATGCTGACAGCGTGAAGGCTTGTTGTTTCCCCCTCTCGAAGAGGATTCAACTGTTGTGTTGTAAAAACCACACGTTTGCCATGTTAGACATCTAATCGGTTTCGATTTGTTTTTCTTTTTTGTTACAAATGTCGAAAATCCATATTTGCAGGGATATATTGTTGGAAATGGAATGAAAACTTGCATAGCTCGCTTTACAAGATAAGGCTAGTTTACTAACTGCATTGTAGATAGTCTGTTCACACCAGGACTGTGTCCACGTGCGATCTAGCCCGGTGGGTCTAACAACTAGCGAAAAGTAAAAGTACTTATGAGCGTAAACACAACTCAACGAAGTCCAAAATCTATACCTGAATTTAAAGTACAACCAAGATAACGATCACAGGCAAGGCAAAGACCAAACCTAAAGTTATTTTAGAACAACAGAAGATTGAGAAAGTCACACGCTTTGAGTACCTCAGCTCAGTTATAAGCGCCAATGGCTACGGCAATGCAGAGGTTCAATAAAATGAGAAACTGATGACAGAACATTATTAAAATGAAAATAACTATTCTGTGAACTTGCATTATACCGATGAAGACATACGGATGTGAAACGTGGATCCCCACACAAACACTTAAGAAAAGGATTGCATCTTTTGAACTAAAGGGCTACAGAAAAGTGCTCAAAATACAATGGATAGCAAAAATGAAAAATGCAGATATCCTTAACTTTACTTAACGTCCTTAAACTGGTTTAGAAGACTCTGCAGAATCTGTATACATACAGTTTCATTTTATCACCTTGCTCTAAAAGCTATGCGCATCCAATTTATTCTTAAATGCATTAACTGTCCTTCCCTCCACTACCTCTCATGGCAATGCATTCCAAGCATTCACCACTCTCTAATTAAAAAAATATTTTCTAATATCGAATCTGAACCTCGAAAGAACGATACAGGAGGGTTTGGTGCTTGGAAAGCGGGGCTGAAGCAGACCGAGGAAAAGATGGACACAAGACATCACGGAGGTCCTGACGATGACAACGATAGAGGCGATACTTCTGGCTAGAGATTGAGTTACAGATCGGCTGTTGTGAAAGTGATTTTCTGCAAATGACATGCAACATGATGATGATGATGATGATGATGATAATAATGATGATAATGATGAAAGTGAGCGATTTTTTGTGCTAAGTAATAATGCTTGTCATGTTTTAAAAAAAATATATGTAACTTTATTGTTGACGTAGATCTAGGAAATACTATTTTCATTTAAAAACATCATTGCATAATTTCAGAAGTGCCGGTTATGCTAGCAATAAGCTAGAGGTTAGTGATATTTAAGATAATATATGTGGGTAACTGAGACGCTAGTCCGGTCAATCACAACTAATTGCCCAGGACGCTGCGTCAGGGTCAATCACAATGTTGTTCGTCCATCACGAACCTTTACTTTTTGCACCCAGCCAGTCCATCCAGTCGAGTATTCTGTAAATCCGGGTTGTGGATGGGTGGGAAGATGGGAACTGCATATTCGCAGTCAGTGAAAGCAGAGAAAGTTTGCTTCGCAAGACGGTGATTATGATTGTCAGCAAATCCATGTACCTCATCCGCTTTATTGCTCAGTAAGGTGTCCCGCAACTGACGCAGCATTTGACTGTAGTTTAGCTTGTCAGCGGACCTACGCTCTCTGCTCTCCCGTCGTCACAGGACTCGACTGTGTTAGTACTGGATACACGTTTGCGCAGTTTATCGACCACATTCTCTCGCTCGAGTCGAACTTTAACCAGTGGCAAGACAAGTCAGGATGACTGGATATGAGCTCAGGTGCAGTGGTTGACCACGGATGCACAAGTGCCTGGCCGTGTTCTGTTCGGTCCACACCGATCAGTACATTTGCATTCCGTTCTCTGGAAACCATTCTGCTACTTAAGCCATATCAGGGCTTGGTGGTGCAAGATTGAGAACGAACGACCCTAAGCCAGCAAGCCATTTAATAATAAAACAGAATGCGATACTGGAGAAAACACTAAAAAGCTATATTTCTTTTTTTTGCTTCGTTTACCGTGGTTACTAAGAGGCAGTATATTGTTCTGTGTTTTACACTTTACAGCCTGGTTAAACCATATTCAGCACGAAATTTAATAGGTGTACGACCCTGTCAGATAATGAATCTGAACACAGACATGTTTTGTTTGTGAGCCATCGAAACTTCGCAACCACGTATGAACACTTCTATAAAAGCTTAACACATGCAATTCAAATTCATATCTTTTCTATCGTTATCGCTGCTTGTTTCAAATCTATCAATAACATGACCTCCCATAGTGTATCCGGGGTCCCTTACTGAGAATGGTAGAATATAACCGCCACAGAAAACAGTCACAGTAGGTCAAGGGCAAACAATCTTAAGGTGAGCGATGTATGTTTTTCTCCAGAGTGTCCAAAACATTCATTGCATGTTGAACGCGAGGACTAAGAGTTGTCCATGGATGTGGCAATCTCAAAATGTACAAATTATCGCTACCTTACTGCAAATAACTAGAAAAATTATTTCCTGAAAGCTGGTTATAGTAAGTCAAATACAAAGCTGGACCTGTGCTTTAACAAAATGAGATGAGAGATCTTGATTTAACTTAACTTAACGTCTTTATACTGGTTTAGAAGACTCTGCAGAGTCTGTACGCAACCAGTTTCATTTACATTTACTTGCTCAATAAGCTATGCGCATTCAATTTATTCTTAAATGCATCAACTGCCTCTGCTTCCATCACTTCCTGTGGAAATGCATTCCAAGCATTCACCCCTCTCTGACTAAAGAAATATTTCCAAATATCCAATGTTGACCTTTCTTTATTTAATTTGAAGCTATGCCTTTTTCTTCTGATTTGATTGATTGAACTCCATGAATGTATTGAAAGGCGTGACTAAAGAGAGTTGTGGATGAGGATAACAACCTCATCATGCAAGTAAACTGTTACATAAACTCCTACTGCAAGATCATGCAAAGCTTTTTGCTGAAGTCATCTTGATGGAGGTTGACTGTATTTGTACTGATGTGCTTCGGCTGGCGCGAAAAATGTCAAGAAAAGAGATCTTCCTTGTACGTCTTCAGACCTCGAACTCAATTACTCTAACGAAGGCAGCAGTTGACCTTAGGGTCTGAGCACTTCTGTACAGCTACTCGTGGAAGGACACTAGCTGTTGCCAAATGATACTTCTTGTCGGTATACGATGGGCAGGACTGCACAATGTGTTCTGATCTCATGGGGGATGTGCCGAGAAGATATATGGCCAGCTAGAGTCGTTGCCTTGTGTTTTAAGTCAAGTCAGGAAATCCTCATACTCAACCATTGTCTTTCGTCTTGATCGTCCACGGCAACGGTTGATGAGTCTCGGACAGCGTGGAGAAAGACGGAGTAGAATCGAAATGTCTCAGCAAGGTAATCCGCGGGAGACTCCATTAGTGGTGAGGTCTTGTATTTCGTATAGTGTAAAGTGCAGAATCTGCAACAAAAGAAATTTTATTTGTAAGATTATGTGTTCACTTTAATCTTAGTCTTAGTAGACCTATAATTCTACAAGGGAAGATGTCCATGTGGAGGTCCCAGCTGTGGTGTGAGCTGGATAAAGCACGGATAAGGATTTCCTGCTTAGCGTGTTAGGCTCGAGCAGCTTATTACTCCGCTGTGTTAAGACAAGTGCCAAGAACATTGGATAATATATCTGCGAGTCCATCTTAAAAGACTAAACCACTAGACCAACTTGACCCGCAGCCTGTTAGGCGCCATCTTTGCTGCTCTTAACAAACCAACTAAGCATGGCCGGTGTTGTGCCATGTCACACAGTTAGTCGCCTCTTATGACATGCTCTATGTAGGGCAGTGGTGCTATTCTTGTCATTGCCATACCCAAAGATCCAGAATCATTCGAGATGTTTACTGTAGTACGCCGTCCAAACAGTGGTTTAGAGGACATATGTTGCTTATACAGAGAATACTTGTTATTTTTGCTTGTAATTGCACATATCGACAAAGGGGCATTTCGCTACTCATATATTAAGCTCGCAATATCACTAGACCTATAAACGAATAATGCGAATCACAATGTAAACATGCAATTCCCTAGTAGTGGATCCAACGGGAAGCTTCGACTGGTTCATTTCTTCTTCTTCTTTTTCGTTCGTCTTCAGACATCAACTTCAATGACTCTAAGGAAGTCATCAGTCGACTCAAGGGTCTCTACGCTTCCGTACAGCTTCTCGTGGAAGGACACTAGCTGTTGCCAAATGCTACTTCTTTTTTCGGTATACTGTGGACATGACTGCAAAATATGTTCTGCCTTCATGGGGGGCTGTGCCGCAGGCACGAAGGTCTGTAGTACCAATCTTGAACTTGTTGTACAGATGACATCTCAGACTGTTGTGACCTGTGCGTAGCCGGAGAATGATCATCTATGTGGCCAAGGTGTCGTTTTTTCCATTTTGCACTGTAAGTTGCCCTGATGAATGATTTAGTCTCATTGTATGTAATGTTTGTATCTAACGTAGGTTAGGTTCTTGATTTTGTTCCATAGCGGTATTTTAACCATTCCTATCCATGTTTTATACTCCAAAGGGGATAAGAGAGAGACTGGAACATGAGGGAACTACGTTTTGAACTCTCCCAGTTTTACTACTATAATCGCTCAGCAATTTATAAAATGTACAGACCGACACTATGCATTAATGTCTGAAATAGTATCTTAATATCCACATGTCAACAAACTGACCCTAGGCATTACAGTTCTAACTGACCCTAGGCATTACAGTTCTAACTAGTATCTTACAATCCATATTTTAACAAACTCACCCTAGGCATTACAGTCCTAGCTAGTATCTTACTATGCTACATCGAGTTTTAGTGTGCTATATATAGTATCTTACTATCCACAGAATATCATACCAGCATTACATTTTGATGTCCTGCACAGTATCTACCTAAGCACATGGTAACAGTCTTTTATATAATACCTTAATATATGAATATTAACATACAGACAATAAACGGTATTGTCCTACAAAGTATCGCACTATCCCCATTAAACAGATGTTCACTGACTCGTAACTTTACATTACTACATTGTAATTTGCTATCTATATATTAACAGACCAATAGCAAGTTGTATTGTTCTTCAAAGCATTGTACAATCCCAAATGGCATCAGACTAACAAAAAGCTTTAATGTCTTACACAGGATCTTACAATCCACATATTAAGAAACCAACTCTAGATTGAATGCACTGCACAGTATCCACTATCCAGATGTTAGACTTACCCAAAACATTGATGTCCTACATAGTTCCTTACTGCCACCATGTTAACATGCCAATACGGAGCTTGCATGTCTTACAGAGTATCTTACTATCCACGTGTCAACAGGCTAAGACAGAGCTTTACTGTGCTGCAGAGTATCTTACTATCCACATGTCAACAGGCCAACACAGAGCTTGAATGTCCTACAGAGTATTTTAATATGCACATGTCAACAGGCCAACACATAGCTTGAATGTCTTACAGAGTATCTTACTGTCCACGTGTCAACAGGCCAACACAGAGCTTGAATGTCCTACAGAGTATCTTACTATTCACACGTCAACTGGCCAACACAGAGCTTGAATGCCGTACATAATATCTTACTATCCACATGTTAACAGGCAGACACATGCGTTACTGTTAAAAATAATATCTTACTATCCACGTGTTAACAAACCGACAGTACGTTTTAATGTCCTACACAATCTTCTTCTTCTTCAAGAAACTCATGTTGATGTCTGACAGCGTACTTCGAAGAATACATCTTACTGTACAACTGTCATCAGCCCGACTCTGAGCTTTGCTATCCTACATGATATTGTACTATCCACATGTTTTAATGTCATTCATAGCATTTTACAGTCTCCATGTCAACAGACCAACACCAAGCTGTAATGTCGTAATATAAAATCTTTCTTTCTAAATATTAGCAGACCTAATATCAAGCTGTAATGTACTACATAAAATCTTACTATCTAAATGTTAACAGACCGATGCTATTCGCGAATATCCTACATATTATCTTACTGTAACCATGGGGACGGTTTGGCCTAGTGGTTAAGTGGCACGGTTCAAAACCCAAAGGTGCTGGGTTCAATCCCAATTCACAGCGCCGTTACCCCGGGGAAGTGAATCCTTAGAAAATGCAAGAGGAAGCAGACCCTTACATAAAATGCATGCTGAAGTTGGATGCACTTGGCCGACAGGCGCAAAATAAAAACCACAGTACAATGTACACCACCTTGGAGATTAGAGAAATAAGGCGAACTTAAAAAAAACACCAAAAAAACAAACTGTCACCATGTCAACAGAATTACACTAAGCTTCAGTGTCCTATATATTATCTTAATGTCCTCATATAACTAACCGATTCTGAGATTTAATGCGATACATAGCATCTTACTGTCTACATATTAGCATACTATCTGAGTATCCCAACAGTAACATACACGAACAGTCACCTAACTTTACTGTCCTGCATAGCATCTTACAATCCCTATGTTAACAAGCCTACCTAAAAGCATTAGTGTACTACATAATATCTTACTGACCCCACTTTAACAGATCTAAACTGAGCTTGACGGTCCTATAAAGTATCTCACTGACGCCACTTTAACAGACCAACTCTGATTTTTAATCTCCTACATAGTATCTTAGTATCAGCATGACAAAAGATGAAGGCTAACACTGAGCTTTAAGGTCCTATGTAGTATCTTACTGTCTGTATATTAACACATGGACACCAAGATAATTGTCCTGTAAAGTATCATACTATCCCTATCTTAGCAGGCCGACAACAAGCTGTAATGTCCTACATAGTCCATTACTAATTTGCATGTTAATAGCCGAAAAAAGAGCTTTTGGCATAGATGACGTACATAGTATCTAACTACACAACTGTTAGCAGACAGACACTGAGTTTTATTGTCCTATGTAGCATTAAACTGTTTGCATGTTTACAAACCATTCCCATTTGTTAATGTCCTACATGTAATCTTACTGTCCAGAAGTTAACATACTAACACAGAGCTTAAATGACCTACTTTTTATCTTTCTGTCCCAAAGATAGCAGTCTGACACAAATCTTTTATGTCCTACCTATTTTTTTACTATCCACACGTTATAACAGAATGAAAGCAAGCTTCACTTTTCTACATAACATTAAACTATCCACTTCTTAATACACAGACAGTGAACTTTCATGTCCTACTTATTTTCTGTATATCCACATGTTAATATACATCAACTGAGAAATAATGTTGTATATATTTTCTCACTATCCACATGAAAACAGATCAACCTCATGAATAGGTGTCCTACATAGTATATTTTTTCCCCCAGGTAAACAGACCAAAACTGAGCAGTAATGTCCTACATAGTATCTTACTCTCCGCTTGTTAACAGACCAACACCGATCTGTAATGTCTTTTATAGTATCTTACTATCCCCAGGTCAAAATACCAACACAGAGCAGTAATGTCCTACATGTCTGCCATTTCTTACTATCCGCGTGTTAACAGAATGACAGCTAGTATTACTTTACCGCATAGTATTGTACTATCCACTTGTTAGCAAACGAACAGTGAGCTTTCATGTCCTACATATTTTCTTAAAATTCAAATGTTAACGCATAACAACCGAGATGTAAAGTTGTATATATTATCTTTCCCCTTGATAAAACATCAACACTGATCTGTAATGTCATACATAATATCTTACTAATCATCATGTTTACAGACCAACACAGAAAACACATGTCCTACACAATGTCTTACAGTTCACATGTATTAACAGACCAACACTGAGAACACGTGTCTTGCACAATATCTTACAGTTCACATGTATTAACAGACCAACACTGAGCTTTTCTGTCCTATACAGTGTGTTACCTGCCATTTGTTAACAAATAGACACCAAGAATAAATGTCCTAAACAGCATCCTGCTGTCACCATGTCAATAGACCAACAACGAGCTGTAATGTTCTAAATAAATTTTTACTATCAATACATTAACAAACCCACACTGAGCCTTATCGCCAAAATAAAAGTATCTTCCTTTCCCCCCAAAAAGAGATGCAATAGACTTAATTATTTTATCTGACTATCACAGTGCAAACAGAATGACACAGTGGTTCAATGTCCTTTATATTATCTTGATATTCACAGGACAAAAGAAGTAGACCGACAACAAACTCTACTGTCCCACTTAGTATCTTACTTTCCACCTCTCAACAAACTGACCATGTCCGTTAATGTCGTACATATTATACTACTAATCACACGTTAATAGATCCACACTGTGCTTCAATGCCCTACATTTTATCTTTGAATCCCCATGCCAGAAGAACACTTAGCTTTACTGTTATACATACTATCTTACCATCCACATGTCGACAGACCAGCACCAAGATTTGCTACCCTAAATATTATCTTACCATCCACATGTTAACAGACCAGCACCAAGATTTTATACCCTACATATTATCTTACCCTCCACATGTTAACAGACCAGCACCAAGATTTGATACCCTAAATATTATCTTACAATCCTTTTGATAGCTGACCAATACTAGGATTGGATACCTAACATACTACTTTACTATCCACATAATAACAGATGTAGACCGCCATGTAATTTTACAGTCTTAGGTTGTACCTACAATCCATAAATTAACAGACCAACAGCAAAATGTGTATTCTACATAGCTTTTTACTTTCACCGTGTTTTAGTTAAATGAGATACGAAAGGATGCAGAGCTGAGGCAAAAGCTATGGTGCAGCCACTATGTCCTGGTAAAGATTATGGACTGCATCATGATTACTGGCTTGCAGATATAACATGACCAAAGGATCCTGAACGCAAAGAGGAATAAAGAATTTTTGCACGCTAGAGGACTAAAATTGAGTTTTAATTTCTTACATATTATCTCTTTATATACATATTAACAGATAGACACTAAGATTTAATGGTGTACATATTATCTTACTATCCACATGTTAGGAGTTCGATACTGAGCTTTAATCTCTTACATAAGGTCTTACTATTTACAAATCAACAGATGCAAACCAATTTGGAGATTTACTGTCTTGAAAATATCTTACTATCCACATGTTAGTAGACTAATATTCAGCTTTAATGTCCTACATAGCTTCTCACTATCAACATATTAGCAGATTGACACCAAGTTTTAATCTTCTATATGATATTTTATTATTCACATGTTAGCACACCAACAGCAAGCTTGTTAGCAGTCTAATTCAGAGCTTTGATGTCCTACATAGTATCTCACTATCAACATATTAGCAGATTGACACCAAGCTTTAATCTTCTACATAATATTTTACTATTCACATGTTAGCACACCAGCCACAAGCTTGTTAGTAGTCTAACGCAGAGCTTTGATGTCGTACATAGTGTCTCACTATCAACATATTAGCAGATTGACACCAATCTTTAATCTTCTACATAATATTTTACTATTCACATGTTAGCAAACCAACCGCAAACTTGTTAGCAGTCTAATGCAGAGATTTAATGTCCTACATAGTATCTCACTATCACCATACTAACAGATTGACACCAAGCTTTAATCTTCTTCATGCTATTTTACTATTCACATGTTAGCACACCAACCGCAAGCTTGTTAGTAGTCTAATGCAGAGCTTTGATGTCGTACATAGTGTCTCACTATCAACATATTAGCAGATTGACACCAATCTTTAATTTTCTAAATGATATTTTACTATTCACATGTTAGCAAACCAACTGCAAACTTGTTAGCAGTCTAATGCAGAGATTTGATGTCCTACATAGTATCTCACTATCAACATATTAGCAGATTGACACCAAGCTTTAATCTTCTACATAATATTTTGCTATTCACATGTTAGCACACCAGCCGCAAGCTTGTTAGTAGTCTAACGCAGAGCTTTGATGTCGTACATAGTGTCTCACTATCAACATATTAGCAGATTGACACCAATCTTTAATCTTCTAAATGATATTTTACTATTCACATGTTAGCAAACCAACCGCAAACTTGTTAGCAGTCTAATGCAGAGATTTGATGTCCTACATAGTATCTCACTATCAACATATTAACAGATTGACACCAAGCTTTAATATTCTTTATGATATTTTACTATTCACATGTTAGCAAACCAACCGCAAGCTTGTTAGCAGTATAACGCAGAGCTTTAATGTCCTACATAGTTTCTCACTATCAACATATTAGCAGATTGACACCAATCTTTAATCTTCTACATGATATTTTACTATTCACAGGTTAGCACACCAACCGCAAGCTTGTTAGCAGTATAACGCAAAGCTTTAATGTCCTACATAGTTTCTCACTATCAACATATTAGCAGATTGACACCAATCTTTAATCTTCTGCATGATATTTTACTATTCACAGGTTAGCACACCAACCGCAAGCTTGTTAGCAGTCTAATGCAGAGATTTGATGTCCTACATAGTATCTCACTATCAACATATTAGCAGATTGACACCAAGCTTCAATCTTCTTCATGATATTTTACTATTCACAGGTTAGCACACCAACCGCAAGCTTGTTAGCAGTCTAACGCAGAGCTTTAATGTTCTAAATAGTTTCTCACTATCAACATATTAACTGACACCAAGTTTTAATCTTCTACACAGTATCTTGATATCCACATGTTAACAAACACACATCAATATTAACGTTCGTAAATATAATCTTACTGTCCACATGTTAACCACAATAGCATTATCAACTCTCAAACCCTTCGACGGTTTGCAAAGACTGGCCTTTTCAAACAAGCTAAACACCTACTGTGTATGTATTTGCCTAATGGATGAATCAACAACAACAGAACCAGACAAAGGTGTTTTGCAATCAATTTTAGAGCTGTATTTATAATGCCAGTAGGAACAGTACGAAATAAGTAGTTTTGGAAATCTGTCAATACTGTAGGGCTTTACACAGTTGTACATACACGC
The DNA here is from genome assembly GCA_036924085.1 of Ariolimax columbianus. NCBI lineage: Eukaryota > Metazoa > Mollusca > Gastropoda > Stylommatophora > Arionidae > Ariolimax > Ariolimax columbianus. Next base: position 53,447,009 of record JAVGWX010000018.1, read on the forward strand.
ACACACAAACGTAAAGAAATTTGTGCATTCGTACAAAAATGTATGTTTAAAATAATAAGATATGTATTACTACCATGCTTTCAATTTGGTATATGTTAATATTGTCAGTATTCGAATATATCATAAATACATAGAGTGACAGCAAAGAGCAATTTTATCAATACCTGGGCTTTAGGAATGTGTACTTTAATATCTGTTTGTTTACATTTGTTAATATGGCAACTTATGGGTCTTATGAAATAAAGAAATAAACAAGAAACAAACACACACTGGAATAAGGTTCAATTTAATGTTTACGTATTTCTTATGCCACATTATGAATATTATGTCTACATATATTCAGCAAGCAGTAAACATGCAAGATTCCATATGGCTAGTGTTATTAAAATGATGGTAATGGGTATCCTGTTCTAAAAAATGTACAGTTTAAAATTTGGAAATATGTACAATGAGATTAATAATCTATAGATGGTATGTTAGAGAAATTTATAACATAGAAGTCTACATACATTTGCTTACATATCCTTAAATCCAAGCTTGAACAATTTAAAAGTAGCACACACGGAATATAAGCACGCTTAACCATAAACAACTTTCAGCACAGTATCTTCGATTAGCTAGATAACAGTTTCACGGCCTAGTAGTGAACTGTATTTACACGGACAATGATTACTTCGTCATAAGGGCAATGTATTCAAAAGAAAGGGATGTTATAAATGCACTACAATAATATAAATCATTTAATAATTACATGAAAATAAAGCAAATATTTAGAATAGTTAAGGTTGCGTTAAATGGAGCATACAATACGAAATTTACCTTTCGGAAATTTCTAACATTTATTTGCATTTTATGAATATTATTAAATTCATTTTAAAAACAATATGCGAGTCGCTGTCACCACAACAGAGCTAACTTAAACAGGCATCAGCATATATGCTAACTCTAACCTTACTATTAACAGCTACAGGAGCAGCCAGTGTTGTCTTCTGCCAGTTACTTGTCTAGTTCGCTCCATGACTTCGACGCCGGTCAAGGTCCAAGGTTCAGCTCTTGTGATAAGCACGGCTTTGCTGTCACAATCGTCGTCGACGAGCGCCTGGGGTCGCGAGTTGTTCCTCCCCATATGTCGTGCACGAGGACGACAACAAGCGTGAGAAATTTGGTCGGGTGGATAATTAACACCTATCGCCTTCAGTGTACAGATGCCAATGTATACGTCCATGTGGTTCTGGTGTAGGGCCATAGCTCACTCGTTCTAAGGTTTGTAACCTGGATAAAGAGGGGAGACGCCCAAGCCAGAACCTCTCACGCAAATTTTTTATGATGGGATAACTCTTAATTATATATTTTTTTGTATTTGTTTGGCTATGTCCCTTGCTATGTTTAAAGAAACACTGGATGTCAACAACATCGGCGACGAAGATGGCATACGACATAAAACTACACCCCCTTCTACGCCTTCTAACGACACAATTTGATAGAAGATGATGATGATGATAATCATGACAATAATAATAACAAAACATTGGTCATTGACCTACAATAGAACAATTAGATAGATGTTTAAGCATACAACCATGAAGGAATAATTATTCCGTGAGATAAGCAGAAGAAAAAGTGTGATTCCCATTTAGACATGTTATTAGAGGAAACATAAGACCACACTATATGTACATGTAGAGCGTAGGATACAACGTTGGTAGAGTGGCTGCTTCTTTCCGGCTGCAACTTGTTCCAGATAACCCAGCTGTAAGCGAGTACCAGATTTACTGTCAGGAGAAATGATAGAGGAACAGGAATTGGTTTTCACAAAGCCTGAAGTTTTTCGTTTGATTAGAGTTTCAATTTCTGGATTCTGTGACGAAGACTTGCCCTTTTCTACCACAGACCGTTGTCCTTTGTGCGGTATCATGTCGTATTGACCAGTTCATGGATTCGTGTGTGTGTCAGAACAATGAAGATTCTAATACCTCATCCCTGGCGGTAATAAAATAAATGTATATATCAGTGATATTGTAAGCCAAGACATCGAGGAAGGGAACTGGCTACCCCCATCTGATAAAAGCTAAAACCTCTTATAGAGAAATTTATACCACAGCATCCCCGACTACAGTATATTTGTATTACTTGATGTATCCATGAATGTAAACAGCAAGTTGGCTGTGTTTGTATTCTGACATTTTTTCCGTGACATAATCAACAGTTTGTTGGGTGGATTGTCGCTACGGATGGCACGTTCTAAATGCATGTTTTTGCTCGTGAGCTTCAATCCCTTCTGTATTTTGTGTTGGCCTTTAACTGGTAGTGGGCGGGGTACATTGGAATGTCTTATATGATCACATCAGTTCATATTTGTCACACATTAGTTGGTAGTCAGCATTGATTGCTGAGAGTACAGAGAAACAAGAAGACCAAAGTAGAGAGAGAGAGAGAAAGAGAGAGAGGATGAACAACATAAATATGTATATTGTTAGATGACTGTTAATTTGTGCAGGTGTTAAAATCTATTCGAGGTAAATCTTCTTCTTCCTACGCTGTCAGACGTCAACTTGAATTTGTTCAAAGAAGGCAGTTGTCATTTTGAGGCTATCGACACTGCCATAGAGCTTGTCTAGTGTTGCCACTGGTGATGGCCACATGTGCTTTCCCTGATTCTCGTATGTCAGGCAATTTTGCAGCAGATGTTCCGCGGTCATTTTCTCTGTACCACAGGTGCATTCGTCAGTACCACCTTTCTTCAGTTTATTGAATAGATGGTACCTCAGTCTGTTGTGGCCTGTGCGGAGTCTGAAGACCACGACCTGCTCTCTTCTGTTCAACTGGTAGTAGGCATCATTTTTTGTGTAGCCAGTATGCTCTATTTCCCATTTGGCCATGTATCTAGCCCTAATAAACCTTTTGAACTCTTCGTAGGTCACACTAGAATCTGGTTGTGGTAACCTTGCACCTTCTTTAGCCAGTCTGTCTGCCTCCTCGCCCACTACTCCAGCGATGTTAGGGCCTGCTGCATCCGATTGTTTGCTATGGTGAGATTTTCTTCAGTGGTCTACAAAGCCAGATCATCTGCAAACATGGAGCTGTGGACTCTTCTTAATACATTCTCTATTATGTTGTTTATATACAGCAGAAAAAAGTGTGGGTGACAGTACTCCCCATTGGGGTACTATCTGCTCCAGTGTCACATTTTTGCTCATCTTCCCTTGTACTTGAACTCTGGCTGTTCTGTTTTCGAGATAGTGGCTGATCAATCTGTACATTTTTCCAGATACTTCACTTCTTTATAGCTTGACTTTAAGTACATCTTTCCCCATCTTGTCAAATGCCTTCTCTAGATCCACCCAAACCGCTACTGTATGCTTTTTCTCCTGGTAAGCATCCTCTATTTTCTGCGCTCTGAGAGTGATCTGATCCTCAGTGGATCTGTGTTTTCTAAATCCTGCTTTCTGTGGAATGAATATGTGTTTTTCTTCCAGGTGCCACATCAGTCTGATGTTTATCATACGCTCCATCAGTTTACCTACACAGCTCAGTAGACTGATAGGCCTGTATCAAATTTGGATCTGTTATATCTTTTTCTTTCTTTGGTACTGGTATTCGATGTAAATGATTTTAACATGAAAAGTAAAAGGTAATCCTTTCGCAATCATTGATGTCGAGGTTGAAGTGTTAGAGACTTCACTGTTCTAGGCCTCAGCTTTTTATGAGGTGGGGTGGCCAACTCACGTAGTCGCCACATTTCCTTCAATGACACTTAGCGACGTACAGGTTTAGTTATTAATGAGAATATCATTTGACAGAGTTGAGAGTAAGTAAACACGATTAGAAATGTGAATCAGTTTCTACAGCCTTATGAAAATGGTTAGAGTTAGTGTGTGACTTTATCTATGCCGAGATAGCATTTCTTGAAATCATTCCTCCTGCATAGTTTATAAGAATGAAATAGCCGATATCCTGACTTCAAAAGCCATAACAGCATGTTGTTGTTATTGTTGTTTTATTTATTGTTGTTGTAGAATGCCCGTAATATGTAAGATTAATTTTGTGTGCGTCCTGTAAAAGACCTTAAGTGGCCGGCTGCAACAGGATGTGAGAATAGCCTTGAGAGTTTGAAAGATTAGTTGGCAGGGACATAAACTTAAACATAAAGATACACTTAAGTACCTAGGAATTACAATGGATCGCACATTGTCCTACAAAGAACACTGTGAATCGGTGAAACAAAAAGTTAGCACAATCATAAAACGTACGGAGTAAGCTAAAAAACACGGCATAACTTAACCGAACATAACGTTTTTATATTGGTTTAGAAAACTCATCAGTCTGTAGACAACCAGTCCCATTTGCATTACCCTGCTCTAATAACTATGTACATCCTATTTATTCTTAAATGCATTAACTGTCTCTGCCTCCACTATTTCCTGGGGCAAAGCATTCCAAGCATTCACCACTGTCTGAATGAAAAAAAAATGTTCTGTGTCCAATTTATACCTTTCGTTAGTTAATTTGTATCTGTGCCCTCTTGTTCTCGTTGGTGGTTGTATTTTGAAAAACTTGTTATAGTCTAATTTAACTTTTCCTGTGATTATCTTATCAACTTAGATTAAGTTACGTTTAATTCTTCTTTTTTCTTAACACTAACGGCCGGTTTTTCTGAATCTTTCCTCGTAACTGTAATTCTGTAATCCCACTATCAGTTTTGTCGCTATTCTTTGTATCCTTTCCAGCATATTTATAGCTCTTCTACGATAAGGACTCCACACCTGTACACAGTACTCCGATCTAGATCTAACTAATGCTTTATACAGTTTGTCAATCACCTCCTTACTCCTATGTTAAATATTTCTTTTTTTGTATCATACCTAACGTTGGATTTGACTTATTCTATGCTACCTAGACTTGCTCACTCACCCTACCTGTATGCTCTATAATTACCCCTATGTCCCTTTCGTTATCTATCATTCTAGTATTTTTCTCGTCCATTCTGTAATTTTGTTCCATTTTTTACTTCACACCACTCAGAGTACTCCTTATGTATGCCAATCGCTGTCTTCTTCCCGTTAACCAACTTTCAATCCATTCGGCAACCTGCCCATCTATCCCATGTGATTTTAACTTTTTAAATAATCGTTGATGAGGTACTATATCAAAAGCCTTTGTAAAAGCGAGACAAATAACATCCACTGGTTCTCCCTTATCTATGATTTTAGTAATCACCTCCATGCACTCCAAAAGATTTGTTAAGCACCGTCTCCCTCTAGTAAACCCATGCTGATTATTTCTGATTTGATTTAACCTGTCTAGATGCTTTACAATGTTTTCTTTCATTATTAACTCTAACAATTTACAGACTATGCTCGTTAAACTTACTTAATTAGCTGGATCTGATTTCTTTCCTCATATGAATAAGGGAATCACTCCTGCATCTTTCCAATCTCTTGGAACAATCCATTTTGCAAGTGATTGAGAAAATAATATAGCCAATTGTTTTACTAGTTAGTCTATACTTCAAATAGTATTGATGAATGGATACCATCTTGATCTGTACATTTATCCACTTTTAATCCTTCCAATCTTTTAGAACCATTTCCTCCGTAATACAGAATGATTTTAATCGCCCTATATCCATTTGATATTTGAAAATATGTATAGGCTCTGGTATCTTGGAGGAGTCTTCTTTTGTATAGACTGTGCGAAAGTATTGATTTATTAGATTAGCTATCTCCCTATTTTCTCTGCTTATTGTCACTGTACTGTCTATGAGAAAGCCTACCTTGTCTTTAGGTCTTTGTTTATTTCTAACATTAGAAAAGAAGCTTTTACCATCAGTCTTGATCCTATTAGTAAGTTTTTTTCGAAGTCTATTTTTGCTGCTTTATTTAATGTCTGAGCTATGTTTTGCTTGTCCAAATATTTTTAATATATGTCTTTTGATTTACTTGCCTTTATATACTTTGTCCAGGCTTTATTTTAAGCTCTTGTACATTTAGCTACAAATCTAGTAATCCACTTTTTATGATTGGTGTTTACCTCCATACATGGAACATATTCGACATTTAGTTGTTCTGAAAGTGTTTTGAAACACCCTCCCTGTTGTTCAACGGCTGTACCTCTGACAATATATTTCCAGTGTATGTGGATGTCTGTATCTTTCATCTTCTGTACATCTGTCTTAGAGTAGTCGTATGCTCGCGAGTGTATATTTACATACATTGTAAAGGCTCTTATAGGATATCTTTTATGGACAACTGGCAGACAAATAACACTGTCATTCGCTACTGGTAAGTACACAAGCAATTTCAGAGCGGAGGCAGAGGCACTGAGGGCGGGAGTGGAAGAAATGGTGACACACAATAAAAATGAAAGCCATATAGTCCTGCTTACAGATGCTCTCGCCGTAGTCACAGCGCTAAAAAGCCAGAAAAACACTGAGCTTAATGACTTAAGAGCAGCACTCTGCAAACTGTACCAGCAGTCCGCACCAAAAAGGGTAGTGGTACAGTGGGTCCCATCACACTGCAACATTCAAGGCAACGAGGAGGCAGACAGACTGGCAAAAGAAGGTGCAAGACTACCACAAACAGATACTAGTATGACGTACGAAGAGTCAAAACGGCTTGTCAAAGCCAGATTCATGACCAAATGGGAAACCGAACATACTGGTTACACCAAAAACGTTGCCTATTACCAGTTGAACCGAAAAGAGCAGGTCGTTGTCTTCAGACTTCGCACTGGCCACAATAGACTGAGGTACCACCTATTCAACAAATTGAAGATAGGTGGAACCGACGTATGCCCGTGCGGTACTGGCAAAATGACCGCTGAACATCTGCTGCAGAACTGCCCGACATACGAGAATCAGAGAGAGCAGATGTGGCCATCACCAGTGGAACTGCAAGACAAGCTCTATGGCAGTGGCGACAGCCTCAGGATGACCGCCACTTTTTTCGAAAAAATAATGGTTACTGTCTGACTGCGTACGAAGAAGAAAAAGAAGAAGAAATGTATTTACTTGTCTTTGCTTGGCTTCGTTTGTTCTCTATCTCCCGCTACCAAACCCTGACACGGGCCTAAGTAGCAGAACGCAGTCCAGAGAACGGAATGCGTTATGTCGATATTTGCACCTTTCGGTCCAACACATCCGACTTCAGCAAGCATTTTTTGATTACCGGGTTAGCATGCCCTCTTCGATCCATTCTCCTTAGCCAGTCTGCTCTGTTGCAGCCTGTTTTCTAGAATACTGCGCGGACGTATAGAACGGCCCTGACAGCTCCAGTTCGCCAACCCTTACGCTATCAGTCAGCTATGGCTCGCTGACCGCTGCAGCTCATGCGCTGCTCACCATCTTGATCCGGTATTTACTTTATTTTGAAGAAATATTATCATGACAATAATAATGGGCATATCGCCGTCGATGAGAATAACCAACATCATCATGTGTCATACAGCGCCCTTAAGTATGTGGGCGGATGCGTGTATGACAGATTAAGCCAACACCAGCTGGTGATGGTATTCCCTCTACTCTATACTTCCATCTGATCGCTCGTCGACCCTCGCTAACTGCATGCAAGGCTCTTTTTGGCCTCGCCTTTTTCAGGCTAAACGATTTACTGCCAGGATTCACTGAATCGCTGTTATTGACGTCCACGTGATCGCCTTACTGCGCTAAGCTCGCTAAACAGAAGTTTCTTTTGGAACCTTTCACTTGACATTCGAGAAACTTGGCAAGTCTATCTCACTTTAACTTTCTACAAAAGTGTATGAATAGTGTAGTAGTAATGAACAGTGTATGGTTATTTGTGATGTGGTCTTGTAGCCAATTTGGAGTATGTGTCATGTAGAAGTGATTCAACTTCCTGGCGTGTTTGGCGTACACACTCCAGCTCTCTCACCCATAGATCAGGGTTTAGAGACTGGCCGGATGTTTGCCAATCAGATTAGTTGCTGTTTAGCGATATACTTCATTTAAACATTCAATTCTTCTTCGGGCAATATAAGGTAGTACTATTTACTCATGTTTATCTTCTTTTTCTTTCTCTTCTTCTTCTTCTTCTTCTTCTTCTTCTTTTTCTTCTTTTTCGTCTTCTTTTTTTTTCTTTGTCTTCTTCTTATTTTTTCTTTCTCTTCTTCTTCTTTTCTTTTTCTTCTTTTTCTTTCTTTTACTTATTCTTCTTCTACTTCTTCTTTTCTTTTTTCTTCTTCATTCTTTACTTCTTCTTTTTCTTCTTCTTTTCCTTCTTTGTCTAGCTCACCGACAATTGTATTAAGTCTACACATAAAGGCCAGTTCTATGAACAAAGTCTACTGTGGTGGTGAGTTCTTCAAGACTATCACAAAAGTGTGAATGTGTGGGTTCGTCTCCGTGGGTCAGTATTCACAACGCAGTTGCTTTAGCATGTTACAGTCTTGACAAAGGAAGGGTTCTGATACTGACACGTAACTGCATACCGAGTAGCGCGGTAGCTGTCAATCACACTGGACAAGCAGAAATGGTAGGACTCGACATAATGACACAAGAAACGAAGATCCGCATCTTCAACCTGTATGGCCCACCCAACAAAGACCTGTCGCTCTCGAGTATGGAAATCAAGGACTCGTGCTGCCTAGATATTCGGACACAGACAACAGAGGTGAAGAAGTGGAAGACTGGGAGATAGACACACATCTCTATCTTTTAAATAGACCGGAGGACAGCCCTATCTTCTATTCTACTCCAGACTTGGCCTTTTCCACGGTGGAAATTCACCACAAAATAGACCGCCAGATGCTCAACCAATTGGCAGGTAGCGACAAAAGGCCAATTAGGCTAGAAATTGATATGGAAGTAGGCCCACAGGAAATAAAAGCGCTCCCACGTTGAAACTATAAACGAGCCGACTGGGACAGATTTGCAATTCTGACAGATCGGCTATGTGAAACCATCAGCACGCGGAATAACAATATGAAACCTATGGTGGAAAGCCTAAGCAAAGCAATAATGCAAGCAGCCACCGAAACCATCCCAAGAGGGGCAAGGAAAAACTATAAGCCATATTGTAATGATGAATAGTAGAAAGGGGAAGACGAAGTCTCAAATGCTAGGAACATGGCACATAGAGAACAATCTATGGACGCAAATATCGCCCTAAATGCTGTTACGGCGAAATACAAAAGAACACTAAACCAAATAACAAGAGACAGCTGGAAAAATAAAACAGAAAGCCTCAATTCAAATAAAAAAGGGAACAAAGTATGGAAGTCAGTCAGAGCCATGAATGACGCAACACCATCAAATAAACAAATTACCATCAAGTAGGGCGACAACATGCTTACTGGAAAAAAAAGCAGCAAACGCCTTCATAGAACGAACATTAAGCCAGAGCAAACCACATTGATGTCCCTACAGACAGGCACACAGACATTAGTGAAGAACAAAAGAGCCACGACAACATCAATATGGCACAAGAGGAGCACATGATGGCAAAACTAACAATGAATGAAATGGAAGAGGCCATGAGAACTTTAAAGAAAAAGAAATCGCCCGGAAAAGATCGGGTAACATACGAAATGCTGATGGGGTTGGGCAAAACAGCAAAGAGGAAGTTACTATCAGTCCTGAACCAAAGCCGAAAAAGGGGAATTGTACCTCAGACATGGAAAGACGCTGTACTTATACCAGTACAAAAGAAAGGAAAAGATAGAACAGACCCAAATGGATACAGGCCTATCAGTCTACTGAGCTGTGTAGGAAAACTGATGGAACGTATTATAAACACCAGACTGATGTGACATCTGGAAGAAAAACACATACTAATTCCACAGCAAGCAGGCTTTAGACAACACAGACCCACTGAGGACCAGATCACTCTCATAGTCCAGTTAATAGATGATGCTTACCACGAGAAAAAACACACAGTAGCGGTTTGGGTGGATTTAGAGAAGGCATTTGACAAGGTGTGGATAAAGGGACTTAAAGTTAAGCTACGAAGAATTTAAGTTTGTGGGAAAAGGTACAGATGGATCAGCCACTACCTCGAAAACAGAACATCCATAGTTCAAGTACAAGGGCAGATGAGCAAAAAGGTGACACTTGAGCAGGGAGTACCCCAAGGGGGAGTACTGTCACCAACACCTTTCCTGGTGTATATAAACAACATCACAGAGAATCTACCAAAAAGAGTCCACAGCTCCATGTTTGCAGACGATCTGGCTATGTGGGCCTCTGAAAAAAATCTCGCCATAGCAAGCAATCGGATGCAGCAGGCCCTAACATTGTTTGTGGAGTGGGCGAACTCATGGCTGGTCAAAATAAATGAGGAAAAAAGAACATGTACGATATTTTCGCTTTCAAACAAACCCAGAACACCAATATAAGTCTTAGCGGCAAATATCTACGACCAAACGACAACCCAAACTACCTGGGAGTCACATTTGATCGGTGCATGACATGGAAAAGTCAGATCGAGAGAAACCGAATGAGAGCCAGACAAAGAATGGCAATCATGAGGAAACTTTCTGGCACAAGCTGGGGAACATACGAAACTGTACACTGGAAGAGTGAGACCAATTCTCAATTATGGCATTGCGGCATAGGCGCCAGCAGCAAAAACGAACTTTGATAAAATTATCAAACTTAAAAACTAAGCCATGAGAATTATAACAGGAGGCATGAAGTCAACGCCATATGTAGAACTGGAAACGAATAGAAATCTGCAATCCATGACCGACAGAAGAGACTGCAGAGACCAGCAGCAAGCAGAGAAACTCAGAAGACTGACATACCACTCAATGCATCAGAGACTAAATATATTTGGAAAAGGGAAACTAAAGCGGAGAAACTTTGCAGAAATAGCCAAAGCAAAGTTAAGCAAGGACCCAATGAAGACATTAACACCAAAGCCCATCCCTACTGTACGCAAACCTACCTGGAAGCAGCATATCATTCCGGAGGTGGTAGAACATATACCAGGTATTTGAAACAAGAACAGCCAGACTGAAAAAGAAAGAAGAGACATTACCCTGAGGTACATAACGAAAAATTACCCAAGCATGGACTGGACCCATGCATACACCGACGGGTCTGTATCAAACACAACACAGAACGGAGGGGCAGAGGTATTCCTGAGCCTACCAAATGCTAAAAAAATAACACTGTCAGTGGTAACTGGAAATAACTCATGCAATTTCAGAGCGGAGGCAGAGGCACTGAGGGCTGCAGCAGAAGCAATGCTGACAGGCAAAAGAAATGAAAGGCAGATAGTCCTTATTACAGATGCCCTAGACGTAGTCACAGCACTAAAAAGCCAGACAAATTATGAATTAAATGATTTAAGAGCAGTACTCTGTCAACTATACCAGCAGTCCGCACCAAAAAGAGTAGGGGTGCAGTGGGTTACATCCCACTGTATCATCCAAGGCAACGAGGAGGCAGACGGACTGGCAAAAGAAGGTGTAAGACTACCACAACCAGATTCTAGTGTGACCTACGAAGAGTCTAAAAAGCTTATTAGAGCCAGATACATGGCCAAATGGGAAACATAACATACTGGCTACACAAAAAACGATGCTTATTATCATTTGGACAGAAAAGAGCAGGTCATTGTCTTCAGAATCCGCAAATGCCACAACAGACTGAGATACCACCTTTTTAATAAACTGAAGATAGGTGGCACTGACGAATGCACTTGTGGCACCGGGAAAAGGACCGCAGAACATCTGCTGCAAAACTGCCCGACATACGAGGACCAGAGAAAGCAAATGTGGCCATCACCAGTGGCAACACTAGACAAGCTCTATGGCAGTGTCGACAGCCTCAGGGATTACCGCTGCTTTTTTTCGAAAAAATACAGGTTGACGTTTGACAGCGTACGAAGAAGAAGAAGAAGAAGAAGAAGAAGAAAAAGAAGAAGAAGAAGAAGAAGAAGAAGAAAAAACAGCAGTAGTATCCTTCACAACCTGATTCTCAATATGCGTTACAATACTCGACGATATTCCTGCGATTTGCGCCCTCCCCCCCCCCCCCCCCCGGCCCCTCCCCTGTAGAATAAATTTATTTCTTTATTTCATTTCTCAATTTTGTGCATCGGTTGAAGTTAAAGTGAACTAAACTGCGAGAACTGTTACCGGTAAAAGTGTCACTGGTAAGCTACATAAGCTATACAGTGGTGAATGTTTGGAATGTATTGCCATATGAGGTAATTTTAGGCTGGAACAATAAATGCATTTAAGAATAGATTGGATGCACATAGCTTTTAGAGCTAGGAAATGTAAATGAAACTAGTTGTTTACAGACTCTGCATAGTTTTCTAAGCCAGTATAAAGACGTAGTCTTCTAAACCAGTATAAAGATATAGTCTTCTAAAGCAATATAAAGACATAGTCTTCTAAACTAGTATAAAGACATCGTCTTCTAAACCATTATAAAGACACCGTCTTCTAAACCAGTATAAAGAAACAGTCTTCTAAACCAGTAGAAAGACATAATCGTCTAAACCAGTATAAAGAGGTAGTCGTCTCAACCCGTATAAAGACGTTAACTTAGTTACATATTGGACATTAAATGGAGAGTATTTCTCTTTAGCCCAAAAATGAAAGGTGTTCTCGAACATTGACCCCCTTTGAAAAAAAGTCTCCGCACGCTACTGCCGATTAGTGATCATTCTTATTCAGCAAATGATGTTAACTGTAGATACAAATTGTTCCTGTAACTCAACGGTTGTGTCATGTCCTGATGCCCATCGCAGGCCGTGATGGCGACTATGTCAAGACAGGTTTTTGTTAATCGTCTAAGGGAACGTTGTTAGTCATTTGTGTTCTATGGTCTCCCTTGTCAAGTGAATGTCACGTACCCCTTCTCGGAATAATGTTTTTAAATTCATAAAATACAATAGCAAAGAACCAGTTATATAGAAATAGTTAACAAAACAAACACAAAAGTACATGTGATATATGTGTCTTTCTTAACAATTTCAATAGAAACACAATGCATTTAAAATAGAAGAAAGCTAATTACATTATTGTTTGAATGAACGTGATGCGTATATATGCAGAACAATCTGCAACCTGAACTAACAAGACTGTCGCCGCTGGGACTGGGAAGCCTTCTTGTTCATTAAAACGGTCCAAATTCATTGGAGGACAAATTGAGAATGATCCACTGCCTCTCTTGAGAGACGCTTGGTCGGAATCACTCTCCGTAACCAAGGCATGCAAAATTACTACAATTTGGACATAACGACGATTGTCCCTGATACGGTATTCTCTGAAGACAAGGCAAACTATAGATGGGCAGGTCACATCTTGAGACAAACCGTGGTCGATGGAGCACAGCAACAGTTGTCTGGTACCCCCAAAGTAAAAAAAAAGAGACCCCGGGGAAAACATCCATTGCGTTGGTCAAGCTCTCCTGCTGTCTGAAACATCCGAGATGTCTTTAGTAGAATGCTTACCAACCACTGGACTTCCGTGACCAAAGGCAAGGTCCGCTGGAAACGGATAGGAAGCCCGCAGCAAGGTTGAGGAATGGGTCACAAAGATCAAGAAATGCTGACAGCGTGAAGGCTTGTTGTTTCCCCCTCTCGAAGAGGATTCAACTGTTGTGTTGTAAAAACCACACGTTTGCCATGTTAGACATCTAATCGGTTTCGATTTGTTTTTCTTTTTTGTTACAAATGTCGAAAATCCATATTTGCAGGGATATATTGTTGGAAATGGAATGAAAACTTGCATAGCTCGCTTTACAAGATAAGGCCAGTTTACTAACTGCATTGTAGATAGTCTGTTCACACCAGGACTGTGTCCACGTGCGATCTAGCCCGGTGGGTCTAACAACTAGCGAAAAGTAAAAGTACTTATGAGCGTAAACACAACTCAACGAAGTCCAAAATCTATACCTGAATTTAAAGTACAACCAAGATAACGATCACAGGCAAGGCAAAGACTAAACCTAAAGTTATTTTAGAACAACAGAAGATTGAGAAAGTCACACGCTTTGAGTACCTCAGCTCAGTTATAAGCGCCAATGGCTACGGCAATGCAGAGGTTCAATAAAATGAGAAACTGATGACAGAACATTATTAAAATGAAAATAACTATTCTGTGAACTTGCATTATACCGATGAAGACATACGGATGTGAAACGTGGACCCCCACACAAACACTTAAGAAAAGGATTGCATCTTTTGAACTAAAGGGCTACAGAAAAGTGCTCAAAATACAATGGATAGCAAAAATGAAAAATGCAGATATCCTTAACTTTACTTAACGTCCTTAAACTGGTTTAGAAGACTCTGCAGAATCTGTATACATACAGTTGCATTTTATCACCTTGCTCTAAAAGCTATGCGCATCCAATTTATTCTTAAATGCATTAACTGTCCTTCCCTCCACTACCTCTCATGGCAATGCATTCCAAGCATTCACCACTCTCTAATTAAAAAAATATTTTCTAATATCGAATCTGAACCTCTCTTTAGTTAATGTGTAACTATGCCCTCTTGTTCTAGTTGGCGGCTGTATTTTTTTTTTAAAACTTGTAATAGTCAAATTTGTCCATTCCTCTGATCATCTAATAAACCCGTATTAAGTCACCACGAATTCTTCTCTCTTCTAGACACTGTAGGCCGGTTTTTCCTCATAACTGTAATTATGGAATCCCACTATCAGCGTTGTCGCTCTTTTATGTATTCTTTACAGCATTTTTGTATCCCCTCTATGATAAGGACTCCACGCCTAAACACATAACTCCAATATAGGTCTAACTAATGCTTTATACAGTTTGACTATCACTTCTTTGCTCCTATGTTTAATATTTATTGTTGTCATACTTAACATTGTATTTGCCTTTTTCACTGCTACCTGAACTTGCTCACTCACCTTACTTGATCTAGTATAACTTCTAAGTCCCTTTCCTTATCTATCTTTCTAATATTGTTCTCTCCCATTCTGTAATTATGTTTCATATTGGATCTACCCATGTGGATGACTGTACATTTATCTACTTTAAACTCCATTTGCGAACCTACAAACCACTCACGAATTTGATCTAAATCCGATCTCAATATATCAACATCTGCTTGAGATATAGATACAGATATAGTTTAACTATAGATCCTACTTAATATCAAGCAAAATTGGTTAGTAAACAACATCTTGTCTCGAAAGCTAAAATAGTGTTTTTTTCTTCGTTCGTCTTCAGACCTCAACTTCAATGATTTTAACGAAGGCAGCAGTCGACTCAAGGCTATGTACGCTTCCGTACAGCTTCTCGTGGAAGGACACTGGCTGTTGCCAATTGTTACTTCTTTTGTCGGTATACAGCGGACAGGACTGCAAAATATATTATGCCTTCATGGGGGCTGAGCCGAAGGCACAAATGTCTTTAGTGCCAATCTTGAACTTGTTGTATAGATGGCATCTGAGTCTGTTGTGACCCGTGCGTAGCCGGAAAATGATCACCTGGTATCGCCTGGAAAGTTGATGGTAGGCATCGTTTTCTATGTGGCCAGGGTGATCCTATTTTCCATTTTGCTCTGTACGTTGTCCTGATGAATGCTTTAGTTTCATTGTATGTGATTACTGTATCACTCTGCTGCAGCATTCCTGGCTCTCTGGCGAGCCTGTCCGCCTCCCCGTTGCCTGGAATGTCGCAGTGGGCTGGTGTCCATTGGACTGCTTTTTTTTTAAGCACTGGGACGTGCGTTCGAGTGAGTCTGCCAAAGCACCGAGTTTATTTTTGTTCTGGCTCTTAAGGGCCATTACACTGCTATGGCGTCTGTGAAAATGACCACTTGCTTTGCTGTAATATAGTTTGACCACATCAAACGCCATACTGACCTAGAAAGAACGATACAGGAGGGTTTGGTGCTTGGAAAGCGGGGCTGAAGCAGACCGAGGAAAAGATGGACACAAGACATCACCGAGGTTCTGACGATGACAACGATAGAGGCGATACTTCTGGCTAGAGATTGAGTTACAGATCGGCTGTTGTGAAAGTGATTTTCTGCAAATGAAATGCAACATGATGATGATGATGATGATGATGATGATAATAATGATGATAATGATGAAAGTGAGCGATTTTTTGTGCTAAGTAATAATGCTTGTCATGTTTTAAAAAAATATATGTAACTTTATTGTTGACGTAGATCTAGGAAATACTATTTTCATTTAAAAACATCATTGCATAATTTCAGAAGTGCCGGTTATGCTAGCAATCAGCTAGAGGTTAGTGATATTTAAGATAATATATGTGGGTAACTGAGACGCTAGTCCGGTCAATCACAACTAATTGCCCAGGACGCTGCGTCAGGGTCAATCACAATGTTGTTCGTCCATCCCGAACCTTTACTTTTTGCACCCAGCCAGTCCATCCAGTCGAGTATTCTGTAAATCCGGGTTGTGGATGGGTGGGAAGATGGGAACTGCATATTCGCAGTCAGTGAAAGCAGAGAAAGTTTGCTTCGCAAGACGGTGATCATGATTGTCAGCAAATCCATGTACCTCATCCGCTTTATTGCTCAGTAAGGTGTCCCGCAACTGACGCAGCATTTTGACTGTAGTTTAGCTTGTCAGCGGACCTAAGCTCTCTGCTCTCCCGTCGTCACAGGACTCGACTGTGTTAGTACTGGATACATGAAAAGAGAATGACTTGCGCGATGAATTTCCTTTAAGTGAGAAAGGTTTGCGCAGTTTGTCGACCACATTCTCTCGCTCGAGTCCAACTTTAACCAGTGGCAAGACAAGTCAGGACGACTGGATATGAGCTCAGGTGCAGTGGTTGACCACGGATGCACAAGTGCCTGGCCGTGTTCTGTGCGGTCCACACCGATCAGTACATTTGCATTCCGTTCTCTGGAAACCATTCTGCTACTTAAGCCATATCAGGGCTTGGTGGTGCAAGATTGAGAACGAACGACCCTAAGCCAGCAAGCCATATAATAAAAAAACAGAATGCGATACTGGAGAAAACACTAAAAAGCTATATTTCTTTTTTTTTGCCTCGTTTACCGTGGTTACTAAGAGGCAGTATATTGTTCTGTGTTTTAGACTTTACAGCCTGGTTAAACCATATTCAGCACGAAATTTAATAGGTGTACGACCCTGTCAGATCATGAATCTGAACACAGACATGTTTTGTTTGTGAGCCATCGAAACTTCGCAACCACGTATGAACACTTCTATAAAAGCTTAACACATGCAATTCAAATTCATATCTTTTCTATCGTTATCGCTGCTTGTTTCAAATCTATCAATAACATGACCTCCCATAGTGTATCCGGGGTCCCTTACTGAGAATGGTAGAATATAACCGCCACAGAATACAGTCACAGTAGGTCAAGGGCAAACAATCTTAAGGTGAGCGATGTATGTTTTTCTCCTGAGTGTCCAAAACATTCATTGCATGTTGAACGCGAGGACTAAGAGTTGTCCATGGATGTGGCAATCTCAAAATGTACAAATTATCGCTACCTTACTGCAAATAACTAGAACAATTATTTCCTGAAAGCTGGTTATAGTAAGTCAAATACAATGCTGGACCTGTGCTTCAACAAAAAGAGATGAGAGATCTTGATTTAACTTAACTTAACGTCTTTATACTGGTTTAGAAGACTCTGCAGAGTCTGTACGCAACCAGTTTCATTTACATTTCCTTGCTCAATAAGCTATGCGCATTCAATTTATTTTTAAATGCATCAACTGCCTCTGCTTCCATCACTTCCTGTGGAAATGCATTCCAAGCATTCACCCCTCTCTGACTAAAGAAATATTTCCAAATATCCAATGTTGACCTTTCTTTATTTAATTTGAAGCTATGCCTTTTTCTTCTGATTTGATTGATTGAACTCCATGAATGTATTGAAAGGCGTGACTAAAGAGAGTTGTGCAGGAGGATAACAACCTCATCATGCAAGTAAACTGTTACATAAACTCCTACTGCAAGATCATGCAAAGCTTTTTGCTGAAGTCATCTTGATGGAGGTTGACTGTATTTGTATTGATGTGCTTCGGCTGGCGCGAAAAATGTCAAGAAAAGAGATCTTCCTTGTACGTCTTCAGACCTCGAATTCAATTACTCTAACGAAGGCAGCAGTTGACCTTAGGGTCTGAGCACTTCTGTACAGCTACTCGTGGAAGGACACTAGCTGTTGCCAAATGATACTTCTTGTCGGTATACGATGGGCAGGACTGCAAAATGTGTTCTGATCTCATGGGGGATGTGCCGAGAAGATATATGGCCAGCTAGAGTCGTTGCCTTGTGTTTTAAGTCAAGTCAGGAAATCCTCATACTCAACCATTGTCTTTCGTCTTGATCGTCCACGGCAACGGTTGATGAGTCTCGGACAGCGTGGAGAAAGACGGAGTAGAATCGAAATGTCTCAGCAAGGTAATCCGCGGGAGACTCCATTAGTGGTGAGGTCTTGTATTTCGTATAGTGTAAAGTGCAGAATCTGCAACAAAAGAAATTGTATTTGTAAGATTATGTGTTCACTTTAATCTTAGTCTTAGTAGACCTATAATTCTACAAGGGAAGATGTCCATGTGGAGGTCCCAGCTGTGGTGTGAGCTGGATAAAGCACGGATAAGGATTTCCTGCTTAGCGTGTTAGGCTCGAGCAGCTTATTACTCCGCTGTGTTAAGACAAGTGCCAAGAACATTGGATAATATATCTGCGAGTCCATCTTAAAAGACTCAACCACTAGACCAACTTGACCCGCAGCCTGTTAGGCGCCATCTTTGCTGCTCTTAACAAACCAACTAAGCATGGCCGGTGTTGTGCCATGTCACACAGTTAGTCGCCTCTTATGACATGCTCTATGTAGGGCAGTGGTGCTATTCTTGTCATTGCCATACCCAAAGATCCAGAATCATTCGAGATGTTTACTGTAGTACGCCGTCCAAACAGTGGTTTAGAGGACATATGTTGCTTATACAGAGAATACTTGTTATTTTTGCTTGTAATTGCACATATCGACAAAGGGGCATTTCGCTACTCATATATTAAGCTCGCAATATCACTAGACCTATAAACGAATAATGCGAATCACAATGTAAACATGCAATTCCCTAGTAGTGGATCCAACGGGAAGCTTCGACTGGTTCATTTCTTCTTCTTCTTTTTCGTTCGTCTTCAGACATCAACTTCAATGACTCTAAGGAAGTCATCAGTCGACTCAAGGGTCTCTACGCTTCCGTACAGCTTCTCGTGGAAGGACACTAGCTGTTGCCAAATGCTACTTCTTTTTTCGGTATACTGTGGACATGACTGCAAAATATGTTCTGTCTTCATGGGGGGCTGTGCCGCAGGCACGAAGGTCTGTAGTACCAATCTTGAACTTGTTGTACAGATGACATCTCAGACTGTTGTGACCTGTGCGTAGCCGGAGAATGATCATCTATGTGGCCAAGGTGTCGTTTTTTCCATTTTGCACTGTAAGTTGCCCTGATGAATGATTTAGTCTCATTGTATGTAATGTTTGTATCTAACGTAGGTTAGGTTCTTGATTTTGTTCCATAGCGGTATTTTAACCATTCCTATCCATGTTTTATACTCCAAAGGGGATAAGAGAGAGACTGGAACATGAGGGAACTACGTTTTGAACTCTCCCAGTTTTACTACTATAATCGCTCAGCAATTTATAAAATGTACAGACCGACACTATGCATTAATGTCTGAAATAGTATCTTAATATCCACATGTCAACAAACTGACCCTAGGCATTACAGTTCTAACTGACCCTAGGCATTACAGTTCTAACTAGTATCTTACAATCCATATTTTAACAAACTCACCCTAGGCATTACAGTCCTAGCTAGTATCTTACTATGCTACATCGAGTTTTAGTGTGCTATATATAGTATCTTACTATCCACAGAATATCATACCAGCATTACATTTTGATGTCCTGCACAGTATCTACCTAAGCACATGGTAACAGTCTTTTATATAATACCTTAATATATGAATATTAACATACAGACAATAAACGGTATTGTCCTACAAAGTATCGCACTATCCCCATTAAACAGATGTTCACTGACTCGTAACTTTACATTACTACATTGTAATTTGCTATCTATATATTAACAGACCAATAGCAAGTTGTATTGTTCTTCAAAGCATTGTACAATCCCAAATGGCATCAGACTAACAAAAAGCTTTAATGTCTTACACAGGATCTTACAATCCACATATTAAGAAACCAACTCTAGATTGAATGCACTGCACAGTATCCACTATCCAGATGTTAGACTTACCCAAAACATTGATGTCCTACATAGTTCCTTACTGCCACCATGTTAACATGCCAATACGGAGCTTGCATGTCTTACAGAGTATCTTACTATCCACGTGTCAACAGGCTAAGACAGAGCTTTACTGTGCTGCAGAGTATCTTACTATCCACATGTCAACAGGCCAACACAGAGCTTGAATGTCCTACAGAGTATTTTAATATGCACATGTCAACAGGCCAACACATAGCTTGAATGTCTTACAGAGTATCTTACTGTCCACGTGTCAACAGGCCAACACAGAGCTTGAATGTCCTACAGAGTATCTTACTATTCACACGTCAACTGGCCAACACAGAGCTTGAATGCCGTACATAATATCTTACTATCCACATGTTAACAGGCAGACACCATGCGTTACTGTTAAAAATAATATCTTACTATCCACGTGTTAACAAACCGACAGTACGTTTTAATGTCCTACACAATCTTCTTCTTCTTCAAGAAACTCATGTTGATGTCTGACAGCGTACTTCGAAGAAGACATCTTACTGTACAACTGTCATCAGCCCGACTCTGAGCTTTGCTATCCTACATGATATTGTACTATCCACATGTTTTAATGTCATTCATAGCATTTTACAGTCTCCATGTCAACAGACCAACACCAAGCTGTAATGTCGTAATATAAAATCTTTCTTTCTAAATATTAGCAGACCTAATATCAAGCTGTAATGTACTACATAAAATCTTACTATCTAAATGTTAACAGACCGATGCTATTCGCGAATATCCTACATATTATCTTACTGTAACCATGGGGACGGTTTGGCCTAGTGGTTAAGTGGCACGGTTCAAAACCCAAAGGTGCTGGGTTCAATCCCAATTCACAGCGCCGTTACCCCGGGGAAGTGAATCCTTAGAAAATGCAAGAGGAAGCAGACCCTTACATAAAATGCATGCTGAAGTTGGATGCACTTGGCCGACAGGCGCAAAATAAAAACCACAGTACAATGTACACCACCTTGGAGATTAGAGAAATAAGGCGAACTTAAAAAAAACACCAAAAAAACAAACTGTCACCATGTCAACAGAATTACACTAAGCTTCAGTGTCCTATATATTATCTTAATGTCCTCATATAACTAACCGATTCTGAGATTTAATGCGATACATAGCATCTTACTGTCTACATATTAGCATACTATCTGAGTATCCCAACAGTAACATACACGAACAGTCACCTAACTTTACTGTCCTGCATAGCATCTTACAATCCCTATGTTAACAAGCCTACCTAAAAGCATTAGTGTACTACATAATATCTTACTGACCCCACTTTAACAGATCTAAACTGAGCTTGACGGTCCTATAAAGTATCTCACTGACGCCACTTTAACAGACCAACTCTGATTTTTAATCTCCTACATAGTATCTTAGTATCAGCATGACAAAAGATGAAGGCTAACACTGAGCTTTAAGGTCCTATGTAGTATCTTACTGTCTGTATATTAACACATGGACACCAAGATAATTGTCCTGTAAAGTATCATACTATCCCTATCTTAGCAGGCCGACAACAAGCTGTAATGTCCTACATAGTCCATTACTAATTTGCATGTTAATAGCCGAAAAAAGAGCTTTTGGCATAGATGACGTACATAGTATCTAACTACACAACTGTTAGCAGACAGACACTGAGTTTTATTGTCCTATGTAGCATTAAACTGTTTGCATGTTTACAAACCATTCCCATTTGTTAATGTCCTACATGTAATCTTACTGTCCAGAAGTTAACATACTAACACAGAGCTTAAATGACCTACTTTTTATCTTTCTGTCCCAAAGATAGCAGTCTGACACAAATCTTTTATGTCCTACCTATTTTTTTACTATCCACACGTTATAACAGAATGAAAGCAAGCTTCACTTTTCTACATAACATTAAACTATCCACTTCTTAATACACAGACAGTGAACTTTCATGTCCTACTTATTTTCTGTATATCCACATGTTAATATACATCAACTGAGAAATAATGTTGTATATATTTTCTCACTATCCACATGAAAACAGATCAACCTCATGAATAGGTGTCCTACATAGTATATTTTTTCCCCCAGGTAAACAGACCAAAACTGAGCAGTAATGTCCTACATAGTATCTTACTCTCCGCTTGTTAACAGACCAACACCGATCTGTAATGTCTTTTATAGTATCTTACTATCCCCAGGTCAAAATACCAACACAGAGCAGTAATGTCCTACATGTCTGCCATTTCTTACTATCCGCGTGTTAACAGAATGACAGCTAGTATTACTTTACCGCATAGTATTGTACTATCCACTTGTTAGCAAACGAACAGTGAGCTTTCATGTCCTACATATTTTCTTAAAATTCAAATGTTAACGCATAACAACCGAGATGTAAAGTTGTATATATTATCTTTCCCCTTGATAAAACATCAACACTGAGCTGTAATGTCATACATAATATCTTACTAATCATCATGTTTACAGACCAACACAGAAAACACATGTCCTACACAATGTCTTACAGTTCACATGTATTAACAGACCAACACTGAGAACACGTGTCTTGCACAATATCTTACAGTTCACATGTATTAACAGACCAACACTGAGCTTTTCTGTCCTATACAGTGTGTTACCTGCCATTTGTTAACAAATAGACACCAAGAATAAATGTCCTAAACAGCATCCTGCTGTCACCATGTCAATAGACCAACAACGAGCTGTAATGTTCTAAATAAATTTTTACTATCAATACATTAACAAACCCACACTGAGCCTTATCGCCAAAATAAAAGTATCTTCCTTTCCCCCCAAAAAGAGATGCAATAGACTTAATTATTTTATCTGACTATCACAGTGCAAACAGAATGACACAGTGGTTCAATGTCCTTTATATTATCTTGATATTCACAGGACAAAAGAAGTAGACCGACAACAAACTCTACTGTCCCACTTAGTATCTTACTTTCCACCTCTCAACAAACTGACCATGTCCGTTAATGTCGTACATATTATACTACTAATCACACGTTAATAGATCCACACTGTGCTTCAATGCCCTACATTTTATCTTTGAATCCCCATGCCAGAAGAACACTTAGCTTTACTGTTATACATACTATCTTACCATCCACATGTCGACAGACCAGCACCAAGATTTGCTACCCTAAATATTATCTTACCATCCACATGTTAACAGACCAGCACCAAGATTTTATACCCTACATATTATCTTACCCTCCACATGTTAACAGACCAGCACCAAGATTTGATACCCTAAATATTATCTTACAATCCTTTTGATAGCTGACCAATACTAGGATTGGATACCTAACATACTACTTTACTATCCACATAATAACAGATGTAGACCGCCATGTAATTTTACAGTCTTAGGTTGTACCTACAATCCATAAATTAACAGACCAACAGCAAAATGTGTATTCTACATAGCTTTTTACTTTCACCGTGTTTTAGTTAAATGAGATACGAAAGGATACAGAGCTGAGGCAAAAGCTATGGTGCAGCCACTATGTCCTGGTAAAGATTATGGACTGCATCATGATTACTGGCTTGCAGATATAACATGACCAAAGGATCCTGAACGCAAAGAGGAATAAAGAATTTTTGCACGCTAGAGGACTAAAATTGAGTTTTAATTTCTTACATATTATCTCTTTATATACATATTAACAGATAGACACTAAGATTTAATGGTGTACATATTATCTTACTATCCACATGTTAGGAGTTCGATACTGAGCTTTAATCTCTTACATAAGGTCTTACTATTTACAAATCAACAGATGCAAACCAATTTGGAGATTTACTGTCTTGAAAATATCTTACTATCCACATGTTAGTAGACTAATATTCAGCTTTAATGTCCTACATAGCTTCTCACTATCAACATATTAGCAGATTGACACCAAGTTTTAATCTTCTATATGATATTTTATTATTCACATGTTAGCACACCAACAGCAAGCTTGTTAGCAGTCTAATTCAGAGCTTTGATGTCCTACATAGTATCTCACTATCAACATATTAGCAGATTGACACCAAGCTTTAATCTTCTACATAATATTTTACTATTCACATGTTAGCACACCAGCCACAAGCTTGTTAGTAGTCTAACGCAGAGCTTTGATGTCGTACATAGTGTCTCACTATCAACATATTAGCAGATTGACACCAATCTTTAATCTTCTACATAATATTTTACTATTCACATGTTAGCAAACCAACCGCAAACTTGTTAGCAGTCTAATGCAGAGATTTAATGTCCTACATAGTATCTCACTATCACCATACTAACAGATTGACACCAAGCTTTAATCTTCTTCATGCTATTTTACTATTCACATGTTAGCACACCAACCGCAAGCTTGTTAGTAGTCTAATGCAGAGCTTTGATGTCGTACATAGTGTCTCACTATCAACATATTAGCAGATTGACACCAATCTTTAATTTTCTAAATGATATTTTACTATTCACATGTTAGCAAACCAACTGCAAACTTGTTAGCAGTCTAATGCAGAGATTTGATGTCCTACATAGTATCTCACTATCAACATATTAGCAGATTGACACCAAGCTTTAATCTTCTACATAATATTTTGCTATTCACATGTTAGCACACCAGCCGCAAGCTTGTTAGTAGTCTAACGCAGAGCTTTGATGTCGTACATAGTGTCTCACTATCAACATATTAGCAGATTGACACCAATCTTTAATCTTCTAAATGATATTTTACTATTCACATGTTAGCAAACCAACCGCAAACTTGTTAGCAGTCTAATGCAGAGATTTGATGTCCTACATAGTATCTCACTATCAACATATTAACAGATTGACACCAAGCTTTAATATTCTTTATGATATTTTACTATTCACATGTTAGCAAACCAACCGCAAGCTTGTTAGCAGTATAACGCAGAGCTTTAATGTCCTACATAGTTTCTCACTATCAACATATTAGCAGATTGACACCAATCTTTAATCTTCTACATGATATTTTACTATTCACAGGTTAGCACACCAACCGCAAGCTTGTTAGCAGTATAACGCAAAGCTTTAATGTTCTAAATAGTTTCTCACTATCAACATATTAACTGACACCAAGTTTTAATCTTCTACACAGTATCTTGATATCCACATGTTAACAAACACACATCAATATTAACGTTCGTAAATATAATCTTACTGTCCACATGTTAACCACAATAGCATTATCAACTCTCAAACCCTTCGACGGTTTGCAAAGACTGGCCTTTTCAAACAAGCTAAACACCTACTGTGTATGTATTTGCTTAATGGATGAATCAACAACAACAGAACCAGACAAAGGTGTTTTGCAATCAATTTTAGAGCTGTATTTATAATGCCAGTAGGAACAGTACGAAATAAGTAGTTTTGGAAATCTGTCAATACTGTAGGGCTTTACACAGTTGTACACACACGCACACACAAACGTAAAGAAATTTGTGCATTCGTACAAAAATGTATGTTTAAAATAATAAGATATGTATTACTACCATGCTTTCAATTTGGTATATGTTAATATTGTCAGTATTCGAATATATCATAAATACATAGAGTGACAGCAAAGAGCAATTTTATCAATACCTGGGCTTTAGGAATGTGTACTTTAATATCTGTTTGTTTACATTTGTTAATATGGCAACTTATGGGTCTTATGAAATAAAGAAATAAACAAGAAACAAACACACACTGGAATAAGGTTCAATTTAATGTTTACGTATTTCTTATGCCACATTATGAATATTATGTCTACATATATTCAGCAAGCAGTAAACATGCAAGATTCCATATGGCTAGTGTTATTAAAATGATGGTAATGGGTATCCTGTTCTAAAAAATGTACAGTTTAAAATTTGGAAATATGTACAATGAGATTAATAATCTATAGATGGTATGTTAGAGAAATTTATAACATAGAAGTCTACATACATTTGCTTACATATCCTTAAATCCAAGCTTGAACAATTTAAAAGTAGCACACACGGAATATAAGCACGCTTAACCATAAACAACTTTCAGCACAGTATCTTCGATTAGCTAGATAACAGTTTCACGGCCTAGTAGTGAACTGTATTTACACGGACAATGATTACTTCGTCATAAGGGCAATGTATTCAAAAGAAAGGGATGTTATAAATGCACTACAATAATATAAATCATTTAATAATTACATGAAAATAAAGCAAATATTTAGAATAGTTAAGGTTGCGTTAAATGGAGCATACAATACGAAATTTACCTTTCGGAAATTTCTAACATTTATTTGCATTTTATGAATATTATTAAATTCATTTTAAAAACAATATGCGAGTCGCTGTCACCACAACAGAGCTAACTTAAACAGGCATCAGCATATATGCTAACTCTAACCTTACTATTAACAGCTACAGGAGCAGCCAGTGTTGTCTTCTGCCAGTTACTTGTCTAGTTCGCTCCATGACTTCGACGCCGGTCAAGGTCCAAGGTTCAGCTCTTGTGATAAGCACGGCTTTGCTGTCACAATCGTCGTCGACGAGCGCCTGGGGTCGCGAGTTGTTCCTCCCCATATGTCGTGCACGAGGACGACAACAAGCGTGAGAAATTTGGTCGGGTGGATAATTAACACCTATCGCCTTCAGTGTACAGATGCCAATGTATACGTCCATGTGGTTCTGGTGTAGGGCCATAGCTCACTCGTTCTAAGGTTTGTAACCTGGATAAAGAGGGGAGACGCCCAAGCCAGAACCTCTCACGCAAATTTTTTATGATGGGATAACTCTTAATTATATATTTTGTTGTATTTGTTTGGCTATGTCCCTTGCTATGTTTAAAGAAACACTGGATGTCAACAACATCGGCGACGAAGATGGCATACGACATAAAACTACACCCCCTTCTACGCCTTCTAACGACACAATTTGATAGAAGATGATGATGATGATAATCATGACAATAATAATAACAAAACATTGGTCATTGACCTACAATAGAACAATTAGATAGATGTTTAAGCATACAACCATGAAGGAATAATTATTCCGTGAGATAAGCAGAAGAAAAAGTGTGATTCCCATTTAGACATGTTATTAGAGGAAACATAAGACCACACTATATGTACATGTAGAGCTTAGGATACAACGTTGGTAGAGTGGCTGCTTCTTTCCGGCTGCTACTTGTTCCAGCCAACCCAGCTGTAAGCGAGTACCAGATTTACTGTCAGGAGAAATGATAGAGGAACAGGAATTGGTTTTCACAAAGCCTGAAGTTTTTCGTTTGATTAGAGTTTCAATTTCTGGATTCTGTGACGAAGACTTGCCCTTTTCTACCACAGACCGTTGTCCTTTGTGCGGTATCATGTCGTATTGACCAGTTCATGGATTCGTGTGTGTGTCAGAACAATGAAGATTCTAATACCTCATCCCTGGCGGTAATAAAATAAATGTATATATCAGTGATATTGTAAGCCAAGACATCGAGGAAGGGAACTGGCTACCCCCATCTGATAAAAGCTAAAACCTCTTATAGAGAAATTTATACCACAGCATCCCCGACTACAGTATATTTGTATTACTTGATGTATCCATGAATGTAAACAGCAAGTTGGCTGTGTTTGTATTCTGACATTTTTTCCGTGACATAATCAACAGTTTGTTGGGTGGATTGTCGCTACGGATGGCACGTTCTAAATGCATGTTTTTGCTCGTGAGCTTCAATCCCTTCTGTATTTTGTGTTGGCCTTTAACTGGTAGTGGGCGGGGTACATTGGAATGTCTTATATGATCACATCAGTTCATATTTGTCACACATTAGTTGGTAGTCAGCATTGATTGCTGAGAGTACAGAGAAACAAGAAGACCAAAGTAGAGAGAGAGAGAGAAAGAGAGAGAGGATGAACAACATAAATATGTATATTGTTAGATGACTGTTAATTTGTGCAGGTGTTAAAATCTATTCGAGGTAAATCTTCTTCTTCCTACGCTGTCAGACGTCAACTTGAATTTGTTCAAAGAAGGCAGTTGTCATTTTGAGGCTATCGACACTGCCATAGAGCTTGTCTAGTGTTGCCACTGGTGATGGCCACATGTGCTTTCCCTGATTCTCGTATGTTAGGCAATTTTGCAGCAGATGTTCCGCGGTCATTTTCTCTGTACCACAGGTGCATTCGTCAGTACCACCTTTCTTCTGTTTATTGAATAGATGGTACCTCAGTCTGTTGTGGCCTGTGCGGAGTCTGAAGACCACGACCTGCTCTCTTCTGTTCAACTGGTAGTAGGCATCATTTTTTGTGTAGCCAGTATGCTCTATTTCCCATTTGGCCATGTATCTAGCCCTAATAAACCTTTTGAACTCTTCGTAGGTCACACTAGAATCTGGTTGTGGTAACCTTGCACCTTCTTTAGCCAGTCTGTCTGCCTCCTCGCCCACTACTCCAGCGATGTTAGGGCCTGCTGCATCCGATTGTTTGCTATGGTGAGATTTTCTTCAGTGGTCTACAAAGCCAGATCATCTGCAAACATGGAGCTGTGGACTCTTCTTAATACATTCTCTATTATGTTGTTTATATACAGCAGAAAAAAGTGTGGGTGACAGTACTCCCCCTTGGGGTACTATCTGCTCCAGTGTCACATTTTTGCTCATCTTCCCTTGTACTTGAACTCTGGCTGTTCTGTTTTCGAGATAGTGGCTGATCAATCTGTACATTTTTCCAGATACTTCACTTCTTTATAGCTTGACTTTAAGTACATCTTTCCCCATCTTGTCAAATGCCTTCTCTAGATCCACCCAAACCGCTACTGTATGCTTTTTCTCCTGGTAAGCATCCTCTATTTTCTGCGCTCTGAGAGTGATCTGATCCTCAGTGGATCTGTGTTTTCTAAATCCTGCTTTCTGTGGAATGAATATGTGTTTTTCTTCCAGGTGCCACATCAGTCTGATGTTTATCATACGCTCCATCAGTTTACCTACACAGCTCAGTAGACTGATAGGCCTGTATCAAATTTGGATCTGTTATATCTTTTTCTTTCTTTGGTACTGGTATTCGATGTAAATGATTTTAACATGAAAAGTAAAAGGTAATCCTTTCGCAATCATTGATGTCGAGGTTGAAGTGTTAGAGACTTCACTGTTCTAGGCCTCAGCTTTTTATGAGGTGGGGTGGCCAACTCACGTAGTCGCCACATTTCCTTCAATGACACTTAGCGACGTACAGGTTTAGTTATTAATGAGAATATCATTTGACAGAGTTGAGAGTAAGTAAACACGATTAGAAATGTGAATCAGTTTCTACAGCCTTATGAAAATGGTTAGAGTTAGTGTGTGACTTTATCTATGCCGAGATAGCATTTCTTGAAATCATTCCTCCTGCATAGTTTATAAGAATGAAATAGCCGATATCCTGACTTCAAAAGCCATAACAGCATGTTGTTGTTATTGTTGTTTTATTTATTGTTGTTGTAGAATGCCCGTAATATGTAAGATTAATTTTGTGTGCGTCCTGTAAAAGACCTTAAGTGGCCGGCTGCAACAGGATGTGAGAATAGCCTTGAGAGTTTGAAAGATTAGTTGGCAGGGACATAAACTTAAACATAAAGATACACTTAAGTACCTAGGAATTACAATGGATCGCACATTGTCCTACAAAGAACACTGTGAATCGGTGAAACAAAAAGTTAGCACAATCATAAAACGTACGGAGTAAGCTAAAAAACACGGCATAACTTAACCGAACATAACGTTTTTATATTGGTTTAGAAAACTCATCAGTCTGTAGACAACCAGTCCCATTTGCATTACCCTGCTCTAATAACTATGTACATCCTATTTATTCTTAAATGCATTAACTGTCTCTGCCTCCACTATTTCCTGGGGCAAAGCATTCCAAGCATTCACCACTGTCTGAATGAAAAAAAAATGTTCTGTGTCCAATTTAGACCTTTCGTTAGTTAATTTGTATCTGTGCCCTCTTGTTCTCGTTGGTGGTTGTATTTTGAAAAACTTGTTATAGTCTAATTTAACTTTTCCTGTGATTATCTTATCAACTTAGATTAAGTCACGTTTAATTCTTCTTTTTTCTTAACACTAACGGCCGGTTTTTCTGAATCTTTCCTCGTAACTGTAATTCTGTAATCCCACTATCAGTTTTGTCGCTATTCTTTGTATCCTTTCCAGCATATTTATAGCTCTTCTACGATAAGGACTCCACACCTGTACACAGTACTCCGATCTAGATCTAACTAATGCTTTATACAGTTTGTCAATCACCTCCTTACTCCTATGTTAAATATTTCTTTTTTTGTATCATACCTAACGTTGGATTTGACTTATTCTATGCTACCTAGACTTGCTCACTCACCCTACCTGTATGCTCTATAATTACCCCTATGTCCCTTTCGTTATCTATCATTCTAGTATTTTTCTCGTCCATTCTGTAATTTTGTTCCATTTTTTACTTCACACCACTCAGAGTACTCCTTATGTATGCCAATCGCTGTCTTCTTCCCGTTAACCAACTTTCAATCCATTCGGCAACCTGCCCATCTATCCCATGTGATTTTAACTTTTTAAATAATCGTTGATGAGGTACTATATCAAAAGCCTTTGTAAAAGCGAGACAAATAACATCCACTGGTTCTCCCTTATCTATGATTTTAGTAATCACCTCCATGCACTCCAAAAGATTTGTTAAGCACCGTCTCCCTCTAGTAAACCCATGCTGATTATTTCTGATTTGATTTAACCTGTCTAGATGCTTTACAATGTTTTCTTTCATTATTAACTCTAACAATTTACAGACTATGCTCGTTAAACTTACTTAATTAGCTGGATCTGATTTCTTTCCTCATATGAATAAGGGAATCACTCCTGCATCTTTCCAATCTCTTGGAACAATCCATTTTGCAAGTGATTGAGAAAATAATATAGCCAATTGTTTTACTAGTTAGTCTATACTTCAAATAGTATTGATGAATGGATACCATCTTGATCTGTACATTTATCCACTTTTAATCCTTCCAATCTTTTAGAACCATTTCCTCCGTAATACAGAATGATTTTAATCGCCCTATATCCATTTGATATTTGAAAATATGTATAGGCTCTGGTATCTTGGAGGAGTCTTCTTTTGTATAGACTGTGCGAAAGTATTGATTTATTAGATTAGCTATCTCCCTATTTTCTCTGCTTATTGTCACTGTACTGTCTATGAGAAAGCCTACCTTGTCTTTAGGTCTTTGTTTATTTCTAACATTAGAAAAGAAGCTTTTACCATCAGTCTTGATCCTATTAGTAAGTTTTTTTCGAAGTCTATTTTTGCTGCTTTATTTAATGTCTGAGCTATGTTTTGCTTGTCCAAATATTTTTAATATATGTCTTTTGATTTACTTGCCTTTATATACTTTGTCCAGGCTTTATTTTAAGCTCTTGTACATTTAGCTACAAATCTAGTAATCCACTTTTTATGATTGGTGTTTACCTCCATACATGGAACATATTCGACATTTAGTTGTTCTAAAAGTGTTTTGAAACACCCTCCCTGTTGTTCAACGGCTGTACCTCTGACAATATATTTCCAGTGTATGTGGATGTCTGTATCTTTCATCTTCTGTACATCTGTCTTAGAGTAGTCGTATGCTCGCGAGTGTATATTTACATACATTGTAAAGGCTCTTATAGGATATCTTTTATGGACAACTGGCAGACAAATAACACTGTCATTCGCTACTGGTAAGTACACAAGCAATTTCAGAGCGGAGGCAGAGGCACTGAGGGCGGGAGTGGAAGAAATGGTGACACACAATAAAAATGAAAGCCATATAGTCCTGCTTACAGATGCTCTCGCCGTAGTCACAGCGCTAAAAAGCCAGAAAAACACTGAGCTTAATGACTTAAGAGCAGCACTCTGCAAACTGTACCAGCAGTCCGCACCAAAAAGGGTAGTGGTACAGTGGGTCCCATCACACTGCAACATTCAAGGCAACGAGGAGGCAGACAGACTGGCAAAAGAAGGTGCAAGACTACCACAAACAGATACTAGTATGACATACGAAGAGTCAAAACGGCTTGTCAAAGCCAGATTCATGACCAAATGGGAAACCGAACATACTGGTTACACCAAAAACGTTGCCTATTACCAGTTGAACCGAAAAGAGCAGGTCGTTGTCTTCAGACTTCGCACTGGCCACAATAGACTGAGGTACCACCTATTCAACAAATTGAAGATAGGTGGAACCGACGTATGCCCGTGCGGTACTGGCAAAATGACCGCTGAACATCTGCTGCAGAACTGCCCGACATACGAGAATCAGAGAGAGCAGATGTGGCCATCACCAGTGGAACTGCAAGACAAGCTCTATGGCAGTGGCGACAGCCTCAGGATGACCGCCACTTTTTTCGAAAAAATAATGGTTACTGTCTGACTGCGTACGAAGAAGAAAAAGAAGAAGAAATGTATTTACTTGTCTTTGCTTGGCTTCGTTTGTTCTCTATCTCCCGCTACCAAACCCTGACACGGGCCTAAGTAGCAGAACGCAGTCCAGAGAACGGAATGCGTTATGCCGATATTTGCACCTTTCGGTCCAACACATCCGACTTCAGCAATCATTTTTTGAGTACCGGGTTAGCATGCCCTCTTCGATCCATTCTCCTTAGCCAGTCTGCTCTGTTGCAGCCTGTTTTCTAGAATACTGCGCGGACGTATAGAACGGCCCTGACAGCTCCAGTTCGCCAACCCTTACGCTATCAGTCAGCTATGGCTCGCTGACCGCTGCAGCTCATGCGCTGCTCACCATCTTGATCCGGTATTTACTTTATTTTGAAGAAATATTATCATGACAATAATAATGGGCATATCGCCGTCGATGAGAATAACCAACATCATCATGTGTCATACAGCGCCCTTAAGTCTGTGGGCGGATGCGTGTATGACAGATTAAGCCAACACCAGCTGGTGATGGTATTCCCTCTACTCTATACTTCCATCTGATCGCTCGTCGACCCTCGCTAACTGCATGCAAGGCTCTTTTTGGCCTCGCCTTTTTCAGGCTAAACGATTTACTGCCAGGATTCACTGAATCGCTGTTATTGACGTCCACGTGATCGCCTTACTGCGCTAAGCTCGCTAAACAGAAGTTTCTTTAGGAACCTTTCACTTGACATTCGAGAAACTTGGCAAGTCTATCTCACTTTAACTTTCTACAAAAGTGTATGAATAGTGTAGTAGTAATGAACAGTGTATGGTTATTTGTGATGTGGTCTTGTAGCCAATTTGGAGTATGTGTCATGTAGAAGTGATTCAACTTCCTGGCGTGTTTGGCGTACACACTCCAGCTCTCTCACCCATAGATCAGGGTTTAGAGACTGGCCGGATGTTTGCCAATCAGATTAGTTGCTGTTTAGCGATATACTTCATTTAAACATTCAATTCTTCTTCGGGCAATATAAGGTAGTACTATTTACTCATGTTTATCTTCTTTTTCTTTCTCTTCTTCTTCTTCTTCTTCTTTTTCTTCTTTTTCGTCTTCTTTTTTTTTCTTTGTCTTCTTCTTATTTTTTCTTTCTCTTCTTCTTCTTTTCTTTTTCTTCTTTTTCTTTCTTTTACTTATTCTTCTTCTACTTCTTCTTTTCTTTTTTCTTCTTCATTCTTTACTTCTTCTTTTTCTTCTTCTTTTCCTTCTTTGTCTAGCTCACCGACAATTGTATTAAGTCTACACATAAAGGCCAGTTCTATGAACAAAGTCTACTGTGGTGGTGAGTTCTTCAAGACTATCACAAAAGTGTGAATGTGTGGGTTCGTCTCCGTGGGTCAGTATTCACAACGCAGTTGCTTTAGCATGTTACAGTCTTGACAAAGGAAGGGTTCTGATACTGACACGTAACTGCATACCGAGTAGCGCGGTAGCTGTCAATCACACTGGACAAGCAGAAATGGTAGGACTCGACATAATGACACAAGAAACGAAGATCCGCATCTTCAACCTGTATGGCCCACCCAACAAAGACCTGTCGCTCTCGAGTATGGAAATCAAGGACTCGTGCTGCCTAGATATTCGGACACAGACAACAGAGGTGAAGAAGTGGAAGACTGGGAGATAGACACACATCTCTATCTTTTCAATAGACCGGAGGACAGCCCTATCTTCTATTCTACTCCAGACTTGGCCTTTTCCACGGTGGAAATTCACCACAAAATAGACCGCCAGATGCTCAACCAATTGGCAGGTAGCGACAAAAGGCCAATTAGGCTAGAAATTGATATGGAAGTAGGCCCACAGGAAATAAAAGCGCTCCCACGTTGAAACTATAAACGAGCCGACTGGGACAGATTTGCAATTCTGACAGATCGGCTATGTGAAACCATCAGCACGCGGAATAACAATATGAAACCTATGGTGGAAAGCCTAAGCAAAGCAATAATGCAAGCAGCCACCGAAACCATCCCAAGAGGGGCAAGGAAAAACTATAAGCCATATTGTAATGATGAATAGTAGAAAGGGGAAGACGAAGTCTCAAATGCTAGGAACATGGCACATAGAGAACAATCTATGGACGCAAATATCGCCCTAAATGCTGTTACGGCGAAATACAAAAGAACACTAAACCAAATAACAAGAGACAGCTGGAAAAATAAAACAGAAAGCCTCAATTCAAATAAAGAAGGGAACAAAGTATGGAAGTCAGTCAGAGCCATGAATGACGCAACACCATCAAATAAACAAATTACCATCAAGTAGGGCGACAACATGCTTACTGGAAAAAAAAGCAGCAAACGCCTTCATAGAACGAACATTAAGCCAGAGCAAACCACATTGATGTCCCTACAGACAGGCACACAGACATTAGTGAAGAACAAAAGAGCCACGACAACATCAATATGGCACAAGAGGAGCACATGATGGCAAAACTAACAATGAATGAAATGGAAGAGGCCATGAGAACTTTAAAGAAAAAGAAATCGCCCGGAAAAGATCGGGTAACATACGAAATGCTGATGGGGTTGGGCCAAACAGCAAAGAGGAAGTTACTATCAGTCCTGAACCAAAGCCGAAAAAGGGGAATTGTACCTCAGACATGGAAAGACGCTGTACTTATACCAGTACAAAAGAAAGGAAAAGATAGAACAGACCCAAATGGATACAGGCCTATCAGTCTACTGAGCTGTGTAGGAAAACTGATGGAACGTATTATAAACACCAGACTGATGTGACATCTGGAAGAAAAACACATACTAATTCCACAGCAAGCAGGCTTTAGACAACACAGACCCACTGAGGACCAGATCACTCTCATAGTCCAGTTAATAGATGATGCTTACCACGAGAAAAAACACACAGTAGCGGTTTGGGTGGATTTAGAGAAGGCATTTGACAAGGTGTGGATAAAGGGACTTAAAGTTAAGCTACGAAGAATTTAAGTTTGTGGGAAAAGGTACAGATGGATCAGCCACTACCTCGAAAACAGAACATCCATAGTTCAAGTACAAGGGCAGATGAGCAAAAAGGTGACACTTGAGCAGGGAGTACCCCAAGGGGGAGTACTGTCACCAACACCTTTCCTGGTGTATATAAACAACATCACAGAGAATCTACCAAAAAGAGTCCACAGCTCCATGTTTGCAGACGATCTGGCTATGTGGGCCTCTGAAAAAAATCTCGCCATAGCAAGCAATCGGATGCAGCAGGCCCTAACATCGTTTGTGGAGTGGGCGAACTCATGGCTGGTCAAAATAAATGAGGAAAAAAGAACATGTACGATATTTTCGCTTTCAAAGAAACCCAGAACACCAATATAAGTCTTAGCGGCAAATATCTACGACCAAACGACAACCCAAACTACCTGGGAGTCACATTTGATCGGTGCATGACATGGAAAAGTCAGATCGAGAGAAACCGAATGAGAGCCAGACAAAGAATGGCAATCATGAGGAAACTTTCTGGCACAAGCTGGGGAACATACGAAACTGTACACTGGAAGAGTGAGACCAATTCTCAATTATGGCATTGCGGCATAGGCGCCAGCAGCAAAAACGAACTTTGATAAAATTATCAAACTTAAAAACTAAGCCATGAGAATTATAACAGGAGGCATGAAGTCAACGCCATATGTAGAACTGGAAACGAATAGAAATCTGCAATCCATGACCGACAGAAGAGACTGCAGAGACCAGCAGCAAGCAGAGAAACTCAGAAGACTGACATACCACTCAATGCATCAGAGACTAAATATATTTGGAAAAGGGAAACTAAAGCGGAGAAACTTTGCAGAAATAGCCAAAGCAAAGTTAAGCAAGGACCCAATGAAGACATTAACACCAAAGCCCATCCCTACTGTACGCAAACCTACCTGGAAGCAGCATATCATTCCGGAGGTGGTAGAACATATACCAGGTATTTGAAACAAGAACAGCCAGACTGAAAAAGAAAGAAGAGACATTACCCTGAGGTACATAACGAAAAATTACCCAAGCATGGACTGGACCCATGCATACACCGACGGGTCTGTATCAAACACAACACAGAACGGAGGGGCAGAGGTATTCCTGAGCCTACCAAATGCTAAAAAAATAACACTGTCAGTGGTAACTGGAAATAACTCATGCAATTTCAGAGCGGAGGCAGAGGCACTGAGGGCTGCAGCAGAAGCAATGCTGACAGGCAAAAGAAATGAAAGGCAGATAGTCCTTATTACAGATGCCCTAGACGTAGTCACAGCACTAAAAAGCCAGACAAATTATGAATTAAATGATTTAAGAGCAGTACTCTGTCAACTATACCAGCAGTCCGCACCAAAAAGAGTAGGGGTGCAGTGGGTTACATCCCACTGTATCATCCAAGGCAACGAGGAGGCAGACGGACTGGCAAAAGAAGGTGTAAGACTACCACAACCAGATTCTAGTGTGACCTACGAAGAGTCTAAAAAGCTTATTAGAGCCAGATACATGGCCAAATGGGAAACATAACATACTGGCTACACAAAAAACGATGCTTATTATCATTTGGACAGAAAAGAGCAGGTCATTGTCTTCAGAATCCGCAAATGCCACAACAGACTGAGATACCACCTTTTTAATAAACTGAAGATAGGTGGCACTGACGAATGCACTTGTGGCACCGGGAAAAGGACCGCAGAACATCTGCTGCAAAACTGCCCGACATACGAGGACCAGAGAAAGCAAATGTGGCCATCACCAGTGGCAACACTAGACAAGCTCTATGGCAGTGTCGACAGCCTCAGGGATTACCGCTGCTTTTTTTCGAAAAAATACAGGTTGACGTTTGACAGCGTACGAAGAAGAAGAAGAAGAAGAAGAAGAAGAAGAAAAAGAAAAAGAAGAAGAAGAAGAAGAAAAAACAGCAGTAGTATCCTTCACAACCTGATTCTCAATATGCGTTACAATACTCGACGATATTCCTGCGATTTGCGCCCTCCCCCCCCCCCCCCCGGCCCCTCCCCTGTAGAATAAATTTATTTCTTTATTTCATTTCTCAATTTTGTGCATCGGTTGAAGTTAAAGTGAACTAAACTGCGAGAACTGTTACCGGTAAAAGTGTCACTGGTAAGCTACATAAGCTATACAGTGGTGAATGTTTGGAATGTATTGCCATATGAGGTAATTTTAGGCTGGAACAATAAATGCATTTAAGAATAGATTGGATGCATATAGCTTTTAGAGCTAGGAAATGTAAATGAAACTAGTTGTTTACAGACTCTGCATAGTTTTCTAAGCCAGTATAAAGACGTAGTCTTCTAAACCAGTATAAAGATATAGTCTTCTAAAGCAATATAAAGACATAGTCTTCTAAACTAGTATAAAGACATCGTCTTCTAAACCATTATAAAGACACCGTCTTCTAAACCAGTATAAAGAAACAGTCTTCTAAACCAGTAGAAAGACATAATCGTCTAAACCAGTATAAAGAGGTAGTCGTCTCAACCCGTATAAAGACGTTAACTTAGTTACATATTGGACATTAAATGGAGAGTATTTCTCTTTAGCCCAAAAATGAAAGGTGTTCTCGAACATTGACCCCCTTTGAAAAAAAGTCTCCGCACGCTACTGCCGATTAGTGATCATTCTTATTCAGCAAATGATGTTAACTGTAGATACAAATTGTTCCTGTAACTCAACGGTTGTGTCATGTCCTGATGCCCATCGCAGGCCGTGATGGCGACTATGTCAAGACAGGTTTTTGTTAATCGTCTAAGGGAACGTTGTTAGTCATTTGTGTTCTATGGTCTCCCTTGTCAAGTGAATGTCACGTACCCCTTCTCGGAATAATGTTTTTAAATTCATAAAATACAATAGCGAAGAACCAGTTATATAGAAATAGTTAACAAAACAAACACAAAAGTACATGTGATATATGTGTCTTTCTTAACAATTTCAATAGAAACACAATGCATTTAAAATAGAAGAAAGCTAATTACATTATTGTTTGAATGAACGTGATGCGTATATATGCAGAACAATCTGCAACCTGAACTAACAAGACTGTCGCCGCTGGGACTGGGAAGCCTTCTTGTTCATTAAAACGGTCCAAATTCATTGGAGGACAAATTGAGAATGATCCACTGCCTCTCTTGAGAGACGCTTGGTCGGAATCACTCTCCGTAACCAAGGCATGCAAAATTACTACAATTTGGACATAACGACGATTGTCCCTGATACGGTATTCTCTGAAGACAAGGCAAACTATAGATGGGCAGGTCACATCTTGAGACAAACCGTGGTCGATGGAGCACAGCAACAGTTGTCTGGTACCCCAAAAGTAAAAAAAAAGAGACCCCGGGGAAAACATCCATTGCGTTGGTCAAGCTCTCCTGCTGTCTGAAACATCCGAGATGTCTTTAGTAGAATGCTTACCAACCACTGGACTTCCGTGACCAAAGGCAAGGTCCGCTGGAAACGGATAGGAAGCCCGCAGCAAGGTTGAGGAATGGGTCACAAAGATCAAGAAATGCTGACAGCGTGAAGGCTTGTTGTTTCCCCCTCTCGAAGAGGATTCAACTGTTGTGTTGTAAAAACCACACGTTTGCCATGTTAGACATCTAATCGGTTTCGATTTGTTTTTCTTTTTTGTTACAAATGTCGAAAATCCATATTTGCAGGGATATATTGTTGGAAATGGAATGAAAACTTGCATAGCTCGCTTTACAAGATAAGGCCAGTTTACTAACTGCATTGTAGATAGTCTGTTCACACCAGGACTGTGTCCACGTGCGATCTAGCCCGGTGGGTCTAACAACTAGCGAAAAGTAAAAGTACTTATGAGCGTAAACACAACTCAACGAAGTCCAAAATCTATACCTGAATTTAAAGTACAACCAAGATAACGATCACAGGCAAGGCAAAGACTAAACCTAAAGTTATTTTAGAACAACAGAAGATTGAGAAAGTCACACGCTTTGAGTAACTCAGCTCAGTTATAAGCGCCAATGGCTACGGCAATGCAGAGGTTCAATAAAATGAGAAACTGATGACAGAACATTATTAAAATGAAAATAACTATTCTGTGAACTTGCATTATACCGATGAAGACATACGGATGTGAAACGTGGACCCCCACACAAACACTTAAGAAAAGGATTGCATCTTTTGAACTAAAGGGCTACAGAAAAGTGCTCAAAATACAATGGATAGCAAAAATGAAAAATGCAGATATCCTTAACTTTACTTAACGTCCTTAAACTGGTTTAGAAGACTCTGCAGAATCTGTATACATACAGTTGCATTTTATCACCTTGCTCTAAAAGCTATGCGCATCCAATTTATTCTTAAATGCATTAACTGTCCTTCCCTCCACTACCTCTCATGGCAATGCATTCCAAGCATTCACCACTCTCTAATTAAAAAAATATTTTCTAATATCGAATCTGAACCTCTCTTTAGTTAATGTGTAACTATGCCCTCTTGTTCTAGTTGGCGGCTGTATTTTTTTTTTAAAACTTGTAATAGTCAAATTTGTCCATTCCTCTGATCATCTAATAAACCCGTATTAAGTCACCACGAATTCTTCTCTCTTCTAGACACTGTAGGCCGGTTTTTCCTCATAACTGTAATTATGGAATCCCACTATCAGCGTTGTCGCTCTTTTATGTATTCTTTACAGCATTTTTGTATCCCCTCTATGATAAGGACTCCACGCCTAAACACATAACTCCAATATAGGTCTAACTAATGCTTTATACAGTTTGACTATCACTTCTTTGCTCCTATGTTTAATATTTATTGTTGTCATACTTAACATTGTATTTGCCTTTTTCACTGCTACCTGAACTTGCTCACTCACCTTACTTGATCTAGTATAACTTCTAAGTCCCTTTCCTTATCTATCTTTCTAATATTGTTCTCTCCCATTCTGTAATTATGTTTCATATTGGATCTACCCATGTGGATGACTGTACATTTATCTACTTTAAACTCCATTTGCGAACCTACAAACCACTCACGAATTTGATCTAAATCCGATCTCAATATATCAACATCTGCTTGAGATATAGATACAGATATAGTTTAACTATAGATCCTACTTAATATCAAGCAAAATTGGTTAGTAAACAACATCTTGTCTCGAAAGCTAAAATAGTGATTTTTCTTCGTTCGTCTTCAGACCTCAACTTCAATGATTTTAACGAAGGCAGCAGTCGACTCAAGGCTATGTACGCTTCCGTACAGCTTCTCGTGGAAGGACACTGGCTGTTGCCAATTGTTACTTCTTTTGTCGGTATACAGCGGACATGACTGCAAAATATATTATGCCTTCATGGGGGCTGAGCCGAAGGCACAAATGTCTTTAGTGCCAATCTTGAACTTGTTGTATAGATGGCATCTGAGTCTGTTGTGACCCGTGCGTAGCCGGAAAATGATCACCTGGTATCGCCTGGAAAGTTGATGGTAGGCATCGTTTTCTATGTGGCCAGGGTGATCCTATTTTCCATTTTGCTCTGTACGTTGTCCTGATGAATGCTTTAGTTTCATTGTATGTGATTACTGTATCACTCTGCTGCAGCATTCCTGGCTCTCTGGCGAGCCTGTCCGCCTCCCCGTTGCCTGGAATGTCGCAGTGGGCTGGTGTCCATTGGACTGCTTTTTTTTTAAGCACTGGGACGTGCGTTCGAGTGAGTCTGCCAAAGCACCGAGTTTATTTTTGTTCTGGCTCTTAAGGGCCATTACACTGCTATGGCGTCTGTGAAAATGACCACTTGCTTTGCTGTAATATAGTTTGACCACATCAAACGCCATACTGACCTAGAAAGAACGATACAGGAGGGTTTGGTGCTTGGAAAGCGGGGCTGAAGCAGACCGATGAAAAGATGGACACAAGACATCACCGAGGTCCTGACGATGACAACGATAGAGGCGATACTTCTGGCTAGAGATTGAGTTACAGATCGGCTGTTGTGAAAGTGATTTTCTGCAAATGACATGCAACATGATGATGATGATGATGATGATGATGATGATGATGATAATAATGATGATAATGATGAAAGTGAGCGATTTTTTGTGCTAAGTAATAATGCTTGTCATGTTTTAAAAAAATATATGTAACTTTATTGTTGACGTAGATCTAGGAAATACTATTTTCATTTAAAAACATCATTGCATAATTTCAGAAGTGCCGGTTATGCTAGCAATCAGCTAGAGGTTAGTGATATTTAAGATAATATATGTGGGTAACTGAGACGCTAGTCCGGTCAATCACAACTAATTGCCCAGGACGCTGCGTCAGGGTCAATCACAATGTTGTTCGTCCATCCCGAACCTTTACTTTTTGCACCCAGCCAGTCCATCCAGTCGAGTATTCTGTAAATTCGGGTTGTGGATGGGTGGGACGATGGGAACTGCATATTCGCAGTCAGTGAAAGCAGAGAAAGTTTGCTTCGCAAGACGGTGATCATGATTGTCAGCAAATCCATGTACCTCATCCGCTTTATTGCTCAGTAAGGTGTCCCGCAACTGACGCAGCATTTTGACTGTAGTTTAGCTTGTCAGCGGACCTACGCTTTCTGCTCTCCCGTCGTCACAGGACTCGACTGTGTTAGTACTGGATACATGAAAAGAGAATGACTTGCGCGATGAATTTCCTTTAAGTGAGAAAGGTTTGCGCAGTTTGTCGACCACATTCTCTCGCTCGAGTCCAACTTTAACCAGTGGCAAGACAAGTCAGGACGACTGGATATGAGCTCAGGTGCAGTGGTTGACCACGGATGCACAAGTGCCTGGCCGTGTTCTGTGCGGTCCACACCGATCAGTACATTTGCATTCCGTTCTCTGGAAACCATTCTGCTACTTAAGCCATATCAGGGCTTGGTGGTGCAAGATTGAGAACGAACGACCCTAAGCCAGCAAGCCATATAATAAAAAAACAGAATGCGATACTGGAGAAAACACTAAAAAGCTATATTTCTTTTTTTTGCCTCGTTTACCGTGGTTACTAAGAGGCAGTATATTGTTCTGTGTTTTACACTTTACAGCCTGGTTAAACCATATTCAGCACGAAATTTAATAGGTGTACGACCCTGTCAGATCATGAATCTGAACACAGACATGTTTTGTTTGTGAGCCATCGAAACTTCGCAACCACGTATGAACACTTCTATAAAAGCTTAACACATGCAATTCAAATTCATATCTTTTCTATCGTTATCGCTGCTTGTTTCAAATCTATCAATAACATGACCTCCCATAGTGTATCCGGGGTCCCTTACTGAGAATGGTAGAATATAACCGCCACAGAATACAGTCACAGTAGGTCAAGGGC
This sequence comes from Ariolimax columbianus, assembly GCA_036924085.1. NCBI lineage: Eukaryota > Metazoa > Mollusca > Gastropoda > Stylommatophora > Arionidae > Ariolimax > Ariolimax columbianus. The sequence goes on from JAVGWX010000018.1 coordinate 53,490,038, forward strand.
AAACAATCTTAAGGTGAGCGATGTATGTTTTTCTCCTGAGTGTCCAAAACATTCATTGCATGTTGAACGCGAGGACTAAGAGTTGTCCATGGATGTGGCAATCTCAAAATGTACAAATTATCGCTGCCTTACTGCAAATAACTAGAACAATTATTTCCTGAAAGCTGGTTATAGTAAGTCAAATACAATGCTGGACCTGTGCTTCAACAAAAAGAGATGAGAGATCTTGATTTAACTTAACTTAACGTCTTTATACTGGTTTAGAAGACTCTGCAGAGTCTGTACGCAACCAGTTTCATTTACATTTCATTGCCCAATAAGCTATGCGCATTCAATTTATTTTTAAATGCATCAACAGCCTCTGCTTCCATCACTTCCTGTGGAAATGCATTCCAAGCATTCACCCCTCTCTGACTAAAGAAATATTTCCAAATATCCAATGTTGACCTTTCTTTATTTAATTTGAAGCTATGCCTTTTTCTTCTGATTTGATTGATTGAACTCCATGAATGTATTGAAAGGCGTGACTAAAGAGAGTTGTGCATGAGGATAACAACCTCATCATGCAAGTAAACTGTTACATAAACTCCTACTGCAAGATCATGCAAAGCTTTTTGCTGAAGTCATCTTCATGGAGGTTGACTGTATTTGTATTGATGTGCTTCGGCTGGCGCGAAAAATGTCAAGAAAAGAGATCTTCCTTGTACGTCTTCAGACCTCGAATTCAATTACTCTAACGAAGGCAGCAGTTGACCTTAGGGTCTGAGCACTTCTGTACAGCTACTCGTGGAAGGACACTAGCTGTTGCCAAATGATACTTCTTGTCGGTATACGATGGGCAGGACTGCAAAATGTGTTCTGATCTCATGGGGGATGTGCCGAGAAGATATATGGCCAGCTAGAGTCGTTGCCTTGTGTTTTAAGTCAAGTCAGGAAATCCTCATACTCAACCATTGTCTTTCGTCTTGATCGTCCACGGCAACGGTTGATGAGTCTCGGACAGCGTGGAGAAAGACGGAGTAGAATCGAAATGTCTCAGCAAGGTAATCCGCGGGAGACTCCATTAGTGGTGAGGTCTTGTATTTCGTATAGTGTAAAGTGCAGAATCTGCAACAAAAGAAATTGTATTTGTAAGATTATGTGTTTACTTTAATCTTAGTCTTAGTAGACCTGTAATTCTACAAGGGAAGATGACCATGTGGAGGTCCCAGCTGTGGTGTGAGCTGGATAAAGCACGGATAAGGATTTCCTGCTTAGCGTGTTAGGCTCGAGCAGCTTATTACTCCGCTGTGTTAAGACAAGTGCCAAGAGCATTGGATAATATATCTGCGAGTTCATCTTAAAAGACTCAACCACTAGACCAACTTTACCCGCAGCCTGTTAGGCTCCATCTTTGCTGCTCTTAACAAACCAACTAAGCATGGCCGGTGTTGTGCCATGTCACACAGTTAGTCGCCTCTTATGACATGCTCTATGTAGGGCAGTGGTGCTATTCTTGTCATTGCCATACCCAAAGATCCAGAATCATTCGAGATGTTTACTGTAGTACGCCGCCCATACAGTGGGTTAGAGGACATATGTTGCTTATACAGAGAATACTTGTTGTTTTTGCTTGTGATTGCACATATCGACAAAGGGGCATTTCGCTACTCATATATTAAGCTCGCAATATCACTAGACCTATAAACGAATAATGCGAATCACAATGTAAACATGCAATTCCCTAGTAGTGGATCCAACGGGAAGCTTCGACTGGTTCATTTCTTCTTCTTCTTTTTCGTTCGTCTTCAGACATCAACTTCAATGACTCTAAGGAAGTCATCATTCGACTCAAGGGTCTCTACGCTTCCGTGCAGCTTCTCGTGGAAGGACACTAGCTGTTGCCAAATGCTACTTATTTTTTCGGTATACTGTGGACATGACTGCAACATATGTTCTGCCTTCATGGCGGGCTGTGCCGCAGGCACGAAGGTCTGTAGTACCAATCTTGAACTTGTTGTACAGATGACATCTCAGACTGTTGTGACCTGTGCGTAGCCGGAGAATGATCATCTATGTGGCCAAGGTGTCGTTTTTTCCATTTTGCACTGTACGTTGCCCTGATGAATGATTTAGTCTCATTGTATGTAATGTTTGTATCTAACGTAGGTTAGGTTCTTGATTTTGTTCCATAGCGGTATTTTAACCATTCCTATCTATTTTTTATACTCCACAGGGGATAAGAGAGAGACTGGAACATGAGGGAACTACGTTTTGAACTCTCCCAGTTTTACTACTATAATCGCTCAGCAATTTATAAAATGTATAGACCGACACTATGCATTAATGTCTGAAATAGTATCTTACTATCCACATGTTAACAAACTGACCCTAGGCATTACAGTTCTAACTAGTATCTTACAATCCATATTTTAACAAACTCACCCTAGGCATTACAGTCCTAGCTAGTATCTTACTATGCTACATCGAGTTTTAGTGTGCTATATATAGTATCTTACTATCCACAGAATATCATACCAGCATTACATTTTGATGTCCTGCACAGTATCTACCTAAGCACATGGTAACAGTCTTTTATATAATACCTTAATATATGAATATTAAAATACAGACAATAAACGGTATTGTCCTACAAAGTATCGCACTATCCCCATTAAACAGATGTTCACTGACTCGAAACTTTACATTACTACATTGTAATTTGCTATCTATATATTAACAGACCAATAGCAAGTTGTATTGTTCTTCAAAGCATTGTACAATCCCAAATGGCATCAGACTAACAAAGAGCTATAATGTCTTACACAGGATCTTACAATCCACATATTAAGAAACCAACTCTAGATTGAATGCACTGCACAGTATCCACTATCCAGATGTTAGACTTACCCAAAACATTGATGTCCTACATAGTTCCTTACTGCCACCATGTTAACAGGCCAACACAGAGCTTGCATGTCTTACAGAGTATCTTACTATCCACGTGTCAACAGGCCAAGACAGAGCTTTAATGTGCTGCAGAGTATCTTACTATCCACATGTCAACAGGCCAACACAGAGCTTGCATGTCCTACAGAGTATTTTAATATGCACATGTCAACAGGCCAACACATAGCTTGAATGTCTTACAGAGTATCTTACTATCCACATGTCAACAGGCCAACACAGAGCTTGAATGTCCTAGAGAGTATTTTACTATCCACATGTCAAAAGGCAAACACATAGCTTGAATGTCCTACAGAGTATCTTACTATTCACACGTCAACTGGCCAACACAGAGCTTGAATGCCGTACATAATATCTTATTATCCACATGTTAACAGGCAGACACCATGCGTTACTGTTAAAAATAATATCTTACTATCCACGTGTTAACAAACCGACAGTACGTTTTAATATCCTACACAATCTTCTTCTTCTTCAAGAAATTCATGTTGATGTCTGACAGCGTACTTCGAAGAAGACATCTTACTGTACAACTGTCATCAGCCCGACTCTGAGCTTTGCTATCCTACATGATATTGTACTATCCACATGTTTTAATGTCATTCATAGCATTTTACAGTCTCCATGTCAATAGACCAACACCAAGCTGTAATGTCGTAATATAAAATCTTTCTTTCTAAATATTAGCAGACCTAATATCAAGCTGTAATGTACTACATAAAATCTTACTATCTAAATGTTAACAGACCGATGCTATTCGCGAATATCCTACATATTATCTTACTGTAACCATGGGGACGGTGTGGCCTAGTGGTTAGGTGGCACGGCTCAAAACCCAAAGGTGCTGGGTTCAATCCCAATTCACAGCGCCGTTACCCCGGGGAAGTGAATCTTTAGAAAATGCAAGAGGAAGCAGACCCTTACATAAAATGCATGCTGAAGTTGGATACACTTGGCCGACAGGCGCAAAATAAAAACCACAGTACAATGTACACCACCTTGGAGATTAGAGAAATAACGCGAACTTAAAAAAAACACACAAAAAACAAACTGTCACCATGTCAACAGAATTACACTAAGCCTCAGTGTCCTATATATTATCTTAATGTCCTCATATAACTAAACGATTCTGAGATTTAATGCGATACATAGCATCTTACTGTCTACATATTAGCATACTATCTGAGTATCCCAACAGTAACATACACGAACAGTCACCTAACTTTACTTTCCTGCATAGCATCTTACAATCCCTATGTTAACAAGCCTACCTAAAAGCATTAGTGTACTACATAATATCATACTGACCCCACTTTAACAGATCTAAACTGAGCTTGACGGTCCTATAAAGTATCTCACTGACGCCACTTTAACAGACCAACTCTGATTTTTAATCTCCTACATAGTATCTTAGTATCAGCATGACAAAAGATGAAGGCTAACACTGAGCTTTCAGGTCCTATGTAGTATCTTACTGTCTGTATATTAACACATGGACACCAAGATAATTGTCCTGTAAAGTATCATACTATCCCTATCTTAGCAGGCCGACAACAAGCTGTAATGTCCTACATAGTACATTACTAATTTGCATGTTAATAGCCGAAAAAAGAGCTTTTGGCATAGATGACGTACATAGTATCTAACTATACAACTGTTAGCAGACAGACACTGAGTTTTATTGTCCTATGTAGCATTAAACTGTTTGCATGTTTACAAACCATTCCCATTTGTTAATGTCCTACATGTAATCTTACTGTCCAGAAGTTAACATACTAACACAGAGCTTAAATGACCTACTTTTTATCTTTCTGTCCCAAAGATAGCAGTCTGACACAAATCTTTTATGTCCTACCTATTGTTTTACTATCCCCACGTTATAACAGAATGAAAGCAAGCTTCACTTTTCTACATAACATTAAACTATCCACTTCTTAACACACAGACAGTGAACTTTCATGTCCTACTTATTTTCTTTATATCCACATGTTAATATCCATCAACTGAGAAATAATGTTGTATATATTTTCTCACTATCCACATGAAAACAGATCAACCTCATGAATAGGTGTCCTACATAGTATATTTTTTTCCCCCAGGTAAACAGACCAAAACTGAGCAGTAATGTCCTACATAGTATCTTACTCTCCGCTTGTTAACAGACCAACACCGATCTGTAATATCTTTTATAGTATCTTACTATCCCCAGGTCAAAATACCAACACAGAGCAGTAATGTCCTACATGTCTGCTATTTCTTACTATCCGCGTGTTAACAGAATGACAGCTAGCATTACTTTACCGCATAGTATTGTACTATCCACTTGTTAGCAAACGAACAGTGAGCTTTCATGTCCTACATATTTTCTTAAAATTCAAATGTTAACGCATAACAACCGAGATGTAAAGTTGTATATATTATCTTTCCCATTGATAAAACATCAACACTGAGCTGTAATGTCATACATAATATCTTACTAATCATCATGTTTACAGACCAACACAGAAAACACATGTCCTACACAATGTCTTACAGTTCACATGTATTAACAGACCAACACTGAGAACACGTGTCTTGCACAATATCTTACAGTTCACATGTATTAACATACCAACACTGAGCTTTTCTGTCCTATACAGTGTGTTACCTGCCATTTGTTAACAAACAGACACCAAGAATAAATGTCCTAAACAGCATCCTGCTGTCACCATGTCAATAGACCAACAACGAGCTGTAATGTTCTAAATAAATTTTTACTATCAATACATTAACAAACCCACACTGAGCCTTATCGCCAAAATAAAAGTATCTTCCTTTCCCCCCAAAAAGAGATGCAATAGACTTAATTATTTTATCTGACTATCACAGTGCAAACAGAATGACACAGTGGTTCAATGTCCTTTATATTATCTTGATATTCCCAGGACAAAAGAAGTAGACCGACAACAAACTCTACTGTCCCAATTAGTATCTTACTTTCCACCTCTCAACAAACTGACCATGTCCGTTAATGTCGTACATATTATACTACTAATCACACGTTAATAGATCCACACTGTGCTTCAATGCCCTACATTTTATCTTTGAATCCCCATGCCAGAAGAACACTAAGCTTTACTGTTATACATACTATCTTACCATCCACATGTCGACAGACCAGCACCAAGCTTTGATACCCTACATATTATTTTACCACCCACATGTTAACAGACCAGCACTAAGATTTGCTACCCGAAATATTATCTTACCATCCACATGTTAACAGACCAGCACCAAGATTTTATACCCTACATATTATCTTACCCTCCACATGTTAACAGACCAGCACCAAGATTTGATACCCTAAATATTATCTTACAATCCTTTTGATAGCTGACCAATACTAGGATTGGATACCTAACAATCTGGGGTAGTTGTCTCGCCGCGGCGACTCAATTTCAACCAGTGTTCGTAAAGCGATCTCAGTCCCGCCAGGCGGAGCGATAGCGCGGGCTTGCGGAAAACGCTCGCCTGCCTTTCCCCGTAGTGCGAATTGGGTGTGGTTTGTGGTAGTGGCTCCTCCACCGAGGTGCGCTAGTCTGGTCCGTATCAGGAAACGTGGTCCGTCCGTGGTGATTTATCTAAGGCTTATAGCAGAGCTCGACAGTACGTCTCGCTGGTGGTCCGACTCTCGCAAAGAGCTTGTGACCGGCAAATGGAAAGCAGGAATCGTTGCCTCGCGAGGCCCTGCGTTCTCCCTACGGAGAAGGGCAGGCCGGCAGGCCAAATTGTGTCTCTAGTCCCAGTGAAATTCGTTGCCGAGGTCGTTGGGATCCGTTCTGCACAGAGCGCTGCCATCCCTCCTCGAGCGAGCCCGGTCGGTCGGTCGTCTGGTGCGTGTGGGAGGCCCCTGTCAGGCGGTCCTAGGTCGACGGAGTGAGGGACGGGTGGAACAAACCGTCCGTCCCGTCAGTCGGTCCCTGCGGCCGTCGTCCCAGCGAGGCTTTTTACACACCCTTCCTCCGCCGACCGGTGTGTGCTGTACGTACGTCTCCGACAGATATCTGGTTGATCCTGCCAGTAGTCATATGCTTGTCTCAAAGATTAAGCCATGCATGTCTAAGTTCACACTGTCTCACGGTGAAACCGCGAATGGCTCATTAAATCAGTCGAGGTTCCTTAGATGACACGATCCTACTTGGATAACTGTGGCAATTCTAGAGCTAATACATGCTTACCAAGCTCCGACCCTCGCGGAAAGAGCGCTTTTATTAGTTCAAAACCAATCGTCGTTTCCCCTCGCGGGGTTGCGTCGTCCCCACTGGTGACTCTGGATAACTTTGTGCTGATCGCATGGCCTCATGTGCCGGCGACGCATCTTTCAAATGTCTGCCCTATCAAATGTCGATGGTACGTGACATGCCTACCATGTTTGTCACGGGTAACGGGGAATCAGGGTTCGATTCCGGAGAGGGAGCATGAGAAACGGCTACCACATCCAAGGAAGGCAGCAGGCGCGCAACTTACCCACTCCCGGCACGGGGAGGTAGTGACGAAAAATAACAATACGGGACTCTTTCGAGGCCCCGTAATTGGAATGAGTACACTTTAAACCCTTTAACGAGGATCTATTGGAGGGCAAGTCTGGTGCCAGCAGCCGCGGTAATTCCAGCTCCAATAGCGTATATTAAAGTTGTTGCAGTTAAAAAGCTCGTAGTTGGATCTCAGGCGCAGGCGGGCGGTCCGGCTCGCGCCGTTTCACTGCCCGTTGTCTCCTGCCCTACCGTCTGCCGGCTCTCTCCCACGGGTGCTCTTCGCTGAGCGTCCTGGGTGGCCGGCGCGTTTACTTTGAAAAAATTAGAGTGTTCAAAGCAGGCCTCGGCTGCCTGAATAATGGTGCATGGAATAATGGAATAGGACCTCGGTTCTATTTTGTTGGTTTTCGGAACTGGAGGTAATGATTAACAGGGACAAACGGGGGCATTCGTATTGCGGCGTTAGAGGTGAAATTCTTGGATCGCCGCAAGACGAGCTACTGCGAAAGCATTTGTCAAGAATGTTTTCATTAATCAAGAACGAAAGTCAGAGGCGCGAAGACGATCAGATACCGTCGTAGTTCTGACCATAAACGATGCCGACTAGCGATCCGCAGGAGTTGCTTCGATGACTCTGCGGGCAGCTTCCGGGAAACCAAAGTGTTTGGGTTCCGGGGGAAGTATGGTTGCAAAGCTGAAACTTAAAGGAATTGACGGAAGGGCACCACCAGGAGTGGAGCCTGCGGCTTAATTTAACTCAACACGGCCAACACTGAAATGATTGACATGCCGAGACCACTCTTCTGGGGCCTAATATGGAACTGGTGCTGGACTTAGACCCCCAGAAATCTGGGGTTATGCCCCCTGTGGCTCGGTTTTGTCTGCATCCAGTGTTTGATAAAGGAATTGACGGAAGAGCACTATCAGGAGTGGAGCCTGAGTCCTAAGTTAACTTACCGCGCCAATACTGCAGAATGACTATCAAAAAGTACACCTTCGTGGGGTCTAATAGAGAACATGTGCTGGAATTAGACCCTCGAAAATTTTGGGGCTACCCTCTAAGAAACTTGATTGTCTCGCTAAGGGAATTGACGGAAGGGCACCACTAGGTGTGGAATCTGCGGCTTAATTTGACTGAACACGCCAATACTGTAGAACAACTGACAAATCGAGAGCACTGCCGTTTGGGTCTAATAATGAACGTACGCTGGTATTAGACTCACGGATGACAAGTCAGCTCTCAAACACTCAAATGAAAGAACGCTACGGAAATCGTGTTTAACTCCGCAGAAACCGCAGATTTCAAATACCTGGTCATTGACAAACAAAAGCCCTCAATAAATTCGTCTGACCAAATAGTGAACGGGTGCTGGAAATAGATCATCTGAAGACAGGTCAGTTTTACCCTACAAATGACAGGGCGTTGCTACGGAAAACCAGCTCAAATCGAGAGGAGCCGCAGACACTTTGGTTCACGTACCAGGCTGATAAGCCAAGGGCGCGAGGCTACCAGGTGGGGGGATTACGGCCGAACCCTCGTAAGCCGCAATCCCGCCCAAAATCTCAGCACCACTGCAATGGGAGGCTCCTACATGGTCGGGACCTGGGGTTTGCGCCCCAGCCCTATCAGGTAGAGCCACAGTAAGAGGTCCTTGCCGCCCGCCAATCAAAGCGGGCGGACAACTGCTTGATACTCACCCTATACGGCGATGGGGTGCGAAAAAACACCAACAAAAGACTTAGAACCTGGTCGGGGCGTCGAAAACAGTAGAGCAGCCACCTCACTGTGAACTGTCAAGACTCAACCACTGACCATGAGAGTTGCCCGCACACCAGGCGATCAACATCTCTGTGACATTACCAGGCTTGTCCTCTGGCGAAATGCACTCCGGCTACGATATCTACCTCTGTACGTTATCAGCCATAACTATCATGCTGGACGCAGAAGAGATGCAGACCAGCGGACATTGCACACCTGCCCCACTGTGTCAACACCCCAGGTGGCGGGGAATGCTAGGCGTACCATCCCTGCATAGAAGCCAAGAAAATAAAGGGAAAAAGAGATACCCCACTCAAATGCAAATGCTACGTTTCTGGCAGGACGTGACGATCCTGGGATACAGACACACTGGACTGCCTCTCTTCCGGGTAAACCAGTCCATCTCATATATCACATATCATCATTGCACCCTATAGACACGAGTAGTGAAGACTCGATAGTCTGGTAAGACAACTTCCATAGGAGAGAAAACTCTGATCGTAAACAACTGCTGCCTTGCAGATAGGCTGGGGACAGCCAAAGGCTAAGGAGGGCATCCCTACAGAAACGCCTGTTGAAATCGGATGCACGGGGCCGCAAGCCTAACAAAACAGTGCAACGTAAATCACAGTATGATGGCAGCACAACCTATTCGAAAAACGTATGGCGCTCATCCTGAGGAGACCCGCCAGGCAGCGATAGCGCCGGGCCTCACGCCTCGAAGGGGTCCACCCTTGACTACTGGTGGTCACCCACCCATGTGTCGTGGAGTCAAGGCACATGGCTATGGGGTAACGTCTATTGGCCAAAACCTCAAGACCCTCAAAATACTACAGTGGAATGCGGAGGGAGTCATTAACAAAAAACTTTCCCTAACACACCACCTGCATGAAGGTAAGATTGACGTGGCATGTATCCAGGAAACGCACCTCAACAATAACCATAAATTCTCAATCAGAGGATACCAGACCTTCCGTCTAGATAGAGAAGGCCACAAAGGAGGGGTCCTGATACTGACCAGAAACAGCATACCGAGTAGCGCGGTACCTGTCAAACACACCGGACAAGCAGAAATTGTAGGAGTGGACATAATGGCTCAAGAGACGAAACTCCGCATTTTCAATCTGTACGGACCACCAAACAGAGACCTATCGCTCTCGAGTATGGAGGTCAGAGACTCCAACTGCATAGTAGTTGGAGATTTCAACAGCCACTCGGAGAGATGGGGATACTCTGACACAGACAGTAGAGGTGACGAAGTGGAAGATTGGGAGATAGATGCAAATCTCTCCCTAATCAATAGGCCGGAGGATAGCCCTAGCTTCTATTCAAGAACATGGCATACCACCTCGACTCCAGATTTGGCCTTCTCCACACAGGACATACACTATAAAATAGACCACCAGGTGCTGAACCAACTGGCAGGTAGCGACCACAGGCCGATCAGGCTAACCATTGACATGGAAGTAAGCCCACAGGAAACAAAACCGCTCCCACGTTGGAATTACAAACGAGCCGACTGGGACAGATTTGCAATCCTGACAGATGGGCTGTGTGAAACCATCAACACACGAAACACCAAAATGAAGCCCATGGTGGAGAGCCTAAGCAAGGCAATAATGCAAGCCGCCACTGAAACCATCCCAAGAGGAGCTAGGAAAAACTATAAGCCCTACTGGAATGATGAGTTACAGAAAGTGGAAGATGCAGTAACAAATGCTAGGAACATGGCAGAACGAGAAAAAACCATGGAGGCAAACATCGCCCTCAAAGCCGCCGCGGCGAAGTACAAACACACTCTCAAGCAAACAGCAAGAGAAAGTTGGAAAAATAAAACGGAAAGTCTGAACCTGGACAAAGACGGGAACAAGCTATGGAAGCTAGTCAGAGCCATGAACGACGAAACCCCGTCAAATAAACAAATTACTATCAAGCAGGGCGAGAACTTGATCACAGGTAAGAAAGCCGCAAACGCCTTTGTCGATCACTATGCCAGAGCAAACCACATCGAGGTCCCTGCAGATAAGCATACAGACATTAGCGAAGAGCTAAAGGGACACGAAAACATAAATACGGCTCCTGAAGAGCACAAGATGGCCAAACTAACAATGCGCGAAATGGAAGAGGCTATGAGTACACTAAAGAAAAGGAAATCTCCCGGAAAAGACGGGATAACAAACGAAATGCTGATGGGGCTGGGCCAAACAGCGAAGAAGAAACTACTATCAGTCATGAACCAAAGCTGGCAAAGGGGTATTGTACCCCAGGCATGGAAAGATGCAATACTGGTACCAGTACCAAAAACAGGGAAGGACAAAACAGATCCAAATGGATACAGGCCCATAAGCCTACTGAGCTGTGTTGGCAAGCTGATGGAACGGATGATAAACACCAGACTGATGTGGCATCTGGAAGAAAAACGAATACTAATTCCACAGCAAGCCGGCTTTAGACAGCACAGATCCACTGAGGACCAGGTCATCCTCATAGCCCAGGAGATAGAAGATGCCTACCAGGCACAGAAACACACAGTAGCTGTTTGGGTGGATCTGGAAAAGGCATTTGACAAAGTCTGGAAGGATGGACTTAGAGTCAAGCTAAGAAGAAGTGATGTCTGTGGGAAAATGTACAAGTGGATCAACCACTACCTCAAACAAAGAACGGCCAGAGTCCAAGTACAAGGGCAGATGAGCAAAAAGGTGACACTCGAGCAGGGAGTACCCCAAGGGGGAGTATTGTCACCCACACTCTTCCTGGTATATATAAACGATATTACAGAGAATATACCAAGAAGAGTCCATAGCTCAATGTTTGCAGACGATCTGGCTATGTGGACCTCTGAAAAGAATCTCAAAATAGCAAGAAATCGGATGCAGACGGCCCTAACATCGCTGGAAGAGTGGGCGAACTCATGGCTGGTCAAAATAAACGAGGAGAAAACCACGTGCACAATATTCTCGCTCTCATTAAAACCCCAAAGTACCAAATTAAGTCTGAATGGCAAAATCCTGCAGCCAAACGACAACCCAACCTATCTGGGAGTCACATTTGATCGGCGCATGACATGGAAAAGTCAGATTGAGAGAAACCGAATGAAAGCCAGGGAAAGAATGGCGATCATGAGGAAACTTGCTGGCACAAGCTGGGGAGCAGACGAAGGCATACTAAAGAAACTGTACACTGGAAGAGTGAGACCAGTTCTCGAGTATGGCATTGCGGCATGGACAACCGCAGCGAAGGCGAACTTCGATAAAGTTAACAAACTTCAAAACCAAGCCATGAGAATTATAACAGGTGGCATGAAGTCAACGCCAATTGTAGAACTTGAAAAGATTACAAAACTGCAATCCATGACCGATAGAAGAGACTGCAGAGCCCAGCTGCAGTCAGAGAAACTCAGAAGACTGACGGACCATCCAATGTACCAGAGACTAAACAATTTGGGAAATGGGAAACTAAAGCGGAGAAACTTTGCAGAAATAGCCAAAGCAAAGATGCACGAAGATCCCATAAACGCACTAACAACACCAAAACCCATCACTACTGTACGAAAACCTACTTGGAGGCAGGATATATTTCCAGAGGTGGTAGAAAATATACCAGGTATTGCAAACAAAAACTGCCAGAGTGAAAAAGAAAGGAGAGACACTACCCTAAGCTTCATAACGAAAAGCTACCCAAGCATGACTGGACCCATGCATACACTGACGGTTCTGTAACAAACACTACACAGAACGGAGGGGCAGGAGCATTCCTGAACCTACCAAATGGCAGAAAAATAACACTGTCATTCGCTACTGGTAAGTACACAAGCAATTTCAGAGCAGAGGCAGAGGCACTGAGGGCGGCAGTGGAAGAAATGGTGACACACAGTGAAAATGAGAGCCATATAGTCCTGCTGACAGATGCTCTCGAAGTAGTCACAGCGCTAAAAAGCCAGAAAAACACTGAGCTTAATGACTTAAGAGCAGCACTCTGCAAACTGTGCCAGCAGTCCGCACCAAAAAGGGTAGTGGTACAGTGGGTTCCGTCACACTGCAACATCCAAGGCAACGAGGAGGCAGACAGACTGGCAAAAGAAGGTGCAAGGCTACCACAAACAGATACCAGTATGACGTACGAAGAGGCAAAACGGCTTATCAAAGCCAGATAAATGTCCAAATGGGAAACCGAACATACTGGTTACACCAAAAACGATGCCTATTACCAGTTGAACCGAAGAGAGCAGGTCGTCGTCTTCAGACTTCGCACTGGCCACAACAGACTGAGGTACCACCTATTCAACAAATTGAAGATAGGGTGTACCGACGAATGCCCGTGCGGTACTGGTAAAATGACCACTGAACATCTGCTGCAGAACTGCCCGACATACGAGGATCAGAGAGAGCAGATGTTGCCATTGCCAGTGGAACTGCAAGACAAGCTCTATGGTAGTGGCGAGAGTCTCAGGATGACCGCCGCTTTTTTCGAGAAAATAATGGTTACTGTCTGACTGTGTACGCAGAAGAAGAAGAAGAAGAAGATACCTAACATACTACTTTACTATCCACATAATAACAGATGTAGACCACCATGTAATTTTACAGTCTTAGGTTGTACCTACAATCCATAAATTAACAGACCAACAGCAAAATGTGTATTCTACATAGCTTTTTACTTTCACCGTGTTTTAGTTAAATGAGATACGAAAAGATGCAGAGCTGAGGCAAAAGCTATGGTGCAGCCACTATGTCCTGGTAAAGATTATGGACTGCATCATGATTACTGGCTTGCAGATATAACATGACCAAAGGATCCTGAACGCAAAGAGGAATAAAGAATTTGTGCACGCTAGAGGACTAAAATTGAGTTTTAATTTCTTACATATTATCTCTTTATCTACATATTAACAGATAGACACTAAGATTTAATGGTGTACATATTATCTTACTATCCACATGTTAGGAGTTCGATACTGAGCTTTAATCTCTTACATAAGGTCTTACTATTTACAAATCAACAGATGCAAACCAACTTGGAGATTTACTGTCTTGAAAATATCTTACTATCCACATGTTAGTAGACTAATATTCAGCTTTAATGTCCTACATAGCTTCTCACTATCAACATATTAGCAGATTGACACCAAGTTTTAATCGTCTATATGATATTTTATTATTCACATGTTAGCACACCAACAGCAAGCTTGTTATCAGTCTAATTCAGAGCTTTGATGTCCTACATAGTATCTCACTATCAACATATTAGCAGATTGACACCAAGCTTTAATCTTCTACATAATATTTTACTATTCACATGTTAGCACACCAGCCACAAGCTTGTTAGTAGTCTAACGCAGAGCTTTGATGTCGTACATAGTGTCTCACTATCAACATATTAGCAGATTGACACCAATCTTTAATCTTCTACATCATATTTTACTATTCACATGTTAGCAAACCAACCGCAAACTTGTTAGCAGTCTATTTACAAATCAACAGATGCAAACCAACTTGGAGATTTACTGTCTTGAAAATATCTTACTATCCACATGTTAGTAGACTAATATTCAGCTTTAATGTCCTACATAGCTTCTCACTATCAACATATTAGCAGATTGACACCAAGTTTTAATCTTCTATATGATATTTTATTATTCACATGTTAGCACACCAACAGCAAGCTTGCTAGCAGTCTAATTCAGAGCTTTGATGTCCTACATAGTATCTCACTATCAACATATTAGCAGATTGACACCAAGCTTTAATCTTCTACATAATATTTTACTACTCACATGTTAGCACACCAGCCACAAGCTTGTTAGTAGTCTAACGCAGAGCTTTGATGTCGTACATAGTGTCTCACTATCAACATATTAGCAGATTGACACCAATCTTTAATCTTCTAAATGATATTTTACTATTCACATGTTAGCAAACCAACCGCAAACTTGTTAGCAGTCTAATGCAGAGATTTGATGTCCTACATAGTATCTCACTATCAACATATTAGCAGACTGACACCAAGCTTTAATCTTCTACATAATATTTTGCTATTCACATGTTAGCACACCAGCCGCAAGCTTGTTAGTAGTCTAACGCAGAGCTTTGATGTCGTACATAGTGTCTCACTATCAACATATTAGCAGATTGACACCAATCTTTAATCTTCTAAATGATATTTTACTATTCACATGTTAGCAAACCAACCGCAAACTTGTTAGCAGTCTAATGCAGAGATGTGATGTCCTACATAGTATCTCACTATCAACATATTAACAGATTGACACCAAGCTTTAATCTTCTTTATGATATTTTACTATTCACATGTTAGCAAACCAACCGCAAGCTTGTTAGCAGTATAACGCAGAGCTTTAATGTCCTACATAGTTTCTCACTATCAACATATTAGCAGATTGACACCAAGCTTCAATCTTCTTCATGATATTTTACTATTCACAGGTTAGCACACCAACCGCAAGCTTGTTAGCAGTCTAACGCAGAGCTTTAATGTCCTAAATAGTTTCTCACTATCAACATATTAACAGACTGACACCAAGTTTTAATCTTCTACACAGTATCTTGATATCCACATGTTAACAAACACACATCAATATTAACGTTCGTACATATAATCTTACTGTCCACATGTTAACCACAATAGCATTATCAACTCTCAAACCCTTCGACGGTTTGCAAAGACTGGCCTTTTCAAACAAGCTAAACACCTACTGTGTATGTATTTGCTTAATGGATGAATCAACAACAACAGAACCAGACAAAGGTGTTTTGCAATCAATTTAAGAGCTGTATTTATAATGCCAGTAGGAACAGTACGTAATAAGTAGTTTTGGAAATCTGTCAATACTGTAGGGCTTTACACAGTTGTACACACACGCAAACACAAACGTAAAGAAATTTGTGCATTCGTACAAAAATGTATGTTTAAAATAATAAGATATGTATTACTACCATGCTTTCAATTTGGTGTATGTTAATATTGTCAGTATTCGAATATATAATAAATACATAGAGTGACAGCAAAGAGCAATTTTATCAATACCTGGGCTTTAGGAATGTGTACTTTAATATCTGTTTGTTTACATTTGTTAATATGGCAACTTATGGGTCTTATGAAATAAAGAAATAAACAAGAAATAAACACACACTGGAATAAGGTTCAATTTAATGTTTACGTATTTATTATGCCACATTATGAATGTTATGTCTACATATATTCAGCAAGCAGTAAACGTGCAATATTCCATATGGCTAGTGTTATTAAAATGATGGTAATGGGTATCCTGTTCTAAAAAATGTACAGTTTAAAATGTGGATATGTACAATGAGATTAACAATCTATAGATGGTATGTTAGAGAAATTTATAACATAGAAGTCTACATACATTTGCTTACATATGCTTAAATCCAAGCTTGAACAATTGAAAAGTAGCACACATGGAATATAAGCACGCTTAACCATAAACAACTTTCAGCACAGTATCTTCGATTAGCTAGATAACAGTTTCACGGCCTAGTAGTGAACTGTATTTACACGGACAATGATTACTTCGTCATAAGGGCAATGTATTCAAAAGAAAGGGATGTTATAAATGCACTACAATAATATAAATCATTTAATAATTACATGAAAATAAAGCAAATATTTAGAATAGTTAAGGTTGCGTTAAATGGAGCATACAATACGAAATTTACCTTTCGGAAATTTCTAACATTTATTTGCATTTTATGAATATTATTAAATTCATTTTAAAAACAATATGCGAGTCGCTGTCACCACAACAGAGCTAACTTAAACAGGCATCAGCATATATGCTAACTCTAACCTTACTATTAACAGCTACAGGAGCAGCCAGTGTTGTCTTCTGCCAGTTACTTGTCTAGTTCGCTCCATGACTTCGACGCCGGTCAAGGTCCAAGGTTCAGCTCTTGTGATAAGCACGGCTTTGCTGTCACAATCGTCGCCGACGAGCGCCTGGGGTCGCGAGCTGTTCCTCCCCATATGTCGTGCACGAGGACGACAACAAGCGTGAGAAATTTGGTCGGGTGGATAATTAACACCTATCGCCTTCAGTGTACAGATGCCAATGTATACGTCCATGTGGTTCTGGTGTAGGGCCATAGCTCACTCGTTCTAAGGTTTGTAACCTGGATAAAGAGGGGAGACGCCCAAGCCAGAACCTCTCACGCAAATTTTTTATGATGGGATAACTCTTAATTATATATTTTGTTGTATTTGTTTGGCTATGTCCCTTGCTATGTTTAAAGAAACACTGGATGTCAACAACATCGGCGACGAAGATGGCATACGACATAAAACTACACCCCCTTCTACGCCTTCTAACGACACAATTTGATAGAAGATGATGATGATGATAATCATGACAATAATAATAACAAAACATTGGTCATTGACCTACAATAGAACAATTAGATAGATGTTTAAGCATACAACCATGAAGGAATGATTATTCCGTGAGATAAGCAGAAGAAAAAGTGTGATTCCCATTTAGACATGTTATTAGAGGAAACATAAGACCACACTATATGTACATGTAGAGCGTAGGATACAACGTTGGTAGAGTGGCTGCTTCTTTCCGGCTGCTACTTGTTCCAGCCAACCCAGCTGTAAGCGAGTACCAGATTTACTGTCAGGAGAAATGATAGAGGAACAGGAATTGGTTTTCACAAAACCTGAAGTTTTTGGTTTGATTAGAGTTTCAATTTCTGGATTCTGTGACGAAGACTTGCCCTTTTCTACCACAGACCGTTGTCCTTTGTGCGGTATCATGTCGTATTGACCAGTTCTTGGATTCGTGTGTGTATCAGAACAATGAAGATTCTAATACCTCATCCCTGGCGGTAATAAAATAAATGTATATATCAGTGATATTGTAAGCCAAGACATCGAGGAAGGGAACTGGCTACCCCCATCTGATAAAAGCTAAAACCTCTTATAGAGAAATTTATACCACAGCATCCCCGACTACAGTATATTTGTATTACTTGATGTATCCATGAATGTAAACAGCAAGTTGGCTGTGTTTGTATTCTGACATTTTTTCCGTGACATAATCAACAGTTTGTTGGGTGGATTGTCGCTACGGATGGCACGTTCTAAATGCATGTTTTTGCTCGTGAGCTTCAATCCCTTCTGTATTTTGTGTTGGCCTTTAACTGGTAGTGGGCGGGGTACATTGGAATGTCTTATATGATCACATCAGTTCATATTTGTCACACATTAGTTGGTAGTCAGCATTGATTGCTGAGAGTACAGAGAAACACGAAGACCAAAGTAGAGAGAGAGAGAAAGAGAGAGAAAGAGAGAGAGGATGAACAACATAAATATGTATATTGTTAGATGACTGTTAATTTGTGCAGGTGTTAAATAAATTCGACGTAAATCTTCTTCTTCCTACGCTGTCAGACGTCAACTTGAATTTGTTCGAAGAAGGCAGTTGTCATTTTGAGGCTATCGACACTGCCATAGAGCGTGTCTAGTGTTGCCACTGGTGATGGCCACATGTGCTTTCCATGGTTCTCGTATGTCAGGCAATTTTGCAGCAGATGTTCCGCGGTCATTTTCTCTGTACCACATGTGCATTCGTCAGTACCACCTTTCTTCAGTTTATTGAATAGATGGTACCTCAGTCTGTTGTGGCCTGTGCGGAGTCTGAAGACCACGACCTGCTCTCTTCTGTTCAACTGGTAGTAGGCATCATTTTTTGTGTAGCCAGTATGCTCTATTTCCCATTTGGCAATGTATCTAGCCCTAATAAACCTTTTGAACTCTTCGTAGGTCACACTAGAATCTGGTTGTGGTAACCTTGCACCTTCTTTAGCCAGTCTGTCTGCCTCCTCGCCCACTACTCCAGCGATGTTAGGGCCTGCTGCATCCGATTGTTTGCTATGGTGAGATTTTCTTCAGTGGTCTACAAAGCCAGATCGTCTGCAAACATGGAGCTGTGGACTCTTCTTAATACATGCTCTATTATGTTGTTTATATACACCAGAAAAAAGTGTGGGTGACAGTACTCCCCCTTGGGGTACTATCTGCTCCAGTGTCACATTTTTGCTCATCTTCCCTTGTACTTGAACTCTGGCTGTTCTGTTTTCGAGATAGTGGCTGATCAATCTGTACATTTTTCCAGATACTTCACTTCTTTATAGCTTGACTTTAAGTACATCTTTCCCCATCTTGTCAAATGCCTTCTCTAGATCCACCCAAACCGCTCCTGTATGCTTTTTCTCCTGGTAAGCATCCTCTATTTTCTGCGCTCTGAGAGTGATCTGATCCTCAGTGGATCTGTGTTTTCTAAATCCTGCTTTCTGTGGAATGAATATGTGTTTTTCTTCCAGGTGCCACATCAGTCTGATGTTTATTATACGCTCCATCAGTTTACCTACACAGCTCAGTAGACTGATAGGCCTGTATCAAATTTGGATCTGTTATATCTTTTTCTTTCTTTGGTACTGGTATTCGATGTAAATGATTTTAACATGAAAAGGAAATGTAATCCTTTCGCAATCATTGATGTCGAGGTTGAAGTGTTAGAGATTTCACTTTACTAGGCCTCAGCTTTTTATGAGGTGGGGTGGCCAACTCACGTAGTCGCCACATTTCCTTCAATGACACTTAGCGACGTACAGGTTTAGTTATTAATGAGAATATCATTTGACAGAGTTGAGAGTAAGTAAACACGATTAGAAATGTGAATCAGTTTCTACAGCCTTATGAAAATGGTTAGAGTTAGTGTGTGACTTTATCTATGCCGAGATAGCATTTCTTGAAATCATTCCTCCTGAATAGTTTATAAGAATGAAATAGCCGATATCCTGACTTCAAAAGCCATAACAGCATGTTGTTGTTATTGTTGTTTTATTTATTGTTGTTGTAGAATGCCCGTAATATGTAAGATTAATTTTGTGTGCGTCCTGTAAAAGACCTTAAGTTGCCGGCTGCAACAGGATGTGAGAATAGCCTTGAGAGTTTGAAAGATTAGTTGGCAGGGACATAAACTTAAACATAAAGATACACTTAAGTACCTAGGAATTACAATGGATCGCACATTGTCCTACAAAGAACACTGTGAATCGGTGAAACAAAAAGTTAGCACAATCATAAAACGTACTGAGTATGCTAACAAACACGGCATAACTTAACCGAACATAACGTTTTTATATTGGTTTAGAAAACTCATCAGTCTGTAGACAACCAGTCCCATTTGCATTATCCTGCTCTAATAACTATGTACATCCTATTTATTCTTAAATGCATTAACTGTCTCTGCCTCCACTATTTCCTGGGGCAAAGCATTCCAAGCATTCACCACTGTCTGAATGAAAAAAAAATGTCCTGTGTCCAATTTAAACCTTTCGTTAGTTAATTTGTATCTGTGCCCTCTTGTTCTCGTTGGTGGTTGTATTTTGAAAAACTTGTTATAGTCTAATTTAACTTTTCCTGTGATTATCTTATCAACTTAGATTAAATCACGTTTAATTCTTCTTTTTTCTTAACACTAACGGCCGGTTTTTCTGAATCTTTCCTCGTAACTGTAATTCTGTAATCCCACTATCAGTTTTGTCGCTATTCTTTGTATCTTTTCCAGCATATTTATAGCTCTTCTACGATAAGGACTCCACACCTGTACACAGTACTCCGATCTAGATCTAACTAATGATTTATACAGTTTGTCAATCACCTCCTTACTCCTATGTTAATTATTTCTTTTTTTATATCATACCTAACATTGCATTTGACTTATTCTATGCTACCTAGACTTGCTCACTCACCCTACCTGTATGCTCTATAATTACCCCTATGTCCCTTTCGTTATCTATCATTCTAGTATTTTTCTCGTCCATTCTGTAATTTTGTTCCATTTTTTACTTCACACCACTCAGAGTACTCCTTATGTATGCAAATCGCTGTCTTCTTCCCGTTAACCAACTTTCAATCCATTCGGCAACCTGCCCATCTATCCCATGTGATTTTAACTTTTTAAATAATCGTTGATGAGGTACTATATCAAAAGCCTTTGTAAAAGCGAGACAAATAACATCCACTGGTTCTCCCTTATCTATGATTTTAGTAATCACCTCCATGCACTCCAAAAGATTTGTTAAGCACCGTCTCCCTCTAGTAAACCCATGCTGATTATTTCTGATTTGATTTAACCTGTCTAGATGCTTTACAATGTTTTCTTTCATTATTGACTCTAACAATTTACAGACTATGCTCGTTAAACTTACTTAATTAGCAGGATCTGATTTCTTTCCTCTTATGAATAACGGAATCACTCCTGCATCTTTCCAATCTCTTGGAACAATCCATTTTGCAAGTGATTGAGAAAATAATATAGCCAATTGTTTTACTAGTTAGTCTATACTTCAAATAGTATTGATGAATGGATACCATCTTGATCTGTACATTTATCCACTTTTAATCCTTCCAATCTTTTAGAACCATTTCCTCCGTAATACAGAATGATTTTAATCGCACTATATCCATTTGATATTTGAAAATATGTATAGGCTCTGGTATCTTGGAGGAGTCTTCTTTTGTATAGACTGTGCGAAAGTATTGATTTATTAGATTAGCTATCTCCCTATTTTCTCTGCTTATTGTCACTGTACTGTCTATGAGAAAGCCTACCTTGTCTTTAGGTCTTTGTTTATTTCTAATATTAGAAAAGAAGCTTTTACCATCAGTCTTGATCCTATTAGTAAGTTTTTTTCGAAGTCTATTTTTGCTGCTTTATTTACTGTCTGAGCTATGTTTTGCTTGTCCAAATATTTTTAATATATGTCTTTTGATTTACTTCCCTTTATATACTTTGTCCAGGCTTTATTTTAAGCTCTTGTACATTTAGCTACAAATCTAGTAATCCACTTTTTATGATTGGTGTTTACCTCCATACATGGAACATATTCGACATTTAGTTGTTCTAAAAGTGTTTTAAAACACCCTCCCTGTTGTTCAACGGCTGTACCTCTGACAATATATTTCCAGTGTATGTGGATGTCTGTATCTTTCATCTTCTGTACATCTGTCTTAGAGTAGTCGTATGCTCGCGAGTGTATATTTACATACATTGTTAAGGCTCTTATAGGATATCTTTTATGGACAACTGGCAGACAAATAACACTGTCATTCGCTACTGGTAAGTACACAAGCAATTTCAGAGCGGAGGCAGAGGCACTGAGGGCGGCAGTTGAAGAAATGGTGACACACAATAAAAATGAAAGCCATATAGTCCTGCTTACAGATGCTCTCGCCGTAGTCACAGCGCTAAAAAGCCAGAAAAACACTGAGCTTAATGACTTAAGAGCAGCACTCTGCAAACTGTACCAGCAGTCCGCACCAAAAAGGGTAGTGGTACAGTGGGTCCCATCACACTGCAACATTCAAGGCAACGAGGAGGCAGACAGACTGGCAAAAGAAGGTGCAAGACTACCACAAACAGATACTAGTATGACGTACGAAGAGTCAAAACGGCTTGTCAAAGCCAGATTCATGACCAAATGGGAAACCGAACATACTGGCTACACCAAAAACGTTGCCTATTACCAGTTGAACCGAAAAGAGCAGGTCGTTGTCTTCAGACTTCGCACTGGCCACAATAGACTGAGGTACCACCTATTCAACAAATTGAAGATAGGTGGAACCGACGAATGCCCGTGCGGTACTGGCAAAATGACCGCTGAACATCTGCTGCAGAACTGCCCGACATACGAGGATCAGAGAGAGCAGATGTGGCCATCACCAGTGGAACTGCAAGACAAGCTCTATGGCAGTGGCGACAGCCTCAGGATGACCGCCGCTTTTTTCGAAAAAATAATGGTTACTGTCTGACTGCGTACGAAGAAGAAAAAGAAGAAGAAATGTATTTACTTGTCTTGGCTTGGCTTCGTTTGTTCTCTATCTCCCGCTACCAAACCCTGACACGGGCCTAAGTAGCAGAACGCAGTCCAGAGAATGGAATGCGTTATGTCAATATTTGCACCTTTCGGTCGAACACATCCGACTTCAGCAAGCATTTTTTGAGTACCGGGTTAGCATTCCCTCTTCGATCCATTCTCCTTAGCCAGTCTGCTCTGTTGCAGCCTGTTTTCTAGAATACTGCGCGGACGTGTAGAACGGCCCTGGCAGCTCCAGTTTGCTAGCCCTTACGCTATCAGTCAGCTATGGCTCGCTGACCGCTGCAACTCATGCGCTGCTCACCATCTTGATCCGGTATTTACTTTATTTTGAAGAAATATTATCATGACAATAATAATGGGTCTATCGCCGTCGTTGAGAATAGCCAACATCATCATGTGTCATACAGCGCCCTTAAGTCTGTGGGCGGATGCGTGTATGACAGATTAAGCCAACACCAGCTGGTGCTGGTTTTCCCTCTACTCTATACTTCCATCTGATCGCCCCTCGACCCTCGCTAACTGCATGCAAGGCTCTTTTTGGCCTCGCCTTTTTCAGGCTAAACGATTTACTGCCAGGATTCACTGAATAGCTGTTATTGACGTCCACGTGATCGCCTTAATGCGCTAAGCTCGCTAAACAAAAGTTTCTTTTGGAACCTTTCACTTGACATTCGAGAAACTTGGCAAGTCTATCTCACTTTAACTTTCTACAAAAGTGTATGAATAGTGTAGTAGTAATGAACAGTGTATGGTTATTTGTGATGTGGTCTTGTAGCCAATTTGGAGTATGTGTCATGTAGAAGTGATTCAACTTCCTGGCGTGTTTGGCGTACACACTCCAGCTCTCTCACCCATAGATCAGGGTTTAGAGACTGGCCGGATGTTTGCCAATCAGATTAGTTGCTGTTTAGCGATATACTTCATTTAAACATTCAATTCTTCTTCGGGCAATATCAGGTAGTACTATTTACTCATGTTTATCTTCTTTTTCTTTCTCTTCTTCTTCTTCTTCTTCTTCTTCTTCTTTCTCTTCTTTTTCGTCTTCTTTTTTTTTCTTTGTCTTTTTCTTATTTTTTCTTTCTCTTCTTCTTCTTTTCTTTTTCTTCTTTTTTTTTCTTTTTCTTATTCTTCTTCTACTTCTTCTTTTCTTTTTTCTTCTTCATTCTTTACTTCTTCTTTTTCTTCTTCTTTTCCTTCTTTTTCTAGCTCACCGACAATTGTATTAAGTCTACACATAAAGGCCAGTTCTATGAACAAAGTCTACTGTGGTGGGGAGTTCTTCAAGACTATCACAAAAGTGTGAATGTGTGGGTTCGTTTCCGTGGGTCAGTATTCACAACGCAGTTGCTTTAGCATGTTACAGTCTTGACAAAGGAAGGGTTCTGATACTGACACGTAACTGCATACCGAGTAGCGCGGTAGCTGTCAATCACACTGGACAAGCAGAAATGGTAGGACTCGACATAATGACACAAGAAACGAAGATCCGCATCTTCAACCTGTATGGCCCACCCAACAAAGACCTGTCGCTCTCGAGTATGGAAATCAAGGACTCGAGCTGCCTAGATATTCGGACACAGACAACAGAGGTGAAGAAGTGGAAGACTGGGAGATAGACACACATATCTATCTTTTCAATAGACCGGAGGACAGCCATATCTTTTATTCTAGAACATGGCATACCACCTCTACTCCAGACTTGGCCTTTTCCACGGTGGAAATTCACCACAAAATAGACCGCCAGATGCTCAACCAATTGGCAGGTAGCGACAAAAGGCCAATTAGGCTAGAAATTGATATGGAAGTAGGCCCACAGGAAATAAAAGCGCTCCCACGTTGAAACTATAAACGAGCCGACTGGGACAGATTTGCAATTCTGACAGATCGGCTATGTGAAACCATCAGCACGCGGAATAACAATATGAAACCTATGGTGGAAAGCCTAAGCAAAGCAATAATGCAAGCAGCCACCGAAACCATCCCAAGAGGGGAAAGGAAAAACTATAAGCCATATTGTAATGATGAATAGCAGAAAGGGGAAGACGAAGTCTCAAATGCTAGGAACATGGCACATAGAGAACAATCTATGGACGCAAATATCGCCCTAAATGCTGTCACGGCGAAATACAAAAGAACACTAAACCAAATAACAAGAGACAGCTGGAAAAATAAAACAGAAAGCCTCAATTCAAATAAAGAAGGGAACAAAGTATGGAAGTCAGTCAGAGCCATGAATGACGCAACACCATCAAATAAACAAATTACCATCAAGTAGGGCGACAACATGCTTACTGGAAAAAAAAGCAGCAAACGCCTTCATAGAACGAACATTAAGCCAGAGCAAACCACATTGATGTCCCTACAGACAGGCACATAGACATTAGTGAAGAACAAAAGAGCCACGACAACATCAATATGGCACAAGAGGAGCACATGATGGCAAAACTAACAATGAATGAAATGGAAGAGGCCATGAGAACTTTAAAGAAAAAGAAATCGCCGGAAAAGATCGGGTAACATACGAAATGCTGATGGGGTTGGGCCAAACAGCAAAGAGGAAGTTACTATCAGTCCTGAACCAAAGCCGAAAAAGGGGAATTGTACCTCAGACATGGAAAGACGCTGTACTTATACCAGTACAAAAGAAAGAAAAAGATAGAACAGATCCAAATGGATACAGGCCTATCAGTCTACTGAGCTGTGTAGGAAAACTGATGGAACGTATTATAAACACCAGACTGATGTGACATCTGGAAGAAAAACACATACTAATTCCACAGCAAGCAGGCTTTAGACAACACAGACCCACTGAGGACCAGATCACTCTCATAGCCCAGTTAATAGATGATGCTTACCACGAGAAAAAACACACAGTAGCGGTTTGGGTGGATTTAGAGAAGGCATTTGACAAGGTGTGGATAAAGGGACTTAAAGTTAAGCTACGAAGAATTTAAGTTTGTGGGAAAAGGTACAGATGGATCAGCCACTACCTCGAAAACAGAACATCCATAGTTCAAGTACAAGGGCAGATGAGCAAAAAGGTGACACTTGAGCAGGGAGTACCCCAAGGGGGAGTACTGTCACCAACACCTTTCCTGGTGTATATAAACAACATCACAGAGAATCTACCAAAAAGAGTCCACAGCTCCATGTTTGCAGACGATCTGGCTATGTGGGCCTCTGAAAAAAATCTCGCCATAGCAAGCAATCGGATGCAGCAGGCCCTAACATCGTTTGTGGAGTGGGCGAACTCATGGCTGGTCAAAATAAATGAGGAAAAAAGAACATGTACGATATTTTCGCTTTCAAACAAACCCAGAACACCAATATAAGTCTTAGCGGCAAATATCTACGACCAAACGACAACCCAAACTACCTGGGAGTCACATTTGATCGGTGCATGACATGGAAAAGTCAGATCGAGAGAAACCGAATGAGAGCCAGACAAAGAATGGCAATCATGAGGAAACTTTCTGGCACAAGCTGGGGAACATACGAAACTGTACACTGGAAGAGTGAGACCAATTCTCAATTATGGCATTGCGGCATAGGCGCCAGCAGCAAAAACGAATTTTGATAAAATTATCAAACTTAAAAACTAAGCCATGAGAATTATAACAGGAGGCATGAAGTCAACGCCATATGTAGAACTGGAAACGAATAGAAATATGCAATCCATGACCGACAGAAGAGACTGCAGAGACCAGCAGCAAGCAGAGAAACTCAGAAGACTGACATACCACTCAATGCATCAGAGACTAAATATATTTGGAAAAGGGAAACTAAAGCGGAGAAACTTTGCAGAAATAGCCAAAGCAAAGTTAAGCAAGGACCCAATGAAGACATTAACACCAAAGCCCATCCCTACTGTACGCAAACCTACCTGGAAGCAGCATATCATTCCGGAGGTGGTAGAACATATACCAGGTATTTGAAACAAGAACAGCCAGACTGAAAAAGAAAGAAGAGACATTACCCTAAGGTACATAACGAAAAATTACCCAAGCATGGACTGGACCCATGCATACACCGACGGGTCTGTATCAAACACAACACAGAACGGAGGGGCAGAGGTATTCCTGAGCCTACCAAATGCTAAAAAAATAACACTGTCAGTGGTAACTGGAAATAACTCATGCAATTTCAGAGCGGAGGCAGAGGCACTGAAGGCTGCAGCAGAAGCAATGCTGACAGGCAAAAGAAATGAAAGGCAGATAGTCCTTATTACAGATGCCCTAGACGTAGTCACAGCACTAAAAAGCCAGACAAATTATGAATTAAATGATTTAAGAGCAGTACTCTGTCAACTATACCAGCAGTCCGCACCAAAAAGAGTAGGTGGCAGTGGGTTACATCCCACTGTATCATCCAAGGCAACGAGGAGGCAGACGGACTGGCAAAAGAAGGTGTAAGACTACCACAACCAGATTCTAGTGTGACCTACGAAGAGTCCAAAAAGCTTATTAGAGCCAGATACATGGCCAAATGGGAAACATAACATACTGGCTACACAAAAAACGATGCTTATTATCAGTTGGACAGAAAAGAGCAGGTCATTGTCTTCAGAATCCGCAAATGCCACAACAGACTGAGATACCACCTTTTTAATAAACTGAAGATAGGTGGTACTGACGAATGCACTTGTGGCACCGGGAAAATGACCGCTGAACATATGCTGCAAAACTGCCCGACATACGAGGACCAGAGAAAGCAAATGTGGCCATCACCAGTGGCAACACTAGACAAGCTCTATGGCAGTGTCGACAGCCTCAGGGATTACCGCTGCTTTTTTTCGAAAAAATACAGGTTGACGTTTGACAGCGTACGAAGAAGAAGAAGAAGAAGAAGAAGAAGAAAAAGAAGAAGAAGAAGAAGAAGAAGAAGAAGAAGAATAAACAGCAGTAGTATTCTTCACAACCTGATTCTCAATATGCGTTACAATACTCGACGATATTCCTGCGATTTGCGCCCTTCCCCCCCCCCCCCCCGCCCCTCCCCTCTACAATGGCGGCATTCCCCGGTAGAATAAATTTATTTCTTTATTTCATTTCTCAATTTTGTGCATCGGTTGAAGTTAAAGTGAACTAAACTGCGAGAACTGTTACCGGTAAAAGTGTCACTGGTAAGCTACATAAGCTATACAGTGGTGAATGTTTGGAATGTATTGCCATATGAGGTAATTTTAGGCTGGAACAATAAATGCATTTAAGAATAGATTGGATGCACATAGCTTTTAGAGCTAGGAAATGTAAATGAAACTAGTTGTTTACAGACTCTGCATAGTTTTCTAAGCCAGTATAAAGACGTAGTCTTCTAAACCAGTATAAAGATATAGTCTTCTAAAGCAATATAAAGACATAGTCTTCTAAACTAGTATAAAGACATCGTCTTCTAAACCATTATAAAGACACCGTCTTCTAAACCAGTATAAAGAAACAGTCTTCTAAACCAGTAGAAAGACATAATCGTCTAAACCAGTATAAAGAGGTAGTCGTCTCAACCCGTATAAAGACGTTAACTTAGTTACATATTGGACATTAAATGGAGAGTATTTCTCTTTAGCCCAAAAATGAAAGGTGTTCTCGAACATTGACCCCCTTTGAAAAAAAGTCTCCGCACGCTACTGCCGATTAGTGATCATTCTTATTCAGCAAATGATGTTAACTGTAGATACAAATTGTTCCTGTAACTCAACGGTTGTGTCATATCCTGATGCCCATCGCAGGCCGTGATGGCGACTATGTCAAGACAGGTTTTTGTTAATCGTCTAAGGGAACGTTGTTAGTCATTTGTGTTCTATGGTCTCCCTTGTCAAGTGAATGTCACGTACCCCTTCTCGGAATAATGTTTTTAAATTCATAAAATACAATAGCAAAGAACCAGTTATATAGAAATAGTTAACAAAACAAACACAAAAGTACATGTGATATATGTGTCTTTCTTAACAATTTCAATAGAAACACAATGCATTTAAAATAGAAGAAAGCTAATTACATTATTGTTTGAATGAACGTGATGCGTATATATGCAGAACAATCTGCAACCTGAACTAACAAGACTGTCGCCGCTGGGACTGGGAAGCCATCTTGTTCATTAAAACGGTCCAAATTCATTGGAGGAAAAAATTGAGAATGATCCACTGCCTCTCTTTAGAGACGCTTGGTCGGAATCACTCTCCGTAACCAAGGCATGCAAAATTACTACAATTTGGACATAACGACGATTGTCCCTGATACGGTATTCTCTGAAGACAAGGCAAACTATAGATGGGCAGGTCACATCTTGAGACAAACCGTGGTCGATGGAGCACAGCAACAGTTGTCTGGTACCCCCAAAGTAAAAAAAAAGAGACCCCGGGGAAAACATCCATTGCGTTGGTCAAGCTCTCCTGCTGTCCGAAACATCCGAGATGTCTTTAGTAGAATGCTTACCAACCACTGGACTTCCGTGACCAAAGGCAAGGTCCGCTGGAAACGGATAGGAAGCCCGCAGCAAGGTTGAGGAATGGGTCACAAAGATCAAGAAATGCTGACAGCGTGAAGGCTTGTTGTTTCCCCCTCTCGAAGAGGATTCAACTGTTGTGTTGTAAAAACCACACGTTTGCCATGTTAGACATCTAATCGGTTTCGATTTGTTTTTCTTTTTTGTTACAAATGTCGAAAATCCATATTTGCAGGGATATATTGTTGGAAATGGAATGAAAACTTGCATAGCTCGCTTTACAAGATAAGGCCAGTTTACTAACTGCATTGTAGATAGTCTGTTCACACCAGGACTGTGTCCACGTGCGATCTAGCCCGGTGGGTCTAACAACTAGCGAAAAGTAAAAGTACTTATGAGCGTAAACACAACTCAACGAAGTCCAAAATCTATACCTGAATTTAAAGTACAACCAAGATAACGATCACAGGCAAGGCAAAGACCAAACCTAAAGTTATTTTAGAACAACAGAAGATTGAGAAAGTCACACGCTTTGAGTACCTCAGCTCAGTTATAAGCGCCAATGGCTACGGCAATGCAGAGGTTCAATAAAATGAGAAACTGATGACAGAACATTATTAAAATGAAAATAACTATTCTGTGAACTTGCATTATACCGATGAAGACATACGGATGTGAAACGTGGACCCCCACACAAACACTTAAGAAAAGGATTGCATCTTTTGAACTAAAGGGCTACAGAAAAGTGCTCAAAATACAATGGATAGCAAAAATGAAAAATGCAGATATCCTTAACTTTACTTAACGTCCTTAAACTGGTTTAGAAGACTCTGCAGAATCTGTATACATACAGTTGCATTTTATCACCTTGCTCTAAAAGCTATGCGCATCCAATTTATTCTTAAATGCATTAACTGTCCTTCCCTCCACTACCTCTCATGGCAATGCATTCCAAGCATTCACCACTCTCTAATTAAAAAAATATTTTCTAATATCGAATCTGAACCTCTCTTTAGTTAATGTGTAACTATGCCCTCTTGTTCTAGTTGGCGGCTGTATTTTTTTTTAAAAACTTGTAATAGTCAAATTTGTCCATTCCTCTGATCATCTAATAAACCCGTATTAAGTCACCACGAATTCTTCTCTCTTCTAGACACTGTAGGCCGGTTTTTCCTCATAACTGTAATTATGGAATCCCACTATCAGCGTTGTCGCTCTTTTATGTATTCTTTACAGCATTTTTGTATCCCCTCTATGATAAGGACTCCACGCCTAAACACATAACTCCAATATAGGTCTAACTAATGCTTTATACAGTTTGACTATCAATTCTTTGCTCCTATGTTTAATATTTATTGTTGTCATACTTAACATTGTATTTGCCTTTTTCACTGCTACCTGAACTTGCTCACTCACCTTACTTGATCTAGTATAACTTCTAAGTCCCTTTCCTTATCTATCTTTCTAATATTGTTCTCTCCCATTCTGTAATTATGTTTCATATTGGATCTACCCATGTGGATGACTGTACATTTATCTACATTAAACTCCATTTGCGAACCTACAAACCACTCACGAATTTTGATCTAAATCCGATCTCAATATATCAACATCTGCTTGAGATATAGATACAGATATAGTTTAACTATAGATCCTACTTAATATCAAGCAAAATTGGTTAGTAAACAACATCTTGTCTCGAAAGCTAAAATAGTTTTTTCTTCTTCGTTCGTCTTCAGACCTCAACTTCAATGATTTTAACGAAGGCAGCAGTCGACTCAAGGCTATGTACGCTTCCGTACAGCTTCTCGTGGAAGGACACTGGCTGTTGCCAATTGTTACTTCTTTTGTCGGTATACAGCAGACAGGACTGCAAAATATATTATGCCTTCATGGGGGCTGAGCCGAAGGCACAAATGTCTTTAGTGCCAATCTTGAACTTGTTGTATAGATGGCATCTGAGTCTGTTGTGACCCGTGCGTAGCCGGAAAATGATCACCTGGTATCGCCTGGAAAGTTGATGGTAGGCATCGTTTTCTATGTGGCCAGGGTGATCCTATTTTCCATTTTGCACTGTACGTTGTCCTGATGAATGCTTTAGTTTCATTGTATGTGATTACTGTATCACTCTGCTGCAGCATTCCTGGCTCTCTGGCGAGCCTGTCCGCCTCCCCGTTGCCTGGAATGTCGCAGTGGGCTGGTGTCCATTGGACTGCTTTTTTTTTAAGCACTGGGACGTGCGTTCGAGTGAGTCTGCCAAAGCACCGAGTTTATTTTTGTTCTGGCTCTTAAGGGCCATTACACTGCTATGGCGTCTGTGAAAATGACCACTTGCTTTGCTGTAATATAGTTTGACCACATCAAACGCCATACTGACCTAGAAAGAACGATACAGGAGGGTTTGGTGCTTGGAAAGTGGGGCTGAAGCAGACCGAGGAAAAGATGGACACAAAACATCACCGAGGTCCTGACGATGACAACGATAGAGGCGATACTTCTGGCTAGAGATTGAGTTACAGATCGGCTGTTGTGAAAGTGATTTTCTGCAAATGACATGCAACATGATGATGATGATGATGATGATGATGATGATGATGATGATAATAATGATGATAATGATGAAAGTGAGCGATTTTTTGTGCTAAGTAATAATGCTTGTCATGTTTTAAAAAAATATATGTAACTTTATTGTTGACGTAGATCTAGGAAATACTATTTTCATTTAAAAACATCATTGCATAATTTCAGAAGTGCCGGTTATGCTAGCAATCAGCTAGAGGTTAGTGATATTTAAGATAATATATGTGGGTAACTGAGACGCTAGTCCGGTCAATCACAACTAATTGCCCAGGACGCTGCGTCAGGGTCAATCACAATGTTGTTCGTCCATCCCGAACCTTTACTTTTTGCACCCAGCCAGTCCATCCAGTCGAGTATTCTGTAAATCCGGGTTGTGGATGGGTGGGAAGATGGGAACTGCATATTCGCAGTCAGTGAAAGCAGAGAAAGTTTGCTTCGCAAGACGGTGATCATGATTGTCAGCAAATCCATGTACCTCATCCGCTTTATTGCTCAGTAAGGTGTCCCGCAACTGACGCAGCATTTTGACTGTAGTTTAGCTTGTCAGCGGACCTACGCTTTCTGCTCTCCCGTCGTCACAGGACTCGACTGTGTTAGTACTGGATACATGAAAAGAGAATGACTTGCGCGATGAATTTCCTTTAAGTGAGAAAGTTTTGCTCAGTTTGTCGACCACATTCTCTCGCTCGAGTCCAACTTTAACCAGTGGCAAGACAAGTCAGGACGACTGGATATGAGCTCAGGTGCAGTGGTTGACCACGGATGCACAAGTGCCTGGCCGTGTTCTGTGCGGTCCACACCGATCAGTACATTTGCATTCCGTTCTCTGGAAACCATTCTGCTACTTAAGCCATATCAGGGCTTGGTGGTGCAAGATTGAGAACGAACGACCCTAAGCCAGCAAGCCATATAATAAAAAAACAGAATGCGATACTGGAGAAAACACTAAAATGCTATATTTCTTTTTTTTGCCTCGTTTACCGTGGTTACTAAGAGGCAGTATATTGTTCTGTGTTTTAGACTTTACAGCCTGGTTAAACCATATTCAGCACGAAATTTAATAGGTGTACGACCCTGTCAGATCATGAATCTGAACACAGACATGTTTTGTTTGTGAGCCATCGAAACTTCGCAACCACGTATGAACACTTCTATAAAAGCTTAACACATGCAATTCAAATTCATATCTTTTCTATCGTTATCGCTGCTTGTTTCAAATCTATCAATAACATGACCTCCCATAGTGTATCCGGGGTCCCTTACTGAGAATGGTAGAATATAACCGCCACAGAATACAGTCACAGTAGGTCAAGGGCAAACAATCTTAAGGTGAGCGATGTATGTTTTTCTCCTGAGTGTCCAAAACATTCATTGCATGTTGAACGCGAGGACTAAGAGTTGTCCATGGATGTGGCAATCTCAAAATGTACAAATTATCGCTACCTTACTGCAAATAACTAGAACAATTATTTCCTGAAAGCTGGTTATAGTAAGTCAAATACAATGCTGGACCTGTGCTTCAACAAAAAGAGATGAGAGATCTTGATTTAACTTAACTTAACGTCTTTATACTGGTTTAGAAGACTCTGCAGAGTCTGTACGCAACCAGTTTCATTTATATTTCATTGCTCAATAAGCTATGCGCATTCAATTTATTTTTAAATGCATCAACTGCCTCTGCTTCCATCACTTCCTGTGGAAATGCATTCCAAGCATTCACCCCTCTCTGACTAAAGAAATATTTCCAAATATCCAATGTTGACCTTTCTTTATTTAATTTGAAGCTATGCCTTTTTCTTCTGATTTGATTGATTGAACTCCATGAATGTATTGAAAGGCGTGACTAAAGAGAGTTGTGCATGAGGATAACAACCTCATCATGCAAGTAAACTGTTACATAAACTCCTACTGCAAGATCATGCAAAGCTTTTTGCTGAAGTCATCTTCATGGAGGTTGACTGTATTTGTATTGATGTGCTTCGGCTGGCGCGAAAAATGTCAAGAAAAGAGATCTTCCTTGTACGTCTTCAGACCTCGAATTCAATTACTCTAACGAAGGCAGCAGTTGACCTTAGGGTCTGAGCACTTCTGTACAGCTACTCGTGGAAGGACACTAGCTGTTGCCAAATGATACTTCTTGTCGGTATACGATGGGCAGGACTGCAAAATGTGTTCTGATCTCATGGGGGATGTGCCGAGAAGATATATGGCCAGCTAGAGTCGTTGCCTTGTGTTTTAAGTCAAGTCAGGAAATCCTCATACTCAACCATTGTCTTTCGTCTTGATCGTCCACGGCAACGGTTGATGAGTCTCGGACAGCGTGGAGAAAGACGGAGTAGAATCGAAATGTCTCAGCAAGGTAATCCGCGGGAGACTCCATTAGTGGTGAGGTCTTGTATTTCGTATAGTGTAAAGTGCAGAATCTGCAACAAAAGAAATTGTATTTGTAAGATTATGTGTTTACTTTAATCTTAGTCTTAGTAGACCTGTAATTCTACAAGGGAAGATGACCATGTGGAGGTCCCAGCTGTGGTGGGAGCTGGATAAAGCACGGATAAGTATTTCCTGCTTAGCGTGTTAGGCTCGAGCAGCTTATTACTCCGCTGTGTTAAGACAAGTGCCAAGAGCATTG
Organism: Ariolimax columbianus; assembly: GCA_036924085.1. Lineage (NCBI taxonomy): Eukaryota > Metazoa > Mollusca > Gastropoda > Stylommatophora > Arionidae > Ariolimax > Ariolimax columbianus. The sequence continues at coordinate 53,524,832 of JAVGWX010000018.1, forward strand.
GATAATATATCTGCGAGTTCATCTTAAAATACTCAACCACTAGACCAACTTTACCCGCAGCCTGTTAGGCTCCATCTTTGCTGCTCTTAACAAACCAACTAAGCATGGCCGGTGTTGTGCCATGTCACACAGTTAGTCGCCTCTTATGACATGCTCTATGTAGGGCAGTGGTGCTATTCTTGTCATTGCCATACCCAAAGATCCAGAATCATTCGAGATGTTTACTGTAGTACGCCGCCCATACAGTGGGTTAGAGGACATATGTTGCTTATACAGAGAATACTTGTTGTTTTTGCTTGTGATTGCACATATCGACAAAGGGGCATTTCGCTACTCATATATTAAGCTCGCAATATCATTAGATCTATAAACGAATAATGCGAATCACAATGTAAACATGCAATTCCCTAGTTGTGGATCCAACGGGAAGCTTCGACTGGTTCATTTCTTCTTCTTCTTTTTCGTTCGTCTTCAGACATCAACTTCAATGACTCTAAGGAAGTCATCAGTCGACTCAAGGGTCTCTACGCTTCCGTGCAGCTTCTCGTGGAAGGACACTAGCTGTTGCCAAATGCTACTTATTTTTTCGGTATACTGTGGACATGACTGCAAAATATGTTCTGCCTTCATGGGGGGCTGTGCCGCAGGCACGAAGGTCTGTAGTACCAATCTTGAACTTGTTGTACAGATGACATCTCAGACTGTTGTGACCTGTGCGTAGCCGGAGAATGATCATCTATGTGGCCAAGGTGTCGTTTTTTCCATTTTGCACTGTACGTTGCCCTGATGAATGATTTAGTCTCATTGTATGTAATGTTTGTATCTAACGTAGGTTAGGTTCTTGATTTTGTTCCATAGCGGTATTTTAACCATTCCTATCTATTTTTTATACTCCACAGGGGATAAGAGAGAGACTGGAACATGAGGGAACTACGTTTTGAACTCTCCCAGTTTTACTACTATAATCGCTCAGCAATTTATAACATGTACAGACCGACACTATGCATTAATGTCTGAAATAGTATCTTACTATCCACATGTTAACAAACTGACCCTAGGCATTACAGTTCTAACTAGTATCTTACAATCCATATTTTAACAAACTCACCCTAGGCATTACAGTCCTAGCTAGTATCTTACTATGCTACATCGAGTTTTAGTGTGCTATATATAGTATCTTACTATCCACAGAATATCATACCAGCATTACATTTTGATGTCCTGCACAGTATCTACCTAAGCACATGGTAACAGTCTTTTATATAATACCTTAATATATGAATATTAAAATACAGACAATAAACGGTATTGTCCTACAAAGTATCGCACTATCCCCATTAAACAGATGTTCACTGACTCGAAACTTTACATTACTACATTGTAATTTGCTATCTATATATTAACAGACCAATAGCAAGTTGTATTGTTCTTCAAAGCATTGTACAATCCCAAATGGCATCAGACTAACAAAGAGCTATAATGTCTTACACAGGATCTTACAATCCACATATTAAGAAACCAACTCTAGATTGAATGCACTGCACAGTATCCACTATCCAGATGTTAGACTTACCCAAAACATTGATGTCCTACATAGTTCCTTACTGCCACCATGTTAACAGGCCAACACAGAGCTTGCATGTCTTACAGAGTATCTTACTATCCACGTGTCAACAGGCCAAGACAGAGCTTTAATGTGCTGCAGAGTATCTTACTATCCACATGTCAACAGGCCAACACAGAGCTTGCATGTCCTACAGAGTATTTTAATATGCACATGTCAACAGGCCAACACATAGCTTGAATGTCTTACAGAGTATCTTACTATCCACATGTCAACAGGCCAACACAGAGCTTGAATGTCCTAGAGAGTATTTTACTATCCACATGTCAAAAGGCAAACACATAGCTTGAATGTCCTACAGAGTATCTTACTATTCACACGTCAACTGGCCAACACAGAGCTTGAATGCCGTACATAATATCTTATTATCCACATGTTAACAGGCAGACACCATGCGTTACTGTTAAAAATAATATCTTACTATCCACGTGTTAACAAACCGACAGTACGTTTTAATATCCTACACAATCTTCTTCTTCTTCAAGAAATTCATGTTGATGTCTGACAGCGTACTTCGAAGAAGACATCTTACTGTACAACTGTCATCAGCCCGACTCTGAGCTTTGCTATCCTACATGATATTGTACTATCCACATGTTTTAATGTCATTCATAGCATTTTACAGTCTCCATGTCAATAGACCAACACCAAGCTGTAATGTCGTAATATAAAATCTTTCTTTCTAAATATTAGCAGACCTAATATCAAGCTGTAATGTACTACATAAAATCTTACTATCTAAATGTTAACAGACCGATGCTATTCGCGAATATCCTACATATTATCTTACTGTAACCATGGGGACGGTGTGGCCTAGTGGTTAGGTGGCACGGCTCAAAACCCAAAGGTGCTGGGTTCAATCCCAATTCACAGCGCCGTTACCCCGGGGAAGTGAATCCTTAGAAAATGCAAGAGGAAGCAGACCCTTACATAAAATGCATGCTGAAGTTGGATACACTTGGCCGACAGGCGCAAAATAAAAACCACAGTACAATGTACACCACCTTGGAGATTAGAGAAATAAGGCGAACTTAAAAAAAATACACAAAAAACAAACTGTCACCATGTCAACAGAATTACACTAAGCTTCAGTGTCCTATATATTATCTTAATGTCCTCATATAACTAAACGATTCTGAGATTTAATGCGATACATAGCATCTTACTGTCTACATATTAGCATACTATCTGAGTATCCCAACAGTAACATACACGAACAGTCACCTAACTTTACTTTCCTGCATAGCATCTTACAATCCCTATGTTAACAAGCCTACCTAAAAGCATTAGTGTACTACATAATATCATACTGACCCCACTTTAACAGATCTAAACTGAGCTTGACGGTCCTATAAAGTATCTCACTGACGCCACTTTAACAGACCAACTCTGATTTTTAATCTCCTACATAGTATCTTAGTATCAGCATGACAAAAGATGAAGGCTAACACTGAGCTTTCAGGTCCTATGTAGTATCTTACTGTCTGTATATTAACACATGGACACCAAGATAATTGTCCTGTAAAGTATCATACTATCCCTATCTTAGCAGGCCGACAACAAGCTGTAATGTCCTACATAGTACATTACTAATTTGCATGTTAATAGCCGAAAAAAGAGCTTTTGGCATAGATGACGTACATAGTATCTAACTATACAACTGTTAGCAGACAGACACTGAGTTTTATTGTCCTATGTAGCATTAAACTGTTTGCATGTTTACAAACCATTCCCATTTGTTAATGTCCTACATGTAATCTTACTGTCCAGAAGTTAACATACTATCACAGAGCTTAAATGACCTACTTTTTATCTTTCTGTCCCAAAGATAGCAGTCTGACACAAATCTTTTATGTCCTACCTATTGTTTTACTATCCACACGTTATAACAGAATGAAAGCAAGCTTCACTTTTCTACATAACATTAAACTATCCACTTCTTAACACACAGACAGTGAACTTTCATGTCCTACTTATTTTCTTTATATCCACATGTTAATATCCATCAACTGAGAAATAATGTTGTATATATTTTCTCACTATCCACATGAAAACAGATCAACCTCATGAATAGGTGTCCTACATAGTATATTTTTTTCCCCCAGGTAAACAGACCAAAACTGAGCAGTAATGTCCTACATAGTATCTTACTCTCCGCTTGTTAACAGACCAACACCGATCTGTAATGTCTTTTATAGTATCTTACTATCCCCAGGTCAAAATACCAACACAGAGCAGTAATGTCCTACATGTCTGCTATTTCTTACTATCCGCGTGTTAACAGAAGGACAGCTAGCATTACTTTACCGCATAGTATTGTACTATCCACTTGTTAGCAAACGAACAGTGAGCTTTCATGTCCTACATATTTTCTTAAAATTCAAATGTTAACGCATAACAACCGAGATGTAAAGTTGTATATATTATCTTTCCCATTGATAAAACATCAACACTGAGCTGTAATGTCATACATAATATCTTACTAATCATCATGTTTACAGACCAACACAGAAAACACATGTCCTATACAATGTCTTACAGTTCACATGTATTAACAGACCAACACTGAGAACACGTGTCTTGCACAATATCTTACAGTTCACATGTATTAACATACCAACACTGAGCTTTTCTGTCCTATACAGTGTGTTACCTGCCATTTGTTAACAAACAGACACCAAGAATAAATGTCCTAAACAGCATCCTGCTGTCACCATGTCAATAGACCAACAACGAGCTGTAATGTTCTAAATAAATTTTTACTATCAATACATTAACAAACCCACACTGAGCCTTATCGCCAAAATAAAAGTATCTTCCTTTCCCCCCAAAAAGAGATGCAATAGACTTAATTATTTTATCTGACTATCACAGTGCAAACAGAATGACACAGTGGTTCAATGTCCTTTATATTATCTTGATATTCCCAGGACAAAAGAAGTAGATCGACAACAAACTCTACTGTCCCAATTAGTATCTTACTTTCCACCTCTCAACAAACTGACCATGTCCGTTAATGTCGTACATATTATACTACTAATCACACGTTAATAGATCCACACTGTGCTTCAATGCCCTACATTTTATCTTTGAATCCCCATGCCAGAAGAACACTAAGCTTTACTGTTATACATACTATCTTACCATCCACATGTCGACAGACCAGCACCAAGCTTTGATACCCTACATATTATTTTACCACCCACATTTTAACAGACCAGCACTAAGATTTGCTACCCTAAATATTATCTTACCATCCACATGTTAACAGACCAGCACCAAGATTTTATACCCTACATATTATCTTACCCTCCACATGTTAACAGACCAGCACCAAGATTTGATACCCTAAATATTATCTTACAATCCTTTTGATAGCTGACCAATACTAGGATTGGATACCTAACATACTACTTTACTATTCAGATAATAACAGTTGTAGACCACCATGTAATTTTACAGTCTTAGGTTGTACCTACAATCCATAAATTAACAGACCAACAGCAAAATGTGTATTCTACATAGCTTTTTACTTTCACCGTGTTTTAGTTAAATGAGATACGAAAAGATGCAGAGCTGAGGCAAAAGCTATGGTGCAGCCACTATGTCCTGGTAAAGATTATGGACTGCATCATGATTACTGGCTTGCAGATATAACATGACCAAAGGATCCTGAACGCAAAGAGGAATAAAGAATTTTTGCACGCTAGAGGACTAAAATTGAGTTTTAATTTCTTACATATTATCTCTTTATCTACATATTAACAGATAGACACTAAGATTTAATGGTGTACATATTATCTTACTATCCACATGTTAGGAGTTCGATACTGAGCTTTAATCTCTTACATAAGGTCTTACTATTTACAAATCAACAGATGCAAACCAACTTGGAGATTTACTATCTTGAAAATATCTTACTATCCACATGTTAGTAGACTAATATTCAGCTTTAATGTCCTACATAGCTTCTCACTATCAACATATTAGCAGATTGACACCAAGTTTTAATCTTCTATATGATATTTTATTATTCACATGTTAGCACACCAACAGCAAGCTTGTTAGCAGTCTAATTCAGAGCTTTGATGTCCTACATAGTATCTCACTATCAACATATTAGCAGATTGACACCAAGCTTTAATCTTCTACATAATATTTTACTATTCACATGTTAGCACACCAGCCACAAGCTTGTTAGTAGTCTAACGCAGAGCTTTGATGTCGTACATAGTGTCTCACTATCAACATATTAGCAGATTGACACCAATCTTTAATCTTCTACATCATATTTTACTATTCACATGTTAGCAAACCAACCGCAAACTTGTTAGCAGTCTAATGCAGAGATTTAATGTCCTACATAGTATCTCACTATCAACATATTAGATGATTGACACCAAGCTTTAATCTTCTTCATGATATTTTACTATTCACATGTTAGCACACCAACTGCAAGCTTGTTAGTAGTCTAACGCAGAGCTTTGATGTCGTACATAGTGTCTCACTATCAACATATTAGCAGATTGACACCAATCTTTAATCTTCTAAATGATATTTTACTATTCACATGTTAGCAAACCAACCGCAAACTTGTTAGCAGTCTAATGCAGAGATTTGATGTCCTACATAGTATCTCACTATCAACATATTAGCAGATTGACACCAAGCTTTAATCTTCTACATAATATTTTGCTATTCACATGTTAGCACACCAGCCGCAAGCTTGTTAGTAGTCTAACGCAGAGCTTTGATGTCGTACATAGTGTCTCACTATCAACATATTAGCAGATTGACACCAATCTTTAATCTTCTAAATGATATTTTACTATTCACATGTTAGCAAACGAAGATGGCATACGACATAAAACTACACCCCCTTCTACGCCTTCTAACGACACAATTTGATAGAAGATGATGATGATGATAATCACGACAATAATAATAACAAAACATTGGTCATTGACCTACAATAGAACAATTAGATAGATGTTTAAGCATACAACCATGAAGGAATGATTATTCCGTGAGATAAGCAGAAGAAAAAGTGTGATTCCCATTTAGACATGTTATTAGAGGAAACATAAGACCACACTATATGTACATGTAGAGCGTAGGATACAACGTTGGTAGAGTGGCTGCTTCTTTCCGGCTGCTACTTGTTCCAGCCAACCCAGCTGTAAGCGAGTACCAGATTTACTGTCAGGAGAAATGATAGAGGAACAGGAATTGGTTTTCACAAAACCTGAAGTTTTTGGTTTGATTAGAGTTTCAATTTCTGGATTCTGTGACGAAGACTTGCCCTTTTCTACCACAGACCGTTGTCCTTTGTGCGGTATCATGTCGTATTGACCAGTTCATGGATTCGTGTGTGTATCAGAACAATGAAGATTCTAATACCTCATCCCTGGCGGTAATAAAATAAATGTATATATCAGTGATATTGTAAGCCAAGACATCGAGGAAGGGAACTGGCTACCCCCATCTGATAAAAGCTAAAACCTCTTATAGAGAAATTTATACCACAGCATCCCCGACTACAGTATATTTGTATTACTTGATGTATCCATGAATGTAAACAGCAAGTTGGCTGTGTTTGTATTCTGACATTTTTTCCGTGACATAATCAACAGTTTGTTGGGTGGATTGTCGCTACGGATGGCACGTTCTAAATGCATGTTTTTGCTCGTGAGCTTCAATCCCTTCTGTATTTTGTGTTGGCCTTTAACTGGTAGTGGGCGGGGTACATTGGAATGTCTTATATGATCACATCAGTTCATATTTGTCACACATTAGTTGGTAGTCAGCATTGATTGCTGAGAGTACAGAGAAACACGAAGACCAAAGTAGAGAGAGAGAGAGAAAGAGAGAGAGAGAAAGAGAGAGAGGATAAACAACATAAATATGTAAATTGTTAGAGGACTGTTAATTTGTGCAGGTGTTAAAATCAATTCGAGGTAAATCTTCTTCTTCCTACGCTGTCAGACATCAACTTGAATTTGTTCGAAGAAGGCAGTTGTCATTTTGAGGCTATCGACACTGCCATAGAGCTTGTCTAGTGTTGCCACTGGTGATGGCCACATGTGCTTTCCCTGGTTCTCGTATGTCAGGCAATTTTGCAGCAGATGTTCCGCGGTCATTTTCTCTGTACCACAGGTGCATTCGTCAGTACCACCTTTCTTCAGTTTATTGAACAGATGGTACCTCAGTCTGTTGTGGCCTGTGCGGAGTGTGAAGACCACGACCTGCTCTCTTCTGTTCAACTGGTAGTAGGCATAATTTTTTGTGTAGCCAGTATGCTCTATTTCCCATTTGGCCATGTATCTAGCCCTAATAAACCTTTTGAACTCTTCGTAGGTCACACTAGAATCTGGTTGTGGTAACCTTGCACCTTCTTTAGCTAGTCTGTCTGCCTCCTCGCCCACTACTCCAGCAATGTTAGGGCCTGCTGCATCCGATTGTTTGCTATGGTGAGATTTTCTTCAGTGGTCTACAAAGCCAGATCGTCTGCAAACATGGAGCTGTGGACTCTTCTTAATACATTCTCTATTATGTTGTTTATATACACCAGAAAAAAGTGTGGGTGACAGTACTCCCCCTTGGGGTACTATCTGCTCCAGTGTCACATTTTTGCTCATCTTCCCTTGTACTTGAACTCTGGCTGTTCTGTTTTCGAGATAGTGGCTGATCAATCTGTACATTTTTCCAGATACTTCACTTCTTTATAGCTTGACTTTAAGTACATCTTTCCCCATCTTGTCAAATGCCTTCTCTAGATCCAGCCAAACCGCTACTGTATGCTTTTTCTCCTGGTAAGCATCCTCTATTTTCTGCGCTCTGAGAGTGATCTGATCCTCAGTGGATCTGTGTTTTCTAAATCCTGCCTTTCTGTGGAATGAATATGTGTTTTTCTTCCAGGTGCCACATCAGTCTGATGTTTATCATACGCTCCATCAGTTTACCTACACAGCTCAGTAGACTGATAGGCCTGTATCAAATTTGGATCTGTTATATCTTTTTCTTTCTTTGGTACTGGTATTCGATGTAAATGATTTTAACATGAACAGGAAAAGGTAATCCTTTCCCAATCATTGATGTCGAGGTTGAAGTGTTAGAGACTTCACTGTACTAGGCCTCATCTTTTTATGAGGTGGGGTGGCCAACTCACGTAGTCGCCACATTTCCTTCAATGACACTTAGCGACGTACAGGTTTAGTTATTAATGAGAATATCATTTGACAGAGTTGAGAGTAAGTAAACACGATTAGAAATGTGAATCAGTTTCTACAGCTTTATGAAAATGGTTAGAGTTAGTGTGTGACTTTATCTATGCCGAGATAGCATTTCTTGAAATCATTCCTCCTGCATAGTTTATAAGAATGAAATAGCCGATATCCTGACTTCAAAAGCCATAACAGCATGTTGTTGTTATTGTTGTTTTATTTATTGTTGTTGTAGAATGCCCGTAATATGTAAGATTAATTTTGTGTGCGTCCTGTAAAAGACCTTAAGTGGCCGGCTGCAACAGGATGTGAGAATAGCCTTGAGAGTTTGAAAGATTAGTTGGCAGGGACATAAACTTAAACATAAAGATACACTTAAGTACCTAGGAATTACAATGGATCGCACATTGTCCTACAAAGAACACTGTGAATCGGTGAAACAAAAAGTTAGCACAATCATAAAACGTACTGAGTATGATTGGTGTTTACCTCCATACATGGAACATATTCGACATTTAGTTGTTCTAAAAGTGTTTTGAAACACCCTCCCTGTTGTTCAACGGCTGTACCTCTGACAATATATTTCCAGTGTATGTGGATGTCTGTATCTTTCATCTTCTGTACATCTGTCTTAGAGTAGTCGTATGCTCGCGAGTGTATATTTACATACATTGTAAAGGCTCTTATAGGATATCTTTTATGGACAACTGGCAGACAAATAACACTGTCATTCGCTACTGGTAAGTACACAAGCAATTTCAGAGCGGAGGCAGAGGCACTGAGGGCGGCAGTGGAAGAAATGGTGACACACAATAAAAATGAAAGCCATATAGTCCTGCTTACAGATGCTCTCGCCGTAGTCACAGCGCTAAAAAGCCAGAAAAACACTGAGCTTAATGACTTAAGAGCAGCACTCTGCAAACTGTACCAGCAGTCCGCACCAAAAAGGGTAGTGGTACAGTGGGTCCCATCACACTGCAACATTCAAGGCAACGAGGAGGCAGACAGACTGGCAAAAGAAGGTGCAAGACTACCACAAACAGATACTAGTATGACGTACGAAGAGTCAAAACGGCTTGTCAAAGCCAGATTCATGACCAAATGGGAAACCGAACATACTGGTTACACCAAAAACGTTGCCTATTACCAGTTGAACCGAAAAGAGCAGGTCGTTGTCTTCAGACTTCGCACTGGCCACAATAGACTGAGGTACCACCTATTCAACAAATTGAAGATAGGTGGAACCGACGTATGCCCGTGCGGTATAGGCAAAATGACCGCTGAACATCTGCTGCAGAACTGCCCGACATACGAGAATCAGAGAGAGCAGATGTGGCCATCACCAGTGGAACTGCAAGACAAGCTCTATGGCAGTGGCGACAGCCTCAGGATGACCGCCACTTTTTTCGAAAAAATAATGGTTACTGTCTGACTGCGTACGAAGAAGAAAAAGAAGAAGAAATGTATTTACTTGTCTTGGCTTGGCTTCGTTTGTTCTCTATCTCCCGCTACCAAACCCTGACACGGGCCTAAGTAGCAGAACGCAGTCCAGAGAACGGAATGCGTTATGTCGATATTTGCACCTTTCGGTCCAACACATCCGACTTCAGCAAGCATTTTTTGAGTACCGGGTTAGCATGCCCTCTTCGATCCATTCTCCTTAGCCAGTCTGCTCAGTTGCAGCCTGTTTTCTAGAATACTGCGCGGACGTATAGAACGGCCCTGACAGCTCCAGTTCGCCAACCCTTACGCTATCAGTCAGCTATGGCTCGCTGACCGCTGCAGCTCATGCGCTGCTCACCATCTTGATCCGGTATTTACTTTATTTTGAAGAAATATTATCATGACAATAATAATGGGCATATCGCCGTCGATGAGAATAACCAACATCATCATGTGTCATACAGCGCCCTTAAGTCTGTGGGCGGATGCGTGTATGACAGATTAAGCCAACACCAGCTGGTGATGGTATTCCCTCTACTCTATACTTCCATCTGATCGCTCGTCGACCCTCGCTAACTGCATGCAAGGCTCTTTTTGGCCTCGCCTTTTTCAGGCTAAACGATTTACTGCCAGGATTCACTGAATCGCTGTTATTGACGTCCACGTGATCGCCTTACTGCGCTAAGCTCGCTAAACAGAAGTTTCTTTTGGAACCTTTCACTTGACATTCGAGAAACTTGGCAAGTCTATCTCACTTTAACTTTCTACAAAAGTGTATGAATAGTGTAGTAGTAATGAACAGTGTATGGTTATTTGTGATGTGGTCTTGTAGCCAATTTGGAGTATGTGTCATGTAGAAGTGATTCAACTTCCTGGTATGTTTGGCGTACACACTCCAGCTCTCTCACCCATAGATCAGGGTTTAGAGACTGGCCGGATGTTTGCCAATCAGATTAGTTGCTGTTTAGCGATATACTTCATTTAAACATTCAATTCTTCTTCGGGCAATATCAGGTAGTACTATTTACTCATGTTTATCTTCTGTTTCTTTCTCTTCTTCTTCTTCTTCTTCTTCTTTTTCTTCTTTTTCGTCTTCTTTTTTTTTCTTTGTCTTCTTCTTATTTTTTCTTTCTCTTCTTCTTCTTTTCTTTTTCTTCTTTTTCTTTCTTTTACTTATTCTTCTTCTACTTCTTCTTTTCTTTTTTCTTCTTCATTCTTTACTTCTTCTTTTTCTTCTTCTTTTCCTTCTTTTTCTAGCTCACCGACAATTGTATTAAGTCTACACATAAAGGCCAGTTCTATGAACAAAGTCTAATGTGGTGGGGAGTTCTTCAAGACTATCACAAAAGTGTGAATGTGTGGGTTCGTCTCCGTGGGTCAGTATTCACAACGCAGTTGCTTTAGCATGTTACAGTCTTGACAAAGGAAGGGTTCTGATACTGACACGTAACTGCATACCGAGTAGCGCGGTAGCTGTCAATCACACTGGACAAGCAGAAATGGTAGGACTCGACATAATGACACAAGAAACGAAGATCCGCATCTTCAACCTGTATGGCCCACCCAACAAAGACCTGTCGCTCTCGAGTATGGAAATCAAGGACTCGTGCTGCCTAGATATTCGGACACAGACAACAGAGGTGAAGAAGTGGAAGACTGGGAGATAGACACACATCTCTATCTTTTCAATAGACCGGAGGACAGCCCTATCTTCTATTCTACTCCAGACTTGGCCTTTTCCACGGTGGAAATTCACCACAAAATAGACCGCCAGATGCTCAACCAATTGGCAGGTAGCGACAAAAGGCCAATTAGGCTAGAAATTGATATGGAAGTAGGCCCACAGGAAATAAAAGCGCTCCCACGTTGAAACTATAAACGAGCCGACTGGGACAGATTTGCAATTCTGACAGATCGGCTATGTGAAACCATCAGCACGCGGAATAACAATATGAAACCTATGGTGGAAAGCCTAAGCAAAGCAATAATGCAAGCAGCCACCGAAACCATCCCAAGAGGGGCAAGGAAAAACTATAAGCCATATTGTAATGATGAATAGTAGAAAGGGGAAGACGAAGTCTCAAATGCTAGGAACATGGCACATAGAGAACAATCTATGGACGCAAATATCGCCCTAAATGCTGTCACGGCGAAATACAAAAGAACACTAAACCAAATAACAAGAGACAGCTGGAAAAATAAAACAGAAAGCCTCAATTCAAATAAAGAAGGGAACAAAGTATGGAAGTCAGTCAGAGCCATGAATGACGCAACACCATCAAATAAACAAATTACCATCAAGTAGGGCGACAACATGCTTACTGGAAAAAAAAGCAGCAAACGCCTTCATAGAACGAACATTAAGCCAGAGCAAACCACATTGATGTCCCTACAGACAGGCACACAGACATTAGTGAAGAACAAAAGAGCCACGACAACATCAATATGGCACAAGAGGAGCACATGATGGCAAAACTAACAATGAATGAAATGGAAGAGGCCATGAGAACTTTAAAGAAAAAGAAATCGCCCGGAAAAGATCGGGTAACATACGAAATGCTGATGGGGTTGGGCCAAACAGCAAAGAGGAAGTTACTATCAGTCCTGAACCAAAGCCGAAAAAGGGGAATTGTACCACTCAGACATGGAAAGACGCTGTACTTATACCAGTACAAAAGAAAGGAAAAGATAGAACAGACCCAAATGGATACAGGCCTATCAGTCTACTGAGCTGTGTAGGAAAACTGATGGAACGTATTATAAACACCAGACTGATGTGACATCTGGAAGAAAAACACATACTAATTCCACAGCAAGCAGGCTTTAGACAACACAGACCCACGGAGGACCAGATCACTCTCATAGTCCAGTTAATAGATGATGCTTACCACGAGAAAAAACACACAGTAGCGGTTTGGGTGGATTTAGAGAAGGCATTTGACAAGGTGTGGATAAAGGGACTTAAAGTTAAGCTACGAAGAATTTAAGTTTGTGGGAAAAGGTACAGATGGATCAGCCACTACCTCGAAAACAGAACATCCATAGTTCAAGTACAAGGGCAGATGAGCAAAAATGTGACACTGGAGCACATAGTACCCCAAGGGGGAGTACTGTCACCAACACCTTTCCTGGTGTATATAAACAACATCACAGAGAATCTACCAAAAAGAGTCCACAGCTCCATGTTTGCAGACGATCTGGCTATGTGGGCCTCTGAAAAAAATCTCGCCATAGCAAGCAATCGGATGCAGCAGGCCCTAACATCGTTTGTGGAGTGGGCGAACTCATGGCTGGTCAAAATAAATGAGGAAAAAACAACATGTACGATATTTTCGCTTTCAAACAAACCCCAGAACACCAATATAAGTCTTAGCGGCAAATATCTACGACCAAACGACAACCCAAACTACCTGGGAGTCACATTTGATCGGTGCATGACATGGAAAAGTCAGATCGAGAGAAACCGAATGAGAGCCAGACAAAGAATGGCAATCATGAGGAAAATTTCTGGCACAAGCTGGGAAACATACGAAACTGTACACTGGAAGAGTGAGACCAATTCTCAATTATGGCATTGCGGCATAGGCGCCAGCAGCAAAAACGAACTTTGATAAAATTATCAAACTTAAAAACTAAGCCATGAGAATTATAACAGGAGGCATGAAGTCAACGCCATATGTAGAACTGGAAACGAATATAAATCTGCAATCCATGACCGACAGAAGAGACTGCAGAGACCAGCAGCAAGCAGAGAAACTCAGAAGACTGACATACCACTCAATGCATCAGAGACTAAATATATTTGGAAAAGGGAAACTAAAGCGGAGAAACTTTGCAGAAATAGCCAAAGCAAAGTTAAGCAAGGACCCAATGAAGACATTAACACCAAAGCCCATCCCTACTGTACGCAAACCTACCTGGAAGCAGCATATCATTCCGGAGGTGGTAGAACATATACCAGGTATTTGAAACAAGAACAGCCAGACTGAAAAAGAAAGAAGAGACATTACCCTGAGGTACATAACGAAAAATTACCCATGCATGGACTGGACCCATGCATACACCGACGGGTCTGTATCAAACACAACACAGAACGGAGGGGCAGAGGTATTCCTGAGCCTACCAAATGCTAAAAAAATAACACTGTCAGTGGTAACTGGAAATAACTCATGCAATTTCAGAGCGGAGGCAGAGGCACTGAGGGCTGCAGCAGAAGCAATGCTGACAGGCAAAAGAAATGAAAGGCAGATAGTCCTTATTACAGATGCCCTAGACGTAGTCACAGCACTAAAAAGCCAGACAAATTATGAATTAAATGATTTAAGAGCAGTACTCTGTCAACTATACCAGCAGTCCGCACCAAAAAGAGTAGGGGTGCAGTGGGTTACATCCCACTGTATCATCCAAGGCAACGAGGAGGCAGACGGACTGGCAAAAGAAGGTGTAAGACTACCACAACCAGATTCTAGTGTGACCTACGAAGAGTCCAAAAAGCTTATTAGAGCCAGATACATGGCCAAATGGGAAACATAACATACTGGCTACACAAAAAACGATGCTTATTATCAGTTGGACAGAAAAGAGCAGGTCATTGTCTTCAGAATCCGCAAATGCCACAACAGACTGAGATACCACCTTTTTAATAAACTGAAGATAGGTGGCACTGACGAATGCACTTGTGGCACCGGGAAAATGACCGCTGAACATCTGCTGCAAAACTGCCCGACATACGAGGACCAGAGAAAGCAAATGTGGCCATCACCAGTGGCAACACTAGACAAGCTCTATGGCAGTGTCGACAGCCTCAGGGATTACCGCTGCTTTTTTTCGAAAAAATACAGGTTGACGTTTGACAGCGTACGAAGAAGAAGAAGAAGAAGAAGAAGAAGAAGAAAAAGAAGAAGAAGAAGAAGAAGAAGAAGAATAAACAGCAGTAGTATTCTTCACAACCTGATTCTCAATATGCGTTACAATACTCGACGAAATTCCTGCGATTTGCGCCCTCACCCCCCCCCCCCCCCCCGGCCCCTCCCCTCTACAATGGCGGCATTCCCCGGTAGAATAAATTTATTTCTATATTTCATTTCTCAATGTTGTGCATCGGTTGAAGTTAAAGTGGACTAAACTGCGAGAACTGTTACCGGTAAAAGTGTCACTGGTAAGCTACATAAGCTATACAGTGGTGAATGTTTGGAATGTATTGCCATATGAGGTAATTTTAGGCTGGAACAATAAATGCATTTAAGAATAGATTGGATGCACATAGCTTTTAGAGCTAGGAAATGTAAATGAAACTAGTTGTTTACAGACTCTGCATAGTTTTCTAAGCCAGTATAAAGACGTAGTCTTCTAAACCAGTATAAAGATATAGTCTTCTAAAGCAATATAAAGACATAGTCTTCTAAACTAGTATAAAGACATCGTCTTCTAAACCATTATAAAGACACCGTCTTCTAAACCAGTATAAAGAAACAGTCTTCTAAACCAGTAGAAAGACATAATCGTCTAAACCAGTATAAAGAGGTAGTCGTCTCAACCCGTATAAAGACGTTAACTTAGTTACATATTGGACATTAAATGGAGAGTATTTCTCTTTAGCCCAAAAATGAAAGGTGTTCTCGAACATTGACCCCCTTTGAAAAAAAGTCTCCGCACGCTACTGCCGATTAGTGATCATTCTTATTCAGCAAATGATGTTAACTGTAGATACAAATTGTTCCTGTAACTCAACGGTTGTGTCATGTCCTGATGCCCATCGCAGGCCGTGATGGCGACTATGTCAAGACAGGTTTTTGTTAATCGTCTAAGGGAACGTTGTTAGTCATTTGTGTTCTATGGTCTCCCTTGTCAAGTGAATGTCACGTACCCCTTCTCGGAATAATGTTTTTAAATTCATAAAATACAATAGCAAAGAACCAGTTATATAGAAATAGTTAACAAAACAAACACAAAAGTACAGGTGATATATGTGTCTTTATTAACAAATTCAATAGAAACACAATGCATTTAAAATAGAAGAAAGCTAATTACATTATTGTTTGAATGAACTTGATGCGTATATATGCAGAACAATCTGCAACCTGAACTAACAAGACTGTCGCCGCTGGGACTGGGAAGCCTTCTTGTTCATTAAAACGGTCCAAATTCATTGGAGGACAAATTGAGAATGATCCACTGCCTCTCTTGAGAGACGCTTGGTCGGAATCACTCTCCGTAACCAAGGCATGCAAAATTACTACAATTTGGACATACCGACGATTGTCCCTGATACGGTATTCTCTGAAGACAAGGCAAACTATAGATGGGCAGGTCACATCTTGAGACAAACCGTGGTCGATGGAGCACAGCAACAGTTGTCTGGTACCCCCAAAGTAAATAAAAAGAGACCCCGGGGAAAACATCCATTGCGTTGGTCAAGCTCTCCTGCTGTCCGAAACATCCGAGATGTCTTTAGTAGAATGCTTACCAACCACTGGACTTCCGTGACCAAAGGCAAGGTCCGCTGGAAACGGATAGGAAGCCCGCAGCAAGGTTGAGGAATGGGTCACAAAGATCAAGAAATGCTGACAGCGTGAAGGCTTGTTGTTTCCCCCTCTCGAAGAGGATTCAACTGTTGTGTTGTAAAAACCACACGTTTGCCATGTTAGACATCTAATCGGTTTCGATTTGTTTTTCTTTTTTGTTACAAATGTCGAAAATCCATATTTGCAGGGATATATTGTTGGAAATGGAATGAAAACTTGCATAGCTCACTATACAAGATAAGGCCAGTTTACTAACTGCATTGTAGATAGTCTGTTCACACCAGGACTGTGTCCACGTGCGATCTAGCCCGGTGGGTCTAACAACTAGCGAAAAGTAAAAGTACTTATGAGCGTAAACACAACTCAACGAAGTCCAAAATCTATACCTGAATTTAAAGTACAACCAAGATAACGATCACAGGCAAGGCAAAGACCAAACCTAAAGTTATTTTAGAACAACAGAAGATTGAGAAAGTCACACGCTTTGAGTACCTCAGCTCAGTTATAAGCGCCAATGGCTACGGCAATGCAGAGGTTCAATAAAATGAGAAACTGATGACAGAACATTATTAAAATGAAAAAAACTATTCTGTGAACTTGCATTATACCGATGAAGACATACGGATGTGAAACGTGGACCCCCACACAAACACTTAAGAAAAGGATTGCATCTTTTGAACTAAAGGGCTACAGAAAAGTGCTCAAAATACAATGGATAGCAAAAATGAAAAATGCAGATATCCTTAACTTTACTTAACGTCCTTAAACTGGTTTAGAAGACTCTGCAGAATCTGTATACATACAGTTGCATTTTATCACCTTGCTCTAAAAGCTATGCGCATCCAATTTATTCTTAAATGCATTAAGAAGAAATGGTGACACACAGTGAAAATGAGAGCCATATAGTCCTGCTGACAGATGCTCTCGAAGTAGTCACAGCGCTAAAAAGCCAGAAAAACACTGAGCTTAATGACTTAAGAGCAGCACTCTGCAAACTGTGCCAGCAGTCCGCACCAAAAAGGGTAGTGGTACAGTGGGTTCCGTCACACTGCAACATCCAAGGCAACGAGGAGGCAGACAGACTGGCAAAAGAAGGTGCAAGGCTACCACAAACAGATACCAGTATGACGTACGAAGAGTCAAAACGGCTTATCAAAGCCAGATACATGTCCAAATGGGAAACCGAACATACTGGTTACACCAAAAACGATGCCTATTACCAGTTGAACCGAAGAGAGCAGGTCGTCGTCTTCAGACTTCGCACTGGCCACAACAGACTGAGGTACCACCTATTCAACAAATTGAAGATAGGGTGTACCGACGAATGCCCGTGCGGTACTGGTAAAATGACCACTGAACATCTGCTGCAGAACTGCCCGACATACGAGGATCAGAGAGAGCAGATGTGGCCATTGCCAGTGGAACTGCAAGACAAGCTCTATGGTAGTGGCGAGAGTCTCAGGATGACCGCCGCTTTTTTCGAGAAAATAATGGTTACTGTCTGACTGTGTACGCAGAAGAAGAAGAAGAAGTTCTCTCCCATTCTGTAATTATGTTTCACATGGGTATCTACCCATGTGGATGACTGTACATTTATCTACATTAAACTCCATTTGCGAACCTACAAACCACTCACGAATTTGATCTAAATCCGATCTCAATATATCAACATCTGCTTGAGATATAGATAAAGATATAGTTTAACTATAGATCCTACTTAATATCAAGCAAAATTGGTTAGTAAACAACATCTTGTCTCGAAAGCTAAAATAGTTTTTTCTTCTTCGTTCGTCTTCAGACCTCAACTTCAATGATTTTAACGAAGGCAGCAGTCGACTCAAGGCTATGTACGCTTCCGTACAGCTTCTCGTGGAAGGACACTGGCTGTTGCCAATTGTTACTTCTTTTGTCGGTATACAGCGGACAGGACTGCAAAATATATTATGCCTTCAAGGGGGCTGAGCCGAAGGCACAAATGTCTTTAGTGCCAATCTTGAACTTGTTGTATAGATGGCATCTGAGTCTGTTGTGACCCGTGCGTAGCCGGAAAATGATCACCTGGTATCGCCTGGAAAGTTGATGGTAGGCATCGTTTTCTATGTGGCCAGGGTAATCCTATTTTCCATTTTGCACTGTACGTTGTCCTGATGAATGCTTTAGTTTCATTGTATGTGATTACTGTATCACTCTGCTGCAGCATTCCTGGCTCTCTGGCGAGCCTGTCCGCCTCTTCGTTGCCTGGAATGTCGCAGTGGGCTGGTGTCCATTGGACTGCTTTTTTTTTAAGCACTGGGACGTGCGTTCGAGTGAGTCTGCCAAAGCACCGAGTTTATTTTTGTTCTGGCTCATAAGGGCCATTACACTGCTATGGCGTCTGTGAAAATGACCACTTGCTTTGCTGTAATATAGTTTGACCACATCAAACGCCATACTGACCTAGAAAGAACGATACAGGAGGGTTTGGTGCTTGGAAAGCGGGGCTGAAGCAGACCGAGGAAAAGATGGACACAAGACATCACCGAGGTCCTGACGATGACAACGATAGAGGCGATACTTCTGGCTAGAGATTGAGTTACAGATCGGCTGTTGTGAAAGTGATTTTCTGCAAATGACATGCAACATGATGATGATGATGATGATGATGATGATGATGATGATAATAATGATGATAATGATGAAAGTGAGCGATTTTTTGTGCTAAGTAATAATGCTTGTCATGTTTTAAAAAAATATATGTAACTTTATTGTTGACGTAGATCTAGGAAATACTATTTTCATTTAAAAACATCATTGCATAATTTCAGAAGTGCCGGTTATGCTAGCAATCAGCTAGAGGTTAGTGATATTTAAGATAATATATGTGGGTAACTGAGACGCTAGTCCGGTCAATCACAACTAATTGCCCAGGACGCTGCGTCAGGGTCAATCACAATGTTGTTCGTCCATCCCGAACCTTTACTTTTTGCACCCAGCCAGTCCATCCAGTCGAGTATTCTGTAAATCCGGGTTGTGGATGGGTGGGAAGATGGGAACTGCATATTCGCAGTCAGTGAAAGCAGAGAAAGTTTGCTTCGCAAGACGGTGATCATGATTGTCAGCAAATCCATGTACCTCATCCGCTTTATTGCTCAGTAAGGTGTCCCGCAACTGACGCAGCATTTTGACTGTAGTTTAGCTTGTCAGCGGACCTACGCTTTCTGCTCTCCCGTCGTCACAGGACTCGACTGTGTTAGTACTGGATACATGAAAAGAGAATGACTTGCGCGATGAATTTCCTTTAAGTGAGAAAGGTTTGCGCAGTTTGTCGACCACATTCTCTCGCTCGAGTCCAACTTTAACCAGTGGCAAGACAAGTCAGGACGACTGGATATGAGCTCAGGTGCAGTGGTTGACCACGGATGCACAAGTGCCTGGCCGTGTTCTGTGCGGTCCACACCGATCAGTACATTTGCATTCCGTTCTCTGGAAACCATTCTGCTACTTAAGCCATATCAGGGCTTGGTGGTGCAAGATTGAGAACGAACGACCCTAAGCCAGCAAGCCATATAATAAAAAAAACAGAATGCGATACTGGAGAAAACACTAAAAAGCTATATTTCTTTTTTTTGCCTCGTTTACCGTGGTTACTAAGAGGCAGTATATTGTTCTGTGTTTTATACTTTACAGCCTGGTTAAACCATATTCAGCACGAAATTTAATAGGTGTACGACCCTGTCAGATCATGAATCTGAACACAGACATGTTTTGTTTGTGAGCCATCGAAACTTCGCAACCACGTATGAACACTTCTATAAAAGCTTAACACATGCAATTCAAATTCATATCTTTTCTATCGTTATCGCTGCTTGTTTCAAATCTATCAATAACATGACCTCCCATAGTGTATCCGGGGTCCCTTACTGAGAATGGTAGAATATAACCGCCACAGAATACAGTCACAGTAGGTCAAGGGCAAACAATCTTAAGGTGAGCGATGTATGTTTTTCTCCTGAGTGTCCAAAACATTCATTGCATGTTGAACGCGAGGACTAAGAGTTGTCCATGGATGTGGCAATCTCAAAATGTACAAATTATCGCTACCTTACTGCAAATAACTAGAACAATTATTTCCTGAAAGCTGGTTATAGTAAGTCAAATACAATGATGGACCTGTGCTTCAACAAAAAGAGATGAGAGATCTTGATTTAACTTAACTTAACGTCTTTATACTGGTTTAGAAGACTCTGCAGAGTCTGTACGCAACCAGTTTCATTTACATTTCATTGCTCAATAAGCTATGCGCATTCAATTTATTTTTAAATGCATCAACTGCCTCTGCTTCCATCACTTCCTGTGGAAAGGCATTCCAAGCATTCACCCCTCTCTGACTAAAGAAATATTTCCAAATATCCAATGTTGACCTTTCTTTATTTAATTTGAAGCTATGCCTTTTTCTTCTGATTTGATTGATTGAACTCCATGAATGTATTGAAAGGCGTGACTAAAGAGAGTTGTGCATGAGGATAACAACCTCATCATGCAAGTAAACTGTTACATAAACTCCTACTGCAAGATCATGCAAAGCTTTTTGCTGAAGTCATCTTCATGGAGGTTGACTGTATTTGTATTGATGTGCTTCGGCTGGCGCGAAAAATGTCAAGAAAAGAGATCTTCCTTGTACGTCTTCAGACCTCGAATTCAATTACTCTAACGAAGGCAGCAGTTGACCTTAGGGTCTGAGCACTTCTGTACAGCTACTCGTGGAAGGACACTAGCTGTTGCCAAATGATACTTCTTGTCGGTATACGATGGGCAGGACTGCAAAATGTGTTCTGATCTCATGGGGGATGTGCCGAGAAGATATATGGCCAGCTAGAGTCGTTGCCTTGTGTTTTAAGTCAAGTCAGGAAATCCTCATACTCAACCATTGTCTTTCGTCTTGATCGTCCACGGCAACGGTTGATGAGTCTCGGACAGCGTGGAGAAAGACGGAGTAGAATCGAAATGTCTCAGCAAGGTAATCCGCGGGAGACTCCATTAGTGGTGAGGTCTTGTATTTCGTATAGTGTAAAGTGCAGAATCTGCAACAAAAGAAATTGTATTTGTAAGATTATGTGTTTACTTTAATCTTAGTCCTAGTAGACCTGTAATTCTACAAGGGAAGATGACCATGTGGAGGTCCCAGCTGTGGTGTGAGCTGGATAAAGCACGGATAAGTATTTCCTGCTTAGCGTGTTAGGCTCGAGCAGCTTATTACTCCGCTGTGTTAAGACAAGTGCCAAGAGCATTGGATAATATATCTGCGAGTTCATCTTAAAAGACTCAACCACTAGACCAACTTTACCCGCAGCCTGTTAGGCTCCATCTTTGCTGCTCTTAACAAACCAACTAAGCATGGCCGGTGTTGTGCCATGTCACACAGTTAGTCGCCTCTTATGACATGCTCTATGTAGGGCAGTGGTGCTATTCTTGTCATTGCCATACCCAAAGATCCAGAATCATTCGAGATGTTTACTGTAGTACGCCGCCCATACAGTGGGTTAGAGGACATATGTTGCTTATACAGAGAATACTTGTTGTTTTTGCTTGTGATTGCACATATCGACAAAGGGGCATTTCGCTACTCATATATTAAGCTCGCAATATCACTAGACCTATAAACGAATAATGCGAATCACAATGTAAACATGCAATTCCCTAGTAGTGGATCCAACGGGAAGCTTCGACTGGTTCATTTCTTCTTCTTCTTTTTCGTTCGTCTTCAGACATCAACTTCAATGACTCTAAGGAAGTCATCAGTCGACTCAAGGGTCTCTACGCTTCCGTGCAGCTTCTCGTGGAAGGACACTAGCTGTTGCCAAATGCTACTTATTTTTTCGGTATACTGTGGACATGACTGCAAAATATGTTCTGCCTTCATGGGGGGCTGTGCCGCAGGCACGAAGGTCTGTAGTACCAATCTTGAACTTGTTGTACAGATGACATCTCAGACTATTGTGACCTGTGCGTAGCCGGAGAATGATCATCTATGTGGCCAAGGTGTCGTTTTTTCCATTTTGCACTGTACGTTGCCCTGATGAATGATTTAGTCTCATTGTATGTAATGTTTGTATCTAACGTAGGTTAGGTTCTTGATTTTGTTCCATAGCGGTATTTTAACCATTCCTATCTATTTTTTATACTCCACAGGGGATAAGAGAGAGACTGGAACATGAGGGAACTACGTTTTGAACTCTCCCAGTTTTACTACTATAATCGCTCAGCAATTTATAAAATGTACAGACCGACACTATGCATTAATGTCTGAAATAGTATCTTACTATCCACATGTTAACAAACTGACCCTAGGCATTACAGTTCTAACTAGTATCTTACAATCCATATTTTAACAAACTCACCCTAGGCATTACAGTCCTAGCTAGTATCTTACTATGCTACATCGAGTTTTAGTGTGCTATATATAGTATCTTACTATCCACAGAATATCATACCAGCATTACATTTTGATGTCCTGCACAGTATCTACCTAAGCACATGGTAACAGTCTTTTATATAATACCTTAATATATGAATATTAAAATACAGACAATAAACGGTATTGTCCTACAAAGTATCGCACTATCCCCATTAAACAGATGTTCACTGACTCGAAACTTTACATTACTACATTGTAATTTGCTATCTATATATTAACAGACCAATAGCAAGTTGTATTGTTCTTCAAAGCATTGTACAATCCCAAATGGCATCAGACTAACAAAGAGCTATAATGTCTTACACAGGATCTTACAATCCACATATTAAGAAACCAACTCTAGATTGAATGCACTGCACAGTATCCACTATCCAGATGTTAGACTTACCCAAAACATTGATGTCCTACATAGTTCCTTACTGCCACCATGTTAACAGGCCAACACAGAGCTTGCATGTCTTACAGAGTATCTTACTATCCACGTGTCAACAGGCCAAGACAGAGCTTTAATGTGCTGCAGAGTATCTTACTAACCACATGTCAACAGGCCAACACAGAGCTTGCATGTCCTACAGAGTATTTTAATATGCACATGTCAACAGGCCAACACATAGCTTGAATGTCTTACAGAGTATCTTACTATCCACATGTCAACAGGCCAACACAGAGCTTGAATGTCCTAGAGAGTATTTTACTATCCACATGTCAAAAGGCAAACACATAGCTTGAATGTCCTACAGAGTATCTTACTATTCACACGTCAACTGGCCAACACAGAGCTTGAATGCCGTACATAATATCTTATTATCCACATGTTAACAGGCAGACACCATGCGTTACTGTTAAAAATAATATCTTACTATCCACGTGTTAACAAACCGACAGTACGTTTTAATATCCTACACAATCTTCTTCTTCTTCAAGAAATTCATGTTGATGTCTGACAGCGTACTTCGAAGAAGACATCTTACTGTACAACTGTCATCAGCCCGACTCTGAGCTTTGCTATCCTACATGATATTGTACTATCCACATGTTTTAATGTCATTCATAGCATTTTACAGTCTCCATGTCAATAGACCAACACCAAGCTGTAATGTCGTAATATAAAATCTTTCTTTCTAAATATTAGCAGACCTAATATCAAGCTGTAATGTACTACATAAAATCTTACTATCTAAATGTTAACAGACCGATGCTATTCGCGAATATCCTACATATTATCTTACTGTAACCATGGGGACGGTGTGGCCTAGTGGTTAGGTGGCACGGCTCAAAACCCAAAGGTGCTGGGTTCAATCCCAATTCACAGCGCCGTTACCCCGGGGAAGTGAATCCTTAGAAAATGCAAGAGGAAGCAGACCCTTACATAAAATGCATGCTGAAGTTGGATACACTTGGCCGACAGGCGCAAAATAAAAACCACAGTACAATGTACACCACCTTGGAGATTAGAGAAATAAGGCGAACTTAAAAAAAACACACAAAAAACAAACTGTCACCATGTCAACAGAATTACAGTAAGCTTCAGTGTCCTATATATTATCTTAATGTCCTCATATAACTAAACGATTCTGAGATTTAATGCGATACATAGCATCTTACTGTCTACATATTAGCATACTATCTGAGTATCCCAACAGTAACATACACGAACAGTCACCTAACTTTACTTTCCTGCATAGCATCTTACAATCCCTATGTTAACAAGCCTACCTAAAAGCATTAGTGTACTACATAATATCATACTGACCCCACTTTAACAGATCTAAACTGAGCTTGACGGTCCTATAAAGTATCTCACTGACGCCACTTTAACAGACCAACTCTGATTTTAAATCTCCTACATAGTATCTTAGTATCAGCATGACAAAAGATGAAGGCTAACACTGAGCTTTCAGGTCCTATGTAGTATCTTACTGTCTGTATATTAACACATGGACACCAAGATAATTGTCCTGTAAAGTATCATACTATCCCTATCTTAGCAGGCCGACAACAAGCTGTAATGTCCTACATAGTACATTACTAATTTGCATGTTAATAGCCGAAAAAAGAGCTTTTGGCATAGATGACGTACATAGTATCTAACTATACAACTGTTAGCAGACAGACACTGAGTTTTATTGTCCTATGTAGCATTAAACTGTTTGCATGTTTACAAACCATTCCCATTTGTTAATGTCCTACATGTAATCTTACTGTCCAGAAGTTAACATACTAACACAGAGCTTAAATGACCTACTTTTTATCTTTCTGTCCCAAAGATAGCAGTCTGACACAAATCTTTTATGTCCTACCTATTGTTTTACTATCCACACGTTATAACAGAATGAAAGCAAGCTTCACTTTTCTACATAACATTAAACTATCCACTTCTTAACACACAGACAGTGAACTTTCATGTCCTACTTATTTTCTTTATATCCACATGTTAATATCCATCAACTGAGAAATAATGTTGTATATATTTTCTCACTATCCACATGAAAACAGATCAACCTCATGAATAGGTGTCCTACATAGTATATTTTTTTCCCCCAGGTAAACAGACCAAAACTGAGCAGTAATGTCCTACATAGTATCTTACTCTCCGCTTGTTAACAGACCAACACCGATCTGTAATGTCTTTTATAGTATCTTACTATCCCCAGGTCAAAATACCAACACAGAGCAGTAATGTCCTACATGTCTGCTATTTCTTACTATCCGCGTGTTAACAGAATGACAGCTAGCATTACTTTACCGCATAGTATTGTACTATCCACTTGTTAGCAAACGAACAGTGAGCTTTCATGTCCTACATATTTTCTTAAAATTCAAATGTTAACGCATAACAACCGAGATGTAAAGTTGTATATATTATCTTTCCCATTGATAAAACATCAACACTGAGCTGTAATGTCATACATAATATCTTACTAATCATCATGTTTACAGACCAACACAGAAAACACATGTCCTACACAATGTCTTACAGTTCACATGTATTAACAGACCAACACTGAGAACACGTGTCTTGCACAATATCTTACAGTTCACATGTATTAACATACCAACACTGAGCTTTTCTGTCCTATACAGTGTGTTACCTGCCATTTGTTAACAAACAGACACCAAGAATAAATGTCCTAAACAGCATCCTGCTGTCACCATGTCAATAGACCAACAACGAGCTGTAATGTTCTAAATAAATTTTTACTATCAATACATTAACAAACCCACACTGAGCCTTATCGCCAAAATAAAAGTATCTTCCTTTCCCCCCAAAAAGAGATGCAATAGACTTAATTATTTTATCTGACTATCACAGTGCAAACAGAATGACACAGTGGTTCAATGTCCTTTATATTATCTTGATATTCACAGGACAAAAGAAGTAGACCGACAACAAACTCTACTGTCCCAATTAGTATCTTACTTTCCACCTCTCAACAAACTGACCATGTCCGTTAATGTCGTACATATTATACTACTAATCACACGTTAATAGATCCACACTGTGCTTCAATGCCCTACATTTTATCTTTGAATCCCCATGCCAGAAGAACACTAAGCTTTACTGTTATACATACTATCTTACCATCCACATGTCGACAGACCAGCACCAAGCTTTGATACCCTACATATTATTTTACCACCCACGTGTTAACAGACCAGCACTAATATTTGCTACCCTAAATATTATCTTACCATCCACATGTTAACAGACCAGCACCAAGATTTTATACCCTACATATTATCTTACCCTCCACATGTTAACAGACCAGCACCAAGATTTGATACCCTAAATATTATCTTACAATCCTTTTGATAGCTGACCAATACTAGGATTGGATACCTAACATACTACTTTACTATCCACATAATAACAGATGTAGACCACCATGTAATTTTACAGTCTTAGGTTGTACCTACAATCCATAAATTAACAGACCAACAGCAAAATGTGTATTCTACATAGCTTTTTACTTTCACCGTGTTTTAGTTAAATGAGATACGAAAAGATGCAGAGCTGAGGCAAAAGCTATGGTGCAGCCACTATGTCCTGGTAAAGATTATGGACTGCATCATGATTACTGGCTTGCAGATATAACATGACCAAAGGATCCTGAACGCAAAGAGGAATAAAGAATTTTTGCACGCTAGAGGACTAAAATTGAGTTTTAATTTCTTACATATTATCTCTTTATCTACATATTAACAGATAGACACTAAGATTTAATGGTGTACATATTATCTTACTATCCACATGTTAGGAGTTCGATACTGAGCTTTAATCTCTTACATAAGGTCTTACTATTTACAAATCAACAGATGCAAACCAACTTGGAGATTTACTGTCTTGAAAATATCTTACTATCCACATGTTAGTAGACTAATATTCAGCTTTAATGTCCTACATAGCTTCTCACTATCAACATATTAGCAGATTGACACCAAGTTTTAATCTTCTATATGATATTTTATTATTCACATGTTAGCACACCAACAGCAAGCTTGTTATCAGTCTAATTCAGAGCTTTGATGTCCTACATAGTATCTCACTATCAACATATTAGCAGATTGACACCAAGCTTTAATCTTCTACATAATATTTTACTATTCACATGTTAGCACACCAGCCACAAGCTTGTTAGTAGTCTAACGCAGAGCTTTGATGTCGTACATAGTGTCTCACTATCAACATATTAGCAGATTGACACCAATCTTTAATCTTCTACATCATATTTTACTATTCACATGTTAGCAAACCAACCGCAAACTTGTTAGCAGTCTATTTACAAATCAACAGATGCAAACCAACTTGGAGATTTACTGTCTTGAAAATATCTTACTATCCACATGTTAGTAGACTAATATTCAGCTTTAATGTCCTACATAGCTTCTCACTATCAACATATTAGCAGATTGACACCAAGTTTTAATCTTCTATATGATATTTTATTATTCACATGTTAGCACACCAACAGCAAGCTTTTTAGCAGTCTAATTCAGAGCTTTGATGTCCTACATAGTATCTCACTATCAACATATTAGCAGATTGACACCAAGCTTTAATCTTCTACATAATATTTTACTATTCACATGTTAGCACACCAGCCACAAACTTGTTAGCAGTCTAATGCAGAGATTTAATGTCCTACATAGTATCTCACTATCAACATACTAACAGATTGACACCAAGCTTTAATCTTTTTCATGATATTTTACTATTCACATGTTAGCACACCAACTGCAAGCTTGTTAGTAGTCTAACGCAGAGCTTTGATGTCGTACATAGTGTCTCACTATCAACATATTAGCAGATTGACACCAATCTTTAATCTTCTAAATGATATTTTACTATTCACATGTTAGCAAACCAACCGCAAACTTGTTAGCAGTCTAATGCAGAGATTTGATGTCCTACATAGTATCTCACTATCAACATATTAGCAGATTGACACCAAGCTTTAATCTTCTACATAATATTTTGCTATTCACATGTTAGCACACCAGCCGCAAGCTTGTTAGTAGTCTAACGCAGAGCTTTGATGTCGTACATAGTGTCTCACTATCAACATATTAGCAGATTGACACCAATCTTTAATCTTCTAAATGATATTTTACTATTCACATGTTAGCAAACCAACCGCAAACTTGTTAGCAGTCTAATGCAGAGATGTGATGTCCTACATAGTATCTCACTATCAACATATTAACAGATTGACACCAAGCTTTAATCTTCTTTATGATATTTTACTATTCACATGTTAGCAAACCAACCGCAAGCTTGTTAGCAGTCTAACGCAGAGATTTAATGTCCTACATAGTTTCTCACTATCAACATATTAACAGACTGACACCAAGTTTTAATCTTCTACACAGTATCTTGATATCCACATGTTAACAAACACACATCAATATTAACGTTCGTACATATAATCTTACTGTCCACAAGTTAACCACAATAGCATTATCAACTCTCAAACCCTTCGACGGTTTGCAAAGACTGGCCTTTTCAAACAAGCTAAACACCTACTGTGTATGTATTTGCTTAATGGATGAATCAACAACAACAGAACCAGACAAAGGTGTTTTGCAATCAATTTTAGAGCTGTATTTATAATGCCAGTAGGAACAGTACGTAATAAGTAGTTTTGGAAATCTGTCAATACTGTAGGGCTTTACACAGTTGTACACACACGCAAACACAAACGTAAAGAAATTTGTGCATTCGTACAAAAATGTATGTTTAAAATAATAAGATATGTATTACTACCATGCTTTCAATTTGGTGTATGTTAATATTGTCAGTATTCGAATATATAATAAATACATAGAGTGACAGCAAAGAGCAATTTTATCAATACCTGGGCTTTAGGAATGTGTACTTTAATATCTGTTTGTTTACATTTGTTAATATGGCAACTTATGGGTCTTATGAAATAAAGAAATAAACAAGAAATAAACACACACTGGAATAAGGTTCAATTTAATGTTTACGTATTTCTTATGCCACATTATGAATATTATGTCTACATATATTCAGCAAGCAGTAAACGTGCAAGATTCCATATGGCTAGTGTTATTAAAATGATGGTAATGGGTATCCTGTTCTAAAAAAATGTACAGTTTAAAATGTGGATATGTACAATGAGATTAACAATCTATAGATGGTATGTTAGAGAAATTTATAACATAGAAGTCTACATACATTTGCTTACATATGCTTAAATCCAAGCTTGAACAATTGAAAAGTAGCACACACGGAATATAAGCACGCTTAACCATAAACAACTTTCAGCACAGTATCTTCGATTAGCTAGATAACAGTTTCACGGCCTAGTAGTGAACTGTATTTACACGGACAATGATTACTTCGTCATAAGGGCAATGTATTCAAAAGAAAGGGATGTAATAAATGCACTACAATAATATAAATCATTTAATAATTACATGAAAATAAAGCAAATATTTAGAATAGTTAAGGTTGCGTTAAATGGAGCATACAATACGAAATTTACCTTTCGGAAATTTCTAACATTTATTTGCATTTTATGAATATTATTAAATTCATTTTAAAAACAATATGCGAGTCGCTGTCACCACAACAGAGCTAACTTAAACAGGCATCAGCATATATGCTAACTCTAACCTTACTATTAACAGCTACAGGAGCAGCCAGTGTTGTCTTCTGCCAGTTACTTGTCTAGTTCGCTCCATGACTTCGACGCCGGTCAAGGTCCAAGGTTCAGCTCTTGTGATAAGCACGGCTTTGCTGTCACAATCGTCGCCGACGAGCGCCTGGGGTCGCGAGCTGTTCCTCCCCATATGTCGTGCACGAGGACGACAACAAGCGTGAGAAATTTGGTCGGGTGGATAATTAACACCTATCGCCTTCAGTGTACAGATGCCAATGTATACGTCCATGTGGTTCTGGTGTAGGGCCATAGCTCACTCGTTCTAAGGTTTGTAACCTGGATAAAGAGGGGAGACGCCCAACCCAGAACCTCTCACGCAAATTTTTTATGATGGGATAACTCTTAATTATATATTTTGTTGTATTTGTTTGGCTATGTCCCTTGCTATGTTTAAAGAAACACTGGATGTCAACAACATCGGCGACGAAGATGGCATACGACATAAAACTACACCCCCTTCTACGCCTTCTAACGACACAATTTGATAGAAGATGATGATGATGATAATCATGACAATAATAATAACAAAACATTGGTCATTGACCTACAATAGAACAATTAGATAGATGTTTAAGCATACAACCATGAAGGAATGATTATTCCGTGAGATAAGCAGAAGAAAAAGTGTGATTCCCATTTAGACATGTTATTAGAGGAAACATAAGAGCACACTATATGTACATGTAGAGCGTAGGATACAACGTTGGTAGAGTGGCTGCTTCTTTCCGGCTGCTACTTGTTCCAGCCAACCCAGCTGTAAGCGAGTACCAGATTTACTGTCAGGAGAAATGATAGAGGAACAGGAATTGGTTTTCACAAAACCTGAAGTTTTTGGTTTGATTAGAGTCTCAATTTCTGGATTCTGTGACGAAGACTTGCCCTTTTCTACCACAGACCGTTGTCCTTTGTGCGGTATCATGTCGTATTGACCAGTTCATGGATTCGTGTGTGTATCAGAACAATGAAGATTCTAATACCTCATCCCTGGCGGTAATAAAATAAATGTATATATCAGTGATATTGTAAGCCAAGACATCGAGGAAGGGAACTGGCTACCCCCATCTGATAAAAGCTAAAACCTCTTATAGAGAAATTTATACCACAGCATCCCCGACTACAGTATATTTGTATTACTTGATGTATCCATGAATGTAAACAGCAAGTTGGCTGTGTTTGTATTCTGACATTTTTTCCGTGACATAATCAACAGTTTGTTGGGTGGATTGTCGCTACGGATGGCACGTTCTAAATGCATGTTTTTGCTCGTGAGCTTCAATCCCTTCTGTATTTTGTGTTGGCCTTTAACTGGTAGTGGGCGGGGTACATTGGAATGTCTTATATGTTCACATCAGTTCATATTTGTCACACATTAGTTGGTAGTCAGCATTGATTGCTGAGAGTACAGAGAAACACGAAGACCAAAGTAGAGAGAGAGAGAAAGAGAGAGAGAGAAAGAGAGAGAGGATGAACAACATAAATATGTATATTGTTAGATGACTGTTAATTTGTGCAGATGTTAAAATCAATTCGAGGTAAATCTTCTTCTTCCTACGCTGTCAGACGTCAACTTGAATTTGTTCGAAGAAGGCAGTTGTCATTTTGAGGCTATCGACACTGCCATAGAGCTTGTCTAGTGTTGCCACTGGTGATGGCCACATGTGTTTTCCCTGGTTCTCGTATGTCAGGCAATTTTGCAGCAGATGTTCCGCGGTCATTTTCTCTGTACCACAGGTGCATTCGTCATTACCACCTTTCTTCAGTTTATTGAACAGATGGTACCTCAGTCTGTTGTGGCCTGTGCGGAGTGTGAAGACCACGACCTGCTCTCTTCTGTTCAACTGGTAGTAGGAATAATTTTTTGTGTAGCCAGTATGCTCTATTTCCCATTTGGCCATGTATCTAGCCCTAATAAACCTTTTGAACTCTTCGTAGGTCACACTAGAATCTGGTTGTGGTAACCTTGCACCTTTTTTAGCTAGTCTGTCTGCCTCCTCGCCCACTACTCCAGCGATGTTAGGGCCTGCTGCATCCGATTGTTTGCTATGGTGAGATTTTCTTCAGTGGTCTACAAAGCCAGATCGTCTGCAAACATGGAGCTGTGGACTCTTCTTAATACATTCTCTATTATGTTGTTTATATACACCAGAAAAAAGTGTGGGTGACAGTACTCCCCCTTGGGGTACTATGTGCTCCAGTGTCACATTTTTGCTCATCTTCCCTTGTACTTGAACTCTGGCTGTTCATTTTTCCAGATAATTCACTTCTTTATAGCTTGACTTTAAGTACATCTTTCCCCATCTTGTCAAATGCCTTCTCTAGATCCACCCAAACCGCTACTGTATGCTTTTTCTCCTGGTAAGCATCCTCTATTTTCTGCGCTCTGAGAGTGATCTGATCCTCAGTGGATCTGTGTTTTCTAAATCCTGCCTTTCTGTGGAATGAATATGTGTTTTTCTTCCAGGTGCCACATCAGTCTGATGTTTATCATACGCTCCATCAGTTTACCTACACAGCTCAGTAGACTGATAGGCCTGTATCAAATTTGGATCTGTTATATCTTTTTCTTTCTTTGGTACTGGTATTCGATGTAAATGATTTTAACATGAACAGGAAAAGGTAATCCTTTCGCAATCATTGATGTCGAGGTTGAAGTGTTAGAGACTTCACTGTACTAGGCCTCATCTTTTTATGAGGTGGGGTGGCCAACTCACGTAGTCGCCATATTTCCTTCAATGACACTTAGCGACGTACAGGTTTAGTTATTAATGAGAATATCATTTGACAGAGTTGAGAGTAAGTAAACACGATTAGAAATGTGAATCAGTTTCTACAGCTTTATGAAAATGGTTAGAGTTAGTGTGTGACTTTATCTATGCCGAGATAGCATTTCTTGAAATCATTCCTCCTGCATAGTTTATAAGAATGAAATAGCCGATATCCTGACTTCAAAAGCCATAACAGCATGTTGTTGTTATTGTTGTTTTATTTATTGTTGTTGTAGAATGCCCGTAATATGTAAGATTAATTTTGTGTGCGTCCTGTAAAAGACCTTAAGTGGCCGACTGCAACAGGATGTGAGAATAGCCTTGAGAGTTTGAAAGATTAGTTGGCAGGGACATAAACTTAAACATAAAGATACACTTAAGTACCTAGGAATTACAATGGATCGCACATTGTCCTACAAAGAACACTGTGAATCGGTGAAACAAAAAGTTAGCACAATCATAAAACGTACTGAGTATGCTAACAAACACGGCATAACTTAACCGAACATAACGTTTTTATATTGGTTTAGAAAACTCATCAGTCTGTAGACAACCAGTCCCATTTGCATTACCCTGCTCTAATAACTATGTACATCCTATTTATTCTTAAATGCATTAACTGTCTCTGCCTCCACTATTTCCTGGGGCAAAGCATTCCAAGCATTCACCACTGTCTGAATGAAAAAAAAATGTTCTGTGTCCAATTTAGACCTTTCGTTAGTTAATTTGTATCTGTGCCCTCTTGTTCTCGTTGGTGGTTGTATTTTGAAAAACTTGTTATAGTCTAATTTAACTTTTCCTGTGATTATCTTATCAACTTAGATTAAGTCACGTTTAATTCTTCTTTTTTCTTAACACTAACGGCCGGTTTTTCTGAATCTTTCCTCGTAACTGTAATTCTGTAATCCCACTATCAGTTTTGTCGCTATTCTTTGTATCCTTTCCAGCATATTTATAGCTCTTCTACGATAAGGACTCCACACCTGTACACAGTACTCCGATCTAGATCTAACTAATGCTTTATACAGTTTGTCAATCACCTCCTTACTCCTATGTTAAATATTTCTTTTTTTGTATCATACCTAACGTTGCATTTGACTTATTCTATGCTACCTAGACTTGCTCACTCACCCTACCTGTATGCTCTATAATTACCCCTATGTCCCTTTCGTTATCTATCATTCTAGTATTTTTCTCGCCCATTCTGTAATTTTGTTCCATTTTTTACTTCACACCACTCAGAGTACTCCTTATGTATGCCAATCGCTGTCTTCTTCCCGTTAACCAACTTTCAATCCATTCGGCAACCTGCCCATCTATCCCATGTGATTTTAACTTTTTAAATAATCGTTGATGAGGTACTATATCAAAAGCCTTTGTAAAAGCGAGACAAATAACATCCACTGGTTCTCCCTTATCTATGATTTTAGTAATCACCTCCATGCACTCCAAAAGATTTGTTAAGCACCGTCTCCCTCTAGTAAACCCATGCTGATTATTTCTGATTTGATTTAACCTGTCTAGATGCTTTACAATGTTTTCTTTCATTATTGACTCTAACAATTTACAGACTATGCTCGTTAAACTTACTTAATTAGCTGGATCTGATTTCTTTCCTCTTATGAATAAGGGAATCACTCCTGCATCTTTCCAATCTCTTGGAACAATCCATTTTGCAAGTGATTGAGAAAATAATATAGCCAATTGTTTTACTAGTTAGTCTATACTTCAAATAGTATTGATGAATGGATACCATCTTGATCTGTACATTTATCCACTTTTAATCCTTCCAATCTTTTAGAACCATTTCCTCCGTAATACAGAATGATTTTAATCGCACTATATCCATTTGATATTTGAAAATATGTATAGGCTCTGGTATCTTGGAGGAGTCTTCTTTTGTATAGACTGTGCGAAAGTATTGATTTATTAGATTAGCTATCTCCCTATTTTCTCTGCTTATTGTCACTGTACTGTCTATGAGAAAGCCTACCTTGTCTTTAGGTCTTTGTTTATTTCTAACATTAGAAAAGAAGCTTTTACCATCAGTCTTGATCCTATTAGTAAGTTTTTTTCGAAGTCTATTTTTGCTGCTTTATTTAATGTCTGAGCTATGTTTTGCTTGTCCAAATATTTTTAATATATGTCTTTTGATTTACTTGCCTTTATATACTTTGTCCAGGCTTTATTTTAAGCTCTTGTACATTTAGCTACAAATCTAGTAATCCACTTTTTATGATTGGTGTTTACCTCCATACATGGAACATATTCGACATTTAGTTGTTCTAAAAGTGTTTTGAAACACCCTCCCTGTTGTTCAACGGCTGTACCTCTGACAATATATTTCCAGTGTATGTGGATGTCTGTTTCTTTCATCTTCTGTACATCTGTCTTACAGTAGTCGTATGCTCGCGAGTGTATATTTACATACATTGTAAAGGCTCTTATAGGATATCTTTTATGGACAACTGGCAGACAAATAACACTGTCATTCGCTACTGGTAAGTACACAAGCAATTTCAGAGCGGAGGCAGAGGCACTGAGGGCGGCAGTGGAAGAAATGGTGACACACAATAAAAATGAAAGCCATATAGTCCTGCTTACAGATGCTCTCGCCGTAGTCACAGCGCTAAAAAGCCAGAAAAACACTGAGCTTAATGACTTAAGAGCAGCACTCTGCAAACTGTACCAGCAGTCCGCACCAAAAAGGGTAGTGGTACAGTGGGTCCCATCACACTGCAACATTCAAGGCAACGAGGAGGCAGACAGACTGGCAAAAGAAGGTACAAGACTACCACAAACAGATACTAGTATGACGTACGAAGAGTCAAAACGGCTTGTCAAAGCCAGATTCAGGACCAAATGGGAAACCGAACATACTGGTTACACCAAAAACGTTGCCTATTACCAGTTGAACCGAAAAGAGCAGGTCGTTGTCTTCAGACTTCGCACTGGCCACAATAGACTGAGGTACCACCTATTCAACAAATTGAAGATAGGTGGAACCGACGTATGCCCGTGCGGTACTGGCAAAATGACCGCTGAACATCTGCTGCAGAACTGCCCGACATACGAGAATCAGAGAGAGCAGATGTGGCCATCAACAGTGGAACTGCAAGACAAGCTCTATGGCAGTGGCGACAGCCTCAGAATGACCGCCACTTTTTTCGAAAAAATAATGGTTACTGTCTGACTGCGTACGAAGAAGAAAAAGAAGAAGAAATGTATTTACTTGTCTTGGCTTGGCTTCGTTTGTTCTCTATCTCCCGCTACCAAACCCTGACACGGGCCTAAGTAGCAGAACGCAGTCCAGAGAACGGAATGCGTTATGTCGATATTTGCACCTTTCGGTCCAACACATCCGACTTCAGCAAGCATTTTTTGAGTACCGGGTTAGCATGCCCTCTTCGATCCATTCTCCTTAGCCAGTCTGCTCTGTTGCAGCCTGTTTTCTAGAATACTGCGCGGACGTATAGAACGGCCCTGACAGCTCCAGTTCGCCAACCCTTACGCTATCAGTCAGCTATGGCTCGCTGACCGCTGCAGCTCATGCGCTGCTCACCATCTTGATCCGGTATTTACTTTATTTTGAAGAAATATTATCATGACAATAATAATGGGCATATCGCCGTCGATGATAATAACCAACATCATCATGTGTCAAACAGCGCCCTTAAGTCTGTGGGCGGATGCGTGAATGACAGATTAAGCCAACACCAGCTGGTGATGGTATTCCCTCTACTCTATACTTCCATCTGATCGCTCGTCGACCCTCGCTAACTGCATGCAAGGCTCTTTTTGGCCTCGCCTTTTTCAGGCTAAACGATTTACTGCCAGGATTCACTGAATCGCTGTTATTGACGTCCACGTGATCGCCTTACTGCGCTAAGCTCGCTAAACAGAAGTTTCTTTTGGAACCTTTCACTTGACATTCGAGAAACTTGGCATGTCTATCTCACTTTAACTTTCTACAAAAGTGTATGAATAGTGTAGTAGTAATGAACAGTGTATGGTTATTTGTGATGTGGTCTTGTAGCCAATTTGGAGTATGTGTCATGTAGAAGTGATTCAACTTCCTGGCGTGTTTGGCGTACACACTCCAGCTCTCTCACCCATAGATCAGGGTTTAGAGACTGGCCGGATGTTTGCCAATCAGATTAGTTGCTGTTTAGCGATATACTTCATTTAAACATTCAATTCTTCTTCGGGCAATATAAGGTAGTACTATTTACTCATGTTTATCTTCTTTTTCTTTCTCTTCTTCTTCTTCTTCTTCTTCTTCTTCTTCTTTTTCTTCTTTTTCGTCTTCTTTTTTTTTCTTTGTCTTCTTCTTATTTTTTCTTTCTCTTCTTTTTCTTTTCTTTTTCTTCTTTTTCTTTCTTTTACTTATTCTTCTTCTACTTCTTCTTTTCTTTTTTCTTCTTCATTCTTTAATTCTTCTTTTTCTTCTTCTTTTCCTTCTTTTTCTAGCTCACCGACAATTGTATTAAGTCTACACATAAAGGCCAGTTCTATGAACAAAGTCTACTGTGGTGGGAAGTTCTTCAAGACTATCACAAAAGTGTGAATGTGTGGGTTCGTCTCCGTGGGTCAGTATTCACAACGCAGTTGCTTTAGCATGTTTCAGTCTTGACAAAGGAAGGGTTCTGATACTGACACGTAACTGCATACCGAGTAGCGCGGTAGCTGTCAATCACACTGGACAAGCAGAAATGGTAGGACTCGACATAATGACACAAGAAACGAAGATCCGCATCTTCAACCTGTATGGCCCACCCAACAAAGACCTGTCGCTCTCGAGTATGGAAATCAAGGACTCGTGCTGCCTAGATATTCAGACACATTCAACAGAGGTGAAGAAGTGGAAGACTGGGAGATAGACACACATCTCTATCTTTTCAATAGACCGGAGGACAGCCCTATCTTCTATTCTACTCCAGACTTGGCCTTTTCCACGGTGGAAATTCACCACAAAATAGACCGCCAGATGCTCAACCAATTGGCAGGTAGCGACAAAAGGCCAATTAGGCTAGAAATTGATATGGAAGTAGGCCCACAGGAAATAAAAGCGCTCCCACGTTGAAACTATAAACGAGCCGACTGGGACAGATTTGCAATTCTGACAGATCGGCTATGTGAAACCATCAGCACGCGGAATAACAATATGAAACCTATGGTGGAAAGCCTAAGCAAAGCAATAATGCAAGCAGCCACCGAAACCATCCCAAGAGGGGCAAGGAAAAACTATAAGCCATATTGTAATGATGAATAGTAGAAAGGGGAAGACGAAGTCTCAAATGCTAGGAACATGGCACATAGAGAACAATCTATGGACGCAAATATCGCCCTAAATGCTGTCACGGCGAAATACAAAAGAACACTAAACCAAATAACAAGAGACAGCTGGAAAAATAAAACAGAAAGCCTCAATTCAAATAAAGAAGGGAACAAAGTATGGAAGTCAGTCAGAGCCATGAATGACGCAACACCATCAAATAAACAAATTACCATCAAGTAGGGCGACAACATGCTTACTGGAAAAAAAAGCAGCAAACGCCTTCATAGAAC
Source organism: Ariolimax columbianus (assembly GCA_036924085.1). Classification (NCBI taxonomy): domain Eukaryota; kingdom Metazoa; phylum Mollusca; class Gastropoda; order Stylommatophora; family Arionidae; genus Ariolimax; species Ariolimax columbianus. Next base: position 53,563,620 of record JAVGWX010000018.1, read on the forward strand.
GAACATTAAGCCAGAGCAAACCACATTGATGTCCCTACAGACAGGCACACAGACATTAGTGAAGAACAAAAGAGCCACGACAACATCAATATGGCACAAGAGGAGCACATGATGGCAAAACTAACAATGAATGAAATGGAAGAGGCCATGAGAACTTTAAAGAAAAAGAAATCGCCCGGAAAAGATCGGGTAACATACGAAATGCTGATGGGGTTGGGCCAAACAGCAAAGAGGAAGTTACTATCAGTCCTGAACCAAAGCCGAAAAAGGGGAATTGTACCTCAGACATGGAAAGACGCTGTACTTATACCAGTACAAAAGAAAGGAAAAGATAGAACAGACCCAAATGGATACAGGCCTATCAGTCTACTGAGCTGTGTAGGAAAACTGATGGAACGTATTATAAACACCAGACTGATGTGACATCTGAAAGAAAAACACATACTAATTCCACAGCAAGCAGGCTTTAGACAACACAGACCCACGGAGGACCAGATCACTCTCATAGTCCAGTTAATAGATGATGCTTACCACGAGAAAAAACACACAGTAGCGGTTTGGGTGGATTTAGAGAAGGCATTTGACAAGGTGTGGATAAAGGGACTTAAAGTTAAGCTACGAAGAATTTAAGTTTGTGGGAAAAGGTACAGATGGATCAGCCACTACCTCGAAAACAGGACATCCATAGTTCAAGTACAAGGGCAGATGAGCAAAAATGTGACACTGGAGCACATAGTACCCCAAGGGGGAGTACTGTCACCAACACCTTTCCTGGTGTATATAAACAACATCACAGAGAATCTACCAAAAAGAGTCCACAGCTCCATGTTTGCAGACGATCTGGCTATGTGGGCCTCTGAAAAAAATCTCGCCATAGCAAGCAATCGGATGCAGCAGGCCCTAACATCGTTTGTGGAGTGGGCGAACTCATGGCTGGTCAAAATAAATGAGGAAAAAACAACATGTACGATATTTTCGCTTTCAAACAAACCCAGAACACCAATATAAGTCTTAGCGGCAAATATCTACGACCAAACGACAACCCAAACTACCTGGGAGTCACATTTGATCGGTGCATGACATGGAAAAGTCAGATCGAGAGAAACCGAATGAGAGCCAGACAAAGAATGGCAATCATGAGGAAACTTTCTGGCACAAGCTGGGGAACATACGAAACTGTACACTGGAAGAGTGAGACCAATTCTCAATTATGGCATTGCGGCATAGGCGCCAGCAGCAAAAACGAACTTTGATAAAATTATCAAACTTAAAAACTAAGCCATGAGAATTATAACAGGAGGCATGAAGTCAACGCCATATGTAGAACTGGAAACGAATAGAAATCTGCAATCCATGACCGACAGAAGAGACTGCAGAGACCAGCAGCAAGCAGAGAAACTCAGAAGACTGACATACCACTCAATGCATCAGAGACTAAATATATTTGGAAAAGGGAAACTAAAGCGGAGAAACTTTGCAGAAATAGCCAAAGCAAAGTTAAGCAAGGACCCAATGAAGACATTAACACCAAAGCCCATCCCTACTGTACGCAAACCTACCTGGAAGCAGCATATCATTCCGGAGGTGGTAGAACATATACCAGGTATTTGAAACAAGAACAGCCAGACTGAAAAAGAAAGAAGAGACATTACCCTGAGGTACATAACGAAAAATTACCCAAGCATGGACTGGACCCATTCATACACCGACGGGTCTGTATCAAACACAACACAGAACGGAGGGGCAGAGGTATTCCTGAGCCTACCAAATGCTAAAAAAATAACACTGTCAGTGGTAACTGGAAATAACTCATGCAATTTCAGAGCGGAGGCAGAGGCACTGAGGGCTGCAGCAGAAGCAATGCTGACAGGCAAAAGAAATGAAAGGCAGATAGTCCTTATTACAGATGCCCTAGACGTAGTCACAGCACTAAAAAGCCAGACAAATTATGAATTAAATGATTTAAGAGCAGTACTCTGTCAACTATACCAGCAGTCCGCACCAAAAAGAGTAGGGGTGCAGTGGGTTACATCTCACTGTATCATCCAAGGCAACGAGGAGGCAGACGGACTGGCAAAAGAAGGTGTAAGACTACCACAACCAGATTCTAGTGTGACCTACGAAGAGTCTAAAAAGCTTATTAGAGCCAGATACATGGCCAAATGGGAAACATAACATACTGGCTACACAAAAAACGATGCTTATTATCAGTTGGACAGAAAAGAGCAGGTCATTGTCTTCAGAATCCGTAAATGCCACAACAGACTGAGATACCACCTTTTTAATAAACTGAAGATAGGTGGCACTGACGAATGCACTTGTGGCACCGGGAAAATGACCGCAGAACATCTGCTGCAAAACTGCCCGACATACGAGGACCAGAGAAAGCAAATGTGGCCATCACCAGTGGCAACACTAGACAAGCTCTATGGCAGTGTCGACAGCCTCAGGGATTACCGCTGCTTTTTTCGAAAAAATACAGGTTGACGTTTGACAGCGTACGAAGAAGAAGAAGAAGAAGAAGAAGAAGAAGAAAAAGAAGAAGAAGAAGAAGAAGAAGAAGAATAAACAGCAGTAGTATTCTTCACAACCTGATTCTCAATATGCGTTACAATACTCGACGATATTCCTGCGATTTGCGCCCTCCCCCCCCCCCCCCCCCCCCCCCGGCCCCTCCCCTGTAGAATAAATTTATTTCTTTATTTCATTTCTCAATTTTGTGCATCGGTTGAAGTTAAAGTGAACTAAACTGCGACAACTGTTACCGGTAAAAGTGTCACTGGTAAGCTACATAAGCTATACAGTGGTGAATGTTTGGAATGTATTGCCATATGAGGTAATTTTAGGCTGGAACAATAAATGCATTTAAGAATAGATTGGATGTACATAGCTTTTAGAGCTAGGAAATGTAAATGAAACTAGTTGTTTACAGACTCTGCATAGTTTTCTAAGCCAGTATAAAGACGTAGTCTTCTAAACCAGTATAAAGATATAGTCTTCTAAAGCAATATAAAGACATAGTCTTCTAAACTAGTATAAAGACATCGTCTTCTAAACCATTATAAAGACACCGTCTTCTAAACCAGTATAAAGAAACAGTCTTCTAAACCAGTAGAAAGACATAATCGTCTAAACCAGTATAAAGAGGTAGTCGTCTCAACCCGTATAAAGACGTTAACTTAGTTACATATTGGACATTAAATGGAGAGTATTTCTCTTTAGCCCAAAAATGAAAGGTGTTCTCGAACATTGACCCCCTTTGAAAAAAAGTCTCCGCACGCTACTGCCGATTAGTGATCATTCTTATTCAGCAAATGATGTTAACTGTAGATACAAATTGTTCCTGTAACTCAACGGTTGTGTCATGTCCTGATGCCCATCGCAGGCCGTGATGGCGACTATGTCAAGACAGGTTTTTGTTAATCGTCTAAGGGAACGTTGTTAGTCATTTGTGTTCTATGGTCTCCCTTGTCAAGTGAATGTCACGTACCCCTTCTCGGAATAATGTTTTTAAATTCATAAAATACAATAGCAAAGAACCAGTTATATAGAAATAGTTAACAAAACAAACACAAAAGTACATGTGATATATGTGTCTTTCTTAACAATTTCAATAGAAACACAATGCATTTAAAATAGAAGAAAGCTAATTACATTATTGTTTGAATGAACGTGATGCGTATATATATGCAGAACAATCTGCAACCTGAACTAACAAGACTGTCGCCGCTGGGACTGGGAAGCCTTCTTGTTCATTAAAACGGTCCAAATTCATTGGAGGACAAATTGAGAATGATCCACTGCCTCTCTTGAGAGACGCTTGGTCGGAATCACTCTCCGTAACCAAGGCATGCAAAATTACTACAATTTGGACATAACGACGATTGTCCCTGATACGGTATTCTCTGAAGACAAGGCAAACTATAGATGGGCAGGTCACATCTTGAGACAAACCGTGGTCGATGGAGCACAGCAACAGTTGTCTGGTACCCCCAAAGTAAAAAAAAAGAGACCCCGGGGAAAACATCCATTGCGTTGGTCAAGCTCTCCTGCTGTCTGAAACATCCGAGATGTCTTTAGTAGAATGCTTACCAACCACTGGACTTCCGTGACCAAAGGCAAGGTCCGCTGGAAACGGATAGGAAGCCCGCAGCAAGGTTGAGGAATGGGTCACAAAGATCAAGAAATGCTGACAGCGTGAAGGCTTGTTGTTTCCCCCTCTCGAAGAGGATTCAACTGTTGTGTTGTAAAAACCACACGTTTGCCATGTTAGACATCTAATCGGTTTCGATTTGTTTTTCTTTTTTGTTACAAATGTCGAAAATCAATATTTGCAGGGATATATTGTTGGAAATGGAATGAAAACTTGCATAGCTCGCTTTACAAGATAAGGCCAGTTTACTAACTGCATTGTAGATAGTCTGTTCACACCAGGACTGTGTCCACGTGCGATCTAGCCCGGTGGGTCTAACAACTAGCGAAAAGTAAAAGTACTTATGAGCGTAAACACAACTCAACGAAGTCCAAAATCTATACCTGAATTTAAAGTACAACCAAGATAACGATCACAGGCAAGGCAAAGACCAAACCTAAAGTTATTTTAGAACAACAGAAGATTGAGAAAGTCACACGCTTTGAGTACCTCAGCTCAGTTATAAGCGCCAATGGCTACGGCAATGCAGAGGTTCAATAAAATGAGAAACTGATGACAGAACATTATTAAAATGAAAATAACTATTCTGTGAACTTGCATTATACCGATGAAGACATACGGATGTGAAACGTGGACCCCCACACAAACACTTAAGAAAAGGATTGCATCTTTTGAACTAAAGGGCTACAGAAAAGTGCTCAAAATACAATGGATAGCAAAAATGAAAAATGCAGATATCCTTAACTTTACTTAACGTCCTTAAACTGGTTTAGAAGACTCTGCAGAATCTGTATACATACAGTTGCATTTTATCACCTTGCTCTAAAAGCTATGCGCATCCAATTTATTCTTAAATGCATTAACTGTCCTTCCCTCCACTACCTCTCATGGCAATGCATTCCAAGCATTCACCACTCTCTAATTAAAAAAATATTTTCTAATATCGAATCTGAACCTCTCTTTAGTTAATATGTAACTATGCCCTCTTGTTCTAGTTGGCGGCTGTATTTTTTTTTAAAAACTTGTAATAGTCAAATTTGTCCATTCCTCTGATCATCTAATAAACCCGTATTAAGTCACCACGAATTCTTCTCTCTTCTAGACACTGTAGGCCGGTTTTTCCTCATAACTGTAATTATGGAATCCCACTATCAGCGTTGTCGCTCTTTTATGTATTCTTTACAGCATTTTTGTATCCCCTCTCTGATAAGGACTCCACGCCTAAACACATAACTCCAATATAGGTCTAACTAATGCTTTATACAGTTTGACTATCACTTCTTTGCTCCTATGTTTAATATTTATTGTTGTCATACTTAACATTGTATTTGCCTTTTTCACTGCTACCTGAACTTGCTCACTCACCTTACTTGATCTAGTATAACTTCTAAGTCCCTTTCCTTATCTATCTTTCTAATATTGTTCTCTCCCATTCTGTAATTATGTTTCATATTGGATCTACCCATGTGGATGACTGTACATTTATCTACATTAAACTCCATTTGCGAACCTACAAACCACTCACGAATTTGATCTAAATCCGATCTCAATATATCAACATCTGCTTGAGATATAGATACAGATATAGTTTAACTATAGATCCTACTTAATATCAAGCAAAATTGGTTAGTAAACAACATCTTGTCTCGAAAGCTAAAATAGTTTTTTCTTCTTCGTTCGTCTTCAGACCTCAACTTCAATGATTTTAACGAAGGCAGCAGTCGACTCAAGGCTATGTACGCTTCCGTACAGCTTCTCGTGGAAGGACACTGGCTGTTGCCAATTGTTACTTCTTTTGTCGGTATACAGCGGACAGGACTGCAAAATATATTATGCCTTCATGGGGGCTGAGCCGAAGGCACAAATGTCTTTAGTGCCAATCTTGAACTTGTTGTATAGATGGCATCTGAGTCTGTTGTGACCCGTGCGTAGCCGGAAAATGATCACCTGGTATCGCCTGGAAAGTTGATGGTAGGCATCGTTTTCTATGTGGCCAGGGTGATCCTATTTTCCATTTTGCTCTGTACGTTGTCCTGATGAATGCTTTAGTTTCATTGTATGTGATTACTGTATCACTCTGCTGCAGCATTCCTAGCTCTCTGGCGAGCCTGTCCGCCTCCCCGTTGCCTGGAATGTCGCAGTGGGCTGGTGTCCATTGGACTGCTTTTTTTTTAAGCACTGGGACGTGCGTTCGAGTGAGTCTGCCAAAGCACCGAGTTTATTTTTGTTCTGGCTCTTAAGGGCCATTACACTGCTATGGCGTCTGTGAAAATGACCACTTGCTTTGCTGTAATATAGTTTGACCACATCAAACGCCATACTGACCTAGAAAGAACGATACAGGAGGGTTTGGTGCTTGGAAAGCGGGGCTGAAGCAGACCGAGGAAAAGATGGACACAAGACATCACCGAGGTCCTGACGATGACAACGATAGAGGCGATACTTCTGGCTAGAGATTGAGTTACAGATCGGCTGTTGTGAAAGTGATTTTCTGCAAATGACATGCAACATGATGATGATGATGATGATGATGATGATGATGATGATAATAAAGATGATAATGATGAAAGTGAGCGATTTTTTGTGCTAAGTAATAATGCTTGTCGTGTTTTAAAAAAATATATGTAACTTTATTGTTGACGTAGATCTAGGAAATACTATTTTCATTTAAAAACATCATTGCATAATTTCAGAAGTGCCGGTTATGCTAGCAATCAGCTAGAGGTTAGTGATATTTAAGATAATATATGTGGGTAACTGAGACGCTAGTCCGGTCAATCACAACTAATTGCCCAGGACGCTGCGTCAGGGTCAATCACAATGTTGTTCGTCCATCCCGAACCTTTACTTTTTGCACCCAGCCAGTCCATCCAGTCGAGTATTCTGTAAATCCGGGTTGTGGATGAGTGGGAAGATGGGAACTGCATATTCGCAGTCAGTGAAAGCAGAGAAAGTTTGCTTCGCAAGACGGTGATCATGATTGTCAGCAAATCCATGTACCTCATCCGCTTTATTGCTCAGTAAGGTGTCCCGCAACTGACGCAGCATTTTGACTGTAGTTTAGCTTGTCAGCGGACCTACGCTCTCTGCTCTCCCGTCGTCACAGGACTCGACTGTGTTAGTACTGGATACATGAAAAGAGAATGACTTGCGCGATGAATTTCCTTTAAGTGAGAAAGGTTTGCGCAGTTTGTCGACCACATTCTCTCGCTCGAGTCCAACTTTAACCAGTGGCAAGACAAGTCAGGACGACTGGATATGAGCTCAGGTGCAGTGGTTGACCACGGATGCACAAGTGCCTGGCCGTGTTCTGTGCGGTCCACACCGATCAGTACATTTGCATTCCGTTCTCTGGAAACCATTCTGCTACTTAAGCCATATCAGGGCTTGGTGGTGCAAGATTGAGAACGAACGACCCTAAGCCAGCAAGCCATATAATAAAAAAACAGAATGCGATACTGGAGAAAACACTAAAAAGCTATATTTCTTTTTTTTGCCTGGTTTACCGTGGTTACTAAGAGGCAGTATATTGTTCTGTGTTTTACACTTTACAGCCTGGTTAAACCATATTCAGCACGAAATTTAATAGGTGTATGACCCTGTCAGATCATGAATCTGAACACAGACATGTTTTGTTTGTGAGCCATCGAAACTTCGCAACCACGTATGAACACTTCTATAAAAGCTTAACACATGCAATTCAAATTCATATCTTTTCTATCGTTATCGCTGCTTGTTTCAAATCTATCAATAACATGACCTCCCATAGTGTATCCGGGGTCCCTTACTGAGAATGGTAGAATATAACCGCCACAGAATACAGTCACAGTAGGTCAAGGGCAAACAATCTTAAGGTGAGCGATGTATGTTTTTCTCCTGAGTGTCCAAAACATTCATTGCATGTTGAACGCGAGGACTAAGAGTTGTCCATGGATGTGGCAATCTCAAAATGTACAAATTATCGCTACCTTACTGCAAATAACTAGAACAATTATTTCCTGAAAGCTGGTTATAGTAAGTCAAATACAATGCTGGACCTGTGCTTCAACAAAAAGAGATGAGAGATCTTGATTTAACTTAACTTAACGTCTTTATACTGGTTTAGAAGACTCTGCAGAGTCTGTACGCAACCAGTTTCATTTACATTTCATTGCTCAATAAGCTATGCGCATTCAATTTATTTTTAAATGCATCAACTGCCTCTGCTTCCATCACTTCCTGTGGAAATGCATTCCAAGCATTTCACCCCTCTCTGAATAAAGAAATATTTCCAAATATCCAATGTTGACCTTTCTTTATTTAATTTGAAGCTATGCCTTTTTCTTCTGATTTGATTGATTGAACTCCATGAATGTATTGAAAGGCGTGACTAAAGAGAGTTGTGCATGAGGATAACAACCTCATCATGCAAGTAAACTGTTACATAAACTCCTACTGCAAGATCATGCAAAGCTTTTTGCTGAAGTCATCTTCATGGAGGTTGACTGTATTTGTATTGATGTGCTTCGGCTGGCGCGAAAAATGTCAAGAAAAGAGATCTTCCTTGTACGTCTTCAGACCTCGAATTCAATTACTCTAACGAAGGCAGCAGTTGACCTTAGGGTCTGAGCACTTCTGTACAGCTACTCGTGGAAGGACACTAGCTGTTGCCAAATGATACTTCTTGTCGGTATACGATGGGCAGGACTGCAAAATGTGTTCTGATCTCATGGGGGATGTTCCGAGAAGATATATGGCCAGCTAGAGTCGTTGCCTTGTGTTTTAAGTCAAGTCAGGAAATCCTCATACTCAACCATTGTCTTTCGTCTTGATCGTCCACGGCAACGGTTGATGAGTCTCGGACAGCGTGGAGAAAGACGGAGTAGAATCGAAATGTCTCAGCAAGGTAATCCGCGGGAGACTCCATTAGTGGTGAGGTCTTGTATTTCGTATAGTGTAAAGTGCAGAATCTGCAACAAAAGAAATTGTATTTGTAAGATTATGTGTTTACTTTAATCTTAGTCTTAGTAGACCTGTAATTCTACAAGGGAAGATGACCATGTGGAGGTCCCAGCTGTGGTGTGAGCTGGATAAAGCACGGATAAGTATTTCCTGCTTAGCGTGTTAGGCTCGAGCAGCTTATTACTCCGCTGTGTTAAGACAAGTGCCAAGAGCATTGGATAATATATCTGCGAGTTCATCTTAAAAGACTCAACCACTAGACCAACTTTACCCGCAGCCTGTTAGGCTCCATCTTTGCTGCTCTTAACAAACCAACTAAGCATGGCCGGTGTTGTGCCATGTCACACAGTTAGTCGCCTCTTATTACATGCTCTATGTAGGGCAGTGGTGCTATTCTTGTCATTGCCATACCCAAAGATCCAGAATCATTCGAGATGTTTACTGTAGTACGCCGCCCATACAGTGGGTTAGAGGACATATGTTGCTTATACAGAGAATACTTGTTGTTTTTGCTTGTGATTGCACATATCGACAAAGGGGCATTTCGCTACTCATATATTAAGCTCGCAATATCACTAGACCTATAAACGAATAATGCGAATCACAATGTAAACATGCAATTCCCTAGTAGTGGATCCAACGGGAAGCTTCGACTGGTTCATTTCTTCTTCTTCTTTTTCGTTCGTCTTCAGACATCAACTTCAATGACTCTAAGGAAGTCATCAGTCGACTCAAGGGTCTCTACGCTTCCGTGCAGCTTCTCGTGGAAGGACACTAGCTGTTGCCAAATGCTACTTATTTTTTCGGTATACTGTGGACATGACTGCAAAATATGTTCTGCCTTCATGGGGGGCTGTGCCGCAGGCACGAAGGTCTGTAGTACCAATCTTGAACTTGTTGTACAGATGACATCTCAGACTGTTGTGACCTGTGCGTAGCCGGAGAATGATCATCTATGTGGCCAAGGTGTCGTTTTTTTCCATTTTGCACTGTACGTTGCCCTGATGAATGATTTAGTCTCATTGTATGTAATGTTTGTATCTAACGTAGGTTAGGTTCTTGATTTTGTTCCTTAGCGGTATTTTAACCATTCCTATCTATTTTTTATACTCCACAGGGGATAAGAGAGAGACTGGAACATGAGGGAACTACGTTTTGAACTCTCCAAGTTTTACTACTATAATCGCTCAGCAATTTATAAAATGTACAGACCGACACTATGCATTAATGTCTGAAATAGTATCTTACTATCCACATGTTAACAAACTGACCCTAGGCATTACAGTTCTAACTAGTATCTTACAATCCATATTTTAACAAACTCACCCTAGGCATTACAGTCCTAGCTAGTATCTTACTATGCTACATCGAGTTTTAGTGTGCTATATATAGTATCTTACTATCCACAGAATATCATACCAGCATTACATTTTGATGTCCTGCACAGTATCTACCTAAGCACATGGTAACAGTCTTTTATATAATACCTTAATATATGAATATTAAAATACAGACAATAAACGGTATTGTCCTACAAAGTATCGCACTATCCCCATTAAACAGATGTTCACTGACTCGAAACTTTACATTACTACATTGTAATTTGCTATCTATATATTAACAGACCAATAGCAAGTTGTATTGTTCTTCAAAGCATTGTACAATCCCAAATGGCATCAGACTAACAAAGAGCTATAATGTCTTACACAGGATCTTACAATCCACATATTAAGAAACCAACTCTAGATTGAATGCACTGCACAGTATCCACTATCCAGATGTTAGACTTACCCAAAACATTGATATCCTACATAGTTCCTTACTGCCACCATGTTAACAGGCCAACACAGAGCTTGCATGTCTTACAGAGTATCTTACTATCCACGTGTCAACAGGCCAAGACAGAGCTTTAATGTGCTGCAGAGTATCTTACTATCCACATATCAACAGGCCAACACAGAGCTTGCATGTCCTACAGAGTATTTTAATATGCACATGTCAACAGGCCAACACATAGCTTGAATGTCTTACAGAGTATCTTACTATCCACATGTCAACAGGCCAACACAGAGCTTGAATGTCCTAGAGAGTATTTTACTATCCACATGTCAAAAGGCAAACACATAGCTTGAATGTCCTACAGAGTATCTTACTATTCACACGTCAACTGGCCAACACAGAGCTTGAATGCCGTACATAATATCTTATTATCCACATGTTAACAGGCAGACACCATGCGTTACTGTTAAAAATAATATCTTACTATCCACGTGTTAACAAACCGACAGTACGTTTTAATATCCTACACAATCTTCTTCTTCTTCAAGAAATTCATGTTGATGTCTGACAGCGTACTTCGAAGAAGACATCTTACTGTACAACTGTCATCAGCCCGACTCTGAGCTTTGCTATCCTACATGATATTGTACTATCCACATGTTTTAATGTCATTCATAGCATTTTACAGTCTCCATGTCAATAGACCAACACCAAGCTGTAATGTCGTAATATAAAATCTTTCTTTCTAAATATTAGCAGACCTAATATCAAGCTGTAATGTACTACATAAAATCTTACTATCTAAATGTTAACAGACCGATGCTATTCGCGAATATCCTACATATTATCTTACTGTAACCATGGGGACGGTGTGGCCTAGTGGTTAGGTGGCACGGCTCAAAACCCAAAGGTGCTGGGTTCAATCCCAATTCATCTGGGGTAGTTGTCTCGCCGCAGCGACTCAATTTCAACCAGTGTTCGTAAAGCGATCTCAGTCCCGCCAGGCGGAGCGATAGCGCGGGCTTGCGGAAAACGCTCGCCTGCCTTTCCCCGTAGTGCGAATTGGGTGCGGTTTGTGGTAGTGGCTCCTCCACCGAGGTTTGCTAGTCTGGTCCGTATCAGGAAACGTGGACCGTCCGTGGTGATTTATCTAAGGCTTATAGCAGAGCTCGACAGTACGTCTCGCTGGTGGTCCGACTCTCGCAAAGAGCTTGTGACCGGCAAATGGAAAGCAGGAATCGTTGCCTCGAGGCCCTGCGTTCTCTCCCTACGGAGAAGAAGGGCAGGCCAAATTGTGTCTCTAGTCCCAGTGAAATTCGTCGCCGAGGTCGTTGGGATCCGTTCTGCACAGAGCGCTGCCATCCCTCCTCGAGCGAGCCCGGTCGGTCGGTCGTCTGGTGCGTGTGGGAGGCCCCTGTCAGGCGGTCCTAGGTCGACGGAGTGAGGGACGGGTGGAACAACCGTCCGTCCGTCCCGTCAGTCGGTCCCTGCGGCCGTCCCAGTGAGGCTTTTTACACACCCTTCCTCCGCCGACCGGTGTGCGCAGTACGTACGTCTCCGACAGATATCTGGTTGATCCTGCCAGTAGTCATATGCTTGTCTCAAAGATTAAGCCATGCATGTCTAAGTTCACACTGTCTCACGGTGAAACCGCGAATGGCTCATTAAATCAGTCGAGGTTCCTTAGATGACACGATCCTACTTGGATAACTGTGGCAATTCTAGAGCTAATACATGCTTACCAAGCTCCGACCCTCGCGGAAAGAGCGCTTTTATTAGTTCAAAACCAATCGTCGTTTCCCCTCGCGGGGTTGCGGCGTCCCCACTGGTGACTCTGGATAACTTTGTGCTGATCGCATGGCCTCATGTGCCGGCGACGCATCTTTCAAATGTCTGCCCTATCAAATGTCGATGGTACGTGACATGCCTACCATGTTTGTAGCGGGTAACGGGGAATCAGGGTTCGATTCCGGAGAGGGAGCATGAGAAACGGCTACCACATCCAAGGAAGGCAGCAGGCGCGCAACTTACCCACTCCCGGCACGGGGAGGTAGTGACGAAAAATAACAATACGGGACTCTTTCGAGGCCCCGTAATTGGAATGAGTACACTTTAAACCCTTTAACGAGGATCTATTGGAGGGCAAGTCTGGTGCCAGCAGCCGCGGTAATTCCAGCTCCAATAGCGTATATTAAAGTTGTTGCAGTTAAAAAGCTCGTAGTTGGATCTCAGGCGCAGGCGGGCGGTCCGGCTCGCGCCGGTTCACTGCCTGTTGTCTCCTGCCCTACCGTCTGCCGGCTCTCTCCCACGGGTGCTCTTCGCTGAGCGTCCTGGGTGGCCGGCGCGTTTACTTTGAAAAAATTAGAGTGTTCAAAGCAGGCCTCGGCTGCCTGAATAATGGTGCATGGAATAATGGAATAGGACCTCGGTTCTATTTTGTTGGTTTTCGGAACTGGAGGTAATGATTAACAGGGACAAACGGGGGCATTCGTATTGCGGCGTTAGAGGTGAAATTCTTGGATCGCCGCAAGACGAGCTACTGCGAAAGCATTTGTCAAGAATGTTTTCATTAATCAAGAACGAAAGTCAGAGGCGCGAAGACGATCAGATACCGTCGCAGTTCTGACCATAAACGATGCCGACTAGCGATCCGCAGGAGTTGCTTCGATGACTCTGCGGGCAGCTTCCGGGAAACCAAAGTGTTTGGGTTCCGGGGGAAGTATGGTTGCAAAGCTGAAACTTAAAGGAATTGACGGAAGGGCACCACCAGGAGTGGAGCCTGCGGCTTAATTTGACTCAACACGGCCAACACTGAAATGAGTGACATGCCGAGACCACACTTCTGGGGTCTAATATGGAACTGGTGCTGGACTTAGACCCCCAGAAATCTGGGGTTATGTCCCCTGTGGCTCGGTTTTGTCTGCATCCAGTGTTTGATAAAGGAATTGACGGAAGAGCACTATCAGGAGTGGAGCCTGAGACCTAAGTTAACTTACCACGCCAATACTGCAGAATGACTATCAAAAAGTACACCTTCGTGGGGTCTAATAGAGAACATGTGCTGGAATTAGACCCCCGAAAATTTTTGGGGCTACCCTTTAAGAAACTTGATTGTCTCGCTAAGGGAATTGACGGAAGGGCACCACCAGGTGTGGAACTTGCGGCTTAATTTGACTAAACGCGCCAATACTGTAGAACAACTGACAAATCGAGAGCACTGCCGTTTGGGTCTAATAATGAACGTACGCTGGTATTAGACTCACAGACGACAAGTCAGCTCTCAAACACTCAAATGAAAGAACGCTACGGAAACCGTGTTTAACTCCGCAGAAACCGCAGATTTCAAATACCTGGTCATTGACAAACAAAAGCCCTCAATAAATTCGTCTGACCAAATAGTGAACGGGTGCTGGAAATAGATCTGAAGACAGGTCAGTTTTACCCTACAAATGACAGGGCGTTGCTACGGAAAACCAGCTCAATTCGAGAGGAGCCGCAGACACTTTGGTTCACGTACCAGGCTGATAAGCCAAGGGCGCGAGGCTACCATGTGGGGGATTACGGCCGAACCCTTGAAAGCCGCAATCCCGCCCAAAATCTCAGCACCACTGCAATGGGAGGCTCCTACATGCTCGGGACCTGGGGCTTGCACCCCAGCCCTATCAGGTAGAGCCACAGTAAGAGGTCCTTGCCGCCCGCAAATCAAAGCGGGCGGAAAACTGCTTGATACTCACCCTATACGGCGATGGGGTGCGAAAAACACCAACCAAAGACTTAGAACCTGGTCGGGGTGTCGAAAACAGTAGAGCAGCCACCACACTGTGAACTGTCAAGACTCAACCACTGACCATGAGAGTTGTCCGCACACCAGGCGATCAACATCTCTGTGACATTACCAGGCTTGTCCTCTGGCTAAATGCACTCCGGTTACGATATCTACCTCTGTACGTTATCAGCCATAACTATCATGCTGGACGCAGAAGAGATGCAGACCAGCGGACATTGCACACCTGCCCCACTGTGTCAACACCCCAGGTGGCGGGGAATGCTAGGCGTACCATCCCTGCATAGAAGCCAAGAAAATAAAGGGAAAAAGAGATACCCCACTCACATGCAAATGCTACGTTTCTGGCAGGACGTGACGATCCTGGGATACAGACACACTGGACTGCCTCTCTTCCGGGTAAACCAGTCCATCTCATATATCACATACCATCATTGCACCCTATAGACACGAGTAGTGAAGACTCGATAGTCTGGTAAGACAACTTCCATAGGAGAGAAAACTCTGATCGTAAACAACTGCTGCCTTGCAGATAGGCTGGGGACAGCCAAAGGCTAAGGAGGGCATCCCTACAGAAACGCCTGTTGAAATCGGATGCACGGGGCCGCAAGCCTAACAAAACAGTGCAACGTAAATCACAGTATGATGGCAGCACAACCTATTCGAAAAACGTATGGCGCTCATCCTGAGGAGACCCGCCAGGCAGCGATAGCGCCGGGCCCCACGCCTCGAAGGGGCCCACCCTTGGCTACTGGTGGTCACCCACCCAT
Organism: Ariolimax columbianus; assembly: GCA_036924085.1. Lineage (NCBI taxonomy): Eukaryota > Metazoa > Mollusca > Gastropoda > Stylommatophora > Arionidae > Ariolimax > Ariolimax columbianus. The sequence goes on from JAVGWX010000018.1 coordinate 53,579,047, forward strand.
GTGTCGTGGAGTCAAGGCACATGGCTATGGGGAAACGACTATTGGCCAAAACTTCAAGACCCTCAGAATATTACAGTGGAATGCGGAGGGAGTCATTAACAAAAAAACTTTCCCTAACACATCACCTGCATGAAGGTAAGATTGACGTGGCATGTATCCAGGAAACGCACCTCAACAATAACCATAAATTCTCAATCAGAGGATACCAGACTTTCCGTCTAGATAGAGAAGGCCACAAAGGAGGGGTCCTGATACTGACCAGAAACAGCATACCGAGTAGCGCGGTACCTGTCAATCACACCGGACAAGCAGAAATTGTAGGAGTTGACATAATGGCTCAAGAGACGAAGCTCCGCATTTTCAATCTGTACGGACCACCAAACAGAGACCTATCGCTCTCGAGTATGGAGGTCAGAGACTCCAACTGCATAGTGGTTGGAGATTTCAACAGCCACTCGGAGAGATGGGGATACTCTGACACAGACAGCAGAGGTGACGAAGTGGAAGATTGGGAGATAGATGCAAATCTCTCCCTAATCAATAGGCCGGAGGATAGCCCTAGCTTCTATTCAAGAACATGGCATACCACCTCGACTCCAGATTTGGCCTTCTCCACACAGGACATACACTATAAAATAGACCGCCAGGTGCTAAACCAACTGGCAGGTAGCGACCACAGGCCGATCAGGCTAACCATTGACATGGAAGTAGGCCCACAGGAAACAAAACCGCTCCCACGTTGGAATTACAAACGAGCCGACTGGGACAGATTTGCAATCCTGACAGATGGGCTGTGTGAAACCATCAACACACGAAACACCAAAATGAAGCCCATGGTAGAGAGCCTAAGCAAGGCAATAATGCAAGCCGCCACTGAAACCATCCCAAGAGGAGCTAGGAAAAACTATAAGCCCTACTGGAATGATGAGTTACAGAAAGTGGAAGATGCAGTAACAAATGCTAGAAACATGGCAGAACGAGAAAAATCCGTGGAGGCAAACATCGCCCTCAAAGCCGCCGCGGCGAAGTACAAACACACTCTCAAGCAAACAGCAAGAGAAAGTTGGAAAAATAAAACGGAAAGTTTAAACCTGGACAAAGAAGGGAACAAGCTATGGAAGCTAGTCAGAGCCATGAACGACGAAACCCCGTCAAATAAACAAATTACTATCAAGCAAGGCGAGAACTTGATCACAGGTAAGAAAGCCGCAAACGCCTTTGTCGATCACTATGCCAGAGCAAACCACATCGAGGTCCCTGCAGATAAGCATACAGACATTAGCGAAGAGCTAAAGGGGCACGAAAACAAAAATACGGCTCCTGAAGAGCACATGATGGCCAAACTAACAATGCGCGAAATGGAAGAGGCTATGAGAACACTAAAGAGAAGGAAATCTCCCGGAAAAGACGGGATAACAAACGAAATGCTGATGGGGCTGGGCCAAACAGCGAAGGAAAAACTACTGTCAGTCCTGAACCAAAGCTGGAAAAGGGGTATTGTACCCCAGGCATGGAAAGATGCAATACTGGTACCAGTACCAAAAACAGGAAAGGACAAAACAGATCCGAATGGATACAGGCCCATAAGCCTACTGAGCTGTGTCGGCAAGCTGATGGAACGGATGATAAACACCAGACTGATGTGGCATCTGGAAGAAAAACGAATACTAATTCCACAGCAAGCCGGCTTTAGACAGCACAGATCCACTGAGGACCAGGTCATCCTCATAGCCCAGGAGATAGAAGATGCCTACCAGGCACAGAAACACACAGTAGCTGTTTGGGTGGATCTGGAAAAGGCATTTGACAAAGTCTGGAAGGATGGACTTAGAGTCAAGCTAAGAAGAAGTGATGTTTGTGGGAAGATGTACAAGTGGATCAACCACTACCTCAAACAAAGAACGGCCAGAGTCCAAGTACAAGGGCAGATGAGCAAAAAGGTGACACTCGAGCAGGGAGTACCCCAAGGGGGAGTACTGTCACCCACACTCTTCCTGGTATATATAAACGATATTACAGAGAATATACCAAGAAGAGTCCATAGCTCAATGTTTGCAGACGATCTGGCTATGTGGACCTCTGAAAAGAATCTCACCATAGCAAGAAATCGGATGCAAACGGCCCTAACATCGCTGGAAGAGTGGGCGAACTCATGGCTGGTCAAAATAAACGAGGAGAAAACCACGTGCACAATATTCTCGCTCTCATTAAAACCCCAAAGTACCAAACTAAGCCTAAATGGCAAAATCCTGCAGCCAAACGACAACCCAACCTATCTGGGAGTCACATTTGATCGGCGCATGACATGGAAAAGTCAGATTGAGAGAAACCGAATGAAAGCCAGAGAAAGAATGGCGATCATGAGGAAACTTGCTGGCACAAGCTGGGGAGCAGACGAAGGCATACTAAAGAAACTGTACACTGGAAGAGTGAGACCAGTTCTCGAGTATGGCATCGTGGCTTGGACAACAGCAGCGAAGGCGAACTTCGATAAAGTTAACAAACTTCAAAACCAAGCTATGAGAATCATAACTGGTGGCATGAAGTCAACGCCAATTGTAGAACTTGAAAAGATTACAAAACTGCAATCCATGACCGACAGAAGAGACTGCAGAGCCCAGCTGCAGTCAGAGAAACTCCGAAGACTGACGGACCATCCAATGTACCAGAGGCTAAACAATTTGGGAACTGGAAAACTAAAGCGGAGAAACTTTGCAGAAATAGCCAAAGCAAAGATGCACGAAGATCCCATAAACGCACTAACAACACCAAAACCCATCACTACTGTACGAAAACCTACTTGGAGGCAGGATATATTTCCAGAGGTGGTAGAAAATATACCAGGTATTGCAAACAAAAACTGCCAGACCGAAAAAGAAAGGAGAGATACTACCCTAAGCTTCATAACGAAAAGCTACCCAAGCATGGACTGGACCCATGCATACACCGACGGCTCTGTAACAAACACTACACAGAACGGAGGGGCAGGAGCATTCCTGAACCTACCAAATGGCAGAAAAATAACACTGTCATTCGCTACTGGTAAGTACACGAGCAATTTCAGAGCAGAGGCAGAGGCACTGAGGGCGGCAGTGGAAGAAATGGTAACACACAGTGAAAATGAGAGCCATATAGTCCTGCTGACAGATGCTCTCGAAGTAGTCACAGCGCTAAAAAGCCAGAAAAACACTGAGCTTAATGACTTAAGAGCAGCACTCTGCAAACTGTGCCAACAGTCCGCACCAAAAAGGGTAGTGGTACAGTGGGTTCCGTCACACTGCAACATCCAAGGCAACGAGGAGGCAGACAGACTGGCAAAAGAAGGTGCAAGGCTACCACAAATAGATACCAGTATGACGTACGAAGAGTCAAAACGGCTTATCAAAGCCAGGTACATGTCCAAATGGGAAACCGAACATACTGGTTACACCAAAAACGATGCCTATTACCAGTTGAACCGAAGAGAGCAGGTCGTTGTCTTCAGACTTCGCACTGGCCACAACAGACTGAGGTACCACCTCTTCAACAAATTGAAGATAGGGTGTACCGACGAATGCCCGTGCGGTACTGGTAAAATGACCACTGAACATCTGCTGCAGAACTGCCCGACATACGAGGATCAGAGAGAGCAGATGTGGCCATTGCCAGTGGAACTGCAAGACAAGCTCTATGGTAGTGGCGAGAGTCTCAGGATGACCGCCGCTTTTTTCGAGAAAATAATGGTTACTGTCTGACTGTGTACGCAGAAGAAGAAGAAGAAACCCTTCGACGGTTTGCAAAGACTGGCCTTTTCAAACAAGCTAAACACCTACTGTGTATGTATTTGCTTAATGGATGAATCAACAACAACAGAACCAGACAAAGGTGTTTTGCAATCAATTTTAGAGCTGTATTTATAATGCCAGTAGGAACAGTACGTAAGAAGTAGTTTTGGAAATCTGTCAATACTGTAGGGCTTTACACAGTTGTACACACACGCAAACACAAACGTAAAGAAATTTGTGCATTCGTACCAAAATGTATGTTTAAAATAATAAGATATGTATTACTACCATGCTTTCAATTTGGTGTATGTTAATATTGTCAGTATTCGAATATATAATAAATACATAGAGTGACAGCAAAGAGCAATTTTATCAATACCTGGGCTTTAGGAATGTGTACTTTAATATCTGTTTGTTTACATTTGTTAATATGGCAACTTATGGGTCTTATGAAATAAAGAAATAAACAAGAAATAAACACACACTGGAATAAGGTTCAATTTAATGTTTACGTATTTCTTATGCCACATTATGAATATTATGTCTACATATATTCAGCAAGCAGTAAACGTGCAAGATTCCATATGGCTAGTGTTATTAAAATGATGGTAATGGGTATCCTGTTCTAAAAAATGTACAGTTTAAAATGTGGATATGTACAATGAGATTAACAATCTATAGATGGTATGTTAGAGAAATTTATAACATAGAAGTCTACATACATTTGCTTACATATGCTTAAATCCAAGCTTGAACAATTGAAAAGTAGCACACACGGAATATAAGCACGCTTAACCATAAACAACTTTCAGCACAGTATCTTCGATTAGCTAGATAACAGTTTCACGGCCTAGTAGTGAACTGTATTTACACGGACAATGATTACTTCGTCATAAGGGCAATGTATTCAAAAGAAAGGGATGTAATAAATGCACTACAATAATATAAATCATTTAATAATTACATGAAAATAAAGCAAATATTTAGAATAGTTAAGGTTGCGTTAAATGGAGCATACAATACGAAATTTACCTTTCGGAAATTTCTAACATTTATTTGCATTTTATAAATATTATTAAATTCATTTTAAAAACAATATGCGAGTCGCTGTCACCACAACAGAGCTAACTTAAACAGGCATCAGCATATATGCTAACTCTAACCTTACTATTAACAGCTACAGGAGCAGCCAGTGTTGTCTTCTGCCAGTTACTTGTCTAGTTCGCTCCATGACTTCGACGCCGGTCAGGTCCAAGGTTCAGCTCTTGTGATAAGCACGGCTTTGCTGTCACAATCGTCGCCGACGAGCGCCTGGGGTCGCGAGCTGTTCCTCCCCATATGTCGTGCACGAGGACGACAACAAGCGTGAGAAATTTGGTCGGGTGGATAATTAACACCTATCGCCTTCAGTGTACAGATGCCAATGTATACGTCCATGTGGTTCTGGTGTAGGGCCATAGCTCACTCGTTCTAAGGTTTGTAACCTGGATAAAGAGGGGAGACGCCCAAGCCAGAACCTCTCACGCAAATTTTTTATGATGGGATAACTCTTAATTTTATATTTTTTTGTATTTGTTTGGCTATGTCCCTTGCTATGTTTAAAGAAACACTGGATGTCAACAACATCGGCGACGAAGATGGCATACGACATAAAACTACACCCCCTTCTACGCCTTCTAACGACACAATTTGATAGAAGATGATGATGATGATAATCATGACAATAATAATAACAAAACATTGGTCATTGACCTACAATAGAACAATTAGATAGATGTTTAAGCATACAACCATGAAGGAATGATTATTCCGTGAGATAAGCAGAAGAAAAAGTGTGATTCCCATTTAGACATGTTATTAGAGGAAACATAAGACCACACTATATGTACATGTAGAGCGTAGGATACAACGTTGGTAGAGTGGCTGCTTCTTTCCGGCTGCTACTTGTTCCAGCCAACCCAGCTGTAAGCGAGTACCAGATTTACTGTCAGGAGAAATGATAGAGGAACAGGAATTGGTTTTCACAAAACCTGAAGTTTTTGGTTTGATTAGAGTCTCAATTTCTGGATTCTGTGACGAAGACTTGCCTTTTTCTACCACAGACCGTTGTCCTTTGTGCGGTATCATGTCGTATTGACCAGTTCATGGATTCGTGTGTGTATCAGAACAATGAAGATTCTAATACCTCATCCCTGGCGGTAATAAAATAAATGTATATATCAGTGATATTGTAAGCCAAGACATCGAGGAAGGGAACTGGCTACCCCCATCTGATAAAAGCTAAAACCTCTTATAGAGAAATTTATACCACAGCATCCCCGACTACAGTATATTTGTATTACTTGATGTATCCATGAATGTAAACAGCAAGTTGGCTGTGTTTGTATTCTGACATTTTTTCCGTGACATAATCAACAGTTTGTTGGGTGGATTGTCGCTACGGATGGCACGTTCTAAATGCATGTTTTTGCTCGTGAGCTTCAATCCCTTCTGTATTTTGTGTTGGCCTTTAACTGGTAGTGGGCGGGGTACATTGGAATGTCTTATATGATCACATCAGTTCATATTTGTCACACATTAGTTGGTAGTCAGCATTGAATGCTGAGAGTACAGAGAAACACGAAGACCAAAGTAGAGAGAGAGAGAAAGAGAGAGAGAGAAAGAGAGAGAGGATGAACAACATAAATATGTATATTGTTAGATGACTGTTAATTTGTGCAGGTGTTAAAATCAATTCGACGTAAATCTTCTTCTTCCTACGCTGTCAGACGTCAACTTGAATTTGTTCGAAGAAGGCAGTTGTCATTTTGAGGCTATCGACACTGCCATAGAGCTTGTCTAGTGTTGCCACTGGTGATGGCCACATGTGCTTTCCCTGGTTCTCGTATGTCAGGCAATTTTGCAGCAGATGTTCCGCGGTCATTTTCTCTGTACCACAGGTGCATTCGTCAGTACCACCTTTCTTCAGTTTATTGAACAGATGGTACCTCAGTCTGTTGTGGCCTGTGCGGAGTGTGAAGACTACGACCTGCTCTCTTCTGTTCAACTGGTAGTAGGCATAATTTTTTGTGTAGCCAGTATGCTCTATTTCCCATTTGGCCATGTATCTAGCCCTAATAAACCTTTTGAACTCTTCGTAGGTCACACTAGAATCTGGTTGTGGTAACCTTGCACCTTCTTTAGCTAGTCTGTCTGCCTCCTCGCCCACTACTCCAGCGATGTTAGGGCCTGCTGCATCCGATTGTTTGCTATGTTGAGATTTTCTTCAGTGGTCTACAAAGCCAGATCGTCTGCAAACATGGAGCTGTGGACTCTTCTTAATACATTCTCTATTATGTTGTTTATATACACCAGAAAAAAGTGTGGGTGACAGTACTCCCCCTTGGGGTACTATGTGCTCCAGTGTCACATTTTTGCTCATCTTCCCTTGTACTTGAACTCTGGCTGTTCATTTTTCCAGATAGTTCACTTCTTTATAGCTTGACTTTAAGTACATCTTTCCCCATCTTGTCAAATGCCTTCTCTAGATCCACCCAAACCGCTACTGTATGCTTTTTCTCCTGGTAAGCATTCTCTATTTTCTGCGCTCTGAGAGTGATCTGATCCTCAGTGGATCTGTGTTTTCTAAATCCTGCCTTTCTTTGGAATGAATATGTGTTTTTCTTCCAGGTGCCACATCAGTCTGATGTTTATCATACGCTCCATCAGTTTACCTACACAGCTCAGTAGACTGATAGGCCTGTATCAAATTTGGATCTGTTATATCTTTTTCTTTCTTTGGTACTGGTATTCGATGTAAATGATTTTAACATGAACAGGAAAAGGTAATCCTTTCGCAATCATTGATGTCGAGGTTGAAGTGTTAGAGACTTCACTGTACTAGGCCTCATCTTTTTATGAGGTGGGGTGGCCAACTCACGTAGTCACCACATTTCCTTCAATGACACTTAGCGACGTACAGGTTTAGTTATTAATGAGAATATCATTTGACAGAGTTGAGAGTAAGTAAACACGATTAGAAATGTGAATCAGTTTCTACAGCTTTATGAAAATGGTTAGAGTTAGTGTGTGACTTTATCTATGCCGAGATAGCATTTCTTGAAATCATTCCTCCTGCATAGTTTATAAGAATGAAATAGCCGATATCCTGACTTCAAAAGCCATAACAGCATGTTGTTGTTATTGTTGTTTTATTTATTGTTGTTTTAGAATGCCCGTAATATGTAAGATTAATTTTGTGTGCGTCCTGTAAAAGACCTTAAGTGGCCGACTGCAACAGGATGTGAGAATAGCCTTGAGAGTTTGAAAGATTAGTTGGCAGGGACATAAACTTAAACATAAAGATACACTTAAGTACCTAGGAATTACAATGGATCGCACATTGTCCTACAAAGAACACTGTGAATCGGTGAAACAAAAAGTTAGCACAATCATAAAACGTACTGAGTATGCTAACAAACACGGCATAACTTAACCGAACATAACGTTTTTATATTGGTTTAGAAAACTCATCAGTCTGTAGACAACCAGTCCCATTTGCATTACCCTGCTCTAATAACTATGTACATCCTATTTATTCTTAAATGCATTAACTGTCTCTGCCTCCACTATTTCCTGGGGCAAAGCATTCCAAGCATTCACCACTGTCTGAATGGAAAAAAAATGTTCTGTGTCCAATTTAAACCTTTCGTTAGTTAATTTGTATCTGTGCCCTCTTGTTCTCGTTGGTGGTTGTATTTTGAAAAACTTGTTATAGTCTAATTTAACTTTTCCTGTGATTATCTTATCAACTTAGATTAAGTCACGTTTAATTCTTCTTTTTTCTTAACACTAACGGCCGGTTTTTCTGAATCTTTCCTCGTAACTGTAATTCTGTAATCCCACTATCAGTTTTGTCGCTATTCTTTGTATCCTTTCCAGCATATTTATAGCTCTTCTACGATAAGGACTCCACACCTGTACACAGTACTCCGATCTAGATCTAACTAATGCTTTATACAGTTTGTCAATCACCTCCTTACTCCTATGTTAAATATTTCTTTTTTTGTATCATACCTAACGTTGGATTTGACTTATTCTATGCTACCTAGACTTGCTCACTCACCCTACCTGTATGCTCTATAATTACCCCTATGTCCCTTTCGTTATCTATCATTCTAGTATTTTTCTCGTCCATTCTGTAATTTTGTTCCATTTTTTACTTCACACCACTCAGAGTACTCCTTATGTATGCCAATCGCTGTCTTCTTCCCGTTAACCAACTTTCAATCCATTCGGCAACCTGCCCATCTATCCCATGTGATTTTAACTTTTTAAATAATCGTTGATGAGGTACTATATCAAAAGCCTTTGTAAAAGCGAGACAAATAACATCCACTGGTTCTCCCTTATCTATGATTTTAGTAATCACCTCCATGCACTCCAAAAGATTTGTTAAGCACCGTCTCCCTCTAGTAAACCCATGCTGATTATCTCTGATTTGATTTAACCTGTCTAGATGCTTTACAATGTTTTCTTTCATTATTGACTCTAACAATTTACAGACTATGCTCGTTAAACTTACTTAATTAGCTGGATCTGATTTCTTTCCTCATATGAATAAGGGAATCACTCCTGCATCTTTCCAATCTCTTGGAACAATCCATTTTGCAAGTGATTGAGAAAATAATATAGCCAATTGTTTTACTAGTTAGTCTATACTTCAAATAGTATTGATGAATGGATACCATCTTGATCTGTACATTTATCCACTTTTAATCCTTCCAATCTTTTAGAACCATTTCCTCCGTAATACAGAATGATTTTAATCGCACTATATCCATTTGATATTTGAAAATATGTATAGGCTCTGGTATCTTGGAGGAGTCTTCTTTTGTATAGACTGTGCGAAAGTATTGATTTATTAGATTAGATATCTCCCTATTTTCTCTGCTTATTGTCACTGTACTGTCTATGAGAAAGCCTACCTTGTCTTTAGGTCTTTGTTTATTTCTAACATTAGAAAAGAAGCTTTTACCATCAGTCTTGATCCTATTAGTAAGTTTTTTTCGAAGTCTATTTTTGCTGCTTTATTTAATGTCTGAGCTATGTTTTGCTTGTCCAAATATTTTTAATATATGTCTTTTGATTTACTTGCCTTTATATACTTTGTCCAGGCTTTATTTTAAGCTCTTGTACATTTAGCTACAAATCTAGTAATCCACTTTTTATGATTGGTGTTTACCTCCATACATGGAACATATTCGACATTTAGTTGTTCTAAAAGTGTTTTGAAACACCCTCCCTGTTGTTCAACGGCTGTACCTCTGACAATATATTTCCAGTGTATGTGGATGTCTGTATCTTTCATCTTCTGTACATCTGTCTTAGAGTAGTCGTATGCTCGCGAGTGTATATTTACATACATTGTAAAGGCTCTTATAGGATATCTTTTATGGACAACTGGCAGACAAATAACACTGTCATTCGCTACTGGTAAGTACACAAGCAATTTCAGAGCGGAGGCAGAGGCACTGAGGGCGGCAGTGGAAGAAATGGTGACACACAATAAAAATGAAAGCCATATAGTCCTGCTTACAGATGCTCTCGCCGTAGTCACAGCGCTAAAAAGCCAGAAAAACACTGAGCTTAATGACTTAAGAGCAGCACTCTGCAAACTGTACCAGCAGTCCGCACCAAAAAGGGTAGTGGTACAGTGGGTCCCATCACACTGCAACATTCAAGGCAACGAGGAGGCAGACAGACTGGCAAAAGAAGGTGCAAGACTACCACAAACAGATACTAGTATGACGTACGAAGAGTCAAAACGGCTTGTCAAAGCCAGATTCATGACCAAATGGGAAACCGAACATACTGGTTACACCAAAAACGTTGCCTATTACCAGTTGAACCGAAAAGAGCAGGTCGTTGTCTTCAGACTTCGCACTGGCCACAATAGACTGAGGTACCACCTATTCAACAAATTGAAGATAGGTGGAACCGACGTATGCCCGTGCGGTACTGGCAAAATGACCGCTGAACATCTGCTGCAGAACTGCCCGACATACGAGAATCAGAGAGAGCAGATGTGGCCATCACCAGTGGAACTGCAAGACAAGCTCTATGGCAGTGGCGACAGCCTCAGGATGACCGCCACTTTTTTCGAAAAAATAATGGTTACTGTCTGACTGCGTACGAAGAAGAAAAAGAAGAAGAAATGTATTTACTTGTCTTGGTTTGGCTTCGTTTGTTCTCTATCTCCCGCTACCAAACCCTGACACGGGCCTAAGTAGCAGAACGCAGTCCAGAGAACGGAATGCGTTATGTCGATATTTGCACCTTTCGGTCCAACACATCCGACTTCAGCAAGCATTTTTTGAGTACCGGGTTAGCATGCCCTCTTCAATCCATTCTCCTTAGCCAGTCTGCTCAGTTGCAGCCTGTTTTCTAGAATACTGCGCGGACGTATAGAACGGCCCTGACAGCTCCAGTTCGCCAACCCTTACGCTATCAGTCAGCTATGGCTCGCTGACCGCTGCAGCTCATGCGCTGCTCACCATCTTGATCCGGTATTTCCTTTATTTTGAAGAAATATTGTCATGACAATAATAATGGGCATATCGCCGTCGATGAGAATAACCAACATCATCATGTGTCATACAGCGCCCTTAAGTCTGTGGGCGGATGCGTGTATGACAGATTAAGCCAACACCAGCTGGTGATGGTATTCCCTCTACTCTATACTTCCATCTGATCGCTCGTCGACCCTCGCTAACTGCATGCAAGGCTCTTTTTGGCCTCGCCTTTTTCAGGCTAAACGATTTACTGCCAGGATTCACTGAATCGCTGTTATTGACGTCCACGTGATCGCCTTACTGCGCTAAGCTCGCTAAACAGAAGTTTCTTTTGGAACCTTTCACTTGACATTCGAGAAACTTGGCAAGTCTATCTCACTTTAACTTTCTACAAAAGTGTATGAATAGTGTAGTAGTAATGAACAGTGTATGGTTATTTGTGATGTGGTCTTGTAGCCAATTTGGAGTATGTGTCATGTAGAAGTGATTCAACTTCCTGGCGTGTTTGGCGTACACACTCCAGCTCTCTCACCCATAGATCAGGGTTTAGAGACTGGCCGGATGTTTGCCAATCAGATTAGTTGCTGTTTAGCGATATACTTCATTTAAACATTCAATTCTTCTTCGGGCAATATCAGGTAGTACTATTTACTCATGTTTATCTTCTGTTTCTTTCTCTTCTTCTTCTTCTTCTTCTTCTTCTTCTTTTTCTTCTTTTTCGTCTTCTTTTTTTTTCTTTGTCTTCTTCTTATTTTTTCTTTCTCTTCTTCTTCTTTTCTTTTTCTTCTTTTTCTTTCTTTTACTTATTCTTCTTCTACTTCTTCTTTTCTTTTTTCTTCTTCATTCTTTACTTCTTCTTTTTCTTCTTCTTTTCCTTCTTTTTCTAGCTCACCGACAATTGTATTAAGTCTACACATAAAGGCCAGTTCTATGAACAAAGTCTAATGTGGTGGGGAGTTCTTCAAGACTATCACAAAAGTGTGAATGTGTGGGTTCGTCTCCGTGGGTCAGTATTCACAACGCAGTTGCTTTAGCATGTTACAGTCTTGACAAAGGAAGGGTTCTGATACTGACACGTAACTGCATACCGAGTAGCGCGGTAGCTGTCAATCACACTGGACAAGCAGAAATGGTAGGACTCGACATAATGACACAAGAAACGAAGATCCGCATCTTCAACCTGTATGGCCCACCCAACAAAGACCTGTCGCTCTCGAGTATGGAAATCAAGGACTCGTGCTGCCTAGATATTCGGACACAGACAACAGAGGTGAAGAAGTGGAAGACTGGGAGATAGACACACATCTCTATCTTTTCAATAGACCGGAGGACAGCCCTATCTTCTATTCTACTCCAGACTTGGCCTTTTCCACGGTGGAAATTCACCACAAAATAGACCGCCAGATGCTCAACCAATTGGCAGGTAGCGACAAAAGGCCAATTAGGCTAGAAATTGATATGGAAGTAGGCCCACAGGAAATAAAAGCGCTCCCACGTTGAAACTATAAACGAGCCGACTGGGACAGATTTGCAATTCTGACAGATCGGCTATGTGAAACCATCAGCACGCAAAATAACAATATGAAACCTATGGTGGAAAGCCTAAGCAAAGCAATAATGCAAGCAGCCACCGAAACCATCCCAAGAGGGGCAAGGAAAAACTATAAGCCATATTGTAATGATGAATAGTAGAAAGGGGAAGACGAAGTCTCAAATGCTAGGAACATGGCACATAGAGAACAATCTATGGACGCAAATATCGCCCTAAATGCTGTCACGGCGAAATACAAAAGAACACTAAACCAAATAACAAGAGACAGCTGGAAAAATAAAACAGAAAGCCTCAATTCAAATAAAGAAGGGAACAAAGTATGGAAGTCAGTCAGAGCCATGAATGACGCAACACCATCAAATAAACAAATTACCATCAAGTAAGGCGACAACATGCTTACTGGAAAAAAAAGCAGCAAACGCCTTAATAGAACGAACATTAAGCCAGAGCAAACCACATTGATGTCCCTACAGACAGGCACACAGACATTAGTGAAGAACAAAAGAGCCACGACAACATCAATATGGCACAAGAGGAGCACATGATGGCAAAACTAACAATGAATGAAATGGAAGAGGCCATGAGAACTTTAAAGAAAAAGAAATCGCCCGGAAAAGATCGGGTAACATACGAAATGCTGATGGGGTTGGGCCAAACAGCAAAGAGGAAGTTACTATCAGTCCTGAACCAAAGCCGAAAAAGGGGAATTGTACCTCAGACATGGAAAGACGCTGTACTTATACCAGTACAAAAGAAAGGAAAAGATAGAACAGACCCAAATGGATACAGGCCTATCAGTCTACTGAGCTGTGTAGGAAAACTGATGGAACGTATTATAAACACCAGACTGATGTGACATCTGGAAGAAAAACACATACTAATTCCACAGCAAGCAGGCTTTAGACAACACAGACCCACTGAGGACCAGATCACTCTCATAGCCCAGTTAATAGATGATGCTTACCACGAGAAAAAACACACAGTAGCGGTTTGGGTGGATTTAGAGAAGGCATTTGACAAGGTGTGGATAAAGGGACTTAAAGTTAAGCTACGAAGAATTTAAGTTTGTGGGAAAAGGTACAGATGGATCAGCCACTACCTCGAAAACAGAACATCCATAGTTCAAGTACAAGGGCAGATGAGCAAAAATGTGACACTGGAGCACATAGTACCCCAAGGGGGAGTACTGTCACCAACACCTTTCCTGGTGTATATAAACAACATCACAGAGAATCTACCAAAAAGAGTCCACAGCTCCATGTTTGCAGACGATCTGGCTATGTGGGCCTCTGAAAAAAATCTCGCCATAGCAAGCAATCGGATGCAGCAGGCCCTAACATCGTTTGTGGAGTGGGCGAACTCATGGCTGGTCAAAATAAATGAGGAAAAAACAACATGTACGATATTTTCGCTTTCAAACAAACCCCAGAACACCAATATAAGTCTTAGCGGCAAATATCTACGACCAAACGACAACCCAAACTACCTGGGAGTCACATTTGATCGGTGCATGACATGGAAAAGTCAGATCGAGAGAAACCGAATGAGAGCCAGACAAAGAATGGCAATCATGAGGAAAATTTCTGGCACAAGCTGGGAAACATACGAAACTGTACACTGGAAGAGTGAGACCAATTCTCAATTATGGCATTGCGGCATAGGCGCCAGCAGCAAAAACGAACTTTGATAAAATTATCAAACTTAAAAACTAAGCCATGAGAATTATAACAGGAGGCATGAAGTCAACGCCATATGTAGAACTGGAAACGAATAGAAATCTGCAATCCATGACCGACAGAAGAGACTGCAGAGACCAGCAGCAAGCAGAGAAACTCAGAAGACTGACATACCACTCAATGCATCAGAGACTAAATATATTTGGAAAGGGGAAACTAAAGCGGAGAAACTTTGCAGAAATAGCCAAAGCAAAGTTAAGCAAGGACCCAATGAAGACATTAACACCAAAGCCCATCCCTACTGTACGCAAACCTACCTGGAAGCAGCATATCATTCCGGAGGTGGTAGAACATATACCAGGTATTTGAAACAAGAACAGCCAGACTGAAAAAGAAAGAAGAGACATTACCCTGAGGTACATAACGAAAAATTACCCATGCATGGACTGGACCCATGCATACACCGACGGGTCTGTATCAAACACAACACAGAACGGAGGGGCAGAGGTATTCCTGAGCCTACCAAATGCTAAAAAAATAACACTGTCAGTGGTAACTGGAAATAACTCATGCAATTTCAGAGCGGAGGCAGAGGCACTGAGGGCTGCAGCAGAAGCAATGCTGACAGGCAAAAGAAATGAAAGGCAGATAGTCCTTATTACAGATGCCCTAGACGTAGTCACAGCACTAAAAAGCCAGACAAATTATGAATTAAATGATTTAAGAGCAGTACTCTGTCAACTATACCAGCAGTCCGCACCAAAAAGAGTAGGGGTGCAGTGGGTTACATCCCACTGTATCATCCAAGGCAACGAGGAGGCAGACGGACTGGCAAAAGAAGGTGTAAGACTACCACAACCAGATTCTAGTGTAACCTACGAAGAGTTCAAAAAAGCTTATTAGAGCCAGATACATGGCCAAATGGGAAACATAACATACTGGCTACACAAAAAACGATGCTTATTATCAGTTGGACAGAAAAGAGCAGGTCATTGTCTTCAGAATCCGCAAATGCCACAACAGACTGAGATACCACATTTTTAATAAACTGAAGATAGGTGGCACTGACGAATGCACTTGTGGCACCGGGAAAATGACCGCTGAACATCTGCTGCAAAACTGCCCGACATACGAGGACCAGAGAAAGCAAATGTGGCCATCACCAGTGGCAACACTAGACAAGCTCTATGGCAGTGTCGACAGCCTCAGGGATTACCGCTGCTTTTTTTCGAAAAAATACAGGTTGACGTTTGACAGCGTACGAAGAAGAAGAAGAAGAAGAAGAAAAAGAAGAAGAAGAAGAAGAAGAAGAATAAACAGCAGTAGTATTCTTCACAACCTGATTCTCAATATGCGTTACAATACTCGACGAAATTCCTGCGATTTGCGCCCTCCCCCCCCCCCCCCCCCCCCCCCCCCGGCCCCTCCCCTCTACAATGGCGGCATTCCCCGGTAGAATAAATTTATTTCTATATTTCATTTCTCAATGTTGTGCATCGGTTGAAGTTAAAGTGAACTAAACTGCGAGAACTGTTACCGGTAAAAGTGTCACTGGTAAGCTACATAAGCTATACAGTGGTGAATGTTTGGAATGTATTGCCATATGAGGTAATTTTAGGCTGGAACAATAAATGCATTTAAGAATAGATTGGATGCACATAGCTTTTAGAGCTAGGAAATGTAAATGAAACTAGTTGTTTACAGACTCTGCATAGTTTTCTAAGCCAGTATAAAGACGTAGTCTTCTAAACCAGTATAAAGATATAGTCTTCTAAAGCAATATAAAGACATAGTCTTCTAAACTAGTATAAAGACATCGTCTTCTAAACCATTATAAAGACACCGTCTTCTAAACCAGTATAAAGAAACAGTCTTCTAAACCAGTAGAAAGACATAATCGTCTAAACCAGTATAAAGAGGTAGTCGTCTCAACCCGTATAAAGACGTTAACTTAGTTACATATTGGACATTAAATGGAGAGTATTTCTCTTTAGCCCAAAAATGAAAGGTGTTCTCGAACATTGACCCCCTTTGAAAAAAAGTCTCCGCACGCTACTGCCGATTAGTGATCATTCTTATTCAGCAAATGATGTTAACTGTAGATACAAATTGTTCCTGTAACTCAACGGTTGTGTCATGTCCTGATGCCCATCGCAGGCCGTGATGGCGACTATGTCAAGACAGGTTTTTGTTAATCGTCTAAGGGAACGTTGTTAGTCATTTGTGTTCTATGGTCTCCCTTGTCAAGTGAATGTCACGTACCCCTTCTCGGAATAATGTTTTTAAATTCATAAAATACAATAGCAAAGAACCAGTTATATAGAAATAGTTAACAAAACAAACACAAAAGTACAGGTGATATATGTGTCTTTATTAACAATTTCAATAGAAACACAATGCATTTAAAATAGAAGAAAGCTAATTACATTATTGTTTGAATGAACTTGATGCGTATATATGCAGAACAATCTGCAACCTGAACTAACAAGACTGTCGCCGCTGGGACTGGGAAGCCTTCTTGTTCATTAAAACGGTCCAAATTCATTGGAGGACAAATTGAGAATGATCCACTGCCTCTCTTGAGAGACGCTTGGTCGGAATCACTCTCCGTAACCAAGGCATGCAAAATTACTACAATTTGGACATACCGACGATTGTCCCTGATACGGTATTCTCTGAAGACAAGGCAAACTATAGATGGGCAGGTCACATCTTGAGACAAACCGTGGTCGATGGAGCACAGCAACAGTTGTCTGGTACCCCCAAAGTAAAAAAAAAGAGACCCCGGGGAAAACATCCATTGCGTTGGTCAAGCTCTCCTGCTGTCCGAAACATCCGAGATGTCTTTAGTAGAATGCTTACCAACCACTGGACTTCCGTGACCAAAGGCAAGGTCCGCTGGAAACGGATAGGAAGCCCGCAGCAAGGTTGAGGAATGGGTCACAAAGATCAAGAAATGCTGACAGCGTGAAGGCTTGTTGTTTCCCCCTCTCGAAGAGGATTCAACTGTTGTGTTGTAAAAACCACACGTTTGCCATGTTAGACATCTAATCGGTTTCGATTTGTTTTTCTTTTTTGTTACAAATGTCGAAAATCCATATTTGCAGGGATATATTGTTGGAAATGGAATGAAAACTTGCATAGCTCGCTTTACAAGATAAGGCCAGTTTACTAACTGCATTGTAGATAGTCTGTTCACACCAGGACTGTGTCCACGTGCGATCTAGCCCGGTGGGTCTAACAACTAGCGAAAAGTAAAAGTACTTATGAGCGTAAACACAACTCAACGAAGTCCAAAATCTATACCTGAATTTAAAGTACAACCAAGATAACGATCACAGGCAAGGCAAAGACCAAACCTAAAGTTATTTTAGAACAACAGAAGATTGAGAAAGTCACACGCTTTGAGTACCTCAGCTCAGTTATAAGCGCCAATGGCTACGGCAATGCAGAGGTTCAATAAAATGAGAAACTGATGACAGAACATTATTAAAATGAAAATAACTATTCTGTGAACTTGCATTATACCGATGAAGACATACGGATGTGAAACGTGGACCCCCACACAAACACTTAAGAAAAGGATTGCATCTTTTGAACTAAAGGGCTACAGAAAAGTGCTCAAAATACAATGGATAGCAAAAATGAAAAATGCAGATATCCTTAACTTTACTTAACGTCCTTAAACTGGTTTAGAAGACTCTGCAGAATCTGTATACATACAGTTGCATTTTATCACCTTGCTCTAAAAGCTATGCGCATCCAATTTATTCTTAAATGCATTAAGAAGAAATGGTGACACACAGTGAAAATGAGAGCCATATAGTCCTGCTGACAGATGCTCTCGAAGTAGTCACAGCGCTAAAAAGCCAGAAAAACACTGAGCTTAATGACTTAAGAGCAGCACTCTGCAAACTGTGCCAGCAGTCCGCACCAAAAAGGGTAGTGGTACAGTGGGTTCCGTCACACTGCAACATCCAAGGCAACGAGGAGGCAGACAGACTGGCAAAAGAAGGTGCAAGGCTACCACAAACAGATACCAGTATGACGTACGAAGAGTCAAAACGGCTTATCAAAGCCAGATACATGTCCAAATGGGAAACCGAACATACTGGTTACACCAAAAACGATGCCTATTACCAGTTGAACCGAAGAGAGCAGGTCGTCGTCTTCAGACTTCGTACTGGCCACAACAGACTGAGGTACCACCTATTCAACAAATTGAAGATAGGGTGTACCGTCGAATGCCCGTGCGGTACTGGTAAAATGACCACTGAACATCTGCTGCAGAACTGCCCGACATACGAGGATCAGAGAGAGCAGATGTGGCCATTGCCAGTGGAACTGCAAGACAAGCTCTATGGTAGTGGCGAGAGTCTCAGGATGACCGCCGCTTTTTTCTAGAAAATAATGGTTACTGTCTGACTGTGTACGCAGAAGAAGAAGAAGAAGTTCTCTCCCATTCTGTAATTATGTTTCACATGGGTATCTACCCATGTGGATGACTGTACATTTATCTACATTAAACTCCATTTGCGAACCTACAAACCACTCACGAATTTGATCTAAATCCGATCTCAATATATCAACATCTGCTTGAGATATAGATAAAGATATTGTTTAACTATAGATCCTACTTAATATCAAGCAAAATTGGTTAGTAAACAACATCTTGTCTCGAAAGCTAAAATAGTTTTTTCTTCTTCGTTCGTCTTCAGACCTCAACTTCAATGATTTTAACGAAGGCAGCAGTCGACTCAAGGCTATGTACGCTTCCGTACAGCTTCTCGTGGAAGGACACTGGCTGTTGCCAATTGTTACTTCTTTTGTCGGTATACAGCGGACAGGACTGCAAAATATATTATGCCTTCATGGGGGCTGAGCCGAAGGCACAAATGTCTTTAGTGCCAATCTTGAACTTGTTGTATAGATGGCATCTGAGTCTGTTGTGACCCGTGCGTAGCCGGAAAATGATCACCTGGTATCGCCTGGAAAGTTGATGGTAGGCATCGTTTTCTATGTGGCCAGGGTGATCCTATTTTCCATTTTGCTCTGTACGTTGTCCTGATGAATGCTTTAGTTTCATTGTATGTGATTACTGTATCACTCTGCTGCAGCATTCCTGGCTCTCTGGCGAGCCTGTCCGCCTCCCCGTTGCCTGGAATGTCGCAGTGGGCTGGTGTCCATTGGACTGCTTTTTTTTTAAGCACTGGGACGTGCGTTCGAGTGAGTCTGCCAAAGCACCGAGTTTATTTTTGTTCTGGCTCTTAAGGGCCATTACACTGCTATGGCGTCTGTGAAAATGACCACTTGCTTTGCTGTAATATAGTTTGACCACATCAAACGCCATACTGACCTAGAAAGAACGATACAGGAGGGTTTGGTGCTTGGAAAGTGGGGCTGAAGCAGACCGAGGAAAAGATGGACACAAGACATCACCGAGGTCCTGACGATGACAACGATAGAGGCGATACTTCTGGCTAGAGATTGAGTTACAGATCGGCTGTTGTGAAAGTGATTTTCTGCAAATGACATGCAACATGATGATGATGATGATGATGATGATGATGATGATGATAATAATGATGATAATGATGAAAGTGAGCGATTTTTTGTGCTAAGTAATAATGCTTGTCATGTTTTAAAAAAATATATGTAACTTTATTGTTGACGTAGATCTAGGAAATACTATTTTCATTTAAAAACATCATTGCATAATTTCAGAAGTGCCGGTTATGCTAGCAATCAGCTAGAGGTTAGTGATATTTAAGATAATATATGTGGGTAACTGAGACGCTAGTCCGGTCAATCACAACTAATTGCCCAGGACGCTGCGTCAGGGTCAATCACAATGTTGTTCGTCCATCCCGAACCTTTACTTTTTGCACCCAGCCAGTCCATCCAGTCGAGTATTCTGTAAATCCGGGTTGTGGATGGGTGGGAAGATGGGAACTGCATATTCGCAGTCAGTGAAAGCAGAGAAAGTTTGCTTCGCAAGACGGTGATCATGATTGTCAGCAAATCCATGTACCTCATCCGCTTTATTGCTCAGTAAGGTGTCCCGCAACTGACGCAGCATTTTGACTGTAGTTTAGCTTGTCAGCGGACCTACGCTCTCTGCTCTCCCGTCGTCACAAAACTCGACTGTATTAGTACTGGATACATAAAAAGAGAATGACTTGCGCGATGAATTTCCTTTAAGTGAGAAAGGTTTGCGCAGTTTGTCGACCACATTCTCTCGCTCGAGTCCAACTTTAACCAGTGGCAAGACAAGTCAGGACGACTGGATATGAGCTCAGGTGCAGTGGTTGACCACGGATGCACAAGTGCCTGGCCGTGTTCTGTGCGGTCCACACCGATCAGTACATTTGCATTCCGTTCTCTCGAAACCATTCTGCTACTTAAGCCATATCAGGGCTTGGTGGTGCAAGATTGAGAACGAACGACCCTAAGCCAGCAAGCCATATAATAAAAAAACAGAATGCGATACTGGAGAAAACACTAAAAAGCTATATTTCTTTTTTTTGCCTCGTTTACCGTGGTTACTAAGAGGCAGTATATTGTTCTGTGTTTTATACTTTACAGCCTGGTTAAACCATATTCAGCACGAAATTTAATAGGTGTACGACCCTGTCAGATCATGAATCTGAACACAGACATGTTTTGTTTGTGAGCCATCGAAACTTCGCAACCACGTATGAACACTTCTATAAAAGCTTAACACATGCAATTCAAATTCATATACTTTCTATCGTTATCGCTGCTTGTTTCAAATCTATCAATAACATGACCTCCCATAGTGTATCCGGGGTCCCTTACTGAGAATGGTAGAATATAACCGCCACAGAATACAGTCACAGTAGGTCAAGGGCAAACAATCTTAAGGTGAGCGATGTATGTTTTTCTCCTGAGTGTCCAAAACATTCATTGCATGTTGAACGCGAGGACTAAGAGTTGTCCATGGATGTGGCAATCTCAAAATGTACAAATTATCGCTACCTTACTGCAAATAACTAGAACAATTATTTCCTGAAAGCTGGTTATAGTAAGTCAAATACAATGCTGGACCTGTGCTTCAACAAAAAGAGATGAGAGATCTTGATTTAACTTAACTTAACGTCTTTATACTGGTTTAGAAGACTCTGCAGAGTCTGTACGCAACCATTTCACTTACATTTCATTGCTCAATAAGCTATGCGCATTCAATTTATTTTTAAATGCATCAACTGCCTCTGCTTCCATCACTTCCTGTGGAAATGCATTCCAAGCATTCACCCCTCTCTGACTAAAGAAATATTTCCAAATATCCAATGTTGACCTTTCTTTATTTAATTTGAAGCTATGCCTTTTTCTTCTGATTTGATTGATTGAACTCCATGAATGTATTGAAAGGCGTGACTAAAGAGAGTTGTGCATGAGGATAACAACCTCATCATGCAAGTAAACTGTTACATAAACTCCTACTGCAAGATCATGCAAAGCTTTTTGCTGAAGTCATCTTCATGGAGGTTGACTGTATTTGTATTGATGTGCTTCGGCTGGCGCGAAAAATGTCAAGAAAAGAGATCTTCCTTGTACGTCTTCAGACCTCGAATTCAATTACTCTAACGAAGGCAGCAGTTGACCTTAGGGTCTGAGCACTTCTGTACAGCTACTCGTGGAAGGACACTAGCTGTTGCCAAATGATACTTCTTGTCGGTATACGATGGGCAGGACTGCAAAATGTGTTCTGATCTCATGGGGGATGTGCCGAGAAGATATATGGCCAGCTAGAGTCGTTGCCTTGTGTTTTAAGTCAAGTCAGGAAATCCTCATACTCAACCATTGTCTTTCGTCTTGATCGTCCACGGCAACGGTTGATGAGTCTCGGACAGCGTGGAGAAAGACGGAGTAGAATCGAAATGTCTCAGCAAGGTAATCCGCGGGAGACTCCATTAGTGGTGAGGTCTTGTATTTCGTATAGTGTAAAGTGCAGAATCTGCAACAAAAGAAATTGTATTTGTAAGATTATGTGTTTACTTTAATCTTAGTCTTAGTAGACCTGTAATTCTACAAGGGAAGATGACCATGTGGAGGTCCCAGCTGTGGTGTGAGCTGGATAAAGCACGGATAAGTATTTCCTGCTTAGCGTGTTAGGCTCGAGCAGCTTATTACTCCGCTGTGTTAAGACAAGTGCCAAGAGCATTGGATAATATATCTGCGAGTTCATCTTAAAAGACTCAACCACTAGACCAACTTTACCCGCAGCCTGTTAGGCTCCATCTTTGCTGCTCTTAACAAACCAACTAAGCATGGCCGATGTTGTGCCATGTCACACAGTTAGTCGCCTCTTATGACATGCTCTATGTAGTGCAGTGGTGCTATTCTTGTCATTGCCATACCCAAAGATCCAGAATCATTCGAGATGTTTACTGTAGTACGCCGCCCATACAGTGGGTTAGAGGACATATGTTGCTTATACAGAGAATACTTGTTGTTTTTGCTTGTGATTGCACATATCGACAAATGGGCATTTCGCTACTCATATATTAAGCTCGCAATATCACTAGACCTATAAACGAATAATGCGAATCACAATGTAAACATGCAATTCCCTAGTAGTGGATCCAACGGGAAGCTTCGACTGGTTCATTTCTTCTTCTTCTTTTTCGTTCGTCTTCAGACATCAACTTCAATGACTCTAAGGAAGTCATCAGTCGACTCAAGGGTCTCTACGCTTCCGTGCAGCTTCTCGTGGAAGGACACTAGCTGTTGCCAAATGCTACTTATTTTTTCGGTATATTGTGGACATGACTGCAAAATATGTTCTGCCTTCATGGGGGGCTGTGCCGCAGGCACGAAGGTCTGTAGTACCAATCTTGAACTTGTTGTACAGATGACATCTCAGACTGTTGTGACCTGTGCGTAGCCGGAGAATGATCATCTATGTGGCCAAGGTGTCGTTTTTTCCATTTTGCACTGTACGTTGCCCTGATGAATGATTTAGTCTCATTGTATGTAATGTTTGTATCTAACGTAGGTTAGGTTCTTGATTTTGTTCCATAGCGGTATTTTAACCATTCCTATCTATTTTTTATACTCCACAGGGGATAAGAGAGAGACTGGAACATGAGGGAACTACGTTTTGAACTCTCCCAGTTTTACTACTATAATCGCTCAGGAATTTATAAAATGTACAGACCGACACTATGCATTAATGTCTGAAATAGTATCTTACTATCCACATGTTAACAAACTGACCCTAGGCATTACAGTTCTAATTAGTATCTTACAATCCATATTTTAACAAACTCACCCTAGGCATTACAGTCCTAGCTAGTATCTTACTATGCTACATCGAGTTTTAGTGTGCTATATATAGTATCTTACTATCCACAGAATATCATACCAGCATTACATTTTGATGTCCTACACAGTATCTACCTAAGCACATGGTAACAGTCTTTTATATAATACCTTAATATATGAATATTAAAATACAGACAATAAACGGTATTGTCCTACAAAGTATCGCACTATCCCCATTAAACAGATGTTCACTGACTCGAAACTTTACATTACTACATTGTAATTTGCTATCTATATATTAACAGACCAATAGCAAGTTGTATTGTTCTTCAAAGCATTGTACAATCCCAAATGGCATCAGACTAACAAAGAGCTATAATGTCTTACACAGGATCTTACAATCCACATATTAAGAAACCAACTCTAGATTGAATGCACTGCACAGTATCCACTATCCAGATGTTAGACTTACCCAAAACATTGATGTCCTACATAGTTCCTTACTGCCACCATGTTAACAGGCCAACACAGAGCTTGCATGTCTTACAGAGTATCTTACTATCCACGTGTCAACAGGCCAAGACAGAGCTTTAATGTGCTGCAGAGTATCTTACTATCCACATGTCAACAGGCCAACACAGAGCTTGCATGTCCTACAGAGTATTTTAATATGCACATGTCAACAGGCCAACACATAGCTTGAATGTCTTACAGAGTATCTTACTATCCACATGTCAACAGGCCAACACAGAGCTTGAATGTCCTACAGAGTATCTTACTATTCACACGTCAACTGGCCAACACAGAGCTTGAATGCCGTACATAATATCTTATTATCCACATGTTAACAGGCAGACACCATGCGTTACTGTTAAAAATAATATCTTACTATCCACGTGTTAACAAACCGACAGTACGTTTTAATATCCTACACAATCTTCTTCTTCTTCAAGAAATTCATGTTGATGTCTGACAGCGTACTTCGAAGAAGACATCTTACTGTACAACTGTCATCAGCCCGACTCTGAGCTTTGCTATCCTACATGATATTGTACTATCCACATGTTTTAATGTCATTCATAGCATTTTACAGTCTCCATGTCAATAGACCAACACCAAGCTGTAATGTCGTAATATAAAATCTTTCTTTCTAAATATTAGCAGACCTAATATCAAGCTGTAATGTACTACATAAAATCTTACTATCTAAATGTTAACAGACCGATGCTATTCGCGAATATCCTACATATTATCTTACTGTAACCATGGGGACGGTGTGGCCTAGTGGTTAGGTGGCACGGCTCAAAACCCAAAGGTGCTGGGTTCAATCCCAATTCACAGCGCCGTTACCCCGGGGAAGTGAATCCTTAGAAAATGCAAGAGGAAGCAGACCCTTACATAAAATGCATGCTGAAGTTGGATACACTTGGCCGACAGGCGCAAAATAAAAACCACAGTGCAATGTACACCACCTTGGAGATTAGAGAAATAAGGCGAACTTAAAAAAAACACACAAAAAACAAACTGTCACCATGTCAACAGAATTACACTAAGCTTCAGTGTCCTATATATTATCTTAATGTCCTCATATAACTAAACGATTCTGAGATTTAATGCGATACATAGCATCTTACTGTCTACATATTAGCATACTATCTGAGTATCCCAACAGTAACATACACGAACAGTCACCTAACTTTACTTTCCTGCATAGCATCTTACAATCCCTATGTTAACAAGCCTACCTAAAAGCATTAGTGTACTACATAATATCTTACTGACCCCACTTTAACAGATCTAAACTGAGCTTGACGGTCCTATAAAGTATCTCACTGACGCCACTTTAACAGACCAACTCTGATTTTTAATCTCCTACATAGTATCTTAGTATCAGCATGACAAAAGATGAAGGCTAACACTGAGCTTTCAGGTCCTATGTAGTATCTTACTGTCTGTATATTAACACATGGACACCAAGATAATTGTCCTGTAAAGTATCATACTATCCCTATCTTAGCAGGCCGACAACAAGCTGTAATGTCCTACATAGTACATTACTAATTTGCATGTTAATAGCCGAAAAAAGAGCTTTTGGCATAGATGACGTACATAGTATCTAACTATACAACTGTTAGCAGACAGACACTGAGTTTTATTGTCCTATGTAGCATTAAACTGTTTGCATGTTTACAAACCATTCCCATTTGTTAATGTCCTACATGTAATCTTACTGTCCAGAAGTTAACATACTAACACAGAGCTTAAATGACCTACTTTTTATCTTTCTGTCCCAAAGATAGCAGTCTGACACAAATCTTTTATGTCCTACCTATTGTTTTACTATCCACACGTTATAACAGAATGAAAGCAAGCTTCACTTTTCTACATAACATTAAACTATCCACTTCTTAACACACAGACAGTGAACTTTCATGTCCTACTTATTTTCTTTATATCCACATGTTAATATCCATCAACTGAGAAATAATGTTGTATATATTTTCTCACTATCCACATGAAAACAGATCAACCTCATGAATAGGTGTCCTACATAGTATATTTTTTTCCCCCAGGTAAACAGACCAAAACTGAGCAGTAATGTCCTACATAGTATCTTACTCTCCGCTTGTTAACAGACCAACACCGATCTGTAATGTCTTTTATAGTATCTTACTATCCCCAGGTCAAAATACCAACACAGAGCAGTAATGTCCTACATGTCTGCTATTTCTTACTATCCGCGTGTTAACAGAATGACAGCTAGCATTACTTTACCGCATAGTATTGTACTATCCACTTGTTAGCAAACGAACAGTGAGCTTTCATGTCCTACATATTTTCTTAAAATTCAAATGTTAACGCATAACAACCGAGATGTAAAGTTGTATATATTATCTTTCCCATTGATAAAACATCAACACTGAGCTGTAATGTCATACATAATATCTTACTAATCATCATGTTTACAGACCAACACAGAAAACACATGTCTTACACAATGTCTTACAGTTCACATGTATTAACAGACCAACACTGAGAACACGTGTCTTGCACAATATCTTACAGTTCACATGTATTAACATACCAACACTGAGCTTTTCTGTCCTATACAGTGTGTTACCTGCCATTTGTTAACAAACAGACACCAAGAATAAATGTCCTAAACAGCATCCTGCTGTCACCATGTCAATAGACCAACAACGAGCTGTAATGTTCTAAATAAATTTTTACTATCAATACATTAACAAACCCACACTGAGCCTTATCGCCAAAATAAAAGTATCTTCCTTTCCCCCCAAAAAGAGATGCAATAGACTTAATTATTTTATCTGACTATCACAGTGCAAACAGAATGACACAGTGGTTCAATGTCCTTTATATTATCTTGATATTCCCAGGACAAAAGAAGTAGACCGACAACAAACTCTACTGTCCCAATTAGTATCTTACTTTCCACCTCTCAACAAACTGACCATGTCCGTTAATGTCATACATATTATACTACTAATCACACGTTAATAGATCCACACTGTGCTTCAATGCCCTACATTTTATCTTTGAATCCCCATGCCAGAAGAACACTAAGCTTTACTGTTATACATACTATCTTACCATCCACATGTCGACAGACCAGCACCAAGCTTTGATACCCTACATATTATTTTACCACCCACATGTTAACAGACCAGCACTAAGATTTGCTACCCTAAATATTATCTTACCATCCACATGTTAACAGACCAGCACCAAGATTTTATACCCTACATATTATCTTACCCTCCACATGTTAACAGACCAGCACCAAGATTTGATACCCTAAATATTATCTTACAATCCTTTTGATAGCTGACCAATACTAGGATTGGATACCTAACATACTACTTTACTATCCACATAATAACAGATGTAGACCACCATGTAATTTTACAGTCTTAGGTTGTACCTACAATCCATAAATTAACAGACCAACAGCAAAATGTGTATTCTACATAGCTTTTTACTTTCACTGTGTTTTAGTTAAATGAGATACGAAAAGATGCAGAGCTGAGGCAAAAGCTATGGTGCAGCCACTATGTCCTGGTAAAGATTATGGACTGCATCATGATTACTGGCTTGCAGATATAACATGACCAAAGGATCCTGAACGCAAAGAGGAATAAAGAATTTTTGCACGCTAGAGGACTAAAATTGAGTTTTAATTTCTTACATATTATCTCTTTATCTACATATTAACAGATAGACACTAAGATTTAATGGTGTACATATTATCTTACTATCCACATGTTAGGAGTTCGATACTGAGCTTTAATCTCTTACATAAGGTCTTACTATTTACAAATCAACAGATGCAAACCAACTTGGAGATTTACTGTCTTGAAAATATCTTACTATCCACATGTTAGTAGACTAATATTCAGCTTTAATGTCCTACATAGCTTCTCACTATCAACATATTAGCAGATTGACACCAAGTTTTAATCGTCTATATGATATTTTATTATTCACATGTTAGCACACCAACAGCAAGCTTGTTATCAGTCTAATTCAGAGCTTTGATGTCCTACATAGTATCTCACTATCAACATATTAGCAGATTGACACCAAGCTTTAATCTTCTACATAATATTTTACTATTCACATGTTAGCACACCAGCCACAAGCCTGTTAGTAGTCTAACGCAGAGCTTTGATGTCGTACATAGTGTCTCACTATCAACATATTAGCAGATTGACACCAATCTTTAATCTTCTACATCATATTTTACTATTCACATGTTAGCAAACCAACCGCAAACTTGTTAGCAGTCTATTTACAAATCAACAGATGCAAACCAACTTGGAGATTTACTGTCTTGAAAATATCTTACTATCCACATGTTAGTAGACTAATATTCAGCTTTAATGTCCTACATAGCTTCTCACTATCAACATATTAGCAGATTGACAACAAGTTTTAATCTTCTATATGATATTTTATTATTCACATGTTAGCACACCAACAGCAAGCTTGTAAGCAGTCTAATTCAGAGCTTTGATGTCCTACATAGTATCTCACTATCAACATATTAGCAGATTGACACCAAGCTTTAATCTTCTACATAATATTTTACTATTCACATGTTAGCACACCAGCCACAAGCTTGTTAGTAGTCTAACGCAGAGCTTTGATGTCGTACATAGTGTCTCACTATCAACATATTAGCAGATTGACACCAATCTTTAATCTTCTAAATGATATTTTACTATTCACATGTTAGCAAACCAACCGCAAACTTGTTAGCAGTCTAATGCAGAGATTTGATGTCCTACATAGTATCTCACTATCAACATATTAGCAGATTGACACCAAGCTTTAATCTTCTACATAATATTTTGCTATTCACATGTTAGCACACCAGCCGCAAGCTTGTTAGTAGTCTAACGCAGAGCTTTGATGTCGTACATAGTGTCTCACTATCAACATATTAGCAGATTGACACCAATCTTTAATCTTCTAAATGATATTTTACTATTCACATGTTAGCAAACCAACCGCAAACTTGTTAGCAGTCTAATGCAGAGATGTGATGTCCTACATAGTATCTCACTATCAACATATTAACAGATTGACACCAAGCTTTAATCTTCTTTATGATATTTTACTATTCACATGTTAGCACACCAACCGCAAGCTTGTTAGCAGTCTAACGCAGAGCTTTAATGTCCTAAATAGTTTCTCACTATCAACATATTAACAGACTGACACCAAGTTTTAATCTTCTACACAGTATCTTGATATCCACATGTTAACAAACACACATCAATATTAACGTTCGTACATATAATCTTACTGTCCACATGTTAACCACAATAGCATTATCAACTCTCAAACCCTTCGACGGTTTGCAAAGACTGGCCTTTTCAAACAAGATAAACACCTACTGTGTATGTATTTGCTTAATGGATGAATCAACAACAACAGAACCAGACAAAGGTGTTTTGCAATCAATTTTAGAGCTGTATTTATAATGCCAGTAGGAACAGTACGTAATAAGTAGTTTTGGAAATCTGTCAATACTGTAGGGCTTTACACAGTTGTACACACACGCAAACACAAACGTAAAGAAATGTGTGCATTCGTACAAAAATGTATGTTTAAAATAATAAGATATGTATTACTACCATGCTTTCAATTTGGTGTATGTTAATATTGTCAGTATTCGAATATATAATAAATACATAGAGTGACAGCAAAGAGCAA
This sequence comes from Ariolimax columbianus, assembly GCA_036924085.1. NCBI lineage: Eukaryota > Metazoa > Mollusca > Gastropoda > Stylommatophora > Arionidae > Ariolimax > Ariolimax columbianus. Next base: position 53,609,120 of record JAVGWX010000018.1, read on the forward strand.
TTTTATCAATACCTGGGCTTTTGGAATGTGTACTTTAATATCTGTTTGTTTACATTTGTTAATATGGCAACTTATGGGTCTTATGAAATAAAGAAATAAACAAGAAATAAACACACACTGGAATAAGGTTCAATTTAATGTTTACGTATTTCTTATGCCACATTATGAATATTATGTCTACATATATTCAGCAAGCAGTAAACGTGCAAGATTCCATATGGCTAGTGTTATTAAAATGATGGTAATGGGTATCCTGTTCTAAAAAAATGTACAGTTTAAAATGTGGATATGTACAATGAGATTAACAATCTATAGATGGTATGTTAGAGAAATTTATAACATAGAAGTCTACATACATTTGCTTACATATGCTTAAATCCAAGCTTGAACAATTGAAAAGTAGCACACACGGAATATAAGCACGCTTAAACATAAACAACTTTCAGCACAGTATCTTCGATTAGCTAGATAACAGTTTCACGGCCTAGTAGTGAACTGTATTTACACGGACAATGATTACTTCGTCATAAGGGCAATGTATTCAAAAGAAAGGGATGTAATAAATGCACTACAATAATATAAATCATTTAATAATTACATGAAAATAAAGCAAATATTTAGAATAGTTAAGGTTGCGTTAAATGGAGCATACAATACGAAATTTACCTTTCGGAAATTTCTAACATTTATTTGCATTTTATGAATATTATTAAATTCATTTTAAAAACAATATGCGAGTCGCTGTCACCACAACAGAGCTAACTTAAACAGGCATCAGCATATATGCTAACTCTAACCTTACTATTAACAGCTACAGGAGCAGCCAGTGTTGTCTTCTGCCAGTTACTTGTCTAGTTCGCTCCATGACTTCGACGCCGGTCAAGGTCCAAGGTTCAGCTCTTGTGATAAGCACGGCTTTGCTGTCACAATCGTCGCCGACGAGCGCCTGGGGTCGCGAGCTGTTCCTCCCCATATGTCGTGCACGAGGACGACAACAAGCGTGAGAAATTTGGTCGGGTGGATAATTAACACCTATCGCCTTCAGTGTACAGATGCCAATGTATACGTCCATGTGGTTCTGGTGTAGGGCCATAGCTCACTCGTTCTAAGGTTTGTAACCTGGATAAAGAGGGGAGACGCCCAAGCCAGAACCTCTCACGCAAATTTTTTATGATGGGATAACTCTTAATTATATATTTTGTTGTATTTGTTTGGCTATGTCCCTTGCTATGTTTAAAGAAACACTGGATGTCAACAACATCGGCGACGAAGATGGCATACGACATAAAACTACACCCCCTTCTACGCCTTCTAACGACACAATTTGATAGAAGATGATGATGATGATAATCATGACAATAATAATAACAAAACATTGGTCATTGACCTACAATAGAACAATTAGATAGATGTTTAAGCATACAACCATGAAGGAATGATTATTCCGTGAGATAAGCAGAAGAAAAAGTGTGATTCCCATTTAGACATGTTATTAGAGGAAACATAAGACCACACTATATGTACATGTAGAGCGTAGGATACAACGTTGGTAGAGTGGCTGCTTCTTTCCGGCTGCTACTTGTTCCAGCCAACCCAGCTGTAAGCGAGTACCAGATTTACTGTCAGGAGAAATGATAGAGGAACAGGAATTGGTTTTCACAAAACCTGAAGTTTTTGGTTTGATTAGAGTTTCAATTTCTGGATTCTGTGACGAAGACTTGCCTTTTTCTACCACAGACCGTTGTCCTTTGTGCGGTATCATGTCGTATTGACCAGTTCATGGATTCGTGTGTGTATCAGAACAATGAAGATTCTAATACCTCATCCCTGGCGGTAATAAATAAAATGTATATTTCAGTGATTTTGTAAGCCAAGACATCGAGGAAGGGAACTGGCTACCCCCATCTGATAAAAGCTAAAACCTCTTATAGAGAAATTTATACCACAGCATCCCCGACTACAGTATATTTGTATTACTTGATGTATCCATGAATGTAAACAGCAAGTTGGCTGTGTTTGTATTCTGACATTTTTTCCGTGACATAATCAACAGTTTGTTGGGTGGATTGTCGCTACGGATGGCACGTTCTAAATGCATGTTTTTGCTCGTGAGCTTCAATCCCTTCTGTATTTTGTGTTGGCCTTTAACTGGTAGTGGGCGGGGTACATTGGAATGTCTTATATGATCACATCAGTTCATATTTGTCACACATTAGTTGGTAGTCAGCATTGATTGCTGAGAGTACAGAGAAACACGAAGACCAAAGTAGAGAGAGAGAGAAAGAGAGAGAGAGAAAGAGAGAGAGGATGAACAACATAAATATGTATATTGTTAGATGACTGTTAATTTGTGCAGGTGTTAAAATCAATTCGAGGTAAATCTTCTTCTTCCTACGCTGTCAGACGTCAACTTGAATTTGTTCGAAGAAGGCAGTTGTCATTTTGAGGCTATCGACACTGCCATAGAGCTTGTCTAGTGTTGCCACTGGTGATGGCCACATGTGCTTTCCTTGGTTCTCGTATGTCAGGCAATTTTGCAGCAGATGTTCCGCGGTCATTTTCTCTGTACCACAGGTGCATTCGTCAGTACCACCTTTCTTCAGTTTATTGAACAGATGGTACCTCAGTCTGTTGTGGCCTGTGCGGAGTGTGAAGACCACAACCTGCTCTCTTCTGTTCAACTGGTAGTAGGCATAATTTTTTGTGTAGCCAGTATGCTCTATTTCCCATTTGGCCATGTATCTAGCCCTAATAAACCTTTTGAACTCTTCGTAGGTCACACTAGAATCTGGTTGTGGTAACCTTGCACCTTCTTTAGCTAGTCTGTCTGCCTCCTCGCCCACTACTCCAGCGATGTTAGGGCCTGCTGCATCCGATTGTTTGCTATGGTGAGATTTTCTTCAGTGGTCTACAAAGCCAGATCGTCTGCAAACATGGAGCTGTGGACTCTTCTTAATACATTCTCTATTATGTTGTTTATATACACCAGAAAAAAGTGTGGGTGACAGTACTCCCCCTTGGGGTACTATGTGCTCCAGTGTCACATTTTTGCTCATCTTCCCTTGTACTTGAACTCTGGCTGTTCTGTTTTCGAGATAGTGGCTGATCAATCTGTACATTTTTCCAGATACTTCACTTCTTTATAGCTTGACTTTAAGTACATCTTTCCCCATCTTGTCAAATGCCTTCTCTAGATCCAGCCAAACCGCTACTGTATGCTTTTTCTCCTGGTAAGCATCCTCTATTTTCTGCGCTCTGAGAGTGATCTGATCCTCAGTGGATCTGTGTTTTCTAAATCCTGCCTTTCTGTGGAATGAATATGTGTTTTTCTTCCAGGTGCCACATCAGTCTGATGTTTATCATACGCTCCATCAGTTTACCTACACAGCTCAGTAGACTGATAGGCCTGTATCAAATTTGGATCTGTTATATCTTTTTCTTTCTTTGGTACTGGTATTCGATGTAAATGATTTTAACATGAACAGGAAAAGGTAATCCTTTCGCAATCATTGATGTCGAGGTTGAAGTGTTAGAGACTTCACTGTACTAGGCCTCATCTTTTTATGAGGTGGGGTGGCCAACTCACGTAGTCGCCACATTTCCTTCAATGACACTTAGCGACGTACAGGTTTAGTTATTAATGAGAATATCATTTGACAGAGTTGAGAGTAAGTAAACACGATTAGAAATGTGAATCAGTTTCTACAGCTTTATGAAAATGGTTAGAGTTAGTGTGTGACTTTATCTATGCCGAGATAGCATTTCTTGAAATCATTCCTCCTGCATAGTTTATAAGAATGAAATAGCCGATATCCTGACTTCAAAAGCCATAACAGCATGTTTTTGTTATTGTTGTTTTATTTATTGTTGTTGTAGAATGCCCGTAATATGTAAGATTAATTTTGTGTGCGTCCTGTAAAAGACCTTAAGTGGCCGGCTGCAACAGGATGTGAGAATAGCCTTGAGAGTTTGAAAGATTAGTTGGCAGGGACATAAACTTAAACATAAAGATACACTTAAGTACCTAGGAATTACAATGGATCGCACATTGTCCTACAAAGAACACTGTGAATCGGTGAAACAAAAAGTTAGCACAATCATAAAACGTACTGAGTATGCTAACAAACACGGCATAACTTAACCGAACATAACGTTTTTATATTGGTTTAGAAAACTCATCAGTCTGTAGACAACCAGTCCCATTTGCATTACCCTGCTCTAATAACTATGTACATCCTATTTATTCTTAAATGCATTAACTGTCTCTGCCTCCACTATTTCCTGGGGCAAAGCATTCCAAGCATTCACCACTGTCTGAATGAAGAAAAAAATGTTCTGTGTCCAATTTAAACCTTTCGTTAGTTAATTTGTATCTGTGCCCTCTTGTTCTCGTTGGTGGTTGTATTTTGAAAAACTTGTTATAGTCTAATTTAACTTTTCCTGTGATTATCTTATCAACTTAGATTAAGTCACGTTTAATTCTTCTTTTTTCTTAACACTAACGGCCGGTTTTTCTGAATCTTTCCTCGTAACTGTAATTCTGTAATCCCACTATCAGTTTTGTCGCTATTCTTTGTATCCTTTCCAGCATATTTATAGCTCTTCTACGATAAGGACTCCACACCTGTACACAGTACTCCGATCTAGATCTAACTAATGCTTTATACAGTTTGTCAATCACCTCCTTACTCCTATGTTAAATATTTCTTTTTTTGTATCATACCTAACGTTGCATTTGACTTATTCTATGCTACCTAGACTTGCTCACTCACCCTACCTGTATGCTCTATAATTACCCCTATGTCCCTTTCGTTATCTATCATTCTAGTATTTTTCTCGCCCATTCTGTAATTTTGTTCCATTTTTTACTTCACACCACTCAGAGTACTCCTTATGTATGCCAATCGCTGTCTTCTTCCCGTTAACCAACTTTCAATCCATTCGGCAACCTGCCCATCTATCCCATGTGATTTTAACTTTTTAAATAATCGTTGATGAGGTACTATATCAAAAGCCTTTGTAAAAGCGAGACAAATAACATCCACTGGTTCTCCCTTATCTATGATTTTAGTAATCACCTCCATGCACTCCAAAAGATTTGTTAAGCACCGTCTCCCTCTAGTAAACCCATGCTGATTATTTCTGATTTGATTTAACCTGTCTAGATGCTTTACAATGTTTTCTTTCATTATTGACTCTAACAATTTACAGACTATGCTCGTTAAACTTACTTAATTAGCTGGATCTGATTTCTTTCCTCTTATGAATAAGGGAATCACTCCTGCATCTTTCCAATCTCTTGGAACAATCCATTTTGCAAGTGATTGAGAAAATAATATAGCCAATTGTTTTACTAGTTAGTCTATACTTCAAATAGTATTGATGAATGGATACCATCTTGATCTGTACATTTATCCACTTTTAATCCTTCCAATCTTTTAGAACCATTTCCTCCGTAATACAGAATGATTTTAATCGCACTATATCCATTTGATATTTGAAAATATGTATAGGCTCTGGTATCTTGGAGGAGTCTTCTTTTGTATAGACTGTGCGAAAGTATTGATTTATTAGATTAGCTATCTCCCTATTTTCTCTGCTTATTGTCACTGTACTGTCTATGAGAAAGCCTACCTTGTCTTTAGGTCTTTGTTTATTTCTAACATTAGAAAAGAAGCTTTTACCATCAGTCTTGATCCTATTAGTAAGTTTTTTTCGAAGTCTATTTTTGCTGCTTTATTTAAATGTCTGAGCTATGTTTTGCTTGTCCAAATATTTTTAATATATGTCTTTTGATTTACTTGCCTTTATATACTTTGTCCAGGCTTTATTTTAAGCTCTTGTACATTTAGCTACAAATCTAGTAATCCACTTTTTATGATTGGTGTTTACCTCCATACATGGAACATATTCGACATTTAGTTGTTCTAAAAGTGTTTTGAAACACCCTCCCTGTTGTTCAACGGCTGTACCTCTGACAATATATTTCCAGTGTATGTGGATGTCTGTATCTTTCATCTTCTGTACATCTGTCTTAGAGTAGTCGTATGCTCGCTAGTGTATATTTACATACATTGTAAAGGCTCTTATAGGATATCTTTTATGGACAACTGGCAGACAAATAACACTGTCATTCGCTACTGGTAAGTACACAAGCAATTTCAGAGCGGAGGCAGAGGCACTGAGGGCGGCAGTGGAAGAAATGGTGACACACAATAAAAATGAAAGCCATATAATCCTGCTTACAGATGCTCTCGCCGTAGTCACAGCGCTAAAAAGCCAGAAAAACACTGAGCTTAATGACTTAAGAGCAGCACTCTGCAAACTGTACCAGCAGTCCGCACCAAAAAGGGTAGTGGTACAGTGGGTCCCATCACACTGCAACATTCAAGGCAACGAGGAGGCAGACAGACTGGCAAAAAAAGGTGCAAGACTACCACAAACAGAAACTAGTATGACGTACGAAGAGTAAAAAACGGCTTGTCAAAGCCAGATTCATGACCAAATGGGAAACCGAACATACTGGTTACACCAAAAACGTTGCCTATTACCAGTTGAACCGAAAAGAGCAGGTCGTTGTCTTCAGACTTCGCACTGGCCACAATAGCCTGAGGTACCACCTATTCAACAAATTGAAGATAGGTGGAACCGACGTATGCCCGTGCGGTACTGGCAAAATGACCGCTGAACATCTGCTGCAGAACTGCCCGACATACGAGAATCAGAGATAGCAGATGTGGCCATCACCAGTGGAACTGCAAGACAAGCTCTATGGCAGTGGCGACAGCCTCAGGATGACCGCCACTTTTTTCGAAAAAATAATGGTTACTGTCTGACTGCGTACGAAGAAGAAAAAGAAGAAGAAATGTATTTACTTGTCTTGGCTTGGCTTCGTTTGTTCTCTATCTCCCGCTACCAAACCCTGACACGGGCCTAAGTAGCAGAACGCAGTCCAGAGAATGGAATGCGTTATGTCAATATTTGCACCTTTCGGTCCAACACATCCGACTTCAGCAAGCATTTTTTGAGTACCGGGTTAGCATTCCCTCTTCGATCCATTCTCCTTAGCCAGTCTGCTCTGTTGCAGCCTGTTTTCTAGAATACTGCGCGGACGTGTAGAACGGCCCTGGCAGCTCCAGTTCGCTAGCCCTTACGCTATCAGTCAGCTATGGCTCGCTGACCGCTGCAGCTCATGCGCTGCTCACCATCTTGATCCGGTATTTACTTTATTTTGAAGAAATATTATCATGACAATAATAATGGGCCTATCGCCGTCGATGAGAAAAACCAACATCATCATGTGTCATACAGCGCCCTTAAGTCTGTGGGCGGATGCGTGTATGACAGATTAAGCCAACACCAGCTGGTGCTGGTTTTCCCTCTACTCTATACTTCCATCTGATCGCCCGTCGACCCTCGCTAACTGCATGCAAGGCTCTTTTTGGCCTCGCCTTTTTCAGGCTAAACGATTTACTGCCAGGATTCACTGAATCGCTGTTATTGACGTCCACGTGATCGCCTTACTGCGCTAAGCTCGCTAAACAGAAGTTTCTTTTGGAACCTTTCACTTGACATTCGAGAAACTTGGCAAGTCTATCTCACTTTAACTTTCTACAAAAGTGTATGAATAGTGTAGTAGTAATGAACAGTGTATGGTTATTTGTGATGTGGTCTTGTAGCCAATTTGGAGTATGTGTCATGTAGAAGTGATTCAACTTCCTGGCGTGTTTGGCGTACACACTCCAGCTCTCTCACCCATAGATCAGGGTTTAGAGACTGGCCGGATGTTTGCCAATCAGATTAGTTGCTGTTTAGCGATATACTTCATTTAAACATTCAATTCTTCTTCGGGCAATATCAGGTAGTACTATTTACTCATGTTTATCTTCTTTTTCTTTCTCTTCTTCTTCTTCTTCTTCTTCTTTCTCTTCTTTTTCGTCTTCTTTTTTTTGCTTTGTCTTCTTCTTATTTTTTCTTTCTCTTCTTCTTCTTTTCTTTTTCTTCTTTTTCTTTCTTTTACTTATTCTTCTTCTACTTCTTTATTTCTTTTTTCTTCTTCATTCTTTACTTCTTCTTTTTCTTCTTCTTTTCCTTCTTTTTCTAGCTCACCGACAATTGTATTAAGTCTACACATAAAGGCCAGTTCTATGAACAAAGTCTACTGTGGTGGGGAGTTCTTCAAGACTATCACAAAAGTGTGAATGTGTGGGTTCGTCTCCGTGGGTCAGTATTCACAACGCAGTTGCTTTAGCATGTTACAGTCTTGACAAAGGAAGGGTTCTGATACTGACACGTAACTGCATACCGAGTAGCGCGGTAGCTGTCAATCACACTGGACAAGCAGAAATGGTAGGACTCGACATAAGGACACAAGAAACGAAGATCTGCATCTTCAACCTGTATGGCCCACCCAACAAAGACCTGTCGCTCTCGAGTATGGAAATCAAGGACTCGTGCTGCCTAGATATTCGGACACAGACAACAGAGGTGAAGAAGTGGAAGACTGGGAGATAGACACACATCTCTATCTTTTCAATAGACCGGAGGACAGCCCTATCTTCTATTCTACTCCAGACTTGGCCTTTTCCACGGTGGAAATTCACCACAAAATAGACCGCCAGATGCTCAACCAATTGGCAGGTAGCGACAAAAGGCCAATTAGGCTAGAAATTGATATGGAAGTAGGCCCACAGGAAATAAAAGCGCTCCCACGTTGAAACTATAAACGAGCCGACTGGGACAGATTTGCAATTCTGACAGATCGGCTATGTGAAACCATCAGCACGCGGAATAACAATATGAAACCTATGGTGGAAAGCCTAAGCAAAGCAATAATGCAAGCAGCCACCGAAACCATCCCAAGAGGGGCAAGGAAAAACTATAAGCCATATTGTAATGATGAATAGTAGAAAGGGGAAGACGAAGTCTCAAATGCTAGGAACATGGCACATAGAGAACAATCTATGGACGCAAATATTGCCCTAAATGCTGTCACGGCGAAATACAAAAGAACACTAAACCAAATAACAAGAGACAGCTGGAAAAATAAAACAGAAAGCCTCAATTCAAATAAAGAAGGGAACAAAGTATGGAAGTCAGTCAGAGCCATGAATGACGCAACACCATCAAATAAACAAATTACCATCAAGTAGGGCGACAACATGCTTACTGGAAAAAAAAGCAGCAAACGCCTTCATAGAACGAACATTAAGCCAGAGCAAACCACATTGATGTCCCTACAGACAGGCACACAGACATTAGTGAAGAACAAAAGAGCCACGACAACATCAATATGGCACAAGAGGAGCACATGATGGCAAAACTAACAATGAATGAAATGGAAGAGGCCATGAGAACTTTAAAGAAAAAGAAATCGCCCGGAAAAGATCGGGTAACATACGAAATGCTGATGGGGTTGGGCCAAACAGCAAAGAGGAAGTTACTATCAGTCCTGAACTAAAGCCGAAAAAGGGGAATTGTACCTCAGACATGGAAAGACGCTGTACTTATACCAGTACAAAAGAAAGGAAAAGATAGAACAGACCCAAATGGATACAGGCCTATCAGTCTACTGAGCTGTGTAGGAAAACTGATGGAACGTATTATAAACACCAGAATGATGTGACATCTGGAAGAAAAACACATACTAATTCCACAGCAAGCAGGCTTTAGACAACACAGACCCACTGAGGACCAGATCACTCTCATAGCCCAGTTAATAGATGATGCTTACCACGAGAAAAAACACACAGTAGCGGTTTGGGTGGATTTAGAGAAGGCATTTGACAAGGTGTGGATAAAGGGACTTAAAGTTAAGCTACGAAGAATTTAAGTTTGTGGGAAAAGGTACAGATGGATCAGCCACTACCTCGAAAACAGAACATCCATAGTTCAAGTACAAGGGCAGATGAGCAAAAAGGTGACACTTGAGCAGGGAGTACCCCAAGGGGGAGTACTGTCACCAACACCTTTCCTGGTGTATATAAACAACATCACAGAGAATCTACCAAAAAGAGTCCACAGCTCCATGTTTGCAGACGATCTGGCTATGTGGGCCTCTGAAAAAAATCTCGCCATAGCAAGCAATCGGATGCAGCAGGCCCTAACATCGTTTGTGGAGTGGGCGAACTCATGGCTGGTCAAAATAAATGAGGAAAAAAGAACATGTACGATATTTTCGCTTTCAAACAAACCCAGAACACCAATATAAGTCTTAGCGGCAAATATCTACGACCAAACGACAACCCAAACTACCTGGGAGTCACATTTGATCGGTGCATGACATGGAAAAGTCAGATCGAGAGAAACCGAATGAGAGCCAGACAAAGAATGGCAATCATTAGGAAACTTTCTGGCACAAGCTGGGGAACATACGAAACTGTACACTGGAAGAGTGAGACCAATTCTCAATTATGGCATTGCGGCATAGGCGCCAGCAGCAAAAACCAACTTTGATAAAATTATCAAACTTAAAAACTAAGCCATGAGAATTATAACAGGAGGCATGAAGTCAACGCCATATGTAGAACTGGAAACGAATAGAAATATGCAATCCATGACCGACAGAAGAGACTGCAGAGACCAGCAGCAAGCAGAGAAACTCAGAAGACTGACATACCACTCAATGCATCAGAGACTAAATATATTTGGAAAAGGGAAACTAAAGCGGAGAAACTTTGCAGAAATAGCCAAAGCAAAGTTAAGCAAGGACCCAATGAAGACATTAACACCAAAGCCCATCCCTACTGTACGCAAACCTACCTGGAAGCAGCATATCATTCCGGAGGTGGTAGAACATATACCAGGTATTTGAAACAAGAACAGCCAGACTGAAAAAGAAAGAAGAGACATTACCCTGAGGTACATAACGAAAAATTACCCAAGCATGGACTGGACCCATGCATACACCGACGGGTCTGTATCAAACACAACACAGAACGGAGGGGCAGAGGTATTCCTGAGCCTACCAAATGCTAAAAAAATAACACTGTCAGTGGTAACTGGAAATAACTCATGCAATTTCAGAGCGGAGGCAGAGGCACTGAGGGCTGCAGCAGAAGCAATGCTGACAGGCAAAAGAAATGAAAGGCAGATAGTCCTTATTACAGATGCCCTAGACGTAGTCACAGCACTAAAAAGCCAGACAAATTATGAATTAAATGATTTAAGAGCAGTACTCTGTCAACTATACCAGCAGTCCGCACCAAAAAGAGTAGGGGTGCAGTGGGTTACATCCCACTGTATCATCCAAGGCAACGAGGAGGCAGACGGACTGGCAAAAGAAGGTGTAAGACTACCACAACCAGATTCTAGTGTGACCTACGAAGAGTCCAAAAAGCTTATTAGAGCCAGATACATGGCCAAATGGGAAACATAACATACTGGCTACACAAAAAACGATGCTTATTATCAGTTGGACAGAAAAGAGCAGGTCATTGTCTTCAGAATCCGCAAATGCCACAACAGACTGAGATACCACCTTTTTAATAAACTGAAGATAGGTGGCACTGACGAATGCACTTGTGGCACCGGGAAAATGACCGCTGAACATATGCTGCAAAACTGCCCGACATACGAGGACCAGAGAAAGCAAATGTGGCCATCACCAGTGGCAACACTAGACAAGCTCTATGGCAGTGTCGACAGCCTCAGGGATTACCGCTGCTTTTTTTCGAAAAAATACAGGTTGACGTTTGACAGCGTACGAAGAAAAAGAAGAAGAAGAAGAAAAAGAAGAAGAAGAAGAAGAAGAAGAAGAATAAACAGCAGTAGTATTCTTCACAACCTGATTCTCAATATGCGTTACAATACTCGACGATATTCCTGCGATTTGCGCCCTCCCCCCCCCCCCCGGCCCCTCCCCTCTACAATGGCGGCATTCCCCGGTAGAATAAATTTATTTCTTTATTTCATTTCTCAATTTTGTGCATCGGTTGAAGTTAAAGTGAACTAAACTGCGAGAACTGTTACCGGTAAAAGTGTCAACGGTAAGCTACATAAGCTATACAGTGGTGAATGTTTGGAATGTATTGCCATATGAGGTAATTTTAGGCTGGAACAATAAATGCATTTAAGAATAGATTGGATGCACATAGCTTTTAGAGCTAGGAAATGTAAATGAAACTAGTTGTTTACAGACTCTGCATAGTTTTCTAAGCCAGTTTAAAGACGTAGTCTTCTAAACCAGTATAAAGATATAGTCTTCTAAAGTGAGTCTGCCAAAGCACCGAGTTTATTTTTGTTCTGGCTCTTAAGGGTCATTACACTGCTATGGCGTCTGTGAAAATGACCACTTGCTTTGCTGTAATATAGTTTGACCACATCAAACGCCATACTGACCTAGAAAGAACGATACAGGAGGGTTTGGTGCTTGGAAAGCGGGGCTGAAGCAGACCGAGGAAAAGATGGACACAAGACATCACCGAGGTCCTGACGATGACAACGATAGAGGCGATACTTCTGGCTAGAGATTGAGTTACAGATCGGCTGTTGTGAAAGTGATTTTCTGCAAATGACATGCAACATGATGATGATGATGATGATGATGATGATGATGATGATAATAATGATGATAATGATGAAAGTGAGCGATTTTTTGTGCTAAGTAATAATGCTTGTCATGTTTTAAAAAAATATATGTAACTTTATTGTTGACGTAGATCTAGGAAATACTATTTTCATTTAAAAACATCATTGCATAATTTCAGAAGTGCCGGTTATGCTAGCAATCAGCTAGAGGTTAGTGATATTTAAGATAATATATGTGGGTAATTGAGACGCTAGTCCGGTCAATCACAACTAATTGCCCAGGACGCTGCGTCAGGGTCAATCACAATGTTGTTCGTCCATCCCGAACCTTTACTTTTTGCACCCAGCCAGTCCATCCAGTCGAGTATTCTGTAAATCCGGGTTGTGGATGGGTGGGAAGATGGGAACTGCATATTCGCAGTCAGTGAAAGCAGAGAAAGTTTGCTTCGCAAGACGGTGATCATGATTGTCAGCAAATCCATGTACCTCATCCGCTTTATTGCTCAGTAAGGTGTCCCGCAACTGACGCAGCATTTTGACTGTAGTTTAGCTTGTCAGCGGACCTACGCTTTCTGCTCTCCCGTCGTCACAGGACTCGACTGTGTTAGTACTGGATACATGAAAAGAGAATGACTTGCGCGATGAATTTCCTTTAAGTGAGGAAGGTTTGCGCAGTTTGTCGACCACATTCTCTCGCTCGAGTCCAACTTTAACCAGTGGCAAGACAAGTCAGGACGACTGGATATGAGCTCAGGTGCAGTGGTTGACCACGGATGCACAAGTGCCTGGCCGTGTTCTGTGCGGTCCACACCGATCAGTACATTTGCATTCCGTTCTCTGGAAACCATTCTGCTACTTAAGCCATATCAGGGCTTGGTGGTGCAAGATTGAGAACGAACGACCCTAAGCCAGCAAGCCATATAATAAAAAAACAGAATGCGATACTGGAGAAAACACTAAAAAGCTATATTTCTTTTTTTTGCCTCGTTTACCGTGGTTACTAAGAGGCAGTATATTGTTCTATGTTTTACACTTTACAGCCTGGTTAAACCATATTCAGCACGAAATTTAATAGGTGTACGACCCTGTCAGATCATGAATCTGAACACAGACATGTTTTGTTTGTGAGCCATCGAAACTTCGCAACCACGTATGAACACTTCTATAAAAGCTTAACACATGCAATTCAAATTCATATCTTTTCTATCGTTATCGCTGCTTGTTTCAAATCTATCAATAACATGACCTCCCATAGTGTATCCGGGGTCCCTTACTGATAATGGTAGAATATAACCGCCACAGAATACAGTCACAGTAGGTCAAGGGCAAACAATCTTAAGGTGAGCGATGTATGTTTTTCTCCTGAGTGTCCAAAACATTCATTGCATGTTGAACGCGAGGACTAAGAGTTGTCCATGGATGTGGCAATCTCAAAATGTACAAATTATCGCTACCTTACTGCAAATAACTAGAACAATTATTTCCTGAAAGCTGGTTATAGTAAGTCAAATACAATGCTGGACCTGTGCTTCAACAAAAAGAGATGAGAGATCTTGATTTAACTTAACTTAACGTCTTTATACTGGTTTAGAAGACTCTGCAGAGTCTGTACGCAACCAGTTTCATTTATATTTCATTGCTCAATAAGCTATGCGCATTCAATTTATTTTTAAATGCATCAACTGCCTCTGCTTCCATCACTTCCTGTGGAAATGCATTCCAAGCATTCACCCCTCTCTGACTAAAGAAATATTTCCAAATATCCAATGTTGACCTTTCTTTATTTAATTTGAAGCTATGCCTTTTTCTTCTTCTTCTTCTTCTTCTGCGTACACAGTCAGACAGTAACCATTATTTTCTCGAAAAAAGCGGCGGTCATCCTGAGACTCTCGCCACTACCATAGAGCTTGTCTTGCAGTTCCACTGGCAATGGCCACATCTGCTCTCTCTGATCCTCGTATGTCGGGCAGTTCTGCAGCAGATGTTCAGTGGTCATTTTACCAGTACCGCACGGGCATTCGTCGGTACACCCTATCTTCAATTTGTTGAAGAGGTGGTACCTCAGTCTGTTGTGGCCAGTGCGAAGTCTGAAGACAACGACCTGCTCTCTTCGGTTCAACTGGTAATAGGCATCGTTTTTGGTGTAACCAGTATGTTCGGTTTCCCATTTGGACATGTACCTGGCTTTGATAAGCCGTTTTGACTCTTCGTACGTCATACTGGTATCTATTTGTGGTAGCCTTGCACCTTCTTTTGCCAGTCTGTCTGCCTCCTCGTTGCCTTGGATGTTGCAGTGTGACGGAACCCACTGTACCACTACCCTTTTTGGTGCGGACTGTTGGCACAGTTTGCAGAGTGCTGCTCTTAAGTCATTAAGCTCAGTGTTTTTCTGGCTTTTTAGCGCTGTGACTACTTCGAGAGCATCTGTCAGCAGGACTATATGGCTCTCATTTTCACTGTGTGTTACCATTTCTTCCACTGCCGCCCTCAGTGCCTCTGCCTCTGCTCTGAAATTGCTCGTGTACTTACCAGTAGCGAATGACAGTGTTATTTTTCTGACATTTGGTAGGTTCAGGAATGCTCCTGCCCCTCCGTTCTGTGTAGTGTTTGTTACAGAGCCGTCGGTGTATGCATGGGTCCAGTCCATGCTTGGGTAGCTTTTCGTTATGAAGCTTAGGGTAGTATCTCTCCTTTCTTTTTCGGTCTGGCAGTTTTTGTTTGCAATACCTGGTATATTTTCTACCACCTCTGGAAATATATCCTGCCTCCAAGTAGGTTTTCGTACAGTAGTGATGGGTTTTGGTGTTGTTAGTGCGTTTATGGGATCTTCGTGCATCTTTGCTTTGGCTATTTCTGCAAAGTTTCTCCGCTTTAGTTTCCCAGTTCCCAAATTGTTTAGCCTCTGGTACATTGGATGGTCCGTCAGTCTTCGGAGTTTCTCTGACTGCAGCTGGGCTCTGCAGTCTCTTCTGTCGGTCATGGATTGCAGTTTTGTAATCTTTTCAAGTTCTACAATTGGCGTTGACTTCATGCCACCAGTTATGATTCTCATAGCTTGGTTTTGAAGTTTGTTAACTTTATCGAAGTTCGCCTTCGCTGCTGTTGTCCAAGCCGCGATGCCATACTCGAGAACTGGTCTCACTCTTCCAGTGTACAGTTTCTTTAGTATGCCTTCGTCTGCTCCCCAGCTTGTGCCAGCAAGTTTCCTCATGATCGCCATTCTTTCTCTGGCTTTCATTCGGTTTCTCTCAATCTGACTTTTCCATGTCATGCGCCGATCAAATGTGACTCCCAGATAGGTTGGGTTGTCGTTTGGCTGCAGGATTTTGCCATTTAGGCTTAGTTTGGTACTTTGGGGTTTTAATGAGAGTGAGAATATTGTGCACGTGGTTTTCTCCTCGTTTATTTTGACCAGCCATGAGTTCGCCCACTCTTCCAGCGATGTTAGGGCCGTTTGCATCCGATTTCTTGCTATGGTGAGATTCTTTTCAGAGGTCCACATAGCCAGATCGTCTGCAAACATTGAGCTATGGACTCTTCTTGGTATATTCTCTGTAATATCGTTTATATATACCAGGAAGAGTGTGGGTGACAGTACTCCCCCTTGGGGTACTCCCTGCTCGAGTGTCACCTTTTTGCTCATCTGCCCTTGTACTTGGACTCTGGCCGTTCTTTGTTTGAGGTAGTGGTTGATCCACTTGTACATCTTCCCACAAACATCACTTCTTCTTAGCTTGACTCTAAGTCCATCCTTCCAGACTTTGTCAAATGCCTTTTCCAGATCCACCCAAACAGCTACTGTGTGTTTCTGTGCCTGGTAGGCATCTTCTATCTCCTGGGCTATGAGGATGACCTGGTCCTCAGTGGATCTGTGCTGTCTAAAGCCGGCTTGCTGTGGAATTAGTATTCGTTTTTCTTCCAGATGCCACATCAGTCTGGTGTTTATCATCCGTTCCATCAGCTTGCCGACACAGCTCAGTAGGCTTATGGGCCTGTATCCATTCGGATCTGTTTTGTCCTTTCCTGTTTTTGGTACTGGTACCAGTATTGCATCTTTCCATGCCTGGGGTACAATACCCCTTTTCCAGCTTTGGTTCAGGACTGACAGTAGTTTTTCCTTCGCTGTTTGGCCCAGCCCCATCAGCATTTCGTTTGTTATCCCGTCTTTTCCGGGAGATTTCCTTCTCTTTAGTGTTCTCATAGCCTCTTCCATTTCGCGCATTGTTAGTTTGGCCATCATGTGCTCTTCAGGAGCCGTATTTTTGTTTTCGTGCCCCTTTAGCTCTTCGCTAATGTCTGTATGCTTATCTGCAGGGACCTCGATGTGGTTTGCTCTGGCATAGTGATCGACAAAGGCGTTTGCGGCTTTCTTACCTGTGATCAAGTTCTCGCCTTGCTTGATAGTAATTTGTTTATTTGACGGGGTTTCGTCGTTCATGGCTCTGACTAGCTTCCATAGCTTGTTCCCTTCTTTGTCCAGGTTTAAACTTTCCGTTTTATTTTTCCAACTTTCTCTTGCTGTTTGCTTGAGAGTGTGTTTGTACTTCGCCGCGGCGGCTTTGAGGGCGATGTTTGCCTCCACGGATTTTTCTCGTTCTGCCATGTTTCTAGCATTTGTTACTGCATCTTCCACTTTCTGTAACTCATCATTCCAGTAGGGCTTATAGTTTTTCCTAGCTCCTCTTGGGATGGTTTCAGTGGCGGCTTGCATTATTGCCTTGCTTAGGCTCTCTACCATGGGCTTCATTTTGGTGTTTCGTGTGTTGATGGTTTCACACAGCCCATCTGTCAGGATTGCAAATCTGTCCCAGTCGGCTCGTTTGTAATTCCAACGTGGGAGCGGTTTTGTTTCCTGTGGGCCTACTTCCATGTCAATGGTTAGCCTGATCGGCCTGTGGTCGCTACCTGCCAGTTGGTTTAGCACCTGGCGGTCTATTTTATAGTGTATGTCCTGTGTGGAGAAGGCCAAATCTGGAGTCGAGGTGGTATGCCATGTTCTTGAATAGAAGCTAGGGCTATCCTCCGGCCTATTGATTAGGGAGAGATTTGCATCTATCTCCCAATCTTCCACTTCGTCACCTCTGCTGTCTGTGTCAGAGTATCCCCATCTCTCCGAGTGGCTGTTGAAATCTCCAACCACTATGCAGTTGGAGTCTCTGACCTCCATACTCGAGAGCGATAGGTCTCTGTTTGGTGGTCCGTACAGATTGAAAATGCGGAGCTTCGTCTCTTGAGCCATTATGTCAACTCCTACAATTTCTGCTTGTCCGGTGTGATTGACAGGTACCGCGCTACTCGGTATGCTGTTTCTGGTCAGTATCAGGACCCCTCCTTTGTGGCCTTCTCTATCTAGACGGAAAGTCTGGTATCCTCTGATTGAGAATTTATGGTTATTGTTGAGGTGCGTTTCCTGGATACATGCCACGTCAATCTTACCTTCATGCAGGTGATGTGTTAGGGAAAGTTTTTTGTTAATGACTCCCTCCGCATTCCACTGTAATATTCTGAGGGTCTTGAAGTTTTGGCCAATAGTCGTTTCCCCATAGCCATGTGCCTTGACTCCACGACACATGGGTGGGTGACCACCAGTAGCCAAGGGTGGGCCCATTCGAGGCGTGGGGCCCGGCGCTATCGCTGCCTGGCGGGTCTCCTCAGGATGAGCGCCATACGTTTTTCGAATAGGTTGTGCTGCCATCATACTGTGATTTACGTTGCACTGTTTTGTTAGGCTTGCGGCCCCGTGCATCCGATTTCAACAGGCGTTTCTGTAGGGATGCCCTCCTTAGCCTTTGGCTGTCCCCAGCCTATCTGCAAGGCAGCAGTTGTTTACGATCAGAGTTTTCTCTCCTATGGAAGTTGTCTTACCAGACTATCGAGTCTTCACTACTCGTGTCTATAGGGTGCAATGATGGTGTGTGATATATGAGATGGACTGGTTTACCCGGAAGAGAGGCAGTCCAGTGTGTCTGTATCCCAGGATCGTCACGTCCTGCCAGAAACGTAGCATTTGCATGTGAGTGGGGTATCTCTTTTTCCCTTTATTTTCTTGGCTTCTATGCAGGGATGGTACGCCTAGCATTCCCCGCCACCTGGGGTGTTGACACAGTGGGGCAGGTGTGCAATGTCCGCTGGTCTGCATCTCTTCTGCGTCCAGCATGATAGTTATGGCTGATAACGTACAGAGGTAGATATCGTAACCGGAGTGCATTTAGCCAGAGGACAAGCCTGGTAATGTCACAGAGATGTTGATCGCCTGGTGTGCGGACAACTCTCATGGTCAGTGGTTGAGTCTTGACAGTTCACAGTGTGGTGGCTGCTCTACTGTTTTCGACACCCCGACCAGGTTCTAAGTCTTTGGTTGGTGTTTTTCGCACCCCATCGCCGTATAGGGTGAGTATCAGGCAGTTTTCCGCCCGCTTTGATTTGCGGGCGGCAAGGACCTCTTACTGTGGCTCTACCTGATAGGGCTGGGGCGCAAGCCCCAGGTCCCGAGCATGTAGGAGCCTCCCATTGCAGTGGTGCTGAGATTTTGGGCGGGATTGCGGCTTTCAAGGGTTCGGCCGTAATCCCCCACATGGTAGCCTCGCGCCCTTGGCTTATCAGCCTCTCGATTTGAGCTGGTTTTCCGTAGCAACGCCCTGTCATTTGTAGGGTAAAACTGACCTGTCTTCAGATCTATTTCCAGCACCCGTTCACTATTTTGTCAGACGAATTTATTGAGGGCTTTTGTTTGTCAATGACCAGGTATTTGAAATCTGCAGAGTTAAACACGATTTCCGTAGCGTTCTTTCATTTGAGCTGACTTGTCGTCCGTGAGTCTAATACCAGCGTACGTTCATTATTAGACCCAAACGGCAGTGCTCTCAATTTGTCAGTTGTTCTACAGTATTGGCGTGTTCAGTCAAATTAAGCCGCAGGTTCCACACCTGGTGGTGCCCTTCCGTCAATTCCCTTAGCGAGACAATCAAGTTTCTTAAAGGGTAGCCCCAAAGATTTTCGAGGGTCTAATTCCAGCACATGTTCTCTATTAGACCCAATAAGGTGTACTTTTTGATAGTCATTCTGCAGTATTGGCGTGGTAAGTTAACTTAGGTCTCAGGCTCCACTCCTGATAGTGCTCTTCCGTCAATTCCTTTATCAAACACTGGATGCAGACAAAACCGAGCCACAGGGGACATAACCCCAGATTTCTGGGGGTCTAAGTCCAGCACCAGTTCCATATTAGACTCCAGAAGAGTGGTCTCGGCATGTCAATCATTTCAGTGTTGCCCGTGTTGAGTCAAATTAAGCCGCAGGCTCCACTCCTGGTGGTGCCCTTCCGTCAATTCCTTTAAGTTTCAGCTTTGCAACCATACTTCCCCCGGAACCCAAACACTTTGGTTTCCCGGAAGCTGCCCGCAGAGTCATCGAAGCAACTCCTGCGGATCGCTAGTCGGCATCGTTTATGGTCAGAACTACGACGGTATCTGATCGTCTTCGCGCCTCTGACTTTCGTTCTTGATTAATGAAAACATTCTTGACAAATGCTTTCGCAGTAGCTCGTCTTGCGGCGATCCAAGAATTTCACCTCTAACGCCGCAATACGAATGCCCCCGTTTGTCCCTGTTAATCATTACCTCCAGTTCCGAAAACCAACAAAATAGAACCGAGGTCCTATTCCATTATTCCATGCACCATTATTCAGGCAGCCGAGGCCTGCTTTGAACACTCTAATTTTTTCAAAGTAAACGCGCCGGCCACCCAGGACGCTCAGCGAAGAGCACCCGTGGGAGAGAGCCGGCAGACGGTAGGGCAGGAGACAACGGGCAGTGAACCGGCGCGAGCCGGACCGCCCGCCTGCGCCTGAGATCCAACTACGAGCTTTTTAACTGCAACAACTTTAATATACGCTATTGGAGCTGGAATTACCGCGGCTGCTGGCACCAGACTTGCCCTCCAATAGATCCTCGTTAAAGGGTTTAAAGTGTACTCATTCCAATTACGGGGCCTCGAAAGAGTCCCGTATTGTTATTTTTCGTCACTACCTCCCCGTGCCGGGAGTGGGTAAGTTGCGCGCCTGCTGCCTTCCTTGGATGTGGTAGCCGTTTCTCATGCTCCCTCTCCGGAATCGAACCCTGATTCCCCGTTACCCGTTACAAACATGGTAGGCATGTCACGTACCATCGACATTTGATAGGGCAGACATTTGAAAGATGCGTCGCCGGCACATGAGGCCATGCGATCAGCACAAAGTTATCCAGAGTCACCAGTGGGGACGCCGCAACCCCGCGAGGGGAAACGACGATTGGTTTTGAACTAATAAAAGCGCTCTTTCCGCGAGGGTCGGAGCTTGGTAAGCATGTATTAGCTCTAGAATTGCCACAGTTATCCAAGTAGGATCGTGTCATCTAAGGAACCTCGACTGATTTAATGAGCCATTCGCGGTTTCACCGTGAGACAGTGTGAACTTAGACATGCATGGCTTAATCTTTGAGACAAGCATATGACTACTGGCAGGATCAACCAGATATCTGTCGGAGACGTACGTACAGCACACACCGGTCGGCGGAGGAAGGGTGTGTAAAAAGCCTCGCTGGGACGACGGCCGCAGGGACCGACTGGCGGGACGGACGGTTTGTTCCACCCGTCCCTCACTCCGTCGACCTAGGACCGCCTGACAGGGGCCTCCCACACGCACCAGACGACCGACCGACCGGGCTCGCTCGAGGAGGGATGGCAGCGCTCTGTGCAGAACGGATCCCAACGACCTCGGCGATGAATTTCCCTGGGACTAGAGACACAATTTGGCCTGCCCTTCTCCGTAGGGAGAACGCAGGGCCTCGAGGCAACGATTCCTGCTTTCCATTTGCCGGTCACAAGCTCTTTGCGAGAGTCGGACCACCAGCGAGACGTACTGTCGAGTTCTGCTATAAGCCTTAGATAAATCACCACGGACGGACCACGTTTCCTGATACGGACCAGACTAGCGCACCTCGGTGGAGGAGCCACTACCACAAACCGCACCCAATTCGCACTACGGGGAAAGGCAGGCGAGCGTTTTCCGCAAGCCCGCGCTATCGCTCCGCCTGGCGGGACTGAGATCGCTTTACGAACACTGGTTGAAATTGAGTCGCCGCAGCGAGACAACTACCCCAGACCCCAAACTACCCCAAACACATAACTCCAATATAGGTCTAACTAATGCTTTATACAGTTTGACTATCACTTCTTTGCTCCTATGTTTAATATTTATTGTTGTCATACTTAACATTGTATTTGCCTTTTTCACTGCTACCTGAACTTGCTCACTCACCTTACTTGATCTAGTATAACTTCTAAGTCCCTTTCCTTATCTATCTTTCTAATATTGTTCTCTCCCATTCTGTAATTATGTTTCATATTGGATCTACCCATGTGGATGACTGTACATTTATCTACTTTAAACTCCATTTGCGAACCTACAAACCACTCACGAATTTGATCTAAATCCGATCTCAATATATCAACATCTGCTTGAGATATAGATACAGATATAGTTTAACTATAGATCCTACTTAATATCAAGCAAAATTGGTTAGTAAACAACATCTTGTCTCGAAAGCTAAAATAGTGTTTTTTTCTTCGTTCGTCTTCAGACCTCAACTTCAATGATTTTAACGAAGGCAGCAGTCGACTCAAGGCTATGTACGCTTCCGTACAGCTTCTCGTGGAAGGACACTGGCTGTTGCCAATTGTTACTTCTTTTGTCGGTATACAGCGGACAGGACTGCAAAATATATTATGCCTTCATGGGGGCTGAGCCGAAGGCACAAATGTCTTTAGTGCCAATCTTGAACTTGTTGTATAGATGGCATCTGAGTCTGTTGTGACCCGTGCGTAGCCGGAAAATGATCACCTGGTATCGCCTGGAAAGTTGATGGTAGGCATCGTTTTCTATGTGGCCAGGGTGATCCTATTTTCCATTTTGCACTGTACGTTGTCCTGATGAATGCTTTAGTTTCATTGTATGTGATTACTGTATCACTCTGCTGCAGCATTCCTGGCTCTCTGGCGAGCCTGTCCGCCTCCCCGTTGCCTGGAATGTCGCAGTGGGCTGGTGTCCATTGGACTGCTTTTTTTTAAGCACTGGGACGTGCGTTCGAGTGAGTCTGCCAAAGCACCGAGTTTATTTTTGTTCTGGCTCTTAAGGGCCATTACACTGCTATGGCGTCTGTGAAAATGACCACTTGCTTTGCTGTAATATAGTTTGACCACATCAAACGCCATACTGACCTAGAAAGAACGATACAGGAGGGTTTGGTGCTTGGAAAGCGGGGCTGAAGCAGACCGAGGAAAAGATGGACACAAGACATCACCGAGGTCCTGACGATGACAACGATAGAGGCGATACTTCTGGCTAGAGATTGAGTTACAGATCGGCTGTTGTGAAAGTGATTTTCTGCAAATGACATGCAACATGATGATGATGATGATGATGATGATGATGATGATGATAATAATGATGATAATGATGAAAGTGAGCGATTTTTTGTGCTAAGTAATAATGCTTGTCATGTTTTAAAAAAATATATGTAACTTTATTGTTGACGTAGATCTAGGAAATACTATTTTCATTTAAAAACATCATTGCATAATTTCAGAAGTGCCGGTTATGCTAGCAATCAGCTAGAGGTTAGTGATATTTAAGATAATATATGTGGGTAACTGAGACGCTAGTCCGGTCAATCACAACTAATTGCCCAGGACGCTGCGTCAGGGTCAATCACAATGTTGTTCGTCCATCCCGAACCTTTACTTTTTGCACCCAGCCAGTCCATCCAGTCGAGTATTCTGTAAATCCGGGTTGTGGATGGGTGGGAAGATGGGAACTGCATATTCGCAGTCAGTGAAAGCAGAGAAAGTTTGCTTCGCAAGACGGTGATCATGATTGTCAGCAAATCCATGTACCTCATCCGCTTTATTGCTCAGTAAGGTGTCCCGCAACTGACGCAGCATTTTGACTGTAGTTTAGCTTGTCAGCGGACCTACGCTTTCTGCTCTCCCGTCGTCACAGGACTCGACTGTGTTAGTACTGGATACATGAAAAGAGAATGACTTGTGCGATGAATTTCCTTTAAGTGAGAAAGGTTTGCGCAGTTTGTCGACCACATTCTCTCGCTCGAGTCCAACTTTAACCAGTGGCAAGACAAGTCAGGACGACTGGATATGAGCTCAGGTGCAGTGGTTGACCACGGATGCACAAGTGCCTAACCGTGTTCTGTGCGGTCCACACCGATCAGTACATTTGCATTCCGTTCTCTGGAAACCATTCTGCTACTTAAGCCATATCAGGGCTTGGTGGTGCAAGATTGAGAACGAACGACCCTAAGCCAGCAAGCCATATAATAAAAAAACAGAATGCGATACTGGAGAAAACACTAAAAAGCTATATTTTTTTTTTTTTGCCTCGTTTACCGTGGTTACTAAGAGGCAGTATATTGTTCTGTGTTTTACACTTTACAGCCTGGTTAAACCATATTCAGCACGAAATTTAATAGGTGTACGACCCTGTCAGATCATGAATCTGAACACAGACATGTTTTGTTTGTGAGCCATCGAAACTTCGCAACCACGTATGAACACTTCTATAAAAGCTTAACACATGCAATTCAAATTCATATCTTTTCTATCGTTATCGCTGCTTGTTTCAAATCTATCAATAACATGACCTCCCATAGTGTATCCGGGGTCCCTTACTGAGAATGGTAGAATATAACCGCCACAGAATACAGTCACAGTAGGTCAAGGGCAAACAATCTTAAGGTGAGCGATGTATGTTTTTCTCCTGAGTGTCCAAAACATTCATTGCATGTTGAACGCGAGGACTAAGAGTTGTCCATGGATGTGGCAATCTCAAAATGTACAAATTATCGCTACCTTACTGCAAATAACTAGAACAATTATTTCCTGAAAGCTGGTTATAGTAAGTCAAATACAATGCTGGACCTGTGCTTCAACAAAAAGAGATGAGAGATCTTGATTTAACTTAACTTAACGTCTTTATACTGGTTTAGAAGACTCTGCAGAGTCTGTACGCAACCAGTTTCATTTACATTTCATTGCTCAATAAGCTATGCGCATTCAATTTATTTTTAAATGCATCAACTGCCTCTGCTTCCATCACTTCCTGTGGAAATGCATTCCAAGCATTCACCCCTCTCTGAATAAAGAAATATTTCCAAATATCCAATGTTGACCTTTCTTTATTTAATTTGAAGCTATGCCTTTTTCTTCTGATTTGATTGATTGAACTCCATGAATGTATTGAAAGGCGTGACTAAAGAGAGTTGTGCATGAGGATAACAACCTCATCATGCAAGTAAACTGTTACATAAACTCCTACTGCAAGATCATGCAAAGCTTTTTGCTGAAGTCATCTTCATGGAGGTTGACTGTATTTGTATTGATGTGCTTCGGCTGGCGCGAAAAATGTCAAGAAAAGAGATCTTCCTTGTACGTCTTCAGACCTCGAATTCAATTACTCTAACGAAGGCAGCAGTTGACCTTAGGGTCTGAGCACTTCTGTACAGCTACTCGTGGAAGGACACTAGCTGTTGCCAAATGATACTTCTTGTCGGTATACGATGGGCAGGACTGCAAAATGTGTTCTGATCTCATGGGGGATGTTCCGAGAAGATATATGGCCAGCTAGAGTCGTTGCCTTGTGTTTTAAGTCAAGTCAGGAAATCCTCATACTCAACCATTGTCTTTCGTCTTGATCGTCCACGGCAACGGTTGATGAGTCTCGGACAGCGTGGAGAAAGACGGAGTAGAATCGAAATGTCTCAGCAAGGTAATCCGCGGGAGACTCCATTAGTGGTGAGGTCTTGTATTTCGTATAGTGTAAAGTGCAGAATCTGCAACAAAAGAAATTGTATTTGTAAGATTATGTGTTTACTTTAATCTTAGTCTTAGTAGACCTGTAATTCTACAAGGGAAGATGACCATGTGGAGGTCCCAGCTGTGGTGTGAGCTGGATAAAGCACGGATAAGTATTTCCTGCTTAGCGTGTTAGGCTCGAGCAGCTTATTACTCCGCTGTGTTAAGACAAGTGCCAAGAGCATTGGATAATATATCTGCGAGTTCATCTTAAAAGACTCAACCACTAGACCAACTTTACCCGCAGCCTGTTAGGCTCCATCTTTGCTGCTCTTAACAAACCAACTAAGCATGGCCGGTGTTGTGCCATGTCACACAGTTAGTCGCCTCTTATTACATGCTCTATGTAGGGCAGTGGTGCTATTCTTGTCATTGCCATACCCAAAGATCCAGAATCATTCGAGATGTTTACTGTAGTACGCCGCCCATACAGTGGGTTAGAGGACATATGTTGCTTATACAGAGAATACTTGTTGTTTTTGCTTGTGATTGCACATATCGACAAAGGGGCATTTCGCTACTCATATATTAAGCTCGCAATATCACTAGACCTATAAACGAATAATGCGAATCACAATGTAAACATGCAATTCCCTAGTAGTGGATCCAACGGGAAGCTTCGACTGGTTCATTTCTTCTTCTTCTTTTTCGTTCGTCTTCAGACATCAACTTCAATGACTCTAAGGAAGTCATCAGTCGACTCAAGGGTCTCTACGCTTCCGTGCAGCTTCTCGTGGAAGGACACTAGCTGTTGCCAAATGCTACTTATTTTTTCGGTATACTGTGGACATGACTGCAAAATATGTTCTGCCTTCATGGGGGGCTGTGCCGCAGGCACGAAGGTCTGTAGTACCAATCTTGAACTTGTTGTACAGATGACATCTCAGACTGTTGTGACCTGTGCGTAGCCGGAGAATGATCATCTATGTGGCCAAGGTGTCGTTTTTTTCCATTTTGCACTGTACGTTGCCCTGATGAATGATTTAGTCTCATTGTATGTAATGTTTGTATCTAACGTAGGTTAGGTTCTTGATTTTGTTCCTTAGCGGTATTTTAACCATTCCTATCTATTTTTTATACTCCACAGGGGATAAGAGAGAGACTGGAACATGAGGGAACTACGTTTTGAACTCTCCAAGTTTTACTACTATAATCGCTCAGCAATTTATAAAATGTACAGACCGACACTATGCATTAATGTCTGAAATAGTATCTTACTATCCACATGTTAACAAACTGACCCTAGGCATTACAGTTCTAACTAGTATCTTACAATCCATATTTTAACAAACTCACCCTAGGCATTACAGTCCTAGCTAGTATCTTACTATGCTACATCGAGTTTTAGTGTGCTATATATAGTATCTTACTATCCACAGAATATCATACCAGCATTACATTTTGATGTCCTGCACAGTATCTACCTAAGCACATGGTAACAGTCTTTTATATAATACCTTAATATATGAATATTAAAATACAGACAATAAACGGTATTGTCCTACAAAGTATCGCACTATCCCCATTAAACAGATGTTCACTGACTCGAAACTTTACATTACTACATTGTAATTTGCTATCTATATATTAACAGACCAATAGCAAGTTGTATTGTTCTTCAAAGCATTGTACAATCCCAAATGGCATCAGACTAACAAAGAGCTATAATGTCTTACACAGGATCTTACAATCCACATATTAAGAAACCAACTCTAGATTGAATGCACTGCACAGTATCCACTATCCAGATGTTAGACTTACCCAAAACATTGATGTCCTACATAGTTCCTTACTGCCACCATGTTAACAGGCCAACACAGAGCTTGCATGTCTTACAGAGTATCTTACTATCCACGTGTCAACAGGCCAAGACAGAGCTTTAATGTGCTGCAGAGTATCTTACTATCCACATGTCAACAGGCCAACACAGAGCTTGCATGTCCTACAGAGTATTTTAATATGCACATGTCAACAGGCCAACACATAGCTTGAATGTCTTACAGAGTATCTTACTATCCACATGTCAACAGGCCAACACAGAGCTTGAATGTCCTAGAGAGTATTTTACTATCCACATGTCAAAAGGCAAACACATAGCTTGAATGTCCTACAGAGTATCTTACTATTCACACGTCAACTGGCCAACACAGAGCTTGAATGCCGTACATAATATCTTATTATCCACATGTTAACAGGCAGACACCATGCGTTACTGTTAAAAATAATATCTTACTATCCACGTGTTAACAAACCGACAGTACGTTTTAATATCCTACACAATCTTCTTCTTCTTCAAGAAATTCATGTTGATGTCTGACAGCGTACTTCGAAGAAGACATCTTACTGTACAACTGTCATCAGCCCGACTCTGAGCTTTGCTATCCTACATGATATTGTACTATCCACATGTTTTAATGTCATTCATAGCATTTTACAGTCTCCATGTCAATAGACCAACACCAAGCTGTAATGTCGTAATATAAAATCTTTCTTTCTAAATATTAGCAGACCTAATATCAAGCTGTAATGTACTACATAAAATCTTACTATCTAAATGTTAACAGACCGATGCTATTCGCGAATATCCTACATATTATCTTACTGTAACCATGGGGACGGTGTGGCCTAGTGGTTAGGTGGCACGGCTCAAAACCCAAAGGTGCTGGGTTCAATCCCAATTCATCTGGGGTAGTTGTCTCGCCGCAGCGACTCAATTTCAACCAGTGTTCGTAAAGCGATCTCAGTCCCGCCAGGCGGAGCGATAGCGCGGGCTTGCGGAAAACGCTCGCCTGCCTTTCCCCGTAGTGCGAATTGGGTGCGGTTTGTGGTAGTGGCTCCTCCACCGAGGTTTGCTAGTCTGGTCCGTATCAGGAAACGTGGACCGTCCGTGGTGATTTATCTAAGGCTTATAGCAGAGCTCGACAGTACGTCTCGCTGGTGGTCCGACTCTCGCAAAGAGCTTGTGACCGGCAAATGGAAAGCAGGAATCGTTGCCTCGAGGCCCTGCGTTCTCTCCCTACGGAGAAGAAGGGCAGGCCAAATTGTGTCTCTAGTCCCAGTGAAATTCGTCGCCGAGGTCGTTGGGATCCGTTCTGCACAGAGCGCTGCCATCCCTCCTCGAGCGAGCCCGGTCGGTCGGTCGTCTGGTGCGTGTGGGAGGCCCCTGTCAGGCGGTCCTAGGTCGACGGAGTGAGGGACGGGTGGAACAACCGTCCGTCCGTCCCGTCAGTCGGTCCCTGCGGCCGTCCCAGTGAGGCTTTTTACACACCCTTCCTCCGCCGACCGGTGTGCGCAGTACGTACGTCTCCGACAGATATCTGGTTGATCCTGCCAGTAGTCATATGCTTGTCTCAAAGATTAAGCCATGCATGTCTAAGTTCACACTGTCTCACGGTGAAACCGCGAATGGCTCATTAAATCAGTCGAGGTTCCTTAGATGACACGATCCTACTTGGATAACTGTGGCAATTCTAGAGCTAATACATGCTTACCAAGCTCCGACCCTCGCGGAAAGAGCGCTTTTATTAGTTCAAAACCAATCGTCGTTTCCCCTCGCGGGGTTGCGGCGTCCCCACTGGTGACTCTGGATAACTTTGTGCTGATCGCATGGCCTCATGTGCCGGCGACGCATCTTTCAAATGTCTGCCCTATCAAATGTCGATGGTACGTGACATGCCTACCATGTTTGTAGCGGGTAACGGGGAATCAGGGTTCGATTCCGGAGAGGGAGCATGAGAAACGGCTACCACATCCAAGGAAGGCAGCAGGCGCGCAACTTACCCACTCCCGGCACGGGGAGGTAGTGACGAAAAATAACAATACGGGACTCTTTCGAGGCCCCGTAATTGGAATGAGTACACTTTAAACCCTTTAACGAGGATCTATTGGAGGGCAAGTCTGGTGCCAGCAGCCGCGGTAATTCCAGCTCCAATAGCGTATATTAAAGTTGTTGCAGTTAAAAAGCTCGTAGTTGGATCTCAGGCGCAGGCGGGCGGTCCGGCTCGCGCCGGTTCACTGCCTGTTGTCTCCTGCCCTACCGTCTGCCGGCTCTCTCCCACGGGTGCTCTTCGCTGAGCGTCCTGGGTGGCCGGCGCGTTTACTTTGAAAAAATTAGAGTGTTCAAAGCAGGCCTCGGCTGCCTGAATAATGGTGCATGGAATAATGGAATAGGACCTCGGTTCTATTTTGTTGGTTTTCGGAACTGGAGGTAATGATTAACAGGGACAAACGGGGGCATTCGTATTGCGGCGTTAGAGGTGAAATTCTTGGATCGCCGCAAGACGAGCTACTGCGAAAGCATTTGTCAAGAATGTTTTCATTAATCAAGAACGAAAGTCAGAGGCGCGAAGACGATCAGATACCGTCGCAGTTCTGACCATAAACGATGCCGACTAGCGATCCGCAGGAGTTGCTTCGATGACTCTGCGGGCAGCTTCCGGGAAACCAAAGTGTTTGGGTTCCGGGGGAAGTATGGTTGCAAAGCTGAAACTTAAAGGAATTGACGGAAGGGCACCACCAGGAGTGGAGCCTGCGGCTTAATTTGACTCAACACGGCCAACACTGAAATGATTGACATGCCGAGACCACACTTCTGGGGTCTAATATGGAACTGGTGCTGGACTTAGACCCCCAGAAATCTGGGGTTATGTCCCCTGTGGCTCGGTTTTGTCTGCATCCAGTGTTTGATAAAGGAATTGACGGAAGAGCACTATCAGGAGTGGAGCCTGAGACCTAAGTTAACTTACCACGCCAATACTGCAGAATGACTATCAAAAAGTACACCTTCGTGGGGTCTAATAGAGAACATGTGCTGGAATTAGACCCCCGAAAATTTTTGGGGCTACCCTTTAAGAAACTTGATTGTCTCGCTAAGGGAATTGACGGAAGGGCACCACCAGGTGTGGAACTTGCGGCTTAATTTGACTAAACGCGCCAATACTGTAGAACAACTGACAAATCGAGAGCACTGCCGTTTGGGTCTAATAATGAACGTACGCTGGTATTAGACTCACAGACGACAAGTCAGCTCTCAAACACTCAAATGAAAGAACGCTACGGAAACCGTGTTTAACTCCGCAGAAACCGCAGATTTCAAATACCTGGTCATTGACAAACAAAAGCCCTCAATAAATTCGTCTGACCAAATAGTGAACGGGTGCTGGAAATAGATCTGAAGACAGGTCAGTTTTACCCTACAAATGACAGGGCGTTGCTACGGAAATCGAGCTCAAATCGAGAGGAGCCGCAGACACTTTGGTTCACGTACCAGGCTGATAAGCCAAGGGCGCGAGGCTACCATGTGGGGGATTACGGCCGAACCCTTGTAAGCCGAAATCCCGCCCAAAATCTCAGCACCACTGCAATGGGAGGCTCCTACATGCTCGGGACCTGGGGCTTGCGCCCCAGCCCTATCAGGTAGAGCCACAGTAAGAGGTCCTTGCCGCCCGAAAATCAAAGCGGGCGGACAACTGCTAGATACTCACCCTATACGGCGATGGGGTGCGAAAAACACCAACCAAAGACTTAGACCCTGGTCGGGGTGTCGAAAACAGTAGAGCAGCCACCACACTGTGAACTGTCAAGACTCAACCACTGACCATGAGAGTTGTCCGCACACCAGGCGATCAACATCTCTGTGACATTACCAGGATTGTCCTCTGGCTAAATGCACTCCGGCTACGATATCTACCCCTGTACGTTATCAGCCAAAACTATCATGCTGGACGCAGAAGAGATGCAGACCAGCGGACATTGCACACCTGCCCCACTGTGTCAACACCCCAGGTGGCGGGGAATGCTAGGCGTACCATCCCTGCATAGAAGCCAAGAAAATAAAGGGAAAAAGAGATACCCCACTCACATGCAAATGCTACGTTTCTGGCAGGACGTGACGATCCTGGGATACAGACACACTGGACTGCCTCTCTTCCGGGTAAACCAGTCCATCTCATATATCACATATCATCATTGCACCCTATAGACACGAGTAGTGAAGACTCGATAGTCTGGTAAGACAACTTCCATAGGAGAGAAAACTCCGATCGTAAACAACTGCTGCCTTGCAGATAGGCTGGGGAAAGCCAAAGGCTAAGGAGGGCATCCCTACAGAAACGCCTGTTGAAATCGGATGCACGGGGCCGCAAGCCTAACAAAACAGTGCAACGTAAATCACAGTATGATGGCAGCACAACCTATTCGAAAAACGTATGGCGCTCATCCTGAGGAGACCCGCCAGGCAGCGATAGCGCCGGGCCCCACGCCTCGAAGGGGCCCACCCTTGGCTACTGGTGGTCACCCACCCATGTGTCGTGGAGTCAAGGCACATGGCTATGGGGAAACGACTATTGGCCAAAACCTCAAGACCCTCAAAATATTACAGTGGAATGCGGAGGGAGTCATAAACAAAAAACTTTCCCTAACACATCACCTGCATGAAGGTAAGATTGACGTGGCATGTATCCAGGAAACGCACCTCAACAATAACCATAAATTCTCAATCAGAGGATACCAGACTTTCCGTCTAGATAGAGAAGGCCACAAAGGAGGGGTCCTGATACTGACCAGAAACAGCATACCGAGTAGCGCGGTACCTGTCAATCACACCGGACAAGCAGAAATTGTAGGAGTTGACATAATGGCACAAGAGACGAAGCTCCGCATTTTCAATCTGTACGGACCACCAAACAGAGACCTATCGCTCTCGAGTATGGAGGTCAGAGACTCCAACTGCATAGTGGTTGGAGATTTCAACAGCCACTCGGAGAGATGGGGATACTCTGACACAGACAGCAGAGGTGACGAAGTGGAAGATTGGGAGATAGATGCAAATCTCTCCCTAATCAATAGGCCGGAGGATAGCCCTAGCTTCTATTCAAGAACATGGCATACCACCTCGACTCCAGATTTGGCCTTCTCCACACAGGACATACACTATAAAATAGACCGCCAGGTGCTAAACCAACTGGCAGGTAGCGACCACAGGCCGATCAGGCTAACCATTGACATGGAAGTAGGCCCACAGGAAACAAAACCGCTCCCACGTTGGAATTACAAACGAGCCGACTGGGACAGATTTGCAATCCTGACAGATGGGCTGTGTGAAACCATCAACACACGAAACACCAAAATGAAGCCCATGGTAGAGAGCCTAAGCAAGGCAATAATGCAAGCCGCCACTGAAACCATCCCAAGAGGAGCTAGGAAAAACTATAAGCCCTACTGGAATGATGAGTTACAGAAAGTGGAAGATGCAGTAACAAATGCTAGGAACATGGCAGAACGAGAGAAATCCGTGGAGGCAAACATCGCCCTCAAAGCCGCCGCGGCGAAGTACAAACACACTCTCAAGCAAACAGCAAGAGAAAGTTGGAAAAATAAAACGGAAAGTTTAAACCTGGACAAAGAAGGGAACAAGCTATGGAAGCTAGTCAGAGCCATGAACGACGAAACCCCGTCAAATAAACAAATTACTATCAAGCAAGGCGAGAACTTGATCACAGGTAAGAAAGCCGCAAACGCCTTTGTCGATCACTATGCCAGAGCAAACCACATCGAGGTCCCTGCAGATAAGCATACAGACATTAGCGAAGAGCTAAAGGGGCACGAAAACAAAAATACGGCTCCTGAAGAGCACATGATGGCCAAACTAACAATGCGCGAAATGGAAGAGGCTATGAGAACACTAAAGAGAAGGAAATCTCCCGGAAAAGACGGGATAACAAACGAAATGCTGATGGGGCTGGGCCAAACAGCGAAGGAAAAACTACTGTCAGTCCTGAACCAAAGCTGGAAAAGGGGTATTGTACGCCAGGCATGGAAAGATGCAATACTGGTACCAGTACCAAAAACAGGAAAGGACAAAACAGATCCGAATGGATACAGGCCCATAAGCCTACTGAGCTGTGTCGGCAAGCTGATGGAACGGATGATAAACACCAGACTGATGTGGCATCTGGAAGAAAAACGAATACTAATTCCACAGCAAGCCGGCTTTAGACAGCACAGATCCACTGAGGACCAGGTCATCCTCATAGCCCAGGAGATAGAAGATGCCTACCAGGCACAGAAACACACAGTAGCTGTTTGGGTGGATCTGGAAAAGGCATTTGACAAAGTCTGGAAGGATGGACTTAGAGTCAAGCTAAGAAGAAGTGATGTTTGTGGGAAGATGTACAAGTGGATCAACCACTACCTCAAACAAAGAACGGCCAGAGTCCAAGTACAAGGGCAGATGAGCAAAAAGGTGACACTCGAGCAGGGAGTACCCCAAGGGGGAGTACTGTCACCCACACTCTTCCTGGTATATATAAACGATATTACAGAGAATATACCAAGAAGAGTCCATAGCTCAATGTTTGCAGACGATCTGGCTATGTGGACCTCTGAAAAGAATCTCACCATAGCAAGAAATCGGATGCAAACGGCCCTAACATCGCTGGAAGAGTGGGCGAACTCATGGCTGGTCAAAATAAACGAGGAGAAAACCACGTGCACAATATTCTCGCTCTCATTAAAACCCCAAAGTACCAAATTAAGCCTAAATGGCAAAATCCTGCAGCCAAACGACAACCCAACCTATCTGGGAGTCACATTTGATCGGCGCATGACATGGAAAAGTCAGATTGAGAGAAACCGAATGAAAGCCAGAGAAAGAATGGCGATCATGAGGAAACTTGCTGGCACAAGCTGGGGAGCAGACGAAGGCATACTAAAGAAACTGTACACTGGAAGAGTGAGACCAGTTCTCGAGTATGGCATCGCGGCATGGACAACAGTAGCGAAGGCGAACTTCGATAAAGTTAACAAACTTCAAAACCAAGCCATGAGAATCATAACAGGTGGCATGAAGTCAACGCCAATTGTAGAACTTGAAAAGATTACAAAACTGCAATCCATGACCGACAGAAGAGACTGCAGAGCCCAGCTGCAGTCAGAGAAACTCCGAAGACTGACGGACCATCCAATGTACCAGAGGCTAAACAATTTGGGAACTGGGAAACTAAAGCGGAGAAACTTTGCAGAAATAGCCAAAGCAAAGATGCACGAAGATCCCATAAACGCACTAACAACACCAAAACCCATCACTACTGTACGAAAACCTACTTGGAGGCAGGATATATTTCCAGAGGTGGTAGAAAATATACCAGGTATTGCAAACAAAAACTGCCAGACCGAAAAAGAAAGGAGAGACACTACCCTAAGCTTCATAACGAAAAGCTACCCAAGCATGGACTGGACCCATGCATACACCGACGGTTCTGTAACAGACACTACACAGAACGGAGGGGCAGGAGCATTCCTGAACCTACCAAATGGCAGAAAAATAACACTGTCATTCGCTACTGGTAAGTACACAAGCAATTTCAGAGCGGAGGCAGAGGCACTGAGGGCGGCAGTGGAAGAAATGGCAACACACAGTGAAAATGAGAGCCACATAGTCTTGCTGACAGATGCTCTCGCCGTAGTCACAGCGCTAAAAAGCCAGAAAAACACTGAGCTTAATGACTTAAGAGCAGCACTCTGCAAACTGTGCCAGCTGTCCGCACCAAAAAGGGTAGTGGTACAGTGGGTTCCGTCACACTGCAACATCCAAGGCAACGAGGAGGCAGACAGACTGGCAAAAGAAGGTGCAAGGCTACCACAAACAGATACCAGTATGACGTACGAAGAGTCAAAACGGCTTATCAAAGCCAGGTACATTACCAAATGGGAAACCGAACATACTGGTTACACCAAAAACGATGCCTATTACCAGTTGAACCGAAGAGAGCAGGTCGTTGTCTTCAGACTTCGCACTGGCCACAATAGACTGAGGTACCACCTTTTCAACAAATTGAAGATAGGGTGTACCGACGAATGCCCGTGCGGTACTGGTAAAATGACCACTGAACATCTGCTGCAGAACTGCCCGACATACGGGGATCAGAGAGAGCAGATGTGGCCATTGCCAGTGGAACTGCAAGAAAAGCTCTATGGTAGTGGCGAGAGTCTCAGGATGACCGCCGCTTTTTTCGAAAAAATAATGGTTACTGTCTGACTGTGTACGCAGAAGAAGAAGAAGAACAATCCCAATTCACAGCGCCGTTACCCCGGGGAAGTGAATCCTTAGAAAATGCAAGAGGAAGCAGACCCTTACATAAAATGCATGCTGAAGTTGGATACACTTGGCCGACAGGCGCAAAATAAAAACCACAGTACAATGTACACCACCTTGGAGATTAGAGAAATAAGGCGAACTTAAAAAAAACACACAAAAAACAAACTGTCACCATGTCAACAGAATTACACTAAGCTTCAGTGTCCTATATATTATCTTAATGTCCTCATATAACTAAACGATTCTGAGATTTAATGCGATACATAGCATCTTACTGTCTACATATTAGCATACTATCTGAGTATCCCAACAGTAACATACACGAACAGTCACCTAACTTTACTTTCCTGCATAGCATCTTACAATCCCTATGTTAACAAGCCTACCTAAAAGCATTAGTGTACTACATAATATCATACTGACCCCACTTTAACAGATCTAAACTGAGCTTGACGGTCCTATAAAGTATCTCACTGACGCCACTTTAACAGACCAACTCTGATTTTTAATCTCCTACATAGTATCTTAGTATCAGCATGACAAAAGATGAAGGCTAACACTGAGCTTTCAGGTCCTATGTAGTATCTTACTGTCTGTATATTAACACATGGACACCAAGATAATTGTCCTGTAAAGTATCATACTATCCCTATCTTAGCAGGCCGACAACAAGCTGTAATGTCCTACATAGTACATTACTAATTTGCATGTTAATAGCCGAAAAAAGAGCTTTTGGCATAGATGACGTACATAGTATCTAACTATACAACTGTTAGCAGACAGACACTGAGTTTTATTGTCCTATGTAGCATTAAACTGTTTGCATGTTTACAAACCATTCCCATTTGTTAATGTCCTACATGTAATCTTACTGTCCAGAAGTTAACATACTAACACAGAGCTTAAATGACCTACTTTTTATCTTTCTGTCCCAAAGATAGCAGTCTGACACAAATCTTTTATGTCCTACCTATTGTTTTACTATCCACACGTTATAACAGAATGAAAGCAAGCTTCACTTTTCTACATAACATTAAACTATCCACTTCTTAACACACAGACAGTGAACTTTCATGTCCTACTTATTTTCTTTATATCCACATGTTAATATCCATCAACTGAGAAATAATGTTGTATATATTTTCTCACTATCCACATGAAAACAGATCAACCTCATGAATAGGTGTCCTACATAGTATATTTTTTTCCCCCAGGTAAACAGACCAAAACTGAGCAGTAATGTCCTACATAGTATCTTACTCTCCGCTTGTTAACAGACCAACACCGATCTGTAATGTCTTTTATAGTATCTTACTATCCCCAGGTCAAAATACCAACACAGAGCAGTAATGTCCTACATGTCTGCTATTTCTTACTATCCGCGTGTTAACAGAATGACAGCTAGCATTACTTTACCGCATAGTATTGTACTATCCACTTGTTAGCAAACGAACAGTGAGCTTTCATGTCCTACATATTTTCTTAAAATTCAAATGTTAACGCATAACAACCGAGATGTAAAGTTGTATATATTATCTTTCCCATTGATAAAACATCAACACTGAGCTGTAATGTCATACATAATATCTTACTAATCATCATCTTTACAGACCAACACAGAAAACACATGTCCTACACAATGTCTTACAGTTCACATGTATTAACAGACCAACACTGAGAACACGTGTCTTGCACAATATCTTACAGTTCACATGTATTAACATACCAACACTGAGCTTTTCTGTCCTATACAGTGTGTTACCTGCCATTTGTTAACAAACAGACACCAAGAATAAATGTCCTAAACAGCATCCTGCTGTCACCATGTCAATAGACCAACAACGAGCTGTAATGTTCTAAATAAATTTTTACTATCAATACATTAACAAACCCACACTGAGCCTTATCGCCAAAATAAAAGTATCTTCCTTTCCCCCCAAAAAGAGATGCAATAGACTTAATTATTTTATCTGACTATCACAGTGCAAACAGAATGACACAGTGGTTCAATGTCCTTTATATTATCTTGATATTCACAGGACAAAAGAAGTAGACCGACAACAAACTCTACTGTCCCAATTAGTATCTTACTTTCCACCTCTCAACAAACTGACCATGTCCGTTAATGTCGTACATATTATACTACTAATCACACGTTAATAGATCCACACTGTGCTTCAATGCCCTACATTTTATCTTTGCATCCCCATGCCAGAAGAACACTAAGCTTTACTGTTATACATACTATCTTACCATCCACATGTCGACAGACCAGCACCAAGATTTGCTACCCTAAATATTATCTTACCATCCACATGTTAACAGACCAGCACCAAGATTTTATACCCTACATATTATCTTACCCTCCACATGTTAACAGACCAGCACCAAGATTTGATACCCTAAATATTATCTTACAATCCTTTTGATAGCTGACCAATACTAGGATTGGATACCTAACATACTACTTTACTATCCACATAATAACAGATGTAGACCACCATGTAATTTTACAGTCTTAGGTTGTACCTACAATCCATAAATTAACAGACCAACAGCAAAATGTGTATTCTACATAGCTTTTTACTTTCACCGTGTTTTAGTTAAATGAGATACGAAAAGATGCAAAGCTGAGGCAAAAGCTATGGTGCAGCCACTATGTCCTGGTAAAGATTATGGACTGCATCATGATTACTGGCTTGCAGATATAACATGACCAAAGGATCCTGAACGCAAAGAGGAATAAAGAATTTTTGCACGCTAGAGGACTAAAATTGAGTTTTAATTTCTTACATATTATCTCTTTATCTACATATTAACAGATAGACACTAAGATTTAATGGTGTACATATTATCTTACTATCCACATGTTAGGAGTTCGATGCTGAGCTTTAATCTCTTACATAAGGTCTTACTATTTACAAATCAACAGATGCAAACCAACTTGGAGATTTACTGTCTTGAAAATATCTTACTATCCACATGTTAGTAGACTAATATTCAGCTTTAATGTCCTACATAGCTTCTCACTATCAACATATTAGCAGATTGACACCAAGTTTTAATCGTCTATATGATATTTTATTATTCACATGTTAGCACACCAACAGCAAGCTTGTTATCAGTCTAATTCAGAGCTTTGATGTCCTACATAGTATCTCACTATCAACATATTAGCAGATTGACACCAAGCTTTAATCTTCTACATAATATTTTATTATTCACATGTTAGCACACCAGCCACAAGCTTGTTAGTAGTCTAACGCAGAGCTTTGATGTCGTACATAGTGTCTCACTATCAACATATTAGCAGATTGACACCAATCTTTAATCTTCTACATCATATTTTACTATTCACATGTTAGCAAACCAACCGCAAACTTGTTAGCAGTCTATTTACAAATCAACAGATGCAAACCAACTTGGAGATTTACTGTCTTGAAAATATCTTACTATCCACATGTTAGTAGACTAATATTCAGCTTTAATGTCCTACATAGCTTCTCACTATCAACATATTAGCAGATTGACACCAAGTTTTAATCTTCTATATGATATTTTATTATTCACATGTTAGCACACCAACAGCAAGCTTGTTAGCAGTCTAATTCAGAGCTTTGATGTCCTACATAGTATCTCACTATCAACATATTAGCAGATTGACACCAAGCTTTAATCTTCTACATAATATTTTACTATTCACATGTTAGCACACCAGCCACAAGCTTGTTAGTAGTCTAACGCAGAGCTTTGATGTCGTACATAGTGTCTCACTATCAACATATTAGCAGATTGACACCAATCTTTAATCTT
The DNA here is from genome assembly GCA_036924085.1 of Ariolimax columbianus. NCBI lineage: Eukaryota > Metazoa > Mollusca > Gastropoda > Stylommatophora > Arionidae > Ariolimax > Ariolimax columbianus. The sequence continues at coordinate 53,648,454 of JAVGWX010000018.1, forward strand.
CTAAATGATATTTTACTATTCACATGTTAGCAAACCAACCGCAAAATTGTTAGCAGTCTAATGCAGAGATTTGATGTCCTACATAGTATCTCACTATCAACATATTAGCAGATTGACACCAAGCTTTAATCTTCTACATAATATTTTGCTATTCACATGTTAGCACACCAGCCGCAAGCTTGTTAGTAGTCTAACGCAGAGCTTTGATATCGTACATAGTGTCTCACTATCAACATATTAGCAGATTGACACCAATCTTTAATCTTCTAAATGATATTTTACTATTCACATGTTAGCAAACCAACCGCAAACTTGTTAGCAGTCTAATGCAGAGATGTGATGTCCTACATAGTATCTCACTATCAACATATTAACAGATTGACACCAAGCTTTAATCTTCTTTATGATATTTTACTATTCACATGTTAGCAAACCAACCGCAAGCTTGTTAGCAGTATAACGCAGAGCTTTAATGTCCTACATAGTTTCTCACTATCAACATATTAGCAGATTGACACCAAGCTTCAATCTTCTTCATGATATTTTACTATTCACAGGTTAGCACACCAACCGCAAGCTTGTTAGTAGTCTAACGCAGAGCTTTAATGTCCTAAATAGTTTCTCACTATCAACATATTAACAGACTGACACCAAGTTTTAATCTTCTACACAGTATCTTGATATCCACATGTTAACAAACACACATCAATATTAACGTTCGTACATATAATCTTACTGTCCACATGTTAACCACAATAGCATTATCAACTCTCAAACCCTTCGACGGTTTGCAAAGACTGGCCTTTTCAAACAAGCTAAACACCTACTGTGTATGTATTTGCTTAATGGATGAATCAACAACAACAGAACCAGACAAAGGTGTTTTGCAATCAATTTTAGAGCTGTATTTATAATGCCAGTAGGAGCAGTACGTAATAAGTAGTTTTGGAAATCTGTCAATACTGTAGGGCTTTACACAGTTGTACACACACGCACACACAAACGTAAAGAAATTTGTGCATTCGTACAAAAATGTATGTTTAAAATAATAAGATATGTATTACTACCATGCTTTCAATTTGGTGTATGTTAATATTGTCAGTATTCGAATATATAATAAATACATAGAGTGACAGCAAAGAGCAATTTTATCAATACCTGGGCTTTAGGAATGTGTACTTTAATATCTGTTTGTTTACATTTGTTAATATGGCAACTTATGGGTCTTATGAAATAAAGAAATAAACAAGAAATAAACACACACTGGAATAAGGTTCAATTTAATGTTTACGTATTTCTTATGCCACATTATGAATATTATGTCTACATATATTCAGCAAGCAGTAAACGTGCAAGATTCCATATGGCTAGTGTTATTAAAATGATGGTAATGGGTATCCTGTTCTAAAAAAATGTACAGTTTAAAATGGGGATATGTACAATGAGATTAACAATCTATAGATGGTATGTTAGAGAAATTTATAACATAGAAGTCTACATACATTTGCTTACATATGCTTAAATCCAAGCTTGAACAATTGAAAAGTAGCACACACGGAATATAAGCACGCTTAACCATAAACAACTTTCAGCACAGTATCTTCGATTAGCTAGATAACAGTTTCACGGCCTAGTAGTGAACTGTATTTACACGGACAATGATTACTTCGTCATAAGGGCAATGTATTCAAAAGAAAGGGATGTAATAAATGCACTACAATAATATAAATCATTTAATAATTACATGAAAATAAAGCAAATATTTAGAATAGTTAAGGTTGCGTTAAATGGAGCATACAATACGAAATTTACCTTTCGGAAATTTCTAACATTTATTTGCATTTTATGAATATTATTAAATTCATTTTAAAAACAATATGCGAGTCGCTGTCACCACAACAGAGCTAACTTAAACAGGCATCAGCATATATGCTAACTCTAACCTTACTATTAACAGCTACAGGAGCAGCCAGTGTTGTCTTCTGCCAGTTACTTGTCTAGTTCGCTCCATGACTTCGACGCCGGTCAAGGTCCAAGGTTCAGCTCTTGTGATAAGCACGGCTTTGCTGTCACAATCGTCGCCGACGAGCGCCTGGGGTCGCGAGCTGTTCCTCCCCATATGTCGTGCACGAGGACGACAACAAGCGTGAGAAATTTGGTCGGGTGGATAATTAACACCTATCGCCTTCAGTGTACAGATGCCAATGTATACGTCCATGTGGTTCTGGTGTAGGGCCATAGCTCACTCGTTCTAAGGTTTGTAACCTGGATAAAGAGGGGAGACGCCCAAGCCAGAACCTCTCACGCAAATTTTTTATGATGGGATAACTCTTAATTATATATTTTGTTGTATTTGTTTGGCTATGTCCCTTGCTATGTTTAAAGAAACACTGGATGTCAACAACATCGGCGACGAAGATGGCATACGACATAAAACTACACCCCCTTCTACGCCTTCTAACGACACAATTTGATAGAAGATGATGATGATGATAATCATGACAATAATAATAACAAAACATTGGTCATTGACCTACAATAGAGCAATTAGATAGATGTTTAAGCATACAACCATGAAGGAATGATTATTCCGTGAGATAAGCAGAAGAAAAAGTGTGATTCCCATTTAGACATGTTATTAGAGGAAACATAAGACCACACTATATGTACATGTAGAGCGTAGGATACAACGTTGGTAGAGTGGCTGCTTCTTTCCGGCTGCTACTTGTTCCAGCCAACCCAGCTGTAAGCGAGTACCAGATTTACTGTCAGGAGAAATGATAGAGGAACAGGAATTGGTTTTCACAAAACCTGAAGTTTTTGGTTTGATTAGAGTTTCAATTTCTGGATTCTGTGACGAAGACTTGCCCTTTTCTACCACAGACCGTTGTCCTTTGTGCGGTATCATGTCGTATTGACCAGTTCATGGATTCGTGTGTGTATCAGAACAATGAAGATTCTAATACCTCATCCCTGGCGGTAATAAAATAAATGTATATATCAGTGATATTGTAAGCCAAGACATCGAGGAAGGGAACTGGCTACCCCCATCTGATAAAAGCTAAAACCTCTTATAGAGAAATTTATACCACAGCATCCCCGACTACAGTATATTTGTATTACTTGATGTATCCATGAATGTAAACAGCAAGTTGGCTGTGTTTGTATTCTGACATTTTTTCCGTGACATAATCAACAGTTTGTTGGGTGGATTGTCGCTACGGATGGCACGTTCTAAATGCATGTTTTTGCTCGTGAGCTTCAATCCCTTCTGTATTTTGTGTTGGCCTTTAACTGGTAGTGGGCGGGGTACATTGGAATGTCTTATATGATCACATCAGTTCATATTTGTCACACATTAGTTGGTAGTCAGCATTGATTGCTGAGAGTACAGAGAAACACGAAGACCAAAGTAGAGAGAGAGAGAAAGAGAGAGAGAGAAAGAGAGAGAGGATGAACAACATAAATATGTATATTGTTAGATGACTGTTAATTTGTGCAGGTGTTAAAATCAATTCGAGGTAAATCTTCTTCTTCCTACGCTGTCAGACGTCAACTTGAATTTGTTCGAAGAAGGCAGTTGTCATTTTGAGGCTATCGACACTGCCATAGAGCTTGTCTAGTGTTGCCACTGGTGATGGCCACATGTGCTTTCCCTGGTTCTCGTATGTCAGGCAATTTTGCAGCAGATGTTCCGCGGTCATTTTCTCTGTACCACAGGTGCATTCGTCAGTACCACCTTTCTTCAGTTTATTGAACAGATGGTACCTCAGTCTGTTGTGGCCTGTGCGGAGTGTGAAGACCACGACCTGCTCTCTTCTGTTCAACTGGTAGTAGGCATAATTTTTTGTGTAGCCAGTATGCTCTATTTCCCATTTGGCCATGTATCTAGCCCTAATAAACCTTTTGAACTCTTCGTAGGTCACACTAGAATCTGGTTGTGGTAACCTTGCACCTTCTTTAGCTAGTCTGTCTGCCTCCTCGCCCACTACTCCAGCGATGTTAGGGCCTGCTGCATCCGATTGTTTGCTATGGTGAGATTTTCTTCAGTGGTCTACAAAGCCAGATCGTCTGCAAACATGGAGCTGTGGACTCTTCTTAATACATTCTCTATTATGTTGTTTATATACACCAGAAAAAAGTGTGGGTGACAGTACTCCCCCTTGGGGTACTATGTGCTCCAGTGTCACATTTTTGCTCATCTTCCCTTGTACTTGAACTCTGGCTGTTCTGTTTTCGAGATAGTGGCTGATCAATCTGTACATTTTTGCAGATACTTCACTTCTTTATAGCTTGACTTTAAGTACATCTTTCCCCATCTTGTCAAATGCCTTCTCTAGATCCAGCCAAACCGCTACTGTATGCTTTTTCTCCTGGTAAGCATCCTCTATTTTCTGCGCTCTGAGAGTGATCTGATCCTCAGTGGATCTGTGTTTTCTAAATCCTGCCTTTCTGTGGAATGAATGTGTTTTTCTTCCAGGTGCCACATCAGTCTGATGTTTATCATACGCTCCATCAGTTTACCTACACAGCTCAGTAGACTGATAGGCCTGTATCAAATTTGGATCTGTTATATCTTTTTCTTTCTTTGGTACTGGTATTCGATGTAAATGATTTTAACATGAACAGGAAAAGGTAATCCTTTCGCAATCATTGATGTCGAGGTTGAAGTGTTAGAGACTTCACTGGACTAGGCCTCATCTTTTTATGAGGTGGGGTGGCCAACTCACGTAGTCGCCACATTTCCTTCAATGACACTTAGCGACGTACAGGTTTAGTTATTAATGAGAATATCATTTGACAGAGTTGAGAGTAAGTAAACACGATTAGAAATGTGAATCAGTTTCTACAGCTTTATGAAAATGGTTAGAGTTAGTGTGTGACTTTATCTATGCCGAGATAGCATTTCTTGAAATCATTCCTCCTGCATAGTTTATAAGAATGAAATAGCCGATATCCTGACTTCAAAAGCCATAACAGCATGTTGTTGTTATTGTTGTTTTATTTATTGTTGTTGTAGAATGCCCGTAATATGTAAGATTAATTTTGTGTGCGTCCTGTAAAAGACCTTAAGTGGCCGGCTGCAACAGGATGTGAGAATAGCCTTGAGAGTTTGAAAGATTAGTTGGCAGGGACATAAACTTAAACATAAAGATACACCTAAGTACCTAGGAATTACAATGGATCGCACATTGTCCTACAAAGAACACTGTGAATCGGTGAAACAAAAAGTTAGCACAATCATAAAACGTACTGAGTATGCTAACAAATACGGCATAACTTAACCGAACATAACGTTTTTATATTGGTTTAGAAAACTCATCAGTCTGTAGACAACCAGTCCCATTTGCATTACCCTGCTCTAATAACTATGTACATCCTATTTATTCTTAAATGCATTAACTGTCTCTGCCTCCACTATTTCCTGGGGCAAAGCATTCCAAGCATTCACCACTGTCTGAATGAAAAAAAAATGTTCTGTGTCCAATTTAAACCTTTCGTTAGTTAATTTGTATCTGTGCCCTCTTGTTCTCGTTGGTGGTTGTATTTTGAAAAACTTGTTATAGTCTAATTTAACTTTTGCTGTGATTATCTTATCAACTTAGATTAAGTCACGTTTAATTCTTCTTTTTTCTTAACACTAACGGCCGGTTTTTCTGAATCTTTCCTCGTAACTGTAATTCTGTAATCCCACTATCAGTTTTGTCGCTATTCTTTGTATCCTTTCCAGCATATTTATAGCTCTTCTACGATAAGGACTCCACACCTGTACACAGTACTCCGATCTAGATCTAACTAATGCTTTATACAGTTTGTCAATCACCTCCTTACTCCTATGTTAAATATTTCTTTTTTTGTATCATACCTAACGTTGCATTTGACTTATTCTATGCTACCTAGACTTGCTCACTCACCCTACCTGTATGCTCTATAATTACCCCTATGTCCCTTTCGTTATCTATCATTCTAGTATTTTTCTCGCCCATTCTGTAATTTTGTTCCATTTTTTACTTCACACCACTCAGAGTACTCCTTATGTATGCCAATCGCTGTCTTCTTCCCGTTAACCAACTTTCAATCCATTCGGCAACCTACCCATCTATCCCATGTGATTTTAACTTTTTAAATAATCGTTGATGAGGTACTATATCAAAAGCCTTTGTAAAAGCGAGACAAATAACATCCACTGGTTCTCCCTTATCTATGATTTTAGTAATCACCTCCATGCACTCCAAAAGATTTGTTAAGCACCGTCTCCCTCTAGTAAACCCATGCTGATTATTTCTGATTTGATTTAACCTGTCTAGATGCTTTACAATGTTTTCTTTCATTATTGACTCTAACAATTTACAGACTATGCTCGTTAAACTTACTTAATTAGCTGGATCTGATTTCTTTCCTCATATGAATAAGGGAATCACTCCTGCATCTTTCCAATCTCTTGGAACAATCCATTTTGCAAGTGATTGAGAAAATAATATAGCCAATTGTTTTACTAGTTAGTCTATACTTCAAATAGTATTGATGAATGGATACCATCTTGATCTGTACATTTATCCACTTTTAATCCTTCCAATCTTTTAGAACCATTTCCTCCGTAATACAGAATGATTTTAATCGCACTATATCCATTTGATATTTGAAAATATGTATAGGCTCTGGTATCTTGGAGGAGTCTTCTTTTGTATAGACTGTGCGAAAGTATTGATTTATTAGATTAGCTATCTCCCTATTTTCTCTGCTTATTGTCACTGTACTGTCTATGAGAAAGCCTACCTTGTCTTTAGGTCTTTGTTTATTTCTAACATTAGAAAAGAAGCTTTTACCATCAGTCTTGATCCTATTAGTAAGTTTTTTTCGAATTCTATTTTTGCTGCTTTATTTAATGTCTGAGCTATGTTTTGCTTGTCCAAATATTTTTAATATATGTCTTTTGATTTACTTGCCTTTATATACTTTGTCCAGGCTTTATTTTAAGCTCTTGTACATTTAGCTACAAATCTAGTAATCCACTTTTTATGATTGGTGTTTACCTCCATACATGGAACATATTCGACATTTAGTTGTTCTAAAAGTGTTTTGAAACACCCTCCCTGTTGTTCAATGGCTGTACCTCTGACAATATATTTCCAGTGTATGTGGATGTCTGTATCTTTCATCTTCTGTACATCTGTCTTACAGTAGTCGTATGCTCGCGAGTGTATATTTAAATACATTGTAAAGGCTCTTATAGGATATCTTTTATGGACAACTGGCAGACAAATAACACTGTCATTCGCTACTGGTAAGTACACAAGCAATTTCAGAGCGGAGGCAGAGGCACTGAGGGCGGCAGTGGAAGAAATGGTGACACACAATAAAAATGAAAGCCATATAGTCCTGCTTACAGATGCTCTCGCCGTAGTCACAGCGCTAAAAAGCCAGAAAAACACTGAGCTTAATGACTTAAGAGCAGCACTCTGCAAACTGTACCAGCAGTCCGCACCAAAAAGGGTAGTGGTACAGTGGGTCCCATCACACTGCAACATTCAAGGCAACGAGGAGGCAGACAGACTGGCAAAAGAAGGTGCAAGACTACCACAAACAGATACTAGTATGACGTACGAAGAGTCAAAACGGCTTGTCAAAGCCAGATTCATGACCAAATGGGAAACCGAACATACTGGTTACACCAAAAACGTTGCCTATTACCAGTTGAACCGAAAAGAGCAGGTCGTTGTCTTCAGACTTCGCACTGGCCACAATAGCCTGAGGTACCACCTATTCAACAAATTGAAGATAGGTGGAACCGACGTATGCCCGTGCGGTACTGGCAAAATGACCGCTGAACATCTGCTGCAGAACTGCCCGACATACGAGAATCAGAGATAGCAGATGTGGCCATCACCAGTGGAACTGCAAGACAAGCTCTATGGCAGTGGCGACAGCCTCAGGATGACCGCCACTTTTTTCGAAAAAATAATGGTTACTGTCTGACTGCGTACGAAGAAGAAAAAGAAGAAGAAATGTATTTACTTGTCTTGGCTTGGCTTCGTTTGTTCTCTATCTCCCGCTACCAAACCCTGACACGGGCCTAAGTAGCAGAACGCAGTCCAGAGAATGGAATGCGTTATGTCAATATTTGCACCTTTCGGTCCAACACATCCGACTTCAGCAAGCATTTTTTGAGTACCGGGTTAGCATTCCCTCTTCGATCCATTCTCCTTAGCCAGTCTGCTCTGTTGCAGCCTGTTTTCTAGAATACTGCGCGGACGTGTAGAACGGCCCTGGCAGCTCCAGTTCGCTAGCCCTTACGCTATCAGTCAGCTATGGCTCGCTGACCGCTGCAGCTCATGCGCTGCTCACCATCTTGATCCGGTATTTACTTTATTTTGAAGAAATATTATCATGACAATAATAATGGGCCTATCGCCGTCGATGAGAAAAACCAACATCATCATGTGTCATACAGCGCCCTTAAGTCTGTGGGCGGATGCGTGTATGACAGATTAAGCCAACACCAGCTGGTGCTGGTTTTCCCTCTACTCTATACTTCCATCTGATCGCCCGTCGACCCTCGCTAACTGCATGCAAGGCTCTTTTTGGCCTCGCCTTTTTCAGGCTAAACGATTTACTGCCAGGATTCACTGAATCGCTGTTATTGACGTCCACGTGATCGCCTTACTGCGCTAAGCTCGCTAAACAGAAGTTTCTTTTGGAACCTTTCACTTGACATTCGAGAAACTTGGCAAGTCTATCTCACTTTAACTTTCTACAAAAGTGTATGAATAGTGTAGTAGTAATGAACAGTGTATGGTTATTTGTGATGTGGTCTTGTAGCCAATTTGGAGTATGTGTCATGTAGAAGTGATTCAACTTCCTGGCGTGTTTGGCGTACACACTCCAGCTCTCTCACCCATAGATCAGGGTTTAGAGACTGGCCGGATGTTTGCCAATCAGATTAGTTGCTGTTTAGCGATATACTTCATTTAAACATTCAATTCTTCTTCGGGCAATATCAGGTAGTACTATTTACTCATGTTTATCTTCTTTTTCTTTCTCTTCTTCTTCTTCTTCTTCTTCTTTCTCTTCTTTTTCGTCTTCTTTTTTTTGCTTTGTCTTCTTCTTATTTTTTCTTTCTCTTCTTCTTCTTTTCTTTTTCTTCTTTTTCTTTCTTTTACTTATTCTTCTTCTACTTCTTTATTTCTTTTTTCTTCTTCATTCTTTACTTCTTCTTTTTCTTCTTCTTTTCCTTCTTTTTCTAGCTCACCGACAATTGTATTAAGTCTACACATAAAGGCCAGTTCTATGAACAAAGTCTACTGTGGTGGGGAGTTCTTCAAGACTATCACAAAAGTGTGAATGTGTGGGTTCGTCTCCGTGGGTCAGTATTCACAACGCAGTTGCTTTAGCATGTTACAGTCTTGACAAAGGAAGGGTTCTGATACTGACACGTAACTGCATACCGAGTAGCGCGGTAGCTGTCAATCACACTGGACAAGCAGAAATGGTAGGACTCGACATAATGACACAAGAAACGAAGATCCGCATCTTCAACCTGTATGGCCCACCCAACAAAGTCCTGTCGCTCTCGAGTATGGAAATCAAGGACTCGTGCTGCCTAGATATTCGGACACAGACAACAGAAGTGAAGAAGTGGAAGACTGAGAGATAGACACACATCTCTATCTTTTCAATAGACCGGAGGACAGCCCTATCTTCTATTCTACTCCAGACTTGGCCTTTTCCACGGTGGAAATTCACCACAAAATAGACCGCCAGATGCTCAACCAATTGGCAGGTAGCGACAAAAGGCCAATTAGGCTAGAAATTGATATGGAAGTAGGCCCACAGGAAATAAAAGCGCTCCCACGTTGAAACTATAAACGAGCCGACTGGGACAGATTTGCAATTCTGACAGATCGGCTATGTGAAACCATCAGCACGCGGAATAACAATATGAAACCTATGGTGGAAAGCCTAAGCAAAGCAATAATGCAAGCAGCCACCGAAACCATCCCAAGAGGGGCAAGGAAAAACTATAAGCCATATTGTAATGATGAATAGTAGAAAGGGGAAGACGAAGTCTCAAATGCTAGGAACATGGCACATAGAGAACAATCTATGGACGCAAATATCGCCCTAAATGCTGTCACGGCGAAATACAAAAGAACACTAAACCAAATAACAAGAGACAGCTGGAAAAATAAAACAGAAAGCCTCAATTCAAATAAAGAAGGGAACAAAGTATGGAAGTCAGTCAGAGCCATGAATGACGCAACACCATCAAATAAACAAATTACCATCAAGTAGGGCGACAACATGCTTACTGGAAAAAAAAAGCAGCAAACGCCTTCATAGAACGAACATTAAGCCAGAGCAAACCACATTGATGTCCCTACAGACAGGCACACATACATTAGTGAAGAACAAAAGAGCCACGACAACATCAATATGGCACAAGAGGAGCACATGATGGCAAAACTAACAATGAATGAAATGGAAGAGGCCATGAGAACTTTAAAGAAAAAGAAATCGCCCGGAAAAGATCGGGTAACATACGAAATGCTGATGGGGTTGGGCCAAACAGCAAAGAGGAAGTTACTATCAGTCCTGAACCAAAGCCGAAAAAGGGGAATTGTACCTCAGACATGGAAAGACGCTGTACTTATACCAGTACAAAAGAAAGGAAAAGATAGAACAGACCCAAATGGATACAGGCCTATCAGTCTACTGAGCTGTGTAGGAAAACTGATGGAACGTATTATAAACACCAGACTGATGTGACATCTGGAAGAAAAACACATACTAATTCCACAGCAAGCAGGCTTTAGACAACACAGACCCACTGAGGACCAGATCACTCTCATAGCCCAGTTAATAGATGATGCTTACCACGAGAAAAAACACACAGTAGCGGTTTGGGTGGATTTAGAGAAGGCATTTGACAAGGTGTGGATAAAGGGACTTAAAGTTAAGCTACGAAGAATTTAAGTTTGTGGGAAAAGGTACAGATGGATCAGCCACTACCTCGAAAACAGAACATCCATAGTTCAAGTACAAGGGCAGATGAACAAAAAGGTGACACTTGAGCAGGGAGTACCCCAAGGGGGAGTACTGTCACCAACACCTTTCCTGGTGTATATAAACAACATCACAGAGAATCTACCAAAAAGAGTCCACAGCTCCATGTTTGCAGACGATCTGGCTATGTGGGCCTCTGAAAAAAATCTCGCCATAGCAAGCAATCGGATGCAGCAGGCCCTAACATCGTTTGTGGAGAGGGCGAACTCAAGGCTGGTCAAAATAAATGAGGAAAAAACAACATGTACGATATTTTCGCTTTCAAACAAACCCCAGAACACCAATATAAGTCTTAGCGGCAAATATCTACGACCAAACGACAACCCAAACTACCTGGGAGTCACATTTGATCGGTGCATGACATGGAAAAGTCAGATCGAGAGAAACCGAATGAGAGCCAGACAAAGAATGGCAATCATGAGGAAACTTTCTGGCACAAGCTGGGGAACATACGAAACTGTACACTGGAAGAGTGAGACCAATTCTCAATTATGGCATTGCGGCATAGGCGCCAGCAGCAAAAACGAACTTTGATAAAATTATCAAACTTAAAAACTAAGCCATGAGAATTATAACAGGAGGCATGAAGTCAACGCCATATGTAGAACTGGAAACGAATAGAAATCTGCAATCCATGACCGACAGAAGAGACTGCAGAGACCAGCAGCAAGCAGAGAAACTCAGAAGACTGACATACCACTCAATGCATCAGAGACTAAATATATTTGGAAAAGGGAAACTAAAGCGGAGAAACTTTGCAGAAATAGCCAAAGCAAAGTTAAGCAAGGACCCAATGAAGACATTAACACCAAAGCCCATCCCTACTGTACGCAAACCTACCTGGAAGCAGCATATCATTCCGGAGGTGGTAGAACATATACCAGGTATTTGAAACAAGAACAGCCAGACTGAAAAAGAAAGAAGAGACATTACCCTGAGGTACATAACGAAAAATTACCCAAGCATGGACTGGACCCATGCATACACCGACGGGTCTGTATCAAACACAACACAGAACGGAGGGGCAGAGGTATTCCTGAGCCTACCAAATGCTAAAACAATAACACTGTCAGTGGTAACTGGAAATAACTCATGCAATTTCAGAGCGGAGGCAGAGGCATTGAGGGCTGCAGCAGAAGCAATGCTGACAGGCAAAAGAAATGAAAGGCAGATAGTCCTCATTACAGATGCCCTAGACGTAGTCACAGCACTAAAAAGCCAGACAAATTATGAATTAAATGATTTAAGAGCAGTACTCTGTCAACTATACCAGCAGTCCGCACCAAAAAGAGTAGGGGTGCAGTGGGTTACATCCCACTGTATCATCCAAGGCAACGAGGAGGCAGACGGACTGGCAAAAGAAGGTGTAAGACTACCACAACCAGATTCTAGTGTGACCTACGAAGAGTCCAAAAAGCTTATTAGAGCCAGATACATGGCCAAATGGGAAACATAACATACTGGCTACACAAAAAACGATGCTTATTATCAGTTGGACAGAAAAGAGCAGGTCATTGTCTTCAGAATCCGCAAATGCCACAACAGACTGAGATACCACCTTTTTAATAAACTGAAGATAGGTGGCACTGACGAATGCACTTGTGGCACCGGGAAAATGACCGCTGAACATCTGCTGCAAAACTGCCCGACATACGAGGACCAGAGAAAGCAAATGTGGCCATCACCAGTGGCAACACTAGACAAGCTCTATGGCAGTGTCGACAGCCTCAGGGATTACCGCTGCTTTTTTTCGAAAAAATACAGGTTGACGTTTGACAGCGTACGAAGAAGAAGAAGAAGAAGAAGAAAAAGAAGAAGAAGAAGAAGAAGAAGAAGAATAAACAGCAGTAGTATTCTTCACAACCTGATTCTCAATATGCGTTAGAATACTCGACGATATTCCTGCGATTTGCGCCCTCCCCCCCCCCCCCCCCGGCCCCTCCCCTCTACAATGGCGGCATTCCCCGGTAGAATAAATTTATTTCTTTATTTCATTTCTCAATTTTGTGCATCGGTTGAAGTTAAAGTGAACTAAACTGCGAGAACTGTTACCGGTAAAAGTGTCACTGGTAAGCTACATAAGCTATACAGTGGTGAATGTTTGGAATGTATTGCCATATGAGGTAATTTTAGGCTGGAACAATAAATGCATTTAAGAATAGATTGGATGCACATAGCTTTTAGAGCTAGGAAATGTAAATGAAACTAGTTGTTTACAGACTCTGCATAGTTTTCTAAGCCAGTATAAAGACGTAGTCTTCTAAACCAGTATAAAGATATAGTCTTCTAAAGCAATATAAAGACATAGTCTTCTAAACTAGTATAAAGACATCGTCTTCTAAACCATTATAAAGACACCGTCTTCTAAACCAGTATAACGAAACAGTCTTCTAAACCAGTAGAAAGACATAATCGTCTAAACCAGTATAAAGAGGTAGTCGTCTCAACCCGTATAAAGACGTTAACTTAGTTACATATTGGACATTAAATGGAGAGTATTTCTCTTTAGCCCAAAAATGAAAGGTGTTCTCGAACATTGACCCCCTTTGAAAAAAAGTCTCCGCACGCTACTGCCGATTAGTGATCATTCTTATTCAGCAAATGATGTTAACTGTAGATACAAATTGTTCCTGTAACTCAACGGTTGTGTCATGTCCTGATGCCCATCGCAGGCCGTGATGGCGACTATGTCAAGACAGGTTTTTGTTAATCGTCTAAGGGAACGTTGTTAGTCATTTGTGTTCTATGGTCTCCCTTGTCAAGTGAATGTCACGTACCCCTTCTCGGAATAATGTTTTTAAATTCATAAAATACAATAGCAAAGAACCAGTTATATAGAAATAGTTAACAAAACAAACACAAAAGTACATGTGATATATGTGTCTTTCTTAACAATTTCAATAGAAACACAATGCATTTAAAATAGAAGAAAGCTAATTACATTATTGTTTGAATGAACGTGATACGTATATATGCAGAACAATCTGCAACCTGAACTAACAAGACTGTCGCCGCTGGGACTGGGAAGCCTTCTTGTTCATTAAAACGGTCCAAATTCATTGGAGGACAAATTGAGAATGATCCACTGCCTCTCTTGAGAGACGCTTGGTCGGAATCACTCTCCGTAACCAAGGCATGCAAAATTACTACAATTTGGACATAACGACGATTGTCCCTGATACGGTATTCTCTGAAGACAAGGCAAACTATAGATGGGCAGGTCACATCTTGAGACAAACCGTGGTCGATGGAGCACAGCAACAGTTGTCTGGTACCCCCAAAGTAAAAAAAAAGAGACCCCGGGGAAAACATCCATTGCGTTGGTCAAGCTCTCCTGCTGTCCGAAACATCCGAGATGTCTTTAGTAGAATGCTTACCAACCACTGGACTTCCGTGACCAAAGGCAAGGTCCGCTGGAAACGGATAGGAAGCCCGCAGCAAGGTTGAGGAATGGGTCACAAAGATCAAGAAATGCTGACAGCGTGAATGCTTGTTGTTTCCCCCTCTCGAAGAGGATTCAACTGTTGTGTTGTAAAAACCACACGTTTGCCATGTTAGACTTCTAATCGGTTTCGATTTGTTTTTCTTTTTTGTTACAAATGTCGAAAATCCATATTTGCAGGGATATATTGTTGGAAATGGAATGAAAACTTGCATAGCTCGCTTTACAAGATAAGGCCAGTTTACTAACTGCATTGTAGATAGTCTGTTCACACCAGGACTGTGTCCACGTGCGATCTAGCCCGGTGGGTCTAACAACTAGCGAAAAGTAAAAGTACTTATGAGCGTAAACACAACTCAACGAAGTCCAAAATCTATACCTGAATTTAAAGTACAACCAAGATAACGATCACAGGCAAGGCAAAGACCAAACCTAAAGTTATTTTAGAACAACAGAAGATTGAGAAAGTCACACGCTTTGAGTACCTCAGCTCAGTTATAAGCGCCAATGGCTACGGCAATGCAGAGGTTCAATAAAATGAGAAACTGATGACAGAACATTATTAAAATGAAAATAACTATTCTGTGAACTTGCATTATACCGATGAAGACATACGGATGTGAAACGTGGACCCCCACACAAACACTTAAGAAAAGGATTGCATCTTTTGAACTAAAGGGCTACAGAAAAGTGCTCAAAATACAATGGATAGCAAAAATGAAAAATGCAGATATCCTTAACTTTACTTAACGTCCTTAAACTGGTTTAGAAGACTCTGCAGAATCTGTATACATACAGTTGCATTTTATCACCTTGCTCTAAAAGCTATGCGCATCCAATTTATTCTTAAATGCATTAACTGTCCTTCCCTCCACTACCTCTCATGGCAATGCATTCCAAGCATTCACCACTCTCTAATTAAAAAAATATTTTCTAATATCGAATCTGAACCTCTCTTTAGTTAATGTGTAACTATGCCCTCTTGTTCTAGTTGGCGGCTGTATTTTTTTTTTAAAACTTGTAATAGTCAAATTTGTCCATTCCTCTGATCATCTAATAAACCCGTATTAAGTCACCACGAATTCTTCTCTCTTCTAGACACTGTAGGCCGGTTTTTCCTCATAACTGTAATTATGGAATCCCACTATCAGCGTTGTCGCTCTTTTATGTATTCTTTACAGCATTTTTGTATCCCCTCTATGATAAGGACTCCACGCCTAAACACATAACTCCAATATAGGTCTAACTAATGCTTTATACAGTTTGACTATCACTTCTTTGCTCCTATGTTTAATATTTATTGTTGTCATACTTAACATTGTATTTGCCTTTTTCACTGCTACCTGAACTTGCTCACTCACCTTACTTGATCTAGTATAACTTCTAAGTCCCTTTCCTTATCTATCTTTCTAATATTGTTCTCTCCCATTCTGTAATTATGTTTCATATTGGATCTACCCATGTGGATGACTGTACATTTATCTACATTAAACTCCATTTGCGAACCTACAAACCACTCACGAATTTGATCTAAATCCGATCTCAATATATCAACATCTGCTTGAGATATAGATACAGATATAGTTTAACTATAGATCCTACTTAATATCAAGCAAAATTGGTTAGTAAACAACATCTTGTCTCGAAAGCTAAAATAGTTTTTTCTTCTTCGTTCGTCTTCAGACCTCAACTTCAATGATTTTAACGAAGGCAGCAGTCGACTCAAGGCTATGTACGCTTCCGTACAGCTTCTCGTGGAAGGACACTGGCTGTTGCCAATTGTTACTTCTTTTGTCGGTATACAGCGGACAGGACTGCAAAATATATTATGCCTTCATGGGGGCTGAGCCGAAGGCACAAATGTCTTTAGTGCCAATCTTGAACTTGTTGTATAGATGGCATCTGAGTCTGTTGTGACCCGTGCGTAGCCGGAAAATGATCACCTGGTATCGCCTGGAAAGTTGATGGTAGGCATCGTTTTCTATGTGGCCAGGGTGATCCTATTTTCCATTTTGCACTGTACGTTGTCCTGATGAATGCTTTAGTTTCATTGTATGTGATTACTGTATCACTCTGCTGCAGCATTCCTGGCTCTCTGGCGAGCCTGTCCGCCTCCCCGTTGCCTGGAATGTCGCAGTGGGCTGGTGTCCATTGGACTGCTTTTTTTTAAGCACTGGGACGTGCGTTCGAGTGAGTCTGCCAAAGCACCGAGTTTATTTTTGTTCTGGCTCTTAAGGGCCATTACACTGCTATGGCGTCTGTGAAAATGACCACTTGCTTTGCTGTAATATAGTTTGACCACATCAAACGCCATACTGACCTAGAAAGAACGATACAGGAGGGTTTGGTGCTTGGAAAGTGGGGCTGAAGCAGACCGAGGAAAAGATGGACACAAGACATCACCGAGGTCCTGACGATGACAACGATAGAGGCGATACTTCTGGCTAGAGATTGAGTTACAGATCGGCTGTTGTGAAAGTGATTTTCTGCAAATGACATGCAACATGATGATGATGATGATGATGATGATGATGATAATAATGATGATAATGATGAAAGTGAGCGATTTTTTGTGCTAAGTAATAATGCTTGTCATGTTTTAAAAAAATATATGTAACTTTATTGTTGACGTAGATCTAGGAAATACTATTTTCATTTAAAAACATCATTGCATAATTTCAGAAGTGCCGGTTATGCTAGCAATCAGCTAGAGGTTAGTGATATTTAAGATAATATATGTGGGTAACTGAGACGCTAGTCCGGTCAATCACAACTAATTGCCCAGGACGCTGCGTCAGGGTCAATCACAATGTTGTTCGTCCATCCCGAACCTTTACTTTTTGAACCCAGCCAGTCCATCCAGTCGAGTATTCTGTAAATCCGGGTTGTGGATGGGTGGGAAGATGGGAACTGCATATTCGCAGTCAGTGAAAGCAGAGAAAGTTTGCTTCGCAAGACGGTGATCATGATTGTCAGCAAATCCATGTACCTCATCCGCTTTATTGCTCAGTAAGGTGTCCCGCAACTGACGCAGCATTTTGACTGTAGTTTAGCTTGTCAGCGGACCTACGCTTTCTGCTCTCCCGTCGTCACAGGACTCGACTGTGTTAGTACTGGATACATGAAAAGAGAATGACTTGCGCGATGAATTTCCTTTAAGTGAGAAAGGTTTGCGCAGTTTGTCGACCACATTCTCTCGCTCGAGTCCAACTTTAACCAGTGGCAAGACAAGTCAGGACGACTGGATATGAGCTCAGGTGCAGTGGTTGACCACGGATGCACAAGTGCCTGACCGTGTTCTGTGCGGTCCACACCGATCAGTACATTTGCATTCCGTTTTCTGGAAACCATTCTGCTACTTAAGCCATATCAGGGCTTGGTGGTGCAAGATTGAGAACGAACGACCCTAAGCCAGCAAGCCATATAATAAAAAAACAGAATGCGATACTGGAGAAAACACTAAAAAGCTATATTTCTTTTTTTTGCCTGGCTTACCGTGGTTACTAAGAGGCAGTATATTGTTCTGTGTTTTACACTTTACAGCCTGGTTAAACCATATTCAGCACGAAATTTAATAGGTGTATGACCCTGTCAGATCATGAATCTGAACACAGACATGTTTTGTTTGTGAGCCATCGAAACTTCGCAACCACGTATGAACACTTCTATAAAAGCTTAACACATGCAATTCAAATTCATATCTTTTCTATCGTTATCGCTGCTTGTTTCAAATCTATCAATAACATGACCTCCCATAGTGTATCCGGGGTCCCTTACTGAGAATGGTAGAATATAACCGCCACAGAATACAGTCACAGTAGGTCAAGGGCAAACAATCTTAAGGTGAGCGATGTATGTTTTTCTCCTGAGTGTCCAAAACATTCATTGCATGTTGAACGCGAGGACTAAGAGTTGTCCATGGATGTGGCAATCTCAAAATGTACAAATTATCGCTACCTTACTGCAAATAACTAGAACAATTATTTCCTGAAAGCTGGTTATAGTAAGTCAAATACAATGCTGGACCTGTGCTTCAACAAAAAGAGATGAGAGATCTTGATTTAACTTAACTTAACGTCTTTATACTGGTTTAGAAGACTCTGCAGAGTCTGTACGCAACCAGTTTCATTTACATTTCATTGCTCAATAAGCTATGCGCATTCAATTTATTTTTAAATGCATCAACTGCCTCTGCTTCCATCACTTCCTGTGGAAATGCATTCCAAGCATTCACCCCTCTCTGAATAAAGAAATATTTCCAAATATCCAATGTTGACCTTTCTTTATTTAATTTGAAGCTATGCCTTTTTCTTCTGATTTGATTGATTGAACTCCATGAATGTATTGAAAGGCGTGACTAAAGAGAGTTGTGCATGAGGATAACAACCTCATCATGCAAGTAAACTGTTACATAAACTCCTACTGCAAGATCATGCAAAGCTTTTTGCTGAAGTCATCTTCATGGAGGTTGACTGTATTTGTATTGATGTGCTTCGGCTGGCGCGAAAAATGTCAAGAAAAGAGATCTTCCTTGTACGTCTTCAGACCTCGAATTCAATTACTCTAACGAAGGCAGCAGTTGACCTTAGGGTCTGAGCACTTCTGTACAGCTACTCGTGGAAGGACACTAGCTGTTGCCAAATGATACTTCTTGTCGGTATACGATGGGCAGGACTGCAAAATGTGTTCTGATCTCATGGGGGATGTTCCGAGAAGATATATGGCCAGCTAGAGTCGTTGCCTTGTGTTTTAAGTCAAGTCAGGAAATCCTCATACTCAACCATTGTCTTTCGTCTTGATCGTCCACGGCAACGGTTGATGAGTCTCGGACAGCGTGGAGAAAGACGGAGTAGAATCGAAATGTCTCAGCAAGGTAATCCGCGGGAGACTCCATTAGTGGTGAGGTCTTGTATTTCGTATAGTGTAAAGTGCAGAATCTGCAACAAAAGAAATTGTATTTGTAAGATTATGTGTTTACTTTAATCTTAGTCTTAGTAGACCTGTAATTCTACAAGGGAAGATGACCATGTGGAGGTCCCAGCTGTGGTGTGAGCTGGATAAAGCACGGATAAGTATTTCCTGCTTAGCGTGTTAGGCTCGAGCAGCTTATTACTCCGCTGTGTTAAGACAAGTGCCAAGAGCATTGGATAATATATCTGCGAGTTCATCTTAAAAGACTCAACCACTAGACCAACTTTACCCGCAGCCTGTTAGGCTCCATCTTTGCTGCTCTTAACAAACCAACTAAGCATGGCCGGTGTTGTGCCATGTCACACAGTTAGTCGCCTCTTATGACATGCTCTAAGTAGGGCAGTGGTGCTATTCTTGTCATTGCCATACCCAAAGATCCAGAATCATTCGAGATGTTTACTGTAGTACGCCGCCCATACAGTGGGTTAGAGGACATATGTTGCTTATACAGAGAATACTTGTTGTTTTTGCTTGTGATTGCACATATCGACAAAGGGGCATTTCGCTACTCATATATTAAGCTCGCAATATCACTAGACCTATAAACGAATAATGCGAATCACAATGTAAACATGCAATTCCCTAGTAGTGGATCCAACGGGAAGCTTCGACTGGTTCATTTCTTCTTCTTCTTTTTCGTTCGTCTTCAGACATCAACTTCAATGACTCTAAGGAAGTCATCAGTCGACTCAAGGGTCTCTACGCTTCCGTACAGCTTCTCGTGGAAGGACACTAGCTGTTGCCAAATGCTACTTATTTTTTCGGTATACTGTGGACATGACTGCAAAATATGTTCTGCCTTCATGGGGGGCTGTGCCGCAGGCACGAAGGTCTGTAGTACCAATCTTGAACTTGTTGTACAGATGACATATCAGTCTGTTGTGACCTGTGCGTAGCCGGAGAATGATCATCTATGTGGCCAAGGTGTCGTTTTTTTCCATTTTGCACTGTACGTTGCCCTGATGAATGATTTAGTCTCATTGTATGTAATGTTTATATCTAACGTAGGTTAGGTTCTTGATTTTGTTCCATAGCGGTATTTTAACCATTCCTATCTATTTTGTATACTCCACAGGGGATAAGAGAGAGACTGGAACATGAGGGAACTACGTTTTGAACTCTCCCAGTTTTACTACTATAATCGCTCAGCAATTTATAAAATGTACAGACCGACACTATGCATTAATGTCTGAAATAGTATCTTACTATCCACATGTTAACAAACTGACCCTAGGCATTACAGTTCTAACTAGTATCTTACAATCCATATTTTAACAAACTCACCCTAGGCATTACAGTCCTAGCTAGTATCTTACTATGCTACATCGAGTTTTAGTGTGCTATATATAGTATCTTACTATCCACAGAATATCATACCAGCATTACATTTTGATGTCCTGCACAGTATCTACCTAAGCACATGGTAACAGTCTTTTATATAATACCTTAATATATGAATATTAAAATACAGACAATAAACGGTATTGTCCTACAAAGTATCGCACTATCCCCATTAAACAGATGTTCACTGACTCGAAACTTTACATTACTACATTGTAATTTGCTATCTATATATTAACAGACCAATAGCAAGTTGTATTGTTCTTCAAAGCATTGTACAATCCCAAATGGCATCAGACTAACAAAGAGCTATAATGTCTTACACAGGATCTTACAATCCACATATTAAGAAACCAACTCTAGATTGAATGCACTGCACAGTATCCACTATCCAGATGTTAGACTTACCCAAAACATTGATGTCCTACATAGTTCCTTACTGCCACCATGTTAACAGGCCAACACAGAGCTTGCATGTCTTACAGAGTATCTTACTATCCACGTGTCAACAGGCCAAGACAGAGCTTTAATGTGCTGCAGAGTATCTTACTATCCACATGTCAACAGGCCAACACAGAGCTTGCATGTCCTACAGAGTATTTTAATATGCACATGTCAACAGGCCAACACATAGCTTGAATGTCTTACAGAGTATCTTACTATCCACATGTCAACAGGCCAACACAGAGCTTGAATGTCCTAGAGAGTATTTTACTGTCCACATGTCAAAAGGCAAACACATAGCTTGAATGTCGTACAGAGTATCTTACTATTCACACGTCAACTGGCCAACACAGAGCTTGAATGCCGTACATAATATCTTATTATCCACATGTTAACAGGCAGACACCATGCGTTACTGTTAAAAATAATATCTTACTATCCACGTGTTAACAAACCGACAGTACGTTTTAATATCCTACACAATATTCTTCTTCTTCAAGAAATTCATGTTGATGTCTGACAGCGTACTTCGAAGAAGACATCTTACTGTACAACTGTCATCAGCCCGACTCTGAGCTTTGCTATCCTACATGATATTGTACTATCCACATGTTTTAATGTCATTCATAGCATTTTACAGTCTCCATGTCAATAGACCAACACCAAGCTGTAATGTCGTAATATAAAATCTTTCTTTCTAAATATTAGCAGACCTAATATCAAGCTGTAATGTACTACATAAAATCTTACTATCTAAATGTTAACAGACCGATGCTATTCGCGAATATCCTACATATTATCTTACTGTAACCATGGGGACGGTGTGGCCTAGTGGTTAGGTGGCACGGCTCAAAACCCAAAGGTGCTGGGTTCAATCCCAATTCACAGCGCCGTTACCCCGGGGAAGTGAATCCTTAGAAAATGCAAGAGGAAGCAGACCCTTACATAAAATGCATGCTGAAGTTGGATACACTTGGCCGACAGGCGCAAAATAAAAACCACAGTACAATGTACACCACCTTGGAGATTAGAGAAATAAGGCGAACTTAAAAAAAACACACAAAAAACAAACTGTCACCATGTCAACAGAATTACACTAAGCTTCAGTGTCCTATATATTATCTTAATGTCCTCATATGACTAAACGATTCTGAGATTTAATGCGATACATAGCATCTTACTGTCTACATATTAGCATACTATCTGAGTATCCCAACAGTAACATACACGAACAGTCACCTAACTTTACTTTCCTGCATAGCATCTTACAATCCCTATGTTAACAAGCCTACCTAAAAGCATTAGTGTACTACATAATATCTTACTGACCCCACTTTAACAGATCTAAACTGAGCTTGACGGTCCTATAAAGTATCTCACTGACGCCACTTTAACAGACCAACTCTGATTTTTAATCTCCTACATAGTATCTTAGTATCAGCATGACAAAAGATGAAGGCTAACACTGAGCTTTCAGGTCCTATGTAGTATCTTACTGTCTGTATATTAACACATGGACACCAAGATAATTGTCCTGTAAAGTATCATACTATCCCTATCTTAGCAGGCCGACAACAAGCTGTAATGTCCTACATAGTACATTACTAATTTGCATGTTAATAGCCGAAAAAAGAGCTTTTGGCATAGATGACGTACATAGTATCTAACTATACAACTGTTAGCAGACAGACACTGAGTTTTATTGTCCTATGTAGCATTAAACTGTTTGCATGTTTACAAACCATTCCCATTTGTTAATGTCCTACATGTAATCTTACTGTCCAGAAGTTAACATACTAACACAGAGCTTAAATGACCTACTTTTTATCTTTCTGTCCCAAAGATAGCAGTCTGACACAAATCTTTTATGTCCTACCTATTGTTTTACTATCCACACGTTATAACAGAATGAAAGCAAGCTTCACTTTTCTACATAACATTAAACTATCCACTTCTTAACACACAGACAGTGAACTTTCATGTCCTACTTATTTTCTTTATATCCACATGTTAATATCCATCAACTGAGAAATAATGTTGTATATATTTTCTCACTATCCACATGAAAACAGATCAACCTCATGAATAGGTGTCCTACATAGTATATTTTTTTTCCCCCAGGTAAACAGACCAAAACTGAGCAGTAATGTCCTACATAGTATCTTACTCTCCGCTTGTTAACAGACCAACACCGATCTGTAATGTCTTTTATAGTATCTTACTATCCCCAGGTCAAAATACCAACACAGAGCAGTAATGTCCTACATGTCTGCTATTTCTTACTATCCGCGTGTTAACAGAATGACAGCTAGCATTACTTTACCGCATAGTATTGTACTATCCACTTGTTAGCAAACGAACAGTGAGCTTTCATGTCCTACATATTTTCTTAAAATTCAAATGTTAACGCATAACAACCGAGATGTAAAGTTGTATATATTATCTTTCCCATTGATAAAACATCAACACTGAGCTGTAATGTCATACACAATATCTTACTAATCATCATGTTTACAGACCAACACAGAAAACACATGTCCTATACAATGTCTTACAGTTCACATGTATTAACAGACCAACACTGAGAACACGTGTCTTGCACAATATCTTACAGTTCACATGTATTAACATACCAACACTGAGCTTTTCTGTCCTATACAGTGTGTTACCTGCCATTTGTTAACAAACAGACACCAAGAATAAATGTCCTAAACAGCATCCTGCTGTCACCATGTCAATAGACCAACAACGAGCTGTAATGTTCTAAATAAATTTTTACTATCAATACATTAACAAACCCACACTGAGCCTTATCGCCAAAATAAAAGTATCTTCCTTTCCCCCCAAAAAGAGATGCAATAGACTTAATTATTTTATCTGACTATCACAGTGCAAACAGAATGACACAGTGGTTCAATGTCCTTTATATTATCTTGATATTCCCAGGACAAAAGAAGTAGACCGACAACAAACTCTACTGTCCCAATAAGTATCTTACTTTCCACCTCTCAACAAACTGACCATGTCCGTTAATGTCGTACATATTATACTACTAATCACACGTTAATAGATCCACACTGTCCTTCAATGCCCTACATTTTATCTTTGAATCCCCATGCCAGAAGAACACTAAGCTTTACTGTTATACATACTATCTTACCATCCACATGTCGACAGACCAGCACCAAGCTTTGATACCCTACATATTATTTTACCACCCACATGTTAACAGACCAGCACTAAGATTTGCTACCCTAAATATTATCTTACCATCCACATGTTAACAGACCAGCACCAAGATTTTATACCCTACATATTATCTTACCCTCCACATGTTAACAGACCAGCACCAAGATTTGATACCCTAAATATTATCTTACAATCCTTTTGATAGCTGACCAATACTAGGATTGGATACCTAACATACTACTTTACTATCCACATAATAACAGATGTAGACCACCATGTAATTTTACAGTCTTAGGTTGTACCTACAATCCATAAATTAACAGACCAACAGCAAAATGTGTATTCTACATAGCTTTTTACTTTCACCGTGTTTTAGTTAAATGAGATACGAAAAGATGCAGAGCTGAGGCAAAAGCTATGGTGCAGCCACTATGTCCTGGTAAAGATTATGGACTGCATCATGATTACTGGCTTGCAGATATAACATGACCAAAGGATCCTGAACGCAAAGAGGAATAAAGAATTTTTGCACGCTAGAGGACTAAAATTGAGTTTTAATTTCTTACATATTATCTCTTTATCTACATATTAACAGATAGACACTAAGATTTAATGGTGTACATATTATCTTACTATCCACATGTTAGGAGTTCGATACTGAGCTTTAATCTCTTACATAAGGTCTTACTATTTACAAATCAACAGATGCAAACCAACTTGGAGATTTACTGTCTTGAAAATATCTTACTATCCACATGTTAGTAGACTAATATTCAGCTTTAATGTCCTACATAGCTTCTCACTATCAACATATTAGCAGATTGACACCAAGTTTTAATTGTCTATATGATATTTTATTATTCACATGTTAGCACACCAACAGCAAGCTTGTTATCAGTCTAATTCAGAGCTTTGATGTCCTACATAGTATCTCACTATCAACATATTAGCAGATTGACACCAAGCTTTAATCTTCTACATAATATTTTACTATTCACATGTTAGCACACCAGCCACAAGCTTGTTAGTAGTCTAACGCAGAGCTTTGATGTCGTACATAGTGTCTCACTATCAACATATTAGCAGATTGACACCAATCTTTAATCTTCTAAATGATATTTTACTATTCACATGTTAGCAAACCAACCGCAAAATTGTTAGCAGTCTAATGCAGAGATTTGATGTCCTACATAGTATCTCACTATCAACATATTAGCAGATTGACACCAAGCTTTAATCTTCTACATAATATTTTGCTATTCACATGTTAGCACACCAGCCGCAAGCTTGTTAGTAGTCTAACGCAGAGCTTTGATGTCGTACATAGTGTCTCACTATCAACATATTAGCAGATTGACACCAATCTTTAATCTTCTACATCATATTTTACTATTCACATGTTAGCAAACCAACCGCAAACTTGTTAGCAGTCTATTTACAAATCAACAGATGCAAACCAACTTGGAGATTTACTGTCTTGAAAATATCTTACTATCCACATGTTAGTAGACTAATATTCAGCTTTAATGTCCTACATAGCTTCTCACTATCAACATATTAGCAGATTGACACCAAGTTTTAATCTTCTATATGATATTTTATTATTCACATGTTAGCACACCAACAGCAAGCTTGTTAGCAGTCTAATTCAGAGCTTTGATGTCCTACATAGTATCTCACTATCAACATATTAGCAGATTGACACCAAGCTTTAATCTTCTACATAATATTTTACTATTCACATGTTAGCACACCAACTGCAAGCTTGTTAGTAGTCTAACGCAGAGCTTTGATGTCGTACATAGTGTCTCACTATCAACATATTAGCAGATTGACACCAATCTTTAATCTTCTAAATGATATTTTACTATTCACATGTTAGCAAACCAACCGCAAACTTGTTAGCAGTCTAATGCAGAGATTTGATGTCCTACATAGTATCTCACTATCAACATATTAGCAGATTGACACCAAGCTTCAATCTTCTTCATGATATTTTACTATTCACAGGTTAGCACACCAACCGCAAGCTTGTTAGCAGTCTAACGCAGAGCTTTAATGTCCTAAATAGTTTCTCACTATCAACATATTAACAGACTGACACCAAGTTTTAATCTTCTACACAGTATCTTGATATCCACATGTTAACAAACACACATCAATATTAACGTTCGTACATATAATCTTACTGTCCACATGTTAACCACAATAGCATTATCAACTCTCAAACCCTTCGACGGTTTGCAAAGACTGGCCTTTTCAAACAAGCTAAACACCTACTGTGTATGTATTTGCTTAATGGATGAATCAACAACAACAGAACCAGACAAAGGTGTTTTGCAATCAATTTTAGAGCTGTATTTATAATGCCAGTAGGAACAGTACGTAATAAGTAGTTTTGGAAATCTGTCAATACTGTAGGGCTTTACACAGTTGTACACACACGCAAACACAAACGTAAAGAAATTTGTGCATTCGTACAAAAATGTATGTTTAAAATAATAAGATATGTATTACTACCATGCTTTCAATTTGGTGTATGTTAATATTGTCAGTATTCGAATATATAATAAATACATAGAGTGACAGCAAAGAGCAATTTTATCAATACCTGGGCTTTAGGAATGTGTACTTTAATATCTGTTTGTTTACATTTGTTAATATGGCAACTTATGGGTCTTATGAAATAAAGAAATAAACAAGAAATAAACACACACTGGAATAAGGTTCAATTTAATGTTTACGTATTTCTTATGCCACATTATGAATATTATGTCTACATATATTCAGCAAGCAGTAAACGTGCAAGATTCCATATGGCTAGTGTTATTAAAATGATGGTAATGGGTATCCTGTTCTAAAAAAATGTACAGTTTAAAATGTGGATATGTACAATGAGATTAACAATCTATAGATGGTATGTTAGAGAAATTTATAACATAGAAGTCTACATACATTTGCTTACATATGCTTAAATCCAAGCTTGAACAATTGAAAAGTAGCACACACGGAATATAAGCACGCTTAACCATAAACAACTTTCAGCACAGTATCTTCGATTAGCTAGATAACAGTTTCACGGCCTAGTAGTGAACTGTATTTACACGGACAATGATTACTTCGTCATAAGGGCAATGTATTCAAAAGAAAGGGATGTAATAAATGCACTACAATAATATAAATCATTTAATAATTACATGAAAATAAAGCAAATATTTAGAATAGTTAAGGTTGCGTTAAATGGAGCATACAATACGAAATTTACCTTTCGGAAATTTCTAACATTTATTTGCATTTTATGAATATTATTAAATTCATTTTAAAAACAATATGCGAGTCGCTGTCACCACAACAGAGCTAACTTAAACAGGCATCAGCATATATGCTAACTCTAACCTTACTATTAACAGCTACAGGAGCAGCCAGTGTTGTCTTCTGCCAGTTACTTGTCTAGTTCGCTCCATGACTTCGACGCCGGTCAAGGTCCAAGGTTCAGCTCTTGTGATAAGCACGGCTTTGCTGTCACAATCGTCGCCGACGAGCGCCTGGGGTCGCGAGCTGTTCCTCCCCATATGTCGTGCACGAGGACGACAACAAGCGTGAGAAATTTGGTCGGGTGGATAATTAACACCTATCGCCTTCAGTGTACAGATGCCAATGTATACGTCCATGTGGTTCTGGTGTAGGGCCATAGCTCACTCGTTCTAAGGTTTGTAACCTGGATAAAGAGGGGAGACGCCCAAGCCAGAACCTCTCACGCAAATTTTTTATGATGGGATAACTCTTAATTATATATTTTGTTGTATTTGTTTGGCTATGTCCCTTGCTATGTTTAAAGAAACACTGGATGTCAACAACATCGGCGACGAAGATGGCATACGACATAAAACTACACCCCCTTCTACGCCTTCTAACGACACAATTTGATAGAGGATGATGATGATGATAATCATGACAATAATAATAACAAAACATTGGTCATTGACCTACAATAGAACAATTAGATAGATGTTTAAGCATACAACCATGAAGGAATGATTATTCCGTGAGATAAGCAGAAGAAAAAGTGTGATTCCCATTTAGACATGTTATTAGAGGAAACATAAGACCACACTATATGTACATGTAGAGCGTAGGATACAACGTTGGTAGAGTGGCTGCTTCTTTCCGGCTGCTACTTGTTCCAGCCAACCCAGCTGTAAGCGAGTACCAGATTTACTGTCAGGAGAAATGATAGAGGAACAGGAATTGGTTTTCACAAAACCTGAAGTTTTTGGTTTGATTAGAGTTTCAATTTCTGGATTCTGTGACGAAGACTTGCCCTTTTCTACCACAGACCGTTGTCCTTTGTGCGGTATCATGTCGTATTGACCAGTTCATGGATTCGTGTGTGTATCAGAACAATGAAGATTCTAATACCTCATCCCTGGCGGTAATAAAATAAATGTATATATCAGTGATATTGTAAGCCAAGACATCGAGGAAGGGAACTGGCTACCCCCATCTGATAAAAGCTAAAACCTCTTATAGAGAAATTTATACCACAGCATCCCCGACTACAGTATATTTGTATTACTTGATGTATCCATGAATGTAAACAGCAAGTTGGCTGTGTTTGTATTCTGACATTTTTTCCGTGACATAATCAACAGTTTGTTGGGTGGATTGTCGCTACGGATGGCACGTTCTAAATGCATGTTTTTGCTCGTGAGCTTCAATCCCTTCTGTATTTTGTGTTGGCCTTTAACTGGTAGTGGGCGGGGTACATTGGAATGTCTTATATGATCACATCAGTTCATATTTGTCACACATTAGTTGGTAGTCAGCATTGATTGCTGAGAGTACAGAGAAACACGAAGACCAAAGTAGAGAGAGAGAGAAAGAGAGAGAGAGAAAGAGAGAGAGGATGAACAACATAAATATGTATATTGTTAGATGACTGTTAATTTGTGCAGGTGTTAAAATCAATTCGAGGTAAATCTTCTTCTTCCTACGCTGTCAGACGTCAACTTGAATTTGTTCGAAGAAGGCAGTTGTCATTTTGAGGCTATCGACACTGCCATAGAGCTTGTCTAGTGTTGCCACTGGTGATGGCCACATGTGCTTTCCCTGGTTCTCGTATGTCAGGCAATTTTGCAGCAGATGTTCCGCGGTCATTTTCTCTGTACCACAGGTGCATTCGTCAGTACCACCTTTCTTCAGTTTATTGAACAGATGGTACCTCAGTCTGTTGTGGCCTGTGCGGAGTGTGAAGACCACGACCTGCTCTCTTCTGTTCAACTGGTAGTAGGCATAATTTTTTGTGTAGCCAGTATGCTCTATTTCCCATTTGGCCATGTATCTAGCCCTAATAAACCTTTTGAACTCTTCGTAGGTCACACTAGAATCTGGTTGTGGTAACCTTGCACCTTCTTTAGCTAGTCTGTCTGCCTCCTCGCCCACTACTCCAGCGATGTTAGGGCCTGCTGCATCCGATTGTTTGCTATGGTGAGATTTTCTTCAGTGGTCTACAAAGCCAGATCGTCTGCAAACATGGAGCTGTGGACTCTTCTTAATACATTCTCTATTATGTTGTTTATATACACCAGAAAAAAGTGTGGGTGACAGTACTCCCCCTTGGGGTACTATCTGCTCCAGTGTCACATTTTTGCTCATCTTCCCTTGTACTTGAACTCTGGCTGTTCTGTTTTCGAGATAGTGGCTGATCAATCTGTACATTTTTCCAGATACTTCACTTCTTTATAGCTTGACTTTAAGTACATCTTTCCCCATCTTGTCAAATGCCTTCTCTAGATCCAGCCAAACCGCTACTGTATGCTTTTTCTCCTGGTAAGCATCCTCTATTTTCTGCGCTCTGAGAGTGATCTGATCCTCAGTGGATCTGTGTTTTCTAAATCCTGCCTTTCTGTGGAATGAATATATGTTTTTCTTCCAGGTGCCACATCAGTCTGATGTTTATCATACGCTCCATCAGTTTACCTACACAGCTCAGTAGACTGATAGGCCTGTATCAAATTTGGATCTGTTATATCTTTTTCTTTCTTTGGTACTGGTATTCGATGTAAATGATTTTAACATGAAAAGGAAAAGGTAATCCTTTCGCAATCATTGATGTCGAGGTTGAAGTGTTAGAGACTTCACTGTACTAGGCCTCATCTTTTTATGAGGTGGGGTGGCCAACTCACGTAGTCGCCACATTTCCTTCAATGACACTTAGCGACGTACAGGTTTAGTTATTAATGAGAATATCATTTGACAGAGTTGAGAGTAAGTAAACACGATTAGAAATGTGAATCAGTTTCTACAGCTTTATGAAAATGGTTAGAGTTAGTGTGTGACTTTATCTATGCCGAGATAGCATTTCTTGAAATCATTCCTCCTGCATAGTTTATAAGAATGAAATAGCCGATATCCTGACTTCAAAAGCCATAACAGCATGTTGTTGTTATTGTTGTTTTATTTATTGTTGTTGTAGAATGCCCGTAATATGTAAGATTAATTTTGTGTGCGTCCTGTAAAAGACCTTAAGTGGCCGGCTGCAACAGGATGTGAGAATAGCCTTGAGAGTTTGAAAGATTAGTTGGCAGGGACATAAACTTAAACATAAAGATACACTTAAGTACCTAGGAATTACAATGGATCGCACATTGTCCTACAAAGAACACTGTGAATCGGTGAAACAAAAAGTTAGCACAATCATAAAACGTACTGAGTATGCTAACAAACACGGCATAACTTAACCGAACATAACGTTTTTATATTGGTTTAGAAAACTCATCAGTCTGTAGACAACCAGTCCCATTTGCATTACCCTGCTCTAATAACTATGTACATCCTATTTATTCTTAAATGCATTAACTGTCTCTGCCTCCACTATTTCCTGGGGCAAAGCATTCCAAGCATTCACCACTGTCTGAATGAAAAAAAAAATGTTCTGTGTCCAATTTAAACCTTTCGTTAGTTAATTTGTATCTGTGCCCTCTTGTTCTCGTTGGTGGTTGTATTTTGAAAAACTTGTTATAGTCTAATTTAACTTTTCCTGTGATTATCTTATCAACTTAGATTAAGTCACGTTTAATTCTTCTTTTTTCTTAACACTAACGGCCGGTTTTTCTGAATCTTTCCTCGTAACTGTAATTCTGTAATCCCACTATCAGTTTTGTCGCTATTCTTTGTATCCTTTCCAGCATATTTATAGCTCTTCTACGATAAGGACTCCACACCTGTACACAGTACTCCGATCTAGATCTAACTAATGCTTTATACAGTTTGTCAATCACCTCCTTACTCCTATGTTAAATATTTCTTTTTTTGTATCATACCTAACGTTGGATTTGACTTATTCTATGCTACCTAGACTTGCTCACTCACCCTACCTGTATGCTCTATAATTACCCCTATGTCCCTTTCGTTATCTATCATTCTAGTATTTTTCTCGCCCATTCTGTAATGTTGTTCCATTTTTTACTTCACACCACTCAGAGTACTCCTTATGTATGCCAATCGCTGTCTTCTTCCCGTTAACCAACTTTCAATCCATTCGGCAACCTGCCCATCTATCCCATGTGATTTTAACTTTTTAAATAATCGTTGATGAGGTACTATATCAAAAGCCTTTGTAAAAGCGAGACAAATAACATCCACTGGTTCTCCCTTATCTATGATTTTAGTAATCACCTCCATGCACTCCAAAAGATTTGTTAAGCACCGTCTCCCTCTAGTAAACCCATGCTGATTATTTATGATTTGATTTAACCTGTCTAGATGCTTTACAATGTTTTCTTTCATTATTGACTCTAACAATTTACAGACTATGCTCGTTAAACTTACTTAATTAGCTGGATCTGATTTCTTTCCTCATATGAATAAGGTTTGATTTACTTGCCTTTATATACTTTGTCCAGGCTTTATTTTAAGCTCTTGTACATTTAGCTACAAATCTAGTAATCCACTTTTTATGATTGGTGTTTACCTCCATACATGGAACATATTCGACATTTAGTTGTTCTAAAAGTGTTTTGAAACACCCTCCCTGTTGTTCAACGGCTGTACCTCTGACAATATATTTCCAGTGTATGTGGATGTCTGTATCTTTCATCTTCTGTATTTCTGTCTTAGAGTAGTCGTATGCTCGCGAGTGTATATTTACATACATTGTAAAGGCTCTTATAGGATATCTTTTATGGACAACTGGCAGACAAATAACACTGTCATTCGCTACTGGTAAGTACACAAGCAATTTCAGAGCGGAGGCAGAGGCACTGAGGGCGGCAGTGGAAGAAATGGTGACACACAATAAAAATGAAAGCCATATAGTCCTGCTTACAGATGCTCTCGCCGTAGTCACAGCGCTAAAAAGCCAGAAAAACACTGAGCTTAATGACTTAAGAGCAGCACTCTGCAAACTGTACCAGCAGTCCGCACCAAAAAGGGTAGTGGTACAGTGGGTCCCATCACACTGCAACATTCAAGGCAACGAGGAGGCAGACAGACTGGCAAAAGAAGGTGCAAGACTACCACAAACAGATACTAGTATGACGTACGAAGAGTCAAAACGGCTTGTCAAAGCCAGATTCATGACCAAATGGGAAACCGAACATACTGGTTACACCAAAAACGTTGCCTATTACCAGTTGAACCGAAAAGAGCAGGTCGTTGTCTTCGCACTGGCCACAATAGACTGAGGTACCACCTATTCAACAAATTGAAGATAGGTGGAACCGACGAATGCCCGTGCGGTACTGGCAAAATGACCGCTGAACATCTGCTGCAGAACTGCCCGACATACGAGGATCAGAGAGAGCAGATGTGGCCATCACCAGTGGAACTGCAAGACAAGCTCTATGGCAGTGGCGACAGCCTCAGGAAGACCGCCGCTTTTTTCGAAAAAATAATGGTTACTGTCTGACTGCGTACGAAGAAGAAAAAGAAGAAGAAATGTATTTACTTGTCTTGGCTTGGCTTCGTTTGTTCTCTATCTTTTTTTTGAGTACCGGGTTAGCATGCCCTCTTCGATCCATTCTCCTTAGCCAGTCTGCTCTGTTGCAGCCTGTTTTCTAGAATACTGCGCGGACGTATAGAACGGCCCTGACAGCTCCAGTTCGCCAACCCTTACGCTATCAGTCAGCTATGGCTCGCTGACCGCTGCAGCTCATGCGCTGCTCACCATCTTGATCCGGTATTTACTTTATTTTGAAGAAATATTATCATGACAATAATAATGGGCATATCGCCGTCGATGAAAATAACCAACATCATCATGTGTCATACAGCGCCCTTAAGTCTGTGGGCGGATGCGTGTATGACAGATTAAGCCAACACCAGCTGGTGATGGTATTCCCTCTACTCTATACTTCCATCTGATCGCTCGTCGACCCTCGCTAACTGCATGCAAGGCTCTTTTTGGCCTCGCCTTTTTCAGGCTAAACGATTTACTGCCAGGATTCACTGAATCGCTGTTATTGACGTCCACGTGATCGCCTTACTGCGCTAAGCTCGCTAAACAGAAGTTTCTTTTGGAACCTTTCACTTGACATTCGAGAAACTTGGCAAGTCTATCTCACTTTAACTTTCTACAAAAGTGTATGAATAGTGTAGTAGTAATGAACAGTGTATGGTTATTTGTGATGTGGTCTTGTAGCCAATTTGGAGTATGTGTCATGTAGAAGTGATTCAACTTTCTGGCGTGTTTGGCGTACACACTCCAGCTCTCTCACCCATAGATCAGGGTTTAGAGACTGGCCGGATGTTTGCCAATCAGATTAGTTGCTGTTTAGCGATATACTTCATTTAAACATTCAATTCTTCTTCGGGCAATATAAGGTAGTACTATTTACTCATGTTTATCTTCTTTTTCTTTCTCTTCTTCTTCTTCTTCTTCTTCTTCTTCTTCTTTTTCTTCTTTTTCGTCTTCTTTTTTTTTCTTTGTCTTCTTCTTATTTTTTCTTTCTCTTCTTCTTCTTTTCTTTTTCTTCTTTTTCTTTCTTTTACTTATTCTTCTTCTACTTCTTCTTTTCTTTTTTCTTCTTCATTCTTTACTTCTTCTTTTTCTTCTTCTTTTCCTTCTTTTTCTAGCTCACCGACAATTGTATTAAGTCTACACATAAAGGCCAGTTCTATGAACAAAGTCTAATGTGGTGGGGAGTTCTTCAAGACTATCACAAAAGTGTGAATGTGTGGGTTCGTCTCCGTGGGTCAGTATTCACAACGCAGTTGCTTTAGCATGTTACAGTCTTGACAAAGGAAGGGTTCTGATACTGACACGTAACTGCATACCGAGTAGCGCGGTAGCTGTCAATCACACTGGACAAGCAGAAATGGTAGGACTCGACATAATGACACAAGAAACGAAGATCCGCATCTTCAACCTGTATGGCCCACCCAACAAAGACCTGTCGCTCTCGAGTATGGAAATCAAGGACTCGTGCTGCCTAGATATTCGGACACAGACAACAGAGGTGAAGAAGTGGAAGACTGGGAGATAGACACACATCTCTATCTTTTCAATAGACCGGAGGACAGCCCTATCTTCTATTCTACTCCAGACTTGGCCTTTTCCACGGTGGAAATTCACCACAAAATAGACCGCCAGATGCTCAACCAATTGGCAGGTAGCGACAAAAGGCCAATTAGGCTAGAAATTGATATGGAAGTAGGCCCACAGGAAATAAAAGCGCTCCCACGTTGAAACTATAAACGAGCCGACTGGGACAGATTTGCAATTCTGACAGATCGGCTATGTGAAACCATCAGCACGCGGAATAACAATATGAAACCTATGGTGGAAAGCCTAAGCAAAGCAATAATGCAAGCAGCCACCGAAACCATCCCAAGAGGGGCAAGGAAAAACTATAAGCCATATTGTAATGATGAATAGTAGAAAGGGGAAGACGAAGTCTCAAATGCTAGGAACATGGCACATAGAGAACAATCTATGGACGCAAATATCGCCCTAAATGCTGTCACGGCGAAATACAAAAGAACACTAAACCAAATAACAAGAGACAGCTGGAAAAATAAAACAGAAAGCCTCAATTCAAATAAAGAAGGGAACAAAGTATGGAAGTCAGTCAGAGCCATCAATGACGCAACACCATCAAATAAACAAATTACCATCAAGTAGGGCGACAACATGCTTACTGGAAAAAAAA
This sequence comes from Ariolimax columbianus, assembly GCA_036924085.1. NCBI lineage: Eukaryota > Metazoa > Mollusca > Gastropoda > Stylommatophora > Arionidae > Ariolimax > Ariolimax columbianus. The sequence continues at coordinate 53,684,055 of JAVGWX010000018.1, forward strand.
GCAGCAAACGCCTTCATAGAACGAACATTAAGCCAGAGCAAACCACATTGATGTCCCTACAGACAGGCACACAGACATTAGTGAAGAACAAAAGAGCCACGACAACATCAATATGGCACAAGAGGAGCACATGATGGCAAAACTAACAATGAATGAAATGGAAGAGGCCATGAGAACTTTAAAGAAAAAGAAATCGCCCGGAAAAGATCGGGTAACATACGAAATGCTGATGGGGTTGGGCCAAACAGCAAAGAGGAAGTTACTATCAGTCCTGAACTAAAGCCGAAAAAGGGGAATTGTACCTCAGACATGGAAAGACGCTGTACTTATACCAGTACAAAAGAAAGGAAAAGATAGAACAGACCCAAATGGATACAGGCCTATCAGTCTACTGAGCTGTGTAGGAAAACTGATGGAACGTATTATAAACACCAGACTGATGTGACATCTGGAAGAAAAACACATACTAATTCCACATCAAGCAGGCTTTAGACAACACAGACCCACGGAGGACCACATCACTCTCATAGTCCAGTTAATAGATGATGCTTACCACGAGAAAAAACACACAGTAGCGGTTTGGGTGGATTTAGAGAAGGCATTTGACAAGGTGTGGATAAAGGGACTTAAAGTTAAGCTACGAAGAATTTAAGTTTGTGGGAAAAGGTACAGATGGATCAGCCACTACCTCGAAAACAGAACATCCATAGTTCAAGTACAAGGGCAGATGAGCAAAAATGTGACACTGGAGCACATAGTACCCCAAGGGGGAGTACTGTCACCAACACCTTTCCTGGTGTATATAAACAACATCACAGAGAATCTACCAAAAAGAGTCCACAGCTCCATGTTTGCAGACGATCTGGCTATGTGGGCCTCTGAAAAAAATCTCGCCATAGCAAGCAATCGGATGCAGCAGGCCCTAACATCGTTTGTGGAGTGGGCGAACTCATGGCTGGTCAAAATAAATGAGGAAAAAACAACATGTACGATATTTTCGCTTTCAAACAAACCCAGAACACCAATATAAGTCTTAGCGGCAAATATATACGACCAAACGACAACCCAAACTACCTGGGAGTCACATTTGATCGGTGCATGACATGGAAAAGTCAGATCGAGAGAAACCGAATGAGAGCCAGACAAAGAATGGCAATCATGAGGAAACTTTCTGGCACAAGCTGGGGAACATACGAAACTGTACACTGGAAGAGTGAGACCAATTCTCAATTATGGCATTGCGGCATAGGCGCCAGCAGCAAAAACGAACTTTGATAAAATTATCAAACTTAAAAACTAAGCCATGAGAATTATAACAGGAGGCATGAAGTCAACGCCATATGTAGAACTGGAAACGAATAGAAATCTGCAATCCATGACCGACAGAAGAGACTGCAGAGACCAGCAGCAAGCAGAGAAACTCAGAAGACTGACATACCACTCAATGCATCAGAGACTAAATATATTTGGAAAAGGGAAACTAAAGCGGAGAAACTTTGCAGAAATAGCCAAAGCAAAGTTAAGCAAGGACCCAATGAAGACATTAACACCAAAGCCCATCCCTACTGTACGCAAACCTACCTGGAAGCAGCATATCATTCCGGAGGTGGTAGAACATATACCAGGTATTTGAAACAAGAACAGCCAGACTGAAAAAGAAAGAAGAGACATTACCCTGAGGTACATAACGAAAAATTACCCAAGCATGGACTGGACCCATGCATACACCGACGGGTCTGTATCAAACACAACACAGAACGGAGGGGCAGAGGTATTCCTGAGCCTACCAAATGCTAAAAAAATAACACTGTCAGTGGTAACTGGAAATAACTCATGCAATTTCAGAGCGGAGGCAGAGGCACTGAGGGCTGCAGCAGAAGCAATGCTGACAGGCAAAAGAAATGAAAGGCAGATAGTCCTTATTACAGATGCCCTAGACGTAGTCACAGCACTAAAAAGCCAGACAAATTATGAATTAAATGATTTAAGAGCAGTACTCTGTCAACTATACCAGCAGTCCGCACCAAAAAGAGTAGGGGTGCAGTGGGTTACATCCCACTGTATCATCCAAGGCAACGAGGAGGCAGACGGACTGGCAAAAGAAGGTGTAAGACTACCACAACCAGATTCTAGTGTGACCTACGAAGAGTCTAAAAAGCTTATTAGAGCCAGATACATGGCCAAATGGGAAACATAACATACTGGCTACACAAAAAACGATGCTTATTATCAGTTGGACAGAAAAGAGCAGGTCATTGTCTTCAGAATCCGCAAATGCCACAACAGACTGAGATACCACCTTTTTAATAAACTGAAGATAGGTGGCACTGACGAATGCACTTGTGGCACCGGGAAAATGACCGCAGAACATCTGCTGCAAAACTGCCCGACATACGAGGACCAGAGAAAGCAAATGTGGCCATCACCAGTGGCGACACTAGACAAGCTCTATGGCAGTGTCGACAGCCTCAGGGATTACCGCTGCTTTTTTTCGAAAAAATACAGGTTGACGTTTGACAGCGTACGAAGAAGAAGAAGAAGAAGAAGAAGAAGAAAAAGAAGAAGAAGAAGAAGAAGAAGAAGAATAAACAGCAGTAGTATTCTTCACAACCTGATTCTCAATATGCGTTACAATACTCGACGATATTCCTGCGATTTGCGCCCTCCCCCCCCCCCCCCCCCCCCCGGCCCCTCCCCTGTAGAATAAATTTATTTCTTTATTTCATTTCTCAATTTTGTGCATCGGTTGAAGTTAAAGTGAACTAAACTGCGAGAACTGTTACCGGTAAAAGTGTCACTGGTAAGCTACATAAGCTATACAGTGGTGAATGTTTGGAATGTATTGCCATATGAGGTAATTTTAGGCTGGAACAATAAATGCATTTAAGAATAGATTGGATGTACATAGCTTTTAGAGCTAGGAAATGTAAATGAAACTAGTTGTTTACAGACTCTGCATAGTTTTCTAAGCCAGTATAAAGACGTAGTCTTCTAAACCAGTATAAAGATATAGTCTTCTAAAGCAATATAAAGACATAGTCTTCTAAACTAGTATAAAGACATCGTCTTCTAAACCATTATAAAGACACCGTCTTCTAAACCAGTATAAAGAAACAGTCTTCTAAACCAGTAGAAAGACATAATCGTCTAAACCAGTATAAAGAGGTAGTCGTCTCAACCCGTATAAAGACGTTAACTTAGTTACATATTGGACATTAAATGGAGAGTATTTCTCTTTAGCCCAAAAATGAAAGGTGTTCTCGAACATTGACCCCCTTTGAAAAAAAGTCTCCGCACGCTACTGCCGATTAGTGATCATTCTTATTCAGCAAATGATGTTAACTGTAGATACAAATTGTTCCTGTAACTCAACGGTTGTGTCATGTCCTGATGCCCATCGCAGGCATGTTTTTAAATTCATAAAATACAATAGCAAAGAACCAGTTATATAGAAATAGTTAACAAAACAAACACAAAAGTACATGTGATATATGTGTCTTTCTTAACAATTTCAATAGAAACACAATGCATTTAAAATAGAAGAAAGCTAATTACATTATTGTTTGAATGAACGTGATGCGTATATATGCAGAACAATCTGCAACCTGAACTAACAAGACTGTCGCCGCTGGGACTGGGAAGCCTTCTTGTTCATTAAAACGGTCCAAATTCATTGGAGGACAAATTGAGAATGATCCACTACCTCTCTTGAGAGACGCTTGGTCGGAATCACTCTCCGTAACCAAGGCATGCAAAAGTACTAAAATTTGGACATAACGACGATTGTCCCTGATACGGTATTCTCTGAAGACAAGGCAAACTATAGATGGGCAGGTCACATCTTGAGACAAACCGTGGTCGATGGAGCACAGCAACAGTTGTCTGGTACCCCCAAAGTAAAAAAAAAGAGACCCCGGGGAAAACATCCATTGCGTTGGTCAAGCTCTCCTGCTGTCTGAAACATCCGAGATGTCTTTAGTAGAATGCTTACCAACCACTGGACTTCCGTGACCAAAGGCAAGGTCCGCTGGAAACGGATAGGAAGCCCGCAGCAAGGTTGAGGAATGGGTCACAAAGATCAAGAAATGCTGACAGCGTGAAGGCTTGTTGTTTCCCCCTCTCGAAGAGGATTCAACTGTTGTGTTGTAAAAACCACACGTTTGCCATGTTAGACATCTAATCGGTTTCGATTTGTTTTTCTTTTTTGTTACAAATGTCGAAAATCCATATTTGCAGGGATATATTGTTGGAAATGGAATGAAAACTTGCATAGCTCGCTTTACAAGATAAGGCCAGTTTACTAACTGCATTGTAGATAGTCTGTTCACACCAGGACTGTGTCCACGTGCGATCTAGCCCGGTGGGTCTAACAACTAGCGAAAAGTAAAAGTACTTATGAGCGTAAACACAACTCAACGAAGTCCAAAATCTATACCTGAATTTAAAGTACAACCAAGATAACGATCACAGGCAAGGCAAAGACCAAACCTAAAGTTATTTTAGAACAACAGAAGATTGAGAAAGTCACACGCTTTGAGTACCTCAGCTCAGTTATAAGCGCCAATGGCTACGGCAATGCAGAGGTTCAATAAAATGAGAAACTGATGACAGAACATTATTAAAATGAAAATAACTATTCTGTGAACTTGCATTATACCGATGAAGACATACGGATGTGAAACGTGGACCCCCACACAAACACTTAAGAAAAGGATTGCATCTTTTGAACTAAAGGGCTACAGAAAAGTGCTCAAAATACAATGGATAGCAAAAATGAAAAATGCAGATATCCTTAACTTTACTTAACGTCCTTAAACTGGTTTAGAAGACTCTGCAGAATCTGTATACATACAGTTGCATTTTATCACCTTGCTCTAAAAGCTATGCGCATCCAATTTATTCTTAAATGCATTAACTGTCCTTCCCTCCACTACCTCTCATGGCAATGCATTCCAAGCATTCACCACTCTCTAATTAAAAAAATATTTTCTAATATCGAATCTGAACCTCTCTTTAGTTAATGTGTAACTATGCCCTCTTGTTCTAGTTGGCGGCTGTATTTTTTTTTAAAAACTTGTAATAGTCAAATTTGTCCATTCCTCTGATCATCTAATAAACCCGTATTAAGTCACCACGAATTCTTCTCTCTTCTAGACACTGTAGGCCGGTTTTTCCTCATAACTGTAATTATGGAATCCCACTATCAGCGTTGTCGCTCTTTTATGTATTCTTTACATAATTTTTGTATCCCCTCTATGATAAGGACTCCACGCCTAAACATATAACTCCAATATAGGTCTAACTAATGCTTTATACAGTTTGACTATCACTTCTTTGCTCCTATGTTTAATATTTATTGTTGTCATACTTAACATTGTATTTGCCTTTTTCACTGCTACCTGAACTTGCTCACTCACCTTACTTGATCTAGTATAACTTCTAAGTCCCTTTCCTTATCTATCTTTCTAATATTGTTCTCTCCCATTCTGTAATTATGTTTCATATTGGATCTACCCATGTGGATGACTGTACATTTATCTACTTTAAACTCCATTTGCGAACCTACAAACCACTCACGAATTTGATCTAAATCCGATCTCAATATATCAACATCTGCTTGAGATATAGATACAGATATAGTTTAACTATAGATCCTACTTAATATCAAGCAAAATTGGTTAGTAAACAACATCTTGTCTCGAAAGCTAAAATAGTGTTTTTTTCTTCGTTCGTCTTCAGACCTCAACTTCAATGATTTTAACGAAGGCAGCAGTCGACTCAAGGCTATGTACGCTTCCGTACAGCTTCTCGTGGAAGGACACTGGCTGTTGCCAATTGTTACTTCTTTTGTCGGTATACAGCGGACAGGACTGCAAAATATATTATGCCTTAATGGGGGCTGAGCCGAAGGCACAAATGTCTTTAGTGCCAATCTTGAACTTGTTGTATAGATGGCATCTGAGTCTGTTGTGACCCGTGCGTAGCCGGAAAATGATCACCTGGTATCGCCTGGAAAGTTGATGGTAGGCATCGTTTTCTATGTGGCCAGGGTAATCCTATTTTCCATTTTGCACTGTACGTTGTCCTGATGAATGCTTTAGTTTCATTGTATGTGATTACTGTATCACTCTGCTGCAGCATTCCTGGCTCTCTGGCGAGCCTGTCCGCCTCCCCGTTGCCTGGAATGTCGCAGTGGGCTGGTGTCCATTGGACTGCTTTTTTTTTAAGCACTGGGACGTGCGTTCGAGTGAGTCTGCCAAAGCACCGAGTTTATTTTTGTTCTGGCTCTTAAGGGCCATTACACTGCTATGGCGTCTGTGAAAATGACCACTTGCTTTGCTGTAATATAGTTTGACCACATCAAACGCCATACTGACCTAGAAAGAACGATACAGGAGGGTTTGGTGCTTGGAAAGCGGGGCTGAAGCAGACCGAGGAAAAGATGGACACAAGACATCACCGAGGTCCTGACGATGACAACGATAGAGGCGATACTTCTGGCTAGAGATTGAGTTACAGATCGGCTGTTGTGAAAGTGATTTTCTGCAAATGACATGCAACATGATGATGATGATGATGATGATGATGATGATAATAATGATGATAATGATGAAAGTGAGCGATTTTTTGTGCTAAGTAATAATGCTTGTCATGTTTTAAAAAAATATATGTAACTTTATTGTTGACGTAGATCTAGGAAATACTATTTTCATTTAAAAACATCATTGCATAATTTCAGAAGTGCCGGTTATGCTAGCAATCAGCTAGAGGTTAGTGATATTTAAGATAATATATGTGGGTAACTGAGACGCTAGTCCGGTCAATCACAACTAATTGCCCAGGACGCTGCGTCAGGGTCAATCACAATGTTGTTCGTCCATCCCGAACCTTTACTTTTTGCACCCAGCCAGTCCATCCAGTCGAGTATTCTGTAAATCCGGGTTGTGGATGGGTGGGAAGATGGGAACTGCATATTCGCAGTCAGTGAAAGCAGAGAAAGTTTGCTTCGCAAGACGGTGATCATGATTGTCAGCAAATCCATGTACCTCATCCGCTTTATTGCTCAGTAAGGTGTCCCGCAACTGACGCAGCATTTTGACTGTAGTTTAGCTTGTCAGCGGACCTACGCTTTCTGCTCTCCCGTCGTCACAGGACTCGACTGTGTTAGTACTGGATACATGAAAAGAGAATGACTTGCGCGATGAATTTCCTTTAAGTGAGAAAGGTTTGCGCAGTTTGTCGACCACATTCTCTCGCTCGAGTCCAACTTTAACCAGTGGCAAGACAAGTCAGGACGACTGGATATGAGCTCAGGTGCAGTGGTTGACCACGGATGCACAAGTGCCTGGCCGTGTTCTGTGCGGTCCACACCGATCAGTAAATTTGCATTCCGTTCTCTGGAAACCATTCTGCTACTTAAGCCATATCAGGGCTTGGTGGTGCAAGATTGAGAACGAACGACCCTAAGCCAGCAAGCCATATAATAAAAAAACAGAATGCGATACTGGAGAAAACACTAAAAAGCTATATTTCTTTTTTTTGCCTGGTTTACCGTGGTTACTAAGAGGCAGTATATTGTTCTGTGTTTTACACTTTACAGCCTGGTTAAACCATATTCAGCACGAAATTTAATAGGTGTACGACCCTGTCAGATCATGAATCTGAACACAGACATGTTTTGTTTGTGAGCCATCGAAACTTCGCAACCACGTATGAACACTTCTATAAAAGCTTAACACATGCAATTCAAATTCATATCTTTTCTATCGTTATCGCTGCTTGTTTCAAATCTATCAATAACATGACCTCCCATAGTGTATCCGGGGTCCCTTACTGAGAATGGTAGAATATAACCGCCACAGAATACAGTCACAGTAGGTCAAGGGCAAACAATCTTAAGGTGAGCGATGTATGTTTTTCTCCTGAGTGTCCAAAACATTCATTGCATGTTGAACGCGAGGACTAAGAGTTGTCCATGGATGTGGCAATCTCAAAATGTACAAATTATCGCTACCTTACTGCAAATAACTAGAACAATTATTTCCTGAAAGCTGGTTATAGTAAGTCAAATACAATGCTGGACCTGTGCTTCAACAAAAAGAGATGAGAGATCTTGATTTAACTTAACTTAACGTCTTTATACTGGTTTAGAAGACTCTGCAGAGTCTGTACGCAACCAGTTTCATTTACATTTCCTTGCTCAATAAGCTATGCGCATTCAATTTATTTTTAAATGCATCAACTGCCTCTGCTTCCATCACTTCCTGTGGAAATGCATTCCAAGCATTCACCCCTCTCTGACTAAAGAAATATTTCCAAATATCCAATGTTGACCTTTCTTTATTTAATTTGAAGCTATGCCTTTTTCTTCTGATTTGATTGATTGAACTCCATGAATGTATTGAAAGGCGTGACTAAAGAGAGTTGTGCATGAGGATAACAACCTCATCATGCAAGTAAACTGTTACATAAACTCCTACTGCAAGATCATGCAAAGCTTTTTGCTGAAGTCATCTTCATGGAGGTTGACTGTATTTGTATTGATGTGCTTCGGCTGGCGCGAAAAATGTCAAGAAAAGAGATCTTCCTTGTACGTCTTCAGACCTCGAATTCAATTACTCTAACGAAGGCAGCAGTTGACCTTAGGGTCTGAGCACTTCTGTACAGCTACTCGTGGAAGGACACTAGCTGTTGCCAAATGATACTTCTTGTCGGTATACGATGGGCAGGACTGCAAAATGTGTTCTGATCTCATGGGGGATGTGCCGAGAAGATATATGGCCAGCTAGAGTCGTTGCCTTGTGTTTTAAGTCAAGTCAGGAAATCCTCATACTCAACCATTGTCTTTCGTCTTGATCGTCCACGGCAACGGTTGATGAGTCTCGGACAGCGTGGAGAAAGACGGAGTAGAATCGAAATGTCTCAGCAAGGTAATCCGCGGGAGACTCCATTAGTGGTGAGGTCTTGTATTTCGTATAGTGTAAAGTGCAGAATCTGCAACAAAAGAAATTGTATTTGTAAGATTATGTGTTTACTTTAATCTTAGTCTTAGTAGACCTGTAATTCTACAAGGGAAGATGACCATGTGGAGGTCCCAGCTGTGGTGTGAGCTGGATAAAGCACGGATAAGTATTTCCTGCTTAGCGTGTTAGGCTCGAGCAGCTTATTACTCCGCTGTGTTAAGACAAGTGCCAAGAGCATTGGATAATATATCTGCGAGTTCATCTTAAAAGACTCAACCACTAGACCAACTTTACCCGCAGCCTGTTAGGCTCCATCTTTGCTGCTCTTAACAAACCAACTAAGCATGGCCGGTGTTGTGCCATGTCACACAGTTAGTCGCCTCTTATGACATGCTCTATGTAGGGCAGTGGTGCTATTCTTGTCATTGCCATACCCAAAGATCCAGAATCATTCGAGATGTTTACTGTAGTACGCCGCCCATACAGTGGGTTAGAGGACATATGTTGCTTATACAGAGAATACTTGTTGTTTTTGCTTGTGATTGCACATATCGACAAAGGGGCATTTCGCTACTCATATATTAAGCTCGCAATATCACTAGACCTATACACGAATAATGCGAATCACAATGTAAACATGCAATTCCCTAGTAGTGGATCCAACGGGAAGCTTCGACTGGTTCATTTCTTCTTCTTCTTTTTCGTTCGTCTTCAGACATCAACTTCAATGACTCTAAGGAAGTCATCAGTCGACTCAAGGGTCTCTACGCTTCCGTGCAGCTTCTCGTGGAAGGACACTAGCTGTTGCCAAATGCTACTTATTTTTTCGGTATACTGTGGACATGACTGCAAAATATGTTCTGCCTTCATGGGGGGCTGTGCCGCAGGCACGAAGGTCTGTAGTACCAATCTTGAACTTATTGTACAGATGACATCTCAGACTGTTGTGACCTGTGCGTAGCCGGAGAATGATCATCTATGTGGCCAAGGTGTCGTTTTTTCCATTTTGCACTGTACGTTGCCCTGATGAATGATTTAGTCTCATTGTATGTAATGTTTGTATCTAATGTAGGTTAGGTTCTTGATTTTGTTCCATAGCGGTATTTTAACCATTCATATCTATTTTTTATACTCCACAGGGGATAAGAGAGAGACTGGAACATGAGGGAACTACGTTTTGAACTCTCCCAGTTTTACTACTATAATCGCTCAGCAATTTATAAAATGTACAGACCGACACTATGCATTAATGTCTGAAATAGTATCTTACTATCCACATGTTAACAAACTGACCCTAGGCATTACAGTTCTAACTAGTATCTTACAATCCATATTTTAACAAACTCACCCTAGGCATTACAGTCCTAGCTAGTATCTTACTATGCTACATCGAGTTTTAGTGTGCTATATATAGTATCTTACTATCCACAGAATATCATACCAGCATTACATTTTGATGTCCTGCACAGTATCTACCTAAGCACATGGTAACAGTCTTTTATATAATACCTTAATATATGAATATTAAAATACAGACAATAAACGGTATTGTCCTACAAAGTATCGCACTATCCCCATTAAACAGATGTTCACTGACTCGAAACTTTACATTACTACATTGTAATTTGCTATCTATATATTAACAGACCAATAGCAAGTTGTATTGTTCTTCAAAGCATTGTACAATCCCAAATGGCATCAGACTAACAAAGAGCTATAATGTCTTACACAGGATCTTACAATCCACATATTAAGAAACCAACTCTAGATTGAATGCACTGCACAGTATCCACTATCCAGATGTTAGACTTACCCAAAACATTGATGTCCTACATAGTTCCTTACTGCCACCATGTTAACAGGCCAACACAGAGCTTGCATGTCTTACAGAGTATCTTACTATCCACGTGTCAACAGGCCAAGACAGAGCTTTAATGTGCTGCAGAGTATCTTACTATCCACATGTCAACAGGCCAACACAGAGCTTGAATGTCCTAGAGAGTATTTTACTATCCACATGTCAAAAGGCAAACACATAGCTTGAATGTCCTACAGAGTATCTTACTATTCACACGTCAACTGGCCAACACAGAGCTTGAATGCCGTACATAATATCTTATTATCCACATGTTAACAGGCAGACACCATGCGTTACTGTTAAAAATAATATCTTACTATCCACGTGTTAACAAACCGACAGTACGTTTTAATATCCTACACAATCTTCTTCTTCTTCAAGAAATTCATGTTGATGTCTGACAGCGTACTTCGAAGAAGACATCTTACTGTACAACTGTCATCAGCCCGACTCTGAGCTTTGCTATCCTACATGATATTGTACTATCCACATGTTTTAATGTCATTCATAGCATTTTACAGTCGCCATGTCAATAGACCAACACCAAGCTGTAATGTCGTAATATAAAATCTTTCTTTCTAAATATTAGCAGACCTAATATCAAGCTGTAATGTACTACATAAAATCTTACTATCTAAATGTTAACAGACCGATGCTATTCGCGAATATCCTACATATTATCTTACTGTAACCATGGGGACGGTGTGGCCTAGTGGTTAGGTGGCACGGCTCAAAACCCAAAGGTGCTGGGTTCAATCCCAATTCACAGCGCCGTTACCCCGGGGAAGTGAATCCTTAGAAAATGCAAGAGGAAGCAGACCCTTACATAAAATGCATGCTGAAGTTGGATACACTTGGCCGACAGGCGCAAAATAAAAACCACAGTACAATGTACACCACCTTGGAGATTAGAGAAATAAGGCGAACTTAAAAAAAACACACAAAAAACAAACTGTCACCATGTCAACAGAATTACACTAAGCTTCAGTGTCCTATATATTATCTTAATGTCCTCATATAACTAAACGATTCTGAGATTTAATGCGATACATAGCATCTTACTGTCTACATATTAGCATACTATCTGAGTATCCCAACAGTAACATACACGAACAGTCACCTAACTTTACTTTCCTGCATAGCATCTTACAATCCCTATGTTAACAAGCCTACCTAAAAGCATTAGTGTACTACATAATATCATACTGACCCCACTTTAACAGATCTAAACTGAGCTTGACGGTCCTATAAAGTATCTCACTGACGCCACTTTAACAGACCAACTCTGATTTTTAATCTCCTACATAGTATCTTAGTATCAGCATGACAAAAGATGAAGGCTAACACTGAGCTTTCAGGTCCTATGTAGTATCTTACTGTCTGTATATTAACACATGGACACCAAGATAATTGTCCTGTAAAGTATCATACTATCCCTATCTTAGCAGGCCGACAACAAGCTGTAATGTCCTACATAGTACATTACTAATTTGCATGTTAATAGCCGAAAAAAGAGCTTTTGGCATAGATGACGTACATAGTATCTAACTATACAACTGTTAGCAGACAGACACTGAGTTTTATTGTCCTATGTAGCATTAAACTGTTTGCATGTTTACAAACCATTCCCATTTGTTAATGTCCTACATGTAATCTTACTGTCCAGAAGTTAACATACTAACACAGAGCTTAAATGACCTACTTTTTATCTTTCTGTCCCAAAGATAGCAGTCTGACACAAATCTTTTATGTCCTACCTATTGTTTTACTATCCACACGTTATAACAGAATGAAAGCAAGCTTCACTTTTCTACATAACATTAAACTATCCACTTCTTAACACACAGACAGTGAACTTTCATGTCCTACTTATTTTCTTTATATCCACATGTTAATATCCATCAACTGAGAAATAATGTTGTATATATTTTCTCACTATCCACATGAAAACAGATCAACCTCATGAATAGGTGTCCTACATAGTATATTTTTTTCCCCCAGGTAAACAGACCAAAACTGAGCAGTAATGTCCTACATAGTATCTTACTTTCCGCTTGTTAACAGACCAACACCGATCTGTAATGTCTTTTATAGTATCTTACTATCCCCAGGTCAAAATACCAACACAGAGCAGTAATGTCCTACATGTCTGCTATTTCTTACTATCCGCGTGTTAACAGAATGACAGCTAGCATTACTTTACCGCATAGTATTGTACTATCCACTTGTTAGCAAACGAACAGTGAGCTTTCATGTCCTACATATTTTCTTAAAATTCAAATGTTAACGCATAACAACCGAGATGTAAAGTTGTATATATTATCTTTCCCATTGATAAAACATCAACACTGAGCTGTAATGTCATACATAATATCTTACTAATCATCATGTTTACAGACCAACACAGAAAACACATGTCCTACACAATGTCTTACAGTTCACATGTATTAACAGACCAACACTGAGAACACGTGTCTTGCACAATATCTTACAGTTCACATGTATTAACATACCAACATTGAGCTTTTCTGTCCTATACAGTGTGTTACCTGCCATTTGTTAACAAACAGACACCAAGAATAAATGTCATAAGCAGCATCCTGCTGTCACCATGTCAATAGACCAACAACGAGCTGTAATGTTCTAAATAAATTTTTACTATCAATACATTAACAAACCCACACTGAGCCTTATCGCCAAAATAAAAGTATCTTCCTTTCCCCCCAAATTAACAGACCAACAGCAAAATGTGTATTCTACATAGCTTTTTACTTTCACCGTGTTTTAGTTAAATGAGATATGAAAAGATGCAGAGCTGAGGCAAAAGCTATGGTGCAGCCACTATGTCCTGGTAAAGATTATGGACTGCATTATGATTACTGGCTTGCAGATATAACATGACCAAAGGATCCTGAACGCAAAGAGGAATAAAGAATTTTTGCACGCTAGAGGACTAAAATTGAGTTTTAATTTCTTACATATTATCTCTTTATCTACATATTAACAGATAGACACTAAGATTTAATGGTGTACATATTATCTTACTATCCACATGTTAGGAGTTCGATACTGAGCTTTAATCTCTTACATAAGGTCTTACTATTTACAAATCAACAGATGCAAACCAACTTGGAGATTTACTGTCTTGAAAATATCTTACTATCCACATGTTAGTAGACTAATATTCAGCTTTAATGTCCTACATAGCTTCTCACTATCAACATATTAGCAGATTGACACCAAGTTTTAATCGTCTATATGATATTTTATTATTCACATGTTAGCACACCAACAGCAAGCTTGTTATCAGTCTAATTCAGAGCTTTGATGTCCTACATAGTATCTCACTATCAACATATTAGCAGATTGACACCAAGCTTTAATCTTCTACATAATATTTTATTATTCACATGTTAGCACACCAGCCACAAGCTTGTTAGTAGTCTAACGCAGAGCTTTGATGTCGTACATAGTGTCTCACTATCAACATATTAGCAGATTGACACCAATCTTTAATCTTCTACATCATATTTTACTATTCACATGTTAGCAAACCAACCGCAAACTTGTTAGCAGTCTATTTACAAATCAACAGATGCAAACCAACTTGGAGTTTTACTGTCTTGAAAATATCTTACTATCCACATGTTAGTAGACTAATATTCAGCTTTAATGTCCTACATAGCTTCTCACTATCAACATATTAGCAGATTGACACCAAGTTTTAATCTTCTATATGATATTTTATTATTCACATGTTAGCACACCAACAGCAAGCTTGTTAGCAGTCTAATTCAGAGCTTTGATGTCCTACATAGTATCTCACTATCAACATATTAGCAGATTGACACCAAGCTTTAATCTTCTACATAATATTTTACTATTCACATGTTAGCACACCAGCCACAAGCTTGTTAGTAGTCTAACGCAGAGCTTTGATGTCGTACATAGTGTCTCACTATCAACATATTAGCAGATTGACACCAATCTTTAATCTTCTAAATGATATTTTACTATTCACATGTTAGCAAACCAACCGCAAACTTGTTAGCAGTCTAATGCAGAGATTTGATGTCCTACATAGTATCTCACTTTCAACATATTAGCAGATTGACACCAAGCTTTAATCTTCTACATAATATTTTGCTATTCACATGTTAGCACACCAGCCGCAAGCTTGTTAGTAGTCTAACACAGAGCTTTGATGTCGTACATAGTGTCTCACTATCAACATATTAGCAGATTGACACCAATCTTTAATCTTCTAAATGATATTTTACTATTCACATGTTAGCAAACCAACCGCAAACTTGTTAGCAGTCTAATGCAGAGATGTGATGTCCTACATAGTATCTCACTATCAACATATTAACAGATTGACACCAAGCTTTAATCTTCTTTATGATATTTTACTATTCACATGTTAGCACACCAACCGCAAGCTTGTTAGCAGTCTAACGCAGAGCTTTAATGTCCTAAATAGTTTCTCACTATCAACATATTAACAGACTGACACCAAGTTTTAATCTTCTACACAGTATCTTGATATCCACATGTTAACAAACACACATCAATATTAACGTTCGTACATATAATCTTACTGTCCACATGTTAACCACAATAGCATTATCAACTCTCAAACCCTTCGACGGTTTGCAAAGACTGGCCTTTTCAAACAAGCTAAACACCTACTGTGTATGTATTTGCTTAATGGATGAATCAACAACAACAGAACCAGACAAAGGTGTTTTGCAATCAATTTTAGAGCTGTATTTATAATGCCAGTAGGAACAGTACGTAATAAGTAGTTTTGGAAATCTGTCAATACTGTAGGGCTTTACACAGTTGTACACACACGCAAACACAAACGTAAAGAAATGTGTGCATTCGTACAAAAATGTATGTTTAAAATAATAAGATATGTATTACTACCATGCTTTCAATTTGGTGTATGTTAATATTGTCAGTATTCGAATATATAATAAATACATAGAGTGACAGCAAAGAGCAATTTTATCAATACCTGGGCTTTAGGAATGTGTACTTTAATATCTGTTTGTTTACATTTGTTAATATGGCAACTTATGGGTCTTATGAAATAAAGAAATAAACAAGAAATAAACACACACTGGAATAAGGTTCAATTTAATGTTTACGTATTTCTTATGCCACATTATGAATATTATGTCTACATATATTCAGCAAGCAGTAAACGTGCAAGATTCCATATGGCTAGTGTTATTAAAATGATGGTAATGGGTATCCTGTTCTAAAAAAATGTACAGTTTAAAATGTGGATATGTACAATGAGATTAACAATCTATAGATGGTATGTTAGAGAAATTTATAACATAGAAGTCTACATACATTTGCTTACATATGCTTAAATCCAAGCTTGAACAATTGAAAAGTAGCACACACGGAATATAAGCACGCTTAACCATAAACAACTTTCAGCACAGTATCTTCGATTAGCTAGATAACAGTTTCACGGCCTAGTAGTGAACTGTATTTACACGGACAATGATTACTTCGTCATAAGGGCAATGTATTCAAAAGAAAGGGATGTAATAAATGCACTACAATAATATAAATCATTTAATAATTACATGAAAATAAAGCAAATATTTAGAATAGTTAAGGTTGCGTTAAATGGAGCATACAATACGAAATTTACCTTTCGGAAATTTCTAACATTTATTTGCATTTTATGAATATTATTAAATTCATTTTAAAAACAATATGCGAGTCGCTGTCACCACAACAGAGCTAACTTAAACAGGCATCAGCATATATGCTAACTCTAACCTTACTATTAACAGCTACAGGAGCAGCCAGTGTTGTCTTCTGCCAGTTACTTGTCTAGTTCGCTCCATGACTTCGACGCCGGTCAAGGTCCAAGGTTCAGCTCTTGTGATAAGCACGGCTTTGCTGTCACAATCGTCGCCGACGAGCGCCTGGGGTCGCGAGCTGTTCCTCCCCATATGTCGTGCACGAGGACGACAACAAGCGTGAGAAATTTGGTCGGGTGGATAATTAACACCTATCGCCTTCAGTGTACAGATGCCAATGTATACGTCCATGTGGTTCTGGTGTAGGGCCATAGCTCACTCGTTCTAAGGTTTGTAACCTGGATAAAGAGGGGAGACGCCCAAGCCAGAACCTCTCACGCAAATTTTTTATGATGGGATAACTCTTAATTATATATTTTGTTGTATTTGTTTGGCTATGTCCCTTGCTATGTTTAAAGAAACACTGGATGTCAACAACATCGGCGACGAAGATGGCATACGACATAAAACTACACCCCCTTCTACGCCTTCTAACGACACAATTTGATAGAAGATGATGATGATGATAATCATGACAATAATAATAACAAAACATTGGTCATTGACCTACAATAGAACAATTAGATAGATGTTTAAGCATACAACCATGAAGGAATGATTATTCCGTGAGATAAGCAGAAGAAAAAGTGTGATTCCCATTTAGACATGTTATTAGAGGAAACATAAGACCACACTATATGTACATGTAGAGCGTAGGATACAACGTTGGTAGAGTGGCTGCTTCTTTCCGGCTGCTACTTGTTCCAGCCAACCCAGCTGTAAGCGAGTACCAGATTTACTGTCAGGAGAAATGATAGAGGAACAGGAATTGGTTTTCACAAAACCTGAAGTTTTTGGTTTGATTAGAGTTTCAATTTCTGGATTCTGTGACGAAGACTTGCCCTTTTCTACCACAGACCGTTGTCCTTTGTGCGGTATCATGTCGTATTGACCAGTTCATGGATTCGTGTGTGTATCAGAACAATGAAGATTCTAATACCTCATCCCTGGCGGTAATAAAATAAATGTATATATCAGTGATATTGTAAGCCAAGACATCGAGGAAGGGAACTGGCTACCCCCATCTGATAAAAGCTAAAACCTCTTATAGAGAAATTTATACCACAGCATCCCCGACTACAGTATATTTGTATTACTTGATGTATCCATGAATGTAAACAGCAAGTTGGCTGTGTTTGTATTCTGACATTTTTTCCGTGACATAATCAACAGTTTGTTGGGTGGATTGTCGCTACGGATGGCACGTTCTAAATGCATGTTTTTGCTCGTGAGCTTCAATCCCTTCTGTATTTTGTGTTGGCCTTTAACTGGTAGTGGGCGGGGTACATTGGAATGTCTTATATGATCACATCAGTTCATATTTGTCACACATTAGTTGGTAGTCAGCATTGATTGCTGAGAGTACAGAGAAACACGAAGACCAAAGTAGAGAGAGAGAGAAAGAGAGAGAGAGAAAGAGAGAGAGGATGAACAACATAAATATGTATATTGTTAGATGACTGTTAATTTGTGCAGGTGTTAAAATCAATTCGAGGTAAATCTTCTTCTTCCTACGCTGTCAGACGTCAACTTGAATTTGTTCGAAGAAGGCAGTTGTCATTTTGAGGCTATCGACACTGCCATAGAGCTTGTCTAGTGTTGCCACTGGTGATGGCCACATGTGCTTTCCCTGGTTCTCGTATGTCAGGCAATTTTGCAGCAGATGTTCCGCGGTCATTTTCTCTGTACCACAGGTGCATTCGTCAGTACCACCTTTCTTCAGTTTATTGAACAGATGGTACCTCAGTCTGTTGTGGCCTGTGCGGAGTGTGAAGACCACGACCTGCTCTCTTCTGTTCAACTGGTAGTAGGCATAATTTTTTGTGTAGCCAGTATGCTCTATTTCCCATTTGGCCATGTATCTAGCCCTAATAAACCTTTTGAACTCTTCGTAGGTCACACTAGAATCTGGTTGTGGTAACCTTGCACCTTCTTTAGCTAGTCTGTCTGCCTCCTCGCCCACTACTCCAGCGATGTTAGGGCCTGCTGCATCCGATTGTTTGCTATGGTGAGATTTTCTTCAGTGGTCTACAAAGCCAGATCGTCTGCAAACATGGAGCTGTGGACTCTTCTTAATACATTCTCTATTATGTTGTTTATATACACCAGAAAAAAGTGTGGGTGACAGTACTCCCCCTTGGGGTACTATGTGCTCCAGTGTCACATTTTTGCTCATCTTCCCTTGTACTTGAACTCTGGCTGTTCTGTTTTCGAGATAGTGGCTGATCAATCTGTACATTTTTCCAGATACTTCACTTCTTTATAGCTTGACTTTAAGTACATTTTTCCCCATCTTGTCAAATGCCTTCTCTAGATCCAGCCAAACCGCTACTGTATGCTTTTTCTCCTGGTAAGCATCCTCTATTTTCTGCGCTCTGAGAGTGATCTGATCCTCAGTGGATCTGTGTTTTCTAAATCCTGCCTTTCTGTGGAATGAATATGTGTTTTTCTTCCAGGTGCCACATCAGTCTGATGTTTATCATACGCTCCATCAGTTTACCTACACAGCTCAGTAGACTGATAGGCCTGTATCAAATTTGGATCTGTTATATCTTTTTCTTTCTTTGGTACTGGTATTCGATGTAAATGATTTTAACATGAAAAGGAAAAGGTAATCCTTTCGCAATCATTGATGTCGAGGTTGAAGTGTTAGAGACTTCACTGTACTAGGCCTCATCTTTTTATGAGGTGGGGTGGCCAACTCACGTAGTCGCCACATTTCCTTCAATGACACTTAGCGACGTACAGGTTTAGTTATTAATGAGAATATCATTTGACAGAGTTGAGAGTAAGTAAACACGATTAGAAATGTGAATCAGTTTCTACAGCTTTATGAAAATGGTTAGAGTTAGTGTGTGACTTTATCTATGCCGAGATAGCATTTCTTGAAATCATTCCTCCTGCATAGTTTATAAGAATGAAATAGCCGATATCCTGACTTCAAAAGCCATAACAGCATGTTTTTGTTATTGTTGTTTTATTTATTGTTGTTGTAGAATGCCCGTAATATGTAAGATTAATTTTGTGTGCGTCCTGTAAAAGACCTTAAGTGGCCGGCTGCAACAGGATGTGAGAATAGCCTTGAGAGTTTGAAAGATTAGTTGGCAGGGACATAAACTTAAACATAAAGATACACCTAAGTACCTAGGAATTACAATGGATCGCACATTGTCCTACAAAGAACACTGTGAATCGGTGAAACAAAAAGTTAGCACAATCATAAAACGTACTGAGTATGCTAACAAACACGGCATAACTTAACCGAACATAACGTTTTTATATTGGTTTAGAAAACTCATCAGTCTGTAGACAACCAGTCCCATTTGCATTACCCTGCTCTAATAACTATGTACATCCTATTTATTCTTAAATGCATTAACTGTCTCTGCCTCCACTATTTCCTGGGGCAAAGCATTCCAAGCATTCACCACTGTCTGAATGAAAAAAAAATGTTCTGTGTCCAATTTAAACCTTTCGTTAGTTAATTTGTATCTGTGCCCTCTTGTTCTCGTTGGTGGTTGTATTTTGAAAAACTTGTTATAGTCTAATTTAACTTTTCCTGTGATTATCTTATCAACTTAGATTAAGTCACGTTTAATTCTTCTTTTTTCTTAACACTAACGGCCGGTTTTTCTGAATCTTTCCTCGTAACTGTAATTCTGTAATCCCACTATCAGTTTTGTCGCTATTCTTTGTATCCTTTCCAGCATATTTATAGCTCTTCTACGATAAGGACTCCACACCTGTACACAGTACTCCGATCTAGATCTAACTAATGCTTTATACAGTTTGTCAATCACCTCCTTACTCCTATGTTAAATATTTCCTTTTTTGTATCATACCTAACGTTGGATTTGACTTATTCTATGCTACCTAGACTTGCTCACTCACCCTACCTGTATGCTCTATAATTACCCCTATGTCCCTTTCGTTATCTATCATTCTAGTATTTTTCTCGCCCATTCTGTAATTTTGTTCCATTTTTTACTTCACACCACTCAGAGTACTCCTTATGTATGCCAATCGCTGTCTTCTTCCCGTTAACCAACTTTCAATCCATTCGGCAACCTGCCCATCTATCCCATGTGATTTTAACTTTTTAAATAATCGTTGATGAGGTACTATATCAAAAGCCTTTGTAAAAGCGAGACAAATAACATCCACTGGTTCTCCCTTATCTATGATTTTATTAATCACCTCCATGCACTCCAAAAGATTTGTTAAGCACCGTCTCCCTCTAGTAAACCCATGCTGATTATTTCTGATTTGATTTAACCTGTCTAGATGCTTTACAATGTTTTCTTTCATTATTGACTCTAACAATTTACAGACTATGCTCGTTAAACTTACTTAATTAGCTGGATCTGATTTCTTTCCTCTTATGAATAAGGGAATCACTCCTGCATCTTTCCAATCTCTTGGAACAATCCATTTTGCAAGTGATTGAGAAAATAATATAGCCAATTGTTTTACTAGTTAGTCTATACTTCAAATAGTATTGATGAATGGATACCATCTTGATCTGTACATTTATCCACTTTTAATCCTTCCAATCTTTTAGAACCATTTCCTCCGTAATACAGAATGATTTTAATCGCAATATATCCATTTGATATTTGAAAATATGTATAGGCTCTGGTATCTTGGAGGAGTCTTCTTTTGTATAGACTGTGCGAAAGTATTGATTTATTAGATTAGCTATCTCCCTATTTTCTCTGCTTATTGTCACTGTACTGTCTATGAGAAAGCCTACCTTGTCTTTAGGTCTTTGTTTATTTCTAACATTAGAAAAGAAGCTTTTACCATCAGTCTTGATCCTATTAGTAAGTTTTTTTCGAAGTCTATTTTTGCTGCTTTATTTAATGTCTGAGCTATGTTTTGCTTGTCCAAATATTTTTAATATATGTCTTTTGATTTACTTGCCTTTATATACTTTGTCCAGGCTTTATTTTAAGCTCTTGTACATTTAGCTACAAATCTAGTAATCCACTTTTTATGATTGGTGTTTACCTCCATACATGGAACATATTCGACATTTAGTTGTTCTAAAAGTGTTTTGAAACACCCTCCCTGTTGTTCAACGGCTGTACCTCTGACAATATATTTCCAGTCTATGTGGATGTCTGTATCTTTCATCTTCTGTACATCTGTCTTAGAGTAGTCGTATGCTCGCGAGTGTATATTTACATACATTGTAAAGGCTCTTATAGGATATCTTTTATGGACAACTGGCAGACAAATAACACTGTCATTCGCTACTGGTAAGTACACAAGCAATTTCAGAGCGGAGGCAGAGGCACTGAGGGCGGCAGTGGAAGAAATGGTGACACACAATAAAAATGAAAGCCATATAGTCCTGCTTACAGATGCTCTCGCCGTAGTCACAGCGCTAAAAAGCCAGAAAAACACTGAGCTTAATGACTTAAGAGCAGCACTCTGCAAACTGTACCAGCAGTCCGCACCAAAAAGGGTAGTGGTACAGTGGGTCCCATCACACTGCAACATTCAAGGCAACGAGGAGGCAGACAGACTGGCAAAAGAAGGTGCAAGACTACCACAAACAGATACTAGTATGACGTACGAAGAGTCAAAACGGCTTGTCAAAGCCAGATTCATGACCAAATGGGAAACCGAACATACTGGTTACACCAAAAACGTTGCCTATTACCAGTTGAACCGAAAAGAGCAGGTCGTTGTCTTCAGACTTCGCACTGGCCACAATAGACTGAGGTACCACCTATTCAACAAATTGAAGATAGGTGGAACCGACGTATGCCCGTGCGGTACTGGCAAAATGACCGCTGAACATCTGCTGCAGAACTGCCCGACATACGAGAATCAGAGAGAGCAGATGTGGCCATCACCAGTGGAACTGCAAGACAAGCTCTATGGCAGTGGCGACAGCCTCAGGATGACCGCCACTTTTTTCGAAAAAATAATGGTTACTGTCTGACTGCGTACGAAGAAGAAAAAGAAGAAGAAATGTATTTACTTGTCTTGGCTTGGCTTCGTTTGTTCTCTATCTCCCGCTACCAAACCCTGACACGGGCCTAAGTAGCAGAACGCAGTCCAGAGAACGGAATGCGTTATGTCGATATTTGCACCTTTCGGTCCAACACATCCGACTTCAGCAAGCATTTTTTGAGTACCGGGTTAGCATGCCCTCTTCGATCCATTCTCCTTAGCCAGTCTGCTCTGTTGCAGCCTGTTTTCTAGAATACTGCGCGGACGTATAGAACGGCCCTGGCAGCTCCAGTTCGCCAACCCTTACGCTATCAGTCAGCTATGGCTCGCTGACCGCTGCAGCTCCTGCGCTGCTCACCATCTTGATCCGGTATTTACTTTATTTTGAAGAAATATTATCATGACAATAATAATGGGCATATCGCCGTCGATGAGAATAACCAACATCATCATGTGTCATACAGCGCCCTTAAGTCTGTTGGCGGATGCGTGTATGACAGATTAAGCCAACACCAGCTGGTGATGGTATTCCCTCTACTCTATACTTCCATCTGATCGCTCGTCGACCCTCGCTAACTGCATGCAAGGCTCTTTTTGGCCTCGCCTTTTTCAGGCTAAACGATTTACTGCCAGGATTCACTGAATCGCTGTTATTGACGTCCACGTGATCGCCTTACTGCGCTAAGCTCGCTAAACAGAAGTTTCTTTTGGAACCTTTCACTTGACATTCGAGAAACTTGGCAAGTCTATCTCACTTTAACTTTCTACAAAAGTGTATGAATAGTGTAGTAGTAATGAACAGTGTATGGTTATTTGTGATGTGGTCTTGTAGCCAATTTGGAGTATGTGTCATGTACAAGTGATTCAACTTCCTGGCGTGTTTGGCGTACACACTCCAGCTCTCTCACCCATAGATCAGGGTTTAGAGACTGGCCGGATGTTTGCCAATCAGATTAGTTGCTGTTTAGCGATATACTTCATTTAAACATTCAATTCTTCTTCGGGCAATATAAGGTAGTACTATTTACTCATGTTTATCTTCTTTTTCTTTCTCTTCTTCTTTTTCTTCTTCTTCTTCTTCTTCTTCTTCTTCTTCTTTCTCTTCTTTTTCGTCTTCTTTTTTTTTCTTTGTCTTCTTCTTTTTTTTTCTTTCTCTTCTTCTTCTTTTCTTTTTCTTCTTTTTCTTTCTTTTACTTATTCTTCTTCTACTTCTTCTTTTCTTTTTTCTTCTTCATTCTTTACTTCTTCTTTTTCTTCTTCTTTTCCTTTATTTTCTAGCTCACCGACAATTGTATTAAGTCTACACATAAAGGCCAGTTCTATGAACAAAGTCTACTGTGGTGGGGAGTTCTTCAAGACTATCACAAAAGTGTGAATGTGTGGGTTCGTCTCCGTGGGTCAGTATTCACAACGCAGTTGCTTTAGCATGTTACAGTCTTGACAAAGGAAGGGTTCTGATACTGACACGTAACTGCATACCGAGTAGCGCGGTAGCTGTCAATCACACTGGACAAGCAGAAATGGTAGGACTCGACATAATGACACAAGAAACGAAGATCCGCATCTTCAACCTGTATGGCCCACCCAACAAAGACCTGTCGCTCTCGAGTATGGAAATCAAGGACTCGTGCTGCCTAGATATTCGGACACAGACAACAGAGGTGAAGAAGTGGAAGACTGGGAGATAGACACACATCTCTATCTTTTCAATAGACCGGAGGACAGCCCTATCTTCTATTCTACTCCAGACTTGGCCTTTTCCACGGTGGAAATTCACCACAAAATAGACCGCCAGATGCTCAACCAATTGGCAGGTAGCGACAAAAGGCCAATTAGGCTAGAAATTGATATGGAAGTAGGCCCACAGGAAATAAAAGCGCTCCCACGTTGAAACTATAAACGAGCCGACTGGGACAGATTTGCAATTCTGACAGATCGGCTATGTGAAACCATCAGCACGCGGAATAACAATATTAAACCTATGGTGGAAAGCCTAAGCAAAGCAATAATGCAAGCAGCCACCGAAACCATCCCAAGAGGGGCAAGGAAAAACTATAAGCCATATTGTAATGATGAATAGTAGAAAGGGGAAGACGAAGTCTCAAATGCTAGGAACATGGCACATAGAGAACAATCTATGGACGCAAATATCGCCCTAAATGCTGTCACGGCGAAATACAAAAGAACACTAAACCAAATAACAAGAGACAGCTGGAAAAATAAAACAGAAAGCCTCAATTCAAATAAAGAAGGGAACAAAGTATGGAAGTCAGTCAGAGCCATCAATGACGCAACACCATCAAATAAACAAATTACCATCAAGTAGGGCGACAACATGCTTACTGGAAAAAAAAGCAGCAAACGCCTTCATAGAACGAACATTAAGCCAGAGCAAACCACATTGATGTCCCTACAGACAGGCACACAGACATTAGTGAAGAACAAAAGAGCCACGACAACATCAATATGGCACAAGAGGAGCACATGATGGCAAAACTAACAATGAATGAAATGGAAGAGGCCATGAGAACTTTAAAGAAAAAGAAATCGCCCGGAAAAGATCGGGTAACATACGAAATGCTGATGGGGTTGGGCCAAACAGCAAAGAGGAAGTTACTATCAGTCCTGAACTAAAGCCGAAAAAGGGGAATTGTACCTCAGACATGGAAAGACGCTGTACTTATACCAGTACAAAAGAAAGGAAAAGATAGAACAGACCCAAATGGATACAGGCCTATCAGTCTACTGAGCTGTGTAGGAAAACTGATGGAACGTATTATAAACACCAGACTGATGTGACATCTGGAAGAAAAACACATACTAATTCCACATCAAGCAGGCTTTAGACAACACAGACCCACGGAGGACCACATCACTCTCATAGTCCAGTTAATAGATGATGCTTACCACGAGAAAAAACACACAGTAGCGGTTTGGGTGGATTTAGAGAAGGCATTTGACAAGGTGTGGATAAAGGGACTTAAAGTTAAGCTACGAAGAATTTAAGTTTGTGGGAAAAGGTACAGATGGATCAGCCACTACCTCGAAAACAGAACATCCATAGTTCAAGTACAAGGGCAGATGAGCAAAAATGTGACACTGGAGCACATAGTACCCCAAGGGGGAGTACTGTCACCAACACCTTTCCTGGTGTATATAAACAACATCACAGAGAATCTACCAAAAAGAGTCCACAGCTCCATGTTTGCAGACGATCTGGCTATGTGGGCCTCTGAAAAAAATCTCGCCATAGCAAGCAATCGGATGCAGCAGGCCCTAACATCGTTTGTGGAGTGGGCGAACTCATGGCTGGTCAAAATAAATGAGGAAAAAACAACATGTACGATATTTTCGCTTTCAAACAAACCCAGAACACCAATATAAGTCTTAGCGGCAAATATATACGACCAAACGACAACCCAAACTACCTGGGAGTCACATTTGATCGGTGCATGACATGGAAAAGTCAGATCGAGAGAAACCGAATGAGAGCCAGACAAAGAATGGCAATCATGAGGAAACTTTCTGGCACAAGCTGGGGAACATACGAAACTGTACACTGGAAGAGTGAGACCAATTCTCAATTATGGCATTGCGGCATAGGCGCCAGCAGCAAAAACGAACTTTGATAAAATTATCAAACTTAAAAACTAAGCCATGAGAATTATAACAGGAGGCATGAAGTCAACGCCATATGTAGAACTGGAAACGAATAGAAATATGCAATCAATGACCGACAGAAGAGACTGCAGAGACCAGCAGCAAGCAGAGAAACTCAGAAGACTGACATACCACTCAATGCATCAGAGACTAAATATATTTGGAAAAGGGAAACTAAAGCGGAGAAACTTTGCAGAAATAGCCAAAGCAAAGTTAAGCAAGGACCCAATGAAGACATTAACACCAAAGCCCATCCCTACTGTACGCAAACCTACCTGGAAGCAGCATATCATTCCGGAGGTGGTAGAACATATACCAGGTATTTGAAACAAGAACAGCCAGACTGAAAAAGAAAGAAGAGACATTACCCTGAGGTACATAACGAAAAATTACCCAAGCATGGACTGGACCCATGCATACACCGACGGGTCTGTATCAAACACAACACAGAACGGAGGGGCAGAGGTATTCCTGAGCCTACCAAATGCTAAAAAAATAACACTGTCAGTGGTACTCTGTCAACTATACCAGCAGTCCGCACCAAAAAGAGTAGGGGTGCAGTGGGTTACATCCCACTGTATCATCCAAGGCAACGAGGAGGCAGACGGACTGGCAAAAGAAGGTGTAAGACTACCACAACCAGATTCTAGTGTGACCTACGAAGAGTCTAAAAAGCTTATTAGAGCCAGATACATGGCCAAATGGGAAACATAACATACTGGCTACACAAAAAACGATGCTTATTATCAGTTGGACAGAAAAGAGCAGGTCATTGTCTTCAGAATCCGCAAATGCCACAACAGACTGAGATACCACCTTTTTAATAAACTGAAGATAGGTGGCACTGACGAATGCACTTGTGGCACCGGGAAAATGACCGCAGAACATCTGCTGCAAAACTGCCCGACATACGAGGACCAGAGAAAGCAAATGTGGCCATCACCAGTGGCGACACTAGACAAGCTCTATGGCAGTGTCGACAGCCTCAGGGATTACCGCTGCTTTTTTTCGAAAAAATACAGGTTGACGTTTGACAGCGTACGAAGAAGAAGAAGAAGAAGAAGAAGAAGAAGAAGAAAAAGAAGAAGAAGAAGAAGAAGAAGAAGAAGAAGAATAAACAGCAGTAGTATTCTTCACAACCTGATTCTCAATATGCGTTACAATACTCGACGATATTCCTGCGATTTGCGCCCTCCCCCCCCCCCCCCCCCGGCCCCTCCCCTGTAGAATAAATTTATTTCTTTATTTCATTTCTCAATTTTGTGCATCGGTTGAAGTTAAAGTGAACTAAACTGCGAGAACTGTTACCGGTAAAAGTGTCACTGGTAAGCTACATAAGCTATACAGTGGTGAATGTTTGGAATGTATTGCTATATGAGGTAATTTTAGGCTGGAACAATAAATGCATTTAAGAATAGATTGGATGTACATAGCTTTTAGAGCTAGGAAATGTAAATGAAACTAGTTGTTTACAGACTCTGCATAGTTTTCTAAGCCAGTATAAAGACGTAGTCTTCTAAACCAGTATAAAGATATAGTCTTCTAAAGCAATATAAAGACATAGTCTTCTAAACTAGTATAAAGACATCGTCTTCTAAACCATTATAAAGACACCGTCTTCTAAACCAGTATAAAGAAACAGTCTTCTAAACCAGTAGAAAGACATAATCGTCTAAACCAGTATAAAGAGGTAGTCGTCTCAACCCGTATAAAGACGTTAACTTAGTTACATATTGGACATTAAATGGAGAGTATTTCTCTTTAGCCCAAAAATGAAAGGTGTTCTCGAACATTGACCCCCTTTGAAAAAAAGTCTCCGCACGCTACTGCCGATTAGTGATCATTCTTATTCAGCAAATGATGTTAACTGTAGATACAAATTGTTCCTGTAACTCAACGGTTGTGTCATGTCCTGATGCCCATCGCAGGCCGTGATGGCGACTATGTCAAGACAGGTTTTTGTTAATCGTCTAAGGGAACGTTGTTAGTCATTTGTGTTCTATGGTCTCCCTTGTCAAGTGAATGTCACGTACCCCTTCTCGGAATAATGTTTTTAAATTCATAAAATACAATAGCAAAGAACCAGTTATATAGAAATAGTTAACAAAACAAACACAAAAGTACATGTGATATATGTGTCTTTCTTAACAATTTCAATAGAAACACAATGCATTTAAAATAGAAGAAAGCTAATTACATTATTGTTTGAATGAACGTGATGCGTATATATGCAGAACAATCTGCAACCTGAACTAACAAGACTGTCGCCGCTGGGACTGGGAAGCCTTCTTGTTCATTAAAACGGTCCAAATTCATTGGAGGACAAATTGAGAATGATCCACTGCCTCTCTTGAGAGACGCTTGGTCGGAATCACTCTCCGTAACCAAGGCATGCAAAAGTACTAAAATTTGGACATAACGACGATTGTCCCTGATACGGTATTCTCTGAAGACAAGGCAAACTATAGATGGGCAGGTCACATCTTGAGACAAACCGTGGTCGATGGAGCACAGCAACAGTTGTCTGGTACCCCCAAAGTAAAAAAAAAGAGACCCCGGGGAAAACATCCATTGCGTTGGTCAAGCTCTCCTGCTGTCTGAAACATCCGAGATGTCTTTAGTAGAATGCTTACCAACCACTGGACTTCCGTGACCAAAGGCAAGGTCCGCTGGAAACGGATAGGAAGCCCGCAGCAAGGTTGAGGAATGGGTCACAAAGATCAAGAAATGCTGACAGCGTGAAGGCTTGTTGTTTCCCCCTCTCGAAGAGGATTCAACTGTTGTGTTGTAAAAACCACACGTTTGCCATGTTAGACATCTAATCGGTTTCGATTTGTTTTTCTTTTGTGTTACAAATGTCGAAAATCCATATTTGCAGGGATATATTGTTGGAAATGGAATGAAAACTTGCATAGCTCGCTTTACAAGATAAGGCCAGTTTACTAACTGCATTGTAGATAGTCTGTTCACACCAGGACTGTGTCCACGTGCGATCTAGCCCGGTGGGTCTAACAACTAGCGAAAAGTAAAAGTACTTATGAGCGTAAACACAACTCAACGAAGTCCAAAATCTATACCTGAATTTAAAGTACAACCAAGATAACGATCACAGGCAAGGCAAAGACCAAACCTAAAGTTATTTTAGAACAACAGAAGATTGAGAAAGTCACACGCTTTGAGTACCTCAGCTCAGTTATAAGCGCCAATGGCTACGGCAATGCAGAGGTTCAATAAAATGAGAAACTGATGACAGAACATTATTAAAATGAAAATAACTATTCTGTGAACTTGCATTATACCGATGAAGACATACGGATGTGAAACGTGGACCCCCACACAAACACTTAAGAAAAGGATTGCATCTTTTGAACTAAAGGGCTACAGAAAAGTGCTCAAAATACAATGGATAGCAAAAATGAAAAATGCAGATATCCTTAACTTTACTTAACGTCCTTAAACTGGTTTAGAAGACTCTGCAGAATCTGTATACATACAGTTGCATTTTATCACCTTGCTCTAAGAGCTATGCGCATCCAATTTATTCTTAAATGCATTAACTGTCCTTCCCTCCACTACCTCTCATGGCAATGCATTCCAAGCATTCACCACTCTCTAATTAAAAAAATATTTTCTAATATCGAATCTGAACCTCTCTTTAGTTAATGTGTAACTATGCCCTCTTGTTCTAGTTGGCGGCTGTATTTTTTTTTTAAAACTTGTAATAGTCAAATTTGTCCATTCCTCTGATCATCTAATAAACCCGTATTAAGTCACCACGAATTCTTCTCTCTTCTAGACACTGTAGGCCGGTTTTTCCTCATAACTGTAATTATGGAATCCCACTATCAGCGTTGTCGCTCTTTTATGTATTCTTTACAGCATTTTTGTATCCCCTCTATGATAAGGACTCCACGCCTAAACACATAACTCCAATATAGGTCTAACTAATGCTTTATACAGTTTGACTATCACTTCTTTGCTCCTATGTTTAATATTTATTGTTGTCATACTTAACATTGTATTTGCCTTTTTCACTGCTACCTGAACTTGCTCACTCACCTTACTTGATCTAGTATAACTTCTAAGTCCCTTTCCTTATCTATCTTTCTAATATTGTTCTCTCCCATTCTGTAATTATGTTTCATATTGGATCTACCCATGTGGATGACTGTACATTTATCTACATTAAACTCCATTTGCGAACCTACAAACCACTCACGAATTTGATCTAAATCCGATCTCAATATATCAACATCTGCTTGAGATATAGATACAGATATAGTTTAACTATAGATCCTACTTAATATCAAGCAAAATTGGTTAGTAAACAACATCTTGTCTCGAAAGCTAAAATAGTTTTTTCTTCTTCGTTCGTCTTCAGACCTCAACTTCAATGATTTTAACGAAGGCAGCAGTCGACTCAAGGCTATGTACGCTTCCGTACAGCTTCTCGTGGAAGGACACTGGCTGTTGCCAATTGTTACTTCTTTTGTCGGTATACAGCGGACAGGACTGCAAAATATATTATGCCTTCATGGGGGCTGAGCCGAAGGCACAAATGTCTTTAGTGCCAATCTTGAACTTGTTGTATAGATGGCATCTGAGTCTGTTGTGACCCGTGCGTAGCCGGAAAATGATCACCTGGTATCGCCTGGAAAGTTGATGGTAGGCATCGTTTTCTATGTGGCCAGGGTGATCCTATTTTCCATTTTGCTCTGTACGTTGTCCTGATGAATGCTTTAGTTTCATTGTATGTGATTACTGTATCACTCTGCTGCAGCATTCCTGGCTCTCTGGCGAGCCTGTCCGCCTCCCCGTTGCCTGGAATGTCGCAGTGGGCTGGTGTCCATTGGACTGCTTTTTTTTAAGCACTGGGACGTGCGTTCGAGTGAGTCTGCCAAAGCACCGAGTTTATTTTTGTTCTGGCTCTTAAGGGCCATTACACTGCTATGGCGTCTGTGAAAATGACCACTTGCTTTGCTGTAATATAGTTTGACCACATCAAACGCCATACTGACCTAGAAAGAACGATACAGGAGGGTTTGGTGCTTGGAAAGTGGGGCTGAAGCAGACCGAGGAAAAGATGGACACAAGACATCACCGAGGTCCTGACGATGACAACGATAGAGGCGATACTTCTGGCTAGAGATTGAGTTACAGATCGGCTGTTGTGAAAGTGATTTTCTGCAAATGACATGCAACATGATGATGATGATGATGATGATGATGATGATAATAATGATGATAATGATGAAAGTGAGCGATTTTTTGTGCTAAGTAATAATGCTTGTCATGTTTTAAAAAAATATATGTAACTTTATTGTTGACGTAGATCTAGGAAATACTATTTTCATTTAAAAACATCATTGCATAATTTCAGAAGTGCCGGTTATGCTAGCAATCAGCTAGAGGTTAGTGATATTTAAGATAATATATGTGGGTAACTGAGACGCTAGTCCGGTCAATCACAACTAATTGCCCAGGACGCTGCGTCAGGGTCAATCACAATGTTGTTCGTCCATCCCGAACCTTTACTTTTTGCACCCAGCCAGTCCATCCAGTCGAGTATTCTGTAAATCCGGGTTGTGGATGGGTGGGAAGATGGGAACTGCATATTCGCAGTCAGTGAAAGCAGAGAAAGTTTGCTTCGCAAGACGGTGATCATGATTTTCAGCAAATCCATGTACCTCATCCGCTTTATTGCTCAGTAAGGTGTCCCGCAACTGACGCAGCATTTTGACTGTAGTTTAGCTTGTCAGCGGACCTACGCTTTCTGCTCTCCCGTCGTCACAGGACTCGACTGTGTTAGTACTGGATACATGAAAAGAGAATGACTTGCGCGATGAATTTCCTTTAAGTGAGAAAGGTTTGCGCAGTTTGTCGACCACATTCTCTCGCTCGAGTCCAACTTTAACCAGTGGCAAGACAAGTCAGGACGACTGGATATGAGCTCAGGTGCAGTGGTTGACCACGGATGCACAAGTGCCTGGCCGTGTTCTGTGCGGTCCACACCGATCAGTACATTTGCATTCCGTTTTCTGGAAACCATTCTGCTACTTAAGCCATATCAGGGCTTGGTGGTGCAAGATTGAGAACGAACGACCCTAAGCCAGCAAGCCATATAATAAAAAAACAGAATGCGATACTGGAGAAAACACTAAAAAGCTATATTTCTTTTTTTTGCCTGGTTTACCGTGGTTACTAAGAGGCAGTATATTGTTCTGTGTTTTACACTTTACAGCCTGGTTAAACCATATTCAGCACGAAATTTAATAGGTGTATGACCCTGTCAGATCATGAATCTGAACACAGACATGTTTTGTTTGTGAGCCATCGAAACTTCGCAACCACGTATGAACACTTCTATAAAAGCTTAACACATGCAATTCAAATTCATATCTTTTCTATCGTTATCGCTGCTTGTTTCAAATCTATCAATAACATGACCTCCCATAGTGTATCCGGGGTCCCTTACTGAGAATGGTAGAATATAACCGCCACAGAATACAGTCACAGTAGGTCAAGGGCAAACAATCTTAAGGTGAGCGATGTATGTTTTTCTCCTGAGTGTCCAAAACATTCATTGCATGTTGAACGCGAGGACTAAGAGTTGTCCATGGATGTGGCAATCTCAAAATGTACAAATTATCGCTACCTTACTGCAAATAACTAGAACAATTATTTCCTGAAAGCTGGTTATAGTAAGTCAAATACAATGCTGGACCTGTGCTTCAACAAAAAGAGATGAGAGATCTTGATTTAACTTAACTTAACGTCTTTATACTGGTTTAGAAGACTCTGCAGAGTCTGTACGCAACCAGTTTCATTTACATTTCATTGCTCAATAAGCTATGCGCATTCAATTTATTTTTAAATGCATCAACTGCCTCTGCTTCCATCACTTCCTGTGGAAATGCATTCCAAGCATTCACCCCTCTCTGACTAAAGAAATATTTCCAAATATCCAATGTTGACCTTTCTTTATTTAATTTGAAGCTATGCCTTTTTCTTCTGATTTGATTGATTGAACTCCATGAATGTATTGAAAGGCGTGACTAAAGAGAGTTGTGCATGAGGATAACAACCTCATCATGCAAGTAAACTGTTACATAAACTCCTACTGCAAGATCATGCAAAGCTTTTTGCTGAAGTCATCTTCATGGAGGTTGACTGTATTTGTATTGATGTGCTTCGGCTGGCGCGAAAAATGTCAAGAAAAGAGATCTTCCTTGTACGTCTTCAGACCTCGAATTCAATTACTCTAACGAAGGCAGCAGTTGACCTTAGGGTCTGAGCACTTATGTACAGCTACTCGTGGAAGGACACTAGCTGTTGCCAAATGATACTTCTTGTCGGTATACGATGGGCAGGACTGCAAAATGTGTTCTGATCTCATGGGGGATGTTCCGAGAAGATATATGGCCAGCTAGAGTCGTTGCCTTGTGTTTTAAGTCAAGTCAGGAAATCCTCATACTCAACCATTGTCTTTCGTCTTGATCGTCCACGGCAACGGTTGATGAGTCTCGGACAGCGTGGAGAAAGACGGAGTAGAATCGAAATGTCTCAGCAAGGTAATCCGCGGGAGACTCCATTAGTGGTGAGGTCTTGTATTTCGTATAGTGTAAAGTGCAGAATCTGCAACAAAAGAAATTGTATTTGTAAGATTATGTGTTTACTTTAATCTTAGTCTTAGTAGACCTGTAATTCTACAAGGGAAGATGACCATGTGGAGGTCCCAGCTGTGGTGTGAGCTGGATAAAGCACGGATAAGTATTTCCTGCTTAGCGTGTTAGGCTCGAGCAGCTTATTACTCCGCTGTGTTAAGACAAGTGCCAAGAGCATTGGATAATATATCTGCGAGTTCATCTTAAAAGACTCAACCACTAGACCAACTTTACCCGCAGCCTGTTAGGCTCCATCTTTGCTGCTCTTAACAAACCAACTAAGCATGGCCGGTGTTGTGCCATGTCACACAGTTAGTCGCCTCTTATGACATGCTCTAAGTAGGGCAGTGGTGCTATTCTTGTCATTGCCATACCCAAAGATCCAGAATCATTCGAGATGTTTACTGTAGTACGCCGCCCATACAGTGGGTTAGAGGACATATGTTGCTTATACAGAGAATACTTGTTGTTTTTGCTTGTGATTGCACATATCGACAAAGGGGCATTTCGCTACTCATATATTAAGCTCGCAATATCACTAGACCTATAAACGAATAATGCGAATCACAATGTAAACATGCAATTCCCTAGTAGTGGATCCAACGGGAAGCTTCGACTGGTTCATTTCTTCTTCTTCTTTTTCGTTCGTCTTCAGACATCAACTTCAATGACTCTAAGGAAGTCATCAGTCGACTCAAGGGTCTCTATGCTTCCGTGCAGCTTCTCGTGGAAGGACACTAGCTGTTGCCAAATGCTACTTATTTTTTCGGTATACTGTGGACATGACTGCAAAATATGTTCTGCCTTCATGGGGGGCTGTGCCGCAGGCACGAAGGTCTGTAGTACCAATCTTGAACTTGTTGTACAGATGACATCTCAGACTGTTGTGACCTGTGCGTAGCCGGAGAATGATCATCTATGTGGCCAAGGTGTCGTTTTTTCCATTTTGCACTGTACGTTGCCCTGATGAATGATTTAGTCTCATTGTATGTAATGTTTGTATCTAACGTAGGTTAGGTTCTTGATTTTGTTCCATAGCGGTATTTTAACCATTCCTATCTATTTTTTATACTCCACAGGGGATAAGAGAGAGACTGGAACATGAGGGAACTACGTTTTGAACTCTCCCAGTTTTACTACTATAATCGCTCAGCAATTTATAAAATGTACAGACCGACACTATGCATTAATGTCTGAAATAGTATCTTACTATCCACATGTTAACAAACTGACCCTAGGCATTACAGTTCTAATTAGTATCTTACAATCCATATTTTAACAAACTCACCCTAGGCATTACAGTCCTAGCTAGTATCTTACTATGCTACATCGAGTTTTAGTGTGCTATATATAGTATCTTACTATCCACAGAATATCATACCAGCATTACATTTTGATGTCCTACACAGTATCTACCTAAGCACATGGTAACAGTCTTTTATATAATACCTTAATATATGAATATTAAAATACAGACAATAAACGGTATTGTCCTACAAAGTATCGCACTATCCCCATTAAACAGATGTTCACTGACTCGAAACTTTACATTACTACATTGTAATTTGCTATCTATATATTAACAGACCAATAGCAAGTTGTATTGTTCTTCAAAGCATTGTACAATCCCAAATGGCATCAGACTAACAAAGAGCTATAATGTCTTACACAGGATCTTACAATCCACATATTAAGAAACCAACTCTAGATTGAATGCACTGCACAGTATCCACTATCCAGATGTTAGACTTACCCAAAACATTGATGTCCTACATAGTTCCTTACTGCCACCATGTTAACAGGCCAACACAGAGCTTGCATGTCTTACAGAGTATCTTACTATCCACGTGTCAACAGGCCAAGACAGAGCTTTAATGTGCTGCAGAGTATCTTACTATCCACATGTCAACGGGCCAACACAGAGCTTGAATGTCCTACAGAGTATTTTAATATGCACATGTCAACAGGCCAACACATAGCTTGAATGTCTTACAGAGTATCTTACTATCCACATGTCAACAGGCCAACACAGAGCTTGAATGTCCTAGAGAGTATTTTACTATCCACATGTCAAAAGGCAAACACATAGCTTGAATGTCCTACAGAGTATCTTACTATTCACACGTCAACTGGCCAACACAGAGCTTGAATGCCGTACATAATATCTTACTATCCACATGTTAACAGGCAGACACCATGCGTTACTGTTAAAAATAATATCTTACTATCCACGTGTTAACAAACCGACAGTACGTTTTAATGTCCTACACAATCTTCTTCTTCTTCTAGAAATTCATGTTGATGTCTGATAGCGTACTTCGAAGAAGACATCTTACTGTACAACTGTCATCAGCCCGACTCTGAGCTTTGCTATCCTTCATGATATTGTACTATCCACATGTTTTAATGTCATTCATAGCATTTTACAGTCTCCATGTCAACAGACCAACACCAAGCTGTAATGTCATAATATAAAATCTTTCTTTCTAAATATTAGCAGACCTACTATCAAGCTGTAATGTACTACATAAAATATTACTATCTAAATGTTAACAGACCGATGCTATTCGCGAATATCCTACATATTTTCTTACTGTAACCATGGGGACGGTGTGGCCAAGTGGTTAAGTGGCACGGCTCAAAACCCAAAGGTGCTGGGTTCAATCCCAATTCACAGCGCCGTTACCCCGGGGAAGTGAATCCTTAGAAAATGCAAGAGGAAGCAGACCCTTACATAAAATGCATGCTGAAGTTGGATGCACTTGGCCGACAGGCGCAAAATAAAAACCACAGTACAATGTACACCACCTTGGAGATTAGAGAAATAAGGCGAACTTAAAAAAAACACCAAAAAAACAAACTGTCACCATGTCAACAGAATTACACTAAGCTTCAGTGTCCTATATATTATCTTAATGTCCTCATATAACTAACTGATTCTGAGATTTAATGCGATACATAGCATCTTTCTGTCTACATATTAGCATACTATCTGAGTATCCCAACAGTAACATACACGAACAGTCACCTAACTTTACTGTCCTGCATAGCATCTTACAATCCCTATGTTAACAAGCCTACCTAAAAGCATTAGTGTACTACATAATATCTTACTGACCCCACTTTAACAGATCTAAACTGAGCTTGACGGTCCTATAAAGTATCTCACTGACGCCACTTTAACAGACCAACTCTGATTTTTAATCTCCTACATAGTATCTTAGTATCAGCATGACAAAAGATGAAGGCTAACACTGAGCTTTAAGGTCCTATGTAGTATCTTCCTGTCTGTATATTAACACATGGACACCAAGATAATTGTCCTGTAAAGTATCATACTATCCCTATCTTAGCAGGCCGACAACAAGCTGTAATGTCCTACATAGTACATTACTAATTTGCATGTTAATAGCCGAAAAAAGAGCTTTTGGCATAGATGACGTACATAGTATCTAACTATACAACTGTTAGCAGACAGTCACTGAGTTTTATTGTCCTATGTAGCATTAAACTGTTTGCATGTTTACAAACCATTCCCATTTGTTAATGTCCTACATGTAATCTTACTGTCCAGAAGTTAACATACTAACACAGAGCTTAAATGACCTACTTTTTATCTTTCTGTCCCAAAGATAGCAGTCTGACACAAATCTTTTATGTCCTACCTATTGTTTTACTATCCACACGTTATAACAGAATGAAAGCAAGCTTCACTTTTCTACATAACATTAAACTATCCACTTCTTAACACACAGACAGTGAACTTTCATGTCCTACTTATTTTCTTTATATCCACATGTTAATATACATCAACTGAGAAATAATGTTGTATATATTTTCTCACTATCCACATGAAAACAGATCAACCTCATGAATAGGTGTCCTACATAGTATATTTTTTCCCCCAGGTAAACAGACCAAAACTGAGCAGTAATGTCCTACATAGTATCTTACTCTCCGCTTGTTAACAGACCAACACCGATCTGTAATGTCTTTTATAGTATCTTACTATCCCCAGGTCAAAATACCA
This sequence comes from Ariolimax columbianus, assembly GCA_036924085.1. Lineage (NCBI taxonomy): Eukaryota > Metazoa > Mollusca > Gastropoda > Stylommatophora > Arionidae > Ariolimax > Ariolimax columbianus. The sequence continues at coordinate 53,722,085 of JAVGWX010000018.1, forward strand.
ACACAGAGCAGTAATGTCCAACATGTCTGCCATTTCTTACTATCCGCGTGTTAACAGAATGACAGCTAGCATTACTTTACCGCATAGTATTGTACTATCCACTTGTTAGCAAACGAACAGTGAGCTTTCATGTCCTACATATTTTCTTAAAATTCAAATGTTAAAGCATAACAACCGAGATGTAAAGTTGTATATATTATCTTTCCCCTTGATAAAACATCAACACTGAGCTGTAATGTCATACATAATATCTTACTAATCATCATGTTTACAGACCAACACAGAAAACACATGTCCTACACAATGTCTTACAGTTCACATGTATTAACAGACCAACACTGAGCTTTTCTGTCCTATACAGTGTGTTACCTGCCATTTGTTAACAAACAGACACCAAGAATAAATGTCCTAAACAGCATCCTGCTGTCACCATGTCAATAGACCAACAACGAGCTGTAATGTTCTAAATAAATTTTTACTATCAATACATTAACAAACCCACACTGAGCCTTATCGCCAAAATAAAAGTATCTTCCATTCCCCCCAAAAAGAGATGCAATAGACTTAATTATTTTATCTGACTATCACAGTGCAAACATAATGACACAGTGGTTCAATGTCCTTTATATTATCTTGATATTCCCAGGACAAAAGAAGTAGACTGACAACAAACTCTACTGTTCCACTTAGTATCTTACTTTCCACCTCTCAACAAACTGACCATGTCCGTTAATGTCGTACATATTATACTACTAATCCCACGTTAATAGATCCACACTGTGCTTCAATGCCCTACATTTAACTTTGAATCCCCATGCCAAAAGAACACTTAGCTTTACTGTTATACATACTATCTTACCATCCACTTGTCGACAGACCAGCACAAAGCTTTGATACCCTACATATTATTTTACCACCCACATGTTAACAGACCAGCACTAAGATTTGCTACCCTAAATATTATCTTACCCTCCACATGTTAACAGACCAGCACCAAGATTTTATACCCTACATATTATCTTACCCTCCACATGTTAACAGACCAGCACCAAGATTTGATACCCTAAATATTATCTTACAATCCTTTTGATAGCTGACCAATACTAGGATTGGATACCTAACATACTACTTTACTATCCACATAATAACAGATGTAGACCGCCATGTAATTTTACAGTCTTAGGTTGTACCTACAATCCATAAATTAACAGACCAACAGCAAAATGAGTATTCTACATAGCTTTTTACTTTCACCGTGTTTTAGTTAAATGAGATACGAAAGGATGCAGAGCTGAGGCAAAAGCTATGGTGCAGCCACTATGTCCTGGTAAAGATTATGGACTGCATCATGATTACTGGCTTGCAGATATAACATGACCAAAGGATCCTGAACGCAAAGAGGAATAAAGAATTTTTGCACGCTAGAGGACTAAAATTGAGTTTTAATTTCTTACATATTATCTCTTTATCTACATATTAACAGATAGACACTAAGATTTAATGGTGTACATATTATCTTACTATCCACATGTTAGGAGTTCGATACTGAGCTTTAATCTCTTACATAAGGTCTTACTATTTACAAATCAACAGATGCAAACCAACTTGGAGATTTACTGTCTTTAAAATATCTTACTATCCACATGTTAGTAGACTAATATTCAGCTTTAATGTCCTACATAGCTTCTCACTATCAACATATTAGCAGATTGACACCAAGTTTTAATCTTCTATATGATATTTTATTATTCACATGTTAGCACACCAACAGCAAGCTTGTTAGTAGTCTAACGCAGAGCTTTGATGTCGTACATAGTGTCTCACTATCAACATATTAGCAGATTGACACCAATCTTTAATCTTCTACATGATATTTTACTATTCACATGTTAGCAAACCAACCGCAAACTTGTTAGCAGTCTAATGCAGAGATTTGATGTCCTACATAGTATCTCACTATCAACATATTAGCAGATTGACACCAAGCTTTAATCTTCTACATAATATTTTGCTATTCACATGTTAGCACACCAGCCGCAAGCTTGTTAGTAGTCTAACGCAGAGCTTTGATGTCGTACATAGTGTCTCACTATCAACATATTAACAGATTGACACCAAGCTTTAATCTTCTTTATGATATTTTACTATTCACATGTTAGCAAACCAACCGCAAGATTGTTAGCAGTATAACGCAGAGCTTTAATGTCCTACAAAGTTTCTCACTATCAACATATTAGCAGATTGACACCAAGCTTTAATCTTCTTCATGATATTTTACTATTTACAGGTTAGCACACCAACCGCAAGCTTGTTAGCAGTCTAACGCAGAGCTTTAATGTCCTAAATAGTTTCTCACTATCAACATATTAACAGACTGACACCAAGTTTTAATCTTCTACACAGTATCTTGATATCCACATGTTAACAAACACAAATCAATATTAACGTTCGTACATATAATCTTACTGTCCACATGTTAACCACAATAGCATTATCAACTCTCAAACCCTTCGACGGTTTGCAAAAACTGGCCTTTTCAAAAAAGCTAAACACCTACTGTGTATGTATTTGCTTAATTGATGAATCAACAACAACAGAACCAGATAAAGGTGTTTTGCAGTCAATTTTAGAGCTGTATTTATAATGCCAGTAGGAACAGTACGTAATAAGTAGTTTTGGAAATCTGTCAATACTGTAGGGCTTTACACAGTTGTACACACACGCACACACAAACGTAAAGAAATTTGTGCATTCGTACAAAAATGTATGTTTAAAATAATAAGATATGTATTACTACCATGCTTTCAATTTGGTGTATGTTAATAATGTCAGTATTCGAATATATCATAAATACATAGAGTGACAGCAAAGAGCAATTTTATCAATACCTGGGCTTTAGGAATGTGTACTTTAATATCTGTTTGTTTACATTTGTTAATATGGCAACTTATGGGTCTTATGAAATAAAGAAATAAACAAGAAACAAACACACACTGGAATAAGGTTCAATTTAATGTTTACGTATTTCTTATGCCACATTATGAATATTATGTCTACATATATTCAGCAAGCAGTAAACATGCAAGATTCCATATGGCTAGTGTTATTAAAATGATGGTAATGGGTATCCTGTTCTAAAAAATGTACAGTTTAAAATTTGGATATGTACAATGAGATTAACAATCTATAGATGGTATGTTAGAGAAATTTATAACATAGAAGTCTACATACATTTGCTTACATATGCTTAAATCCAAGCTTGAACAATTGAAAAGTAGCACACACGGAATATAAGCACGCTTAACCATAAACAACTTTCAGCACAGTATCATCGAATAGCTAGATAACAGTTTCACGGCCTAGTAGTGAACTGTATTTACACGGACAATGATTACTTCGTCATAAGGGCAATGTATTCAAAAGAAAGGGATGTAATAAATGCACTACAATAATATAAATCATTTAATAATTACATGAAAATAAAGCAAATATTTAGAATAGTTAAGGTTGCGTTAAATGGAGCATACAATACGAAATTTACCTTTCGGAAATTTCTAACATTTATTTGCATTTTATGAATATTATTAAATTCATTTTAAAAACAATATGCGAGTCGCTGTCACCACAACAGAGCTAACTTAAACAGGCATCAGCATATATGCTAACTCTAACCTTACTATTAACAGCTACAGGAGCAGCCAGTGTTGTCTTCTGCCAGTTACTTGTCTAGTTCGCTCCATGACTTCGACGCCGGTCAAGGTCCAAGGTTCAGCTCTTGTGATAAGCACGGCTTTGCTGTCACAATCGTCGCCGACGAGCGCCTGGGGTCGCGAGCTGTTCCTCCCCATATGTCGTGCACGAGGACGACAACAAGCGTGAGAAATTTGGTCGGGTGGATAATTAACACCTATCGCCTTCAGTGTACAGATGCCAATGTATACGTCCATGTGGTTCTGGTGTAGGGCCATAGCTCACTCGTTCTAAGGTTTGTAACCTGGATAAAGAGGGGAGACGCCCAAGCCAGAACCTCTCACGCAAATTTTTTATGATGGGATAACTTTTAATTATATATTTTGTTGTATTTGTTTGGCTATGTCCCTTGCTATGTTTAAAGAAACACTGGATGTCAACAACATCGGCGACGAAGATGGCATACGACATAAAACTACACCCCCTTCTACGCCTTCTAACGACACAATTTGATAGAAGATGATGATGATGATAATCATGACAATAATAATAACAAAACATTGGTCATTGACCTACAATAGAACAATTAGATAGATGTTTAAGCATACAACCATGAAGGAATGATTATTCCGTGAGATAAGCAGAAGAAAAAGTGTGATTCCCATTTAGACATGTTATTAGAGGAAACATAAGACCACACTATATGTACATGTAGAGCGTAGGATACAACGTTGGTAGAGTGGCTGCTTCTTTCCGGCTGCTACTTGTTCCAGCCAACCCAGCTGTAAGCGAGTACCAGATTTACTGTCAGGAGAAATGATAGAGGAACAGGAATTGGTTTTCACAAAACCTGAAGTTTTTGGTTTGATTAGAGTTTCAATTTCTGGATTCTGTGACGAAGACTTGCCCTTTTCTACCACATACCGTTGTCCTTTGTGCGGTATCATGTCGTATTGACCAGTTCATGGATTCGTGTGTGTATCAGAACAATGAAGATTCTAATACCTCATCCCTGGCGGTAATAAAATAAATGTATATATCAGTGATATTGTAAGCCAAGACATCGAGGAAGGGAACTGGCTACCCCCATCTGATAAAAGCTAAAACCTCTTATAGAGAAATTTATACCACAGCATCCCCGACTACAGTATATTTGTATTACTTGATGTATCCATGAATGTAAACAGCAAGTTGGCTGTGTTTGTATTCTGACATTTTTTCCGTGACATAATCAACAGTTTGTTGGGTGGATTGTCGCTACGGATGGCACGTTCTAAATGCATGTTTTTGCTCGTGAGCTTCAATCTCTTCTGTATTTTGTGTTGGCCTTTAACTGGTAGTGGGCGGGGTACATTGGAATGTCTTATATGATCACATCAGTTCATATTTGTCACACATTAGTTGGTAGTCAGCATTGATTGCTGAGAGTACAGAGAAACAAGAAGACCAAAGTAGAGAGAGAGAGAAATAGAGAGAGAGAAAGAGAGAGAGGATGAACAACATAAATATGTATATTGCTAGATGACTGTTAATTTGTGCAGGTGTTAAAATCAATTCGAGGTAAATCTTCTTCTTCCTACGCTGTCAGACGTCAACTTGAATTTGTTCGAAGAAGGCAGTTGTCATTTTGAGGCTATCGACACTGCCATAGAGCTTGTCTAGTGTTGCCACTGGTGATGGCCACATGTTCTTTCCCTGGTTCTCGTATAGCAGGCAATTTTGCAGCAGATGTTCCGCGGTCATTTTCTCTGTACCACAGGTGCATTCGTCAGTACCACCTTTCTTCAGTTTATTGATGAGATGGTACCTCAGTCTATTGTGGCCTGTGCGGAGTCTGAAGACCACGACCTGCTCTCTTCTGTTCAACTGGTAGTAGGCATCATTTTTTGTGTAGCCAGTATGCTCTATTTCCCATTTGGCCATGTATCTAGCCCTAATAAACCTTTTGAACTCTTCGTAGGTCACACTAGAATCTGGTTGTGGTAACCTTGCACCTTCTTTAGCCAGTCTGTCTGCCTCCTCGCCCACTACTCCAGCGATGTTGGGGCCTGCTGCATCCGATTGTTTGCTATGGTGAGATTTTCTTCAGTGGTCTACAAAGCCAGATCGTCTGCAAACATGGAGCTGTGGACTCTTCTTAATACATTCTCTATTATGTTGTTTATATACACCAGAAAAAAGTGTGGGTGACAGTACTCCCCCTTGGGGTACTATCTGCTCCAGTGTCACATTTTGCTCATCTTCCCTTGTACTTGAACTCTGGCTGTTCTGTTTTCGAGATAGTGGCTGATCAATCTGTACATTTTTCCAGATACTTCACTTCTTTATAGCTTGACTTTAAGTACATCTTTCCCCATCTTGTCAAATGCCATCTCTAGATCCACCCAAACCGCTACTGTATGCTTTTTCTCCTGGTAAGCATCCTCTATTTTCTGCGCTCTGAGAGTGATCTGATCCTCAGTGGATCTGTGTTTTCTAAATCCTGCCTTTCTGTGGAATGAATATGTGTTTTTCTTCCAGGTGCCACATTAGTCTGATGTTTATCATACGCTCCATCAGTTTACCTACACAGCTCAGTAGACTGATAGGCCTGTATCAAATTTGGATCTGTTATATCTTTTTCTTTCTTTGGTACTGGTATTCGATGTAAATGATTTTAACATGAAAAGGAAAAGGTAATCCTTTCGCAATCATTGATGTCGAGGTTGAAGTGTTAGAGACTTCACTGTACTAGGCCTCAGCTTTTTATGAGGTGGGGTGGCCAACTCACGTAGTCGCCACATTTCCTTCAATGACACTTAGCGACGTACATGTTTAGTTATTAATGAGAATATCATTTGACAGAGTTGAGAGTAAGTAAACACGATTAGAAATGTGAGTCAGTTTCTACAGCCTTATGAAAATGGTTAGAGTTAGTGTGTAACTTTATCTATGCCGAAATAGCATTTCTTGAAATCATTCCTCCTGCATAGTTTATAAGAATGAAATAGCCGATATCCTGACTTCAAAAGCCATAACAGCATGTTGTTGTTATTGTTGTTTTATTTATTGTTGTTGTAGAATGCCCGTAATATGTAAGATTAATTTTGTGTGCGTCCTGTAAAAGACCTTAAGTGGCCGGCTGCAACAGTATGTGAGAATAGCCTTGAGAGTTTGAAAGATTAGTTGGCAGGGACAGAAACTTAAACATAAAGATACACTTAAGTACATAGGAATTACAATGGATCGCACATTGTCCTACAAAGAACACTGTGAATCGGTGAAACAAAAAGTTAGCACAATCATAAAACGTACTGAGTATGCTAACAAACACGGCATAACTTAACCGAACATAACGTTTTTATATTGGTTTAGAAAACTCATCAGTCTGTAGACAACCAGTCCCATTTGCATTTCCCTGCTCTAATAACTATGTACATCCTATTTATTCTTAAATGCATTAACTGTCTCTGCCTCCACTATTTCCTGGGGCAAAGCATTCCAAGCATTCACCACTGTCTGAATGAAAAAAAAATGTCCTGTGTCCTATTTAGACCTTTCGTTAGTTAATTTGTATCTGTGCCCTCTTGTTCTCGTTGGTGGTTGTATTTTGAAAAACTTGTTATAGTCTAATTTAACTTTTCCTGTGATTATCTTATCAACTTAGATTAAGTCACGTTTAATTCTTCTTTTTTCTTAACACTAACGGCCGGTTGTTCTGAATCTTTCCTCGTAACTGTAATTCTGTAATCCCACTATCAGTTTTGTCGCTATTCTTTGTATCTTTTCCAGCATATGTATAGCTCTTCTACGATAAGGACTCCACACCTGTACACAGTACTCCGATCTAGATCTAACTAATGCTTTATACAGTTTGTCAATCACCTCCTTACTCCTATGTTAAATATTTCTTTTTTTGTATCATACCTAACGTTGCATTTGACTTATTCTATGCTACCTAGACTTGCTCACTCACCCTACCTGTATGCTCTATAATTACCCCTATGTCCCTTTCGTTATCTATCATTCTAGTATTTTTCTCGCCCATTCTGTAATTTTGTTCCATTTTCTACTTCACACCACTCAGAGTACTCCGTATGTATGCCAATCGCTGTCTTCTTCCCGTTAACCAACTTTCAATCCATTCGGCAACCTGCCCATCTATCCCATGTGATTTTAACTTTTTAAATAATCGTTGATGAGGTACTATATCAAAAGCCTTTGTAAAAGCGAGACAAATAACATCCACTGGTTCTCCCTTATCTATGATTTTAGTAATCACCTCCATGCACTCCAAAAGATTTGTTAAGCACCGTCTCCCTCTAGTAAACCCATGCTGATTATTTATGATTTGATTTAACCTGTCTAGATGCTTTACAATGTTTTCTTTCATTATTGACTCTAACAATTTACAGACTATGCTCGTTAAACTTACTTAATTAGCTGGATCTGATTTCTTTCCTTTTATGAATAAGGGAATCACTCCTGCATCTTTCCAATCTCTTGGAACAATCCATTTTGCAAGTGATTGAGAAAATAATATAGCCAATTGTTTTACTAGTTAGTCTATACTTCAAATAGTATTGATGAATGGATACCATCTTGATCTGTACATTTATCCACTTTTAATCCTTCCAATCTTTTAGAACCATTTCCTCCGTAATACAGAATGATTTTAATCGCACTATATCCATTTGATATTTGAAAATATGTATAGGCTCTGGTATCATGGAGGAGTCTTCTTTTGTATAGACTGTGCGAAAGTATTGATTTATTAGATTAGCTATCTCCCTATTTTCTCTGCTTATTGTCACTGTACTGTCTATGAGAAAGCCCACCTTGTCTTTAGGTCTTTGTTTATTTCTAACATTAGAAAAGAAGCTTTTACCATCAGTCTTGATCCTATTAGTAAGTTTTTTTCGAAGTCTATTTTTGCTGCTTTATTTACTGTCTGAGCTATGTTTTGCTTGTCCAAATATTTTTAATATATGTCTTTTGATTTACTTGCCCTTATATACTTTGTCCAGGCTTTATTTTAAGCTCTTGTACATTTAGCTACAAATCTAGTAATCCACTTTTTATGATTGGTGTTTACCTCCATACATGGAACATATTCGACATTTAGTTGTTCTAAAAGTGTTTTGAAACACCCTCCCTGTTGTTCAACGGCTGTACCTCTGACAATATATTTCCAGTGTATGTGGATGTCTGTATCTTTCATCTTCTGTACATCTGTCTTAGAGTAGTCGTATGCTCGCGAGTGTATATTTACATACATTGTAAAGGCTCTTATAGGATATCTTTTATGGACAACTGGCAGACAAATAACACTGTCATTCGCTACTGGTAAGTACACAAGCAATTTCAGAGCGGAGGCAGAGGCACTGAGGGCGGCAGTGGAAGAAATGGAGACACACAATAAAAATGAAAGCCATATAGTCCTGCTTACAGATGCTCTCGCCGTAGTCACAGCGCTAAAAAGCCAGAAAAACACTGAGCTTAATGACTTAAGAGCAGCACTCTGCAAACTGTACCAGCAGTCCGCACCAAAAAGGGTAGTGGTACAGTGGGTCCCATCACACTGCAACATTCAAGGCAACGAGGAGGCAGACAGACTGGCAAAAGAAGGTGCAAGACTACCACAAACAGATACTAGTATGACGTACGAAGAGTCAAAACGGCTTGTCAAAGCCAGATTCATGACCAAATGGGAAACCGAACATACTGGTTACACCAAAAACGTTGCCTATTACCAGTTGAACCGAAAAGAGCAGGTCGTTGTCTTCAGACTTCGCACTGGCCACAATAGACTGAGGTACCACCTATTCAACAAATTGAAGATAGGTGGAACCGACGAATGCCCGTGCGGTACTGGCAAAATGACCGCTGAACATCTGCTGCAGAACTGCCCGACATACGAGAATTAGAGAGAGCAGATGTGGCCATCACCAGTGGAACTGCAAGACAAGCTCTATGGCAGTGGCGACAGCCTCAGGATGACCGCCGCTTTTTTCGAAAAAATAATGGTTACTGTCTGACTGCGTACGAAGAAGAAAAAGAAGAAGAAATGTATTTACTTGTCTTGGCTTGGCTTCGTTTGTTCTCTATCTCCCGTGATGGCGACTATGTCAAGACAGGTTTTTGTTAATCGTCTAAGGTAACGTTGTTAGTCATTTGTGTTCTATGGTCTCCCTTGTCAAGTGAATGTCACGTACCCATTCTCGGAAAAAATGTTTTTAAATTCATAAAATACAATAGCAAAGAACCAGTTATATAGAAATAGTTAACAAAACAAACACAAAAGTACATGTGATATATGTGTCTTTCTTAACAATTTCAATAGAAACACAATGCATTTAAAATAGAAGAAAGCTAATTACATTATTGTTTGAATGAACGTGATGCGTATATATGCTGAACAATCTGCAACCTGAACTAACAAGACTGTCGCCGCTGGGACTGGGAAGCCTTCTCGTTCATTAAAACGGTCCAAATTCATTGGAGGACAAATTGAGAATGATCCACTGCCTCTCTTGAGAGACGCTTGGTCGGAATCACTCTCCGTAACCAAGGCATGCAAAATTACTACAATTTGGACATAACGACGATTGTCCCTGATACGGTATTCTCTGAAGACAAGGCAAACTATAGATGGGCAGGTCACATCTTGAGACAAACCGTGGTCGATGGAGCACAGCAACAGTTGTCTGGTACCCCCAAAGTAAAAAAAAAGAGACCCCGGGGAAAACATCCATTGCGTTGGTCAAGCTCTCCTGCTGTCCGAAACATCCGAGATGTCTTTAGTAGAATGCTTACCAACCACTGGACTTCCGTGACCAAAGGCAAGGTCCGCTGGAAACGGATAGGAAGCCCGCAGCAAGGTTGAGGAATGGGTCACAAAGATCAAGATATGCTGACAGCGTGAAGGCTTGTTGTTTCCCCCTCTCGAAGAGGATTCAACTGTTGTGTTGTAAAAAAAACACGTTTGCCATGTTAGACATCTAATCGGTTTCGATTTGTTTTTCTTTTTTTTTACAAATGTCGAAAATCCATATTTGCAGGGATATATTGTTGGAAATGGAATGAAAACTTGCATAGCTCGCTTTACAAGATAAGGCTAGTTTACTAACTGCATTGTAGATAGTCTGTTCACACCAGGACTGTGTCCACGTGCGATCTAGCCCGGTGGGTCTAACAACTAGCGAAAAGTAAAAGTACTTATGAGCGTAAACACAACTCAACGAAGTCCAAAATCTATACCTGAATTTAAAGTACAACCAAGATAACGATCACAGGCAAGGCAAAGACCAAACCTAAAGTTATTTTAGAACAACAGAAGATTGAGAAAGTCACACGCTTTGAGTACCTCAGCTCAGTTATAAGCGCCAATGGCTACGGCAATGCAGAGGTTCAATAAAATGAGAAACTGATGACAGAACATTATTAAAATGAAAATAACTATTCTGTGAACTTGCATTATACCGATGAAGACATACGGATGTGAAACGTGGACCCCCACACAAACACTTAAGAAAAGAATTGCATCTTTTGAACTAAAGGGCTACAGAAAAGTGCTCAAAATACAATGGATAGCAAAAATGAAAAATGCAGATATCCTTAACTTTACTTAACGTCCTTAAACTGGTTTAGAAGACTCTGCAGAATCTGTATACATACAGTTGCATTTTATCACCTTGCTCTAAGAGCTATGCGCATCCAATTTATTCTTAAATGCATTAACTGTCCTTCCCTCCACTACCTCTCATGGCAATGCATTCCAAGCATTCACCACTCTCTAATTAAAAAAATATTTTCTAATATCGAATCTGAACCTCTCTTTAGTTAATGTGTAACTATGCCCTCTTGTTCTAGTTGGCGGCTGTATTTTTTTTTAAAACTTGTAATAGTCAAATTTGTCCATTCCTCTGATCATCTAATAAACCCGTATTAAGTCACCACGAATTCTTCTCTCTTCTAGACACTGTAGGCCGGTTTTTCCTCATAACTGTAATTATGGAATCCCACTATCAGCGTTGTCGCTCTTTTATGTATTCTTTACAGCATTTTTGTATCCCCTCTATGATAAGGACTCCACGCCTAAACACATAACTCCAATATAGGTCTAACTAATGCTTTATACAGTTTGACTATCACTTCTTTGCTCCTATGTTTAATATTTATTGTTGTCATACTTAACATTGTATTTGCCTTTTTCACTGCTACCTGAACTTGCTCACTCACCTTACTTGATCTAGTATAACTTCTAAGTCCCTTTCCTTATCTATCTTTCTAATATTGTTCTCTCCCATTCTGTAATTATGTTTCATATTGGATCTACCCATGTGGATGACTGTACATTTATCTACATTAAACTCCATTTGCGAACCTACAAACCACTCACGAATTTGATCTAAATCCGATCTCAATATATCAACATCTGCTTGAGATATAGATACAGATATAGTTTAACTATAGATCCTACTTAATATCAAGCAAAATTGGTTAGTAAACAACATCTTGTCTCGAAAGCTAAAATAGTTTTTTCTTCTTCGTTCGTCTTCAGACCTCAACTTCAATGATTTTAACGAAGGCAGCAGTCGACTCAAGGCTATGTACGCTTCCGTACAGCTTCTCGTGGAAGGACACTGGCTGTTGCCAATTGTTACTTCTTTTGTCGGTATACAGCGGACAGGACTGCAAAATATATTATGCCTTCATGGGGGCTGAGCCGAAGGCACAAATGTCTTTAGTGCCAATCTTGAACTTGTTGTATAGATGGCATCTGAGTCTGTTGTGACCCGTGCGTAGCCGGAAAATGATCACCTGGTATCGCCTGGAAAGTTGATGGTAGGCATCGTTTTCTATGTGGCCAGGGTGATCCTATTTTCCATTTTGCTCTGTACGTTGTCCTGATGAATGCTTTAGTTTCATTGTATGTGATTACTGTATCACTCTGCTGCAGCATTCCTGGCTCTCTGGCGAGCCTGTCCGCCTCCCCGTTGCCTGGAATGTCGCAGTGGGCTGGTGTCCATTGGACTGCTTTTTTTTAAGCACTGGGACGTGCGTTCGAGTGAGTCTGCCAAAGCACCGAGTTTATTTTTGTTCTGGCTCTTAAGGGCCATTACACTGCTATGGCGTCTGTGAAAATGACCACTTGCTTTGCTGTAATATAGTTTGACCACATCAAACGCCATACTGACCTAGAAAGAACGATACAGGAGGGTTTGGTGCTTGGAAAGTGGGGCTGAAGCAGACCGAGGAAAAGATGGACACAAGACATCACCGAGGTCCTGACGATGACAACGATAGAGGCGATACTTCTGGCTAGAGATTGAGTTACAGATCGGCTGTTGTGAAAGTGATTTTCTGCAAATGACATGCAACATGATGATGATGATGATGATGATGATGATGATAATAATGATGATAATGATGAAAGTGAGCGATTTTTTGTGCTAAGTAATAATGCTTGTCATGTTTTAAAAAAATATATGTAACTTTATTGTTGACGTAGATCTAGGAAATACTATTTTCATTTAAAAACATCATTGCATAATTTCAGAAGTGCCGGTTATGCTAGCAATCAGCTAGAGGTTAGTGATATTTAAGATAATATATGTGGGTAACTGAGACGCTAGTCCGGTCAATCACAACTAATTGCCCAGGACGCTGCGTCAGGGTCAATCACAATGTTGTTCGTCCATCCCGAACCTTTACTTTTTGCACCCAGCCAGTCCATCCAGTCGAGTATTCTGTAAATCCGGGTTGTGGATGGGTGGGAAGATGGGAACTGCATATTCGCAGTCAGTGAAAGCAGAGAAAGTTTGCTTCGCAAGACGGTGATCATGATTTTCAGCAAATCCATGTACCTCATCCGCTTTATTGCTCAGTAAGGTGTCCCGCAACTGACGCAGCATTTTGACTGTAGTTTAGCTTGTCAGCGGACCTACGCTTTCTGCTCTCCCGTCGTCACAGGACTCGACTGTGTTAGTACTGGATACATGAAAAGAGAATGACTTGCGCGATGAATTTCCTTTAAGTGAGAAAGGTTTGCGCAGTTTGTCGACCACATTCTCTCGCTCGAGTCCAACTTTAACCAGTGGCAAGACAAGTCAGGACGACTGGATATGAGCTCAGGTGCAGTGGTTGACCACGGATGCACAAGTGCCTGGCCGTGTTCTGTGCGGTCCACACCGATCAGTACATTTGCATTCCGTTTTCTGGAAACCATTCTGCTACTTAAGCCATATCAGGGCTTGGTGGTGCAAGATTGAGAACGAACGACCCTAAGCCAGCAAGCCATATAATAAAAAAACAGAATGCGATACTGGAGAAAACACTAAAAAGCTATATTTCTTTTTTTTGCCTGGTTTACCGTGGTTACTAAGAGGCAGTATATTGTTCTGTGTTTTACACTTTACAGCCTGGTTAAACCATATTCAGCACGAAATTTAATAGGTGTATGACCCTGTCAGATCATGAATCTGAACACAGACATGTTTTGTTTGTGAGCCATCGAAACTTCGCAACCACGTATGAACACTTCTATAAAAGCTTAACACATGCAATTCAAATTCATATCTTTTCTATCGTTATCGCTGCTTGTTTCAAATCTATCAATAACATGACCTCCCATAGTGTATCCGGGGTCCCTTACTGAGAATGGTAGAATATAACCGCCACAGAATACAGTCACAGTAGGTCAAGGGCAAACAATCTTAAGGTGAGCGATGTATGTTTTTCTCCTGAGTGTCCAAAACATTCATTGCATGTTGAACGCGAGGACTAAGAGTTGTCCATGGATGTGGCAATCTCAAAATGTACAAATTATCGCTACCTTACTGCAAATAACTAGAACAATTATTTCCTGAAAGCTGGTTATAGTAAGTCAAATACAATGCTGGACCTGTGCTTCAACAAAAAGAGATGAGAGATCTTGATTTAACTTAACTTAACGTCTTTATACTGGTTTAGAAGACTCTGCAGAGTCTGTACGCAACCAGTTTCATTTACATTTCATTGCTCAATAAGCTATGCGCATTCAATTTATTTTTAAATGCATCAACTGCCTCTGCTTCCATCACTTCCTGTGGAAATGCATTCCAAGCATTCACCCCTCTCTGACTAAAGAAATATTTCCAAATATCCAATGTTGACCTTTCTTTATTTAATTTGAAGCTATGCCTTTTTCTTCTGATTTGATTGATTGAACTCCATGAATGTATTGAAAGGCGTGACTAAAGAGAGTTGTGCATGAGGATAACAACCTCATCATGCAAGTAAACTGTTACATAAACTCCTACTGCAAGATCATGCAAAGCTTTTTGCTGAAGTCATCTTCATGGAGGTTGACTGTATTTGTATTGATGTGCTTCGGCTGGCGCGAAAAATGTCAAGAAAAGAGATCTTCCTTGTACGTCTTCAGACCTCGAATTCAATTACTCTAACGAAGGCAGCAGTTGACCTTAGGGTCTGAGCACTTATGTACAGCTACTCGTGGAAGGACACTAGCTGTTGCCAAATGATACTTCTTGTCGGTATACGATGGGCAGGACTGCAAAATGTGTTCTGATCTCATGGGGGATGTTCCGAGAAGATATATGGCCAGCTAGAGTCGTTGCCTTGTGTTTTAAGTCAAGTCAGGAAATCCTCATACTCAACCATTGTCTTTCGTCTTGATCGTCCACGGCAACGGTTGATGAGTCTCGGACAGCGTGGAGAAAGACGGAGTAGAATCGAAATGTCTCAGCAAGGTAATCCGCGGGAGACTCCATTAGTGGTGAGGTCTTGTATTTCGTATAGTGTAAAGTGCAGAATCTGCAACAAAAGAAATTGTATTTGTAAGATTATGTGTTTACTTTAATCTTAGTCTTAGTAGACCTGTAATTCTACAAGGGAAGATGACCATGTGGAGGTCCCAGCTGTGGTGTGAGCTGGATAAAGCACGGATAAGTATTTCCTGCTTAGCGTGTTAGGCTCGAGCAGCTTATTACTCCGCTGTGTTAAGACAAGTGCCAAGAGCATTGGATAATATATCTGCGAGTTCATCTTAAAAGACTCAACCACTAGACCAACTTTACCCGCAGCCTGTTAGGCTCCATCTTTGCTGCTCTTAACAAACCAACTAAGCATGGCCGGTGTTGTGCCATGTCACACAGTTAGTCGCCTCTTATGACATGCTCTAAGTAGGGCAGTGGTGCTATTCTTGTCATTGCCATACCCAAAGATCCAGAATCATTCGAGATGTTTACTGTAGTACGCCGCCCATACAGTGGGTTAGAGGACATATGTTGCTTATACAGAGAATACTTGTTGTTTTTGCTTGTGATTGCACATATCGACAAAGGGGCATTTCGCTACTCATATATTAAGCTCGCAATATCACTAGACCTATAAACGAATAATGCGAATCACAATGTAAACATGCAATTCCCTAGTAGTGGATCCAACGGGAAGCTTCGACTGGTTCATTTCTTCTTCTTCTTTTTCGTTCGTCTTCAGACATCAACTTCAATGACTCTAAGGAAGTCATCAGTCGACTCAAGGGTCTCTATGCTTCCGTGCAGCTTCTCGTGGAAGGACACTAGCTGTTGCCAAATGCTACTTATTTTTTCGGTATACTGTGGACATGACTGCAAAATATGTTCTGCCTTCATGGGGGGGCTGTGCCGCAGGCACGAAGGTCTGTAGTACCAATCTTGAACTTGTTGTACAGATGACATCTCAGACTGTTGTGACCTGTGCGTAGCCGGAGAATGATCATCTATGTGGCCAAGGTGTCGTTTTTTCCATTTTGCACTGTACGTTGCCCTGATGAATGATTTAGTCTCATTGTATGTAATGTTTGTATCTAACGTAAGTTAGGCTCTTGATTTTGTTCCATAGCGGTATTTTAACCATTCCTATCTATTTTTTATACTCCACAGGGGATAAGAGAGAGACTGGAACATGAGGGAACTACGTTTTGAACTCTCCCAGTTTTACTACTATAATCGCTCAGCAATTTATAAAATGTACAGACCGACACTATGCATTAATGTCTGAAATAGTATCTTACTATCCACATGTTAACAAACTGACCCTAGGCATTACAGTTCTAATTAGTATCTTACAATCCATATTTTAACAAACTCACCCTAGGCATTACAGTCCTAGCTAGTATCTTACTATGCTACATCGAGTTTTAGTGTGCTATATATAGTATCTTACTATCCACAGAATATCATACCAGCATTACATTTTGATGTCCTACACAGTATCTACCTAAGCACATGGTAACAGTCTTTTATATAATACCTTAATATATGAATATTAAAATACAGACAATAAACGGTATTGTCCTACAAAGTATCGCACTATCCCCATTAAACAGATGTTCACTGACTCGAAACTTTACATTACTACATTGTAATTTGCTATCTATATATTAACAGACCAATAGCAAGTTGTATTGTTCTTCAAAGCATTGTACAATCCCAAATGGCATCAGACTAACAAAGAGCTATAATGTCTTACACAGGATCTTACAATCCACATATTAAGAAACCAACTCTAGATTGAATGCACTGCACAGTATCCACTATCCAGATGTTAGACTTACCCAAAACATTGATGTCCTACATAGTTCCTTACTGCCACCATGTTAACAGGCCAACACAGAGCTTGCATGTCTTACAGAGTATCTTACTATCCACGTGTCAACAGGCCAAGACAGAGCTTTAATGTGCTGCAGAGTATCTTACTATCCACATGTCAACGGGCCAACACAGAGCTTGAATGTCCTACAGAGTATTTTAATATGCACATGTCAACAGGCCAACACATAGCTTGAATGTCTTACAGAGTATCTTACTATCCACATGTCAACAGGCCAACACAGAGCTTGAATGTCCTAGAGAGTATTTTACTATCCACATGTCAAAAGGCAAACACATAGCTTGAATGTCCTACAGAGTATCTTACTATTCACACGTCAACTGGCCAACACAGAGCTTGAATGCCGTACATAATATCTTACTATCCACATGTTAACAGGCAGACACCATGCGTTACTGTTAAAAATAATATCTTACTATCCACGTGTTAACAAACCGACAGTACGTTTTAATGTCCTACACAATCTTCTTCTTCTTCTAGAAATTCATGTTGATGTCTGATAGCGTACTTCGAAGAAGACATCTTACTGTACAACTGTCATCAGCCCGACTCTGAGCTTTGCTATCCTTCATGATATTGTACTATCCACATGTTTTAATGTCATTCATAGCATTTTACAGTCTCCATGTCAACAGACCAACACCAAGCTGTAATGTCATAATATAAAATCTTTCTTTCTAAATATTAGCAGACCTACTATCAAGCTGTAATGTACTACATAAAATATTACTATCTAAATGTTAACAGACCGATGCTATTCGCGAATATCCTACATATTTTCTTACTGTAACCATGGGGACGGTGTGGCCAAGTGGTTAAGTGGCACGGCTCAAAACCCAAAGGTGCTGGGTTCAATCCCAATTCACAGCGCCGTTACCCCGGGGAAGTGAATCCTTAGAAAATGCAAGAGGAAGCAGACCCTTACATAAAATGCATGCTGAAGTTGGATGCACTTGGCCGACAGGCGCAAAATAAAAACCACAGTACAATGTACACCACCTTGGAGATTAGAGAAATAAGGCGAACTTAAAAAAAACACCAAAAAAACAAACTGTCACCATGTCAACAGAATTACACTAAGCTTCAGTGTCCTATATATTATCTTAATGTCCTCATATAACTAACTGATTCTGAGATTTAATGCGATACATAGCATCTTTCTGTCTACATATTAGCATACTATCTGAGTATCCCAACAGTAACATACACGAACAGTCACCTAACTTTACTGTCCTGCATAGCATCTTACAATCCCTATGTTAACAAGCCTACCTAAAAGCATTAGTGTACTACATAATATCTTACTGACCCCACTTTAACAGATCTAAACTGAGCTTGACGGTCCTATAAAGTATCTCACTGACGCCACTTTAACAGACCAACTCTGATTTTTAATCTCCTACATAGTATCTTAGTATCAGCATGACAAAAGATGAAGGCTAACACTGAGCTTTAAGGTCCTATGTAGTATCTTCCTGTCTGTATATTAACACATGGACACCAAGATAATTGTCCTGTAAAGTATCATACTATCCCTATCTTAGCAGGCCGACAACAAGCTGTAATGTCCTACATAGTACATTACTAATTTGCATGTTAATAGCCGAAAAAAGAGCTTTTGGCATAGATGACGTACATAGTATCTAACTATACAACTGTTAGCAGACAGTCACTGAGTTTTATTGTCCTATGTAGCATTAAACTGTTTGCATGTTTACAAACCATTCCCATTTGTTAATGTCCTACATGTAATCTTACTGTCCAGAAGTTAACATACTAACACAGAGCTTAAATGACCTACTTTTTATCTTTCTGTCCCAAAGATAGCAGTCTGACACAAATCTTTTATGTCCTACCTATTGTTTTACTATCCACACGTTATAACAGAATGAAAGCAAGCTTCACTTTTCTACATAACATTAAACTATCCACTTCTTAACACACAGACAGTGAACTTTCATGTCCTACTTATTTTCTTTATATCCACATGTTAATATACATCAACTGAGAAATAATGTTGTATATATTTTCTCACTATCCACATGAAAACAGATCAACCTCATGAATAGGTGTCCTACATAGTATATTTTTTCCCCCAGGTAAACAGACCAAAACTGAGCAGTAATGTCCTACATAGTATCTTACTCTCCGCTTGTTAACAGACCAACACCGATCTGTAATGTCTTTTATAGTATCTTACTATCCCCAGGTCAAAATACCAACACAGAGCAGTAATGTCCAACATGTCTGCCATTTCTTACTATCCGCGTGTTAACAGAATGACAGCTAGCATTACTTTACCGCATAGTATTGTACTATCCACTTGTTAGCAAACGAACAGTGAGCTTTCATGTCCTACATATTTTCTTAAAATTCAAATGTTAACGCATAACAACCGAGATGTAAAGTTGTATATATTATCTTTCCCCTTGATAAAACATCAACACTGAGCTGTAATGTCATACATAATATCTTACTAATCATCATGTTTACAGACCAACACAGAAAACACATGTCCTACACAATGTCTTACAGTTCACATGTATTAACAGACCAACACTGAGCTTTTCTGTCCTATACAGTGTGTTACCTGCCATTTGTTAACAAACAGACACCAAGAATAAATGTCCTAAACAGCATCCTGCTGTCACCATGTCAATAGACCAACAACGAGCTGTAATGTTCTAAATAAATTTTTACTATCAATACATTAACAAACCCACACTGAGCCTTATCGCCAAAATAAAAGTATCTTCCTTTCCCCCCAAAAAGAGATGCAATAGACTTAATTATTTTATCTGACTATCACAGTGCAAACATAATGACACAGTGGTTCAATGTCCTTTATATTATCTTGATATTCCCAGGACAAAAGAAGTAGACTGACAACAAACTCTACTGTTCCACTTAGTATCTTACTTTCCACCTCTCAACAAACTGACCATGTCCGTTAATGTCGTACATATTATACTACTAATCACACGTTAATAGATCCACACTGTGCTTCAATGCCCTACATTTAACTTTGAATCCCCATGCCAAAAGAACACTTAGCTTTACTGTTATACATACTATCTTACCATCCACTTGTCGACAGACCAGCACAAAGCTTTGATACCCTACATATTATTTTACCACCCACATGTTAACAGACCAGCACTAAGATTTGCTACCCTAAATATTATCTTACCCTCCACATGTTAACAGACCAGCACCAAGATTTTATACCCTACATATTATCTTACCCTCCACATGTTAACAGACCAGCACCAAGATTTGATACCCTAAATATTATCTTACAATCCTTTTGATAGCTGACCAATACTAGGATTGGATACCTAACATACTACTTTACTATCCACATAATAACAGATGTAGACCGCCATGTAATTTTACAGTCTTAGGTTGTACCTACAATCCATAAATTAACAGACCAACAGCAAAATGAGTATTCTACATAGCTTTTTACTTTCACCGTGTTTTAGTTAAATGAGATACGAAAGGATGCAGAGCTGAGGCAAAAGCTATGGTGCAGCCACTATGTCCTGGTAAAGATTATGGACTGCATCATGATTACTGGCTTGCAGATATAACATGACCAAAGGATCCTGAACGCAAAGAGGAATAAAGAATTTTTGCACGCTAGAGGACTAAAATTGAGTTTTAATTTCTTACATATTATCTCTTTATCTACATATTAACAGATAGACACTAAGATTTAATGGTGTACATATTATCTTACTATCCACATGTTAGGAGTTCGATACTGAGCTTTAATCTCTTACATAAGGTCTTACTATTTACAAATCAACAGATGCAAACCAACTTGGAGATTTACTGTCTTTAAAATATCTTACTATCCACATGTTAGTAGACTAATATTCAGCTTTAATGTCCTACATAGCTTCTCACTATCAACATATTAGCAGATTGACACCAAGTTTTAATCTTCTATATGATATTTTATTATTCACATGTTAGCACACCAACAGCAAGCTTGTTAGTAGTCTAACGCAGAGCTTTGATGTCGTACATAGTGTCTCACTATCAACATATTAGCAGATTGACACCAATCTTTAATCTTCTACATGATATTTTACTATTCACATGTTAGCAAACCAACCGCAAACTTGTTAGCAGTCTAATGCAGAGATTTGATGTCCTACATAGTATCTCACTATCAACATATTAGCAGATTGACACCAAGCTTTAATCTTCTACATAATATTTTGCTATTCACATGTTAGCACACCAGCCGCAAGCTTGTTAGTAGTCTAACGCAGAGCTTTGATGTCGTACATAGTGTCTCACTATCAACATATTAACAGATTGACACCAAGCTTTAATCTTCTTTATGATATTTTACTATTCACATGTTAGCAAACCAACCGCAAGATTGTTAGCAGTATAACGCAGAGCTTTAATGTCCTACAAAGTTTCTCACTATCAACATATTAGCAGATTGACACCAAGCTTTAATCTTCTTCATGATATTTTACTATTTACAGGTTAGCACACCAACCGCAAGCTTGTTAGCAGTCTAACGCAGAGCTTTAATGTCCTAAATAGTTTCTCACTATCAACATATTAACAGACTGACACCAAGTTTTAATCTTCTACACAGTATCTTGATATCCACATGTTAACAAACACAAATCAATATTAACGTTCGTACATATAATCTTACTGTCCACATGTTAACCACAATAGCATTATCAACTCTCAAACCCTTCGACGGTTTGCAAAAACTGGCCTTTTCAAAAAAGCTAAACACCTACTGTGTATGTATTTGCTTAATTGATGAATCAACAACAACAGAACCAGATAAAGGTGTTTTGCAGTCAATTTTAGAGCTGTATTTATAATGCCAGTAGGAACAGTACGTAATAAGTAGTTTTGGAAATCTGTCAATACTGTAGGGCTTTACACAGTTGTACACACACGCACACACAAACGTAAAGAAATTTGTGCATTCGTACAAAAATGTATGTTTAAAATAATAAGATATGTATTACTACCATGCTTTCAATTTGGTGTATGTTAATAATGTCAGTATTCGAATATATCATAAATACATAGAGTGACAGCAAAGAGCAATTTTATCAATACCTGGGCTTTAGGAATGTGTACTTTAATATCTGTTTGTTTACATTTGTTAATATGGCAACTTATGGGTCTTATGAAATAAAGAAATAAACAAGAAACAAACACACACTGGAATAAGGTTCAATTTAATGTTTACGTATTTCTTATGCCACATTATGAATATTATGTCTACATATATTCAGCAAGCAGTAAACATGCAAGATTCCATATGGCTAGTGTTATTAAAATGATGGTAATGGGTATCCTGTTCTAAAAAATGTACAGTTTAAAATTTGGATATGTACAATGAGATTAACAATCTATAGATGGTATGTTAGAGAAATTTATAACATAGAAGTCTACATACATTTGCTTACATATGCTTAAATCCAAGCTTGAACAATTGAAAAGTAGCACACACGGAATATAAGCACGCTTAACCATAAACAACTTTCAGCACAGTATCATCGAATAGCTAGATAACAGTTTCACGGCCTAGTAGTGAACTGTATTTACACGGACAATGATTACTTCGTCATAAGGGCAATGTATTCAAAAGAAAGGGATGTAATAAATGCACTACAATAATATAAATCATTTAATAATTACATGAAAATAAAGCAAATATTTAGAATAGTTAAGGTTGCGTTAAATGGAGCATACAATACGAAATTTACCTTTCGGAAATTTCTAACATTTATTTGCATTTTATGAATATTATTAAATTCATTTTAAAAACAATATGCGAGTCGCTGTCACCACAACAGAGCTAACTTAAACAGGCATCAGCATATATGCTAACTCTAACCTTACTATTAACAGCTACAGGAGCAGCCAGTGTTGTCTTCTGCCAGTTACTTGTCTAGTTCGCTCCATGACTTCGACGCCGGTCAAGGTCCAAGGTTCAGCTCTTGTGATAAGCACGGCTTTGCTGTCACAATCGTCGCCGACGAGCGCCTGGGGTCGCGAGCTGTTCCTCCCCATATGTCGTGCACGAGGACGACAACAAGCGTGAGAAATTTGGTCGGGTGGATAATTAACACCTATCGCCTTCAGTGTACAGATGCCAATGTATACGTCCATGTGGTTCTGGTGTAGGGCCATAGCTCACTCGTTCTAAGGTTTGTAACCTGGATAAAGAGGGGAGACGCCCAAGCCAGAACCTCTCACGCAAATTTTTTATGATGGGATAACTTTTAATTATATATTTTGTTGTATTTGTTTGGCTATGTCCCTTGCTATGTTTAAAGAAACACTGGATGTCAACAACATCGGCGACGAAGATGGCATACGACATAAAACTACACCCCCTTCTACGCCTTCTAACGACACAATTTGATAGAAGATGATGATGATGATAATCATGACAATAATAATAACAAAACATTGGTCATTGACCTACAATAGAACAATTAGATAGATGTTTAAGCATACAACCATGAAGGAATGATTATTCCGTGAGATAAGCAGAAGAAAAAGTGTGATTCCCATTTAGACATGTTATTAGAGGAAACATAAGACCACACTATATGTACATGTAGAGCGTAGGATACAACGTTGGTAGAGTGGCTGCTTCTTTCCGGCTGCTACTTGTTCCAGCCAACCCAGCTGTAAGCGAGTACCAGATTTACTGTCAGGAGAAATGATAGAGGAACAGGAATTGGTTTTCACAAAACCTGAAGTTTTTGGTTTGATTAGAGTTTCAATTTCTGGATTCTGTGACGAAGACTTGCCCTTTTCTACCACATACCGTTGTCCTTTGTGCGGTATCATGTCGTATTGACCAGTTCATGGATTCGTGTGTGTATCAGAACAATGAAGATTCTAATACCTCATCCCTGGCGGTAATAAAATAAATGTATATATCAGTGATATTGTAAGCCAAGACATCGAGGAAGGGAACTGGCTACCCCCATCTGATAAAAGCTAAAACCTCTTATAGAGAAATTTATACCACAGCATCCCCGACTACAGTATATTTGTATTACTTGATGTATCCATGAATGTAAACAGCAAGTTGGCTGTGTTTGTATTCTGACATTTTTTCCGTGACATAATCAACAGTTTGTTGGGTGGATTGTCGCTACGGATGGCACGTTCTAAATGCATGTTTTTGCTCGTGAGCTTCAATCCCTTCTGTATTTTGTGTTGGCCTTTAACTGGTAGTGGGCGGGGTACATTGGAATGTCTTATATGATCACATCAGTTCATATTTGTCACACATTAGTTGGTAGTCAGCATTGATTGCTGAGAGTACAGAGAAACAAGAAGACCAAAGTAGAGAGAGAGAGAAATAGAGAGAGAGAAAGAGAGAGAGGATGAACAACATAAATATGTATATTGCTAGATGACTGTTAATTTGTGCAGGTGTTAAAATCAATTCGAGGTAAATCTTCTTCTTCCTACGCTGTCAGACGTCAACTTGAATTTGTTCGAAGAAGGCAGTTGTCATTTTGAGGCTATCGACACTGCCATAGAGCTTGTCTAGTGTTGCCACTGGTGATGGCCACATGTTCTTTCCCTGGTTCTCGTATAGCAGGCAATTTTGCAGCAGATGTTCCGCGGTCATTTTCTCTGTACCACAGGTGCATTCGTCAGTACCACCTTTCTTCAGTTTATTGATGAGATGGTACCTCAGTCTATTGTGGCCTGTGCGGAGTCTGAAGACCACGACCTGCTCTCTTCTGTTCAACTGGTAGTAGGCATCATTTTTTGTGTAGCCAGTATGCTCTATTTCCCATTTGGCCATGTATCTAGCCCTAATAAACCTTTTGAACTCTTCGTAGGTCACACTAGAATCTGGTTGTGGTAACCTTGCACCTTCTTTAGCCAGTCTGTCTGCCTCCTCGCCCACTACTCCAGCGATGTTGGGGCCTGCTGCATCCGATTGTTTGCTATGGTGAGATTTTCTTCAGTGGTCTACAAAGCCAGATCGTCTGCAAACATGGAGCTGTGGACTCTTCTTAATACATTCTCTATTATGTTGTTTATATACACCAGAAAAAAGTGTGGGTGACAGTACTCCCCCTTGGGGTACTATCTGCTCCAGTGTCACATTTTGCTCATCTTCCCTTGTACTTGAACTCTGGCTGTTCTGTTTTCGAGATAGTGGCTGATCAATCTGTACATTTTTCCAGATACTTCACTTCTTTATAGCTTGACTTTAAGTACATCTTTCCCCATCTTGTCAAATGCCTTCTCTAGATCCACCCAAACCGCTACTGTATGCTTTTTCTCCTGGTAAGCATCCTCTATTTTCTGCGCTCTGAGAGTGATCTGATCCTCAGTGGATCTGTGTTTTCTAAATCCTGCCTTTCTGTGGAATGAATATGTGTTTTTCTTCCAGGTGCCACATTAGTCTGATGTTTATCATACGCTCCATCAGTTTACCTACACAGCTCAGTAGACTGATAGGCCTGTATCAAATTTGGATCTGTTATATCTTTTTCTTTCTTTGGTACTGGTATTCGATGTAAATGATTTTAACATGAAAAGGAAAAGGTAATCCTTTCGCAATCATTGATGTCGAGGTTGAAGTGTTAGAGACTTCACTGTACTAGGCCTCAGCTTTTTATGAGGTGGGGTGGCCAACTCACGTAGTCGCCACATTTCCTTCAATGACACTTAGCGACGTACATGTTTAGTTATTAATGAGAATATCATTTGACAGAGTTGAGAGTAAGTAAACACGATTAGAAATGTGAGTCAGTTTCTACAGCCTTATGAAAATGGTTAGAGTTAGTGTGTAACTTTATCTATGCCGAAATAGCATTTCTTGAAATCATTCCTCCTGCATAGTTTATAAGAATGAAATAGCCGATATCCTGACTTCAAAAGCCATAACAGCATGTTGTTGTTATTGTTGTTTTATTTATTGTTGTTGTAGAATGCCCGTAATATGTAAGATTAATTTTGTGTGCGTCCTGTAAAAGACCTTAAGTGGCCGGCTGCAACAGTATGTGAGAATAGCCTTGAGAGTTTGAAAGATTAGTTGGCAGGGACAGAAACTTAAACATAAAGATACACTTAAGTACATAGGAATTACAATGGATCGCACATTGTCCTACAAAGAACACTGTGAATCGGTGAAACAAAAAGTTAGCACAATCATAAAACGTACTGAGTATGCTAACAAACACGGCATAACTTAACCGAACATAACGTTTTTATATTGGTTTAGAAAACTCATCAGTCTGTAGACAACCAGTCCCATTTGCATTTCCCTGCTCTAATAACTATGTACATCCTATTTATTCTTAAATGCATTAACTGTCTCTGCCTCCACTATTTCCTGGGGCAAAGCATTCCAAGCATTCACCACTGTCTGAATGAAAAAAAAATGTCCTGTGTCCTATTTAGACCTTTCGTTAGTTAATTTGTATCTGTGCCCTCTTGTTCTCGTTGGTGGTTGTATTTTGAAAAACTTGTTATAGTCTAATTTAACTTTTCCTGTGATTATCTTATCAACTTAGATTAAGTCACGTTTAATTCTTCTTTTTTCTTAACACTAACGGCCGGTTGTTCTGAATCTTTCCTCGTAACTGTAATTCTGTAATCCCACTATCAGTTTTGTCGCTATTCTTTGTATCTTTTCCAGCATATGTATAGCTCTTCTACGATAAGGACTCCACACCTGTACACAGTACTCCGATCTAGATCTAACTAATGCTTTATACAGTTTGTCAATCACCTCCTTACTCCTATGTTAAATATTTCTTTTTTTGTATCATACCTAACGTTGCATTTGACTTATTCTATGCTACCTAGACTTGCTCACTCACCCTACCTGTATGCTCTATAATTACCCCTATGTCCCTTTCGTTATCTATCATTCTAGTATTTTTCTCGCCCATTCTGTAATTTTGTTCCATTTTCTACTTCACACCACTCAGAGTACTCCGTATGTATGCCAATCGCTGTCTTCTTCCCGTTAACCAACTTTCAATCCATTCGGCAACCTGCCCATCTATCCCATGTGATTTTAACTTTTTAAATAATCGTTGATGAGGTACTATATCAAAAGCCTTTGTAAAAGCGAGACAAATAACATCCACTGGTTCTCCCTTATCTATGATTTTAGTAATCACCTCCATGCACTCCAAAAGATTTGTTAAGCACCGTCTCCCTCTAGTAAACCCATGCTGATTATTTATGATTTGATTTAACCTGTCTAGATGCTTTACAATGTTTTCTTTCATTATTGACTCTAACAATTTACAGACTATGCTCGTTAAACTTACTTAATTAGCTGGATCTGATTTCTTTCCTTTTATGAATAAGGGAATCACTCCTGCATCTTTCCAATCTCTTGGAACAATCCATTTTGCAAGTGATTGAGAAAATAATATAGCCAATTGTTTTACTAGTTAGTCTATACTTCAAATAGTATTGATGAATGGATACCATCTTGATCTGTACATTTATCCACTTTTAATCCTTCCAATCTTTTAGAACCATTTCCTCCGTAATACAGAATGATTTTAATCGCACTATATCCATTTGATATTTGAAAATATGTATAGGCTCTGGTATCATGGAGGAGTCTTCTTTTGTATAGACTGTGCGAAAGTATTGATTTATTAGATTAGCTATCTCCCTATTTTCTCTGCTTATTGTCACTGTACTGTCTATGAGAAAGCCCACCTTGTCTTTAGGTCTTTGTTTATTTCTAACATTAGAAAAGAAGCTTTTACCATCAGTCTTGATCCTATTAGTAAGTTTTTTTCGAAGTCTATTTTTGCTGCTTTATTTACTGTCTGAGCTATGTTTTGCTTGTCCAAATATTTTTAATATATGTCTTTTGATTTACTTGCCCTTATATACTTTGTCCAGGCTTTATTTTAAGCTCTTGTACATTTAGCTACAAATCTAGTAATCCACTTTTTATGATTGGTGTTTACCTCCATACATGGAACATATTCGACATTTAGTTGTTCTAAAAGTGTTTTGAAACACCCTCCCTGTTGTTCAACGGCTGTACCTCTGACAATATATTTCCAGTGTATGTGGATGTCTGTATCTTTCATCTTCTGTACATCTGTCTTAGAGTAGTCGTATGCTCGCGAGTGTATATTTACATACATTGTAAAGGCTCTTATAGGATATCTTTTATGGACAACTGGCAGACAAATAACACTGTCATTCGCTACTGGTAAGTACACAAGCAATTTCAGAGCGGAGGCAGAGGCACTGAGGGCGGCAGTGGAAGAAATGGAGACACACAATAAAAATGAAAGCCATATAGTCCTGCTTACAGATGCTCTCGCCGTAGTCACAGCGCTAAAAAGCCAGAAAAACACTGAGCTTAATGACTTAAGAGCAGCACTCTGCAAACTGTACCAGCAGTCCGCACCAAAAAGGGTAGTGGTACAGTGGGTCCCATCACACTGCAACATTCAAGGCAACGAGGAGGCAGACAGACTGGCAAAAGAAGGTGCAAGACTACCACAAACAGATACTAGTATGACGTACGAAGAGTCAAAACGGCTTGTCAAAGCCAGATTCATGACCAAATGGGAAACCGAACATACTGGTTACACCAAAAACGTTGCCTATTACCAGTTGAACCGAAAAGAGCAGGTCGTTGTCTTCAGACTTCGCACTGGCCACAATAGACTGAGGTACCACCTATTCAACAAATTGAAGATAGGTGGAACCGACGAATGCCCGTGCGGTACTGGCAAAATGACCGCTGAACATCTGCTGCAGAACTGCCCGACATACGAGAATCAGAGAGAGCAGATGTGGCCATCACCAGTGGAACTGCAAGACAAGCTCTATGGCAGTGGCGACAGCCTCAGGATGACCGCCGCTTTTTTCGAAAAAATAATGGTTACTGTCTGACTGCGTACGAAGAAGAAAAAGAAGAAGAAATGTATTTACTTGTCTTGGCTTGGCTTCGTTTGTTCTCTATCTCCCGTGATGGCGACTATGTCAAGACAGGTTTTTGTTAATCGTCTAAGGTAACGTTGTTAGTCATTTGTGTTCTATGGTCTCCCTTGTCAAGTGAATGTCACGTACCCATTCTCGGAAAAAATGTTTTTAAATTCATAAAATACAATAGCAAAGAACCAGTTATATAGAAATAGTTAACAAAACAAACACAAAAGTACATGTGATATATGTGTCTTTCTTAACAATTTCAATAGAAACACAATGCATTTAAAATAGAAGAAAGCTAATTACATTATTGTTTGAATGAACGTGATGCGTATATATGCTGAACAATCTGCAACCTGAACTAACAAGACTGTCGCCGCTGGGACTGGGAAGCCTTCTCGTTCATTAAAACGGTCCAAATTCATTGGAGGACAAATTGAGAATGATCCACTGCCTCTCTTGAGAGACGCTTGGTCGGAATCACTCTCCGTAACCAAGGCATGCAAAATTACTACAATTTGGACATAACGACGATTGTCCCTGATACGGTATTCTCTGAAGACAAGGCAAACTATAGATGGGCAGGTCACATCTTGAGACAAACCGTGGTCGATGGAGCACAGCAACAGTTGTCTGGTACCCCCAAAGTAAAAAAAAAGAGACCCCGGGGAAAACATCCATTGCGTTGGTCAAGCTCTCCTGCTGTCCGAAACATCCGAGATGTCTTTAGTAGAATGCTTACCAACCACTGGACTTCCGTGACCAAAGGCAAGGTCCGCTGGAAACGGATAGGAAGCCCGCAGCAAGGTTGAGGAATGGGTCACAAAGATCAAGATATGCTGACAGCGTGAAGGCTTGTTGTTTTCCCCTCTCGAAGAGGATTCAACTGTTGTGTTGTAAAAAAAACACGTTTGCCATGTTAGACATCTAATCGGTTTCGATTTGTTTTTCTTTTTTTTTACAAATGTCGAAAATCCATATTTGCAGGGATATATTGTTGGAAATGGAATGAAAACTTGCATAGCTCGCTTTACAAGATAAGGCTAGTTTACTAACTGCATTGTATACAGTCTGTTCACACCAGGACTGTGTCCACGTGCGATCTAGCCCGGTGGGTCTAACAACTAGCGAAAAGTAAAAGTACTTATGAGCGTAAACACAACTCAACGAAGTCCAAAATCTATACCTGAATTTAAAGTACAACCAAGATAACGATCACAGGCAAGGCAAAGACCAAACCTAAAGTTATTTTAGAACAACAGAAGATTGAGAAAGTCACACGCTTTGAGTACCTCAGCTCAGTTATAAGCGCCAATGGCTACGGCAATGCAGAGGTTCAATAAAATGAGAAACTGATGACAGAACATTATTAAAATGAAAATAACTATTCTGTGAACTTGCATTATACCGATGAAGACATACGGATGTGAAACGTGGACCCCCACACAAACACTTAAGAAAAGGATTGCATCTTTTGAACTAAAGGGCTACAGAAAAGTGCTCAAAATACAATGGATAGCAAAAATGAAAAATGCAGATATCCTTAACTTTACTTAACGTCCTTAAACTGGTTTAGAAGACTCTGCAGAATCTGTATACATACAGTTTCATTTTATCACCTTGCTCTAAAAGCTATGCGCATCCAATTTATTCTTAAATGCATTAACTGTCCTTCCCTCCACTACCTCTCATGGCAATGCATTCCAAGCATTCACCACTCTCTAATTAAAAAAATATTTTCTAATATCGAATCTGAACCTCTCTTTAGTTAATGTGTAACTATGCCCTCTTGTTCTAGTTGGCGGCTGTATTTTTTTTAAAAACTTGTAATAGTCAAATTTCTCCATTCCTCTGATCATCTAATAAACCCGTATTAAGTCACCACGAATTCTTCTCTCTTCTAGACACTGTAGGCCGGTTTTTCCTCATAACTGTAATTATGGAATCCCACTATCAGCGTTGTCGCTCTTTTATGTATTCTTTACAGCATTTGTGTATCCCCTCTATGATAAGGACTCCACGCCTAAACACATAACTCCAATATAGGTCTAACTAATGCTTTATACAGTTTGACTATCACTTCTTTGCTCCTATGATTAATATTTATTGTTGTCATACTTAACATTGCATTTGCCTTTTTCACTGCTACCTGAACTTGCTCACTCACCTTACTTGATCTAGTATAACTTCTAAGTCCCTTTCCTTATCTATCTTTTTAATATTGTTCTCTCCCATTCTGTAATTATGTTTCATATTGGATCTACCCATGTGGATGACTGTACATTTATCTACATTAAACTCCATTTGCGAACCTACAAACCACTCACGAATTTGATCTAAATCCGATCTCAATATATCAACATCTGCTTGAGATATAGATAAAGATATAGTTTAACTATAGATCCTACTTAATATCAAGCAAAATTGGTTAGTAAACAACATCTTGTCTCGAAAGCTAAAATAGTTTTTTCTTCTTCGTTCGTCTTCAGACCTCAACTTCAATGATTTTAACGAAGGCAGCAGTCGACTCAAGGCTATGTACGCTTCCGTACAGCTTCTCGTGGAAGGACACTGGCTGTTGCCAATTGTTACTTCTTTTGTCGGTATACAGCGGACATGACTGCAAAATATATTATGCTTTCATGGGGGCTGAGCCGAAGGCACAAATGTCTTTAGTGCCAATCTTGAACTTGTTGTATAGATGGCATCTGAGTCTGTTGTGACCCGTGCGTAGCCGGAAAATGATCACCTGGTATCGCCTGGAAAGTTGATGGTAGGCATCGTTTTCTATGTGGCCAGGGTGATCCTATTTTCCATTTTGCACTGTACGTTGTCCTGATGAATGCTTTAGTTTCATTGTATGTGATTACTGTATCACTCTGCTGCAGCATTCCTGGCTCTCTGGCGAGCCTGTCCGCCTCCCCGTTGCCTGGAATGTCGCAGTGGGCTGGTGTCCATTGGACTGCTTTTTTTTAAGCACTGGGACGTGCGTTCGAGTGAGTCTGCCAAAGCACCGAGTTTATTTTTGTTCTGGCTCTTAAGGGCCATTACACTGCTATGGCGTCTGTGAAAATGACCACTTGCTTTGCTGTAATATAGTTTGACCACATCAAACGCCATACTGACCTAGAAAGAACGATACAGGAGGGTTTGGTGCTTGGAAAGCGGGGCTGAAGCAGACCGAGGAAAAGATGGACACAAGACATCACCGAGGTCCTGACGATGACAACGATAGAGGCGATACTTCTGGCTAGAGATTGAGTTACAGATCGGCTGTTGTGAAAGTGATTTTCTGCAAATGACATGCAACATGATGATGATGATGATGATGATGATGATGATGATGATAATAATGATGATAATGATGAAAGTGAGCGATTTTTTGTGCTAAGTAATAATGCTTGTCATGTTTAAAAAAAATATATGTAACTTTATTGTTGACGTAGATCTAGGAAATACTATTTTCATTTAAAAACATCATTGCATAATTTCAGAAGTGCCGGTTATGCTAGCAATCAGCTAGAGGTTAGTGATATTTAAGATAATATATGTGGGTAACTGAGACGCTAGTCCGGTCAATCACAACTAATTGCCCAGGACGCTGCGTCAGGGTCAATCACAATGTTGTTCGTCCATCCCGAACCTTTACTTTTTGCACCCAGCCAGTCCATCCAGTCGAGTATTCTGTAAATCCGGGTTGTGGATGGGTGGGAAGATGGGAACTGCATATTCGCAGTCAGTGAAAGCAGAGAAAGTTTGCTTCGCAAGACGGTGATCATGA
The DNA here is from genome assembly GCA_036924085.1 of Ariolimax columbianus. NCBI lineage: Eukaryota > Metazoa > Mollusca > Gastropoda > Stylommatophora > Arionidae > Ariolimax > Ariolimax columbianus. Next base: position 53,755,155 of record JAVGWX010000018.1, read on the forward strand.
TTGTCAGCAAATCCATGTACCTCATCCGCTTTATTGCTCAGTAAGGTGTCCCGCAACTGACGCAGCATTTTGACTGTAGTTTAGCTTGTCAGCGGACCTACGCTTTCTGCTCTCCCGTCGTCACAGGACTCGACTGTGTTAGTACTGGATACATGAAAAGAGAATGACTTGCGCGATGAATTTCCTTTAAGTGAGAAAGGTTTGCGCAGTTTGTCGACCACATTCTCTCGCTCGAGTCCAACTTTAACCAGTGGCAAGACAAGTCAGGACGACTGGATATGAGCTCAGGTGCAGTGGTTGACCACGGATGCACAAGTGCCTGGCCGTGTTCTGTGCGGTCCACACCGATCAGTACATTTGCATTCCGTTTTCTGGAAACCATTCTGCTACTTAAGCCATATCAGGGCTTGGTGGTGCAAGATTGAGAACGAACGACCCTAAGCCAGCAAGCCATATAATAAAAAAACAGAATGCGATACTGGAGAAAACACTAAAAAGCTATATTTCTTTTTTTTGCCTGGTTTACCGTGGTTACTAAGAGGCAGTATATTGTTCTGTGTTTTACACTTTACAGCCTGGTTAAACCATATTCAGCACGAAATTTAATAGGTGTATGACCCTGTCAGATCATGAATCTGAACACAGACATGTTTTGTTTGTGAGCCATCGAAACTTCGCAACCACGTATGAACACTTCTATAAAAGCTTAACACATGCAATTCAAATTCATATCTTTTCTATCGTTATCGCTGCTTGTTTCAAATCTATCAATAACATGACCTCCCATAGTGTATCCGGGGTCCCTTACTGAGAATGGTAGAATATAACCGCCACAGAATACAGTCACAGTAGGTCAAGGGCAAACAATCTTAAGGTGAGCGATGTATGTTTTTCTCCTGAGTGTCCAAAACATTCATTGCATGTTGAACGCGAGGACTAAGAGTTGTCCATGGATGTGGCAATCTCAAAATGTACAAATTATCGCTACCTTACTGCAAATAACTAGAACAATTATTTCCTGAAAGCTGGTTATAGTAAGTCAAATACAATGCTGGACCTGTGCTTCAACAAAAAGAGATGAGAGATCTTGATTTAACTTAACTTAACGTCTTTATACTGGTTTAGAAGACTCTGCAGAGTCTGTACGCAACCAGTTTCATTTACATTTCATTGCTCAATAAGCTATGCGCATTCAATTTATTTTTAAATGCATCAACTGCCTCTGCTTCCATCACTTCCTGTGGAAATGCATTCCAAGCATTCACCCCTCTCTGACTAAAGAAATATTTCCAAATATCCAATGTTGACCTTTCTTTATTTAATTTGAAGCTATGCCTTTTTCTTCTGATTTGATTGATTGAACTCCATGAATGTATTGAAAGGCGTGACTAAAGAGAGTTGTGCATGAGGATAACAACCTCATCATGCAAGTAAACTGTTACATAAACTCCTACTGCAAGATCATGCAAAGCTTTTTGCTGAAGTCATCTTCATGGAGGTTGACTGTATTTGTATTGATGTGCTTCGGCTGGCGCGAAAAATGTCAAGAAAAGAGATCTTCCTTGTACGTCTTCAGACCTCGAATTCAATTACTCTAACGAAGGCAGCAGTTGACCTTAGGGTCTGAGCACTTATGTACAGCTACTCGTGGAAGGACACTAGCTGTTGCCAAATGATACTTCTTGTCGGTATACGATGGGCAGGACTGCAAAATGTGTTCTGATCTCATGGGGGATGTTCCGAGAAGATATATGGCCAGCTAGAGTCGTTGCCTTGTGTTTTAAGTCAAGTCAGGAAATCCTCATACTCAACCATTGTCTTTCGTCTTGATCGTCCACGGCAACGGTTGATGAGTCTCGGACAGCGTGGAGAAAGACGGAGTAGAATCGAAATGTCTCAGCAAGGTAATCCGCGGGAGACTCCATTAGTGGTGAGGTCTTGTATTTCGTATAGTGTAAAGTGCAGAATCTGCAACAAAAGAAATTGTATTTGTAAGATTATGTGTTTACTTTAATCTTAGTCTTAGTAGACCTGTAATTCTACAAGGGAAGATGACCATGTGGAGGTCCCAGCTGTGGTGTGAGCTGGATAAAGCACGGATAAGTATTTCCTGCTTAGCGTGTTAGGCTCGAGCAGCTTATTACTCCGCTGTGTTAAGACAAGTGCCAAGAGCATTGGATAATATATCTGCGAGTTCATCTTAAAAGACTCAACCACTAGACCAACTTTACCCGCAGCCTGTTAGGCTCCATCTTTGCTGCTCTTAACAAACCAACTAAGCATGGCCGGTGTTGTGCCATGTCACACAGTTAGTCGCCTCTTATGACATGCTCTAAGTATGGCAGTGGTGCAATTCTTGTCATTGCCATACCCAAAGATCCAGAATCATTCGAGATGTTTACTGTAGTACGCCGCCCATACAGTGGGTTAGAGGACATATGTTGCTTATACAGAGAATACTTGTTGTTTTTGCTTGTGATTGCACATATCGACAAAGGGGCATTTCGCTACTCATATATTAAGCTCGCAATATCACTAGACCTATAAACGAATAATGCGAATCACAATGTAAACATGCAATTCCCTAGTAGTGGATCCAACGGGAAGCTTCGACTGGTTCATTTCTTCTTCTTCTTTTTCGTTCGTCTTCAGACATCAACTTCAATGACTCTAAGGAAGTCATCAGTCGACTCAAGGGTCTCTACGCTTCCGTACAGCTTCTCGTGGAAGGACACTAGCTGTTGCCAAATGCTACTTATTTTTTCGGTATACTGTGGACATGACTGCAAAATATGTTCTGCCTTCATGGGGGGCTGTGCCGCAGGCACGAAGGTCTGTAGTACCAATCTTGAACTTGTTGTACAGATGACATCTCAGACTGTTGTGACCTGTGCGTAGCCGGAGAATGATCATCTATGTGGCCAAGGTGTCGTTTTTTTCCATTTTGCACTGTACGTTGCCCTGATGAATGATTTAGTCTCATTGTATGTAATGTTTGTATCTAACGTAGGTTAGGTTCTTGATTTTGTTCCATAGCGGTATTTTAACCATTCCTATCTATTTTTTATACTCCACAGGGGATAAGAGAGAGACTGGAACATGAGGGAACTACGTTTTGAACTCTCCCAGTTTTACTACTATAATCGCTCAGCAATTTATAAAATGTACAGACCGACACTATGCATTAATGTCTGAAATAGTATCTTACTATCCACATGTTAACAAACTGACCCTAGGCATTACAGTTCTAACTAGTATCTTACAATCCATATTTTAACAAACTCACCCTAGGCATTACAGTCCTAGCTAGTATCTTACTATGCTACATCGAGTTTTAGTGTGCTATATATAGTATCTTACTATCCACAGAATATCATACCAGCATTACATTTTGATGTCCTGCACAGTATCTACCTAAGCACATGGTAACAGTCTTTTATATAATACCTTAATATATGAATATTAAAATACAGACAATAAACGGTATTGTCCTACAAAGTATCGCACTATCCCCATTAAACAGATGTTCACTGACTCGAAACTTTACATTACTACATTGTAATTTGCTATCTATATATTAACAGACCAATAGCAAGTTGTATTGTTCTTCAAAGCATTGTACAATCCCAAATGGCATCAGACTAACAAAGAGCTATAATGTCTTACACAGGATCTTACAATCCACATATTAAGAAACCAACTCTAGATTGAATGCACTGCACAGTATCCACTATCCAGATGTTAGACTTACCCAAAACATTGATGTCCTACATAGTTCCTTACTGCCACCATGTTAACAGGCCAACACAGAGCTTGCATGTCTTACAGAGTATCTTACTATCCACGTGTCAACAGGCCAAGACAGAGCTTTAATGTGCTGCAGAGTATCTTACTATCCACATGTCAACAGGCCAACACAGAGCTTGCATGTCCTACAGAGTATTTTAATATGCACATGTCAACAGGCCAACACATAGCTTGAATGTCTTACAGAGTATCTTACTATCCACATGTCAACAGGCCAACACAGAGCTTGAATGTCCTAGAGAGTATTTTACTATCCACATGTCAAAAGGCAAACACATAGCTTGAATGTCCTACAGAGTATCTTACTATTCACACGTCAACTGGCCAACACAGAGCTTGAATGCCGTACATAATATCTTATTATCCACATGTTAACAGGCAGACACCATGCGTTACTGTTAAAAATAATATCTTACTATCCACGTGTTAACAAACCGACAGTACGTTTTAATATCCTACACAATCTTCTTCTTCTTCAAGAAATTCATGTTGATGTCTGACAGCGTACTTCGAAGAAGACATCTTACTGTACAACTGTCATCAGCCCGACTCTGAGCTTTGCTATCCTACATGATATTGTACTATCCACATGTTTTAATGTCATTCATAGCATTTTACAGTCTCCATGTCAATAGACCAACACCAAGCTGTAATGTCGTAATATAAAATCTTTCTTTCTAAATATTAGCAGACCTAATATCAAGCTGTAATGTACTACATAAAATCTTACTATCTAAATGTTAACAGACCGATGCTATTCGCGAATATCCTACATATTATCTTACTGTAACCATGGGGACGGTGTGGCCTAGTGGTTAGGTGGCACGGCTCAAAACCCAAAGGTGCTGGGTTCAATCCCAATTCACAGCGCCGTTACCCCGGGGAAGTGAATCCTTAGAAAATGCAAGAGGAAGCAGACCCTTACATAAAATGCATGCTGAAGTTGGATACACTTGGCCGACAGGCGCAAAATAAAAACCACAGTACAATGTACACCACCTTGGAGATTAGAGAAATAAGGCGAACTTAAAAAAAACACACAAAAAACAAACTGTCACCATGTCAACAGAATTACACTAAGCTTCAGTGTCCTATATATTATCTTAATGTCCTCATATAACTAAACGATTCTGAGATTTAATGCGATACATAGCATCTTACTGTCTACATATTAGCATACTATCTGAGTATCCCAACAGTAACATACACGAACAGTCACCTAACTTTACTTTCCTGCATAGCATCTTACAATCCCTATGTTAACAAGCCTACCTAAAAGCATTAGTGTACTACATAATATCTTACTGACCCCACTTTAACAGATCTAAACTGAGCTTGACGGTCCTATAAAGTATCTCACTGACGCCACTTTAACAGACCAACTCTGATTTTTAATCTCCTACATAGTATCTTAGTATCAGCATGACAAAAGATGAAGGCTAACACTGAGCTTTCAGGTCCTATGTAGTATCTTACTGTCTGTATATTAACACATGGACACCAAGATAATTGTCCTGTAAAGTATCATACTATCCCTATCTTAGCAGGCCGACAACAAGCTGTAATGTCCTACATAGTACATTACTAATTTGCATGTTAATAGCCGAAAAAAGAGCTTTTGGCATAGATGACGTACATAGTATCTAACTATACAACTGTTAGCAGACAGACACTGAGTTTTATTGTCCTATGTAGCATTAAACTGTTTGCATGTTTACAAACCATTCCCATTTGTTAATGTCCTACATGTAATCTTACTGTCCAGAAGTTAACATACTAACACAGAGCTTAAATGACCTACTTTTTATCTTTCTGTCCCAAAGATAGCAGTCTGACACAAATCTTTTATGTCCTACCTATTGTTTTACTATCCACACGTTATAACAGAATGAAAGCAAGCTTCACTTTTCTACATAACATTAAACTATCCACTTCTTAACACACAGACAGTGAACTTTCATGTCCTACTTATTTTCTTTATATCCACATGTTAATATCCATCAACTGAGAAATAATGTTGTATATATTTTCTCACTATCCACATGAAAACAGATCAACCTCATGAATAGGTGTCCTACATAGTATATTTTTTCCCCCAGGTAAACAGACCAAAACTGAGCAGTAATGTCCTACATAGTATCTTACTCTCTGCTTGTTAACAGACCAACACCGATCTGTAATGTCTTTTATAGTATCTTACTATCCCCAGGTCAAAATACCAACACAGAGCAGTAATGTCCTACATGTCTGCTATTTCTTACTATCCGCGTGTTAACAGAATGACAGCTAGCATTACTTTACCGCATAGTATTGTACTATCCACTTGTTAGCAAACGAACAGTGAGCTTTCATGTCCTACATATTTTCTTAAAATTCAAATGTTAACGCATAACAACCGAGATGTAAAGTTGTATATATTATCTTTCCCATTGATAAAACATCAACACTGAGCTGTAATGTCATACATAATATCTTACTAATCATCATGTTTACAGACCAACACAGAAAACACATGTCCTACACAATGTCTTACAGTTCACATGTATTAACAGACCAACACTGAGAACACGTGTCTTGCACAATATCTTACAGTTCACATGTATTAACATACCAACACTGAGCTTTTCTGTCCTATACAGTGTGTTACCTGCCATTTGTTAACAAACAGACACCAAGAATAAATGTCCTAAACAGCATCCTGCTGTCACCATGTCAATAGACCAACAACGAGCTGTAATGTTCTAAATAAATTTTTACTATCAATACATTAACAAACCCACACTGAGCCTTATCGCCAAAATAAAAGTATCTTCCTTTCCCCCCAAAAAGAGATGCAATAGACTTAATTATTTTATCTGACTATCACAGTGCAAACAGAATGACACAGTGGTTCAATGTCCTTTATATTATCTTGATATTCCCAGGACAAAAGAAGTAGACCGACAACAAACTCTACTGTCCCAATTAGTATCTTACTTTCCACCTCTCAACAAACTGACCATGTCCGTTAATGTCATACATATTATACTACTAATCACACGTTAATAGATCCACACTGTGCTTCAATGCCCTACATTTTATCTTTGAATCCCCATGCCAGAAGAACACTAAGCTTTACTGTTATACATACTATCTTACCATCCACATGTCGACAGACCAGCACCAAGCTTTGATACCCTACATATTATTTTACCACCCACATGTTAACAGACCAGCACTAAGATTTGCTACCCTAAATATTATCTTACCATCCACATGTTAACAGACCAGCACCAAGATTTTATACCCTACATATTATCTTACCCTCCACATGTTAACAGACCAGCACCAAGATTTGATACCCTAAATATTATCTTACAATCCTTTTGATAGCTGACCAATACTAGGATTGGATACCTAACATACTACTTTACTATCCACATAATAACAGATGTAGACCACCATGTAATTTTACAGTCTTAGGTTGTACCTACAATCCATAAATTAACAGACCAACAGCAAAATGTGTATTCTACATAGCTTTTTACTTTCACCGTGTTTTAGTTAAATGAGATACGAAAAGATGCAGAGCTGAGGCAAAAGCTATGGTGCAGCCACTATGTCCTGGTAAAGATTATGGACTGCATCATGATTACTGGCTTGCAGATATAACATGACCAAAGGATCCTGAACGCAAAGAGGAATAAAGAATTTTTGCACGCTAGAGGACTAAAATTGAGTTTTAATTTCTTACATATTATCTCTTTATCTACATATTAACAGATAGACACTAAGATTTAATGGTGTACATATTATCTTACTATCCACATGTTAGGAGTTCGATACTGAGCTTTAATCTCTTACATAAGGTCTTACTATTTACAAATCAACAGATGCAAACCAACTTGGAGATTTACTGTCTTGAAAATATCTTACTATCCACATGTTAGTAGACTAATATTCAGCTTTAATGTCCTACATAGCTTCTCACTATCAACATATTAGCAGATTGACACCAAGTTTTAATCTTCTATATGATATTTTATTATTTACATGTTAGCACACCAACAGCAAGCTTGTTAGCAGTCTAATTCAGAGCTTTGATGTCCTACATAGTATCTCACTATCAACATATTAGCAGATTGACACCAAGCTTTAATCTTCTACATAATATTTTACTATTCACATGTTAGCACACCAGCCACAAGCTTGTTAGTAGTCTAACGCAGAGCTTTGATGTCGTACATAGTGTCTCACTATCAACATATTAGCAGATTGACACCAATCTTTAATCTTCTACATCATATTTTACTATTCACATGTTAGCAAACCAACCGCAAACTTGTTAGCAGTCTATTTACAAATCAACAGATGCAAACCAACTTGGAGATTTACTGTCTTGAAAATATCTTACTATCCACATGTTAATAGACTAATATTCAGCTTTAATGTCCTACATAGCTTTTCACTATCAACATATTAGCAGATTGACCCCAAGTTTTAATCTTCTATATGATATTTTATTATTCACATGTTAGCACACCAACAGCAAGCTTGTTAGCAGTCTAATTCTGAGCTTTGATGTCCTACATAGTATCTCACTATCAACATATTAGCAGATTGACACCAAGCTTTAATCTTCTACATAATATTTTACTATTCACATGTTAGCACACCAGCCACAAGCTTGTTAGTAGTCTAACGCAGAGCTTTGATGTCGTACATAGTGTCTCACTATCAACATATTAGCAGATTGACACCAATCTTTAATCTTCTACATCATATTTTACTATTCACATGTTAGCAAACCAACCGCAAACTTGTTAGCAGTCTAATGCAGAGATTTGATGTCCTACATAGTATCTCACTATCAACATATTAACAGATTGACACCAAGCTTTAATCTTCTTTATGATATTTTACTATTCACATGTTAGCAAACCAACCGCAAGCATGTTAGCAGTATAACGCAGAGCTTTAATGTCCTACATAGTTTCTCACTATCAACATATTAGCAGATTGACACCAAGCTTCAATCTTCTTCATGATTTTTTACTATTCACAGGTTAGCACACCAACCGCAAGCTTGTTAGCAGTCTAACGCAGAGCTTTAATGTCCTAAATAGTTTCTCACTATCAACATATTAACAGACTGACACCAAGTTTTAATCTTCTACACAGTATCTTGATATCCACATGTTAACAAACACACATCAATATTAACGTTCGTACATATAATCTTACTGTCAACATGTTAACCACAATAGCATTATCAACTCTCAAACCCTTCGACGGTTTGCAAAGACTGGCCTTTTCAAACAAGCTAAACACCTACTGTGTATGTATTTGCTTAATGGATGAATCAACAACAACAGAACCAGACAAAGGTGTTTTGCAATCAATTTTAGAGCTGTATTTATAATGCCAGTAGGAACAGTACGTAATAAGTAGTTTTGGAAATCTGTCAATACTGTAGGGCTTTACACAGTTGTACACACACGCAAACACAAACGTAAAGAAATGTGTGCATTCGTACAAAAATGTATGTTTAAAATAATAAGATATGTATTACTACCATGCTTTCAATTTGGTGTATGTTAATATTGTCAGTATTCGAATATATAATAAATACATAGAGTGACAGCAAAGAGCAATTTTATCAATACCTGGGCTTTAGGAATGTGTACTTTAATATCTGTTTGTTTACATTTGTTAATATGGCAACTTATGGGTCTTATGAAATAAAGAAATAAACAAGAAATAAACACACACTGGAATAAGGTTCAATTTAATGTTTACGTATTTCTTATGCCACATTATGAATATTATGTCTACATATATTCAGCAAGCAGTAAACGTGCAAGATTCCATATGGCTAGTGTTATTAAAATGATGGTAATGGGTATCCTGTTCTAAAAAAATGTACAGTTTAAAATGTGGATATGTACAATGAGATTAACAATCTATAGATGGTATGTTAGAGAAATTTATAACATAGAAGTCTACATACATTTGCTTACATATGCTTAAATCCAAGCTTGAACAATTGAAAAGTAGCACACACGGAATATAAGCACGCTTAACCATAAACAACTTTCAGCACAGTATCTTCGATTAGCTAGATAACAGTTTCACGGCCTAGTAGTGAACTGTATTTACACGGACAATGATTACTTCGTCATAAGGGCAATGTATTCAAAAGAAAGGGATGTAATAAAGGCACTACAATAATATAAATCATTTAATAATTACATGAAAATAAAGCAAATATTTAGAATAGTTAAGGTTGCGTTAAATGGAGCATACAATACGAAATTTACTTTTCGGAAATTTCTAACATTTATTTGCATTTTATGAATATTATTAAATTCATTTTAAAAACAATATGCGAGTCGCTGTCACCACAACAGAGCTAACTTAAACAGGCATCAGCATATATGCTAACTCTAACCTTACTATTAACAGCTACAGGAGCAGCCAGTGTTGTCTTCTGCCAGTTACTTGTCTAGTTCGCTCCATGACTTCGACGCCGGTCAAGGTCCAAGGTTCAGCTCTTGTGATAAGCACGGCTTTGCTGTCACAATCGTCGCCGACGAGCGCCTGGGGTCGCGAGCTGTTCCTCCCCATATGTCGTGCACGAGGACGACAACAAGCGTGAGAAATTTGGTCGGGTGGATAATTAACACCTATCGCCTTCAGTGTACAGATGCCAATGTATACGTCCATGTGGTTCTGGTGTAGGGCCATAGCTCACTCGTTCTAAGGTTTGTAACCTGGATAAAGAGGGGAGACGCCCAAGCCAGAACCTCTCACGCAAATTTTTTATGATGGGATAACTCTTAATTATATATTTTATTGTATTTGTTTGGCTATGTCCCTTGCTATGTTTAAAGAAACACTGGATGTCAACAACATCGGCGACGAAGATGGCATACGACATAAAACTACACCCCCTTCTACGCCTTCTAACGACACAATTTGATAGAAGATGATGATGATGATAATCATGACAATAATAATAACAAAACATTGGTCATTGACCTACAATAGAACAATTAGATAGATGTTTAAGCATACAACCATGAAGGAATGATTATTCCGTGAGATAAGCAGAAGAAAAAGTGTGATTCCCATTTAGACATGTTATTAGAGGAAACATAAGACCACACTATATGTACATGTAGAGCGTAGGATACAACGTTGGTAGAGTGGCTGCTTCTTTCCGGCTGCTACTTGTTCCAGCCAACCCAGCTGTAAGCGAGTACCAGATTTACTGTCAGGAGAAATGATAGAGGAACAGGAATTAGTTTTCACAAAACCTGAAGTTTTTGGTTTGATTAGAGTTTCAATTTCTGGATTCTGTGACGAAGACTTGCCCTTTTCTACCAGGGACCGTTGTCTTTTGTGCGGTATCATGTTGTATTGACCAGTTCATGGATTCGTGTGTGTATCAGAACAATGAAGATTCTAATACCTCATCCCTGGCGGTAATAAAATAAATGTATATATCAGTGATATTGTAAGCCAAGACATCGAGGAAGGGAACTGGCTACCCCCATCTGATAAAAGCTAAAACCTCTTATAGAGAAATTTATACCACAGCATCCCCGACTACAGTATATTTGTATTACTTGATGTATCCATGAATGTAAACAGCAAGTTGGCTGTGTTTGTATTCTGACATTTTTTCCGTGACATAATCAACAGTTTGTTGGGTGGATTGTCGCTACGGATGGCACGTTCTAAATGCATGTTTTTGCTCGTGAGCTTCAATCCCTTCTGTATTTTGTGTTGGCCTTTAACTGGTAGTGGGCGGGGTACATTGGAATGTCTTATATGATCACATCAGTTCATATTTGTCACACATTAGTTGGTAGTCAGCATTGATTGCTGAGAGTACAGAGAAACACGAAGACCAAAGTAGAGAGAGAGAGAAAGAGAGAGAGAGAAAGAGAGAGAGGATGAACAACATAAATATGTATATTGTTAGATGACTGTTAATTTGTGCAGGTGTTAAAATCAATTCGAGGTAAATCTTCTTCTTCCTACGCTGTCAGACGTCAACTTGAATTTGTTCGAAGAAGGCAGTTGTCATTTTGAGGCTATCGACACTGCCATAGAGCTTGTCTAGTGTTGCCACTGGTGATGGCCACATGTGCTTTCCCTGGTTCTCGTATGTCAGGCAATTTTGCAGCAGATGTTCCGCGGTCATTTTCTCTGTACCACAGGTGCATTCGTCAGTACCACCTTTCTTCAGTTTATTGAACAGATGGTACCTCAGTCTGTTGTGGCCTGTGCGGAGTGTGAAGACCACGACCTGCTCTCTTCTGTTCAACTGGTAGTAGGCATAATTTTTTGTGTAGCCAGTATGCTCTATTTCCCATTTGGCCATGTATCTAGCCCTAATAAACCTTTTGAACTCTTCGTAGGTCACACTAGAATCTGGTTGTGGTAACCTTGCACCTTCTTTAGCTAGTCTGTCTGCCTCCTCGCCCACTACTCCAGCGATGTTAGGGCCTGCTGCATCCGATTGTTTGCTATGGTGAGATTTTCTTCAGTGGTCTACAAAGCCAGATCGTCTGCAAACATGGAGCTGTGGACTCTTCTTAATACATTCTCTATTATGTTGTTTATATACACCAGAAAAAAGTGTGGGTGACAGTACTCCCCCTTGGGGTACTATGTGCTCCAGTGTCACATTTTTGCTCATCTTCCCTTGTACTTGAACTCTGGCTGTTCTGTTTTCGAGATAGTGGCTGATCAATCTGTACATTTTTCCAGATACTTCACTTCTTTATAGCTTGACTTTAAGTACATCTTTCCCCATCTTGTCAAATGCCTTCTCTAGATCCACCCAAACCGCTACTGTATGCTTTTTCTCCTGGTAAGCATCCTCTATTTTCTGCGCTCTGAGAGTGATCTGATCCTCAGTGGATCTGTGTTTTCTAAATCCTGCCTTTCTGTGGAATGAATATGTGTTTTTCTTCCAGGTGCCACATCAGTCTGATGTTTATCATACGCTCCATCAGTTTACCTACACAGCTCAGTAGACTGATAGGCCTGTATCAAATTTGGATCTGTTATATCTTTTTCTTTCTTTGGTACTGGTATTCTTCTTCTTCTTCTTCTTCTTCTGCGTACACAGTCAGACAGCAACCATTATTTTTTCGAAAAAAGCGGCGGTCGTCCTGAGACTCTCGCCACTACCATAGAGCTTGTTTTGCAGTTCCACTGGCAATGGCCACATCTGCTCTCTCTGATCCCCGTATGTCGGGCAGTTCTGCAGCAGATGTTCTGTTGTCATTTTACCAGTACCGCACGGGCATTCGTCGGTACACCCTATCTTCAATTTGTTGAATAGGTGGTACCTCAGTCTATTGTGGCCAGTGCGAAGTCTGAAGACAACGACCTGCTCTCTTCGGTTCAACTGGTAATAGGCATCGTTTTTGGTGTAACCAGTATGTTCGGTTTCCCATTTGGTAATGTACCTGGCTTTGATAAGCCGTTTTGACTCTTCGTACGTCATACTGGTATCTGTTTGTGGTAGCCTTGCACCTTCTTTTGCCAGTCTGTCTGCCTCCTCGTTGCCTTGGATGTTGCAGTGTGACGGAACCCACTGTACCACTACCCTTTTTGGTGCGGACAGCTGGCACAGTTTGCAGAGTGCTGCTCTTAAGTCATTAAGCTCAGTGTTTTTCTGGCTTTTTAGCGCTGTGACTACGGCGAGAGCATCTGTCAACAAGACTATGTGGCTCTCATTTTCACTGTGTGTTGCCATTTCTTCCACTGCCGCCCTCAGTGCCTCTGCCTCCGCTCTGAAATTGCTTGTGTACTTACCAGTAGCGAATGACAGTGTTATTTTTCTGCCATTTGGTAGGTTCAGGAATGCTCCTGCCCCTCCGTTCTGTGTAGTGTTTGTTACAGAACCGTCGGTGTATGCATGGGTCCAGTCCATGCTTGGGTAGCTTTTCGTTATGAAGCTTAGGGTAGTGTCTCTCCTTTCTTTTTCGGTCTGGCAGTTTTTGTTTGCAATACCTGGTATATTTTCTACCACCTCTGGAAATATGTCCTGCCTCCAAGTAGGTTTTCGTACAGTAGTGATGGGTTTTGGTGTTGTTAGTGCGTTTATGGGGTCTTCGTGCATCTTTGCTTTGGCTATTTCTGCAAAGTTTCTCCGCTTTAGTTTCCCAGTTCCCAAATTGTTTAGCCTCTGGTACATTGGATGGTCCGTCAGTCTTCGGAGTTTCTCTGACTGCAGCTGGGCTCTGCAGTCTCTTCTGTCGGTCATGGATTGCAGTTTTGTAATCTTTTCAAGTTCTACAATTGGCGTTGACTTCATGTCACCTGTTATGATTCTCATAGCTTGGTTTTGAAGTTTGTTAACTTTATCGAAGTTCGCCTTCGCTGCTGTTGTCCATGCCGCGATACCATACTCGAGAACTGGTCTCACTCTTCCAGTGTACAGTTTCTTTAGTATGCCTTCGTCTGCTCCCCAGCTTGTGCCAGCAAGTTTCCTCATGATCGCCATTCTTTCTCTGGCTTTCATTCGGTTTCTCTCAATCTGACTTTTCCATGTCATGCGCCGATCAAATGTGACTCCCAGATAGGTTGGGTTGTCGTTTGGCTGCAGGATTTTGCCATTTAGGCTTAATTTGGTACTTTGGGGTTTTAATGAGAGCGAGAATATTGTGCACGTGGTTTTCTCCTCGTTTATTTTGACCAGCCATGAGTTCGCCCACTCTTCCAGCGATGTTAGGGCCGTTTGCATCCGATTTCTTGCTATGGTGAGATTCTTTTCAGAAGTCCACATAGCCAGATCGTCTGCAAACATTGAGCTATGGACTCTTCTTGGTATATTCTCTGTAATATCGTTTATATATACCAGGAAGAGTGTGGGGGACAGTACTCCCCCTTGGGGTACTCCCTGCTCGAGTGTCACCTTTTTGCTCATCTGCCCTTGTACTTGGACTCTGGCCGTTCTTTGTTTGAGGTAGTGGTTGATCCACTTGTACATCTTCCCACAAACATCACTTCTTCTTAACTTGACTCTAAGTCCGTCCTTCCAGACTTTGTCAAATGCCTTTTCCAGATCCACCCAAACAGCTACTGTGTGTTTCTGTGCCTGGTAGGCATCTTCTATCTCCTGGGCTATGAGGATGACCTGGTCCTCAGTGGATCTGTGCTGTCTAAAGCCGGCTTGCTGTGGAATTAGTATTCGTTTTTCTTCCAGATGCCACATCAGTCTGGTGTTTATCATCCGTTCCATCAGCTTGCCGACACAGCTCAGTAGGCTTATGGGCCTGTATCCATTCGGATCTGTTTTGTCCTTTCCTGTTTTTGGTACTGGTACCAGTATTGCATCCTTCCATGCCTGGGGTACAATACCCCTTTTCCAGCTTTGGTTCAGGACTGATAGTAGTTTTTTCTTCGCTGTTTGGCCCAGCCCCATCAGCATTTCGTTTGTTATCCCGTCTTTTCCGGGAGATTTCCTTTTCTTTAGTGTTCTCATAGCCTCTTCCATTTCGCGCATGGTTAGTTTGGCCATCATGTGCTCTTCAGGAGCCGTATTTATGTTTTCGTGTCCTTTTAGCTCTTCGCTAATATCTGTATGCTTATCTGCAGGGACCTCGATGTGGTTTGCTCTGGCATAGTGATCGACAAAGGCGTTTGCGGCTTTCTTACCTGTGATCAAGTTCTCGCCCTGCTTGATAGTAATTTGTTTATTTGACGGGGTTTCGTCGTTCATGGCTCTGACTAGCTTCCATAGCTTGTTCCCTTCTTTGTCCAGGTTTAAACTTTCTGTTTTATTTTTCCAACTTTCTCTTGCTGTTTGCTTGAGAGTGTGTTTGTACTTCGCCGTGGCGGCTTTGAGGGCGATGTTTGCCTCCATGGATTTTTCACGTTCTGCCACGTTCCTAGCATTTGTTACTGTATCTTCCACTTTCTGCAACTCATCATTCCAGTAGGGCTTATAGTTTTTCCTAGCTCCTCTTGGGATGGTTTCAGTGGCGGCTTGCATTATTGCCTTGCTTAGGCTCTCTACCATGGGCTTCATTTTGGTGTTTCGTGTGTTGATGGTTTCACACAGCCCATCTGTCAGGATTGCAAATCTGTCCCAGTCGGCTCGTTTGTAATTCCAACGTGGGAGCGGTTTTGTTTCCTGTGGGCCTACTTCCATGTCAATGGTTAGCCTGATCGGCCTGTGGTCGCTACCTGCCAGTTGGTTAAGCACCTGGCGGCCTATTTTATAGTGTATGTCCTGTGTGGAGAAGGCCAAATCTGGAGTCGAGGTGGTATGCCATGTTCTTGAATAGAAGCTAGGGCTATCCTCCGGCCTATTGATTAGGGAGAGATTTGCATCTATCTCCCAATCTTCCACTTCGTCACCTCTGCTGTCTGTGTCAGAGTATCCCCATCTCTCCGAGTGGCTGTTGAAATCTCCAACTACTATGCAGTTGGAGTCTCTGACCTCCATGCTCGAGAGCGATAGGTCTCTGTTTGGTGGTCCGTACAGATTGAAAATGCGGAGCTTCGTCTCTTGAGCCATTATGTCAACTCCTACAATTTCTGCTTGTCCGGTGTGATTGACAGGTACCGCGCTACTCGGTATGCTGTTTCTGGTCAGTATCAGGACCCCTCCTTTGTGGCCTTCTCTATCTAGACGGAAAGTCTGGTATCCTCTGATTGAGAATTTATGGTTATTGTTGAGGTGCGTTTCCTGGATACATGCCACGTCAATCTTATCTTCATGCAGGTGATGTGTTAGGGAAAGTTTTTTGTTAATGACTCCCTCCGCATTCCACTGTAATATTTTGAGGGTCTTGATGTTTTGGCCAATAGTCGTTTCCCCATAGCCATGTGCCTTGACTCCACGACACATGGGTGGGTGACCACCAGTAGTCAAGGGTGGGCCCCTTCGAGGCGTGGGGCCCGGCGCTATCGCTGCCTGGCGGGTCTCCTCAGGATGAGCGCCATACGTTTTTCGAATAGGTTGTGCCATCATACTGTGATTTACGTTGCACTGTTTTGTTAGGCTTGCGGCCCCGTGCATCCGATTTCAACAGGCGTTTCTGTAGGGATGCCCTCCTTAGCCTTTGGCTGTCCCCAGCCTATCTGCAAGGCAGCAGTTGTTTACGATCAGAGTTTTCTCTCCTATGGAAGTTGTCTTACCAGACTATCGAGTCTTCACTACTCGTGTCTATAGGGTGCAATGATGATGATATATGAGATTGACTGGTTTACCCGGAAGAGAGGCAGTCCAGTGTGTCTGTATCCCAGGATCGTCACGTCCTGCCAGAAACGTAGCATTTGCATGTGAGTGGGGTATCTCTTTTTCCCTTTGTTTTCTTGGCTTCTATGCAGAGATGGTACGCCTAGCATTCCCCGCCACCTGGGGTGTTGACACAGTGGGGCAGGTGTGCAATGTCCGCTGGTCTGCATCTCTTCTGCGTCCAGCATGATAGTTATGGCTGATAACGTACAGAGGTAGATATCGTAGCCGGAGTGTATTTAGCCAGAGGACAAGCCTGGTAATGTCACAGAGATGTTGATCGCCTGGTGTGCGGACAACTCTCATGGTCAGTGGTTGAGTCTTGACAGTTCACAGTGTGGTGGCTGCTCTACTGTTTTCGACACCCCGACCAGGTTCTAAGTCTTTGGTTGGTGTTTTTCGCACCCCATCGCCGTATAGGGTGAGTATCAAGCAGTTTGTCCGCCCGCTTTGATTTGCGGGCGGCAAGGACCTCTTACTGTGGCTCTACCTGATAGGGCTGGGGCGCAAGCCCCAGGTCCCGAGCATGTAGGAGCCTCCCATTGCAGTGGTGCTGAGATTTTGGGCGGGATTGCGGCTTACAAGGGTTCGGCCGTAATCCCCCACATGGTAGCCTCGCGCCCTTGGCTTATCAGCCTGGTACGTGAACCAAAGTGTCTGCGGCTCCTCTCGATTTGAGCTGGTTTTCCGTAGCAACGCCCTGTCATTTGTAGGGTAAAACTGACCTGTCTTCAGATGATCTATTTCCAGCACCCGTTCACTATTTGGTCAGACGAATTTATTGAGGGCTTTTGTTTGTCAATGACCAGGTATTTGAAATCTGCGGTTTCTGCAGAGTTAAGACACGATTTCCGTAGCGTTCTTTCATTTGAGTGTTTGAGAGCTGACTTGTCATCCGTGAGTCTAATACCAGCGTACGTTCATTATTAGACCCAAACGGCAGTGCTCTCGATTTGTCAGTTGTTCTACAGTATTGGCGTGTTCAGTCAAATTAAGCCGCAGATTCCACACCTGGTGGTGCCCTTCCGTGAATTCCCTTAGCGAGACAATCAAGTTTCTTAGAGGGTAGCCCCAACATTTTCGAGGGTCTAATTCCAGCACATGTTCTCTATTAGACCCCGCGAAGGTGTACTTTTTGATAGTCATTCTGCAGTATTGGCGTGGTAAGTTAACTCAGGTCTCAGGCTCCACTCCTGATAGTGCTCTTCCGTCAATTCCTTTATCACACACTGGATGCAGACAGAACCGAGCCACAGGGGCATAACCCCAGAGTTCTGGGGGTCTAAGTCCAGCACCAGTTCCATATTAGACCCCAGAAGAATGGTCTCGGCATGTCACTCATTTCAGTGTTGGCCGTGTTGAGTCAAATTAAGCCGCAGGCTCCACTCCTGGTGGTGCCCTTCCGTCAATTCCTTTAAATTTCAGCTTTGCAACCATACTTCCCCCGGAACCCAAACACTTTGGTTTCCCGGAAGCTGCCCGCAGAGTCATCGAAGCAACTCCTGCGGATCGCTAGTCGGCATCGTTTATGGTCAGAACTACGACGGTATCTGATCGTCTTCGCGCCTCTGACTTTCGTTCTTGATTAATGAAAACATTCTTGACAAATGCTTTCGCAGTAGCTCGTCTTGCGGCGATCCAAGAATTTCACCTCTAACGCCGCAATACGAATGCCCCCGTTTGTCCCTGTTAATCATTACCTCCAGTTCCGAAAACCAACAAAATAGAACCGAGGTCCTATTCCATTATTCCATGCACCATTATTCAGGCAGCCGAGGCCTGCTTTGAACACTCTAATTTTTTCAAAGTAAACGCGCCGGCCACCCAGGACGCTCAGCGAAGAGCACCCGTGGGAGAGAGCCGGCAGACGGTAGGGCAGGAGACAACGGGCAGTGAACCGGCGCGAGCCGGACCGCCCGCCTGCGCCTGAGATCCAACTACGAGCTTTTTAACTGCAACAACTTTAATATACGCTATTGGAGCTGGAATTACCGCGGCTGCTGGCACCAGACTTGCCCTCCAATAGATCCTCGTTAAAGGGTTTAAAGTGTACTCATTCCAATTACGGGGCCTCGAAAGAGTCCCGTATTGTTATTTTTCGTCACTACCTCCCCGTGCCGGGAGTGGGTAAGTTGCGCGCCTGCTGCCTTCCTTGGATGTGGTAGCCGTTTCTCATGCTCCCTCTCCGGAATCGAACCCTGATTCCCCGTTACCCGTTACAAACATGGTAGGCATGTCACGTACCATCGACATTTGATAGGGCAGACATTTGAAAGATGCGTCGCCGGCACATGAGGCCATGCGATCAGCACAAAGTTATCCAGAGTCACCAGTGGGGACGCCGCAACCCCGCGAGGGGAAACGACGATTGGTTTTGAACTAATAAAAGCGCTCTTTCCGCGAGGGTCGGAGCTTGGTAAGCATGTATTAGCTCTAGAATTGCCACAGTTATCCAAGTAGGATCGTGTCATCTAAGGAACCTCGACTGATTTAATGAGCCATTCGCGGTTTCACCGTGAGACAGTGTGAACTTAGACATGCATGGCTTAATCTTTGAGACAAGCATATGACTACTGGCAGGATCAACCAGATATCTGTCGGAGACGTACGTACAGCACACACCGGTCGGCGGAGGAAGGGTGTGTAAAAAGCCTCACTGGGACGGCCGCAGGGACCGACTGACGGGACGGACGGACGGTTGTTCCACCCGTCCCTCACTCCGTCGACCTAGGACCGCCTGACAGGGGCCTCCCCCGATTTTCGAGATAGTGGCTGATCAATCTGTACATTTTTCCAGATATTTCACTTCTTTATAGCTTGACTTTAAGTACATCTTTCCCCATCTTGTCAAATGCCTTCTCTAGATCCAGCCAAACCGCTACTGTATGCTTTTTCTCCTGGTAAGCATCCTCTATTTTCTGCGCTCTGAGAGTGATCTGATCCTCAGTGGATCTGTGTTTTCTAAATCCTGCCTTTCTGTGGAATGAATATGTGTTTTTCTTCCAGGTGCCACATCAGTCTGATGTTTATCATACGCTCCATCAGTTTACCTACACAGCTCAGTAGACTGATAGGCCTGTATCAAATTTGGATCTGTTATATCTTTTTCTTTCTTTGGTACTGGTATTCGATGTAAATGATTTTAACATGAAAAGGAAAAGGTAATCCTTTCGCAATCATTGATGTCGAGGTTGAAGTGTTAGAGACTTCACTGTACTAGGCCTCATCTTTTTATGAGGTGGGGTGGCCAACTCACGTAGTCGCCACATTTCCTTCAATGACACTTAGCGACGTACAGGTTTAGTTATTAATGAGAATATCATTTGACAGAGTTGAGAGTAAGTAAACACGATTAGAAATGTGAATCAGTTTCTACAGCTTTATGAAAATGGTTAGAGTTAGTGTGTGACTTTATCTATGCCGAGATAGCATATCTTTAAATCATTCCTCCTGCATAGTTTATAAGAATGAAATAGCCGATATCCTGACTTCAAAAGCCATAACAGCATGTTGTTGTTATTGTTGTTTTATTTATTGTTGTTGTAGAATGCCCGTAATATGTAAGATTAATTTTGTGTGCGTCCTGTAAAAGACCTTAAGTGGCCGGCTGCAACAGGATGTGAGAATAGCCTTGAGAGTTTGAAAGATTAGTTGGCAGGGACATAAACTTAAACATAAAGATACACCTAAGTACCTAGGAATTACAATGGATCGCACATTGTCCTACAAAGAACATTGTGAATCGGTGAAACAAAAAGTTAGCACAATCATAAAACGTACTGAGTATGCTAACAAACACGGCATAACTTAACCGAACATAACGTTTTTATATTGGTTTAGAAAACTCATCAGTCTGTAGACAACCAGTCCCATTTGCATTACCCTGCTCTAATAACTATGTACATCCTATTTATTCTTAAATGCATTAACTGTCTCTGCCTCCACTATTTCCTGGGGCAAAGCATTCCAAGCATTCACCACTGTCTGAATGAAAAAAAAATGTTCTGTGTCCAATTTAAACCTTTCGTTAGTTAATTTGTATCTGTGCCCTCTTGTTCTCGTTGGTGGTTGTATTTTGAAAAACTTGTTATAGTCTAATTTAACTTTTCCTGTGATTATCTTATCAACTTAGATTAAGTCACGTTTAATTCTTCTTTTTTCTTAACACTAACGGCCGGTTTTTCTGAATCTTTCCTCGTAACTGTAATTCTGTAATCCCACTATCAGTTTTGTCGCTATTCTTTGTATCCTTTCCAGCATATTTATAGCTCTTCTACGATAAGGACTCCACACCTGTACACAGTACTCCGATCTAGATCTAACTAATGCTTTATACAGTTTGTCAATCACCTCCTTACTCCTATGTTAAATATTTCTTTTTTTGTATCATACCTAACGTTGGATTTGACTTATTCTATGCTACCTAGACTTGCTCACTCACCCTACCTGTATGCTCTATAATTACCCCTATGTCCCTTTCGTTATCTATCATTCTAGTATTTTTCTCGCCCATTCTGTAATTTTGTTCCATTTTTTACTTCACACCACTCAGAGTACTCCTTATGTATGCCAATCGCTGTCTTCTTCCCGTTAACCAACTTTCAATCCATTCGGCAACCTGCCCATCTATCCCATGTGATTTTAACTTTTTAAATAATCGTTGATGAGGTACTATATCAAAAGCCTTTGTAAAAGCGAGACAAATAACATCCACTGGTTCTCCCTTATCTATGATTTTAGTAATCACCTCCATGCACTCCAAAAGATTTGTTAAGCACCGTCTCCCTCTAGTAAACCCATGCTGATTATTTCTGATTTGATTTAACCTGTCTAGATGCTTTACAATGTTTTCTTTCATTATTGACTCTAACAATTTACAGACTATGCTCGTTAAACTTACTTAATTAGCTGGATCTGATTTCTTTCCTCATATGAATAAGGTTTGATTTACTTGCCTTTATATACTTTGTCCAGGCTTTATTTTAAGCTCTTGTACATTTAGCTACAAATCTAGTAATCCACTTTTTATGATTGGTGTTTACCTCCATACATGGAACATATTCGACATTTAGTTGTTCTAAAAGTGTTTTGAAACACCCTCCCTGTTGTTCAACGGCTGTACCTCTGACAATAGTGACAACAGTGGGTCCCATCACTGCAACATTCAAGGCAACGAGGAGGCAGACAGACTGGCAAAAGAAGGTGCAAGACTACCACAAACAGATACTAGTATGACGTACGAAGAGTCAAAACGGCTTGTCAAAGTCAGATTCATGACCAAATGGGAAACCGAACATACTGGTTACACCAAAAACGTTGCCTATTACCAGTTGAACCGAAAAGAGCAGGTCGTTGTCTTCGCACTGGCCACAATAGACTGAGGTACCACCTATTCAACAAATTGAAGATAGGTGGAACCGACGAATGCCCGTGCGGTACTGGCAAAATGACCGCTGAACATCTGCTGCAGAACTGCCCGACATACGAGGATCAGAGAGAGCAGATGTGGCCATCACCAGTGGAACTGCAAGACAAGCTCTATGGCAGTGGCGACAGCCTCAGGAAGACCGCCGCTTTTTTCGAAAAAATAATGGTTACTGTCTGACTGCGTACGAAGAAGAAAAAGAAGAAGAAATGTATTTACTTGTCTTGGCTTGGCTTCGTTTGTTCTCTATCTTTTTTTTGAGTACCGGGTTAGCATGCCCTCTTCGATCCATTCTCCTTAGCCAGTCTGCTCTGTTGCAGCCTGTTTTCTAGAATACTGCGCGGACGTATAGAACGGCCCTGACAGCTCCAGTTCGCCAACCCTTACGCTATCAGTCAGCTATGGCTCGCTGACCGCTGCAGCTCATGCGCTGCTCACCATCTTGATCCGGTATTTACTTTATTTTGAAGAAATATTATCATGACAATAATAATGGGCATATCGCCGTCGATGAGAATAACCAACATCATCATGTGTCATACAGCGCCCTTAAGTCTGTGGGCGGATGCGTGTATGACAGATTAAGCCAACACCAGCTGGTGATGGTATTCCCTCTACTCTATACTTCCATCTGATCGCTCGTCGACCCTCGCTAACTGCATGCAAGGCTCTTTTTGGCCTCGCCTTTTTCAGGCTAAACGATTTACTGCCAGGATTCACTGAATCGCTGTTATTGACGTCCACGTGATCGCCTTACTGCGCTAAGCTCGCTAAACAGAAGTTTCTTTTGGAACCTTTCACTTGACATTCGAGAAACTTGGCAAGTCTATCTCACTTTAACTTTCTACAAAAGTGTATGAATAGTGTAGTAGTAATGAACAGTGTATGGTTATTTGTGATGTGGTCTTGTAGCCAATTTGGAGTATGTGTCATGTAGAAGTGATTCAACTTTCTGGCGTGTTTGGCGTACACACTCCAGCTCTCTCACCCATAGATCAGGGTTTAGAGACTGGCCGGATGTTTGCCAATCAGATTAGTTGCTGTTTAGCGATATACTTCATTTAAACATTCAATTCTTCTTCGGGCAATATAAGGTAGTACTATTTACTCATGTTTATCTTCTTTTTCTTTCTCTTCTTCTTCTTCTTCTTCTTCTTCTTCTTCTTTTTCTTCTTTTTCGTCTTCTTTTTTTTTCTTTGTCTTCTTCTTATTTTTTCTTTCTCTTCTTCTTCTTTTCTTTTTCTTCTTTTTCTTTCTTTTACTTATTCTTCTTCTACTTCTTCTTTTCTTTTTTCTTCTTCATTCTTTACTTCTTCTTTTTCTTCTTCTTTTCCTTCTTTTTCTAGCTCACCGACAATTGTATTAAGTCTACACATAAAGGCCAGTTCTATGAACAAAGTCTAATGTGGTGGGGAGTTCTTCAAGACTATCACAAAAGTGTGAATGTGTGGGTTCGTCTCCGTGGGTCAGTATTCACAACGCAGTTGCTTTAGCATGTTACAGTCTTGACAAAGGAAGGGTTCTGATACTGACACGTAACTGCATACCGAGTAGCGCGGTAGCTGTCAATCACACTGGACAAGCAGAAATGGTAGGACTCGACATAATGACACAAGAAACGAAGATCCGCATCTTCAACCTGTATGGCCCACCCAACAAAGACCTGTCGCTCTCGAGTATGGAAATCAAGGACTCGTGCTGCCTAGATATTCGGACACAGACAACAGAGGTGAAGAAGTGGAAGACTGGGAGATAGACACACATCTCTATCTTTTCAATAGACCGGAGGACAGCCCTATCTTCTATTCTACTCCAGACTTGGCCTTTTCCACGGTGGAAATTCACCACAAAATAGACCGCCAGATGCTCAACCAATTGGCAGGTAGCGACAAAAGGCCAATTAGGCTAGAAATTGATATGGAAGTAGGCCCACAGGAAATAAAAGCGCTCCCACGTTGAAACTATAAACGAGCCGACTGGGACAGATTTGCAATTCTGACAGATCGGCTATGTGAAACCATCAGCACGCGGAATAACAATATGAAACCTATGGTGGAAAGCCTAAGCAAAGCAATAATGCAAGCAGCCACCGAAACCATCCCAAGAGGGGCAAGTAAAAACTATAAGCCATATTGTAATGATGAATAGTAGAAAGGGGAAGACGAAGTCTCAAATGCTAGGAACATGGCACATAGAGAACAATCTATGGACGCAAATATCGCCCTAAATGCTGTCACGGCGAAATACAAAAGAACACTAAACCAAATAACAAGAGACAGCTGGAAAAATAAAACAGAAAGCCTCAATTCAAATAAAGAAGGGAACAAAGTATGGAAGTCAGTCAGAGCCATCAATGACGCAACACCATCAAATAAACAAATTACCATCAAGTAGGGCGACAACATGCTTACTGGAAAAAAAAGCAGCAAACGCCTTCATAGAACGAACATTAAGCCAGAGCAAACCACATTGATGTCCCTACAGACAGGCACACAGACATTAGTGAAGAACAAAAGAGCCACGACAACATCAATATGGCACAAGAGGAGCACATGATGGCAAAACTAACAATGAATGAAATGGAAGAGGCCATGAGAACTTTAAAGAAAAAGAAATCGCCCGGAAAAGATCGGGTAACATACGAAATGCTGATGGGGTTGGGCCAAACAGCAAAGAGGAAGTTACTATCAGTCCTGAACTAAAGCCGAAAAAGGGGAATTGTACCTCAGACATGGAAAGACGCTGTACTTATACCAGTACAAAAGAAAGGAAAAGATAGAACAGACCCAAATGGATACAGGCCTATCAGTCTACTGAGCTGTGTAGGAAAACTGATGGAACGTATTATAAACACCAGACTGATGTGACATCTGGAAGAAAAACACATACTAATTCCACATCAAGCAGGCTTTAGACAACACAGACCCACGGAGGACCACATCACTCTCATAGTCCAGTTAATAGATGATGCTTACCACGAGAAAAAACACACAGTAGCGGTTTGGGTGGATTTAGAGAAGGCATTTGACAAGGTGTGGATAAAGGGACTTAAAGTTAAGCTACGAAGAATTTAAGTTTGTGGGAAAAGGTACAGATGGATCAGCCACTACCTCGAAAACAGAACATCCATAGTTCAAGTACAAGGGCAGATGAGCAAAAATGTGACACTGGAGCACATAGTACCCCAAGGGGGAGTACTGTCACCAACACCTTTCCTGGTGTATATAAACAACATCACAGAGAATCTACCAAAAAGAGTCCACAGCTCCATGTTTGCAGACGATCTGGCTATGTGGGCCTCTGAAAAAAATCTCGCCATAGCAAGCAATCGGATGCAGCAGGCCCTAACATCGTTTGTGGAGTGGGCGAACTCATGGCTGGTCAAAATAAATGAGGAAAAAACAACATGTACGATATTTTCGCTTTCAAACAAACCCAGAACACCAATATAAGTCTTAGCGGCAAATATATACGACCAAACGACAACCCAAACTACCTGGGAGTCACATTTGATCGGTGCATGACATGGAAAAGTCAGATCGAGAGAAACCGAATGAGAGCCAGACAAAGAATGGCAATCATGAGGAAACTTTCTGGCACAAGCTGGGGAACATACGAAACTGTACACTGGAAGAGTGAGACCAATTCTCAATTATGGCATTGCGGCATAGGCGCCAGCAGCAAAAACGAACTTTGATAAAATTATCAAACTTAAAAACTAAGCCATGAGAATTATAACAGGAGGCATGAAGTCAACGCCATATGTAGAACTGGAAACGAATAGAAATCTGCAATCCATGACCGACAGAAGAGACTGCAGAGACCAGCAGCAAGCAGAGAAACTCAGAAGACTGACATACCACTCAATGCATCAGAGACTAAATATATTTGGAAAAGGGAAACTAAAGCGGAGAAACTTTGCAGAAATAGCCAAAGCAAAGTTAAGCAAGGACCCAATGAAGACATTAACACCAAAGCCCATCCCTACTGTACGCAAACCTACCTGGAAGCAGCATATCATTCCGGAGGTGGTAGAACATATACCAGGTATTTGAAACAAGAACAGCCAGACTGAAAAAGAAAGAAGAGACATTACCCTGAGGTACATAACGAAAAATTACCCAAGCATGGACTGGACCCATGCATACACCGACGGGTCTGTATCAAACACAACACAGAACGGAGGGGCAGAGGTATTCCTGAGCCTACCAAATGCTAAAAAAATAACACTGTCAGTGGTACTCTGTCAACTATACCAGCAGTCCGCACCAAAAAGAGTAGGGGTGCAGTGGGTTACATCCCACTGTATCATCCAAGGCAACGAGGAGGCAGACGGACTGGCAAAAGAAGGTGTAAGACTACCACAACCAGATTCTAGTGTGACCTACGAAGAGTCTAAAAAGCTTATTAGAGCCAGATACATGGCCAAATGGGAAACATAACATACTGGCTACACAAAAAACGATGCTTATTATCAGTTGGACAGAAAAGAGCAGGTCATTGTCTTCAGAATCCGCAAATGCCACAACAGACTGAGATACCACCTTTTTAATAAACTGAAGATAGGTGGCACTGACGAATGCACTTGTGGCACCGGGAAAATGACCGCAGAACATCTGCTGCAAAACTGCCCGACATACGAGGACCAGAGAAAGCAAATGTGGCCATCACCAGTGGCGACACTAGACAAGCTCTATGGCAGTGTCGACAGCCTCAGGGATTACCGCTGCTTTTTTTCGAAAAAATACAGGTTGACGTTTGACAGCGTACGAAGAAGAAGAAGAAGAAGAAGAAGAAGAAGAAGAAAAAGAAGAAGAAGAAGAAGAAGAAGAAGAATAAACAGCAGTAGTATTCTTCACAACCTGATTCTCAATATGCGTTACAATACTCGACGATATTCCTGCGATTTGCGCCCTCCCCCCCCCCCTCCCCCCCCCGGCCCCTCCCCTGTAGAATAAATTTATTTCTTTATTTCATTTCTCAATTTTGTGCATCGGTTGAAGTTAAAGTGAACTAAACTGCGAGAACTGTTACCGGTAAAAGTGTCACTGGTAAGCTACATAAGCTATACAGTGGTGAATGTTTGGAATGTATTGCCATATGAGGTAATTTTAGGCTGGAACAATAAATGCATTTAAGAATAGATTGGATGCACATAGCTTTTAGAGCTAGGAAATGTAAATGAAACTAGTTGTTTACAGACTCTGCATAGTTTTCTAAGCCAGTATAAAGACGTAGTCTTCTAAACCAGTATAAAGATATAGTCTTCTAAAGCAATATAAAGACATAGTCTTCTAAACTAGTATAAAGACATCGTCTTCTAAACCATTATAAAGACACCGTCTTCTAAACCAGTATAAAGAAACAGTCTTCTAAACCAGTAGAAAGACATAATCGTCTAAACCAGTATAAAGAGGTAGTCGTCTCAACCCGTATAAAGACGTTAACTTAGTTACATATTGGACATTAAATGGAGAGTATTTCTCTTTAGCCCAAAAATGAAAGGTGTTCTCGAACATTGACCCCCTTTGAAAAAAAGTCTCCGCACGCTACTGCCGATTAGTGATCATTCTTATTCAGCAAATGATGTTAACTGTAGATACAAATTGTTCCTGTAACTCAACGGTTGTGTCATGTCCTGATGCCCATCGCAGGCCGTGATGGCGACTATGTCAAGACAGGTTTTTGTTAATCGTCTAAGGGAACGTTGTTAGTCATTTGTGTTCTATGGTCTCCCTTGTCAAGTGAATGTCACGTACCCCTTCTCGGAATAATGTTTTTAAATTCATAAAATACAATAGCAAAGAACCAGTTATATAGAAATAGTTAACAAAACAAACACAAAAGTACATGTGATATATGTGTCTTTCTTAACAATTTCAATAGAAACACAATGCATTTAAAATAGAAGAAAGCTAATTACATTATTGTTTGAATGAACGTGATGCGTATATATATGCAGAACAATCTGCAACCTGAACTAACAAGACTGTCGCCGCTGGGACTGGGAAGCCTTCTTGTTCATTAAAACGGTCCAAATTCATTGGAGGACAAATTGAGAATGATCCACTGCCTCTCTTGAGAGACGCTTGGTCGGAATCACTCTCCGTAACCAAGGCATGCAAAATTACTACAATTTGGACATAACGACGATTGTCCCTGATACGGTATTCTCTGAAGACAAGGCAAACTATAGATGGGCAGGTCACATCTTGAGACAAACCGTGGTCGATGGAGCACAGCAACAGTTGTCTGGTACCCCCAAAGTAAAAAAAAAGAGACCCCGGGGAAAACATCCATTGCGTTGGTCAAGCTCTCCTGCTGTCTGAAACATCCGAGATGTCTTTAGTAGAATGCTTACCAACCACTGGACTTCCGTGACCAAAGGCAAGGTCCGCTGGAAACGGATAGGAAGCCCGCAGCAAGGTTGAGGAATGGGTCACAAAGATCAAGAAATGCTGACAGCGTGAAGGCTTGTTGTTTCCCCCTCTCGAAGAGGATTCAACTATTGTGTTGTAAAAACCACACGTTTGCCATGTTAGACATCTAATCGGTTTCGATTTGTTTTTCTTTTTTGTTACAAATGTCGAAAATCCATATTTGCAGGGATATATTGTTGGAAATGGAATGAAAACTTGCATAGCTCGCTTTACAAGATAAGGCCAGTTTACTAACTGCATTGTAGATAGTCTGTTCACACCAGGACTGTGTCCACGTGCGATCTAGCCCGGTGGGTCTAACAACTAGCGAAAAGTAAAAGTACTTATGAGCGTAAACACAACTCAACGAAGTCCAAAATCTATACCTGAATTTAAAGTACAACCAAGATAACGATCACAGGCAAGGCAAAGACCAAACCTAAAGTTATTTTAGAACAACAGAAGATTGAGAAAGTCACACGCTTTGAGTACCTCAGCTCAGTTATAAGCGCCAATGGCTACGGCAATGCAGAGGTTCAATAAAATGAGAAACTGATGACAGAACATTATTAAAATGAAAATAACTATTCTGTGAACTTGCATTATACCGATGAAGACATACGGATGTGAAACGTGGACCCCCACACAAACACTTAAGAAAAGGATTGCATCTTTTGAACTAAAGGGCTACAGAAAAGTGCTCAAAATACAATGGATAGCAAAAATGAAAAATGCAGATATCCTTAACTTTACTTAACGTCCTTAAACTGGTTTAGAAGACTCTGCAGAATCTGTATACATACAGTTGCATTTTATCACCTTGCTCTAAAAGCTATGCGCATCCAATTTATTCTTAAATGCATTAACTGTCCTTCCCTCCACTACCTCTCATGGCAATGCATTCCAAGCATTCACCACTCTCTAATTAAAAAAATATTTTCTAATATCGAATCTGAACCTCTCTTTAGTTAATGTGTAACTATGCCCTCTTGTTCTAGTTGGCGGCTGTATTTTTTTTTAAAAACTTGTAATAGTCAAATTTGTCCATTCCTCTGATCATCTAATAAACCCGTATTAAGTCACCACGAATTCTTCTCTCTTCTAGACACTGTAGGCCGGTTTTTCCTCATAACTGTAATTATGGAATCCCACTATCAGCGTTGTCGCTCTTTTATGTATTCTTTACAGCATTTTTGTATCCCCTCTCTGATAAGGACTCCACGCCTAAACACATAACTCCAATATAGGTCTAACTAATGCTTTATACAGTTTGACTATCACTTCTTTGCTCCTATGTTTAATATTTATTGTTGTCATACTTAACATTGTATTTGCCTTTTTCACTGCTACCTGAACTTGCTCACTCACCTTACTTGATCTAGTATAACTTCTAAGTCCCTTTCCTTATCTATCTTTCTAATATTGTTCTCTCCCATTCTGTAATTATGTTTCATATTGGATCTACCCATGTGGATGACTGTACATTTATCTACATTAAACTCCATTTGCGAACCTACAAACCACTCACGAATTTGATCTAAATCCGATCTCAATATATCAACATCTGCTTGAGATATAGATACAGATATAGTTTAACTATAGATCCTACTTAATATCAAGCAAAATTGGTTAGTAAACAACATCTTGTCTCGAAAGCTAAAATAGTTTTTTCTTCTTCGTTCGTCTTCAGACCTCAACTTCAATGATTTTAACGAAGGCAGCAGTCGACTCAAGGCTATGTACGCTTCCGTACAGCTTCTCGTGGAAGGACACTGGCTGTTGCCAATTGTTACTTCTTTTGTCGGTATACAGCGGACAGGACTGCAAAATATATTATGCCTTCATGGGGGCTGAGCCGAAGGCACAAATGTCTTTAGTGCCAATCTTGAACTTGTTGTATAGATGGCATCTGAGTCTGTTGTGACCCGTGCGTAGCCGGAAAATGATCACCTGGTATCGCCTGGAAAGTTGATGGTAGGCATCGTTTTCTATGTGGCCAGGGTGATCCTATTTTCCATTTTGCTCTGTACGTTGTCCTGATGAATGCTTTAGTTTCATTGTATGTGATTACTGTATCACTCTGCTGCAGCATTCCTGGCTCTCTGGCGAGCCTGTCCGCCTCCCCGTTGCCTGGAATGTCGCAGTGGGCTGGTGTCCATTGGACTGCTTTTTTTTTAAGCACTGGGACGTGCGTTCGAGTGAGTCTGCCAAAGCACCGAGTTTATTTTTGTTCTGGCTCTTAAGGGCCATTACACTGCTATGGCGTCTGTGAAAATGACCACTTGCTTTGCTGTAATATAGTTTGACCACATCAAACGCCATACTGACCTAGAAAGAACGATACAGGAGGGTTTGGTGCTTGGAAAGCGGGGCTGAAGCAGACCGAGGAAAAGATGGACACAAGACATCACCGAGGTCCTGACGATGACAACGATAGAGGCGATACTTCTGGCTAGAGATTGAGTTACAGATCGGCTGTTGTGAAAGTGATTTTCTGCAAATGACATGCAACATGATGATGATGATGATGATGATGATGATGATGATGATAATAAAGATGATAATGATGAAAGTGAGCGATTTTTTGTGCTAAGTAATAATGCTTGTCATGTTTTAAAAAAATATATGTAACTTTATTGTTGACGTAGATCTAGGAAATACTATTTTCATTTAAAAACATCATTGCATAATTTCAGAAGTGCCGGTTATGCTAGCAATCAGCAAGAGGTTAGTGATATTTAAGATAATATATGTGGGTAACTGAGACGCTAGTCCGGTCAATCACAACTAATTGCCCAGGACGCTGCGTCAGGGTCAATCACAATGTTGTTCGTCCATCCCGAACCTTTACTTTTTGCACCCAGCCAGTCCATCCAGTCGAGTATTCTGTAAATCCGGGTTGTGGATGGGTGGGAAGATGGGAACTGCATATTCGCAGTCAGTGAAAGCAGAGAAAGTTTGCTTCGCAAGACGGTGATCATGATTGTCAGCAAATCCATGTACCTCATCCGCTTTATTGCTCAGTAAGGTGTCCCGCAACTGACGCAGCATTTTGACTGTAGTTTAGCTTGTCAGCGGACCTACGCTCTCTGCTCTCCCGTCGTCACAGGACTCGACTGTGTTAGTACTGGATACATGAAAAGAGAATGACTTGCGCGATGAATTTCCTTTAAGTGAGAAAGGTTTGCGCAGTTTGTCGACCACATTCTCTCGCTCGAGTCCAACTTTAACCAGTGGCAAGACAAGTCAGGACGACTGGATATGAGCTCAGGTGCAGTGGTTGACCACGGATGCACAAGTGCCTGGCCGTGTTCTGTGCGGTCCACACCGATCAGTACATTTGCATTCCGTTCTCTGGAAACCATTCTGCTACTTAAGCCATATCAGGGCTTGGTGGTGCAAGATTGAGAACGAACGACCCTAAGCCAGCAAGCCATATAATAAAAAAACAGAATGCGATACTGGAGAAAACACTAAAAAGCTATATTTCTTTTTTTTGCCTCGTTTACCGTGGTTACTAAGAGGCAGTATATTGTTCTGTGTTTTACACTTTACAGCCTGGTTAAACCATATTCAGCACGAAATTTAATAGGTGTACGACCCTGTCAGATCATGAATCTGAACACAGACATGTTTTGTTTGTGAGCCATCGAAACTTCGCAACCACGTATGAACACTTCTATAAAAGCTTAACACATGCAATTCAAATTCATATCTTTTCTATCGTTATCGCTGCTTGTTTCAAATCTATCAATAACATGACCTCCCATAGTGTATCCGGGGTCCCTTACTGAGAATGGTAGAATATAACCGCCACAGAATACAGTCACAGTAGGTCAAGGGCAAACAATCTTAAGGTGAGCGATGTATGTTTTTCTCCTGAGTGTCCAAAACATTCATTGCATGTTGAACGCGAGGACTAAGAGTTGTCCATGGATGTGGCAATCTCAAAATGTACAAATTATCGCTACCTTACTGCAAATAACTAGAACAATTATTTCCTGAAAGCTGGTTATAGTAAGTCAAATACAATGCTGGACCTGTGCTTCAACAAAAAGAGATGAGAGATCTTGATTTAACTTAACTTAACGTCTTTATACTGGTTTAGAAGACTCTGCAGAGTCTGTACGCAACCAGTTTCATTTACATTTCATTGCTCAATAAGCTATGCGCATTCAATTTATTTTTAAATGCATCAACTGCCTCTGCTTCCATCACTTCCTGTGGAAATGCATTCCAAGCATTCACCCCTCTCTGACTAAAGAAATATTTCCAAATATCCAATGTTGACCTTTCTTTATTTAATTTGAAGCTATGCCTTTTTCTTCTGATTTGATTGATTGAACTCCATGAATGTATTGAAAGGCGTGACTAAAGAGAGTTGTGCATGAGGATAACAACCTCATCATGCAAGTAAACTGTTACATAAACTCCTACTGCAAGATCATGCAAAGCTTTTTGCTGAAGTCATCTTCATGGAGGTTGACTGTATTTGTATTGATGTGCTTCGGCTGGCGCGAAAAATGTCAAGAAAAGAGATCTTCCTTGTACGTCTTCAGACCTCGAATTCAATTACTCTAACGAAGGCAGCAGTTGACCTTAGGGTCTGAGCACTTCTGTACAGCTACTCGTGGAAGGACACTAGCTGTTGCCAAATGATACTTCTTGTCGGTATACGATGGGCAGGACTGCAAAATGTGTTCTGATCTCATGGGGGATGTGCCGAGAAGATATATGGCCAGCTAGAGTCGTTGCCTTGTGTTTTAAGTCAAGTCAGGAAATCCTCATACTCAACCATTGTCTTTCGTCTTGATCGTCCACGGCAACGGTTGATGAGTCTCGGACAGCGTGGAGAAAGACGGAGTAGAATCGAAATGTCTCAGCAAGGTAATCCGCGGGAGACTCCATTAGTGGTGAGGTCTTGTATTTCGTATAGTGTAAAGTGCAGAATCTGCAACAAAAGAAATTGTATTTGTAAGATTATGTGTTTACTTTAATCTTAGTCTTAGTAGACCTGTAATTCTACAAGGGAAGATGACCATGTGGAGGTCCCAGCTGTGGTGTGAGCTGGATAAAGCACGGATAAGTATTTCCTGCTTAGCGTGTTAGGCTCGAGCAGCTTATTACTCCGCTGTGTTAAGACAAGTGCCAAGAGCATTGGATAATATATCTGCGAGTTCATCTTAAAAGACTCAACCACTAGACCAACTTTACCCGCAGCCTGTTAGGCTCCATCTTTGCTGCTCTTAACAAACCAACTAAGCATGGCCGGTGTTGTGCCATGTCACACAGTTAGTCGCCTCTTATGACATGCTCTATGTAGGGCAGTGGTGCTATTCTTGTCATTGCCATACCCAAAGATCCAGAATCATTCGAGATGTTTACTGTAGTACGCCGCCCATACAGTGGGTTAGAGGACATATGTTGCTTATACAGAGAATACTTGTTGTTTTTGCTTGTGATTGCACATATCGACAAAGGGGCATTTCGCTACTCATATATTAAGCTCGCAATATCACTAGACCTATAAACGAATAATGCGAATCACAATGTAAACATGCAATTCCCTAGTAGTGGATCCAACGGGAAGCTTCGACTGGTTCATTTCTTCTTCTTCTTTTTCGTTCGTCTTCAGACATCAACTGCAATGACTCTAAGGAAGTCATCAGTCGACTCAAGGGTCTCTACGCTTCCGTACAGCTTCTCGTGGAAGGACACTAGCTGTTGCCAAATGCTACTTATTTTTTCGGTATACTGTGGACATGACTGCAAAATATGTTCTGCCTTCATGGGGGGCTGTGCCGCAGGCACGAAGGTCTGTAGTACCAATCTTGAACTTGTTGTACAGATGACATCTCAGACTGTTGTGACCTGTGCGTAGCCGGAGAATGATCATCTATGTGGCCAAGGTGTCGTTTTTTCCATTTTGCACTGTACGTTGCCCTGATGAATGATTTAGTCTCATTGTATGTAATGTTTGTATCTAACGTAGGTTAGGTTCTTGATTTTGTTCCATAGCGGTATTTTAACCATTCCTATCTATTTTTTATACTCCACAGGGGATAAGAGAGAGACTGGAACATGAGGGAACTACGTTTTGAACTCTCCCAGTTTTACTACTATAATCGCTCAGCAATTTATAACATGTACAGACCGACACTATGCATTAATGTCTGAAATAGTATCTTACTATCCACATGTTAACAAACTGACCCTAGGCATTACAGTTCTAACTAGTATCTTACAATCCATATTTTAACAAACTCACCCTAGGCATTACAGTCCTAGCTAGTATCTTACTATGCTACATCGAGTTTTAGTGTGCTATATATAGTATCTTACTATCCACAGAATATCATACCAGCATTACATTTTGATGTCCTGCACAGTATCTACCTAAGGACATGGTAACAGTCTTTTATATAATACCTTAATATATGAATATTAAAATACAGACAATAAACGGTATTGTCCTACAAAGTATCGCACTATCCCCATTAAACAGATGTTCACTGACTCGAAACTTTACATTACTACATTGTAATTTGCTATCTATATATTAACAGACCAATAGCAAGTTGTATTGTTCTTCAAAGCATTGTACAATCCCAAATGGCATCAGACTAACAAAGAGCTATAATGTCTTACACAGGATCTTACAATCCACATATTAAGAAACCAACTCTAGATTGAATGCACTGCACAGTATCCACTATCCAGATGTTAGACTTACCCAAAACATTGATGTCCTACATAGTTCCTTACTGCCACCATGTTAACAGGCCAACACAGAGCTTGCATGTCTTACAGAGTATCTTACTATCCACGTGTCAACAGGCCAAGACAGAGCTTTAATGTGCTGCAGAGTATCTTACTATCCACATGTCAACAGGCCAACACAGAGCTTGCATGTCCTACAGAGTATTTTAATATGCACATGTCAACAGGCCAACACATAGCTTGAATGTCTTACAGAGTATCTTACTATCCACATGTCAACAGGCCAACACAGAGCTTGAATGTCCTAGAGAGTATTTTACTATCCACATGTCAAAAGGCAAACACATAGCTTGAATGTCCTACAGAGTATCTTACTATTCACACGTCAACTGGCCAACACAGAGCTTGAATGCCGTACATAATATCTTATTATCCACATGTTAACAGGCAGACACCATGCGTTACTGTTAAAAATAATATCTTACTATCCACGTGTTAACAAACCGACAGTACGTTTTAATATCCTACACAATCTTCTTCTTCTTCAAGAAATTCATGTTGATGTCTGACAGCGTACTTCGAAGAAGACATCTTACTGTACAACTGTCATCAGCCCGACTCTGAGCTTTGCTATCCTACATGATATTGTACTATCCACATGTTTTAATGTCATTCATAGCATTTTACAGTCTCCATGTCAATAGACCAACACCAAGCTGTAATGTCGTAATATAAAATCTTTCTTTCTAAATATTAGCAGACCTAATATCAAGCTGTAATGTACTACATAAAATCTTACTATCTAAATGTTAACAGACCGATGCTATTCGCGAATATCCTACATATTATCTTACTGTAACCATAGGGACGGTGTGGCCTAGTGGTTAGGTGGCACGGCTCAAAACCCAAAGGTGCTGGGTTCAATCCCAATTCACAGCGCCGTTACCCCGGGGAAGTGAATCCTTAGAAAATGCAAGAGGAAGCAGACCCTTACATAAAATGCATGCTGAAGTTGGATACACTTGGCCGACAGGCTCAAAATAAAAACCACAGTACAATGTACACCACCTTGGAGATTAGAGAAATAAGGCGAACTTAAAAAAAACACACAAAAAACAAACTGTCACCATGTCAACAGAATTACACTAAGCTTCAGTGTCCTTTATATTATCTTAATGTCCTCATATAACTAAACGATTCTGAGATTTAATGCGATACATAGCATCTTACTGTCTACATATTAGCATACTATCTGAGTATCCCAACAGTAACATACACGAACAGTCACCTAACTTTACTTTCCTGCATAGCATCTTACAATCCCTATGTTAACAAGCCTACCTAAAAGCATTAGTGTACTACATAATATCTTACTGACCCCACTTTAACAGATCTAAACTGAGCTTGACGGTCCTATAAAGTATCTCACTGACGCCACTTTAACAGACCAACTCTGATTTTTAATCTCCTACACAGTATCTTAGTATCAGCATGACAAAAGATGAAGGCTAACACTGAGCTTTCAGGTCCTATGTAGTATCTTACTGTCTGTATATTAACACATGGACACCAAGATAATTGTCCTGTAAAGTATCATACTATCCCTATCTTAGCAGGCCGACAACAAGCTGTAATGTCCTACATAGTACATTACTAATTTGCATGTTAATAGCCGAAAAAAGAGCTTTTGGCATAGATGACGTACATAGTATCTAACTATACAACTGTTAGCAGACAGACACTGAGTTTTATTGTCCTATGTAGCATTAAACTGTTTGCATGTTTACAAACCATTCCCATTTGTTAATGTCCTACATGTAATATTACTGTCCAGAAGTTAACATACTAACACAGAGCTTAAATGACCTACTTTTTATCTTTCTGTCCCAAAGATAGCAGTCTGACACAAATCTTTTATGTCCTACCTATTGTTTTACTATCCACACGTTATAACAGAATGAAAGCAAGCTTCACTTTTCTACATAACATTAAACTATCCACTTCTTAACACACAGACAGTGAACTTTCATGTCCTACTTATTTTCTTTATATCCACATGTTAATATCCATCAACTGAGAAATAATGTTGTATATATTTTCTCACTATCCACATGAAAACAGATCAACCTCATGAATAGGTGTCCTACATAGTATATTTTTTCCCCCAGGTAAACAGACCAAAACTGAGCAGTAATGTCCTACATAGTATCTTACTCTCTGCTTGTTAACAGACCAACACCGATCTGTAATGTCTTTTATAGTATCTTACTATCCCCAGGTCAAAATACCAACACAGAGCAGTAATGTCCTACATGTCTGCTATTTCTTACTATCCGCGTGTTAACAGAATGACAGCTAGCATTACTTTACCGCATAGTATTGTACTATCCACTTGTTAGCAAACGAACAGTGAGCTTTCATGTCCTACATATTTTCTTAAAATTCAAATGTTAACGCATAACAACCGAGATGTAAAGTTGTATATATTATCTTTCCCATTGATAAAACATCAACACTGAGCTGTAATGTCATACATAATATCTTACTAATCATCATGTTTACAGACAAACGCAGAAAACACATGTCCTACACAATGTCTTACAGTTCAGATGTATTAACATACCAACACTGAGCTTTTCTGTCCTATACAGTGTGTTACCTGCCATTTGTTAACAAACAGACACCAAGAATAAATGTCCTAAACAGCATCCTGCTGTCACCATGTCAATAGACCAACAACGAGCTGTAATGTTCTAAATAAATTTTTACTATCAATACATTAACAAACCCACACTGAGCCTTATCGCCAAAATAAAAGTATCTTCCTTTCCCCCCAAAAAGAGATGCAATAGACTTAATTATTTTATCTGACTATCACAGTGCAAACAGAATGACACAGTGGTTCAATGTCCTTTATATTATCTTGATATTCCCAGGACAAAAGAAGTAGACCGACAACAAACTCTACTGTCCCAATTAGTATCTTACTTTCCACCTCTCAACAAACTGACCATGTCCGTTAATGTCGTACATATTATACTACTAATCACACGTTAATAGATCCACACTGTGCTTCAATGCCCTACATTTTATCTTTGAATCCCCATGCCAGAAGAACACTAAGCTTTACTGTTATACATACTATCTTACCATCCACATGTCGACAGACCAGCACCAAGCTTTGATACCCTACATATTATTTTACCACCCACATGTTAACAGACCAGCACTAAGATTTGCTACCCTAAATATTATCTTACCATCCACATGTTAACAGACCAGCACCAAGATTTTATACCCTACATATTATCTTACCCTCCACATGTTAACAGACCAGCACCAAGATTTGATACCCTAAATATTATCTTACAATCCTTTTGATAGCTGACCAATACTAGGATTGGATACCTAACATACTACTTTACTATCCACATAATAACAGATGTAGACCACCATGTAATTTTACAGTCTTAGGTTGTACCTACAATCCATAAATTAACAGACCAACAGCAAAATGTGTATTCTACATAGCTTTTTACTTTCACCGTGTTTTAGTTAAATGAGATACGAAAAGATGCAGAGCTGAGGCAAAAGCTATGGTGCAGCCACTATGTCCTGGTAAAGATTATGGACTGCATCATGATTACTGGCTTGCAGATATAACATGACCAAAGGATCCTGAACGCAAAGAGGAATAAAGAATTTTTGCACGCTAGAGGACTAAAATTGAGTTTTAATTTCTTACATATTATCTCTTTATCTACATATTAACAGATAGACACTAAGATTTAATGGTGTACATATTATCTTACTATCCACATGTTAGGAGTTCGATACTGAGCTTTAATCTCTTACATAAGGTCTTACTATTTACAAATCAACAGATGCAAACCAACTTGGAGATTTACTGTCTTGAAAATATCTTACTATCCACATGTTAGTAGACTAATATTCAGCTTTAATGTCCTACATAGCTTCTCACTATCAACATATTAGCAGATTGACACCAAGTTTTAATCTTCTATATGATATTTTATTATTCACATGTTAGCACACCAACAGCAAGCTTGTTAGCAGTCTAATTTAGAGCTTTGATGTCCTACATAGTATCTCACTATCAACATATTAGCAGATTGACACCAAGCTTTAATCTTCTACATAATATTTTACTATTCACATGTTAGCACACCAGCCACAAGCTTGTTAGTAGTCTAACGCAGAGCTTTGATGTCGTACATAGTGTCTCACTATCAACATATTAGCAGATTGACACCAATCTTTAATCTTCTACATCATATTTTACTATTCACATGTTAGCACACCAACCGCAAACTTGTTAGCAGTCTAATGCAGAGATTTAATGTCCTACATAGTATCTCACTATCAACATACTAATAGATTGACACCAAGCTTTAATCTTCTTCATGATATTTTACTATTCACATGTTAGCACACCAACTGCAAGCTTGTTAGTAGTCTAACGCAGAGCTTTGATGTCGTACATAGTGTCTCACTATCAACATATTAGCAGATTGACACCAATCTTTAATCTTCTAAATGATATTTTACTATTCACATGTTAGCAAACCAACCGCAAACTTGTTAGCAGTCTAATGCAGAGATTTGATGTCCTACCTAGTATCTCACTATCAACATATTAGCAGATTGACACCAAGCTTTAATCTTCTACATAATATTTTGCTATTCACATGTTAGCACACCAGCCGCAAGCTTGTTAGTAGTCTAACGCAGAGCTTTGATGTCGTACATAGTGTCTCACTATCAACATATTAGCAGATTGACACCAATCTTTAATCTTCTAAATGATATTTTACTATTCACATGTTAGCAAACCAACCGCAAACTTGTTAGCAGTCTAATGCAGAGATGTGATGTCCTACATAGTATCTCACTATCAACATATTAACAGATTG
Organism: Ariolimax columbianus; assembly: GCA_036924085.1. NCBI lineage: Eukaryota > Metazoa > Mollusca > Gastropoda > Stylommatophora > Arionidae > Ariolimax > Ariolimax columbianus. The sequence continues at coordinate 53,795,709 of JAVGWX010000018.1, forward strand.
ACACCAAGCTTTAATCTTCTTTATGATATTTTACTATTCACATGTTAGCACACCAACCGCAAGCTTGTTAGCAGTCTAACGCAGAGCTTTAATGTCCTAAATAGTTTCTCACTATCAACATATTAACAGACTGACACCAAGTTTTAATCTTCTACACAGTATCTTGATATCCACATGTTAACAAACACACATCAATATTAACGTTCGTACATATAATCTTACTGTCCACATGTTAAACACAATAGCATTATCAACTCTCAAACCCTTCGACGGTTTGCAAAGACTGGCCTTTTCAAACAAGCTAAACACCTACTGTGTATGTATTTGCTTAATGGATGAATCAACAACAACAGAACCAGACAAAGGTGTTTTGCAATCAATTTTAGAGCTGTATTTATAATGCCAGTAGGAACAGTACGTAAGAAGTAGTTTTGGAAATCTGTCAATACTGTAGGGCTTTACACAGTTGTACACACACGCAAACACAAACGTAAAGAAATGTGTGCATTCGTACAAAAATGTATGTTTAAAATAATAAGATATGTATTACTACCATGCTTTCAATTTGGTGTATGTTAATATTGTCAGTATTCGAATATATAATAAATACATAGAGTGACAGCAAAGAGCAATTTTATCAATACCTGGGCTTTAGGAATGTGTACTTTAATATCTGTTTGTTTACATTTGTTAATATGGCAACTTATGGGTCTTATGAAATAAAGAAATAAACAAGAAATAAACACACACTGGAATAAGGTTCAATTTAATGTTTACGTATTTCTTATGCCACATTATGAATATTATGTCTACATATATTCAGCAAGCAGTAAACGTGCAAGATTCCATATGGCTAGTGTTATTAAAATTATGGTAATGGGTATCCTGTTCTAAAAAAATGTACAGTTTAAAATGTGGATATGTACAATGAGATTAACAATCTATAGATGGTATGTTAGAGAAATTTATAACATAGAAGTCTACATACATTTGCTTACATATGCTTAAATCCAAGCTTGAACAATTGAAAAGTAGCACACACGGAATATAAGCACGCTTAACCATAAACAACTTTCAGCACAGTATCTTCGATTAGCTAGATAACAGTTTCACGGCCTAGTAGTGAACTATATTTACACGGACAATGATTACTTCATCATAAGGGCAATGTATTCAAAAGAAAGGGATGTAATAAATGCACTACAATAATATAAATCATTTAATAATTACATGAAAATAAAGCAAATATTTAGAATAGTTAAGGTTGCGTTAAATGGAGCATACAATACGAAATTTACCTTTCGGAAATTTCTAACATTTATTTGCATTTTATGAATATTATTAAATTCATTTTAAAAACAATATGCGAGTCGCTGTCACCACAACAGAGCTAACTTAAACAGGCATCAGCATATATGCTAACTCTAACCTTACTATTAACAGCTACAGGAGCAGCCAGTGTTGTCTTCTGCCAGTTACTTGTCTAGTTCGCTCCATGACTTCGACGCCGGTCAAGGTCCAAGGTTCAGCTCTTGTGATAAGCACGGCTTTGCTGTCACAATCGTCGCCGACGAGCGCCTGGGGTCGCGAGCTGTTCCTCCCCATATGTCGTGCACGAGGACGACAACAAGCGTGAGAAATTTGGTCGGGTGGATAATTAACACCTATCGCCTTCAGTGTACAGATGCCAATGTATACGTCCATGTGGTTCTGGTGTAGGGCCATAGCTCACTCGTTCTAAGGTTTGTAACCTGGATAAAGAGGGGAGACGCCCAAGCCAGAAACTCTCACGCAAATTTTTTATGATGGGATAACTCTTAATTATATATTTTGTTGTATTTGTTTGGCTATGTCCCTTGCTATGTTTAAAGAAACACTGGATGTCAACAACATCGGCGACGAAGATGGCATACGACATAAAACTACACCCCCTTCTACGCCTTCTAACGATACAATTTGATAGAAGATGATGATGATGTTAATCATGACAGTAATAATAACAAAACATTGGTCATTGACCTACAATAGAACAATTAGATAGATGTTTAAGCATACAACCATGAAGGAATGATTATTCCGTGAGATAAGCAGAAGAAAAAGTGTGATTCCCATTTAGACATGTTATTAGAGGAAACATAAGACCACACTATATGTACATGTAGAGCGTAGGATACAACGTTGGTAGAGTGGCTGCTTCTTTCCGGCTGCTACTTGTTCCAGCCAATCCAGCTGTAAGCGAGTACCAGATTTACTGTCAGGAGAAATGATAGAGGAACAGGAATTGGTTTTCACAAAACCTGAAGTTTTTGGTTTGATTAGAGTTTCAATTTCTGGATTCTGTGACGAAGACTTGCCCTTTTCTGCCACAGACCGTTGTCCTTTGTGCGGTATCATGTCGTATTGACCAGTTCATGGATTCATGTGTGTATCAGAACAATGAAGATTCTAATGCCTCATCCCTGGCGGTAATAAAATAAATGTATATATCAGTGATATTGTAAGCCAAGACATCGAGGAAGGGAACTGGCTACCCACATCTGATAAAAGCTAAAACCTCTTATAGAGAAATTTATACCACAGCATCCCCGACTACAGTATATTTGTATTACTTGATGTATCCATGAATGTAAACAGCAAGTTGGCTGTGTTTGTATTCTGACATTTTTTCCGTGACATAATCAACAGTTTGTTGGGTGGATTGTCGCTACGGATGGCACGTTCTAAATGCATGTTTTTGCTCGTGAGCTTCAATCCCTTCTGTATTTTGTGTTGGCCTTTAACTGGTAGTGGGCGGGGTACATTGGAATGTCTTATATGATCACATCAGTTCATATTTGTCACACATTAGTTGGTAGTCAGCATTGATTGCTGAGAGTACAGAGAAACACGAAGACCAAAGTAGAGAGAGAGAGAAAGAGAGAGAGAGAAAGAGAGAGAGGATGAACAACATAAATATGTATATTGTTAGATGACTGTTAATTTGTGCAGGTGTTAAAATCAATTCGAGGTAAATCTTCTTCTTTCTACGCTGTCAGGCGTCAACTTGAATTTGTTCGAAAAAGGCAGTTGTCATTTTCAGGCTATCGACACTGCAATAGAGCTTGTCTAGTGTTGCCACTGGTGATGGCCACATGTGCTTTCCCTGGTTCTCGTATGTCAGGCAATTTTGCAGCAGATGTTCCGCGGTCATTTTCTCTGTACCACAGGTGCATTCGTCAGTACCACCTTTCTTCAGTTTATTGAACAGATGGTACCTCAGTCTGTTGTGGCCTGTGCGGAGTCTGAAGACCACGACCTGCTCTTTTCTGTTCAACTGGTAGTAGGCATCATTTTTTGTGTAGCCAGTATGCTCTATTTCCCATTTGGCCAAGTATCTAGCCCTAATAAACCTTTTGAACTCTTCGTAGGTCACACTAGAATCTGGTTGTGGTAACCTTGCACCTTCTTTAGCCAGTCTGTCTGCCTCCTCGCCCACTACTCCAGCGATGTTAGGGCCTGCTGCATCCGATTGTTTGCTATGGTGAGATTTTCTTCAGTGGTCTACAAAGCCAGATCGTCTGCAAACATGGAGCTGTGGACTCTTCTTAATACATTCTCTATTATGTTGTTTATATACACCAGAAAAAAGTGTGGGTGACAGTACTCCCCCTTGGGGTACTATCTGCTCCAGTGTCACATTTTTGCACATCTTCCCTTGTACTTGAACTCTGGCTGTTCTGTTTTCGAGATAGTGGCTGATCAATCTGTACATTTTTCCAGATACTTCACTTCTTTATAGCTTGACTTTAAGTACATCTTTCCCCATCTTGTCAAATGCCTTCTCTAGATCCACGCAAACCGCTACTGTATGCTTTATCTCCTGGTAAGCATCCTCTATTTTCTGCGCTCTGAGAGTGATCTGATCCTCAGTGGATCTGTGTTTTCTAAATCCTGCTTTCTGTGGAATGAATATGTGTTTTTCTTCCAGGTGCCACATCAGTCTGATGTTTATCATACGCTCCATCAGTTTACCTACACAGCTCAGTAGACTGATAGGCCTGTATCAAATTTGGATCTGTTATATCTTTTTCTTTCTTTGGTACTGGTATTCGATGTAAATGATTTTAACATGAAAAGGAAAAGGTAATCCTTTCGCAATCATTGATGTCGAGGTTGAAGTGTTAGAGACTTCACTGTACTAGGCCTCAGCTTTTTATGAGGTGGGGTGGCCAACTCACGTAGTCGCCACATTTCCTTCAATGACACTTAGCGACGTACAGGTTTAGTTATTAATGAGAATATCATTTGACAGAGTTGAGAGTAAGTAAAGACGATTAGAAATGTGAATCAGTTTCTACAGCTTTATGAAAATGGTTAGAGTTAGTGTGTGACTTTATCTATGCCGAGATAGCATTTCTTGAAATCATTCCTCCTGCATAGTTTATAAGAATGAAATAGCCGATATCCTGACTTCAAAAGCCATAACAGCATGTTGTTGTTATTGTTGTTTTATTTATTGTTGTTGTAGAATGCCCGTAATATGTAAGATTAATTTTGTGTGCGTCCTGTAAAAGACCTTAAGTGGCCGGCTGCAACAGGATGTGAGAATAGCCTTGAGAGTTTGAAAGATTAGTTGGCAGGGACATAAACTTAAACATAAAGATACACTTAAGTACCTAGGAATTACAATGGATCGCACATTGTCCTACAAAGAACACTGTGAATCGGTGAAACAAAAAGTTAGCACAATCATAAAACGTACTGAGTATGCAAACAAACACGGCATAACTTAACCGAACATAACGTTTTTATATTGGTTTAGAAAACTCATCAGTCTGTAGACAACCAGTCCCATTTGCATTACCCTGCTCTAATAACTATGTACATCCTATTTATTCTTAAATGCATTAACTGTCTCTGCCTCCACTATTTCCTGGGGCAAAGCATTCCAAGCATTCACCACTGTCTGAATGAAAAAAAAATGTCCTGTGTCCAATTTAGACCTTTCGTTAGTTAATTTGTATCTGTGCCCTCTTGTTCTCGTTGGTGGTTGTATTTTGAAAAACTTGTTATAGTCTAATTTAACTTTTCCTGTGATTATCTTATCAACTTAGATTAAGTCACGTTTAATTCTTCTTTTTTCTTAACACTAACGGCCGGTTTTTCTGAATCTTTCCTCGTAACTGTAATTCTGTAATCCCACTATCAGTTTTGTCGCTATTCTTTGTATCTTTTCCAGCATATTTATAGCTTTTCTACGATAAGGACTCCACACCTGTACACAGTACTCCGATCTAGATCTAACTAATGCTTTATACAGTTTGTCAATCACCTCCTTACTCCTATGTTAAATATTTCTTGTTTTTGTATCATACCTAACGTTGCATTTGACTTATTCTATGCTACCTAGACTTGCTCACTCACCCTACCTGTATGCTCTATAATTACCCCTATGTCCCTTTCGTTATCTATCATTCTAGTATTTTTCTCGCCCATTCTGTAATTTTGTTCCATTTTTTACTTCACACCACTCAGAGTACTCCTTATGTATGCCAATCGCTGTCTTCTTCCCGTTAACCAACTTTCAATCCATTCGGCAACCTGCCCATCTATCCCATGTGATTTTAACTTTTTAAATAATCGTTGATGAGGTACTATATCAAAAGCCTTTGTAAAAGCGAGACAAATAACATCCACTGGTTCTCCCTTATCTATGATTTTAGAAATCACCTCCATGCACTCCAAAAGATTTGTTAAGCACCGTCTCCCTCTAGTAAACCCATGCTGATTATTTCTGATTTGATTTAACCTGTCTAGATGCTTTACAATGTTTTCTTTCATTATTGACTCTAACAATTTACAGACTATGCTCGTTAAACTTACTTAATTAGCTGGATCTGATTTCTTTCCTCTTATGAATAAGGGAATCACTCCTGCATCTTTCCAATCTCTTGGAACAATCCATTTTGCAAGTGATTGAGAAAATAATATAGCCAATTGTTTTACTAGTTAGTCTATACTTCAAATAGTATTGATGAATGGATACCATCTTGATCTGTACATTTATCCACTTTTAATCCTTCCAATCTTTTAGAACCATTTCCTCCGTAATACAGAATGATTTTAATCGCACTATATCTATTTGATATTTGAAAATATGTATAGGCTCTGGTATCTTGGAGGAGTCTTCTTTTGTATAGACTGTGCGAAAGTATTGATTTATTAGATTAGCTATCTCCCTATTTTCTCTGCTTATTGTCACTGTACTGTCTATGAGAAAGCCTACCTTGTCTTTAGGTCTTTGTTTATTTCTAACATTAGAAAAGAAGCTTTTACCATCAGTCTTGATCCTATTAGTAAGTTTTTTTCGAAGTATATTTTTGCTGCTTTATTTACTGTCTGAGCTATGTTTTGCTTGTCCAAATATTTTTAATATATGTCTTTTGATTTACTTGCCTTTATATACTTTGTCCAGGCTTTATTTTAAGCTCTTGTACATTTAGCTACAAATCTAGTAATCCACTTTTTATGATTGGTGTTTACCTCCATACATGGAACATATTCGACATTTAGTTGTTCTAAAAGTGTTTTGAAACACCCTCCCTGTTGTTCAACGGCTGTACCTCTGACAATATATTTCCAGTGTATGTGGATGTCTGTATCTTTCATCTTCTGTACATCTGTCTTAGAGTAGTCGTATGCTCGCGAGTGTATATTTACATACATTGTAAAGGCTCTTATAGGATATCTTTTATGGACAACTGGCAGACAAATAACACTGTCATTCGCTACTGGTAAGTACACAAGCAATTTCAGAGCGGAGGCAGAGGCACTGAGGGTGGCAGTGGAAGAAATGGTGACACACAATAAAAATGAAAGCCATATAGTCCTGCTTACAGATGCTCTCGCCGTAGTCACAGCGCTAAAAAGCCAGAAAAACACTGAGCTTAATGACTTAAGAGCAGCACTCTGCAAACTGTACCAGCAGTCCGCACCAAAAAGGGTAGTGGTACAGTGGGTCCCATCACACTGCAACATTCAAGGCAACGAGGAGGCAGACAGACTGGCAAAAGAAGGTGCAAGACTACCACAAACAGATACTAGTATGACGTACGAAGAGTCAAAACGGCTTGTCAAAGCCAGATTCATGACCAAATGGGAAACCGAACATACTGGTTACACCAAAAACGTTGCCTATTACCAGTTGAACCGAAAAGAGCAGGTCGTTGTCTTCGCACTGGCCACAATAGACTGAGGTACCACCTATTCAACAAATTGAAGATAGGTGGAACCGACGAATGCCCGTGCGGTACTGGCAAAATGACCGCTGAACATCTGCTGCAGAACTGCCCGACATACGAGGATCAGAGAGAGCAGATGTGGCCATCACCAGTGGAACTGCAAGACAAGCTCTATGGCAGTGGCGACTGCCTCAGGAAGACCGCCGCTTTTTTCGAAAAAATAATGGTTACTGTCTGACTGCGTACGAAGAAGAAAAAGAAGAAGAAATGTATTTACTTGTCTTGGCTTGGCTTCGTTTGTTCTCTATCTCCCGCTACCAAACCCTGACACGGGCCTAAGTAGCAGAACGCAGTCAAGAGAATGGAATGCGTTATGTCAATATTTGCACCTTTCGGTCCAACACATCCGACTTCAGCAAGCATTTTTTGAGTACCGGGTTAGCATTCCCTCTTCGATCCATTCTCCTTAGCCAGTCTGCTCTGTTGCAGCCTGTTTTCTAGAATACTGCGCGGACGTGTAGAACGGCCCTGGCAGCTCCAGTTCGCTAGCCCTTACGCTATCAGTCAGCTATGGCTCGCTGACCGCTGCAGCTCATGCGCTGCTCACCATCTTGATCCGGTATTTACTTTACTTTGAATAAATATTATCATGACAATAATAATGGGTCTATCGCCGTCGATGAGAATAACCAACATCATCATGTGTCATACAGCGCCCTTAAGTCTGTGGGCGGATGCGTGTATGACAGATTAAGCCAACACCAGCTGGTGCTGGTTTTCCCTCTACTCTATACTTCCATCTGATCGCCCCTCGACCCTCGCTAACTGCATGCAAGGCTCTTTTTGGCCTCGCCTTTTTCAGGCTAAACGATTTACTGCCATGATTCACTGAATAGCTGTTATTGACGTCCACGTGATCGCCTTACTGCGCTAAGCTCGCTAAACAGAAGTTTCCTTTGGAACCTTTCACTTGACATTCGAGAAACTTGGCAAGTCTATCTCACTTTAACTTTCTACAAAAGTGTATGAATAGTGTAGTAGTAATGAACAGTGTATGGTTATTTGTGATGTGGTCTTGTAGCCAATTTGGAGTATGTGTCATGTAGAAGTGATTCAACTTCCTGGCGTGTTTGGCGTACACACTCCAGCTCTCTCACCCATAGATCAGGGTTTAGAGACTGGCCGGATGTTTGCCAATCAGATTAGTTGCTGTTTAGCGATATACTTCATTTAAACATTCAATTCTTCTTCGGGCAATATCAGGTAGTACTATTTACTCATGTTTATCTTCTTTTTCTTTCTCTTCTTCTTCTTCTTCTTCTTCTTTTTCTTCTTCTTCTTCTTCTTCTTTCTCTTCTTTTTCGTCTTCTTTTTTTTCTTTGTCTTCTTCTTATTTTTTCTTTATCTTCTTCTTCTTTTCTTTTTCTTCTTTTTTTTCTTTTTCTTATTCTTCTTCTACTTCTTTTCTTTTTTCTTCTTCATTCTTTACTTCTTCTTTTTCTTCTTCTTTTCCTTCTTTTTCTAGCTCACCGACAATTGTATTAAGTCTACACATAAAGGCCAGTTCTATGAACAAAGTCTACTGTGGTGGGGAGTTCTTCAAGACTATCACAAAAGTGTGAATGTGTGGGTTCGTCTCCGTGGGTCAGTATTCACAACGCAGTTGCTTTAGCATGTTACAGTCTTGACAAAGGAAGGGTTCTGATACTGACACGTAACTGCATACCGAGTAGCGCGGTAGCTGTCAATCACACTGGACAAGCAGAAATGGTAGGACTCGACATAATGACACAAGAAACGAAGATCCGCATCTTCAACCTGTATGGCCCACCCAACAAAGACCTGTCGCTCTCGAGTATGGAAATCAAGGACTCGAGCTGCCTAGATATTCGGACACAGACAACAGAGGTGAAGAAGTGGAAGCCTGGGAGATAGACACACATCTCTATCTTTTCAATAGACCGGAGGACAGCCATATCTTCTATTCTAGAACATGGCATACCACCTCTACTCCAGACTTGGCCTTTTCCACGGTGGAAATTCACCACAAAATAGACCGCCAGATGCTCAACCAATTGGCAGGTAGCGACAAAAGGCCAATTAGGCTAGAAATTGATATGGAAGTAGGCCCACAGGAAATAAAAGCGCTCCCACGTTGAAACTATAAACGAGCCGACTGGGACAGATTTGCAATTCTGACAGATCGGCTATGTGAAACCATCAGCACGCGGAATAACAATATGAAACCTATGGTGGAAAGCCTAAGCAAAGCAATAATGCAAGCAGCCACCGAAACCATCCCAAGAGGGGCAAGGAAAAACTATAAGCCATATTGTAATGATGAATAGCAGAAAGGGGAAGACGAAGTCTCAAATGCTAGGAACATGGCACATAGAGAACAATCTATGGACGCAAATATCGCCCTAAATGCTGTCACGGCGAAATACAAAAGAACACTAAACCAAATAACAAGAGACAGCTGGAAAAATAAAACAGAAAGCCTCAATTCAAATAAATAAGGGAACAAAGTATGGAAGTCAGTCAGAGCCATGAATGACGCAACACCATCAAATAAACAAATTACCATCAAGTAGGGCGACAACATGCTTACTGGAAAAAAAAGCAGCAAACGCCTTCATAGAACGAACATTATGCCAGAGCAAACCACATTGATGTCCCTACAGACAGGCACACAGACATTAGTGAAGAACAAAAGAGCCACGACAACATCAATATGGCACAAGAGGAGCACATGATGGCAAAACTAACAATGAATGAAATGGAAGAGGCCATGAGAACTTTAAAGAAAAAGAAATCGCCCGGAAAAGATCGGGTAACATACGAAATGCTGATGGGGTTGGGCCAAACAGCAAAGAGGAAGTTACTATCAGTCCTGAACCAAAGCCGAAAAAGGGGAATTGTACCTCAGACATGGAAAGACGCTGTACTTATACCAGTACAAAAGAAAGAAAAAAATAGAACAGATCCAAATGAATACAGGCCTATCAGTCTACTGAGCTGTGTAGGAAAACTGATGGAACGTATTATAAACACCAGACTGATGTGACATCTGGAAGAAAAACACATACTAATTCCACAGCAAGCAGGCTTTAGACAACACAGACCCACTGAGGACCAGATCACTTTTTTTTTTTTTATTTTGCTTAGATGTTTGCCCCACTAGTTTCTACTGGCGGAGGCGCGCCATTTTCCACCCCAGACCGTAGTCCATTGGGCGATATCAGGACGCATAAACCAGTGCTTGGATGCGTGTGTGTATCTGTATGTACCTAACCTAGTGTTTTCCGTGTTGCAGGAGTGTTTTCATGTCATTTGGCGGTTCTCTCCCTGATCCTTCCTGTGAGCGATTGGTGGTTGGCAAAATCAGAGTTCCTCTTTGTTTTTGTTTTTTTTGTTTTTTTTTCTCTGAGTTGAAGGTACTCTCGTCCAGATTCGGAGGTTCTGTCTTACGTTCGTTTTCCAGTGATTGTTGTGCCAAAAAGGGGGAAAGGGTATATTTATCTTAAGTATCTCATCTCACGGTTTCTGTTTTTTTTTTTTTTTTTTTTGAAATAAAAGTGATAGGGACCCTTTTTTTTTTTTATTTTTTTTTTTTTATTTTTTTTTTTTTTATTTTCAAATCATCATATTTTTGCAAAAAATAGTGAAGATGCAATGAGATGAAATGTATAAAAGGTGATCTATGGAATGGGATGATTATGAAGATGCCAAAAATATATAGAAAGGAAAGTAATTAAAATGAAGTATCGGATAAGTAAAATAAATGATTCTTGGCGTGGCTTGCGGTTCATCGATTTGTCGTCTCGTGATCGGCTAGGTGTATTTCTTCGGGTCCATCGTTCTCTCTGGTGACGGTAGCGCAGTTCTGTTTTGATAAATGCTCCAGGTGGAAGAGATCCTTTGACATTTGAAGGAAAACTTGAATATGTTGGACTGTACATTGTGCCCTCGGGAGATAACTGTGAGTGGAATGGGTGGAGGACAGTCTTCTTGGATATTTGGAGGAGGGTGTGTGTGGGTTTAGTGGACATCGGAGGAGGAGGGTGGAATGACGGCTTTGAGAGGTTTGGGCGGAGATTGCTGCCGGCTCCTGTCATCTCATGGAAGAATATAAAAAGAAAACACGCAGACAAATTAGAATGTTCTTATCAAGATATTGCTGTACCCCGAACATGGATCCATAGATGCGGATACTGTACCTCGGTGTCCTATCATTTATCTATATGAATCTTTTTGTGACAAGGCTATGTATTTTACATATTCTTATCCCCGCGCTTAAGGGCTTAGCCCCACATATAGGGGTTGATATGCGTGAAGGTCTTGGGATTATGTGGTTGCAATATGTTGACTAGTATGTTATAAGGCCCGAGGGTAGATATGAAACAGATGTTGAAGTTCTAAGGCTTTCTAGAAAAGTGTTGAAAGGGTTATTGCTAATACTGAGTTGTGAAAGTATTGTCTTCCTTTGTATGTGTTCATACATTCCCAAAATAGGATAGTTGTATATACAATCAAAATTCCTGTGATCCCTCCAAACGTCATAACTGTGATCATATACCCTCGATAAGGGTCAAAATGCAGTGTAGAACTCTTGTAGCGCAATATAGGTGTTAATGTTGATGATGACCTCATGAGTAGTAGAGCACAGGGAGCGGAAAAGTGTCTTTGGAATGGATGACTGTCACTCTTCCCTTCAATAGTCGACATTTCTAATCTAAAATTTTTTATTAAATAAATCGGCGAATATGAGCGTATAATTTTTATTATTAGCATTATTATATTTTTATTGATTAATAAAGTTGTAAATTTTTTGTTCAATGAACTGGAAAGAGGCTCATGATATGTATTATCTGTGTGATTGAACATGTCGCTCCATTAAAAAATATGGCCTTGAAAGACCTGAGAGGAAGTTTGTAAGGTATTCCAATTATTAAAGCTAAGACGAGTGAAATTGCTCCTACAACTATTCATAAAGGTAAATGACAAATATGATGTCTCCCTGTGTAGGTAGAGTGTGGTCACAAATGCCCAATGAATTTTCTATGCATTACGCATTTTCTTGTGCTCACCCAGGAAGCCTGTACTGTTATCACATACCCTTGATAAGGGCTCAGATACAGTTTTACCAGAAAACTTGGCCAGGCCCCGACCTTTTATACGCAGAGTAATCGAGAGTAACTGCCTGCCAGCGATTGGCTGGGCGCGAGCCGCTCTCCTTGCCTGTGCGCGATTCCATTGGCTGGAGCCCTTTTCGTCCTCGCCGTTTTACTCTGCCCCGCCGTATATAAAGAAAAGTTTTCATCGGGCCCAACCAATTTTCTGCTGTCGACAAAACAACCAAAAATGCCGCCAAAAGTCTCGTCCAAAGGAGCCAAGAAAGCCGACAAGGCCAAGGCCGTCCGCACCGGTGACAAGAAGAAGAAGCGCAGGCGAAAGGAAAGCTACAGCATCTACATCTACAAAGTGCTGAAGCAGGTGCACCCCGACACCGGCATCTCGTCCAAGGCCATGTCCATCATGAACTCGTTCGTCAACGACATCTTTGAGCGAATCTCTGCCGAAGCCAGTCGCCTGGCCCACTACAACAAGCGTAGCACCATCACCTCTAGGGAGATCCAGACCGCCGTCCGTCTGCTGCTGCCCGGTGAGCTGGCCAAGCCGTCAGCTATAAAAGCTATGCGCATCCAGTTTATTCTTAAATGCATTAAATGTCCCTGCCTCCACTACCTCCCCTGACAATGCATTCCAAGCATTCACCACTCTCTGACTAAAAAAATATTTTCTAATATCTAATCTGGGCTACTCTTTAGTCAACTTGTAGCTATGCTCTCTTGTTATTGTGGGTGGCTGTATTTTTTTTAAAATAGTTATAGTCTAATTTATCCATTTCTCTGATCATCTTATAAACCTGTATTAAGTCACCACGAATTCTTCTCTCTTCTAGACACTGTAGGCCGGTTTTTCTGTCTTTCCTCATGACTGTAATTCTGGAATCCCACTATCAGCTTTGTAGCTCTTTTTTGTATTCTCTCCAGCATGTTTATATCCCCCCTATGATAAGGACTCCACGCCTGTACACAGTACTCCAATCTAGGTCTAACTAATGCTTTATACAGTTTGACTATCACTTCCCTGCTCCTATGTTTAATATTTCTTTTTATCATACCTAACATTGCATTTGCCATTTTCACTGCTACCTAAACTTGCTCATTCACCTTACATGTTTGGCTTGGCTTGGCTTGGCTTGGCTTGGCTTCGTTCATTCTCAATCTCCCACTACCAAACCCTGAAAGGGCATTAGTAGCAGAATGTAGTCCAGAGAACGGAGTAGAAGATGTCTGGAATGAGACGGATATTTGGACAATAAAAACTTGGTATAGTCTAATTTATCCTTTCCTTTTATTAATTTATACACTTGTATTAAGTTACCTCAAATTCTTCTTTGTTCTAGACACTGAAGACCAGTTTTTTTTAGTCTTTCCTCAAAACTATAATTCTTAAACCCCGCGATGTAGCTCTTCTTTGTAGCTTTTCCATCATGTTTATATCCACTATATTATATGGACTCCACATCTGATCACAATACTCTAATTTAGGTCTCACTAATGATTTATACAACTTGACAATTACCTCCTTTCCCTTATATGAAATTATGGATCACTTGACACTTAACGTGGGAAGAACACTAACTAATCAGCACTATATAGCAAGGGAAGTAACTCATTGTATTTATTTATTTTTTGAAACCAGCAGACTGGCTGAGTATTGTCTAATGTTCATACGTAAGTTTGGTATCAAGATGCTGAGCAGCGCATGAGCTGCAGTGGTCAGCGACCCATAGCTGACTGCTAGCGTCAGGGCCAGCGACCCGAAGCTGACTGCTAGCGTCAGGGCCAGCGACCCAAAGCTTTATATTATATATTTAACTGTCGCATTGAATCATTTCGTAGTATTTCTTCCTCCTCGCACGTGTGGTTATTGTTCTTCGTATCCGAAGAGGACCACATTCTCATCTGTCAATCGTGGGGTGGCTTCGGAGGTGTCTTAACCAAACCACGATTGTGAGCAGTTCATGTGCTGTTGGCGATCAGCGACCCAAAGCTGACTGTTAGCGTCAGGGCCAGCGACCCAAAGCTGACTGCTAGCGTCAGGGCCAGCGACCCAAAGCTGACTGTTAGCGTCAGGGCCAGCGACCCAAAGCTGACTGCTAGCGTCAGGGCCAGCGACCCAAAGCTGACTGCTAGCGTCAGGGCCAGCGACCCAAAGCTGACTGCTAGCGTCAGGGCCAACGACCCGAAGCTGACTGCTAGCGTCAGGGCCAGCGACCCAAAGCTGACTGCTAGCGTCAGGGCCAGCCACCCAAAGCTGACTTCTAGCGTCAGGGCCAGCGACCCAAAGCTGACTGCTAGCGTCAGGGCCTGTGACCGAGTGCTACAAAAGACCCTTCTACACTTTTACGTGGTGATTCTGCATAACAGGCTGCAACAGAGCAGACTGGATAAGAAGAAGGGATCGAAGAGGGGAGGCTAGCCCGGTATTCTAAAAGGCCATGCTGAAGTCGGATGTGTCGGACCGGTGTATGCAGGCGAGGTCGAGGTAGGCAGGCGAGGACGAGGTAGGCAGGCGAGGACGAGGTAGGCAGGCGAGGACGAGGTAGGCAGGCGAGGACGAGGTAGGCAGGCGAGGACGAGGTAGGCAGGCGAGGACGAGGTAGGCAGGCGAGGACAAGGTAGGCAGGCGAGGACGAGGTAGGCAGGCGAGGACAAGGTAGGCAGGCGAGGACGAGGTAGGCAGGCGAGGACAAGGTAGGCAGGCGAGGACGAGGTAGGCAGGCGAAGACAAGGTAGGCAGCCCTTCAAGTGCGAGGATAACATGAAATGATGGACGAGCGGCAGTCAGTCTGGGTTTACCATAAGGGTGAGAGATAGAGAATGTTGGATATTCATTGTCCGGGTTTACCATGAGGGTGAGAGATAGAGAATGTTGGATATTCATTGTCCGGGTGTACCACAAGGGTGAGAGATAGAGAATGTTGGATATTCATTGTCCGGGTTTACCATAAGGGTGAGAGATAGAGAATGTTGGATATTCATTGTCCGGGTGTACCACAAGGGTGAGAGATAGAGAATCTTGGATATTCATTGTCCGGGTGTACCACAAGGGTGAGAGATAGAGAATGTTGGATATTCATTGTCCGGGTTTACCATAAGGGTGAGAGATAGAGAATGTTGGATATTCATTGTCCGGGTGTACCACAAGGGTGAGAGATAGAGAATGTTGGATATTCATTGTCCGGGTGTACCACAAGGGTGAGAGATAGAGAATGTTGGATATTCATTGTCCGGGTTTACCATAAGGGTGAGAGATAGAGAATGTTGGATATTCATTGTCCGGGTGTACCACAAGGGTGAGAGATAGAGAATGTTGGATATTCATTGTCCGGGTGTACCACAAGGGTGAGAGATAGAGAATGTTGGATATTCATTGTCCGGGTGTACCACAAGGGTGAGAGATAGAGAATGTTGGATATTCATTGTCCGGGTGTACCACAAGGGTGAGAGATAGAGAATGTTGGATATTCATTGTCCGGGTGTACCACAAGGGTGAGAGATAGAGAATGTTGGATATTCATTGTCCGGGTGTACCACAAGGGTGAGAGATAGAGAATGTTGGATATTCATTGTCCGGGTGTACCACAAGGGTGAGAGATAGAGAATGTTGGATATTCATTGTCCGGGTGTACCACAAGGGTGAGAGATAGAGAATGTTGGATATTCATTGTCCGGGTGTACCACAAGGGTGAGAGATAGAGAATGTTGGATATTCATTGTCCGGGTGTACCACAAGGGTGAGAGATAGAGAATGTTGGATATTCATTGTCCGGGTGTACCACAAGGGTGAGAGACAGAGAATGTTGGATATTCATTGTCCGGGTGTACCACAAGGGTGAGAGATATAGAATGTTGGATATCCATTGTCCGTGTGTACCACCAGGGTGGGAGATATAATATTTGATGGGTGGGGTCTAAAGATAAAGAGTTCGTAGTTTAGTTCACATGATATTCTTGATGTCTACGAGTTGGACACTAATGGGAACAATTGTGGTATTGGTTTCGTTGCCATCAATGCGAAGATATCAATGACGTCACAAAAAAGGTCAGTTCACTTAGTATTGAAGCAATATCGCGTGCTGTTTTGACTCACTTGAGGATGTAACAACACACAGCTACATATCTTCACTTCATCTTCAAAACGCTCCCTTGCTTCTTGAACTCATAGAAAATCAAGAGTTTTTTGCTCGTGTGGCCTTTCGTGCAGCGGTAAAGGTATTAAGAGGCGAGGGCAGCCGGCGGGGACAATATACCAGCAGAGCTCTTACATGCAGGTGGAGAGGTAGTGGTGGAAGGCCTGACACACATCTGCAACAAAATATGGGCGACAGGAAACTGGCCGGACTTATGAACAAAATCAATGGTTATACCGTTACATAAGTCTATTAACCTAAAGCTGTGCCAAAATGACAGAACAATAAGTCTCGTCAGCCACCTTAGCAAGGTCATGTTTAGATTAATCCTTGACCGATTGAAACCCCAAGCAGAGAACATTATTGCCGAGAAGCAAGCAGGGTTCAGACAGGGAAGAAACACTACAGAACAGATATTTAATTTAAGGCTGCTAAGCGATAAATATATAGAACAGCAGCAAAAACTGTATCATGTGTTTGTTGATTTCAAGAAGGCGTTTAATAGGGTATGGCATAAAGTGCTATGGGCAGCCATGAGGATGTATAAAATCAATGGACATATTATAACGGTCCTTGAACACCTGGATGACAAGGCGTCCATCGCAGTTAACAATAGCGCTCCAGTGGCTACCCTCCCACTGAGGAATCACGGGATACGAGAGAGCTGACGCTCTAGCAAAAGATGGCAGCAAGAAGGTACAATTTAATCCAGTACCAAACAGTTAGATCAAGAACATCATCAGAAATCAGCATTTACACCAATGGAGAGAAGACCAAATTCACCAATTCAAAAAAGCCCAACAAACTACCTTATTTCGTCTCAGAACTGGACACTGCAGACTACTAGAACATCTATACCGACTGAAGATCTCACACACTGATGAGTGCCCATGTGGAACAGGGGGCCAGAACCCAGAGCATATTCTACAGGAATGCCCAATCTATAGGGAAATGAGATGCCAGACCTGGCCAGAGGGTGCGGAGCTGAGAGAAAAGCTGTGCGGCAGCCGCTCCGACCTGGTGAAGACTACAGACTCCATCATGGCGACTGGCCTGCAGATATAGCATGACCAGAAGATCCTGAATGAAAGAGAACGTACGACCACTGACGCACCGAACAACCTGTGGTAAGAAGTGACTATCATTGCGGTGTAGCTCTTCATGTCAGAATCATTTAAGTTGCATCGATGACGAGAATCCCACACCTGGCACGACGTCTTTCAAGAATCGACATCTTTCTCCTCTGTCAGTGTTCGTTCTGAAAAGGTCGTTGTCTAGTTTACAGCGAGGATGCAATATCTGCGCCATCCTGCCTGATACATCCGGTTTCAGCTGATTTTCTATGGGTACCGTGTGGAGCGTGTGGCCGAATGGTTTCGAGGCCTGCCTGCCGAATAGGAGGGCAGCGGTTCAAATCCCCGGTATGGTATGTGCTGTTTTTCTGTTGGGGGTGAAATAAACAAACATAGCCAAGCACATGATGTGGCGACAGCAGTAGCGAAGCGGTCTGTAGTCCTCAGCCATCAAAACCCCTCGACTACCCCAGCAATGGGAAAAATGTCGTATGACAGTGACCGGGTTTGCCTTCCTAAATGCACTATTTCAGCCTGTTTCTAGGGCCGCTGATTGGAGTCAGCTCTGGTTCTCTGACCCTGTCAGATCATTCACAATGCTGCACGTTCAGCCCCTAATGTATAGGGGAAACTACAGTGGTCCCTTTCCAAGGACGCATCTATCCGAGCACATCTGGTAGCGGTTTCTAGAAGCAGAAATTTTACAATAAGGTTGCTAGTCCCACGCGCATCCTTATTTAGTTGCCCTATACAACATGCATGAAATATTGTCTTGTCTTGTCTTAAGGACGTCTTGTCTTGTCTTAAGGACGTCTTGTCTTGTCTTAAGGACGTCACGTCTTGTCTTGAGGACGTCACGTCACGTCTCAAGGACGTTACGTCACGTCTCGTCTTAAGGACGTCACGTCTTGTCTTGAGGACGTCACGTCTTGTCTTGAGGACGTCACGTCTTGTCTTGAGGACGTCACGTCACAAGGACGTCACGTCTCGTCTTAAGGACGTAACGTCCCGTCTCGTCTTGTCCACTTGTGCAACAAGGCGTCGTTGGGAGGTGTAGTTTTCTGTCTAGGGCCAGACGTGTCGCTGAAGTAGTCGTCATCCCATAATGACTTAGAATATCCGCAACATTTCCTATCCATCTAGTTCTCGGTCTACCCCGGTTTAGAAAATCCGAACGGCATGCGTTATAGGTGCACAGGGGTAGTTGATCAGGTTACATTCTTATTAGGTGACCAACCCAGTTGATTATCTCCTCATCAATATATTCAGATCAAGGTCCTGCTTCAACTCATCAATATATTCAGGTCAAGGTCCTGCTTCAACTCATCAATATATTCAGGTCAAGGTCCTGCTTCAACTCATCAATATATTCAGGTCAAGGTCCTGCTTCAACTCATCAATATATTCAGGTCAAGGTCCTGCTTCAACTCATCAATATATTCAGGTCAAGGTCCTGCTTCAACTCATCAATATATTCAGGTCAAGGTCCTGCTTCAACTCATCAATATATTCAGGTCAAGGTCCTGCTTCAACTCATCAATATATTCAGGTCAAGGTCATGCTTCAACTCATCAATATATTCAGGTCAAGGTCATGCTTCAACTATTCTTCTCACATCTTCATTGGGCGTTCTGTCTCTCCTAGTTACGGAGGCATCTCATCTCACATGTCGTGATCTTTCTCTCTAGAGTTTTTGTTAAAGTCCATGTTTGGCGCTGGCAGCAGAGGGTTGGCATGAATATACTGTTGATTAGCATTATTTTTGTGGACACGTTTATGTTAGGGTGTTTCAATAATGGTGACAGCTGGTATGACATGTTTATGTTAGGGTGTTTCAATAATGGAGACAGCTGGTATGACATGTTTATGTTAGGGTGTTTCAATAATGGTGACAGCTGGTATGACATGTTTATGTTAGGGTGTTTCAATAATGGAGACAGCTGGTATGACATGTTTATGTTAGGGTGTTTCAATAATGGAGACAGCTGGTATGACATGTTTATGTTAGGGTGTTTCAATAATGGAGACAGCTGGTATGCAATTGTATTTGCTTTTTGTCACCTGATCTCAATCTCTCTATACAAATGTCCATCATGTGCGACAACACTGGCCAAGTACTGGAACTCCTGCACTTGTTTGATCTTGGTCCCGTTTACCGTAATGTTTCTGTTTTCAGACTATCTGCTTATTTGCATAGTTCCTGTTTTGGATGTATTAACTCTCATTCTGCATCTTTCGCCCACAAAGTTGAGCGCAGTCAGATGTTGCTGCGGACCATCTTTACTCAAAGATGACATTAAACTTTGTTATTTCAGCACGTGTACCACTCCGCTGCTTATTACATAAACACAAGTAACACATATTTAAAAATATAAAAGTAAAACTTGTTAAAACGTGTGATTGTCATTGATGTTCTGATACTTTTATTAAATAATGTTCCAAATATCAACAATTTCTATTTATTGCACCGCCATATTTCTAGGGTTGATCTTCACAATAATTGACGTTTTCTGCATTTATTTAGCTGATCGGCGAAAGCAATGGAAGCTAGATAGTCCTATTCACAGATGCCCTGGCCGTAGTTACAGCACTAAAAAGCCAGAAAAATACTGAACTTAATGATGTAAGAGCAGTACTCTGTCAACTATGCCAACAGTCCGCACCAAAAAGAGTAGTGGTACAGTGGGTTCCATCCCACTGTAACATCCAAGGCAACGAGGAGGCAGACAGACTGGCAAAAGAAGGTGCAAGATTACCACAACCAGATTCTAGTGTGACCTACGAAGAGTCCAAAAGGCTTATTAGAGCCAGATACATGGACAAATGGGAAACAGAACATACTGGCTACACAAAATATGATTCCTACTACCAGTTGAACAGAAGAGAGCAGGTCGTGGTCTTCAGACTCCGCACAGACCACAACATACTGAGGTACCATCTATTCATTAAACTGAAGATAGGTGGCACTGACGAATGCACCTGTGGTACAGGGAAAATGACCACTGAACATCTGCTGTAAAATTGCCCGACATATGAGGACCAGAGAAAGCACGTGGCCATTACCAGTGGCAACACTAGACAAGCTCTATAGCAGTGTTGACAGCCTCAGGATGACAGCTGCTTTCTTCGAACAAATTCAAAAAGTTGACGTCTGACAGCGTACGAAGAAGATTAACACAACAGCAGAAGCATATTAACAATCTTAATGAAGTCTGTGCATATTACGGCATGAAAATCAACAAATAAAATCAACATAAATAAGTTACGACAATTGCAAGAAAAGAAATAGAAACAACAACAGTCATACAAAACCAATAAGTAAAACATGTGAACGATTTCACGTACCTGGGTAACATAATCTCAGCAGATAGAAAATATGACAGCCAAATCCAAAAGAAATATAATAATGCAAGTCAAATCATTGGGCGAGCCATGAACGACGAAACCCCGTCAAATAAACAAATTACTATCAAGCAGGGCGAGAACTTGATCACAGGTAAGAAAGCCGCAAACGCCTTTGTCGATCACTATGCCAGAGCAAACCACATCGAGGTCCCTGCAGATAAGCATACAGACATTAGCGAAGAGCTAAAGGGACACGAAAACATAAATACGGCTCCTGAAGAGCACATGATGGCCAAACTAACAATGCGCGAAATGGAAGAGGCTATGAGAACACTAAAGAAAAGGAAATCTCCCGGAAAAGACGGGATAACAAACGAAATGCTGATGGGGCTGGGCCAAACAGCGAAGAAAAAACTACTATCAGTCCTGAACCAAAGCTGGAAAAGGGGTATTGTACCCCAGGCATGGAAAGATGCAATACTGGTACCAGTACCAAAAACAGGAAAGGACAAAACAGATCCAAATGGATACAGGCCCATAAGCCTACTGAGCTGTGTCGGCAAGCTGATGGAACGGATGATAAACACCAGACTGATGTGGCATCTGGAAGAAAAACGAATACTAATTCCACAGCAAGCCGGCTTTAGACAGCACAGATCCACTGAGGACCAGGTCATCCTCATAGCCCAGGAGATAGAAGATGCCTACCAGGCACAGAAACACACAGTAGCTGTTTGGGTGGATCTGGAAAAGGCATTTGACAAAGTCTGGAAGGATGGACTTAGAGTCAAGCTAAGAAGAAGTGATGTCTGTGGGAAGATGTACAAGTGGATCAACCACTACCTCAAACAAAGAACGGCCAGAGTCCAAGTACAAGGGCAGATGAGCAAAAAGGTGATACTCGAGCAGGGAGTACCCCAAGGGGGAGTATTGTCACCCACACTCTTCCTGGTATATATAAACGATATTACAGAGAATATACCAAGAAGAGTCCATAGCTCAATGTTTGCAGACGATCTGGCTATGTGGACCTCTGAAAAGAATCTCACCATAGCAAGAAATCGGATGCAGACGGCCCTAACATCGCTGGAAGAGTGGGCGAACTCATGGCTGGTCAAAATAAGCGAGGAGAAAACCACGTGCACAATATTCTCGCTCTCATTAAAACCCCAAAGTACCAAATTAAGGCTAAATGGCAAAATCCTGCAGCCAAACGACAACCCAACCTATCTGGGAGTCACATTTGATCGGCGCATGACATGGAAAAGTCAGATTGAGAGAAACCGAATGAAAGCCAGAGAAAGAATGGCGATCATGAGGAAACTTGCTGGCACAAGCTGGGGAGCAGACGAAGGCATACTAAAGAAACTGTACACTGGAAGAGTGAGACCAGTTCTCGAGTATGGCATTGCGGCATGGACAACCGCAGCGAAGGCGAACTTCGATAAAGTTAACAAACTTCAAAACCAAGCCATGAGAATTATAACAGGTGGCATGAAGTCAACGCCAATTGTAGAACTTGAAAAGATTACAAAACTGCAATCCATGACCGATAGAAGAGACTGCAGAGCCCAGCTGCAGTCAGAGAAACTCAGAAGACTGACGGACCATCCAATGTACCAGAGACTAAACAATTTGGGAAATGGGAAACTAAAGCGGAGAAACTTTGCAGAAATAGCCAAAGCAAAGATGCACGAAGATCCCATAAACGCACTAACAACACCAAAACCCATCACTACTGTACGAAAACCTACTTGGAGGCAGGATATATTTTCAGAGGTGGTAGAAAATATACCAGGTATTGCAAACAAAAACTGCCAGAGTGAAAAAGAAAGGAGAGACACTACCCTAAGCTTCATAACGAAAAGCTACCCAAGCATGGACTGGACCCATGCATACACCGACGGTTCTGTTAGAAACACTACACAGAACGGAGGGGCAGGAGCATTCCTGAACCTACCAAATGGCAGAAAAATAACACTGTCATTCGCTACTGGTAAGTACACAAGCAATTTCAGAGCAGAGGCAGAGGCACTGAGGGCGGCAGTGGAAGAAATGGTAACACACAGTGAAAATGAGAGCCATATAGTCCTGCTGACAGATGCTCTCGAAGTAGTCACAGCGCTAAAAAGCCAGAAAAACACTGAGCTTAATGACTTAAGAGCAGCACTCTGCAAACTGTGCCAGCAGTCCGCACCAAAAAGGGTAGTGGTACAGTGGGTTCCGTCACACTGCAACATCCAAGGCAACGAGGAGGCAGACAGACTGGCAAAAGAAGGTGCAAGGCTACCACAAACAGATACCAGTATGACGTACGAAGAGTCAAAACGGCTTATCAAAGCCAGATACATGACCAAATGGGAAACCGAACATACTGGTTACACCAAAAACGATGCCTATTACCAGTTGAACCGAAGAGAGCAGGTCGTTGTCTTCAGACTTCGCACTGGCCACAACAGACTGAGGTACCACCTATTCAACAAATTGAAGATAGGGTGTACCGACGAATGCCCGTGCGGTACTGGTAAAATGACCACTGAACATCTGCTGCAGAACTGCCCGACATACGAGGATCAGAGAGAGCAGATGTGGCCATTGCCAGTGGAACTGCAAGACAAGCTCTATGGTAGTGGCGAGAGTCTCAGGATGACCGCCGCTTTTTTCGAGAAAATAATGGTTACTGTCTGACTGTGTACGCAGAAGAAGAAGAAGAAATCATTGGGCACGTGTCCCCGATATTTCAATGTAAACAAGTGACAATGGATACAAAAAGAACGATATCAAACACAATATTCCTACCCACATTGTGCTATCAGCAACAGAATTGAACATTAACTAGCAAAGATAGAAAAAAACTTTGTTAAAAACCGATGAAATGCCTGTGGAGAAGCCTTTAAGTAACTGGAATAAGCAACCCGATCACTTGGCTGAGAAGTCATTGGGCTAAAAACATGTTTTGATTAATAAATATATTAATGTTTTTGGAGTAGAAACATGGACCATGACCAAAGAAAATGGAGACAGGTATTGAGACCATTGAAATAAACAAATTCGTTTTAAAAGAAATTTTTAAAAAAGGGAATAAAAGGAGGAACATACAATATGTGGGAAATGTCAAGACAGTAAAAAAAAGTAATATTGGAGGGAAGGATAGTCAGATGGCTGCAGACAACATAAAAGATGTGGTCGAGGAAAACAGAAACTGTCCCAAGCAATATGTCAAGGCACAGACTAAAGCCATTACCATCAACCATGAATATGATGATGAATATTGTTGTATGAATCCATGTATATACTGCTTAACTTCTATAATGGTTACTTCCCTTATTACCAACTTAATTATTTCCCCCTTGATTAACACAAAGAAAGTATAATTAAACAAACACGACTTACTTCCCCTGTCAAGGAAAAACATAAATTGCCTCCCGTGAATTAAAAACATGAATTGCTTCCCCTGTCCCCAAAACCACGACTTGCCTCCCCTGTACGCCCCCGTTCACCCGGTTTTCGGCTGCCAACGGGTACCCGACTCTACCCGAAAACGCCCCCGTTCACCCGGTTTTCGGCTGCCAACGGGTACCCGACTCTACCCGAAAACGCCCCCGTTCACCCGGTTTTCGGCTGCCAACGGGTACCCGACTCTACCCGAAAACGCCCCCGTTCACCCGGTTTTCGGCTGCCAACGGGTACCCGACTCTACCCGAAAACGCCCCCGTTCACCCGGTTTTAGGCTGCAAACGGGTACCCGACTCTACCCGAAAACGCCCCCGTTCACCCGGTTTTCGGCTGCCAACGGGTACCCGACTCTACCCGAAAACGCCCCCGTTCACCCGGTTTTCGGCTGCCAACGGGTACCCGACTCTACCCGAAAACGCCCCCGTTCACCCGGTTTTCGGCTGCCAACGGGTACCCGACTCTACCCGAAAACGCCCCCGTTCACCCGGTTTTCGGCTGCCAACGGGTACCCGACTCTACCCGAAAACGCCCCCGTTCACCCGGTTTTCGGCTGCCAACGGGTACCCGACTCTACCCGAAAACGCCCCCGTTCACCCGGTTTTCGGCTGCCAACGGGTACCCGACTCTACCCGAAAACGCCCCCGTTCACCCGGTTTTCGGCTGCCAACGGGTACCCGACTCTACCCGAAAACGCCCCCGTTCACCCGGTTTTCGGCTGCCAACGGGTACCCGACTCTACCCGAAAACGCCCCCGTTCACCCGGTTTTAGGCTGCCAACGGGTACCCGACTCTACCCGAAAACGCCCCCGTTCACCCGGTTTTATGCTGCCAACGGGTACCCGACTCTACCCGAAAACAACTCCCGTTCACAGAAACCACCAACTGTAACCCGACTCTAATAAAAAACGTCTCTGTTCACTTAGTTTTCCAGCACCAATCTCTTCGGACGCTGTCAGACGTCAAACTTGAATTTTTTCAAAAATCATCCTGAGGCTGTCGACACTGCCATAGAGCTTGTCTAGTGTTGCCATTGGTGATGGACACATGTGCTTTCTCTGGTCCTCGTATGTCGGGCAATCTTGCAGCAGATGTCCAGGGGGCATTTTCCCTGTACCACAGGTGCATTCGTCAGTAGCACCTATCTTCAGTTGTATTCAATAGATGGTACCTCAGTCTGTTGTGGTCTGTGCGGAGTCTGAAGACGACCACCTGCTCCCTTCTGTTCAACTCGTAATAAGCATTATTTCTTATGTAGCCAGTATGCTGTGTTTCCCATTTGTCCATGTACCTAGGATCTCAAACCGTTTCAATCCTTTGTAGGTCACACTCGGGGCCCCTAGTGCAGTACCCGCCCACGAGTGGAACATGCTCAGGCTGTTACCAAACCAAACCCCACCCATGAGTTAAATAATGTTCTCATATGTCGTCTGCCTTTCTACGCAACTTTTCTTTGTCCAACCTACGACACCTCTACCAAGGGCCCAATAATGGTAAAGGCACAAACAGAGGATCTGGGTCTAGCCCAACACCCAATAATGGTAAAGGCACAAAGATAGGATCCTGGTCTAGCCAAACACCCAATAATGGTAAAGGCACAAAGAGAGGATCCGGGTCTAGCCCAACATCCAATAATGGTAAAGGCACAAAGAGAGGATCCGGGTCTAGCCCAACATCCAATAATGGTAAAGGCACAAAGAGAGGATCCCATTTTGACAAAAGCCAAGATCAACATAACGCTACTAACAATTTCAGTATACTGCAAACTGTTGAAACTAAAGATAAAGTCACATATAACCATATACACCATCTTCTCCCGCAGTCATAAAGAAGCAAAGAGATCCATTAACATCAAAATGAATGGGGAATTACTAGTAAAAGAGGATGTTTTTCTGGGAGTAACACTGGACAGACAGTTGAAATTTGGTAGCCACATCTGCAACATCAGACGTAAAGCAACCAAGACTTGCTAGTACAAATTGGGGAGCTGATAAACTCTTCGGCAACTATTCCTTGGTTATGCACGACCGGTGATGGACTACAGCCTTTCCACACGGATCACAGAGTCCAAATAACATCTCATCTATTGACCTGGTGCAGAATCAAGCTCTCAAACTAATTTGTGGGGGGGATGAGATCAACACCTACATAGTATTTGACATAGTATTGATTTAAGGTAATTTAGTTCAGTATTTCTGTGGCTCTGTAGTCATGGACAGGGTATCTGTAAAAGATTATCTGGCTTTCATTGCTTTCGCCTGTCATCATTGCTTCTACTGCAGCCTTCAATGCCTCTGCCTCACTCTGAAATTGCTTGAAAATGTTGTGCTTGTATGGGTCTAGTCAGTGTATGTATGGGTCCAGTCAGTGCTTGTAAGGGTCCAGTCAGTGCTTGTAAGGGTCCAGTCAGTGCTTGTATGGGTCCAGTCAGTGTCAGTGCTTGTATGGGTCCAATCAGTGTCAGTGCTTGTATGGGTCCAGTCAGTGCTTGTATGGGTCCAGTCAGTGGCAGTGCTTGTATGGGTCCAGTCAGTGGCAGTGCTTGTATGGGTCCAGTCAGTGTCAGTGTTTGTATGGGTCCAGTCAGTGCTTGTATGGGTCCAGTCTGTGTCAGTGTTTGTATGGGTCCAGTCTGTGTCAGTGTTTGTATGGGTCCAGTCAATGCTTGTATGGGTCCAGTCAGTGTCAGTGTTTGTATGGGTCCAGTCTGTGCTTGTATGGGTCCAGTCAGTGCGTGGGTAGTTTACCTCTATGTACCTCAGGGTTATGTCACTTCTTTCCTTTTCAGTCTGGTTGTTCTTGTATCCGATACCTGGTATATTTTCTATCACCAATGGAAAGATCTGCTGCTTCCAGATGGGTTTACATACATTAGGAATGGGCCTTGGTGTTGATATGGCGTTCATAGGTTCGTCTCTCATCTTTGTTTTGGCTATTTCTACCAAATTTCTCAGATTTAGTCTCCCTTTTCCAAATCCATTTAGTTTGATGCATTGGCTGGTCTGTCAGTCTTCTTAGTTTCTCAGCTTGCTGCTGGGCTCTGGTGTCTATTCCATCGTTCATTGATTGCAGATTTGCAATCTTCTTTAGTTCTACAATTGGCATTGACTTCATGCCTCCTGTTATAATTCTCATGGCTTGGTTTTGAAGTTTGTTGATTTTATCAAAGTTCGCCTTTGCTGCTGTTGCCATGTCGGAACGCCATACTCGAGAACTGGTCTCACTCTTCCAGTGTACAGTTTCTTTATTATTTTCTCATCTGCTCCCCAGCTTGAGCCAGCAAGTTTCCTCATGATTGCCATTCTTTGTCCTGCTCTCATTCAGTTTCTCTCGATCTGAGTTGTCCATGTCATTCGCCGATCAAATGTGATGTCGTTCAGCCGCAGACATTTGCCATTGAGACTTATTTTGGTGTTCTGTCGTTTATTTGAAAGGGAAAATATCGTACGCCTTTTATCTTCATTTATCTTGACCAGCCACGATTTCGCCCACTAATCTATCAATATTAGGGCCTGTTGCATTCGATTGCTTGCTGTGGTGAGGTTTTCCAGTCGACCAGTTGCAAAAGGGCACCTGACATACATGGCATGCTCCAGTAGCAAAAGGGCACCTGACTTACTTGGCATGATTTAGACAACCCAGCTGCAAATGGGCACCTGACTTATTTCAGTCAACCCAGTTGCAAATGAGCATCTGACTTACATGGGACATTCCAGTCGACCAAGCTGAAAAAGAGCACCTGACTTACATGGAACGCTCTAAGCAACCCATCCGCAAATGGGCACCTGACTTACATGGCACTCTCCAGTTGACCCAGCTGCAAATGAGCACCTGACTTACATTGCACGCTCCAGAAAACACAGCTGGAAATGGACACCACAACCTACATGGCATGCTCCTGGCAAACCAGCTACAAATGGGCACCTGACTTATACGGGACACTAGAAAAAAAAAGAAATGAGAAAATATAGAAAAAAAGAAAGAAGGTGAAGTACAAAAAAAGTAGAGAAATAGAAAGAAGGAGCAGAAGAAGGATAAGTAGTAGGAAACAAAAAGTAGGAGGAGAAGAAGATTTATACATTTTAGAACAGATTCTAACACAAATATCTAATTCATGATCACTCCAATTTTAAATTGGAATTATGAAGCCCATTTGTATAATTATGCAATTGTAAATCCACCAATTACTGATTAGCCTGACTGCATTAGCTGAGCAAATCGTGTTTAGATTGGATGTCAATCATGCCGACGGGGCGCGTGCTGTGGCAGTGACGGGATGGGTTGTGTGCAGGTTAAGTTGATCGCTGGGGGAGGGAGCAAGATGCTATCAGGACCAGT
This sequence comes from Ariolimax columbianus, assembly GCA_036924085.1. NCBI lineage: Eukaryota > Metazoa > Mollusca > Gastropoda > Stylommatophora > Arionidae > Ariolimax > Ariolimax columbianus. Next base: position 53,824,403 of record JAVGWX010000018.1, read on the forward strand.
CCTGTTGCCTAATTAGCTAACTAATGTTTGTAAACTTAAGTTGATCGTAAAGTCATGTTGATCGCAAAGTTAAGTTGATCGTTAAGTTTATCGTAAAGTTAAGTTGATCGTTAAGTTGATTGTAAAGTTAAGTTGATCGTTAAGTTGATTGTAAAGTTAAGTTGATTGTAAAGTTAAGTTGATCGCAAAGTTAAGTTGATTGTTAAGTTGATCGTACAGTAAAGTTGATCGCAAAGTTAATTTGATCGCAAAGTCAAGTTAAAGGTAAAGTCAAGTTGAAGGTAAAGTCAAGTTGATCGTAAAGTCAAGTTGATCGTAAAGTCAAGTTGATCGTAAAGTCTAATTGATCATAAAGTCTAGTTCATCATAAAGTCAAACTGATCATAAAGTCAAACTGATCGTAAAGTTATGCTGATCGTAAAGTTAAGTTGAACGTAAAAAAAAAGTTCAGTTGATCATAAAGTTCAGTTGATCGTAAAGTCAAGTTGATCATAAAGTCAAGTTAAATTCATCGTAAAGTTAAGTTGATCGTAAAGTTAAAAGGTAATGATAGTTCTATAGCAGACACTGTCGTCGAGGATGAAGTGTTACATACTTCATTTTACTAGCTAGCAGCTTGTTTGTGAGGTTGGGTTTCCAGATGCCTTCCTCTCTGTCTGTCTCCATCAGTAAGTTTTCTGTCCATTCACAACTGGGTTGAATGAAGGCTGTCAATTATAAGGTTTGAACCCGAGACATTAACTTAAGGTCTTTACACTGGTTCTTCTTCTTCTTCTGCGTACACAGTCAGACAGTAACCATTATTTTTTCGAAAAAAGCGGCGGTCATCCTGAGACTCTCGCCACTACCATAGAGCTTGTCTTGCAGTTCCACTGGCAATGGCCACATCTGCTCTCTCTGATCCCCGTATGTCGGGCAGTTCTGCAGCAGATGTTCAGTGGTCATTTTACCAGTACCGCACGGGCATTCGTCGGTACACCCTATCTTCAATTTGTTGAATAGGTGGTACCTCAGTCTATTGTGGCCAGTGCGAAGTCTGAAGACAACGACCTGCTCTCTTCGGTTCAACTGGTAATAGGCATCGTTTTTGGTGTAACCAGTATGTTCGGTTTCCCATTTGGTCATGTACCTGGCTTTGATAAGCCGTTTTGACTCTTCGTACGTCATACTGGTATCTGTTTGTGGTAGCCTTGCACCTTCTTTTGCCAGTCTGTCTGTCTCCTCGTTGCCTTGGATGTTGCAGTGTGACGGAACCCACTGTACCACTACCCTTTTTGGTGCGGACAGCTGGCACAGTTTGCAGAGTGCTGCTCTTAAGTCATTAAGCTCAGTGTTTTTCTGGCTTTTTAGCGCTGTGACTACGGCGAGAGCATCTGTCAGCAAGACTATGTGGCTCTCATTTTCACTGTGTGTTGTTGCCATTTCTTCCACTGCCGCCCTCAGTGCCTCTGCCTCCGCTCTGAAATTGCTTGTGTACTTACCAGTAGCAAATGACAGTGTTATTTTTCTGCCATTTGGTAGGTTCAGGAATGCTCCTGCCCCTCCGTTCTGTGTAGTGTTTGTTACAGAACCGTCGGCGTATGCATGGGTCCAGTCCATGCTTGGGTAGCTTTTCGTTATGAAGCTTAGGGTAGTGTCTCTCCTTTCTTTTTCGGTCTGGCAGTTTTTGTTTGCAATACCTGGTATATTTTCTACCACCTCTGGAAATATATCCTGCCTCCAAGTATGTTTTCGTACAGTAGTGATGGGTTTTGGTGTTGTTAGTGCGTTTATGGGATCTTCGTGCATCTTTGCTTTGGCTATTTCTGCAAAGTTTCTCCGCTTTAGTTTCCCAGTTCCCAAATTGTTTAGTCTCTGGTACATTGGATGGTCCGTCAGTCTTCGGAGTTTCTCTGACTGCAGCTGGGCTCTGCAGTCTCTTCTGTCGGTCATGGATTGCAGTTTTGTAATCTTTTCAAGTTCTACAATTGGCGTTGACTTCATGCCACCTGTTATAATTCTCATGGCTTGGTTTTGAAGTTTGTTAACTTTATCGAAGTTCGCCTTCGCTGCTGTTGTCCATGCCGCGATGCCATACTCGAGAACTGGTCTCACTCTTCCAGTGTACAGTTTCTTTAGTATGCCTTCGTCTGCTCCCCAGCTTGTGCCAGCAAGTTTCCTCATGATCGCCATTCTTTCTCTGGCTTTCATTCGGTTTCTCTCAATCTGACTTTTCCATGTCATGCGCCGATCAAATGTGACTTCCAGATAGGTTGGGTTGTCGTTTGGCTGCAGGATTTTGCCATTTAGGCTTAATTTGGTACTTTGGGGTTTTAATGAGAGCGAGAATATTGTGCACGTGGTTTTCTCCTCGTTTATTTTGACCAGCCATGAGTTCGCCCACTCTTCCAGCGATGTTAGGGCCGTTTGCATCCGATTTCTTGCTATGGTGAGATTCTTTTCAGAGGTCCACATAGCCAGATCGTCTGCAAACATTGAGCTATGGACTCTTCTTGGTATATTCTCTGTAATATCGTTTATATATACCAGGAAGAGTGTGGGTGACAGTACTCCCCCTTGGGGTACTCCCTGCTCGAGTGTCACCTTTTTGCTCATCTGCCCTTGTACTTGGACTCTGGCCGTTCTTTGTTTGAGGTAGTGGTTGATCCACTTGTACATCTTCCCACAGACATCACTTCTTCTTAGCGTGACTCTAAGTCCATCCTTCCAGACTTTGTCAAATGCCTTTTCCAGATCCACCCAAACAGCTACTGTGTGTTTCTGTGCCTGGTAGGCATCTTCTATCTCCTGGGCTATGAGGATGACCTGGTCCTCAGTGGATCTGTGCTGTCTAAAGCCGGCTTGCTGTGGAATTAGTATTCGTTTTTCTTCCAGATGCCACATCAGTCTGGTGATTATCATCCGTTCCATCAGCTTGCCGACACAGCTCAGTAGGCTTATGGGCCTGTATCCATTTGGATCTGTTTTGTCCTTTCCTGTTTTTGGTACTGGTACCAGTATTGCATCTTTCCATGCCTGGGGTACAATACCCCTTTTCCAGCTTTGGTTCAGGACTGATAGTAGTTTTTTCTTCGCTGTTTGGCCCAGCCCCATCAGCATTTCGTTTGTTATCCCGTCTTTTCCGGGAGATTTCCTTTTCTTTAGTGTTCTCATAGCCTCTTCCATTTCGCGCATTGTTAGTTTGGCCATCATGTGCTCTTCAGGAGCCGTATTTATGTTTTCGTGACCCTTTAGCTCTTCGCTAATGTCTGTATGCTTATCTGCAGGGACCTCGATGTGGTTTGCTTTGGCATAGTGATCGACAAAGGCGTTTGCGGCTTTCTTACCTGTGATCAAGTTCTTGCCCTGCTTGATAGTAATTTGTTTATTTGACGGGGTTTCGTCATTCATGGCTCTGACTAGCTTCCATAGCTTGTTCCCTTCTTTGTCCAGGTTTAAACTTTCCGTTTTATTTTTCCAACTTTCTCTTGCTGTTTGCTTGAGAGTGTGTTTGTACTTCGCCGCAGCGGCTTTGAGGGCGATGTTTGCCTCCATGGATTTTTCTCGTTCTGCCATGTTCCTAGCATTTGTTACTGCATCTTCCACTTTCTGTAACTCATCATTCCAGTAGGGCTTATAGTTTTTCCTAGCTCCTCTTGGGATGGTTTCAGTGGCGGCTTGCATTATTGCCTTGCTTAGGCTCTCTACCATGGGCTTCATTTTGGTGTTTCGTGTGTTGATGGTTTCACACAGCCCATCTGTCAGGATTGCAAATCTGTCCCAGTCGGCTCGTTTGTAATTCCAACGTGGGAGCGGTTTTGTTTCCTGTGGGCCTACTTCCATGTCAATGGTTAGCCTGATCGGCCTGTGGTCGCTACCTGCCAGTTGGTTTAGCACCTGGCGGTCTATTTTATAGTGTATGTCCTGTGTGGAGAAGGCCAAATCTGGAGTCGAGGTGGTATGCCATGTTCTTGAATAGAAGCTAGGGCTATCCTCCGGCCTATTGATTAGGGAGAGATTTGCATCTATCTCCCAATCTTCCACTTCGTCACCTCTGCTGTCTGTGTCAGAGTATCCCCATCTCTCCGAGTGGCTGTTGAAATCTCCAACTACTATGCAGTTGGAGTCTCTGACCTCCATACTCGAGAGCGATAGGTCTCTGTTTGGTGGTCCGTACAGATTGAAAATGCGGAGCTTCGTCTCTTGAGCCATTATGTCAACTCCTACAATTTCTGCTTGTCCGGTGTGATTGACAGGTACCGCGCTACTCGGTATGCAGTTTCTGGTCAGTATCAGGACCCCTCCTTTGTGGCCTTCTCTATCTAGACGGAAGGTCTGGTATCCTCTGATTGAGAATTTATGGTTATTGTTGAGGTGCGTTTCCTGGATACATGCCACGTCAATCTTACCTTCATGCAGGTGGTGTGTTAGGGAAAGTTTTTTGTTAATGACTCCCTCCGCATTCCACTGTAGTATTCTGAGGGTCTTGAGGTTTTGGCCAATAGACGTTGCCCCATAGCCATGTGCCTTGACTCCACGACACATGGGTGGGTGACCACCAGTAGTCAAGGGTGGGCCCCTTCGAGGCGTGAGGCCCGGCGCTATCGCTGCCTGGCGGGTCTCCTCAGGATGAGCGCCATACGTTTTTCGAATAGGTTGTACTGCCATCATACTGTGATTTACGTTGCACTGTTTTGTTAGGCTTGCGGCCCCGTGCATCCGATTTCAACAGGCGTTTCTGTAGGGATGCCCTCCTTAGCCTTTGGCTGTCCCCAGCCTATCTGCAAGGCAGCAGTTGTTTACTATCAGAGTTTTCTCTCCTATGGAAGTTGTCTTACCAGACTATCGAGTCTTCACTACTCGTGTCTATAGGATGCAATGATGATATGTGATTTATGAGATGGACTGGTTTACCCGGAAGAGAGGCAGTCCAGTGTGTCTGTATCCCAGGATCGTCACGTCCTGCCAGAAACGTAGCATTTGCATATGAGTGGGGTATCTCTTTTTCCCTTTATTTTCTTGGCTTCTATGCAGGGATGGTACGCCTAGCATTCCCCGCCACCTGGGGTGTTGACACAGTGGGGCAGGTGTGCAATGTCCGCTGGTCTGCATCTCTTCTGCGTCCAGCATGATAGTTATGGCTGATATCGTACAGGGGTAGATATCGTAGCCGGAGTGCATTCAGCCAGAGGACAAGCCTGGTAATGTCACAGAGATGTTGATCGCCTGGTGTGCGGACAACTCTCATGGTCAGTGGTTGAGTCTTGACAGTTCACAGTGAGGTGGCTGCTCTACTGTTTTCGACACCCCGACCAGGTTCTAAGTCTTTGGTTGGTGTTTTTCGCACCCTATCGCCGTGTAGGGTGAGTATCAAGCAGTTGTCCGCCCGCTTTGATTGGCGGGCGGCAAGAACCTCTTACTGTGGCTCTACCTGATAGGGCTGGGGCGCAAGCCCCAGGTCCCGAGCATGTAGGAGCCTCCCATTGCAGTGGTGCTGAGATTTTGGGCGGGATTGCGGCTTACAAGGGTTCGGCCGTAATCCCCCACATGGTAGCCTCGCGCCCTTGGCTTATCAGCCTGGTACGTGAACCAAAGTGTCTGCGGCTCCTCTCGATTTGAGCTGGTTTTCCGTAGCAACGCCCTGTCATTTGTAGGGTAAAACTGACCTGTCTTCAGATGATCTATTTCCAGCACCCGTTCACTATTTGGTCAGACGAATTTATTGAGGGCTTTTGTTTGTCAATGACCAGGTATTTGAAATCTGCGGTTTCTGCGGAGTTAAACACGATTTCCGTAGCGTTCTTTCATTTGAGTGTTTGAGAGCTGACTTGTCATCCGTGAGTCTAATACCAGCGTACGTTCATTATTAGACCCAAACGGCAGTGCTCTCGATTTGTCAGTTGTTCTACAGTATTGGCGTGTTCAGTCAAATTAAGCCGCAGGTTCCACACCTGGTGGTGCCCTTCCGTCAATTCCCTTAGCGAGACAATCAAGTTTCTTAGAGGGTAGCCCCAAAATTTTCGAGGGTCTAATTCCAGCACATGTTCTCTATTAGACCCCACGAAGGTGTACTTTTTGATAGTCATTCTGCAGTATTGGCGTGGTAAGTTAACTTAGGTCTCAGGCTCCACTCCTGATAGTGCTCTTCCGTCAATTCCTTTATCAAACACTGGATGCAGACAAAACCGAGCCACAGGGGGCATAACCCCAGATTTCTGGGGGTCTAAGTCCAGCACCAGTTCCATATTAGGCCCCAGAAGAGTGGTCTCGGCATGTCAATCATTTCAGTGTTGGCCGTGTTGAGTCAAATTAAGCCGCAGGCTCCACTCCTGGTGGTGCCCTTTCGTCAATTCCTTTAAGTTTCAGCTTTGCAACCATACTTCCCCCGGAAGTCTGGTGCCGTTGTGTCATAGTTTACAGCAAGGCTGCGATATCTGTGCCTTTTGGCCTAGCACCATTTTTGGGAACAGGTTTGCCTTCCCTCTTCTACCCATACCCTCTTATACCCATACTCTCTCCACCAGACTGCATGGATGGTTACAGTTGTGTTGAAGCACAACAAATCAAGAGGTTTGGTCATTTAGTCAGTGCATTTTAACCAGCCTGCAGTGAGAGCATATCATATGCAGGTCCTCGGTCCACGAGCAAGAGGCAGACCACGACGTTGATGGATTGAGGATGTGTCTGACACCGACAGGAAGTTCCACCTAACAACAGCGCAAGCCTCCCACTTGGCGATAACAAGAAATCTGTGCATCCTACCTCTCTGCGACGCCATGAGGTAAGAGCAGTAGGACATCCCACCTCTCTGCGACGCCATGAGGTAAGAGCAGTAGGACATCCCACCTCTCTGCGACGCCATGAGGTAAGAGCAGTAGGACATCCCACCTCTCTGCAACGCCATGAGGTAAGAGCAGTAGGACATCCCACCTCTCTGCGACGCCATGAGGTAAGAGCAGTAGGACATCCCACCTCTCTGCGACGCCATGAGGTAAGAGCAGTAGGACATCCCACCTCTCTGCGACGCCTTGAGGTAAGAGCAGTAGGACATCCCACCTCTCTGCGACGCCATGAGGTAAGAGCAGTAGAACATCCCACCTCTGTGCGACGCCATGAGGTAAGAGCAGTAGGACATCCCACCTCTCTGCGACGCCTTGAGGTAAGAGCAGTAGGACATCCCACCTCTCTGCGACGCCTTGAGGTAAGAGCAGTAGGACATCCCACCTCTCTGCGACGCCTTGAGGTAAGAGCAGTAGGACATCCCACCTCTCTGTGACGCCTTGAGGTAAGAGCAGTAGGACATCCCACCTCTCTGTGACGCCTTGAGGTAAGAGCAGTAGGACAAAAGAAGAAAGGATTGGGAATTGGATGAGAGTTAATGAAGGGAATAACAATTAGGGAAATAGAAATATTTTGGAGATAGAAAGAGACGTGACACACTGCTGGAGGGGGAAGTAGATGTAAGCGGCGACGTCAAGAGATGGATTGACAAGTGTCTGTCGAAGGGTACCATCCAGGCAGGAGAGAGGAAGTTGGAGATCCAGTGGAGTCATCATAAGATGTGGAGACGGCATGCCCTATGGAGCATAGGTCCTCAACAAATAATTCAAAGTTTTCATAATCCCTCACCCAAAAAAGTATATCAAAGATGAAATTTTCTAGCCATGATGGAATTGATAAACCAGTTTTCTTCTATGTTCAACTCTTGCAGAATGTCTATAGCTGTCAGTCTCTCAGTCCAGGATATTCTTATAACAACAATGTTTGCTTAGGCGTCTGGGGCCTGTTGACCATCGGATGAACATCACCTTGTCCAGTTGTAACTGCGTGCTGCCAGGCCTCCTCTAAGGCATATGGGGAAGTCGCTACCTGTTCAAGCCAAGTGTTTCCTGGCAGAGCTACACCTTGCATTCGCTCACCCCCTCTGCGCTGCTTAAGTGGACTTAAAGGTCGAGTTTGACTCGGTAGACAGATCCGCTCTGTAGAAAGCAATGCAGGGCATTGGCACTCCTGACCTGCTACCAAATTTGATATTCTTAGGATCTTCTATATATTTAATATCAATTTAAAAGGGACCAATTTTATGGATACATTTCTCAGTTCATTAGTTTCACGTCTACACAGCTGTGATTTGTTTGAGATTAAAGATAATTCAATTGATATTTAATTCGAAATGTACTTATTTTCTCTGCAAAGTCAGTTCAGGATACCTCTTCTCATCGTTGTTTCTTCTATTTCTTGCTCATCCTGATATGACAAAAGAAAAGTAAATTCTGAGATTCAAATAATACACATGCTGTTTTCAAATTAAGAACATTAGTACAGTGTCAATGGTTATGAACAAGACGGCGATTGCTGAAAAATTTAAAGAAAATATCTACATTAACGCTTAAGATCCTATAGGCATTTGTAATTATGGACCATACAATCCTGAATTAAAGCAACAAAACCAATTAGAAACTGGTGGTTGACTGACTTTACCTGTAACTTTTATATTTGTTATGATACTGGAATAAATTTTCAGTATGTTATGTATGAATGTCTAAAATGTTATGCTAGTGTGTAAAAAGTAGATGTTGAACGCGTGCACCTGCTACAATAAAAGCATTAGGAGCATGCACACGGAACGTGCAACCCTTGCGTTGATCCCACTAGTGTAACTAGGCCTACGGTCACACTGCATACTGACCCAACCATCAACGATACGGTTGCTGTGGTATAGATCAATCTCATTGATATCACTCTATCTCAATATCTGATTGATTATCATCATAATCAAAGTCTAGCTTGTCAAATAAATCTGACAGATTTCGTCTTGACAGCCCTGCATGTTCACTATCAGATAAATCGCTAATTTTTGTGTGAAAATGCACTGGTTATAACTTCCAAGCTGTTTTTGATACTTTATCGACACGAGTTCAAACCCGAAGGGAACAATAGGTGAAGAAACCGAGAAATGAGTGCAATGAGAACAAGCAGTTTTCAGCGTTATAGAATCTTAAGGGTTAACCAATTACTGTCTTCTTCTTCGTACGCTGTCAGACGTCAACCTGAATTTGTTCGAAGAAAGCAGCGTTCATCCTGAGGCTGTCGACACTGCCATAGAGCTTGTCTAGTGTTGCCACTGGTAATGGCCACATCTGCTTTCTCTGGTCCTCGTACGTCACGCAATTTTGCAGCAGATGTTCAGCGATCATTTTCCCTGTGCCACACGAGCATTCGTCAGTGCCAAGTATCTTCAATTTATTGAATAGATGGTACCTGAGTCAGTTGTGGCCTGTGCGGAGTCTGAAGACTACGACCTGCTGTCTTCTGTTCAGCTGGTAGTAGGCATCATTTTTTGTGTAGCCAGTGTGTTCTGTTTCCCATTTGGCCATGTATCTGGCCCTAATAAGCCTTTCAGACTCTTCGTAGGTCACACTAGAATATGGTTGTGGCAGTCTTGCACCTTCTTTTGCCAGTCGGTCTGCCTCCTCATTGCCTTGGATGTTGCAGTGGGATGGAACCCACTGTACCACTACTCTTTTTGGTGCGGACTGCTGGCATAGTTGACAGAGTACTGCTCTTAAATAATGAAGTTCAGTATTTTTCTGGCTTTTTAGTGCTGTGACTGCGGCCAGGGCATCTGTAAACTATCTGGCTTTCATTGCTTTCGTCTGTCAGCATTGCTTCTACTGCAGCCCTCAGTGCCTCTGCTCTGAAATTGCTTGAGAATTTTCCAGTTGCCACTGACAGTGTTATTTTTCTACCATTTTGTAGGCTCAGGAATGCCCCTGCCGCTTCATTCTGTGTTGTTTGTTACAGAACCGTCGGTGTATGCATGGGTCCAGTCCATGCTTGGGTAGTTTTCCGCTATGTACCTCAGGGTTATGTTTCTTCTTTCTTTTTCAGTCTAGCTGTTCTTGTTTCCAATACCTGGTATATTTTCTACCACCTCCGGAATGATATGCTGCTTCCGGGTGGGTTTGCGTACAGTAAGGATGGGCTTTGGTATTGTTACAGTGTTCATAGGGTCAATTATTGTCTAAACCAAACTTTTTTATTTTAAATAAACACAAAAATGGAAATAGAAGATCAATGTAGAGGCAAAACATATTTTTTTTTAGAAATTAATGTATTTTTTTGTCAATTCTTCCACTTTTACTTGAAAATATAAATCTACAATGTTGTCTCACGTATTTTTTGTAGTTCACAAATAGATCCCAAAAGTATCTATTTTAGCATTGTTTCTCTAGCCTAGTAAGGGGCAGTTCTGTAGTATGTGCTCTGCAGCAGTCGTGCTTGTCCGCTCGTACACATTGCTGAGTTGTCAATCTTCAATTGTGTATACATATGGAGGAGCAGTCGGTTGTGTTCTGAGCAACAGCTTGATCTTGTCTGTTTATATCTTACCCAGGTGAGGAAGACTGGTCAGGCAAAACATACTGATCAGACATGTTAGTCAGGGTCAGGCAAAATATACTGGCCAAGACCCTCACCTCAGCTTCCTAATAGCCCGCCCTGGAAACGGGTTGTTTTCATGGCATACTGGTTAATGGTGTCAGGGATCGCCGTAATCCCTCTAGCAGTGAGCAACTTGCAGATGAAACCAAAACATAGCACCATCTGAAGGACCCCTGTCCCCCTTCATAAGCACACTTGGGATGTGAGGAAAGCTACTGCAATCCGCCACTTAACGTCCTTTTCAGGGCACACAAAAGAGTAACCTACTCATTGTGGGCATTTGCAAACAACAACAAAGTATAGTATTTATAGTAATCACCTTGTCAATGTTGGTGGCTCTATAACAAAGTTGATCATCCTTTCCTTCGGTTGGTATGTTATTGGTACAACCGGTTGCTTGTCTGCAGCAGACTGCCTTGTCAGTTGATCTGCTATCTTGTTTATCAATACTCCACAATGAGAATGTGTTGGCAAAAGAAAAATAAATTAATGAGATTCAAATAATACACAAACTGCTTTCATATTATGAACAATGGTACAGTGTAAATGGTTCTGAACAGAACAGCAAATACTGAAAACATTTGAGATGAATATCGACAATAACCCATGATGGTCAAAACTGTTTTAGTTATAAAAAACAACTTTACACAAAAACTAAAATAGAAGATTATCAATGTTGAAGCTGAAGATTGACAGAACATCTACTAGACAATATTTTTGTATAAATAAATGTATTTTATTGCAGATTCTTCTTCTCTTACTTGAAAATATAATATCTAAACCTACAATGTTGTCTTACATAAAATTGTCATTAGCTTTCGAAGTTCACATATAGATTCAAAGAGTATCTATTCCAATGTTGTATCTCTAGCCTAGTGAGGTTGCCTCTTTATATCATATTCAGGGCAGTTGTGTAGTATGTGCACTGCAGTCTTGGGTGCATGTCCTCACGTACACATGGCAGAGTTGACAATCTTTAATTGCGTACACATATGGTCAAGTATTGTGTCCTGCTCTGATCACAAAACAAGTTTGTTTTTTCTGTTCACATTATAGTAATCACCTTGTTAATGTTGGTGGCTCTCTGTCTGATTTAATCATCCTTTTCTTCGGTTGGTATGTCACTATGTGAATGGTACAACTGGTTGCTCATATGCAGAAGACTGCCTTGTCAGTTGATCTGCTATCTTGTTTTCCAATACTTCACAATGAGACTGTATGCTAACTTCATAGTAATCATGCATTGGTTACTAAGTTCATACTGTGGAGTCTGTAGACCTGACAGTTTTCTGAACTTTAGTGGTTGGAGTTCTGATAATGAATACTCATCACTGTCTCAGTTGTCACCTAGATTACATGGATTTGTGCATCATAAGTATAACATATTTTTCTGGTTAGGCATCCCGAACTATATGTTATCAAGGCTTATTCCACAGCATGTTAGTTTTAGCATTAAATCTGTCTTCCATACAATTTTTGGTGAGGTCAAATTCCAACTGCGTCTATGTGTCCAATCTTTCGGAATCAAAACTGATTTTCGTTCAAATACAGATATCAATTCTTCTCTTAATTACTTTCAGTAGGTTTCAAATCCTGTACGATTTTATTATTATTATTCGTGATTCGATTAGAGTTTTGTTGGTACGGCGCTGATCACTGATGGGGTATCAGGTATGAACTGTGAACTGTAGTTACGCCAAACATCTTCAAGATAGCAGATATAATATAATTTATAATAATATGTGTTATGTTGAAGGTGTTTGGCGTAGCTTAAGATCATAGTTCATATTTAAGTTAGCTATTATACAGACTCTGTAGACGTAGATCCTTCTAAATAAGTTTAACGAAGTTAAGTTAAGTTAAGTTAACATTTATAAGTTCAATTATAATTGAAAAGACACATACTTTGAAAGTGTACCCTGGAACAAACGTGTCCATAGACTGACGACGCTTTGGATTGTGAGAACAGAGTTCAACAATCTTTGTTTACATCTCACTTCTGTAGAAGCGACGATGCCAGATTCGTTTTGTAAGCCATGCTAAACGATTAATAAAAATGTCTGGAAAATGACAAATATTTGGCTTTTTTTCTTTCTTTTGTCCTATTGTCCTTGCCATTCGGGGGGGATGTCCTACTGCTCTTGTCATACGGTTTCACAGAAAGGTGGGATGCGTAGATTTATTGTATTATATATATATATATATATACATACATACGAGGCGTGAATAAATGCAACCGGACCTAATTGCACCAAGTGAACATACGTACGACGGGCATGATGACGTCACTTCAGGTGTAAATAGCACATTCCAACTGTCAAGTTTGCAAAATGTATTTATCCTCCGACTCTTTGCTAAGCAGACCGTTAAAAACATCGTGGGTGTGATATTGAATCCGTTCAGAGTTGATCAGCGAGCGGTGATTCGGTTTGCAACAGCTGAAGGATGGATGTCGAGAAGTTGACATTCATTACAGAATGCAGGCAGATCATGGTGACAAAAGTGTGTAGATGACAACAGTAAAGAACTGGACAACGATGTTTAAAAAATGACGTGAGTTAACAAAAGATCTTCTGATACCAGGTCAGGCGTATATTGTTGCGTTAACTTACGTCCTTCTTAAAATATCGTTGTCCATTTCTTCACTGTTTTCTTTATAATATATATATAAATATGAAACTCTCGTGAGTCAAGATGGTGCCGGACATGGTCGCAGTCGATTTCTCTCTTGATAAAACGGTGTTTTGTTTGTGTTTTCTATGATAACTCTCGGACTATTAACGTGATTCCTGGATATAAATGTGCCGACTTGTGAATTAAGCATACTAATGTGAAAGAAGTGATGCAACGAAGTATAAAACAGTGTATTTTTAGTCGTGAAGGGTAGACTAATGTGTAGTTTCGATGGGACAAAGCGTGGCCGAAACTTGACCCGGTCAAAAGCTAGTGTCGCTCCGTGCTGTATCGTGACCCAGATAACGAAGCATTTACACTGAAACGAAGGAGGTCATCCTGACCCCGTCAAACATACGGTACGTCAGAAAGGAGCTCATCGCGCTTCGATCAGCACACTACGTCCCTTCAAACTCAGATCTACATCTGTTGCGTGTGCTGAAAATACACTTAACCGAGGAGGCATCGGAACTCACAAGTATACAATCAAGGCGGAAGACCAGAGGAACGAGAGGTGGAAGAAGAATACACAAACAAATGCACTCAGAAACAGAAAGAGAAGGGAAGGGCTACCGAGATAATGAGGCCCACGCTGACACCATACTGTCTGCATCCGAACCCTTCACTAGAAGTCTTGACAATGTCTTGCCTCTAGAACATGTTGAGTCCGGACGAGAGAGTGAGGAAGATCCTGCGCACATCTCCCTCACTATAAACACATTGCGCAACTCACGACATCACCCTACAGATCACACCCTGACTAACAGCTCGCAACTGGCAGGGCCCCCAAACTGCAGCGGCGGAACAGGCAGAAAACGATCACGAAAACTACCCATCATGCTTGCAACATGGAATGTCCACACGCTACTGGACAACACCAAAGCAAACAGACCCGAACGACGGACAGCACTGATCGCCAGGGAACTGGCTAGATACAACATCTGCATAGCTGCCCTGAGCGAGACACGACTGGCAGAGGAAGGACAGATCACAGAAGAAGGCGCTGGTTATACTTTCTTCTGGAGCGGCCGCAGCAAAGAAGAACGCCGTGTAGCTGGAGTTGGCTTTGCCATCAAGACCAACATGGTCGACAAGCTCACAAGCATGCCCAGAGGAATTAATGACCGCCTGATTACACTGCGTCTCCCCCTAATAGGGGGGCGCCATGCAACACTCATCAGTGCATACGCACCCACAATGACAGATCCTCAGGAAACAAAAGATAAGTTTTATGAGGACCTTGAGGCGCTCATCGCTGCAGTCCCCAAATTTGACAAACTGGTCATCCTCGGTGATTTTAACGCTAGGGTTGGCACAGACCATACAGCCTGGGAGGGGGCCATTGGCAGACATGGTATCGGAAAATTCAATAGTAACGGACTGCTCCTTCTGAGGACATGTGCCGCAAATGAACTACTCATTACAAACACAGCTTTCCGACTACCTGTCCGAAATAGAACCACATGGATGCACCCAAGGTCCCGCCACTGGCACCTCATTGACTATATTATCATCAGACGTAGGGATCGAGCGGATGCTATGGTAACGAAGAGCATGTGTGGTGCAGAATGTTGGACCGACCATCGACTTGTCATTGCCAAGCTAAACTTCAAGATCCAGCTCAAAATGCGCCCCCAGGGAAAGAAACCACCGAGGAAGCTAAATGTCTCTCAGCTGAAATACGAACCCAAGAGAGGAGGCTTCCAGGAAGAGCTTGAGGGTAGACTGTCTGAGCTTCGTTTTGAAAAGAACGACATCGAAGAGAACTGGGCATCATTGAGAAACACACTCTACGATACAGCTGTTAAACACATTGGCCCACTCACGCGCAAGCATAAGGCCTGGTTTGATGAGAACGATCTAGAAATACAGGGCCTTCTCGATGCAAAACATGAAGCGCACAGGGAATACCAGAGGGACACACCATCTCCGGCAGCAAAAGCTGCCTTCAATACTGCTCGCAAAGATGTCCAGACCAGGCTTAGAGAGATGCAAGACTCCTGGCTCAGCAAAAGCTGCCTTCAATACTGCTCGCAAAGCTGTCCAGACCAGGCTTAGAGAGATGCAAGACTCCTGGCTCAGCAAAAGAGCTGACGAAATTGAGATGTTCGCCGAGCGTCATGACACCAAACGGTTTTACGAGGCACTGAAAGCTCTCTACGGCCCGCAGCCCTCTAGTAATACTCCAGTTCGCAGTGCGGATGGGGTACTGCTAACAGGTAAGGTTCAGATTATAGACAGATGGGCAGACCACTTCTGCAAAATACTAAACCACCCATCGTCCATAAATGAAGAGGCCATTCGGCGAATGCCGCAGGTGGAACTGAACCTGGCGTTTGATGAAGTAATTACTGAGGAGGAAGTCGACAGGGCAATCAGTTCACTATCTATAGGAAAAGCTCCAGGAGCTGATGCAATACCAGCAGAGGTATATAAGACAGCTGGCCCATCCCTCACCAGTAGGATCACTGAACACTTCTGCCACATGTGGGCTGAAGGTAAAATTCCGCAGGAGCTAAAGGACGCCTCAATCGTTCACCTATACAAAAGAAAAGGCAACCGTCAGGAATGCGACAATCATCGTGAAATATCGCTACTCTCCGTAGCAGGCAAGATCCTAGCGCGCTTACTGCTAAACAGGCTCAACAAACACCTTGAACAAAGCCACCACTTCCCAGAAAGCCAATGTGGATTCAGAGCCGGAAGAGGAACAGTGGACATGATTTTTGCCGCTCGCCAAGTACAAGAAAAGTGTCGAGAGCAAAAGCAGGCCTTGTACACCACATTTATTGATTTGACAAAGGCATTTGATACAGTAAACAGAGGAGGGCTGTGGATGATAATGTCTAAGTTTGGCTGCCCCAACAAGTTCATAACAATGGTGAAACAGCTACACGAAGGCATGTGTGCTCGTGTACTGGACAGCGGTGCAATCTCTAAAACGTTTCTAGTATCAAACGGAGTAAAACAAGGATGTGTACTCGCCCCGACTTTGTTCAGCATGATGTTCGCGGCCACGATGACAGACGCCTTCAGATCATTGGAGCTTGGAATAAAGTACCGCACAGATGGCAAGTTACTCAATTCCAGAAGAATAAAGGCCAAAACCAAAGTGGCTGGCGACATAATCAGGGAACTTGTATTTGCTGACGACTGCGCTCTAATGAGCAACTCAGAACTGAACATACAGGTTAGAATGGACCAGTTCTCTGCCGCATGCGAAAATTTTGGCCTGGCCATAAATGCCAAAAAAACAGAGGTCATGTATCAACCAGCACCAGGCATGTCGTACACAAAACCAGAGACTACAGTCAGCGGGCAGACGTTGAATGCCGTAGACAAATTCACATATCTGGGCAGCACGCTGTCGAGATCTGTCAGCCTAGACGATGAGGTGGCAAGCAGAATAGCAAAGGCCAGCACAGCCTTTGGTAGAATGCGCTCGATGGTCTGGGCACGTCGTGGCATCAGCGTCAAGACCAAACTCAAAGTCTACCGTGCAACCATCACTCCAACCCTACTATACGCTTGCGAAAGCTGGACTGTATACTCTGGACATGCAAGGAGGTTAAACCACTTCCACACAGGTTGCCTGAGGCGAATATTCCACATCCGATGGCAAGATCGTGTCACTGACCTCGAGGTTCTCTCGAGGGCTAACATGCCCAGCATCCATGCACTGCTAGAAAAAGTACGACTAGGATTGGCCGGACACTTCGTCCGTATGTCAGACGAGCGGCTCCCAAAGAAGCTTCTCTACGGCGAGCTGAGAGAGGGATGGCGGGAGAGAGGGCTCCCAAAGAAACGTTTTAAAGACGGTCTGAAGGACTCACTAAAAAGTTGCCAGATAGACATCGACACCTGGGAATGTCTTGCGCAAAACAGATCTGACTGGAGAAGCGCAGTCGAATCGGGTGTAGCTGCCGGTGAAGACAACGATGGACAGCTATTATTATATGAAACTCTAAACAAATATAGTTCTAACTACGTAACTACTATCTTGTTATCTTGTATTGAATCTCGTGTTGCCCTGTTGACAGTTGGTGCTGATGTTGATCTCTGGTTGTCGCCGGTTTTGCGCTGTACAATGATAGCTTTCTTGCTACGTTCGTGTGTGTGCTCCTTGAGGATTCTTAGGGGGCATCTCACTTTGACTCAGAACTCTATGGCCAATTCGTTTGACCTGACTCGTGCGTACCATCTCTTGGATCACGATCTCAGCAACAACTCAAGAACTGTCTTCTGGTGAACAGCCACTGAGTTTATCTCTCGTCCTCGCAGATCAGAGCGATCACTGTGAAGACTGAAGATACGTTCACTTATCTTAAGTTGATCATAGAACGGCCACGATTTCAATTCAAAGGCACGGATGAAATGGCCCATGGAGCAAAGTGAGACAACCTTCTAGATCTGCTTTCGAATTGAATCCTGAATATACACTGTCATCTGTCTTTTAAAGACCCACTCTAGCACCGTCAAACCAAGTTGGCCGCCGAATGTTCGTTCCGAGCCGACAGGTCATCCGTCATATCTATTTGGGGCCAAGAGATCGCCAACTACCATTTAATAAATAGGAAGATCTCACAAAGGATAACAGCGGGCTGGATCAGCTTCAACTGTATTAAACCCATACCACAACACATGCGAAGCGACAACACGAGGGTTCACGTCTTCAACAGTGTGGTTATTCCAGCATGATATATGGCTGCAAGGTGTAGAACCCACGGAAAGCTGATGCAGATAGACTCTGCGTTGTCCAACGAGCGATGGAGCGAAGAACATCGAAGCTCTCCATTCGAGACCAAATCAGCAACACAGAGATCAGATATCGTACTTCCTTCACTGACCTCATAGATGTCGTGCTGTTACGAAAATACAGATGGGCCGGCCATGTGGTACGCATGTCGAATAACAGATGGACTCGTAGATTGACGTCGTGGTGACCATACAACTTTAGCCGCCCTCCCAGGTTACTGAGACTGGGGTGGAAAGATGGCATGAAGGATGCCCTGGGACCAACATGGTACACCAAGGCAAAAGAGCGAAATGAGTTTATTCAACATTTGGCTACCTGGCATGTCACACGTGCCTGATTGGATACCAGGATTTAGAGAATTACAGGAAAGAGAAGAACCAGTTTACATATTCCATCATAAACAGAAAATTAAAATACTTTGGTCACATCAAAAGACACATCGGTCTTGACAGAACGGTAATGGCAGTTATGGTGCCGAGTAAGATAGTCAGAGGCAGACCAAGAAGGCGATGGCACCAAGATGTCAAGGAATGCTTCAGTGTGGTTCTGGAGCAGGCTAGAGATTTGATAAGAGATCGAGTTTCTTTCAGACGGGCTGTCATGCGATAGACGTTCTTCGAAGGACATGCTACATGATGATGACGAGTCGTCATAAACAAAGACATATAAAAATACTATGTTAGCGAGACAAGTACTCGGTTTAAATGCAGACAGGAATACAATGACAGCGGGACGATACAATAACGCGCCTATACCAAGCTGCGTTTCGACCCTAGGGACAGAGTGATCGAGTTTCCGGATTCTATCGACCACCGCGGCTACCGGATTCTGACGTAATGATGTCACCCGGCGCGACACCCAGGCGACAAAAACCTAGAGTAGAAAAAAAGTTGATTGATTCAGTGTTTTAATAATTGTCTTCTTCTTCACATTCGCTCCTTTTTTTGAAAAAAAAATGACGCTTGCACGTGCAGTTCTCTGGACGATGGTTGCTATGGTTGAGAGTTCTTCAAGGGTTCCCAACATATTTGCGTAAAGGCTTGTCTAGTGGGCCAGTACTCAGTACGAAATTGGCTAAGCATGTAACAGTCTTGTAGGACATGTTCGACTGTCTGTGCTGTTTGCCCACACACAGGTATGGGTGATTGCGCCAATTTTAGATTGTGTAAGTGGCCATTAAAATCTGGCATGTCCCGTTGTCATGCGGAAAATGATCACTTGCTCCGCTTGATTAAGGCAGTGTTAGTTGTCTCTTGTCTGGTCGACTTTCCTTATGGTTTATCTTGGAAGGAGATCGTCTGTTCTTGTTCTCCTTGTGTTGCTCCTTACTTTGGTAACATGTCCTCTGTCTCATTTCCTGGTTTGTCACAGTGTGATTCTATCCACTGTGGCTCTAACCTTCTCTTGGCTTTAAGTTCCCTAATGTCTGTTCAAAATCTGGCACATTATCATTCTGGAGGGTTCGCTAAACTACAATTATTTCTATAAGAAATACATTCTTCTGGCATTGACTTGTTGTTTTGCTAGTCACAGTGACAAACTTGTGGTTATTATAGACGAAAAAGGGTATTATCTAAGTTTTGGTTGTGCATATTCAGAAGTTATTGCCCAGTTATCGTAATATCCGAATGGAGAGAACTCTTTGCCTCACACTACAAAAGTACTTGGTTCACCTCTTTCTGAAAGCCACACGCTTGAGTTTACTTAATTGTAAAAGGATACACAACACTCTGCTGTCTTAACACATGAACACACTGTTCAGTTGCTCAAAGGCCCTACGATTCCTAGAGCCCCATGAAGAATTTATCACAAATCAATTTGAAAATCGGTTGTGCACCCTTTCGCCCCGAGCAGTGTTTTGCTCAGGGCGTACAAATCTGTTACAACGAAAACAAGGGACGGTGTGGGTTTGTGGTTAAATGACACGGCTCACAAGCCAAATATGCTGGGTTCGCTCTCTATCACAGCATCGGCCGTTACCCCAGGGAAGCAAACCCTTAGAAAATGCAGGAGGTAGCAGACCCTTACATAAAATGAATGTCGAAGTTGAATGCACTCTGCTGACAGGCGCAAAATAAAAACGACAGTACAACGCACACCGCCTTGGGGAATAGAGAAATAAGGCGAACGCAAAGGAAAAATAAACAACAAAAAAGACTTGTCTTTATTTCCAAATATAATAGACACATCTTTATGGAAAGGAATCAGTCATTGCACCTCAGGTAAATAAAAAACACAAGAACAGCGATAGGGAGGCTCACCCTGGGGGCCACTCTTCCCCTTCTCTTCCCTCACTCTGTTTCATTTGACTCTGTCCTACAGTCACACTCTTGCACAACTTTCACACGCGCCCTCGTGGTGAGGCCCTTCCATTGCACTTTGGTTGGGCTAGCTTCTGAGGGCGCACAAACCTAGCATAGGTACATACAGACGCACACATGCATCCAATCACTGGTTTATGCGTCCTGATATCGCCCAATTGACTACGGTCTGGGGTGGGAAATGGCGCGTATCCGCCAGTAGAAACTAGTGAGGCAAACATCTAAGCAAAAAAAAAAAAAACACAACTTGGACATGTATAGCCAAGTTCAAGTATATCCAGCTGCAAATGGGTACCTGACTGATACAACTGGGAAAGATAAATTATCGAAACAGACAAGTGCTCAGTATCCTAACGAAACCTAGTATGTCTCCATTTCTCCTTCTTCTTTCGTTCTCAATCTCCCGCTACCGAGCTCTGCACATTGATTTGCAAGTAGCAAGGCGTAGTCCGAAGATCAGAATGCGTTGCGTCGCTTAGTTTACAGCTTGACTGCAAGGCTTGAGTCCGAGTGGGCTGTCGGGGTTTGACGGAGCTAGAGTGGGTCTTTAAATACAGATGACAGTGTATATTCAAGATTCGATTCGAGAACAGATCTAAAAGGATGTCTCATTATCCTCCATGGGCAATCTCATTCGTGCCTTTTGTGATGAAAGCGTGGCCCTTCTATGATCAACTAAAGATAAGTGAACGTATCTGCAGTCTTCACAGTGATCGCTCTGATCTGTGAAGACGAGAGATAAACTCAGTGGCTGTTCAGCAGAAGTCATTTCTTGAGTTGTTGCTGAGATCGTGATCTAAGAGATGGTACGCACGAATCAGGTCAGACGAGTTGGCCAGAGCGTTCTGAGTCAAAGTGAGATGCCCCCTAAGACCTCCAAAGGAGCACACGCACGAACGTAGCAAGAAAGCTATCATTGTACAGCGCAAAACCGGCGACAACCAGAGATCAACATCAGCACCAACTGTCAAAAGGGCAATACGAGATTCAATACAAGATAAAAAGATAGTAGTTACGAAGTTAGAACTATATTTGGTTAGAGTTTCATATATATATATATATATATATATATATATATATATATATATATATATATATATATATATATATATATATATATAATGAAGACAACAGTGAAGAGCTGGGCAAAGACGTTTAAAGAAGGACGTAAGTTAACGCAACAATATACGCCCGACCTGGTATAGGAAGATCTTTTGTTAACTCGCGTTATTTTTTAAACATCGTTGTCCAGTTCTTCATTATTGTCTTCTACACTTTTGTCACCATGCTCTGTCTGCATTCTGCGATGAATGTCAACTGGTCGACATTATTTCTTCAGCTCTTGCAAACCTAATCACCGCTCGCTAATCAACTCTGCACGGATTCAGTATCACAACCACGCTGTTTTCAACGGTATACTGAGCAAACTATGAGTCGGAAGATAATGAAATTTTGCAAACGTGACGGCTGGTATGTACTGTTTACAAATGAAGTGACGTCATCATACCCATCGTACGTATGTTCACTTGGTGCAGTTAGATCCGGTTTCATTTGAACACACCTTGTGTGTGTGTATATAAATATATATAAAACAAGGAATCTACGCATCCCACCTTTCTGTGACACCGTGTGGCAAGAGCCGTAGGACATGAAACATCTCTGCGACGCCGTTATTGCAAGAGCAGTTGCACATCCCACTTCTCTGTGATACCGTATGACAAGAGCAGTAGGACATCCCACCACTCTGCGACGCCGAATGGCAATAGCACTAGGACATCTCGCCTCTACGCGACCCCGAATGGCAAGGACAGTAGGAGAAAAGAAAGAAAAAAAGCATTAAGAAAGCCAAATATTTGCCATTTTCCAGACATTTTCATTAATCGTTTAGCATGACTTACAAAAAGAATCTGGTATCCAAAGCGTCGTCAGTCTATGGACAAGTTTGTTCTAGGGTACACTTTCAAAGTATGTGTCTTTTCAATTATAATTTAACCTATAAATCATTAAATGTTAACTTAACTTCATTAAACTTATTTAGAAGGATCTACGTCTACAGAGTCTGTATAATACCTAACTTAAATATGAACTATGATCTTAAGCTACGCCAAACACCTTCAACATAGCACATATAAATTATATTTATCTGCTATCTTGAAGATGTTTGGCGTAACTATAGATCATAGTTCATACATGATACCCTATGTCAGTGATCATCGCCGTACCAACACAATTCGAATTGAATTACGAATAATAATAATAAAATCGTACAGGATTTGAAACCTGCTGAGAAGAATTGATATCTGTTGTGTATATATATAATCTGAGTTGAACGAAAATCAGTTTTGATTCCGAAAGATTGGACACATAGACGCAGTTGGAATTTGACCTCACCAAAAATTGTATGGAAGTCAGATTTAATGCTAAAACTAACATGCTGTGGAATAAGCCTTGATAACATATAGTTCGGGATGCCTAACCAGAAAAATATGTTATACTTATGATCCACAAATCCATGCAATCTAGGTGACAACTGAGACAGTGATGAACATTCATAATCAGAACTCCAAACACTGCAGTCCAGAAAGCTGTCAGGTCTACAGACTCCACAGTATGAACTTAGTAACCAGTGCATAATCACTATGAAGTTAGCATACAGTCTTATTGTGAAGTATTGGAAAACAAGATAGCAGATCAACTGACAAGGCAGTCTTCTGCATATGAGCAACCAGTTGTACCATTCACATAGTGACATATCAACTGAAGAAAAGGATGATTAAATCAGTCAGAGAGCCACCAACATTAACAAGGTGATTACTATAATGTGAACAGACAGGAACAAGCTGTTGTGATCAGAGCAGGACACAATACTATGGTCATGTGTATACACAATTGAAGATTGTCAACTCAGCCATGTGTATGTGCGGACAGGCACCCAAGATTGCAGTGCACATACTACACAACTGCCTCGAATATGATATAAAGAGGCAAACTCACTAGGCTAGAAAAACAACATTGGAATACATACTCTTTGAATCTATATGTGAACTTCGAAAGCTAATGACAATTTTATGTAAGACAACATTGTAGGTTTAGATATTATATTTTCAAGTAAGAGAAGAATAATCTGCAATAAAATACATTTATTTATACAAAAATATGTCTGTCTAGTAGATGTTATATGTCAATCTTCAACTTCAACATTGATAATCTTCTATTTTAATTTTTGTGTAAAGTTGTTTTTTATAACTAAAACAGTTTTGACCATCATTGGTTATTGTAGATATTTATCTCAAATGTTTTCAGTATTTGCTGTTCTGTTCAGAACCATTTACACTGTACCATTGTTCATAATATGAAAGCAGTTTGTGTATTATTTGAATCTCATTAATTTATTTTTCTTTTGCCAACACATTCTCATTGTGGAGTATTGGTAAACAAAATAGCAGATCAATTGACAAGGTAGTCCGCTGCAGACAAGCAACCAGTTGTACCAATAACATACCAACCGAAGGAAAGGATGATCAACTTTGTTATAGAGCCACCAACATTAACAAGGTGATTACTATAAATACTATACTTTGTTGTTGTTTGCAAATACCCACAATGAGTAGGTTACTCTTTTGTGTGCCCTGAAAAGGACGTTAAGTGACGGATTGCAGTAGCTTTCCTCACATCCCAAGTGTGCTGATGAAGGGGAACAGGGGTCCTTCAGATGGTGCTACTATGTTTTGGTTTCATCTGCATGTTGCTCAGTGCTACAGGGATTACGGCGATCCCTGACACCATTAACCAGTATGCCATGAAAACAACCCGTTTCCAGGGCGGGCTATTAGAAAGCCGAGGTGATGGTCTTGGCCAGTATGTTTTGCCTGACCCTGACTAACATGTCTGATCAGTATGTTTTGCCTGACCAGATATTAGCCTTCCTCAACTGGGGAAGATATAAACAGACAAGAGCAAGCTGTTGTTTTGGTGCTCATAACAGAACACAATCGACTGCTCCGCTATATGTATACTCACTTGAAGATTGACAACTCAGCAATGTGTATTAGCGGACAAGCATGACTGCTGCAGAGCACATATTACAGAACTGCCCCGAATATGATACATAGAGGCAAAATTACTAGTCTAGAGAAACAATGCTAAAATAGATACTTTTGGGATCTATTTGTGAACTAGAAAAGACAATGCCCATTTTGCGTGAGACAACATTGTAGATTTATTTTTTTAAGTAAAGGTGGAAGAGTTGACAAAAAAATACTTTAATTTATAAAAAATATGTTTAGCTTCTATATTGATGATCTGCTTGTTCTCATTGCGTTAATTTCTCGGTTTCTTCACCTATTGTTCCCTTAGGGTTTGAACTCGTGTCGATAAAGTATCGAAAACAGCTTGGAAGTTATAACCAGGGCATTTTCACACAAAAATTAGCTATTTATCTGATAGTGAACATGCAGGGCCGTCGAAACGAAGTCTGTCAGATTTATTTGACAAGCTAGACTTTGATTATGATGATAATCAATCAGATATTTAGTGATAACAATGAGCCTGATCTATACCACAGCAATCGTATCGTTGATGGTTGGGTCAGTATGCAGTGTGACCGTAAGCCTAGTTACACTAGTGGGAACAACGAAAGGGTTGCACGTTCCGTGTGCATGCTCCCAATGCTTTTATTGTAGCAGGTGCACGCGTTCAACGTCTACTTTTTACACACTAGCATAACATTTTAGACATTCATACATAACATACTCAAAATTTATTCCAATATCATAACAAATATAAAAGTTACAGGTAAAGTCAGTCAACCACCAGTTTCTAATTGGTTTTGTTGCTTTAATTCAGGATTGTATGGACCATAATTACAAATACCTATAGGATCTTAAGCGTTAATGTAGATATTTTCTTTAATGTTTTCAGCAATCGCTTTCTTGTTCATAACCATTGACACTGTACTAATGTTCCTAATTTGAAAACAGCATGTGTATTATTTGAATCTCAGAAATTATTTATCTTTTGTCAAATCAGGCTGAGCAAGAAACAGAAGAAGAAACGATAAGATGTATCCTGAACAAACTTTGCAGAGAAAATAAGTACATTTCGAATTAAATATCAATTGAATTATCTTTAATCTCAAACAAATCACAGCTGTGTAGACGTGAAACTGATGAAGTGAGAATTGTATCCATAAAATTGGTACCTTTTAAATTGATATTAAATATATAGAAGATCCTAAGAATATCAAATTTGGTAGCAGGACAGGAGTGCCAATGCCCTGCATTGCTTTCTACAGAGCGGATCTGTCTACCGAGTCAAACTCGACCTTTAAGTCCACGTAAGCAGCGCAGAGGGGGTGAGCGAATGCAAGGTGTAGCTCTGCCAGGAAACACTTGGCTTGAACAGGTAGCGACTTACCCATATGCCTTAGAGGAGGCCTGGCAGCACGCAGTTACAACTGGACAAGGTGATGTTCATCCGACGCAACAGGCCCCAGACGCCTCAGCAAACATTGTTGTTATAAGAATATCCTGGACTGAGAGAAAGACAGCTATAGACATTCTTCAAGAGTTGAACATAGAAGAAAACTCGTTTATCAATTCCATCATGGCTAGAAAATTTCATCTTTGATATACTTTTTTGGGTGAGGGATTATGAAAACTTTGAATTATTTGTTGAGGACCTATGCTCCATAGGGCATGCCGTCTCCACATCTTATGATGACTCCACTGGATCTCCAACATCCTCTCTCCTGCCTTGATAGTACCCTTCGACAGACACTTGTCAATCCATCTCTTGACGTCGCCGCTTACATCTACTTCCCCCTCCAGCAGTGTGTCACGTCTCTTTCTATCTCCAAAATATTTCTATTTCCCTAATTGTTATTCCCTTCATCAACTCTCATCCAATTCCCAATCCTTCCTTCTTTTGTCCTACTGCTCTTACCTCAAGGCGTCACAGAGAGGTGGGATGTCCTACTGCTCTTACCTCAAGGCGTCGCAGAGAGGTGGGATGTCCTACTGCTCTTACCTCATGACGTCGCAGAGAGGTGGGATGTCCTACTGCTCTTACCTCAAGGCGTCGCAGAGAGGTGGGATGTCCTACTGCTCTTACCTCATGGCGTCGCAGAGAGGTGGGATGTCCTACTGCTCTTACCTCATGGCGTCGCAGAGAGGTGGGATGTCCTACTGCTCTTACCTCATGACGTCGCAGAGAGGTGGGATGTCCTACTGCTCTTACCTCATGACGTCGCAGAGAGGTGGGATGTCCTACTGCTCTTACCTCAAGGCATCGCAGAGAGCTGGGATGTCCTACTGCTCTTACCTCATGGCGTCGCAGAGAGGTGGGATGTCCTTCTGCTCTTACCTCATGGCGTTGCAGACAGGTGGGATGTCCTACTGCTCTTACCTCATGGCGTCGCAGAGAGGTGGGATGCGCAGATTTCTTGTTATCGCCAAGTGGGAGGCTTGCGCTGTTGTTAGGTGTAACTTCCTGTCGGTGTCAGAGACACCCTCAATCCATCAACGTTGTGGTCTGCCTCTTGCTCGTGAACCGAGGACCTGCATATGATATGCTCTCGCTGCAGGCTGGTTAAAATGCACTCTGATTAAATGACCAAACCTCTTCATTTGTTGTGCTTCAACACAACTGTAACCATCCATGCAGTCTGGTGGAGAGACCATGGGTATAAGAGGGTATGGGTAGAAGACGGAAGGCAAACCTGTTCCCAAAAATGGTGCTAGGCCAAAAGGCACAGATATCGCAACCTTGCTGTAAACTATGACACAACGGCACCAGACTTCTATTTTTAGGACAAATAACGATGAAAGTGGTAGAGAGTTGGTTTCTATGTGAAATGTCAATTGACATGGCATAACACCGGCCATGGCTAGGTGATTTGTTGAGCAGCTATAGATGACACCTGACAGGCTGTGGGTCTACTTTGCTCTAGTGTTTGAGTCTATTAAGATGGATTCACACATCAGTTGACCACCCTCCAAGACATTTGTTGTATACAGACTTTGCACAGTCTTCTGAGCAGTATAAAAACCTTAAGTTAATATCCTGGGTTCAAACCTTATAATTGACAGCCTTCATTCAACCCAGTTGTGAATGGACAGAAAACTTACTGATGGAGACAGACAGAGAGGAAGGCATCTGGAAACCCAACCTCACAAATAAGCTGCTAGCTAGTAAAATGAAGTAGGTAACACTTCATCCTCGACGACAGTGTCTGCTTTAGAACTATCGTTACCTTTTAACTTTACGATCAACTTAACTTTACGATGATTTTAACTTGACTTTATGATCAAATTGACTTTACGATCAACTTAACTTTACGATCAGCTTGACTTTACGATCAACTTGACTTTATGATCAACTAGACTCTATGATCAACTTGACTTTACGATCAACTTGACTTTATGATCAACTTGACTTAAAATTAACTTGACTTTGCGATCAACTTAACTTTGCGATCAACGTGACTTTACGATCAACTGAACTTTACAAACATTATTTAGCTAATTAGGCAACAGAACTGGTCCTGGTAGCATCTTGCTCCCTCCCCCAGCGATCCACTTAACCTGCACACAACCCATCCCGTCACTGCCACAGCACGAGCCTGTCGGCATGATTGACATCCAATCTAAACACGATTTGCTCAGCTAATGCAGTCAGGCTAATCAGTAATTGGTGGATTTACAATTGCATAATTATACAAATGGGCTTCATAATTCCAATTTAAAATTGGAGTGATCATGAATTAGATATTTGTGTTAGAATCTGTTCTAAAATATATAAATCTTCTTCTCCTCCTACTTTTTGTTTCCTACTACTTATCCTTCTTCTGCTCCTTCTTTCTATTTCTCTACTTTTTTTTTTATTTCACCTATCTTTTTTTCTACTTTTTCTCATTTCTTTTTTTTCTAGTGTTCCGTATAAGTCAGGTGCCCATTTGCAGCTGGTTTGCCAGGAGCATGCCATGTACGTTGTGGTGTCCATTTCCAGCTGTGTTTTCTGGAGCGTGCGATGTAAGTCAGGTGCTCATTTGCAGCTGGGTCAACTGGAGAGCGCCATGTAAGTCAGGTGCCCATTTGCGGATGGGTTGCTTAGAGCGTTCCATGTAAGTCAGGTGCTCTTTTTCAGCTTGGTCGACTGGAGTGTCCCATGTAAGTCAGGTGCCCCTTTGCTGCTTGGTTGACTGGAGTGTTCCATGTAAGTCAGATGCTCATTTGCAACTGGGTCGACTGAAATAAGTCAGGTGCCCATTTGCAGCTGGGTTGTCTAAATCATGCCAAGTAAGTCAGGTGCCCTTTTGCTACTGGAGCATGCCATGTATGTCAGGTGCCCTTTTGCAACTGGGTCGACTGGAAAACCTCACCACAGCAAGCAATCGAATGCAACAGGCCCTAATATTGATAGAGGAGTGGGCGAAATCGTGGCTGGTCAAGATAAATGAAGATAAAAGGCGTACGATATTTTCCCTTTCAAATAAACGACAGAACACCAAAATAAGTCTCAATGGCAAATGTCTGCGGCTGAACGACATCACATTTGATCGGCGAATGACATGGACAACTCAGATCGAGAGAAACTGAATGAGAGCAGGACAAAGAATGGCAATCATGAGGAAACTTGCTGGCTCAAGCTGGGGAGCAGATGAGAAAATACTAAAGAAACTGTACACTGGAAGAGTGAGACCAGTTCTCGAGTATGGCATTCCGACATGGCAACAGCAGCAAAGATGAACTTTGATAAATATCAACAAATTTCAAAACCAAGCCATGAGAATTATAACAGGAGGCATGAAGTCAATGCCAATTGTAGAACTAAAGAAGATTGCAAATCTGCAATCAATGAACGATGGAATAGACACCAGAGCCCAGCAGCAAGCTGAGAAACTAAGAAGACTGACAGACCAGACAATGCATCAGACTAAATGGATTTGGAAAAGGGAGACTAAATCTGAGAAATAGCCAAAACAAAGATGAGAGACGAACCTATGAACGCCATATCAACACCAAGGCCCATTCCTAATGTACGCAAACCCATCTGGAAGCAGCAGATCTTTCCATTGGTGATAAAAAATATACCAGGTATCGGATACAAGAACAACCAGACTGAAAAGGAAAGAAGTGACATAACCCTGAGGTACATAGAGGTAAACTACCCACGCACTGACTGGACCCATACAAGCACTGACACAGACTGGAACCATACAAGCACAAAATTCTCAAGCAATTTCAGAGCGAGGCAGAGGCATTGAAGGCTGCAGTAGAAGCAATGCTGACAGGCGAAAGCAATGAAAGCCAGATAATCTTTTACAGATACCCTGTCCATGACTACAGAGCCACAGAAATACTGAACTAAATTACCTAAAATCAATACTATGTCAAATACTATATAAGTGTTGATCTCATCCCCCCCACAAATTAGTTTGAGAGCTTGATTCTGCACCAGGTCAATAGATGAGATGTTATTTGTACTCTGCGATCCGTGTGGAAAGGCTGTAGTCCATCACCGGTCGTGCATAACCAAGGAATAGTTGCCGAAGAGTTTATCAGCTCCCCAATTTGTACTAGCAAGTCTTGGTTGCTTTACGTCTGATGTTGCAGATGTGGCTACCAAATTTCAACTGTCTGTCCAGTGTTACTCCCAGAAAAACATCCTCTTTTACTAGTAATTCCCCATTCATTTTGATGTTAATGGATCTCTTTGCTTCTTTATGACTGCGGGAGAAGATGGTGTATATGGTTAAATGTGACTTTATCTTTAGTTTCAACAGTTTGCAGAATCTAATATTGTTCTCTCCCATTCTGTAATTATGTTTCATATTGGATCTACCCATGTGGATGACTGTACATTTATCTACATTAAACTCCATTTGCAAACCTACAAACCACTCACGAATTTGATCTAAATCCGATCTCAATATATCAACATATGCTTGAGATATAGATACAGATATAGTTTAACTATAGATCCTACTTAATATCAAGCAAAATTGGTTAGTAAACAACATCTTGTCTCGAAAGCTAAACTAGTTTTTTCTTCTTCGTTCGTCTTCAGACCTCAACTTCAATGATTTTAACGAAGGCAGCAGTCGACTCAAGGCTATGTACGCTTCCGTACAGCTTCTCGTGGAAGGACACTGGCTGTTGCCAATTGTTACTTCTTTTGTCGGTATACAGCGGACAGGACTGCAAAATATATTATGCCTTCATGGGGGCTGAGCCGAAGGCACAAATGTCTTTAGTGCCAATCTTGAACTTGTTGTATAGATGGCATCTGAGTCTGTTGTGACCCGTGCGTAGCCGGAAAATGATCACCTGGTATCGCCTGGAAAGTTGATGGTAGGCATCGTTTTCTATGTGGCCAGGGTGATCCTATTTTCCATTTTGCTCTGTACGTTGTCCTGATGAATGCTTTAGTTTCATTGTATGTGATTACTGTATCACTCTGCTGCAGCATTCCTGGCTCTCTGGCGAGCCTGTCCGCCTCCCCGTAGCCTGGAATGTCGCAGTGGGCTGGTGTCCATTGGACTGCTTTTTTTTTAAGCACTGGGACGTGCGTTCGAGTGAGTCTGCCAAAGCACCGAGTTTATTTTTGTTCTGGCTCTTAAGGGCCATTACACTGCTAGGGCGTCTGTGAAAATGACCACTTGCTTTGCTGTAAAATAGTTTGACCACATCAAACGCCATACTGACCTAGAAAGAACGATACAGGAGGGTTTGGTGCTTGGAAAGCGGGGCTGAAGCAGACCGAGGAAAAGATGGACACAAGACATCACGGAGGTCCTGACGATGACAACGATAGAGGCGATACTTCTGGCTAGAGATTGAGTTACAGATCGGCTGTTGTGAAAGTGATTTTCTGCAAATGACATGCAACATGATGATGATGATAATAATGATGATAATGATGAAAGTGAGCGATTTTTTGTGCTAAGTAATAATGCTTGTCATGTTTTAAAAAAATATATGTAACTTTATTGTTGACGTAGATCTAGGAAATACTATTTTCATTTAAAAACATCATTGCATAATTTCAGAAGTGCCGGTTATGCTAGCAATCAGCTAGAGGTTAGTGATATTTAAGATAATATATGTGGGTAACTGAGACGCTAGTCCGGTCAATCACAACTAATTGCCCAGGACGCTGCGTCAGGGTCAATCACAATGTTGTTCGTCCATCACGAACCTTTACTTTTTGCACCCAGCCAGTCCATCCAGTCAAGTATTCTGTAAATCCGGGTTGTGGATGGGTGGGAAGATGGGAACTGCATATTCGCAGTCAGTGAAAGCAGAGAAAGTTTGCTTCGCAAGACGGTGATCATGATTGTCAGCAAATCCATGTACCTCATCCGCTTTATTGCTCAGTAAGGTGTCCCGCAACTGACGCAGCATTTTGACTGTAGTTTAGCTTGTCAGCGGACCTACGCTCTCTGCTCTCCCGTCGTCACAGGACTCGGCTGTGTTAGTACTGGATACATGAAAAGAGAATGACTTGCGCGATGAATTTCCTTTAAGTGAGAAAGGTTTGCGCAGTTTGTCGACCACATTCTCTCGCTCGAGTCCAACTTTAACCAGTGGCAAGACAAGTCAGGACGACTGGATATGAGCTCAGGTGCAGTGGTTGACCACGGATGCACAAGTGCCTGGCCGTCTTCTGTGCGGTCCACACCGATCAGTACATTTGCATTCCGTTCTCTGGAAACCATTCTGCTACTTAAGCCATATCAGGGCTTGGTGGTGCAAGATTGAGAACGAACGACCCTAAGCCAGCAAGCCATATAATAAAAAAAACAATGCGATACTGGAGAAAACACTAAAAAGCTATATTTCTTTTTTTTGCCTCGTTTACCGTGGTTACTAAGAGGCAGTATATTGTTCTGTGTTTTACACTTTACAGCCTGGTTAAACCATATTCAGCACGAAATTTAATAGGTGTACGACCCTGTCAGATCATGAATCTGAACACAGACATGTTTTGTTTGTGAGCCATCGAAACTTCGCAACCACGTATGAACACTTCTATAAAAGCTTAACACATGCAATTCAAATTCATATCTTTTCTATCGTTATCGCTGCTTGTTTCAAATCTATCAATAACATGACCTCCCATAGTGTATCCGGGGTCCCTTACTGAGAATGGTAGAATATAACCGCCACAGAATACAGTCACAGTAGGTCAAGGGCAAACAATCTTAAGGTGAGCGATGTATGTTTTTTTCCTGAGTGTCCAAAACATTCATTGCATGTTGAACGCGAGGACTAAGAGTTGTCCATGGATGTGGCAATCTCAAAATGTACAAATTATCGCTACCTTACTGCAAATAACTAGAAAAATTATTTCCTGAAAGCTGGTTATAGTAAGTCAAATACAATGCTGGACCTGTGCTTCAACAAAAAGAGATGAGAGATCTTGATTTAACTTAACTTAACGTCTTTATACTGGTTTAGAAGACTCTGCAGAGTCTGTACGCAACCAGTTTCATTTACATTTCCTTGCTCAATAAGCTATGCGCATTCAATTTATTCTTAAATGCATCAACTGCCTCTGCTTCCATCACTTCCTGTGGAAATGCATTCCAAGCATTCACCCCTCTCTGACTAAAGAAATATTTCCAAATATCCAATGTTGATCTTTCTTTATTTAATTTGAAGCTATGCCTTTTTCTTCTGATTTGATTGATTGAACTCCATGAATGTATTGAAAGGCGTGACTAAAGAGAGTTGTGCATGAGGATAACAACCTCATCATGCAAGTAAACTGTTACATAAACTCCTACTGCAAGATCATGCAAAGCTTTTTGCTGAAGTCATCTTGATGGAGGTTGACTGTATTTGTACTGATGTGCTTCGGCTGGCGCGAAAAATGTCAAGAAAAGAGATCTTCCTTGTACGTCTTCAGACCTCGAATTCAATTACTCTAACGAAGGCAGCAGTTGACCTTAGGGTCTGAGCACTTCTGTACAGCTACTCGTGGAAGGACACTAGCTGTTGCCAAATGATACTTCTTGTCGGTATACGATGGGCAGGACTGCAAAATGTGTTCTGATCTCATGGGGGGATGTGCCGAGAAGATATATGGCCTGCTAGAGTCGTTGCCTTGTGTTTCAAGTCAAGTCAGGAAATCCTCATACTCAACCCTTGTCTTTCGTCTTGATCGTCCACGGCAACGGTTGATGAGTCTCGGACAGCGTGGAGAAAGACGGAGTAGAATCGAAATGTCTCAGCAAGGTAATCCGCGGGAGACTCCATTAGTGGTGAGGTCTTGTATTTCGTATAGTGTAAAGTGCAGAATCTGCAACAAAAGAAATTTTATTTGTAAGATTATGTGTTTACTTTAATCTTAGTCTTAGTAGACCTGTAATTCTACAAGGGAAGATGACCATGTGGAGGTCCCAGCTGTATTGTGAGCTGGATAAAGCACGGATAAGGATTTCCTGCTTAGCGTGTTAGGCTCGAGCAGCTTATTACTCCGCTGTGTTAAGACAAGTGCCAAGAGCATTGGATAATATATCTGCGAGTCCATCTTAAAAGACTCAACCACTAGACCAACTTGACCCGCAGCCTGTTAGGCGCCATCTTTGCTGCTCTTAACAAACCAACTAAGCATGGCCGGTGTTGTGCCATGTCACACAGTTAGTCGCCTCTTATGACATGCTCTATGTAGGGCAGTGGTGCTATTCTTGTCATTGCCATACCCAAAGATCCAGAATCATTCGAGATGTTTACTGTAGTACGCCGCCCATACAGTGGGTTAGAGGACATATGTTGCTTATACAGAGAATACTTGTTGTTTTTGCTTGTGATTGCACATATCGACAAAGGGGCATTTCGCTACTCATATATTAAGCTCGCAATATCACTAGACCTATAAACGAATAATGCGAATCACAATGTAAACATGCAATTCCCTAGTAGTGGATCCAACGGGAAGCTTCGACTGGTTCATTTCTTCTTCTTCTTTTTCGTTCGTCTTCAGACATCAACTTCAATGACTCTAAGGAAGTCATCAGTCGACTCAAGGGTCTCTACGCTTCCGTGCAGCTTCTCGTGGAAGGACACTAGCTGTTGCCAAATGCTACTTCTTTTTTCGGTATACTGTGGACATGACTGCAAAATATGTTCTGCCTTCATGGGGGGCTGTGCCGCAGGCACGAAGGTCTGTAGTACCAATCTTGAACTTGTTGTACAGATGACATCTCAGACTGTTGTGACCTGTGCGTAGCCGGAGAATGATCATCTATGTGGCCAAGGTGTCGTTTTTTCCATTTTGCACTGTACGTTGCCCTGATGAATGATTTAGTCTCATTGTATGTAATGTTTGTATCTAACGTAGGTTAGGTTCTTGATTTTGTTCCATAGCGGTATTTTAACCATTCCTATCTATTTTTTATACTCCACAGGGGATAAGAGAGAGACTGGAACATGAGGGAACTACGTTTTGAACTCTCCCAGTTTTACTACTATAATCGCTCAGCAATTTAAAAAGTACAGACCGACACTATGCATTAATGTCTGAAATAGTATCTTACTATCCACATGTTAACAAACTGACCCTAGGCATTACAGTTCTAACTAGTATCTTACAATCCATATTTTAACAAACTCACCCTAGGCATTACAGTCCTAGCTAGTATCTTACTATGCTACATCGAGTTTTAGTGTGCTATATATAGTATCTTACTATCCACAGAATATCATACCAGCATTACATTTTGATGTCCTACACAGTATCTACCTAAGCACATGGTAACAGTCTTTTATATAATACCTTAATATATGAATATTAACATACAGACAATAAACGGTATTGTCCTACAAAGTATCGCACTATCCCCATTAAACAGATGTTCACTGACTCGAAACTTTACATTACTACATTGTAATTTGCTATCTATATATTAACAGACCAATAGCAAGTTGTATTGTTCTTCAAAGCATTGTACAATCCCAAATGGCATCAGACTAACAAAGACCTTTAATGTCTTACACAGGATCTTACAATCCACATATTAAGAAACCAACTCTAGATTGAATGCACTGCACAGTATCCACTATCCAGATGTTAGACTTACCCAAAACATTGATGTCCTACATAGTTCCTTACTGCCACCATGTTAACAGGCCAACACAGAGCTTGCATGTCTTACAGAGTATCTTACTATCCACATGTCAACAGGCAAAGACAGAGCTTTAATGTGCTGCAGAGTATCTTACTATCCACATGTCAACAGGCCAACACAGAGCTTGAATGTCCTACAGAGTATCTTACTATTCACACGTCAACTGGCCAACACAGAGCTTGAATGCCGTACATAATATCTTACTATCCACATGTTAACAGGCAGACACCATGCGTTACTGTTAAAAATAATATCTTACTATCCACGTGTTAACAAACCGACAGTACGTTTTAATGTCCTACACAATCTTCTTCTTCTTCAAGAAACTCATGTTGATGTCTGACAGCGTACTTCGAAGAAGACATCTTACTGTACAACTGTCATCAGCCCGACTCTGGGCTTTGCTATCCTACATGATATTGTACTATCCACATGTTTTAATGTCATTCATAGCATTTTACAGTCTCCATGTCAACAGACCAACACCAAGCTGTAATGTCGTAATATAAAATCTTTCTTTCTAAATATTAGCAGACCTAATATCAAGCTGTAATGTACTACATAAAATCTTACTATTTAAATGTTAACAGACCGATGCTATTCGCGAATATCCAACATATTATCTTACTGTCACCATGGGGACGGTGTGGTTAAGTGGCACGGCTCAAAACCCAAAGGTGCTGGGTTCAATCCCAATTCACAGCGCCGTTACCTCGGGGAAGTGAATCCTTAGAAAATGCAAGAGGAAGCAGACCCTTACATAAAATGCATGCTGAAGTTGGATGCACTTGGCCGACAGGCGCAAAATAAAAACCACAGTACAATGTACACCACCTTGGAGATTAGAGAAATAAGGCGAACTTAAAAAAAACACACAAAAAACAAACTGTCACCATGTCAACAGAATTACACTAAGCTTCAGTGTCCTATATATTATCTTAATGTCCTCATATAACTAACCGAATCTGAGATTTAATGCGATACATAGCATCTTACTGTCTACATATTAGCATACTATCTGAGTATCCCAACAGTAACATACACGAACAGTCACCTAACTTTACTGTCCTGCATAGCATCTTACAATCCCTATGTTAACAAGCCTACCTAAAAGCATTAGTGTACTACATAATATCTTACTGACCCCACTTTAACAGATCTAAACTGAGCTTGACGGTCCTATAAAGTGTCTCACTGACGCCACTTTAACAGACCAACGATAGCAGTCTGACACAAATCTTTTATGTCCTACCTATTGTTTTACTATCCACACGTTATAACAGAATGAAAGCAAGCTTCACTTTTCTACATAACATTAAACTATCCACTTCTTAACACACAGACAGTGAACTTTCATGTCCTACTTATTTTCTTTATATTCACATGTTAATATACATCAACTGAGAAATAATGTTGTATATATTTTCTCACTATCCACATGAAAACAGATCAACCTCATGAATAGGTGTCCTACATAGTATATTTTTTCCCCCAGGTAAACAGACCAAAACTGAGCAGTAATGTCCTACATAGTATCTTACTCTCCGCTTGTTAACAGACCAACACCGATCTGTAATGTCTTTTATAGTATCTTACTATCCCCAGGTCAAAATACCAACACAGAGCAGTAATGTCCTACATTACTATCCGCGTGTTAACAGAATGACAGCTAGCATTACTTTACCGCATAGTATTGTACTATCCACTTGTTAGCAAACAAACAGTGAGCTTTCATGTCCTACATATTTTCTTAAAATTCAAATGTTAACGCATAACAACCGAGATGTAAAGTTGTATATATTATCTTTCCCATTGATAAAACATCAACACTGAGCTGTAATGTCATACATAATATCTTACTAATCATCATGTTTACAGACCAACACAGAAAACACATGTCCTACACAATGTCTTACAGTTCACATGTATTAACAGACCAACACTGAGAACACGTGTCTTGCACAATATCTTACAGTTCACATGTATTAACAGACCAACACTGAGCTTTTCTGTCCTATACAGTGTGTTACCTGCCATTTGTTAACAAACAGACACCAAGAATAAATGTCCTAAACAGCATCCTGCTGTCACCATGTCAATAGACCAACAACGAGCTGTAATGTTCTAAATAAATTTTTACTATCAATACATTAACAAACCCACACTGAGCCTTATCGCCAAAATAAAAGTATCTTCCTTTCCCCCCAAAAAGAGATGCAATAGACTTAATTATTTTATCTGACTATCACAGTGCAAACAGAATGACACAGTGGTTCAATGTCCTTTATATTATCTTGATATTCCCAGGACAAAAGAAGTAGACCGACAACAAACTCTACTGTCCCACTTAGTATCTTACTTTCCACCTCTCAACAAACTGACCATGTCCGTTAATGTCGTACATATTATACTACTAATCACACGTTAATAGATCCACACTGTGCTTCAATGCCCTACATTTTATCTTTGAATCCCCATGCCCGAAGAACACTTAGCTTTACTGTTATACATACTATCTTACCATCCACATGTCGACAGACCAGCACCAAGCTTTGATACCCTACATATTATTTTACCACCCACATGTTAACAGACCAGCACTAAGATTTGCTACCCTAAATATTATCTTACCATCCACATGTTAACAGACCAGCACCAAGATTTTATACCCTACATATTATCTTACCCTCCACATGTTAACAGACCAGCACCAAGATTTGATACCCTAAATATTATCTTACAATCCTTTTGATAGCTGACCAATACTAGGATTGGATACCTAACATACTACTTTACTATCCACATAATAACAGATGTAGACCGCCATGTAATTTTACAGTCTTAGGTTGTACCTACAATCCATAAATTAACAGACCAACAACAAAATGTGTATTCTACATAGCTTTTTACTTTCACCGTGTTTTAGTTAAATGAGATACGAAAGGATGCAGAGCTGAGGCAAAAGCTATGGTGCAGCCACTATGTCCTGGTAAAGATTATGGACTGCATCATGATTACTGGCTTGCAGATATAACATGACCAAAGGATCCTGAACGCAAAGAGGAATAAAGAATTTTTGCACGCTAGAGGAATAAAATTGAGTTTTAATTTCTTACATATTATCTCTTTATCTACATATTAACAGATAGACACTAAGATTTAATGGTGTACATATTATCTTACTATCCACATGTTAGGAGTTCGATACTGAGCTTTAATCTCTTACATAAGGTCTTACTATTTACAAATCAACAGATGCAAACCAACTTGGAGATTTACTGTCTTGAAAATATCTTACTATCCACATGTTAGTAGACTAATATTCAGCTTTAATGTCCTACATAGCTTCTCACTATCAACATTTTAGCAGATTGACACCAAGTTTTAATCTTCTATATGATATTTTATTATTCACATGTTAGCACACCAACAGCAAGCTTGTTAGCAGTCTAATTCAGAGCTTTGATGTCCTACATAGTATCTCGCTATCAACATATTAGCAGATTGACACCAAGCTTTAATCTTCTACATAATATTTTACTATTCACATGTTAGCACACCAGCCGCAAGCTTGTTAGTAGTCTAACGCAGAGCTTTGATGTCGTACATAGTGTCTCACTATCAACATATTAGCAGATTGACACCAATCT
The DNA here is from genome assembly GCA_036924085.1 of Ariolimax columbianus. NCBI lineage: Eukaryota > Metazoa > Mollusca > Gastropoda > Stylommatophora > Arionidae > Ariolimax > Ariolimax columbianus. The sequence continues at coordinate 53,863,358 of JAVGWX010000018.1, forward strand.
TTAATCTTCTACATGATATTTTTCTATTCACATGTTAGCAAACCAACCGCAAACTTGTTAGCAGTCTAACGCAGAGCTTTAATGTCCTACATAATTTCTCACTATCAACATATTAACAGACTGACACCAATCTTTAATCTTCTACACAGTATCTTGATATCCACATGTTAACAAACACACATCAATATTTACGTTCGTACATATAATCTTACTGTCCACATGTTAACCACAATAGCATTATCAACTCTCAAACCCATCGACGGTTTGCAAAGACTGACCTTTTTAAACAAGCTAAACGCCTACTGTGTATGTATTTGCTTAATGGATGAATCAACAACAACAGAACCATACAAAGGTGTTTTGCAATCAATTTTAGAGCTGTATTTATAATGCCAGTAGGAACAGTACGTAATAAGTAGTTTTGGAAATCTATCAATACTGTAGGGCTTTACACAGTTGTGCACACACAAACGTAAAGAAATTTGTGCATTCGTACAAAAATGTATTTTTAAAATAATAAGATATGTATTACTACCATACTTTCAATTTGGTGTATGTTAATATTGTCAGTATTCGAATATATCATAAATACATAGAGTGACAGCAAAGAGCAATTTTATCAATACCTGGGCTTTAGGAATGTGTACTTTAATATCTGTTTGTTTACATTTGTTAATATGGCAACTTATGCGTCTTATGAAATAAAGAAATAAACAAGAAACAAACACACACTGGAATAAGGTTCAATTTAATGTTTACGTATTTCTTATGCCACATTATGAATATTATGTCTACATATATTCAGCAAGCAGTAAACATGCAAGATTCCATATGGCTAGTGTTATTAAAATGATGGTAATGGGTGTCCTGTTCTAAAAAATGTACAGTTTAAAATTTGGATATGTACAATGAGATTAACAATCTATAGATGGTATGTTAGAGAATTTTATAACATAGAAGTCTACATACATTTGCTTACATATCCTTAAATCCAAGCTTGAACAATTGAAAAGTAGCACACACGGAATATAAGCACGCTTAACCATAAACAACTTTCAGCACAGTATCTTCGATTAGCTAGATAACAGTTTCACGGCCTAGTAGTGAACTGTATTTACACGGACAATGATTACTTCGTCATAAGGGCAATGTATTCAAAAGAAAGTGATGTAATAAATGCACTACAATAATATAAATCATTTAAAAATAAAGCAAATATTTAGAATAGTTAAGGTTGCGTTAAATGGAGCATACAATACGAAATTTACCTTTCGGAAATTTCTAACATTTATTTGCATTTTATGAATATTATTAAATTCATTTTAAAAACAATATGCGAGTCGCTGTCACCACAACAGAGCTAACTTAAACAGGCATCAGCATATATGCTAACTCTAACCTTACTATAACAGCTACAGGAGCAGCCAGTGTTGTCTTCTGCCAGTTACTTGTCTAGTTCGCTCCATGACTTCGACGCCGGTCAAAGTCCAAGGTTCAGCTCTTGTGATAAGCACGGCTTTGCTGTCACAATCGTCGCCGACGAGCGCCTGGGGTCGCGAGCTGTTCCTCCCCATATGTCGTGCACGAGGACGACAACAAACGTGAGAAATTTGGTCGGGTGGATAATTAACACATATCGCCTTCAGTGTACAGATGCCAATGTATACGTCCATGTGGTTCTGATGTAGGGCCATAGCTCACTCGTTCTAAGGTTTGTAGCCTGGATAAAGAGGGGAGACGCTCAAATCCAGAACCTCTTACGCAAATTTTTTATGATGGGATAACTCTTAATTATATATTTTGTTGTATTTGTTTGGCTATGTCCCTTGCTATGTTTAAAGAAACGCTGGATGTCAACAACATCGGCGACGAAGATGGCATACGACATAAAACTACACCCCCTTCTACGCCTTCTAACGACACAATTTGATAGAAGATGATGATGATAATAATCATGACAATAATAATAACAAAACATTGGTCATTGACCTACAATAGAACAATTAGATAGATGTTTAAGCATACAACCATGAAGGAATGATTATTCCGTGAGATAAGCAGAAGAAAAAGTGTGATTCCCATTTAGACATGTTATTAGAGGAAACATAAGACCACACTATATGTACATGTAGAGCGTAGGATACAACGTTGGTATAGTGGCTGCTTCTTTCCGGCTGCAACTTGTTCCAGATAACCCAGCTGTAAGCGAGTACCAGATTTACTGTCAGGAGAAATGATAGAGGAACAGGAATTGGTTTGTGCGGTATCATGTCGTATTGACCAGTTCATGGATTCGTGTGTGTATCAGAACAATGAAGATTCTAATACCTCATCCCTGGCGGTAATAAAATAAATGTATATATCAGTGATATTGTAAGCCAAGACATCGAGGAAGGGAACTGGCTACCCCCATCTGATAAAAGCTAAAACCTCTTATAGAGAAGTTTCTACCACATCATCCCCGACTACAGTATATTTGTATTACTTGATGTATCCATGAATGTAAACAGCAAGTTGGCTGTGTTTGTATTCTGACATTTTTTCCGTGACATAATCAACAGTTTGTTGGGTGGATTGTCGCTACGGATGGCACGTTCTCAATGCATGTTTTTGCTCGTGAGCTTCAATCCCTTCTGTATTTTGTGTTGGCCTTTAACTGGTAGTTGGCGGGGTACATTGGAATGTCCTATATGATCACAGCAGTTCATATTTGTCACACATTAGTTGGTAGTCAGCATTGATTGCTGAGAGTACAGAGAAACAAGAAGACCAAAGTAGAGAGAGAGAGAGAAAGAGAGAGAGAGAAAGAGAGAGAGGATGAACAACATAAATATGTATATTGTTAGATGACTGTTAATTTGTGCAGGTGTTAAAATCAATTCGAGGTAAATCTTCTTCTTCCTACGCTGTCAGACGTCAACTTGAATTTGTTCGAAGAAGGCAGCTGTCATTTTGAGGCTATCGACACTGCCATAGAGCTTGTCTAGTGTTGCCACTGGTGATGGCCACATGTGCTTTCTCTGGTTCTCGTATGTCAGGCAATTTTGCAGCAGATGTTCCGCGGTCATTTTCTCTGTACCACAGGTGCATTCGTCAGTACCACCTTTCTTCAGTTTATTGAATAAATGGTACCTCAGTCTGTTGTGGCCTGTGCATAGTCTGAAGACCACGACCTGCTCTCTTCTGTTCAACTGGTAGTAGGCATCATTTTTTGTGTAGCCAGTATGCTCTGTTTCCCATTTGGCCATGTATCTAGCCAAAATAAACCTTTTGAACTCTTCGTAGGTCACACTAGAATCTGGTTGTGGTAACCTTGCACCTTCTTTAGCCAGTCTGTCTGCCTCTTCGCCCACTTCTCCAGCGATGTTAGGGCCAGCTGCATCCGATTGTTTGCTATGGTGAGATTTTCTCCAGTGGTCTACAAAGCCAGATCGTCTGCAAACATGGAGCTGTGGACTCTTCTTAATACATTCTCTATTATGTTGTTTATATACACCAGAAAAAAGTGTGGGTGACAGTACTCCCCCTTGGGGTACTCCCTGCTCCAGTGTCACATTTTTGCTCATCTTCCCTTGTACTTGAACTCTGGCTGTTCTGTTTTCGAGATATTGGCTGATCAATCTGTACATTTTTCCAGATACTTCACTTCTTTATAACTTGACTTTAAGTCCCTCTTTCCCCATCTTGTCAAATGCCTTCTCTAGATCCACCCAAACCGCTACTGTATGCTTTTTCTCCTGGTAAGCATCCCCTATTTTCTGCGCTCTGAGAGTGATCTGATCCTCAGTGGATCTGTTTCTAAATCCTGCTTTCTGTGGAATGAATATGTGTTTTTCTTCCAGGTGCCACATCAGTCTGATGTTTATCATACGCTCCATCAGTTTACCTACACAGCTCAGTAGACTGATAGGCCTGTATCAAATTTGGATCTGTTCTTTCTTTTTCTTTCTTTGGTACTGGTATTCGATGTAAATGATTTTAACATGAAAAGGAAAAGGTAATCCTTTCGCAATCATTGATGTCGAGGTTGAAGTGTTAGAGACTTCACTGTACTAGGCCTCAGCTTTTTATGAGGTGGGGTGGCCAACTCACGTAGTCGCCACATTTCCTTCAATGACACTTAGCGACGTACAGGTTTAGTTATTAATGAGAATATCATTTGACAGAGTTGAGAGTAAGTAAACACGATTAGAAATGTGAATCAGTTTCTACAGCTTTGTGAAAATGGTTAGAGTTAGTGTGTGACTTTATCTATGCCGAGATAGCATTTCTTGAAATCATTCCTCCTGCATAGTTTATAAGAATGAAATAGCCGATATCCTGACTTCAAAAGCCATAACAGCATGTTGTTGTTATTGTTGTTTTATTTATTGTTGTTGTAGAATGCCCGTAATATGTAAGATTAATTTTGTGTGCGTCCTGTAAAAGACCTTAAGTGGCCGGCTGCAACAGGATGTGAGAATAGCCTTGAGAGTTTGAAAGATTAGTTGGCAGGGACAGAAACTTAAACATAAAGATACACTTAAGTGCCTAGGAATTACAATGGATCGCACATTGTCCTACAAAGAACACTGTGAATCGGTGAAACAAAAAGTTAGCACAATCATAAAACGTACTGAGTATGCTAACAAATACGGCATAACTTAACCGAACATAACGTTTTTATATTGGTTTAGAAAACTCATCAGTCTGTAGACAACCAGTCCCATTTGCATTACCCTGCTCTAATAACTATGTACATCCTATTTATTCTTAAATGCATTAACTGTCTCTGCCTCCACTATTTCCTGGGGCAAAGCATTCCAAGCATTCACCACTGTCTGAATGAAAAAAAATGTTCTGTGTCCAATTTGGACCTTTCGTTAGTTAATTTGTCTCTGTGCCCTCTTGTTCTCGTTGGTGGTTGTATTTTGAAAAACTTGTTATAGTCTAATTTAACTTTTCCTGTGATTATCTTATCAACTTAGATAAGTCACGTTTAATTCTTCTTTTTTCTAGACACTAACGGCCGGTTTTTCTGAGTCTTTCCTCGAAACTGTAATTCTGGAATCCCACTATCAGTTTTTTCGCTATTATTTGTATCCTTTCCAGCATATTTATAGCTCTTCTACGATAAGGACTCCACACCTGTACACAGTACTCCGATCTAGATCTAACTAATGCTTTATACAGTTTGTCAATCACCTCATTACTCCTATGTTTAATATTTCTTTTTTTGTATCATACCTAACGTTGCATTTGACTTATTCCATGCTACCTGGACTTGCTCACTCACCTTACCTGTATGCTCTATTATTACCCCTATGTCCCTTTCGTTATCTATCATTCTAGTATTGTTCTCGCCCATTCTGTAATTTTGTTCCATTTTTTCACTTCACACCACTCAGAGTACTCCTTATGTATGCCAATCGCTGTCTTCTTCCCGTTAACCAACTTTCAATCCATTCGGCAACCTGCCCATCTATCCCATGTGATTTAAACTTTATAAATAATCGTTGATGAGGTACTATATCAAAAGCCTTTGTAAAATCTAGATAAATAACATCCACTGGTTCTCCCTTATCTATGGTTTTAGTAATCACCTCCATGCACTCCAAAAGATTTGTTAAGCACGGTCTCCCTCTAGTAAACCCATGCTGACTATTTCTGATTTGATTTAACCTGTCTAGATGTATTACAATGTTTTCTTTCATTATTGACTCTAACAATTTACAGACTATGCTCGTTAAACTTACTTAATTAGCTGGATCTGATTTCTTTCCTCTTTTGAATAAGGGAATCACTCCTGCATCTTTCCAATCTCTTGGAACAATCCATTTTGCAAGTGATTGAGAAAATAATATAGCCAATGGTTGTACTAGTTAGTCTATACTTCAATTAGCATTGATGAATGGATACCATCTTGATCTGTACATTTATCCACTTTTAATCCTTCCAATCTTTTTAGAACAATTTCCTTCGTAATACAGAATGATTTTAATCGCACTATATCCAGTTGACATTTGAAAATATGCATAGGCCCTGGTATCTTGGAGGAGTCTTCTTTTGTATAGACTGTGCCAAAGTATTGATTTATTAGATTAGCTATCTTCCTATTTTCTCTGCTTATTGTCACTGTACTGTCTATGAGAAAGCCTACCTTGTCTTTAGGTCTTTGTTTATTTCTAACATTAGAAAAGAAGCTTTTACCATCAGTCTTGATCCTATTAGTAAGTTTTTTTCGAAGTCTATTTTTGCTGCTTTATTTACTGTCTGAGCTATGTTTTGCTTGTCCAAATATTTTTAATATATGTCTTTTGATTTACTTGCCTTTTTATACTTTGTCCAGGCTTTATTTTAAGCTCTTGTACATTTAGCTACAAATCTACTTGTTATGATTGGTGTTTACCTCCATACATGGAACATATTCGACTTTTAGTTGTTCTAAAAGTATTTTGGAACACTCTCCTTCTTGTTCAACGTCTGTACCTCTTACAATATATTTCCAATTTATGTGGCTAACTGTATCTTTCATCTTCTGTACATCTGTCTTAGAGTAGTCGTATGCTTGCGAGTGTATATTTACATACATTGTAAAGGCTGTTATAGGATATCTTTTATGGACAACTGATCACTGCAGCTAAAGGCATCGACTACCCCACACCGCGATTAAAGGACGTATACAAGATGGACATGACGTCATGCGACATCCAAGCCGAAAGCTCAGGATTGAGTCGATTGCAGACAGTCAGTTGGGAGGTGCACAGTAGTTGTCGACGCTTGCAGAGGCCATCTGGATCCAGAGAAATGGGCACGACTGAACAGATCGGGGAACACCCCGGCTTTCAGCCTCCTCAGCCCTGTTGTACGATCTGCGACAGGGACTGCCACTCACGTACCGGCATTTGCAGCCATAGCAGACTGTGTTGAAATACGGGAGACAGAGCTGGGCAAACTTCGCCAGGGCGCCAGGCGCATGATGATCAGTGACTGAGACGCCAATGAACTTATGAATATTAAATGTATTTACTTGTCTTGGCTTGGCTTCGTTTGTTCTCCAACTCCCGCTACCAAACCCTGACACGGGCCTAAGTAGCAGAACGCAGTCCAGAGAATGGAATGCGTTATGTCGATATTTGCACCTTTCGGTCCAACACATCCGATTTCAGCAAGCATTTTTTGAGTACCGGTTTAGCATTCCCTCTTCGATCCCTTCTTCTTAGCCAGTCTGCTCTGTTGCAGTCTGTTTTCTAGAATACTTCGCGGACGTGTAGAACGGCCTTAGCAGCTCCAGTTCGCTAGTCCTTACGCTATCAGTCAGCTGTGGCTCGCTGACCGCTGCAGCTCATGCGCTGATCTGCTCACCATCTTGATCGGGTATTTACTTTATTTTGAAGAAATATGATCATGACAATAATAATGGGCCTATGGCCGTCGATGAGAATAACCAACATCATCATGTGTCATACAGCGCCCTTAAGTTATTGGGCGGATGCGTGGATGAAAGATTAAGCCCAACACCATCTGGTGCTGGTTTTCCCTCTACTCTATACTTTCATCTGATCGCCCGTCGACCCTCGCTAACTGCATGCAAGGCTCTTTTTGGCCTCGCCTTTTTCAGGCTAAACGATTTACTGCCAGGATTCACTGAATCGCTGTTATTGACGTCCACGTGATCGCCTTACTGCGCTAAGCTCGCTAAACAGAAGTTTCTTTTGGAACCTTTCACTTGACATTCGAGAAACTTGGCAAGTCTATCTCACTTTAACTTTCTACAAAAGTGTATTTACTTCATTTAAACATTCAATTCTTCATCGGGCAAGATCAGGTAGTACTATTTACTCATGTTTATCTTCTTTTTCTTTCTCTTCTTCTTCTTCTTCTTCTTCTTCTTCTTCTTCTTCTTTCTCTTCTTTTTCGTCTTCTTTTTTTTTCTTTGTCGTCTTCTTATTTTTTCTTTCTCTTCTTCTTCTTTTCCTTTTCTTCTTCTTTTTTTTCTTCTTCTTATTCTTCTTCTTCTTCTTCTTTTTCTCTATTTTCTTCTTCATTCTTTACTTCTTCTTTTTCTTCTTCTTTTCCTTCTTTTTCTAGCTCACCGATAATTGTATTAAGTCTACACGCAAAGGCCAGTTCTATGGACAAAGTCTACTGTGGTGGGGAATTTCTCAAGACTATCACAAAAGTGTGAATGTGTGGGTTCGTCTCCGTGGGTCAGTATTCCCAACGCAGTTGCTTTAGCATGTTACAGTCTTGACAAAGGAAGGGTTCTGATACTGACACGTAACTGCATACCGAGTAGTGCGGTAGCTGTCAATCATACTGGACAAGCAGAAATAGTAGGACTCGACATAATGACACAAGAAACGAAGATCCGCATCTTCAACCTGTATGGCCCACCCAACAAAGACCTGTCACTCTCGAGTATGGAAATCAAGGACTCCAGCTGCCTAGTAGTTGGAGACTTCAACAACCACTCGAAGAGATGGGGGTATTCGGACACAGACAACAGAGGTGATGAAGTGGAAGACTGGGAGATAGACACATCTCTATCTTTTCAATAGGCCGGAGGATAGCCCTATCTTCTATTCGAGAACATGGCATACCACCTCTACTCAAGACTTGGCCTTTTCCACGGTGGATATTCACCACAAAATAGACCGCCAGATGTTAAACCAATTGGCAGGTAGCGACAAAAGGCCAATTAGGCTAGAAATTGATATGGAACTAGGCCCACAGGAAATAAAAGCGCTCCCACGTTGAAACTATAAACGAGCCGACTGGGACAGATTTGCAATTCTGACAGATCGGCTATGTGAAACCATCAACACACGGAATAACAATATGAAACCTATGGTAGAAAGCCTAAGCAAAGCAATAATGCAAGCAGCCACCGAAACCATCCCAAGAGGGGCAAGGAAAAACTACACGCCATATTGTAATGATGAATAGCAGAAAGCGGAAGACGAAGTCTCAAATGCTAGGAACATGGCAGAGAGAGAACAATATATGGACGCAAATATCGCCCTCAATGCTGTCACGGCGAAATACAAAAGAACACTAAACCAAATAACAAGAGACAGCTGGAAAAATAAAACAGAAAGCCTCAATTCAGATATAGAAGGGAACAAAGTATGGAAGTCAGTCAGAGCCATGAATGACGAAACACCATCAAATAAACAAATTACCATCAAGTAGGGCGACAACATGCTTACTGGAAAAAAAAAGCAGCAAACGCCTTCATAGAACGAACATTAAGCCAGAGCAAACCACATTGATGTCCCTACAGACAGGCACACAGACATTAGTGAAGAACAAAAGAGCCACGACAACATCAATATGGCACAAGAGGAGCACATGATGGCAAAACTAACAATGAATGAAATGGAAGAGGCCATGAGAACTTTAAAGAAAAAGAAATCGCCCGGAAAAGATGGGGTAACATACGAAATGCTGATGGGATTGGGCCAAACAGCAAAGAGGAAGTTACTATCAGTCCTGAACCAAAGCCGGAAAACAGGAATTGTACCTCAGACATGGAAAGACGCTGTACTTATACCAGTACCAAAGAAAGAAAAAGATAGAACAGATCAAAATGGATACAGGCCTATCAGTCTACTGAGCTGTGTAGGAAAACTGATGGAACGTATGATAAACACCAGACTGATCTGACTTCTGGAAGAAAAACACATACTAATTCCACAGCAAGCAGGCTTTAGACAACACAGACCCACTGAGGACCATTTCACTCTCATAGCCCAGTTAATAGATGATGCTTACCACGAGAAAAAACACACAGTAGCGGTTTAGGTGGATTTAGATAAGGCATTTGACAAGGTGTGGATAAAGGGACTTAAAGTTAAGCTACGAAGAATTTAAGTTTGTGGGAAAAGGTACAGATGGATCAGCCACTACCTCGAAAACAGAACATCCATAGTTCAAGTACAAGGGCAGATGAGCAAAAAGGTGACACTTGAGCAGGGAGTACCCCAAGGGGGAGTACTGTCACCAACACCTTTTCTGGTGTATATAAACAACATCACAGAGAATCTTCCAAAAAGAGTCCACAGCTCCATGTTTGCAGACGATCTGGCTATGTGGGCCTAAACAACATGTACGATATTTTCGCTTTCAAACAAACCCCAGAACACCAAAATAAGTCTTAACGGAAAATATCTGCGGCCAAACGGCAATCAAAACTACTTGAGAGTAACATTTGATCGATGCATGACATGGAAAAGTCAGATCGAGAGAAACCGAATGAGAGCCAGACAAAGAATGGCAATCATGAGGAAACTTGCTGGCACAAGCTGGGGAACAGACGAAACTGTACACTGGAAGAGTGAGACCAGTTCTCGAGTATGGCATTGCGGCATGGGCAACAGCAGCAAAGGCGAACTTTGATAAAATTAGCAAACTTCAAAACCAAGCCATGAGAGTTAGAACAGGAGGCATGAAGTCAACGCCAATTGTAGAACTGGAAAAGATTAGAAATCTGTAAATCCATGACCGACAGAAGAGACTGCAGAGCCCAGCAGCAAGCAGAGAAACTCAGAAGACTGACAGACCACCCAATGCATCAGAGACTAAATAGATTTCGAAATGAGAAACTAAAGCGGAGAAACTTTGCAGAAATAGCCAAAGCAAAGATGAGCGAAGACACTATTAACACATTAACGCAAAAACCCATCCCTACTGTACGCAAACCTACCTGGAAGCAGCATATCATTCCGGAGGTGGTAGAAAATATACCAGGTATTTGAAACAAGAACAGCCAGACTGAAAAAGAAAGAAGAGACATAACCCTGAGGTGCATAACGAAAAACTACCCAAGCATGAACTGGACCCATGCATACACCGACGGGTCTGTATCAAACACAACACAGAACGGAGGGGCAAAGGTATTCCTGAGCCTACCAAATGGTACAAAAATAACACTGTCAGTGGCAACTAGAAAATACTCATGCAATTTCAGAGCGGAGGCAGTAGCACCGAGGGCTGCAGCAGAAGCAATGCTGACAGGCAAAAGAAATGAAAGGGAGATAGTCTTCTTTACAGATGCCCTGTCCGTACCAAAAAGAGTAGTGGTACAGTGGGTTCCATCCCACTGTAACATCCAAGGCAACGAGGAGGCAGGCAGACTGGCAAAAGAAGGTGCAAGACTACCACAACCAGATTCTAGTGTGACCTACGAAGAGTGCAAAAGGCTTATTAGAGCCAGATACATGGCCAAATGAGAAACAGAACATACTGGCTACACAAAAAACTATGCTTATTACCAGTTGGACAGAAGAGAGCAGGTCGTGGTCTTCAGACTCCGCACAGGCCACAACAGACTAAGGTACCACCTTTTCAATAAACTGAAGATAGGTGGCACTGATGAATGCACTTGTGGAACTGGGAAAATGACCGCTGAACATCTGCTGCAAAACTGCCCGACATACGATAATCAGAGGAAGCACATGTGGCCATCACTAGTGACAAACACTAGACATGCTCTATGGCAGTGGCGACAGCCTCAGGATGACCGCTGCTTTTTTCGAAAAAATACAGGTTGACGAAGAAGAAGAAGAAGAAGAAGAAGAAGAAGAAGAAGAAGAAGAATAAACAGCAGTAGTATTCTTCACAATCTGATTCTCAATTTGCGTTACAATACTAGACGATATTCCGGCGATTTGTGTCATGTTCTGATGCCCATCGCAGGCCGTGATGGCGACTATGTCAAGACAGGTTTTTGTTAATAGTCTAAGAGAAAGTTCTTAGCCATTTGTGTTCTATGGTCTCCATTGTCAAGTGAATGTCACGTACCCCTTCTCGGAATAATGTTTTCAAATACATAAAATACAATAGCAAAGAACCAGTTATATAGAAATAGTTTTAAAAAAAACAAACACAAAAGTACATCTGATATATGTGTCTTTCTTAACAATTTCAATAGAAACACAATACATTTAAATTAGAAGAAAGTTAATTACATTATTGTTTGAATGAACGTGCTGCGTATATATGCAGAACAATCTGCAACCTCAACTTAGAAGACCGTCGCCGCTGGGACTGGGAAGCCTTTTCGTTCATTAAAACGGTCCAAAATCACCGGAGGACAAATTCAGAGTGATCCACGGCCTCTCTTGAGAGACGCTTGGTCGGAATCACTCTCCGTAACCAAGGCATGCAAAATTACTACAATTTGGACGTAACGACGATTGTCCCTGATACGGTATTCTGTGCAGACAAGGCAAACTATAAATGGGCAGGTCACATGTTGAGACAAAACAATGGTCGATGGAGCACAGCAACAGTTGTCTACCCCCGAAGTAAAAAAAAGAGACATCCATTGCGTTGGTCAAGCTCTCCTGCTGTCCGCAACATCCGAGATGTCTTTAGTAGAATGCTTACCAACCACTGGACTTCCGTGACCCAAGGCAAGGTCCGCTGGAAACGGATAGGAAGCCCGCAGCAAGGCTGAGGAATGAATGGGTCACAAAGATCAAGAAATGCTGACAGCGAGTAGGCTTGTTGTTTCCCTTTCTCGAAGAGGATTCAACTGTTGTGTTGTACAAACCACACGTTTGCCATGTTAGACATCTAATCGGTTTCGATTTGTTTTTCTTTTTTGCTAAAAATGTCGAAAATCCATATTTGCAGGGATATATTGTTGGAAATGGAATGAAAACTTGCATAGCTCACTTTACAAGATAAGGCAGGTTTACTAACTGCATTGTATACAGTCTGTTCCCACCAGGACTGTGTCCAGGTGCGATCTAGCCCAGTGGGTCTAACAAATAGAGAAATGTAAAAGTACTGATGACCGTAAACACAACTCAACGAAGTCCAAAATCTATACCTGAATTTAAAGTACAACCAAGATAACGATCACAGACAAGGCAAAAACCAAAGCTAAAGTTATTTTAGAACAACAGAAGATTGAGAAAGTCACACGCTTTGAGTACCTCAGCTCAGTTGTAAGCGCCAATGGTTACGGCAATGCAGAGGTTCAATGAAATGAGAAACTGATGATAGAACATTAATAAAATGAAAATAACTATTTTGTGAACTTGCATTATACCGATGAAGACATACGGATGTGAAACGTGGACCCCCACACAAACACTTAAGAAAAGGATTGCATCTTTTGAACTAAAGGGCTACAGAAAAGTGCTCAAAATACAATGGATAGCAAAAAGGAAAAATGCAGATATCCTTAACTTTACTTAACGTCCTTAAACTGGTTTAGAAGACTCTGCAGAATCTGTATACATACAGTTTCATTACATCTCCTTGCTCTAAAAGCTATGTGCATCCAATTTATTCTTAAATGCATTAGCTGTCCTTCCCTCCACTACCTCCCATGGCAATGCATTCCAAGCATTCACCACTCTCTAATTAAAAAATATTTCCTAATATCGAATCGGCACCTCTCTTTGGTTAACGTATCTAGTAATTCATACGCACATTCATACATCCATTAAATATCACCGAGATGTTTATTTAGTTTCTAGTGTCCAGCGAAAAGATTGATATGGTTGTGTAATAAAGGTCGTTCGGGACGGCGTGGACTTGTGGTTTAGTTGCACGGCTCACAACACAAAGGTGCTGGGTTCGATCCCCATCACAGCACAGGCCGTTACCCCGGGGAAGCAAACGCTTAGAAAAGGCAGAAGGAAGCAGACCCTTACATAAAATGCATGCTGAAGTCGGATGCACTGGGCCAACAGGCGCAAAATAAAAACCACAGTGCAACGCACATCGCCTTGGGGATTACATATTTTTTTTTAAATACAAAGAAGGCAGCAACAACAAACATTTTTTAAAATAAAAGTCGTTTAGCCCTCCAACTGGTACGCAGTGTGCCGGATAGTTTTTAATTGAACCTCCGATAAAAAAATAACTATACATTACCGAGGTTTCGAACCCACGCTACATTGATCAGAAGGCCATTGTCTAAACATCTAAAAACGACGTGTATTTCCATTGCTGAGGTCCATCTATAACCGTTTTAGGGCTGGGGAATAAAGAACGCTTGTCATTGCAGTCAACATACAATGTGCAGTGTAGATTGTTATTTCACCTCAGGTAATGAATAAAAATCTTTGCCTTACCTAGGTTTTTAACTGTTGTCCAAACGGTTCGTTAAGATGCTCGTATTCATAAAAATTTCAAGATATTCACAGTCCACTTCTTCATTCACCCACCATCTCTCTATCCGACATTGGCTCTACAAAATCAATGCTTGTTTCTTAATTAAATCACCCGAAATAAAATTATCATACCATTATAAAGAAAGTCAACCTTAGACATTGCCGAAGTCGGATGTGTTGGACCGAAAGGTGCAAATATCGCAGTCAAGCTGTAAACTAAGACACAACGCATTCTGTTCTCTGAACTACATTCTGCTACTTAAGCCCTTTCAGGGTTTTGTAGCGGGAGATTGAGAACGAACGAAGCCAACCTTAGACAACTTGAAATGCAATGTCTTTTGAGACATCTAAGGTGTGATCCTTGGGGATGTGATCTCAGAAGTGAGACAACCAAGCTTACATCAAGACACATCAAAACTCAATATGCGGTTCTGCCTCGATCTCATAGGAACGCATCAGAACTGTTTCACCAGAATGACAATGCACGATCTACCACATGACTGAAAAACAAGGGAAGCAATCGCCAAAATGGGTTAGACTGCACTGACAACATCATTCGTATAACCTCCTTCTATCTCCCTTTGATTTTCATCTTCTTTTAGTCGTTTAAAGATGCATTCCGTAGGACAATGAATGATGATGATGGATATGTGTTTAATGCAAATAAGAAACGGATCTCTGAACATGACAAAACCTGATACGTGCAAGGCATGCATGAACTTGTGTGTGTATGTATATATGCATACATACATTCATACATACATACATACACATACACTCACACATTCACACCCACGATAGACAGTCGTTAAGTAACACGAATTGTATGAATAATTTGTTTAGAAGCATACGAATCGGAAATTGTTTGTTTCATTTTTCGACATAGTCCCCCTATCTGGTAATACACTTGGTTAACATGTTCATTAGCAGTCGGATGCCATCTAGAAAAAAAATGTTTTCGTTTATATATCTACATTTATATATATATATATATATATATGAATATGTACGAACACACGCACACACAAAGACACACACTCACGCGCGTGCGCACACTCACGAACCAGATGATTTGTACATTCTAATGCCAACTAGTGCTGAGATTACAGCACATCGTTAATCTTATCAACAACTAGTGCTTGATATAATAATTATCAAACATAAGGATTATTTGCGAAACATATCTTGCTTGTTGAATTTCAAATTATCTGAGTATGTGTTTAATTTGTGTGCTTCAAATATATTTTAATTATATTAGAGGGCGATAATTGGACATCGTCTGTTTCTTAAGGATGTGATTATCTCGCTTGAAGCAGTGACATATCATGGGAAGTGATAAAATATCGATGATATAGATTTGTCTACATCAATAAGTGCGAATGTTATTTACAATTTAAAGAAAGATACATTTTGAAGTTTGTTTTTGCAAATGTTCGTGTGTAATTCAAATATGAAGTTGTTATATGAATTAGTCAAAGAATATCTTACTCAGTGAAACATTAAGTAAGTCATACGCAAAAGAAAACTATTATAGCACGTATGCTAGGGGCTACTATAACATTCATAGCATGTTATATAGGCATGTAAAGAGGGGTTAGCACTGTCCTGATGTAAAACCTACTGCCAGTTAATCCACCACTGTAAATGCTCGGACCCATGCTTCCTGAATAGGGAGAAACGTGGCTGTTGTTATTATGGTACTATGATTTACTTAGAGCGAGAAGATGATTCATTTGATCATTGAGTAAGGATGGGTGGGGGTGGCGTAGTGGTTAGTGACAACACTCACAATCCAAACATGCATGTGTTAGTAACCAATTACAAAAAATTGCAGAAGTCGGATGCACACAAATAAAACATAATGCACTTTGCCTTAGGGAACATTGGGAACAGAACACATCATGTTTTTAATAAATCAGGGCAAAGTCAAAGGCCGCTGTCCGTCGTAGATGATGATGGCATAATTAATTTTTCTAGCGATAATTTAAGTAAGGATTATCTGCGCTACTTTTCTCATCCCTCTCCCGTCTCGAGCCGCCCGACCACAGTGGCAAGTCAAGGACAAGACGACTAGGGGTACGACTACGAGATGCAGGGGACTCCGCATCAAGCACCCGTGAAAAAGACGACGGAGTACGGAATCGAACCCATACCACCTGATCACGAGGCCAACGGCGTAACCCCTTTGCCACGGGATTTTAATGAATAGGGATACATATATTAAATGATTTAGGTCAATAAATTGATACGTCAAGATTTATAGAAATGTGAGAAGGCGAGAAATATATAGGAAGATGAGGTGCAAAATACAATTAAAATACTCCATTATAGAGGTTTGAGATTGAAGGAAAACATATACATATTACATTATAGAGGTATGAGATTGAAGAAAAAACACATACATATTCCATTATAGAGGTTTGAGATTGAAGAAAAACACATACATATTCCATTTTAGAGGTTTGAGATTGAAGAAAAACACATACATATTCCATTACATATGTTTGAGATTGAAGAAAAAAACATACATATTCCATTATAGAGGTTTTAGATTGAAGAGAAACATATACATATTCCATTATAGAGGTTTGAGATTGAAGAAAAACACATACATATTCCATTATAGAGGTTTGAGATTAAAGAAAAACACATACATATTCCATTATAGAGGTTTGAGATTAAAGAAAACACATACATATTACATTATATGGAAACTTTAGTCAGAGTGTAAACGTGTAAGCATTACACATAATGAAAGTTTAGTGAGACTGCAAGCGAATACAGGCTGCATCAGGATTGTTTAGTTACAGAGCAAATGTGTAAATATTGCATCAAAATGGTTCAGTTAGAGATCAAACGTGTAAATATTGCATCAAAATGGTTTAGTCAGAGAGCAAACGTGTAAATATTGCATCAAAATGGTTTAGTTAGAAAGCAAACGTGTAAATATTGTACCAGGATGGTTTAGTTAGAGAGCAAACGTGTATAGATTGCATCAAAATGGTTTAGTTAGAGAGCAAACGTGTAAAGATTGTACCAGAATGGTTTAGTTAGAAAGCAAACGTGTAAAGATTGCATCAAAATGGTTTAGTTAGAGAGCAAACGTGTAAAGATTGTACCAGGGTGGTTAAGTTAGCGAGCAAACTTGTAAATATTGCATCAAGATGGTTTAGAGTACTAACGTGTAAAGACCATATCAGTGACATTTATTTAGAGGAGAAATATGTAAAGTTTATAACAGTGATATTTATTTAGAGGAGAAATATGTAAAGTTTATATCAGTGACATTTATTTAGATTAGAAATATGTAAAGTTTATATCAGTGATATTTATTTAGAGGAGAAATATGTAAAGTTTATGTCCGTGATTTTTATTTAGAAGAGAAACTCTAACGATTATATCGGGGATTTTATTTTAATAGGGACATGTGTAAAGAATATTTCCGTATCATTTCTTTAGAAGAGAAACGTTTAAATATGATATCAGGGATGTCACTTAGGTAGATATATTACATCAGATAAGGGTAGTTAGCGGAGAAGTGCGATACTATTAGATCAGCGAGGTTAGCATGGCAGAGAATTGCATGAATAAAACATATTCATTGTGCAAACATGTAAAGAGCAACAGATACTGGATTTTTTTATTGTGTCTGTTCACAATGGATTGTTACCGGCACATAGAAGTGCCCGGGATAATTCTGAAAACACAGTAGTTAAAGTAGTTAGTTGTCAAATAATTATTGTTCATAATTTCCCAAATTGCACTGGCAACCGGCCCTCCAGTTCGCCATCTATTGGATCTTCAACCCAACCACCTCTATATCTCTTGGAGTGCTTGATGTATAAAGTGCGCTTTACCAATTGTCATTCCCCGCCACCGACAAGCTTCTGTCACAGTGTGTCTGTATGCCACCACTTAGTATTTTATATGATCCCCCTCCTGGACCGGATGGTATCACCTTGTGTCTATCCTCCTCTGTTGTGGACCTCCAAACTACGCCCCAACTAATCTTTCAACATCAGTCAGCGACCATTTATCTGTATTTACGATGAATGTAAACTCACGAGTTGAGATGTCCTCTACGCTAGAAGGATTCATTAACTATTGTGCCCATAGTTTGTAATGGCCTTAGTGGTCGTTGGACCATGCCCTCGAAACATTGACCTTGTGATCGCTAGAGCATGTATTCCAGAAAGTGGATCTGTGTGGTTCATTGATCATGCCCTGAAGCAGGTGGGTCGTGATGGTTGTTGAAGCATCTCCTTACGCAGGTGAGACTTAGAAATTACCCATTTGAGCACCATTTTGCTATACTCATTTCACGGCCATGGCTGTTTGACCAATTATTTTGGTCTGGACTGTTGGTTCAATAATCAATAGTACGCTAAGGCGACCAGGGCCCGTAGCGTCGAATGACCATATCCATGACCACGTCTGATGGCGGCGTCCCAGGCGGCCTGCAGTTCTGTCGGGGAGGTGACTAACTGTTTTAGCAAGGTGTTGCGAGGGCGACCGCGAGGACATCTCTGATTGCGCAGGAGAAAGTGCAGGGGCCAGGACGCAGCCCCGTCTGACACCAGATGATGTAGAGAACTCCTGCTTGAGATACCGCTCGAGCCGAATTTTGGCGCTGGTGGGACTGTGAAACTCCTCACAATTAGGGTCAGCAGGGTGCCTGGGATACCCAGGCATTGTAAGGCTTTCCACGGGGAGTATTTGTCCACATTATCAAAGGCATCCAATAGGTTAACGTTGGTGGAGTGGAGAGGGCGGTTAGACTCGCGGTATGTTATGTTGGTTGGCAGGGCATTTCCCACGCCCCAGTGGCTTCGGCGGACCGCATCTCTGTGGCTCCAAGATCCTCTGTCAGGTTAGTTTAGGTCTAGCGAAGGCTTTCAGCCTCTGTCTGCGACAAGGACATATGTTTTGTATAGCATTTCGTGAAAACCAACTACCACTTTTCCACCCGGTAAATTGGTCTCAGACGTTGAATATATCACAACTGGTCATTGATGTATGCCCGAGTCTGTGGGTATAACTCATCACTTCAACGACCACCTCACTCAGAACATCAATTGTTATATCAATCATCATTTCAATCACCACAGCCCACATTACATCAATCTCTCACTCCGCACTAAAAAAAATACCCACACCAATCCCCACACCACTCCCCACACCAATCACTACATATATCAGCACACCACTCACCTCACCACTCTTCACACCACTCACTACACCTCTCACCACACCAATCACCACACCACTCACCACACCCCTCACCACACCAATCACCACACCACTAACCACACCAATCACCACACCACTCACCACACCACTCACCACACCAATCACCACACCACTCACCACACCAATCACATCACCACTCACCACACCAATCATCACACCAATCATCACACCACTCACCACACCACTCACCACACCAATCACCACACCACTCACCACACCAATCACCACACCACTCACCACACCAATCACCACACCACTCACCACACCAATCACCACACCACTCACCACACCAATCACCACACCACTCACCACACCAATCATCACACCAATCACCACACCAATCACCACACCAATCACCACACCAATCACCACACCAATAACCACACCAATCATCACACCAATCATCACACCAATCACCACACCAATCACCACACCACTCACCACACCAATCACCACACCAATCACCACACCAATCACCACACCAATCACCACACCACTCACCACACCAATCACCACACCCGTCATTGCACCAATCACCACACCAATCACCACACCAATCACCACACCACTCACCACACCAATCACCACACCAATCACCACACCACTCACCACACCAATCACCACACCAATCACCACACCAATCACCACACCCGTCATTGCACCAATCCTTTCACCACTCACCACACCACTCACCACACCAATCACCACACCAATCACCACACCCGTCATTGCACCAATCCTTTCACCACTCACCACACCAATCACCACACCAATCACCACACCACTCACCACACCCCTCACCACACCACTCACCATATCAATCTTCATACAACATCAATCAACTCCTGGTCTTAAGAGATGCGGGACTAGAGTGCCTGCACCCTGAGTCACCTCCAGTCGTCTTGACTTATGTCTTGCCACTAGCCAAAGGTAGCTCGAGAATAAATAGTAAGGTTGATGACCAGCGCAGCCTCTTTCTCACTAGAATCCAAATACAGTGCAAACTACATCATCAAAATAAAACCGTCTGACGTTGTCTCCATTATTGTTTGTGATGGCCAACTATCTAGGACAAGCACAGCAGTGGGAGTTGCAAATGGTCTCCTTCTGTTCCTTCTAAAAACCACTAGTACAAAAATAGATCAGCATTTTGTCAACGACGACAGCATTCGCTTTCAGACTAGCTTCATATTTTGTATTTTACGATATTGTACGTGTATCTAACGTAAGACGATGTGTTTACATTCACTCTAAGCCTGGCCTAACTTTAACCAGTTGTAGAGATTATCGTGTTCTCCGCGGGATGCAAGCCATGCCTAACCATAACAACGTCACATATGTTACCTTTGTGGTTACTACAATCTCGATACCAGCCCCGATTATCAGCGACGCGGTGTTTAGTATCATTTACCTGAGTACAAGTGTTATGTCATCTGTCATATGTGTTTTTGGTATCATCACCAACATTATGAATATCATCGTATTCTGCAAGTAAGTATACATGCATTTGAAGCGCGTGAATAAGTTTTGTCTTTTGTATTTAACATAGCTGAAGTCTAAATTATTTAAGAGATTTACTTTCCACTTCCGGCAACCTCAAAAATTATTAGACCAAAAATGAACTGTCCTGGAAGCTCTTTCATCTACTGGCAGGGGATCCGCCACAGTACAAGGCTCTTGCAATCTTGGGCAGCTATGAAGGTGCTCGGAGTCTTGGATGGATCTGCATTTGCATTTTTTTTTTTATTTTGATCTACACCAGGACACTCCGTTAGTAATCTGTTTAGGGTTCTCCACACAGGGTATGGTATTGTATCCCCTGCAGTATGATTTTCTTTGATCTCTACCTGTACCACGTCATATCGTTTATGCTTGTTGAAGTCGGATGTGTTGGACCGAAAGGTGCAAATGTCGCAGTCAAGCTGTAAACTACGACACAGCCCATTCCGTTTTCCGGACTACATTCTGCTACTTAGGCCCGTGTCAGGGTTTGGTAGCGGGAGATAGTGAATGAACGAAGCCAAGCAAAGCCATATCGTTTTCGCCTTAGCCTTAGGATTCATAGATCTATGTCAATAAGATTTATATCAGTTCTGGTTTAATCTCATTCCCTTAATTTTGAAAATGTTTTGGTAAAAATTCTTGTGAAATGTGTAGCTGTTGTTGTATAATCTTCTTCTGCATTGTAGAACTGCATACAGATAGCAGCATCATTATGTTAAATAAGTGGCTTCGTGAACACAAGTACTGACGCATTTAAATTACTTTGTGGCAAGATACTGCAAACTTCAGTGGTGGTCATAATTCTTCGTTTTGAAATAAATATTGGACAAGAATGATAAAAAGATGGAAAGAAAAAGAACAAGAAATTGATGATGATTATGAAGAAGATGAAGGTATAAATGAAGGAGAAAGAGACGAGTGGAATGTAAAAAAGAGAAGAAGAAAGAAAGAAGAAGAAGAAGGAAAAGAAAATGAAGAAGATAAGGACGAGGAGGAAGAAGATACACAAGGATAAAGAGACGGAGCGGACGAAGAAGATAATAAAAAGATTGAATAAAAAGAGAAAAAGAAGCAGACAATGAACAAAAAAAAACAAAGTGAAGAAGGAGAAAATGACGAAGAAGAAACATGTGAAGTAGAGAATATATACAAAAAGTAGAGGATAAAAAGATAAATAGGAAGCGCAAGAAAAAGAAAACGATGAAAAAGATAATAGTGGCGAAATAGAAGAAGAAGTTGAAAGAGAAGTGACCAGCAGAAAGAAAAGAATAGAGACAACGTAGAACAACAAGAACAATAAATAGAAGAAGAAGTTGAAAGAGAAGTGACCAGCAGAAAGAAAAGAATAGAGACAACGTAGAACAAAAACAATAAGTGGAAGAAGAAGTAGAAAGACAAAAAGAACAAAAATCGTAAAATCAAGAAGGGTAAGAAACGTTCGGAGAACATGCGCACCAAACAACAGTTAGTGAAGGTTCTTGTTTCCTAAAATTGCATGCATTTGGATGGAGTTAAAGCAACACATCACTTGCCCAGAACGATCAGTCGATATGCATAATAACAAAATGAAGTGTGGTAACAAATATAAGGACACATGAACTCATTATCTGCCCTTCGAGCTCTGGAAGATGGTGATCATTGCAAAACCTGGACTTGCTCAAGTATCTAAAGATGTCAACCAACTAATCACATCCCATCAAGTTATAATATTTATGTAATGGGTCTCTGGTCACTCAAATACAAATGGAAATGACAAGGCAGACAGACTAGATAAAAAGATATCAAGTCAAGAACACCAATACACACCGACAACCCTTCAAACAGTCAAACAACTACTAAAGACTGAGACAAAGGTATGGTTGAATAGATAGGCAATGGCGAATACCGGGAGAGAAATCTACAAACACATGGCCAACCTAAATCCCAAAGACAACATCAACCACCTGAAAAGGTGAGATCAAAGCACTATTCTTCGACTTCAAACTCAATTTATACAACGTAACGGTTACTTGAACAGAATCCAACCAGAATATACTCCAGAGTGCTGGCTGTGCACATATCCCTATGATACTGTTAACCATCACCTTTTGTAATGTCCAGCTCTTGCCAGTGTTAGGAAAGAGCTTCTTCTGTCTATGCCAGACAAGCGGAACAGTTTGTAAAAAGTAAATGTCAGTCCCCTGACAACAACTGCCGTCGTGGATGAAGTTAACTCTTTATGTACTAAGCCGTAGCCTATGTGAGGTGGCTAGTTCCCTTCCTTGCTGTTTATACTTACGCCAACGCATACGTTAGGTATCCATTTACAGCTGGATCGACTTTGGAAGCAGTCGTACCATGAACGAACCACGTCCTTTTTTGGTCAGCCCGTCCATGATTTCGAGCCCTGGAGCGCTGTAATCCCATTCTAAGCAAGACAGCACACTGTCGACTAGGCTAGACTTTACGGAACTAAAAAACAGCTAAAAAAATTGAGATACTACAATTTGTTTTGGACTTGAGGACAGGTGCGTACATGCCGTTGGATCTATAACCAATCGACCACCAATGAAATAGATGTGAAGGATAATATCTAGACCCATGTCCTACATCGACATATCTCTGTCATGTACTGTATCCTCCAATACCATCACATTGCACGCTCCCATATATCGTGCATCAATGGATATTTGTCCTTCAGTTTGATGAATCAAGGCAGCCAGGCAGGGAACTGGTGACCCAACTGTAATAAAGTTCTTATCTGATGTACTACCCCCACTAACACCCACTCCCTGACAGCAGTGTCTTTTTCAGGTAAAGATTTATTTCCTTTTTTAGATGCCCAAGTGGCAGATCGGTTAGAGCGTGTGCCTCTCATACAAGAAAAAACTATGTTCCCTCACTAATAAGATGAAGCTCTAGTTATCCAGCTGATTACGGGTACCTGACTAAAGACAGTTAAAACAATTCAACAAAGCAGGGAAACCATTTTTAAAACTCATAAAAAGTTGGATATAGAACATTTTTGCAGTTAACTGTTTTTCCACGACACAATTGCGACTATATTAACTTGTTAATATGGTTCCCGTATTATCTCCCTCTCTCTCTCTCTCAATCTCTTTGTCTTTCTCTCTCTCAATCTCTTTATCTTTCTCTCTATTACTCTGTCGTCTTCTATCCCTAGAGATAGTTTTGTACATACTTGCAATCGAGTGTGCAGATAAACTTGTTATTAGTCTTTTGTATGGTTTGCATGCTGGAGGGGCTACCATTCTTAGAACTATTATACAAGTCCCTGTTGGGAATTTTTGTCCTAACGGGTCTAACAGTTTGTTTTTTCCCAGTGTTCCACTTCAAAATAGCCTTTAACTTGCACATAACGTTCAGGTGTCTTTCGAGTCTATTGACACTCTCCGAAAGGACTAGACGCCAAATTCCACTTCATTTAAGAAAAGGTGGACAATAACAACCAGAGAGATTGGAGCGACTCCCTGCCTCACCTCTGTTCATTTCTTTTATAACCCCCAAGTTATATCGATCTCCACGAGTCTTCTAATTAATATATATTAAATGATCTTTCTAGGCTAGGATTCACCGATGCTGTGAATGTGAGTCTTCTTGGACTTGCCATATCGGATATAGGCGGATCAGTTGCTCTGCTATGGTCAGATATTTGTGTCAGCCCTCTGGTAGTGAGATCGGAGAGACTGCCTTTCTCTCCAACTGAGATTCAGTATCTGACTGCAGGTGAGGGGTTTGTTGTTGTCCAAAGCTATTCCTGATGGGTTTTTCACACACGAAAAATGTTCCCTCGTACTGGATGGTCTTAAATGTGCGGGTGTACTGAAGAAAGTGGAACAAACTCTCCTAAAAGTAGTGCAATCCCAAGAGCCTAAGACGGTTCTCCACCACAATGGTCACAGTTGCAATCCGGACCTCATTGGCAGACTCCTGCATTACACCCTATTCGCAGGTGCACAGTAAGAAAGTTGGACCTGGCCTTGGTCTTGGTAATCTTCTCATCCAAGTATGGAAAGAAAGAATACTCATAGTCCATCCCCAGTATGAGCATACGATTAATACTGGAGTTTACCTTCTTTAAGAAAACATGGTCCAAATGACGTATGCGTTGTTACAGTGGCAATATTTTTATTTCAACCAATGGAACGACCCGCCTCATTTACATCCCGGATTAATAATCTGTTTAGATATGCATAGCGGAAAACGAGAACTAACCATTTGGTTAGAGAACTGGTTAATCATGGATATGGGTACGTGGCTCAGTACCAGCTTTCTAATAAGGAAGCATAATTATAATAATAGGCGACCAGGGTTGGTTGGGTCGAATGGTCATGTCCATGACGATGTCTCATGGTAGAGTCCCAGGCGTCCTGCAGTTCTGTTTGGGAGGTGGCGATCTGTTTTAGATAGGTATTGCGAGGGCGGCCCCGAAGACGTCTCCAAGATGAGCACGGCTTCTTCCCATAACTACAAGGAAGCATGTACCTGTGAATTTGCAGTGGATGATGATAATAGCTTCCAATGCGGTTCCTGTATGGCGAATTGAGCGAAGAAGGGAGATAACGGGACTTTAAATAAGCGTTTCAATGACGGTCTAAATGAGTCCCTTAAGTGCTGTTAGATAGGCATTTTTGTCTGGGGAAACATGGCTCAAAATCGTTCAACCTGGAAAGGTGCGATCAAAAGCGGCGTTGCAATCAGCGAAAGCTTCAATGTTCAGACAGCTCAGAATAGGCTCGAGATTAGCTAGCCTAGAGAAAGAAGGAATACCAGTTGCGGACTATGTTTCCAGTCGTGTCATAGAACTTTCCCCGCTCGTTTTTGCCTGATCAGTGACAAGCACACGAACATACTCAAGGATGCAGTTTGCATGTGGCGATGTTGGTCGTTCTCATCAACGACGATCGACGAAAAATTAAATGATAAAAGCAATGTACAAGGCGTGTTCAAATCAAACCGGACCAAACTGTAATAAGTGAACATACGTACGATGCGTATGATAACGTCACTTATCATGTAAACAGCACATACCAACCGCAAGTTTGCAAAATGTCATTATCCTCCGACTCATTGTTTCCTCAGCAGACCGTTCAAAACATGGCTGGTGTAATATGGAATTCGTCCAGAGTTGATTAGCGAGTGGTAATTTGGTTACTAACAGCTGAAGAATGTCGACCAGTTGACATTCGTCGAAGAATGCGGGCAGTATATGGTGACAAAAGTGTTTCGAAGACAAGAGTGAAAAACTGCACAACAATGTTTAAAGAAGGATGTGGGTTAACGCAACTATTTGCGTCTGACCTGGTCTCGGATGTGGGTTAACGCAACTATTTGCGTCTGACCTGGTTTCGGATGTGGGTTAACGCAACTATTTGCGTCTGACCTGGTCTCGGATGTGGGTTAACGCAACTATTTGCGTCTGACCTGGTTTCGGATGTGGGTTAACGCAACTATTTGCGTCTGACCTGGTTTCGGATGTGGGTTAACGCAACTATTTGCGTCTGACCTGGTCTCGGATGTGGGTTAACGCAACTATTTGCGTCTGACCTGGTCTCGGATGTGGGTTAACGCAACTATTTGCGTCTGGCCTGGTCTCGGATGTGGGTTAACGCAACTATTTGCGTCTGACCTGGTCTCGGATGTGGGTTAACGCAACTATTTGCGTCTGACCTGGTTTAGGAAGATATTTCGTTAACTCACCTCCTTCTTTAAACATCATTATCCAGTTCTTCACTTTTGTCATCGGCACACTTTTGTCACCATACACTGCTCGCATTCTGTGATGCATGTCAACTGGTCGACATCCTTCAGCTGTTAGAAACCGAATCACCGCTCGCTGATCAAGCCTGGACGGATCCCATATCACACTCGCCATATTTTCAACGGTCTGAGGTGGAAACTATTAGTCGGAGGATTATGACCTTTTGCAAGCTGGATGGTTGGTATTTGTGTTTACATCATAAGTGACGTTATTATGCGCATCGTACGTATGATCACTTGTTGCAGTATGGTCCGTTTTCATTTGAACACGTCTTGTATTTGACATGTTGAGCTTGTTAGCCCTATGCAGAATCGTGCTGAGGTGCCTTCCATGACATGATTTGCATGTTCCATAAGTTACATTATTTGCACACCGAATACCACCAGGGTTAAGGATTAAATACCAGAAATATTTTATATCAAAAATTCTCAATATCAAGAAAAGAGACCCGCATTGAAAAATCTGCTGCCATATTTCATCGTCTCACAATGCTTGTTTGGGAAAACCCGAAACTTACAATTAAAAGTGAAAGCCATTGATAACAATGGGCGTGGCATCAGCACGCTCTGATATTGTAGTGATAAGTGGGAAAATTATGACAAACAAAAGCACAATTTCAACACTTTTCATTTGCGTCGTTTGTGATCCATTCTTGAGATTATATTGAGGAACATAGTGACAAATGCAGAGTTGCATTCTCCTACTTGTTTCCCAAGCAGTTTCACTCTCCTTAGACAACGAAAATTACGATGGCTTCGTTGTGCTCATCGGGTGGTAGATGGTCGCATTCCCAAAGATATCTTTTATGGACAGTTGGCTTATGGCAAAAGAAAAATACGCCAATCACGTATGAAGTTCAAAGATGTGTGTAAGTGGGACATTAAGGTCCTTGACGAAACTACAGACCGTTTCAAGTGGAGGTGTACTATCAAGTGCCATTTCATGATGAGCAAAAAGCTTTTCCAGCAAGGAGAAGTGAAACAACAACGCAGCAAGGAGAAAGAAAAAGGGAAATTCAGTAGAGTTATCACTCCAAGGTCACATAGTCTTACAGGCTGTCATGAATGAAAGGGGCTACCACCACCACCAACTGCTACTACTACTAATACTACTACTACAACTGCTACTACCATTACTACTACTGCTACTGCTACTACTACTACTACAGCTACTACTACTACTACTACTACTACTACTACTACTGCTACTACTATTACTACTACTACTACCACTACTTCTACTACTACTACTACTACTTCTACTACTCCTACTACTACTTTTACTACTACTATTTCTACTGCTATTACTACTTCTACTGCTATTACTAATACTATTACTACTACGGCTACTACTACTGCCTCTACTACTTCTACTGCTACTACTACTATTACTACTACTACTATTACTACAATATACCTTGTTTATTCAACAGGTTATCCCCGCATTGGCTTCTCAAAGATCGCTTGCTGGATCACAATTTTCATAACGGTCCAAAGATGTTTGTGCACGGCTTTTCCCTTCCATATCAAGGCAGCCCTAACTCCTAGACGAACTGGCTACCTCGTTATCTCCCTTTTTGTGGGAATCTTCTTGCTCACCGTGTTCCCAAACTCGTGTACTGGCTACATGTGGTTAGAATGGAAGTTCTACTCTACTTTTAACAGAACAATGTTAGGTTTGAAGTTCAGTTCTAATTTTAAAAGAATGGAAAAAATCAGCGGATCCATTAACACATGTGTCCAATTTTTGTCATTTGTTCTCAACATCCTCAGCACAGCGACTTTGTGTGTCCAACTCAAGCAAAGATCAAAATGGCTTACCAAAATTGTTGACAATTCGAAAAGATTAACGACAAAAGACACGCGGGTTGGCAAAATGGTCATGCTATTATCCAGTATCCTAATTATATGCTACATCCCTAGTACGCTAAGTGTGCTTCTAATTTTCTACATTCCTGGTTTTAGCACTGGGGATCAGCAGAAGAACTTGTTCTCCGTTTGCTGGTCTGTGTCATTCCTGGCAGAAGCCACAAACTCAGCCACGACCATTTTTGTGTACTATAAAATGAGCTCAAGGTACAGATCCAAGTACAAACAAATTGTTTGCAACTTTATGTTGGGAAATGATGATATCAAGATGCCATTGAAAGTCTAAAGGGGCGGCTAATGAAGGACAAGAGATGACTAGAACAATACACGATTTTCTGATATATTAACAGGAGACTAAGAACAGACTCATCTTTGTGTTCGTTGTTGTTGTTGCTGATGCTCTTGTTGCTGATGTTGTTCTGTATGTTGTTTTTGGTGTTGTGTTGTTGGTATCGTTGTTGTTGGTGATGTTGTTGTTGCTGATATTGTTGTTGTGTTGTTGGCGTTGTTGTTGCTGATATTGTTGTTCTGTTGTTGTTGTTGCTGATATTGTTGTTGTGTTGTTGGTGTCGTTGTTGTTGGTGATGTTGTTGTTGTGTTGTTGGTGTTGTTGTTGCTGATGTGGTTGTTGGTGTTGTTATTGTTGGTGGAGTTGTTGTTAGTGGTGTTGTTGTTAGTGGTGTTATTGTTGCTGATATTGTTGTTGTGTAGATGGTGGTGTTGTTGCTGATGTAGTTGTTGGTGTTGTTGTTATTAGTGGTGTTGTTGTTGGTGGTGTTATTGTTACTGCTGATGTTGTTGTTGGTGTTGTTGTTGTTGCTGATGTTGTTGTTGCTGATGTTGGTGTTGGGTAGTATGTGTTGTTGTTGCTGATGTGGTTGTTGGTGTTGGTGTTGTTGGTGGTGTTGTTGTTGCTGATGTTATTGTTGTTGCTGATGTTGTTGTTGGTGTTGTTGTTGTTGGTGTTGTTGTTACTGATGCGGTTGTTGATGTTGTTGTTGTTGGTGGTGTTGTTTTGCTGAAGATATTGTTGTTGCTGATGTTGTTGTTGGTGTTATTGTTGTTTGTGTTGTTGTTACTGATGTGGTTGTTGGTGTTGTTGTCGTTGGTGGTGTTGTTGTTGCTGATGTTATTGTTGTTGCTGATGTTGTTGTTGGTGCTGTCGTTGCTGATGTTGTTATTGCTAATGTTTTGTTGCTGTTGTTGTTGTTGCTGATGTTGTTGTTGCTGATGTTGTTGTTGCTGATGTTGTTGTTGGTGTTGTTGTTGATGATGTGGTTGTTGGTGTTGTTGTTGTTGGTGGTTTTGTTGTTGCTGATGTTGTTGTATTGTTGTTGTTGTTGTTTGTTTGATGTTGTTGTTGCTGATATTGTATGTGTATTGTTCGTGTCGTTGTTGTTGGTGATGTTGTTGTTGCTGATATTGTTGTTGTGTAGTTGGTGTTGTTGTTGCTGATGTTATTGTTGTTGCTGATGTTGTTGTTGCTGATGTTGTTCTTGGTGTTGTCGTTGCTGATGTTGTTGTTGTATTGTTGTTGCTGATGTTGTTGTTGCTGATATTGTTGTTGTGTTGTTGGTGTCGTTGTTGTTGGTGATGTTGTTGTTGCTGATATTGTTGTTGTGTAGTTGGTGTATTTGTTGCTGATGTGGTTATTGGTGTTGTTGTTGATGGTGGTGTTGTTCTTGCAGATGTTATTGTTGTTGCTGATGTTGTTGTTGGTGTTGTCGTTGCTGATGTTCTTGTTGCTGATGTTGCTGTGGGTGTTGTTGTTGTTGCTGATGTTATTGTTGCTAATGTTGTTATTATGTATTTGGTGTTGTTGTTGTTGTTGCTGATGTTGTTGCTGATGTTATTGTTGTTGCTGATGTTGTTGTTGGTGTTGTCGTTGCTGATGTTGTTGTTGCTGCTGATTTTGTAGTTGGTGTTGTTGTTGCTGATGTTGTTCTTGTTTCTGACGATGTTGTTGGTGCTAAAGGTGTTATTGTTGCTGATGTTGTTGTTGGTGTTGTTGTTGCTGATGCTGTTCTTGTTTCTGACGTTGTTGTTGTTGCTGAAGGAGTTGTTTTTGTTAATGCTGATATTGTTGTTATTCCGGATGTTGTTAATGGTGTGTTTGTTGTTGTTGGTATTGTTGTTGTTGCTGATGTGGTTGTTATTGTTAGTGTTGTTGTTGGTGTTGTTGTTGGCGGTTTTTTTGTTGTTGCTGATGTTGTTGTTGGTGTTGTCGTTGCTGCTGTTGTTCTTGTAGCTGATGTTGTTCTTGGTGTTGTTGTTGCCGATCTTGTTCTTGTTTCTGACGATGTTATTGGTGCTGAAGGAGTTGTTGTGGTTTGATGTTGTTGTTGTTGTGTTTGTTGTTGTTGCTGATATTGTTTTTGTTCCAGATGTTGTTAATGGTGTGTTTGTTGTTGTTGGTATTGTTGTTTTTGCTGAAGTTGTTGTTGTTGGTGTTGTTGTTGCTGCTCCTGGTGATGTTGTTATTGCTGATGTTGTTGTTGTTGCTGTTCCTGTTGATGTTGTTGTTGCTGTTGTTGTTGATGTTGTTATTGCTTTAGCTATTGTTGCTGGTGTGGTCGCTGTTGATGTTGCTGTTCCTGCTGCTGATGTTTTTGTTATTGTTGCTGCTGTTGTTGTTGCTATAGTTGTTGCTGCTGTGGTTATTGTTGTTCTTGCTGTTTCCACTATTGTCGCTGTTGTTTCTGCTGCTGTTGTTGTTGTTGCTGTTGCTAAATCCGCTCGTACTTGGGCTAGGCACTCGTGACATCTGTTGTTGTTTGCCGGTATTACTCGATGTGTACTTCAGAAGGTGGGTCGAGGGTCTCCCGACTGTAATGCAACGTAAGGCTCTTCAGTGAGCTTACCACTATGGGGGTCACAATGTCGATCTCCGTCTTGTCATAGATTGTTTCCAGGGAGAACTGCGGGAAAGTCAGGTGGGGTTTTCATCAATATGTTTCATTTGACTCTGACTAAGAAAGTTTGATGAGAATGTTTCTGCTGCTCCTGACTAACATAGTCTGATCAGTATTTTTCACCTGACCCTGACTAACATAGTCTGATCAGTATTTTTCACCTGACCCTGACTAACATAGTCTGATCAGTATTTTTCACAAGACCCAGACTAACATAGTCTGATCAGTATGTTTCACGTGTCTCAGACTAACATAGGCTGATCAGTATGTTTCCCGTGTCTCAGACTAACATAGTCTGATCAGTATTTTTCACCTGACCCTGACTAACATAGTCTGATCAGTATTTTTCACATGACCCTGACTAACATAGTCTGATCAGTATGTTTCACGTGTCTCAGACTAACATAGTCTGATCAGTATTTTTTACATTAACCTGATTAACATAGTCTGATCAGTATGTTTCACGTGTCTCAGACTAACATAGTCTGATCAGTATTTTTACCAAAACCATGACTAACATAGTCTGATCAGTTTGTTTCACGTGTCTCAGACTAACATAGTCTGATCAGTATGTTTCACCTGTCTCAGACTAGCATAGTCTGATCAGTATGTTTCACCTGTCTCAGACTAACATAGTCTGATCAGTATGTTTCACCTGTCCCAGACTACCACAGCCCCTATCAGCATTTTTACTTGATCCTGATTAACACAGTTTGAACAGTATGTCTCTTAACTTAACTAAACCTAACCTAAGTTAACTTAACTTTACTTAACTTAACTTAACCTAAGTTAACTTAACTTAACTTAACCTAACCTAAGTTAACTTTACTTAACTTAACTTAACTTAACCTAACCTAAGTTAACTTAACTTAACCTAACCTAAGTTAACTTAACGTAACCTAACCTAACCTAAGTTAACTTTACTTAACTTAACTTAACTTAACCTAACCTAAGTTAACTTAACTTAACTTAACCTAAGTTAACTTAACTTAACCTAAGTTAACGTAACAACTTAACTTAACCTAAGTTAACTTAACTTAACTTAACCTAACCTAAGTTAACTTAACTTAACTTAACTTAACCTAAGTTAAATTAATTTAACTTAACTTCTTTATACGGATTCAGAAGACTCTCGACCATAATTTTTAAACTAGTTTTGCTAAAATAATTTTTTTAATAAAAGCTGAGTTTTCATAAAACTTGACTTGTCTTAATTATTTCACAAAAAAAGACAAAGTTTTATATCAAATTAAAGGAAAATTAATATGCAATAAGAATATGAAGGTCCTGTAGAATTTCATAAAATATTACAAGTAATTCTTAATAATAATTTTTGTGTAATACAAACGATTTTTCACACAAAAATGTCACCATTCCACGGATAACCACTGAAAAGTAATGCAGATTGATCTAGTGAACTTCAGAATAGCAGTATTCCACATATGAATAATATCTACAAGAATATAATTTTCTGTAGCAGCCAAATGGAGTTGATGTGTCAGTCAGTGAGTTCCAGGTCTCCATTCACTCCACATGGTCGACCACATTTTGGCAGCAATCTGAATGAGTTCTGGGTCTCAGTCAGTGGTGATGGAATTCGGTATTGGAACCCATTCGCTATCATGTTCTCTCGAGTCTGCTTTAGAAATATTGCCTCTTCGTTTTTCTGTTGAACGGTTTTGTCTTTTAGCAGCACTAGTCCCTGGCTGTGACAACGCCCCTCATTTTCAGCATCAGATTGAGTAGGCTGAGTAGGTTGAATAATATTATATTATATGTCTGACTCCGATTCAACATCAGAACAATATGATTACTCGTCCCTAAATTCATCTAGAGTACACAACTCCCTAGCCTTCTCTACAGATAAAAACAACCTGCTATTAAGCAATCTAGAATTGCTTGGCTCGATACACACTTTTTGGGATAAACTGACTTGAACGATGACAAATGTTTTCCAAAATTTGATTTTCCTCACAATGCACGTTAAAGCTTTTACAATTGAAACGCAACAATTAGAGTTACTTCCCTTTCCATGTAATGTCAATTAAAATTTTGAAACACTGAAAAAAGTAAACAAATTCGATCAATGTGCTGTTAACGAAGTTAGCGTTTTTCTGGCTCCAAGCAGACGCTAGGGAGAACGTTGATAGTGTTATTATGGTCTTTAAGAGTTAACTTGACTTAACTTAACTTCTTTATACTGGTTTAGAAGACTCTGGTGCCTGTATACAACCAGATTCTTAGAGACTGGTTAACAGATGTGTGAGTCCATCTTAATAGATTCAAGTACTAGAGCATAGTAGACCCGCAGCCTGTTAGGCGCCATCTATGCTGCTATTAATGAACAACCTAACCGTGGTCGGTGTTATGCCATGTCACACAGTTAGTCGCCTGTTACAACATGCTCTCTGTGGAGCAGTTGTACTATTCTTGGCATTGTCACACACAAATACCCAGGCAGACCACCCCGGCAGACCCTGATTTTCATCTCACCCTGACTAACATAGCCTGATCACTATGTTTCACCTAACGCTGACTAACTTAGCAGACCGCACGTTAGTCTCCTCTCCCCAACCCTTTGAGGTGAAAAACTGTCCGACTCGTGACATTAATAACGGGGTGGGCCTATGACTGAGACATAAGGCGCTCGCCACTGTAGACACGAGCAAATTCGCGAAACAGTGGAATGTTTCAAGCGCTTCCTTGTCTCAAATAAGGTGAAACTGGCGCAAAGACCTATCGGAGTGAAACGAAAGACTTTCAGGTTCTGTGGCGTACATTCTGTAAATGAAAGAACCAATGACAGCTCAAAATCTAAAACAACACAATGTTAGTCACAGCCCATCCAAAAATGCTGAAGGTAACCAAATTCTTACCAAGTAGTGGCCTGTATGAAATCGAACAAGAAGCGACTTATTCTGCATACAAAAAATAGCTGATTGTCAGCACGCTTCATTGCTGGTATTTTGACAGACTGCTATAGCCGCTGAGTAGATGACGAGTGACTCAATAAATTGTGGTGGCACTACGAATTAAGGCATTCACGTTAAATGACCCACTCGCTACTGGTCCCTGGTTTCGTTTTATAACTTTAAACCATCGAACGTAATTAAATCAAGTTTGAGATGGACATACATTGGTTTGTGAGAAAAATAATGAGCTCATGGCGAATGTTAAAAGTGGTCACCATTAGCAACAAGGAATGCCTGCATACGCTTCTCCTTGTAACGGAATGTTTACACCAACGCATCAGTAGTTACATAAAGTTTCACGCCAAATGTCGTCTTGTTATTTACTGACATTCCTTAGCTTGTTGAGAAACAATTTCCATCTTAGCATGTCCAATAGGAGGAAATCAGATAAGGTAAGGTCAGCTGATCTTGGTGGCCAAATTCCCTTAGAAATGACACGATCTTCAAAGAAGGAAGTAATTTCGGCCATGTTGACATTTGAGCTGTGGCATGTGTCTCCTTCCTGCAAAAAACAGCCAGTTCCAAGTTCACCGTCGTACAACTGGTTCATAGTATGTCTATGTCTAATTATATTGAATTTACGTTCACTGGTTTAAAAGTGGTATGGGAAAACTAGAGACTGGCATATAGACACGCATACACACACACACACGCACATATACGCCCACACACACGCACACACACACACGTATACACACACAAGCACACATACACACACACACGCACACACACACACACGTACACACACACAAGCACACATACACACATAAACACACGCACACATACACACACACACGCACATATATACACACATGCACACATACGCACACACACACGCACACATATACACACCCACACAACCTCACACACACGCACATATATACACACACGCGCGAACTCAAACACACACATAAACAAACACATACACACACACGCCTACACACACGCGTGCGCAAACACATCACTCTTGGAACATTTTATCTAAGCTCATTATGTTTCACACACACACACACATACGCAGACACACACACACACACGCACACGCGCATACACGTGCACACACACGCACACACACACACACGCGCGTGCACACACACACACAAACACACGCGTACACACACACACACGCGCACACACGCACACACACACACGCGGGCACACACACGCACACACAGACACACGCACACACACACACGCGGGCACACACACACACGCACACACACGCACGCACACACGCGGGCACACACACGCACACACACACACGCACACACGCGCACACACACACGCACATACACACACGCGCATACACACACACACGCACACGCGCACATACGCGCACACACACATACACACACGCACACACACACGCACACACACACGCGGGCACACACACGCACACACACGCACGCACACACGCGGGCACACACACGCACACACACACACGCACACACGCGCACACACACACGCACATACACACACGCGCATACACACACACACGCGCACATACGCGCACACACACATACACACACGCACACACACACGCACACACACACGCGGGCACACACACGCACACACACACACGCGCACACACACACGCACATACACACACGCGCATACATACACACACGCACACGCGCACATACGCGCACACACACATACACACGCACACACACACGCGCACACATACACACACACACACACACACAATCACGAACGCATCACTCTTGGAACATTTTATTTAAACTCATTATATGTCCCACACACACACAGGTAAGTCCCTGTCAAATGTTATTGCATAATGTTCATAGGTTTAAAGTTATAAGGGAAAACTAGGCGCCTGTAGCGTGTGGTACACCGTGTTTATGTTGTTTCCAATGCCCACAATGAGTAGTTTTACTCTTTTGCGCGCCATAAAAAGGACGTTAAGGGGCAGGAAACAGTAGCCTTCCTCACATCACGAGCGTGCTGATGAAGGTGGACCGGGGTCCTCCAGGCGGTTGTGCTATACTTGGCTTCATCTGCGTGTCGCTCACTACTAGGGAAATCACATCGACCCTTCACCCCGTTAGCCTGGCTGCCATGAATACAGCCCTTTTCCAGGGAGGGCTGCTTGGAAGCCTAGGTAAGGGTCTTGGTCAGAATATTTGTATGTATGTTGTTCCTGAACAGAGGTTAGTCTTCATCCCAGTGTGTGTGTGTGTGTTTGTATGTGTGTGTGTGTGTTTGTGTGTGTGTGTGTGTGTATATATATATATATATATATATATACATTTATAGCAAGCTAATGGCGCTCAAATTATATTCACATATACTCATAATCACGTTCAATATTTTTGGAGCTGAACATCAATATTTGTTTCACCACTTTATGGTGTAGTATAAAATACAATAAAGTGTTTCTAAAGTGACGGGCATGCTTACCAAAGTACCACATTATTTGCAAAAGAGCTACATAGTATAACCAGATGCACGTCATCCAAGAATCACATCGTTATTTCATTTGCCATGGTATCATCTTATCGATTCTCCAATAATGTGAACGAAGATTCTCTGGTAGCACATCAAGCATTTCAATTATACCTCTGACTGATACAACCATTTAAATGTGCAAATAGTGGTGCTCCGTTCAATCATACACGAATATTGTAACGTAACTTCGTGTTATTTACTTTGAGTGCATGCGCGCCTGATCAAATTAGTAACATTTTTTAACGTTTATTTAAACAAACGTGGGTAAGTTAGAATACACAACAAAAAAATAGTAGTAACCGACTCTCGATATTAAACAGAGACAAACAGAAGATAGACAGACAGACATTTAAAAAGAGCGAACGGGTTACTAATAAATAGATATAAATAAATCATTAAATTGTTCAATTTTGAATGAGTAAAAGATTTAAGGAATAAGTTGGAGACTGAAACTTGTGGGTTATAACATTCGTCGTGTAACGATGTGTCCTTAAGCGATATGGAATGTTACAGAAGATTATATCTATCTCTCTAAGTTCTTTGTGCGTGAAATACGGAGCATAAGGCAGAAACAAACGATCTCTAGTTCGGACGGTGTGACGCCACTGTTTTTAGATCTTGAAGGGTGCTGAGGCCCATAGTTGAGCCCTCTCAGATGATTGTTCTTCTGAGTGTTTCCTCGGGTCTCCCTCTTTTCCGTACGCCCCTTGGTGTCCATTCGAGTGCTTGCAATAGAAGACGGTTGTTGTTCATTCTATGGACATGTCCGAAGTATGTCCATCGTTTTTTCTTGATGATCGTCGACACCTATAGTTGATTTGTGTCTGTTCTTATCGAGTCATTAGTTATGAATTAGTCCCGTCGTATATTCAATAACTTTCTTAAACATTTATTTTCAAAGACATTTAGTTTGTTTTCTACCGTTTTTGTTGGCTTCCAGCTTTCACCTCCATCTGTCAGGACTGATATTACGATTGAGTTGAATAGTCTGAGCTTGGTATGTTTGATCAGTGTCGTTGATTTTCAAGATCTCTACATTTTAATATATTCAAATTTCGATAGATCTATATTTATAATTTGTGCCCAACTTGGAACGCCCTGGACAGCACATAGCTTATACTTTTTAGTAAAGTGAATAAACCCTGAACAACAAGGTATTTGAATACAACAAATACAGCAATAATAATTCAGCATATGTTATCTTATGTTATGATATGATACGAGCAATGTATATCTTAATAACCCCGGCAGACTAATGACCAGCATTCACAGTACAACTTACGATGACTTGAATCTGAGTCACACAAGCCATACAAGTGTAGGTCTGTATTTGAACGAAGTCCCTAGAAAGAATTTAAAAATATAAAACATAAATGAAACAGTCTGTAATTTATTGTTCTCCTAAGTTGAAAGAAGAAGGAAAAGAAAACGAAGAAGAAGAAGAAGAAGAAGAAGAGGACTAAAAAACGCTGAGGGAAGTAGCGAGATGGGTTTTTTTTAAAAATCTTGGCAACCAACAATCTAATTCTGAAATAGAATAGACGGATTTGAATAGTGAAAGCATCGCTTTACCGATGGTTCTTTTCTACAAGAACTGCACAGTAAACAATTCAATTTAATGTGCTCCAACTGATATCTTCTTCTAGTGCTACTTCTTCTTCTTCTTCTTATTCTTCTTTTTTTTCGTTTTCGTCTGAAGTTTGCTGTGTCATAATGTATAGCTAGTCTGCGATATCTGGACATTTCGTCAAACGGTTTCACGACACATTTTAGGAACTAGGTTCTTTTTCCCTTTATGAACTCTATTTTCTCAGCCAGACGGTGCGGATTCATCCTGTTTCATGAGCACCACAACTGGATATGAATTGTATCTTAATTCTACTAACCCACGAGAATGAACTCCTGGAATAAGACCACTGACGTTAGCTTGCAAAGCGACGACACATTTACAAGCATCGAAATTATAAGCGACGCTGTCTGGAAAACGTATAATATCATTTCGTTGATTATTTCAAGTATCCTATCTCCTTTCGGAATCATCACTAATGCTATCAACATCGCAATATTTTGTAGGTAAGTAAGCATGAGACAGCACCGTTTTCTAAATCTCCACAGTCATAAGGGATCACAAATTACAACACAAGTCTCATGGTGTGGTTATTTTCGAGTGGAATCATCGTTCCATCCATATATCTATCACTCCACATTGCCCAGTATACATGCAATACAGCATTGGTTTAAAATAACCAGATTTTATCAAATCTGATTCCACTTGTTTGAGAAATACGCACCTATTTTTTATTACAATTGTTATCCGAAGATTTTAGCATTAGTCAATTCCATTTTCTTTTACACAATCCATAAAGGTAGTTTGCCAATTCTTTCTGTCAGTTTATCCCTCATCAACTCTGATGAACATAGTAACGCTAATGAAAGAAATGACCAGAAAGTACAATGTACATGTTGAGTAGTTATTTAGCACCGAATGTGAAACAAACGTTTTCGTCAATGGAATGCAAGTGTTTCACAATGTACACATTACCTCACGTACAAAATGTTTCACAATGTACACATTACCTCACGTACAAAATGTTTCACAATGTACACATTACCTCACGTATAAAATGTTTCACACTGTACACATTGCTTCGCGTATAAAATGTTTCAAAATGTACACATAACCACACGAACAAAGTGTTTCACAATGTACACATAACCACACTTATAAAGTTTTTCAAGGTGTACAAATAACTACATTTATAAAGTGTTTCAAGGTGTACTAAAAACCACACTTATAAAGTGTTTTAAAGTGTACAAATAACCACATGTATTGGCTACGGACGTTACATTTACAAATGTATTTCTGTGAACTAAAACTTGAATGACATTTGGATGTTCCATCCTATTTTTCCCCGTAAGTATTTGACATCTGATTAGTACAGCGGTAGAGCATTCACTTTCCAAGATAAAGGCGCGGAATTAGGACGATGTGGCTAACGTCTGGTCAGGCAAAACACACTGATCGTACAATCTTATCCAGGTTCAGGAAAAATATACTGGTCAAGACCCTCGCCTGACCTCCTCGTTGGTCGTCCTGGAAACGGGCTGTTATCGAGGACAACAGTCTGGATAACAAGGTGAGGTTCGACGTGACCCCCGTAGTAGTGAGCGACACGCAGATGAAGCCAAGCATAGCACAACCGCCTGGATGATCCTGATCCACTATCATCAGCATGCTCGGGATGTGAGGAAAGCTTCGACAACCCGTCACTTAACGTCATTTTTGGGGCAAACAAAAAAGTAAGCCTACTCGTTGTGGGCATTCAGCAACAACAACAACAACAAAGATGCGGAGTTCAACTTCCGCCACTGGTACGCTGTAGTTGACCCAACTGTATAGGGAGCTCATTTGTAAATGAGTACCTGAAATACGGTTAGGAAAAGAAAAGCAGCGAGGAAGGAAACTGCCCACCCCGCCTCACACAGGATGTGGCTCAGTGCCAAGAAGTTTCGAACACTACACTAACGACGGCAGTTTCTGCTATGTGAATTTATTTATGTGTTTGAATAAATGAAACTTCGTGTAGACTTGCTGCATTGGACGCCCCGTAGTAGTCAGTGACACGCAGATGAAGCCAAGCATAGCACAACCGCATGGAAGACCCAGATCCACCTTCATCAGAAGGCTCGGGATGTGAGGACAGCTACTGCAACCCGATACTTAACGTCCTTTTCAGCGTCAAAAAATGAGTAAACTACTCATTTTGTGCATTCGCAAACAACAATATATAGGAATATATTTAGTAACATGAATAAGAATATATTTAGTAACATGAATAAGAATATGTAAAGGAATATATTTAGTAACATGAATAAGAATATGTAAAGGAATATATTTAGTAACATGAATAAGAATATGTAAAGGAATATATTTAGTAACATGAATAAGAATATGTAAAGGAATATATTTAGTAACATGAATAAGAATATGTAAAGGAATATATTTAGTAACATGAATAGGAATATGTATAGTAACATGAATATGAATATATTTAGTAACATGAATAGAAATATGTATAGGAATATATTTAGTAACATGAATAGGAATATGTATAGGAATATATTTAGTAACATGAATAGGAATATGTAAAAGAATATATTTAGTAACAGGAATAGAACGATGTATAGGAATATGTATAGAAATATGTAAAGCAATGTGTATAGAAATACATATGGGAATATGTATGGGAATATGTATGGGAAATTCCGTGACGTACTGGTTAAGCCGTCGGCCTCGTGATCAGGTGGTGTGGGTTCAACTCCGGACTCCGCCGTCTTTTTCACGGGTGCTTGATGCGGAGTCCCCTGAAACTCGTAATCGCCCCATAGTCGTTTTGTCCTTGACTTGCCACTGGGGTCAGGCGGATCAAGACGAAAGAGTGAGGATAAAAAGTAGCACAGTAAATCCTTCCTAAAAACTTACGAAAGCAAATAAATTACGCCATAATCGTCTGTGATGGACAGCGGCCTTTGCCTTATGTATGGAAATATTTTTGAGAATATGTATGGGGATATGTATGGGAATATGTATTGTAATATTGATAAAATTGACATCCTAAGGATCATGTATGTTGACTCTCTAATCAATGAAACTTCAATATACCGACTGCAGAATGTTTTAGTCAATGGCGCGTCGGCAGATGGTGGAGCAGAAGTGTGTGATACCAGAGGCTACAGAGCTATTAATATTGACACTCGTTATTTGCCAAGGGAGACTGAGCCCCTGTAGGTTTTCCCAGGGTGCACTGACGTCAATACTTGACATAACAGAACATAGACCCTATTAGAATTGTTGTCGTTTAAGAGTGTGTAACTATTTGAAGTGACAGTTAATTTCTTAAGATTGTTTGATAATAAGATAATTGTTTCGCAACGCCTTTGTATGTCGTAAGAGAAGACTGCATAAAGGTGTGCATGTGGTTGGAAACCTCATCACGCAAACCCCATTGATGTAAAGAGGAATTACAAGTGACTGGAATCAGGGTTTCCTGAAAACTGGTAAAAAAGGACAAATGCAGTGTTGAACCTATGCGTCCAGAAAATTAATGAAAATAGGTTTTCCTTAGAGCTGGACAGGAAAGCCAAACAGTGTTGGACCTATG
Organism: Ariolimax columbianus; assembly: GCA_036924085.1. NCBI lineage: Eukaryota > Metazoa > Mollusca > Gastropoda > Stylommatophora > Arionidae > Ariolimax > Ariolimax columbianus. Next base: position 53,905,369 of record JAVGWX010000018.1, read on the forward strand.
CGTCCAGAAAATTAATGAAAATAGGTTTTCCTTAGAGCTGGACAGGAAAGCCAAACAGTGTTGGACCTATGCGTCCAACAAATTACTGGAAATAGGTTTTCCTTAGAGCTGGACAGGAAAGCCAAACAGTGTTGGACCTATGCGTCCAACAAATTACTGGAAATAGGTTTTCCTTAGAGCTGGACAGGAAAACCAAACAGTGTTGGACCTATGTTTCAACAAATTCAGCGACCTAGGAAGTTATTATGCTCATGGACCAGTGGAGAGTCATTAAAGAAATGTCTCTTACAGCAAATGTTCTGGAATCGCACTAATGTCAAGTCTTACCGTACTTACCGATCTGGCTTACCGACATGGAGGGCGGGGAAGTGAAGAAAGGCACACGTTGTCCCCACTGTACGAATGTTGGGACCACTGATAAAGAGGTTATAACTCGTGACTTGTCTTTTTCTTGATGTGTTATCTCCCTCTGGTTTAAAATCACTAGGAAATATATAATTCATTATGTGTCGTGTAGCATAAACATGGTTTGACAAGATTAGCAATAGTGAACTGTTGGAAAGAACCAGGTAGACGATTGTGGAAAAGCAAGTGGAAGAGAGACGCTTGAGTTAGAGAATATGGTACACATTTAAGGAATGAGCTGTTAGCATTATCAGACAGGGGATTATTCTCTCACCTTATATATACAACATATATGCGGAATGTATAATGAGAAATGTTCGAAAATGTAGAATGAGAAATGTTCGAAAATGTATAATGAGAAATGTTCGAAAATGTAGAATGAGAAATGTTCGAGAAGACGAGAACATTGAAAGTTTCGAAAGCTAATTTCAGCCGTAAGTGGACAAAGTAAAGATCATAACCTGTTTATAAACATAAATAAAACAAAGAAAAGGGCCACCGACAAAACACAATGTTAGCATACATTTACAGTGGGTGGTGAGGAAATACATCAGGTCACACATTTTGAATATCTGGACTCCATCATTGACAAAAATGGCGACTGCTTGAATAAAATTAGAAGAAGACTAGACGTGGCAATGCAGAGACTGAACAGCCTGAAGAAATTATGGCAGAGTACCAACAAAATGATAAAAGTAAAACTCTTGAGAGCCTGTGTTTTTTTGTGGCAGTTTATGGCTGCGAATCATGGACGATTACCAAAACTTCTAGACATAAAATCGAATCCTTTGAGTCAAAATGTTACAGAAAGATCCTTAGAATACCCTGGACAGAGAAAAAGACAAATGTAGACATTCGGCAATAGTTGAGCATAGAGGAGAACTGGTTTATCAATTCCATTTTGGCTAGAAAATGTAAATACTTTGGTCTCATCAAGAGACACAACGGTCTCGAGAGAACAGTGATGGACGGTATGGTGCCAGGCAAAAGAGGAAGAGGTAGACCAAGAAGACGATGGCACCAAGATATCCAGGAATGCCTGGGTATGACTGTGGCGGAGGCTGAGGTTTTGGCAAGAGAACGAGTTTCTTTCAGACAGACTGTGATGGGAGCGACGTTCTAAAAAGGACATGCTACATGATGATGATGCCCTGTCCTGGTATACTCAGGGAACAAGAAGTAGAGATAGACAAACACAAACTATGAACAATAAAGTTCAAGATAAGCATAAAGAAAACAGTGGGAATAAGTTGGTATTTCGATCGTATTCCTGTATACCTGTTTCTCCGTATAGGGCTAGACATATTTGGAGTGATTGATGTAATATATCACCTCTTTAATAAATATCTCCAGGCAAGGATTCTCCAATGCTGTCAATGTTAGTCTTCTGGGACTCGCCATATCGGATCTGGGTGGACTCATAGCGCTACTATGGTCAGCGATCATGCTCAATCCTCTGTTAGTGGAATTAGACAGCCTACCTTACGATTCACACGAGATCAACTACTTAACTGCAGGTAAGAACGTACGTTGTGTTAAGTAGAATAGACATGACTACATTGTGAACATTCCCAAAGGGATCAATGAGTGCCTTACTTAGAAGGAAAGAAAAGGCCTCCTGCAAGTCCATGAATGTCGTAAAAGACGATTCACGAATGTCGTAAATTACGATCCATTAATGTCGTAAATGAAGATACATGAATGTCGTAACAGGATATATATATGAATGTCGTAAAGAGCAATTCATTGATGTCGAAAAGGGCGACTCGTGAATGTCGTAAAAGTCGAGTAAAAGGAGTTATGTATGAGTCTAGCAACTTCATCGTCTAAAACATATTGCTTCAGAAACCGCCACTGTAAAGGCACGAACAGACTTCTTAAAGGAGGCCATCAGTAGTAGCCCAGTGCTCCAGCTAGAGTTAACAGGCAGACAAGACAAGAAGACATCTTGGGAAGCACAAGAGATGGCCATTCTCTCTCAAATTTGATTGGACTCGTGCCGTTATTGGGGTCAACAAACGGTATCAACCTGCTCGTAGTGGAGATAGTCCGTTCACATCATCCTCTGTTCGAAATACATAACCGCAATGCCGGTAAGACGATATATTCTATTGTATAGAATCGACATTATTGCTCCTCGTGTAAACATGTTAGCTTCGTTTACCATTGGTCTTCTCTGTGTTAATTTTTCTTTTTGTTGGTTAAAATCCATCGTGTGTGACATAAAGTCAAGTAATGAAAGACATGAAGTCATCCAATGACGACCTGACGAGTGATGACGTGAAGTCAAGTCATGATAGACATAATGACTATGACCACATGCAGAGCGATGTCATAAAGTCAAGTCATGAAAGGTGTCATGAAGTCAAGTCATGAAAAATGTCATGAAGTCACCCAATGACCGCTGACTGATGCCATTGTAAGCAATTCAACAATTATTCCACATACAGCCTAAGTTTGAAATCATAAGTATGTCAAATGAGAGTTGCTTCTCTGAACAAATCTAACAGGAGTGTGCACAACAAGCGAACTATGGGAACCATGGACATACATCTCTTCGGTCTTTTCTGAAAGCGACTGTATACATAAAAGTCTGTTCGGCGATCCGTGATGTCGATTCTTCTTAACACAACTTAATACAAACCCGATCAATAATTTCGTGTGAAACACGCTTCCCCTGTCCTGGGCTGCACGTCAGACGTGGTTTCCAATGTTCAGCCACCTAGATTGCTTCGCCATTCAGCCTTAATATGTCATCCGTATTACTTGTTACCAGAAGTTTTTGGCAGATCATTAGGTGGTCTGTGTTGCTCCGCAGCCGCACGTCTCGTCGTCGATGTATCCTCATCTCTTTAAGTTCATCCCGGATCGCGATACATATGTTCTGAGTCTGTTTAGCGACTTCCAAGCGATACATCTGTTCTGAGTCTGTTTAGCGACTTCCAAGCGATACATCTGTCCTGAGTCTGTTTAGCGACTTCCCAGCGATACATCTGTTCTGAGTTTGTTTAGCGACTTCCAAGCGATACATCTGTTTAGCGACTTCCAAGTTACGCAAGGCAAGTGATGAATAGGGGACGCGAAAGGTGCTGCAAGTTGATTTTAATAAACAAAACAATTGGGCGTCGCCTATAAACAACTTTTCACTCCACCAATCGTTTCCCTTCTGAAGCATATCGAACGGTATCCCAGAAAAGCAAGTGGTCATTTTCACAGACGCCCTCGCAGTGATAGTGGCGCTCAAGAACCAGCACAAAACTGAACTCGGTGCTCTGGCAGACTCGCTTGAACGACTGTCCCAGTGCTTCAAAACAAAAAAGCAAAGTCCAGTGGATACCAGCCAATTGCGACATTCCAGGCAAAGAGGAGGCCGACAGATTGGCCAGAGGGAGGAATGCTAAAAGCACAGTGTTTCTGAAATCACATACAATGATACTTAAACATTTATCTTAGCGACGAACAGTGCAAAATTGAAATAAAACTACCCTGGCCACATAGAAAATGATTCCTATCATCAACTCTCCAGGCGAGAACTAGTGATCATTTTCCGGCTACGCACAGGTCACAACAGACTTAGATGCCATCTGTACAACAAGTTCAAGATTGGCACTACAGACATTTGTGCCTGCGACACAGCCTCCGTGGGGGCAGAACATATCTTACAGTCATGTCCACTGTATACCGACGGGAGAAGTAGCATTTGGCAACAGCCAGTGTCCTTCCCCGAGAAGCTGTACTGAAGTGAACAGAACCTTCAGTTGACTGCTGCCTTCGTTAGAGTCATTGAAGTATAGGTCTGAACACGAATGAGGAAGAAGAAGAATGGTACCCGGGATGACAAGATTATGTACTGTGATACACCATTTTAATGTCTTTTTATTGTTCTCCAAATTACGTAAGACAGGTGGTGTATAAGGAACAAGGAAGGAGCCGCCAAATATATTGTAATTAACACAGCAATCTGGCGTCCCCCAGAAACGACTTTTCCTTTGGCCAAATCTTCTTCTTCTTCTTCTGCGTACTCAGTCAGACAGTAACAATTATTGTTTCGAAAAAAGCGGCGGTCATCCTGAGGCTGTCGCCACTGCCATAGAGCTTGTCTTGCAGTTCCACTGGTGATGGCCACATCTGCTCTCTCTGATCCTCGTATGTCGGGCAGTTCTGCAGCAGATGTTCAGCGGTCATTTTACCAGTACCGCACGGGCATTCGTCGGTACACCCTATCTTCAATTTGTTGAATAGGTGGTACCTCAGTCAATTGTGGCCAGTGCGAAGTCTGAAGACAACGACCTGCTCTCTTCGGTTCAACTGGTAATAGGCATCGTTTTTGGTGTAACCAGTATGTTCGGTTTCCCATTTGGTCATGTATCTGGCTTTGATAAGCCGTTTTGACTCTTCGCACGTCATACTGGTATCTGTTTGTGGTAGTCTTGCACTTTCTTTTGCCAGTCTGTCTGCCTCCTCGTTGCCTTCGATGTGGCAGTGTGATGGGACCCACTGTACCACTACCCTTTTTGGTGCGGACTGCTCGCACAGTTTGCAGAGTGCTGCTATTAAGTCATTAAGCTCAGTGTTTTTCTGGCTTTTTAGCGCTGTGACTACGGCGAGAGCATCTGTAAGCAGGACTATATGGCTTTCATTTTCACTGTGTGTCACCATTTCTTCCACTGCCGCCCTCAGTGCCTCTGCTTCCACTCTGAAATTGCTTGTGTACTTACCAGTAGCGAATGACAGTGTTATTTTTCTGCCATTTGGTAGGTTCAGGAATGCTCCTGCCCCTCCGTTCTGTGTTGTGTTTGTTACACAACCGTCGGTGTATGCATGGGTCCAGTCCATGCTTGGGTAGCTTTTCGTTATGAAGCTTAGGGTAGTATCTCTCCTCTCTTTTTCAGTCTGGCAGTTTTTGTTTGCAATACCTGGTATATTTTCTACCATCTCTGGAAATATATCCTGCCTCCAGGTAGGTTTTCGTACAGTAGTGATGGGTTTTGGTGTTGTTAGTGCGTTTATGGGATCTTCGTGCATCTTTGCTTTGGCTATTTCTGCAAAGTTTCTCCGCTTTAGTTTCCCATTTCCCAAATTGTTTAGTCTCTGGTGCATTGGATGGTCGGTCAGTCTTCGGAGCTTCTCTGACTGCAGCTGGGCTCTGCAGTCTCTTCTATCGGTCATGGATTGCAGTTTTGTAATCTTTTCAAGTTCTACAATTGGCGTTGACTTCATGCCACCTGTTATAATTCTCATGGCTTGGTTTTGAAGTTTGCTAACTTTATCGAAGTTCGCCTTCGCTGCTGTTGTCCATGCCGCAATGCCATACTCGAAAACTGGTCTCACTCTTCCAGTGTACAGTTTCTTTAGTATGCCTTCGTCTGCTCCCCAGCTTGTGCCAGCAAGTTTCCTCATGAGTGCCATTCTTTCTCTGGCTTTCATTCGGTTTCTCTCAATCTGACTTTTCCATGTCATGCGCCGATCAAATGTGACTCCCAGATAGGTTGTGTTGTCGTTTGGCTGCAGTAATTTGCCATTTAGACTTAATTTGGTACTTTGGGGTTTTAATGAAAGCGAGAATATTGTGCATGTGGTTTTCTCCCCGTTTATTTTGACCAGCCATGAGTTCGCCCACTCTTCCAGCGATGTTAGGGCCGTCTGCATCCGATTTCTTACTATGGTGAGATTCTTTTCAGAGGTCCACATAGCCAGATCGTCTGCAAACATTGAGCTATGGACTCTTCTTGGTATATTCTCTGTAATATCGTTTATATATACCAGGAAGAGTGTGGGTGACAGTACTCCCCCTTGGGGTACTCCCTGCTCGAGTGTCACCTGTTCGCTCATCTGCCCTTGTACTTGGACTCTGGCCGTTCTTTGTTTGAGGTAGTGGTTGATCCACTTGTACATTTTCCCACAAACATCACTTCTTCTTAGCTTGACTCTAAGTCCATCTTTCCAGACTTTGTCAAATGCCTTTTCCAGATCCACCCAAACAGCTACTGTGTGTTTCTGTGCCTGGTAGGCATCTTCTATCTCCTGGGCTATGAGGATGATCTGGTCCTCAGTGGATCTGTGCTGTCTAAAGCCGGCTTGCTGTGGAATTAGTATTCGTTTTTCTTCCAGATGCCACATCAGTCTGGTGTTTATCATCCGTTCCATCAACTTGCCGACACAGCTCAGTAGGCTTATGGCCCTGTATCCATTTGGATCTGTTTTGTCCTTTCCTGTTTTTGGTACTGGTACAAGTACTGCGTCTTTCCATGCCTGTGGTACAATTCCCCTTTTCCAGCTTTGGTTCAGGACCGATAGCAGTTTCCTCTTCGCTGTTTGGCCCAGCCCCATCAGCATTTCGTTTGTTATCCCGTCTTTTCCGGGAGATTTCCTTTTCTTTAGTGTTCTCATAGCCTCTTCCATTTCGCGCATTGTTAATTTGGCCATCATGTGCTCTTCAGGTGCCGTATTCATGTTTTCGTGCCCCTTTAGCTCTTCGCTAATGTCTGTATGCTTATCTGCAGGGACCTCGATGTGGTTTTCTCTGGCATAGTGATCGACAAAGGCGTTTGCGGCTTTCTTACCTGTGATCAAGTTCTCGCCCTGCTTGATAGTAATTTGTTTATTTGACGGGGTTTCGTCGTTCATGGCTCTGACTAGCTTCCATAGCTTGTTCCCGTTTTTGTCCAGGTTTAGACTTTCCGTTTTATTTTTCCAGCTTTCTCTTGCTGTTTGCTTGAGAGTGTGTTTGTACTTCGCCGTGGCGGCTTTGAGGGCGATGTTTGCCTCCATGGATTTTTCTCGCTCTGCTATGTTCCTAGCATTTGTTACTGCATCTTCCACTTTTTGCAACTCATCATTCCAGTAGGGCTTATAGTTTTTCCTAGCTCCTCTTGGGATGGTTTCAGTGGCGGCTTGCATTATTGCCTTCCTTAGGCTCTCCACCATGGGCTTCATTTTGGTGTTTCGTGATGTCAGGATTGCAAATCTGTCTCAGTCGGCTCGTTTGTAATTCCAACGTGGGAGCGGTTTTGTTTCCTGTGGGCCTACTTCCATGTCAATGGTTAGCCTGATCGGCCTGTGGTCGCTACCTGGCAGTTGGTTTAGCACCTGGCGGTCTATTTTATGGTGTATGTCCTGTGTGGAGAAGGCCAAATCTGGAGTCGGGGTGGTATGCCAAGTTCTTGAATAGAAGCTAGGGCTATCCTCCGGCCTTTGGCCAAATCTGAAACTACAGAAACATCTAAAGTGGTTCCTGGGATGAAAGACAAATAACCACCATCATCTCCAAAGTATATTGTATAGGCGACTAAAGAAGGTTGTGCTTGTGGCTGGTAATTTCATCATGTAAAAAATTCACCATTGCAGAAGTTTGAAATTATGCAGTTCAAACTTAACCTTCATATTGGAGAGAAAATGCTAATTTTTGAAAATGCATGGGAAAATACTTACTTTAACAGCGAGCAGCTGCAACGACAGTCCATGCTCTTTACATTGAAACGAATAAGTGAATGAACAGCCTTCACATTGAAACAAATAAGTGAATGATACCCTTCACATTGAAGTCAACAGGTGAATAGATACCCCTGACACTGAAGTGAATAAGTGAATCAATACCCGTCACATTGAAGTGAATATTTGAATTAATACCCTTCACACTGAATTTAACAAGTGAATGAATATCCTTCAAATTGAAACTAATAAGTGAATGAATATCCCTCACATTGAAACTAATAAGTGAATGAATATCCCTCACATTGAAACTAATAAGTGAATGAATATCCTTCACATTGAAACTAATAAGTGAATGAATATCCCTCACATTGAAACTAATAAGTGAATGAATAACCTTCACATTGAAACTAAAAAGTGAATGAATATACTTCACATTTAAATCTAATGAATAAATTAATATCCTTTACAGTGTAAGTAAATTAAAGCCCTTTACATTAAAGCTAATACGTGAATGAACATATTTCGCATTGAAGCTATTAAATGAATAACTACGCTTCACATTGAATTTAATAAGTGAATTAATACCCTTCACATTGTCACCCAAAGAATAATTCATGATTTTTTCAACAGGTTACCCTCGAGTTGGATTCTCTAAGATCGCATACTGGATAACAATCTTCATAACCGTCCAGAGGTGCCTGTGCACAGCCTTTCCATTTAAAATGAAAACTGCCATGACCCCAAAACTCACAGTGTTCATCGTGGCCCTTATATACGTGTTGGTGGTTTTGGTTACTATATTTCCAAATTCATGTACTGGTCAAATATGGCTCGATTGGAAAGTGTATCCTAACTTAAACAAAACATTACTAGGTATTAAAGTGACCAAGAATTTTGAAACAGTTGCTAATATTAGTAGCTTCATGAATAATTCGGTTCAATTCTTATCTTTCATCGTCTGTACCTCTAGCACAGTTATTTTAGTTTATAAGCTTAAAACAAGAACAAAGAATTTGAAACATTTAGTTCAAAATTCGGACTTAACTTCAAGAAAAGATAGCAAGGCTGAAAAAATTGCAATTTTGTTATCAACTATTTTAATTGCAAGTTATTTCCCAGGAATGATATGCGTGTTTTTCCGTATTGAAATTCCAGGATACAATGTCGGAGATCTGCAAGAGAATTTTTTCGACATGACATTTTCTATTTCGTTTTTGTTGGAAGCTTTGAACTCGAGTGTGACCATCTTTGTTTACTATAAGATGAGTTCGAAGTATCGATCTACTTTCGATCGAATTTTCGGTAAATTGAGATTGTGCAATGCAGAATCGAATCATATTAGATTGCTTTAATAAGTAATTTAATTGGAATTCGATTAGGTGACACACAATGAAAATGAAAGCCATATAGTCCTGCTTACAGATGCTCTCGCCGTAGTCACAGCGCTAATAAGCCAGAAAAACACTGAGCTTAATGACTTAAGAGCAGCACTCTGCAAACTGTGCCAGCAGTCCGCACCAAAAAGGATAGTGGTACAGTGGGTCCCATCACACTGCAACATCCAAGGCAACGAGGAGGCAGACAGACTGGCAAAAGAAGGTGCAAGACTACCACAAACAGATACTAGTATGACGAACGAAGAGTCAAAACGGCTTATCAAAGCCAGATACATGACCAAATGGGAAACCGAACATACTGGTTACACCGAAAACGATGCCTATTACCAGTTGAACCGAAGAGAGCAGGTCGTCTTCAGACTTCGCACTGGCCACAATAGACTGATGTACCACCTATTCAACAAATTGAAGATAGGTGGTACCGACGAATGCCCGTGCGGTACTGGTAAAATGACCGCTGAACATCTGCTGCAGAACTGCCCGACATACGAGGATCAGAGAGAGCAGATGTGGCCATCACCAGTGGAACCACAAGAGAAGCTGTATGGCAGTGTCGACAGCCTCAGGATGACCGCCGCTTTTTTCGAAAAAATAATGGTTACTGTCTGACTGCGTACGACGAAGAGGAAGAAGAAGAAGAAGAATTCGATTAGGGCCACCATGTGGGAAGATAAAACAAAAGAAGGCTAAGTGCACCTTGTGAAGAAGAGTGGAAGAGCAGCCAAAGCATACTAGAAACCCACAGACTGCAGGGGTTTGAAATCCCATTTCAGTCTAGCTAGAGATTGAAGTGAGATGGGACAACCACCTAATCACAGAAAACGTGTGTGCCTAGACACTTTGCATCTGCTGATGTAGTTTGAACCACTATCGGCCTAACCTGTTTGCAGTGACTTTTTTGTTGTTGTTGTTGTTGTTGTTACTGTGATGGGGATCGAGCCCAGCACCTTCCGGTTGTGAGTCGTGCCACTTAACCACTAGCCCACGCCGCCCCCTGCAGTGATATTTGCTCTATTTTATGCAATACTAGTTGTAGTACCCAGGCTGTGAACGATGAGGCTAACATCTGGTCAGGTAAAACACACTGGTCAGGCAATGTTAGCCAGGGTCAGGAAAAACACACTGGTCAGGCAATGTTAGCCAGGGTCAGGAAAAACACACTGGTCAGACAATGTTAGCCAGGGTCAGGAAAAACACACTGGTCAGGCAATGTTAGCCAGGGTCAGGAAAAACACACTGGTCAGACAATGTTAGCCAGGGTCAGGTAAAACACACTGGTCAGGCAATGTTAGCCAGGGTCAGGAAAAACACACTGGTCAGACAATGTTAGCCAGGCTCAGGAAAAACACACTGGTCAGACAATGTTAGTCAGGGTCAGGCAAAACACACTGGTCAGACAATGTTAGCCAGGGTCAGGTAAAATACACTGGTCAGACAATGTTAGCCAGGCTCAGGAAAAACACACTGGTAAGGCAATGTTAGCCAGGGTCAGGAGAAATATACTGGACAATGACCCTCACCTGACCTCTTCGTTGGTCGTCCTGGATACGGGTCTGGCTAACAAAGTGAGGTTAGACGTAATCCCCGTAGGAGTGAGCGACACGCAGATGAAGTCAAGCATAGCACAACCACCTGGAGGACCCCGGTCCACCTTCATAAGCACGCTCGGGATGTGAGACATCCCGTTCATCCCATAATGTACGACATCCCGCTACTTAACGCCCTTTTTAGGGCGCACAAAAGAGTAACATACTGACTGTGGGAATTCACAAGGAACAACAACAACAACAACAAATACCCAGCTTCGCCCGTAAAATAACCATTCTGTATTACACATAATTTGTTAGTAAATATACATGTAAACAAATCATCATGTAGCATGTCCTTTGTAGAACGTCGTTTTCATCACAGCCGGCTTGAAAAAAACTCTTTCTCTTGCCTAAACACCAGCCTCCGACACAGGCATACTCAGGCATTCCTGGATATCTTGGGGCCAGGATTCGATTCTTTGTCTAGAAGTTTTGGTAATCGCCCATGATTCACAGCGATAAGCTGCCACATGAAAAACACAGGCTCTCAAGACTTTTACTTTTATCGTTTTGTTGGTGCCCTGCCATAATTTCTTCAGGCTGTTCAGTCTCTGCATTGCCATAGCTTGTCTTCTACTGTGCCTAATCTTAGTTTTGTTTTTAGTCCCATTTCAGAGTTGGCCACTGTAATGCTGTCAGGCTTTAGTCTATCATCTCTATTACTTGTACTGACTCTGAAATCGGCCTCTTCCCCAGTTGGCGTCGATGATCTGCCTGGACTGAGGGCCTCTCCATCAGATCTTTGAGTTTCGTTTCTCTCGCTCGACTGCCATAGGTTTCTTGGCATTTTACATCCAGTAGTTTGCCATTGCTTTCTGAACGTTGTTCTGGCTGCTTACCAACTATGGTCTCTGGTGCGCCCTTAGCGCGATACCAGGCGTTTCCAGCTCCCGCTTTCAGAGTCGTTGTCGCACAGGTCGATCTACAGCCTCGTCCATCAGCAGCTGTGTGTACTTGTCAGGGGTGGACTCCCCTTCTTGTAGTTTCACTCAAGTAGTTTAGCCGGCCAGCCAAAGCCGTTGCCCGGGGGATGGCGCTGCCGTACACAGGCAGACTCTAGGAGCCATACGTGAGCTAGACAGAAGTGGGGGAACCAAATAGAATCCTGGCCATCAAGGATGTGGCTGCCTCTCACCGTGAGGTACTATCCCTTACACAGTTTTGTCTTACCCCCATGTAAACAAATACATTCAATAAATAGAAGGGAATAATACAAGTTGGAATTTTGCTGTTGTCGTAATCGTCAGTCCATGGTGTCAGGCTTATGGTATCAGTTCATGGTATTAATTCGCTGTGTTAGTTTATGATATTAGTTAATGGTGTTAGTTAATGGCGTTAGTGGGTGATGTTAGTTAATGGTGTTAGTTAATGGAGTCAGTTAATGGTGCTAGTTAATGTTAGTTAGTTAATGGTGTTAATTAATAGTGTTAGTTCCTGGTGTTAGCTAGTGGTGGCAGTTCATGGTCTTAGTTCATGGATTTAGTTCATGGTGTTAGTTCATGGTGTTAGTTAATGGTGTTAGTTCGTGGTCTTAATTCATGGTGTTAGTTCATTGTGTTAGTTCATGGTGTTAGTTAATGGTATCAGTTCACGATGTTAGTTAATGACGTTAGTTAATGGTGTTAGTTCATGGTCTTAGTTCATGGTGTTAGTTCATGGTCTTAGTTCATGGTCTTAGTTCATGGTGTTAGTTCATGGTGTTAGTTAATGGTGTTTGTCAAGTTAGTTCATGGTGTTAGTTAATGGTGTTAGTTAATGGTGTTGGTTAAGTTAGTTCATGGTGTTATTTAATGGTGTTGGTTAAGTTAGTTCATGGTGTTAGTTCATGGTTGTAATTAATGATGTTAGTTCATGATGTTAGTTCATGTTGTTAGTTTATGGTGTTAGTTAATGGTATTAGCTCATGGTGGCAGTTTATGGTGTCAGTTCATAGTGCCAGTTCTTGATGTCAGTTCATGGTGTCATTTCATGTTTTCGGTTCATAGTGTCATTTCAAGGTGTCACTTTATTGGGCTAATTTCATGGTGTCATTTCATGGTCTCGGATCGTGGTGTTAGTGTCTTCGGGTGAACCATATTCTTCAGGCCATATAATGTTCAGTGAAAATATCAACTCGATATGTCTTTCCGATTGCGAGTTATGGCGTCTTCAGACAAATATACCTACAAAATTTAAAAATATAGTATAGATAAGAGAACAAGATACATATACGATATGTGTAACAAACAGATGGCCCACGATAAGATTTGGTGAAAAGTTGACGACCATAACTTAACTCAACCTAGTTTAACTTAATGTCCTTATTATGGTTTATAAGAGTGCCGTCTGTAGACAACCAGTCTCTCATTCCAGTCGCGTAGTTTCGTTACAAAGTGACCGTCGGGCCATTTGAATGTCCAGGTTCCCCGAAGTAGCCCACTCGTGGCCATGTTTGCACTGGAGGGGCTGAACTGTCTCTTCTGAGGTTGGAATATGCCGTCTCTGTTCTGATCAGCAGGCCAGGCTTGACCAGGGTCGTTGGTTTCACTACTTTTGTCCGACTGTTGCACCGCTCCCTCTGCCTCAGCCATCCCCTGTGTACTTGTAAATTGGGTGCCCATCGAGTAACTTTGCTGATGAGACAACCGGAACAGGGTATTCTCTGTGACGTTTATATTAAAACGGGATGTGTGTAGAAAATTGTTAGTAATATTGTTGGCAATACGATAATTTTTTTTAAATATTTTTTTTAAAATATATAAAATTGACGAGGCCACAGTACCCTATATCATTCAAGGACAATGCAATCAAACCAGCGTAAAGGCACGATTTGGACCCTTGGGTAGGATTACACTTAGTGTTCGAAAAATCTAGCACATCCCGGAATGAGCAAGTTGGTGAGTTCTTGTGCACGAATCCAATTTCAATATGGACATTAAGTGATGATATGAAATAAAAGGACTCTATGAACCCGCTCGAGAGGATAACACATGATACAATAATGATTATACGATGCTGAATGTAATAACTACATGCACGCCTGTTTTCGATACTTCTTCTTTGCGTTCAGGATCTTTTGGTCATGCTTTATCTGCAGGCCAGACGCCATGATGAAGTCTGTAGTCTTCACCAGGTCAGAGCGGCTGACCCACAGCTTTTGTCTCAGCTCCGCACCCTCTGGCCAGGTCTGGCATCTCATTTCTCTACAGATTGGGCATTCCTGTAGAATATGCTCAGGGTTCTGGCATCCTATTCCAAATGAGCACTCATCGGTGTGTGAAATCTTCAGTCGGTACAGATGTTCTAGTAGTCTGCAGTGTCCAGTTCTCAGACGAAATAAGGTAGTTTGTTGATTTCTTTTGAGTTGGTGAATTTGGTCTGGCGTACTGCTTATGTTTCTGTCTTCTCTCCATTGGTGTATATACTTATTTCTGATGATGTTCTTGGTTTCTCTGTATGGTATTCGATGATTAAATTGTGCCCTTTTGCTGCCATCTTTGCCAGAGCATCATCTCTCTCGTTTCCTGTGATTCCGCAATCGGAGGGTAGAAACTGGATCACTATTGTTGAGGATCTTTTGAGTTTTCCCAGTTCTGCTCTGATCTCTGATAACAGTGGTTCGTTGTTTTTTTTAAAATTGTCTCTAATAGTACTCTGCAGTCCGTGAATACAGCTATTTGTGTTGGAGTTTGCCTTTCTGTTTGAAGTATTCTCAGTGCTCGCAGGAGGGCCATCGATTCTGCTCTAAGATTTGTGGACAACTTTCCTGTTGGGATGTCCTCTTCTGTTATATTTCCACCTTTGTATTTCGGCCTGCCCCCTCTGCTAAACCATCTGTGTACACCTATGCCCATTTCTTGGTATTATAATTCTCCTGAATCATTGTTTGTGCTAGAATTTTCAGCTCGTTGACACTGTGTTGGTCTTTTCTTTTTATTCCTGGGATCTATGTACTTATTTCGATGTTGTTTATGTTGCAGGTTTTCGATAATATGTGGCAACACATTTGATTCGATGTAATTAAAAAACACTGCGTACTGAAATAAACGGGGCACAGAATTTATCGCAATTTGGTTCTCTATTAGTGGTACACTATTGATATATTAATATCAATCCACAACAGGTGATGGACGCAGATATAATATTATTAAACAAACAAAGACAAAGCGTCTCTGTTTACCATTAAATCATAATGAGGCATTGGTCAAACTTTCATCTCTGTTTACGCCCGATTGTTAGTGTGAAAGTGGGCCAAAATTTGTTTCTGTGTATTACTAAAATATAGTGTGTGTGAGGTCCATCACTCTCCTATGTTTACGATCAAATGTTAGTGTTGTAGTAGTATACCTCTCCTGTCTGCTAACGACCTACAGTGAGTGTACCAGTGCTCCTACTCGTGTCTCTGCTAACGACCTACATGAAGTGTACCAGTGCTCATTCTCTTGTCTCTGCTAACGACCTACATGAAGTGTACCAGTGCTCATACTCTTGTCTCTGCTAACGACCTACATGAAGTGTACCAGTGCTCCTACTCTGGTCTCTGCTAACGACCTGCATGAAGTTAACGACCTACAGTAAGTGTACCAGTGCTCATACTCTTGTCTCTGCTAACGACCTACAGTAAGTGTACCAGTGCTCATACTCTTGTCTCTGCTAACGACCTACAGTAAGTGTACCAGTGCTCATACTCTTGTCTCTGCTAACGACCTACAGTAAGTGTACCAGTGCTCATACTCTTGTCTCTGCTAACGACCTACAGTAAGTGTACCAGTGCTCATACTCTTGTCTCTGCTAACGACCTACAGTAAGTGGGCCAGTGCTCCTACTCTGGTCTCTGCTAACGACTTACATGAAGTTAACGACCTACAGTAAGTGTACCAGTGCTCATACTCTTGTCTCTGCTAACGACCTACAGTAAGTGGGCCAGTGCTCCTACTCTGGTCTCTGCTAACGACTTACATGAAGTTAACGACCTACAGTAAGTGTACCAGTGCTCCTACTCTTGTCTCTGCTAACGACCTACATGAAGTTAACGACCTACATGAAGTGTACCAGTGCTCCTACTCTTGTCTCTGCTAACGACCTACATGAAGTGTACCAGTGCTCCTACTCTTGTCTCTGCTAACTTCTTCTTCTTCTTCTTCTGCGTACACAGTCAGACAGTAACCATTATTTTCTCGAAAAAAGCGGCGGTCATCCTGAGACTCTCGCCACTACCATAGAGCTTGTCTTGCAGTTCCACTGGCAATGGCCACATCTGCTCTCTCTGATCCTCGTATGTCGGGCAGTTCTGCAGCAGATGTTCAGTGGTCATTTTACCAGTACCGCACGGGCATTCGTCGGTACACCCTATCTTCAATTTGTTGAAGAGGTGGTACCTCAGTCTGTTGTGGCCAGTGCGAAGTCTGAAGACAACGACCTGCTCTCTTCGGTTCAACTGGTAATAGGCATCGTTTTTGGTGTAACCAGTATGTTCGGTTTCCCATTTGGACATGTACCTGGCTTTGATAAGCCGTTTTGACTCTTCGTACGTCATACTGGTATCTATTTGTGGTAGCCTTGCACCTTCTTTTGCCAGTCTGTCTGCCTCCTCGTTGCCTTGGATGTTGCAGTGTGACGGAACCCACTGTACCACTACCCTTTTTGGTGCGGACTGTTGGCACAGTTTGCAGAGTGCTGCTCTTAAGTCATTAAGCTCAGTGTTTTTCTGGCTTTTTAGCGCTGTGACTACTTCGAGAGCATCTGTCAGCAGGACTATATGGCTCTCATTTTCACTGTGTGTTACCATTTCTTCCACTGCCGCCCTCAGTGCCTCTGCCTCTGCTCTGAAATTGCTCGTGTACTTACCAGTAGCGAATGACAGTGTTATTTTTCTGCCATTTGGTAGGTTCAGGAATGCTCCTGCCCCTCCGTTCTGTGTAGTGTTTGTTACAGAACCGTCGGTGTATGCATGGGTCCAGTCCATGCTTGGGTAGCTTTTCGTTATGAAGCTTAAGGTAGTGTCTCTCCTTTCTTTTTCGGTCTGGCAGTTTTTGTTTGCAATACCTGGTATATTTTCTACCACCTCTGGAAATATATCCTGCCTCCAAGTAGGTTTTCGTACAGTAGTGATGGGTTTTGGTGTTGTTAGTGCGTTTATGGGATCTTCGTGCATCTTTGCTTTGGCTATTTCTGCAAAGTTTCTCCGCTTTAGTTTCCCAGTTCCCAAATTGTTTAGCCTCTGGTACATTGGATGGTCCGTCAGTCTTCGGAGTTTCTCTGACTGCAGCTGGGCTCTGCAGTCTCTTCTGTCGGTCATGGATTGCAGTTTTGTAATCTTTTCAAGTTCTACAATTGGCGTTGACTTCATGCCACCTGTTATGATTCTCATGGCTTGGTTTTGAAGTTTGTTAACTTTATCGAAGTTCGCCTTCGCTGCTGTTGTCCATGCCGCGATGCCATACTCGAGAACTGGTCTCACTCTTCCAGTGTACAGTTTCTTTAGTATGCCTTCGTCTGCTCCCCAGCTTGTGCCAGCAAGTTTCCTCATGATCGCCATTCTTTCTCTGGCTTTCATTCGGTTTCTCTCAATCTGACTTTTCCATGTCATGCGCCGATCAAATGTGACTCCCAGATAGGTTGGGTTGTCGTTTGGCTGCAGGATTTTGCCATTTAGGCTTAATTTGGTACTTTGGGGTTTTAATGAGAGCGAGAATATTGTGCACGTGGTTTTCTCCTCGTTTATTTTGACCAGGTCTCTGCTAACGACCTACATGAAGTGTACCAGTGCTCCTACTCTTGTCTCTGCTAACGACCTACATGAAGATAACGACCTACATGAAGTGTACCAGTGCTCCTACTCTTGTCTCTGCTAACGACCTACATGAAGTGTACCAGTGCTCCTACTCTTGTCTCTGCTAACGACCTACATGAAGTGTACCAGTGCTCCTACTCTTGTCTCTGCTAACGACCTACATGAAGTGTACCAGTGCTTCTACTCTTGTCTCTGCTAACGACCTACATGAAGTGTACCAGTGCTCCTACTCTTGTCTCTGCTAACGACCTACATGAAGTGTGCCAGTGCTCCTACTTTCATCTCTGTTAAAGGTAAAGGTCAGTCCCATGGAAACAATTGCCGCCGGGAATAAAATAACTCTTCAAGTACTAAACCACAGTCTATGTGAGGTTGGGTGGCCAGTTTCCTTGTATGCTCTTTTTATGTCAAGTGGACATTTACAGCTGGATAGATTGGAGGAAAAACCTTCAAGGCCCGACCCATGGACGGATTTGTTTTTGTTCGTCCCTAAATTCGAACCTTGGCACGCTGTAATTCCAGTCTAGTAAGCCAGCTGGCTGTCGTCTAGCCAGCATCCTCCATTCTGATAACGACCTAGTGTTTGTATAACATTGCTCCTGTTCTGGTCTCTGTTAACTACCTTCAGGAAGTGTGTCAGTCCTCCTATTCTCGTCTCTGTTATCTACCTGCAAGAAGTGTGTCAGTCCTCCTATTCTCGTCTCTGTTAACTACCTGCAGGAAGTGTGTCAGTCCTCCTATTCTAGTTTCTGTTACCTACCTGCAAGAAGTGTGTCAGTCCTCCTATTCTCGTCTCTGTTAACTACCTGCAGGAAGTGTGTCAGTCCTCCTATTCTAGTTTCTGTTACCTACCTGCAAGAAGGGTGTCAGTCCTCCTATTCTCGTCTCTGTTAACTACCTGCAGGAAGTGTGTCAGTCCTCCTATTCTGGTCTCTGTTAACTACCTGCAAGAAGTGTGTCAGTCCTCCTATTCTAGTTTCTGTTACCTACCTGCAAGAAGTGTGTCAGTCCTCCTATTCTCGTCTCTGTTATCTACCTGCAGGAAGTGTGTCAGTCCTCCTATTCTCGTCTCGGTTAACTACCTGCAGGAAGTGTGTCAGTCCTCCTATTCTAGTTTCTGTTACCTACCTGCAAGAAGTGTGTCAGTCCTCCTATTCTCGTCTCTGTTAACTACCTGCAGGAAGTGTGTCAGTCCGCCTATTCTGGTCTCTGTTAACTACCTGCAAGAAGTGTGTCAGTCCTCCTATTCTAGTTTCTGTTACCTACCTGCAAGAAGTGTGTCAGTCCACCTATTCTCGTCTCCGTTAACTACCTGCAAGAAGTGTGTCAGTCATCCTATTCTCGTGTCTGTTACACTTACAATCAATCTGAATATCACAATTTTGTTATGAATCGACATCAACAAAGTAGTTCCAACCCTAATAACTAAACTGGTTCGACAAAATACAACCCTCCCACTGAAGACATACAAAAATAAGACAGGTTATCAATATCACAATGGGCCGCGTCTAAATAAGATTATTGTCCAGTTAAAAATGTTATTTTCTTTTATGAGATTTGATCAGATATCAAATTTCTTCTAGTTAATGAACATACATCTAACAAAACTCTGATTTAATTAACTCCAGAGACAATCATGACTCAATGACTATAATTATAATGTCTTTGTTATACGGAGATGTAACGAAATTGAGCAAAATCAATATAGTATTTGCAAGACTGTTTTCATGATAACTAGCATAACTACCTAGGATAATTAAAGGAGGGAATAATTAGGTAAGATCATGGAAGATGAGATAGAAGATAAACACATTTTCGTAATTGTAATTCATGATTAAAAATTAAATCTTTTTACATATGTAATTTACAAGTGATACGGGCCACTGATTCTGCTATTGCGGTTATAGTGTTTGAGACTTCATTGTTAGGGGTATCATTTCTTTTATTAGATGGTGTCATGTTTTCTTCATTGTTCTTTCGCCTTACCTAGATGTAACATAATTAAGTATCTATTTACAACTGGGTGTACTGCATCGCACGGCGACCTGGAAATGTGAATGTTGCACTGAGAAGCGAGCGATCAAGACCACTACAGCTCTTGAGTGATTTAATTTAATGTCTTAGGTTCTCTAAAAAAATATTCACAGCAATGCTGAACGAAATTCCTACTATTCGTTTTACGGTATATGCACATATAAAATGAGAAACTTATGGTATAACTCTAATAAAAAGTGAAGGTGTTGATGCAGCAGGCCGAAAATTGTGACTTCACTTAAAAATTTCAGACAGAAGGAGATGTGCAATTGTTACGTCACTTTAGCTCACCGTTTGAGATTTTAGTGTTAATTAACTCGGGAAAGGAACGACGCAAGAAGATGAAAATAGTTGCATTGACCTTGAAAATCCAGACAGAATGAGATGTGAAAATTGAACGCAAGAAGAGCCTACTGATGCCGAGTTTCTTGCAAGATGGACAAACATACACATGCATTTTCTATCTTATAATATATAATTTAAACATATAAATTTGACAGATTATTGTGATAATTATGATAAGTAATTCTAATCTGGCAACATCGTTTGCATTCTTTCAAAATTGTTCAGAGATGGATTGATTGCCATACCCAATGACACGGTTGCCCTTTTCCTAAGAGGTGCGGAAACTCCAAGTTAAGAATATCTAACGTTTCGAACAAACCGGGTCTTTATCAAGGGTTGGAGAAAACGAAAACAGTTTAGTAGCCAGTTGTAAAGAGTTGCGAATGATTACCCCTCACAGGAACAACAACCGTGTAAATGTATACATGATGTTGTGATAATGAGGGAAGCTAAAGCAGCGAGGAAGGCTCATGTTATCCTCATCTTTACAAGAGTTTGGACAATGTACATTGAAGTTATTAGCACTTTATACCTGACAGCGACGGCAGATGTTCTATTGACTTATAATTACGAAGTATCAAGGAACTGTCCGGTTTGTTTACAATCACATATGAAACGACGTATGGGTGCTTAATAAACGGTTTCTGTTTTTAGGACAAAAATGTCTATAGACTCTGCTCTAAAGTTG
Source organism: Ariolimax columbianus (assembly GCA_036924085.1). Taxonomy (NCBI): domain Eukaryota; kingdom Metazoa; phylum Mollusca; class Gastropoda; order Stylommatophora; family Arionidae; genus Ariolimax; species Ariolimax columbianus. The sequence continues at coordinate 53,926,033 of JAVGWX010000018.1, forward strand.
AAGCTTGGAAGTCGACTGTTCCTTTCATAGTATCTACGCCTCACTATAACTAAAGTGAATCTGTGTATATTTGAATAGTGAACAATTCGTCCGAAAGAAAAGTAACTTTCATCAAACAAGAGTTTAGCGTGAATGATGTCCAGGTTAAAACATTCAGCGCATCTACAACCTTCCATGTTTGTCGCAAAAACGACTGAAGATAGTTGTACGTAGGCCTAGCAACATCGTCATGTAACATCATTGCTATCAAATATCCACTGCAATTTATCAGATACACCTTTCTTGAGAACAGCTCAGCCGTAATGAAACAGGGAATCAATTAAACCAGAGCTAACATTCAACACTTGCATTCACGTGAACATTGGAAATGAACTATAGTTGTCGAGGAACAGAGAATCGCCAGTACATTCTGCTGGACGATATAGTCGATATTCTTGATTTCATTAACAAGACTGTTATCTGCAATTGTGTGTGTCTCTTTGGTATAGTGTCTAACTCAATCAACATGGCTGTTTTTTTACGGTGAGGCACGTTACCGAACAAAACACATTTCTCGTGTGATTTTTTCTAATTTGTATTTGGTAACTCATAATACATGCAAGACGACTGATAAGCATAGTCGTAGAACACTCGCTTTTAATGGAAGTGGTACAGGGTTCCGTCTCTCTCTCCGATCGATCTAGCTAGTAATAGATATATGGCATTCGACTAAATAAGTTAAAGGCAAGTGAGGTACGGAACTAGTCACTCTACCTTATACAAGCTGGAGTTTAGTATACTGAAGTCTCTAACAGCTTCACCACCCGACAGCAGTGTAACTACTATGGGACAAACCTTGACTCAGTATACAGAAGTCTATAACAATGTAATTCCCCGACAGTAGTGTAACTACTATGGGACAAACCTTGACTTAGTATACTGAAGTCTCAAACAACTTCATTCCTCGACAGTAGTGTAACTACTTTGGGACAAACCTTTATTTTAATATTAAAACAACAAAATTGTAGATTACATCTGATATAGACAACGAAAGGAAAAAACGGGCCCATCGTAACCTTCCGAGATAGTCCTTTAACGGGGATTAAAGACGGATTGAACACTGGTCTAGCAGCTTCCCCATTCAAAGCATTTGTGATAGAAACCAGAGTTGCGGGAGGCCATATACGGACTCTGGTCCAGGCTTCGCGTAATGTGGCCTGTACTTATATAGTACAGATCTAAGATACAATCTCTGTTAGTGTTGCTACAAACAAAGAGAGAATTTAGATACACTACAATAACATTCTGAGCTTACTATGGTAAGGTAATAAGAACTCCATTCCAGTCCACAGACAATATGAAGAACAGTGTTGAATCTATGCATACGCAGACAGACAGACAGACGGACGGGTGAGCGGGCTTGAGTGGGCGGGTGGGAGTTAGGGAGGGCAGGCAGGGTAAGCGGGCAGACGGGCTAACGTACATACATCCATACATATATACAGGCATGCATGCATACATACATATATACATACATAAAAAAAGGCAAGGAAGGGACATAACACCCCACATAGGCTGCGTCTAAGTACAGGAAGAGTTATCTTCATCCCGAACGGAGATTGTTGCCATTGGACTGACCTTCACCTTTCATAGAAAGAAATAAACACCTGTAATCCCCGTTGCCACACGTGCAAAAATCGTGGAGATATAGATCAAATTGTTCGTAACGATAAGACATGTGATAGAAAATCGGTTCACTCCAAATGACATATAATTAGAAAGAACATTACACTCCCATAAACATACTTGCCAAGATCACCCTCAGGTCAAGGTCAGATGAAACATACTGTTCAAGATCCACCTCACGTCAGTGGGCTGAACAATCCATTTAAAATAAGGCTTGAGACTGGATTGGGACTCGCACAAGATTAATTCTCTTATGTATTTATATATTTTTATTTTGTTTGCGTTCGCCTTATTTCTCTAATCCCCAAGGCATGTGCATTGCACTATGGTTTTTATTTTGCGCCTGTCGGCCCAGTGCATTCGACTTCAGCATGCATTTTACGTAAGGATCTGCTTCCTCCTGCACTTTCTAAGGGTTTGCTTCCCCGGGGTAACGGCCGGTGCAGTGATGGGGATCGAACTCAGCACCTATAGTTTGTGAGCCGTGTCACTTAACTACTAGACCATGCCGCCCTTCTTAACTCTCTTATGACTAATGGCTTATGACTAAGATATATATATATATAAGTAGCATGCACTTTGTCCTTTCGACTGCCAATATATTTGGTTGTTATAAGTTAATTGGCAGGTGTGCAGTACAGCAGTATGCCCTTATTTTCCGTACATAGAGAAGCTACCTTACCATGAAAAAATAACAACAATCCGTGTCGTATCCGGTGCGTCGTGATTGTGAAACCGAGCGACATTACTTCCTAGACGACAATGCGTTCTTATAATGAGGAGCGCGTGGTCGAATGGTTTCGATGCCTGCCTGCTTGCCGAATCCACGGTGTGGCATATGTTGTTTTTCTGTTGGGGGTGAAATAATGAAACATAGCCAGCACACGATGTGGCCACAGAAGTAGAAAAGCGGCCTATAGTCATCAGCCTTTAAAACCTCTCGACTACTCGAGCAATGGGGAAAAGTCAAATGACAGTTTATATATATATATTCTTTAAAACATTGTTTTATAATAGTAATTGGCCAACCCATGTTTTCCTAAATGCATTGTCACATTGTGCTTGACAATTTGGTACAGGGCTACGCGTGTCAGCGCTTTGACCAACACTCTTTTTTTCTTCCTTATTTGCCTGACAGGTCACAGTATTGCTATTCGTTGCCACCCTGATGGACCCGGCAACACTACACTATACTACCACTTATGTGTTTTTTTCAATAGCTGATGATGTTTAGGGCTGACTAATAAAGGCCTTTTATCTCTGCAATAGTAGAACACTATTACAGACTAGGAATTTATTCGACATCCGATAGAAAAAAATAGAAATTTGCAATGCAATTATGTAGTGTTGGTTTCTTTTGACTAACCAGACGAACAGAAACTCGTTTCGAACAAAAGTGACCTGATATTTATTGATTACAATATGTCTGAAATTATCACAAAATTATCCGAATATTGTCACCAAAAAATCACAAAATTGGACTGTCATTGGATTTGTAAATTTTCTAAAAGTTGAAGTTCTCTTTTCTTTCGGGATGGATCTGAAATTTCAAGTACAAGATTTGACACTAACTAACTAACTGACTGACTGACTGACTGACTGACTAACTGAATGATTAATTAACTAACTAAATAACTAACTAACTAACTACCTAACTAACAAATGAACTAACTAATGAGTGAAGTTAAAATAAAAGCGTTTTTTTTTTAAACTATGAATTTGAACGCGTGTGCTAGTAGTCAAAGACGACACCCAAACCGTTCTGGCAGTAATAGACCATAATTACACGAGAAAACAGTGGCTATAAAATAAATATCCCATCTAAGAACCAACACCTGCGCCTCTATACAACTGCTACAGCCTAGTGTGATCATCTATGGATGTGCGGACAGGGACAGGAATAGTTCCACTACCCATATGAAAGCGTTCCTTTAAGGCCCCCTATAGTGCGCTACTCGATTGTTTCCCCGTCCTAATATAACCAGAATGACTGTCTGTGGTAAAAAGAAGCGTGCCTTGTCAAAAATGAATATAAACTTTGACAAAACAGAAATTTGCTTTATTTTGGTGTTGAATTCTTCACTGGCAAAGTTCAAAAATTGTCTATGTTGCTGTTTCGAAAGCCAACAATGAGTATGTTTACTCTTTTGTGCGCCAAGGAAAGGATGTTAAGTGGCTGGTTGCAGCAGCTTTCCTCACATCCCGAGCGTGCTGATGACGGTAGACCGGGGTCCTCCATGCGGTTGCGCTATGCTTGGCTTCATCCGTGTGTCGTTCACTACTACGGGGATCTTAAAACTTGTCTAAGACATAGTTAATAAGAGAAAACAGTTTGTATTTATTTTCAAAATGAAAAAAAAACGGTTGACAGAATCGGACTTTTCCTTAGAATGAACGGCAATATACTCCCATTACAGGCAGTGGTGTGTGCTTTATGTGATAACAGAAAGAAAGAGAGAGAGAGAGACAGAGGGAGAGAGAGACCAACAGAGACTCTTCGCAGATCGATTATCAGAGAGGGATAAACTATGGGTTAGACAACATACAAGAACTTTGAAAAGAAACGTCATACAGTTCCAAAAGTAAAGAACTCAGATTAAATATGATTTATGCCTAACTGACTACGGTCTGGGGTGGAATAGGCGCGCCTCCGCCAGTAGAAACTAGTGAGGCAAACACGTAAAATAAAAAATGTACTTTTATATGTACTTTTATATTTTCTTTTATAAGTGCGTTTGTATGCCTTTTTATATTTCTATTTATATAAATAAGATTATATGTACTTTTATACGCATTTGTATATGTAAGGTTAAATTAACTTTTATATGCACTATTGATATGTAAGTTTACATGTACTCTTATAAGTACTTTTATAATGTACCTTGATATCTTAGCTCACTATAATTTTATATGTATTTGTATACATATATATGTACTTTTACGTGTACTTTTATGTGTACTTTTATACGCACTTTAAATGCATTTATGAATGTAAAAATAATGTACTTTTGTGTACTTTAATTTGTAAAGAAAAATTATTTTTTTAGATGAAAGTTTACACGTACTTTTTATATGTACTATCAAATATACTTTTGCGTGCACTGTTGTAAGTGTGTTTACATACATTTTATATGTGTAATTGTACATGTAAACTTATGTTTACTGTTATTGGTGCTGTTCCATGTACTGTTATATGTACTTTAAGGTGTTCTTTTATACGTGCATTTTTATTAATACGTGAATATGTACTTTCATAGATGTATTTTTGTGTATACGTTTATAAGTACTTGTATGTACACTTATGTTAGTTTTTATATGTGAACTTTGGGGACGCCGTGGGCTAGTGGTTAAGTGATACGGCTCACAACAAGAAGGTGCTGGGCTCGATCCCCATCACAGCACCGGTCGTTACCCTTGGGAAGCAAACACTTATACAATGCAGGAGGAAGCAGACCCTTACATAGAATACATGATGAAGTCGGATGCACTGGGCTGACAGGCGCAAAATAAAAACCACATTGCAACGCACACTGCCTTGGGGATTAGAGACATACGGCGAACAAAACAAAAAACCAACAAAATACGTGTCCTTTTTAATGTAATTCTATATATGTACTTTATGTGTACTTTTATATGTCGTTGTATATATATATACTTGTATGTGTGCTTTTAAACGTACTGATATATGTTTGGATGCTAATATGTTGACACTTATTTCTGGTCACTTTCTATTCCCCACAGCCAGGGATTCTCAGATGCTGCTAGTATCAGCCTGTTCAGCCTTGCCACTGTTGATCTTGGAGGCCTTGTTCTTCTCATTTGGCTCAATATTTGTACTAACCGAGAGCTCATTCTATCAGTAAATTTACCGTATGATGCTGACGAGCTTGCTTTTGTGACTGCAGGTGATATGGAAATTAAATACCTGTACGATCTGTAGATAGTGCATCCTGCCGCACGTCTAGGTAGCACATGTGGGTAGCACGTCAAGGCCATGTAGCACGTCAAGGTCAAGTAGCACGTCAAGGTAGCAATTCTAGGTAGCACGTTCAGGTCAGGTAGCACGTCCTGGCCAGGTAGCACGTCCAGGCCAGGTAGTACGTCAAAGTCAGGTAGCACGTCAAGGTAGTACGTATAGGTAGCACCTCTAGGTAGCACGTCCAGGTCAGGTAGCACGTCTAGGAAGCACGTCCAGGTCAGGTAGCACATCCAGGTAGTACGTCTAGGTAGCACCTCTAGGTAGCACGTTCAGGTAGCACAACCCGGTCAGGTAGCACGTCCAGGCCAGGTAGCACGTCCAGGCCAGGTAGCACGTCAAAGTCAGGTAGCACGTCAAGGTCAGGTAGCAGGTCAATGTAGCATTCTAGGTAGCATGCCCAGGTCAGGTAGCACGTCTAGGAAAGACGTCTAGGTCAGGTAGCACGTCCAGGTAGTACGTCTAGGTAGCACTTATAGGTAGCACGTCCAGGTAGCACAACCAGGTCAGGTAGCACGTCCAGATAGCACGTTCAGTACCAATTTATCTTGCAGATAGTGGGTTTCAAATGCTGGACGCGGCACCATTTCTATTATCCTACAAATCTAAAGGAATAAGAATGATGCAGCCAGTTGGCGTAATGTGCTGATCGTGGAACCATTTCTATTATTCTACAAATCTAAAGGACCAAGAATGATGAAGACAGTTGGTGTTATGTGCTGGTCGCGGCACCATTTCTACGATCCACACCAAAGATCTAGACGATCAAGTCTGTAATGGAGACATTTTGTCCGCAGTAGTCAGCGACATATGGATGAAGCCAAGCATAGAACAACCGCCTAGAAGTCTCAGGCCTTCCTTCATCAGCACGCTTGAGATTCGAAGAAAGCTACTGCAACCCGCCACTTAACACTCTTTTCCAGGCGCACACAAGAGTATATTTACTCATTACAGACTTTCACAATAATAACATCATACTTAACATCTATCTCTTTGTTGTCCGACTTATCTTTCATTAATCCCCTTTTTAAGAATTCATTACTTATTTTCTTTTCTTTCTCAACACGAAACACAAATTGACTGCCATTTTTCTATCAATCTACATGTCATGGAAAATCCGTTCAAAGATCAAATAAGATCAGATCGATTATCTTCTCGTCATTCAAGATTGGCGGCCATCATCTCAAACATGGTTATTGTTTGAATTCTGAACTATGAACTCTAAATGTCACCAGCCATTCAACCAGATCTTTTGTAGAAACACATGTGGTTTCTGGCAGGATTTTGTTCATGAAAATAGAACAACTGTCTTGCAGAAAGAATGTCGTAAAAAACAAACAATCAGCGTAGTCTCACTTCGTTGGTGTGAGAATCATTGGCTGGCTTCGTTCGTTCTCAATCTCCCGCTACCAAGCCCTAAGAGGGCTTAAGTAGCAGAATTTAGTCCATAGAACGGAATGCGTTTTGACGTAGTTCACAGCTTGACTGTGATATTTGCACCTTTCGGTCCAACACATCTGACTTCAGCAAGCATTTTTTCAGTACCGGGTTAGCATTCCCTCTTTGATCCCTTCTCCTTAGCCAGTCTGTCTTGATGCAGCCTGTTATCCAGGATCACCGCGTGGAGATGTAGAAGGGTCTTGGCAGCTGTTTCGCTGGCCCTGACGCTAGCAGTCAGCTATGGGTCGCTGACCACTGTAGCTCATGCGCTGATCAGCATCTTGATCCCGTGAGAATCGTTAATACGTGGTAAGTCACAACAGTCAACCTCCTGCTGATTGTAGTGTCCCATTAGGATTACAGGGGACCTTGCTGATTGTGGGGTCATATTAGGATTACAGGGGACCTTGCTGATTGTGGGGTCACATTAGGATTACAGGAGACCTATCTGATTGTAGGGTCACATTAGGATTACAGGGGACATTGCTGATTGTGAGATCACATTAGGATTACAGGGGAGCTTGCTGATTGTGGGGTAACATTAGGAGTACAGGGGATCTTGCTGATTGTGGGGTAACATTAGGATTACAGGGGATCTTGCTGATTGTGGGGTAACATTAGGATTACAGGGGATCTTGCTGATTGTGGGGTAACATTAGGATTACAGATGATCTTGCTGATTGTATGGTAAAATTATGATTATATGTAAGCTTGCTAATTGTGAGGTAAAATTAGGATTATAGGCAACCTTGCTGATTGTGGAGAGACATTAGCATGATAGGGGAGCTTGCTGGTTGTGGGACATTAGGATTATAGGCAAGGTTGCTGATTGTGGTGTCACTTTAGGATTATAGAGAAGCTGGCTAATTTTAGGGTCACAATAGGATTACAGACGAGCTTGCTGATTGTGGGGTCACAATAGGGTTATAGAGAAGCTGGCTGATTTTAGGGCCACAATAGGATTACATACCAGCTTGCCAATTGTGGATTCACATTATGATTTTAGGGGAGCTTGCTGATTGTGGAGTCAGATTATGATTATAGAGACGTTTGCTGATTGTCGAGTCTCATTAAGATTATAGGGACGCTTGCTGATTGTGGGGTCAATAATATTTCTATGGATAAAATTACACAGTTGACTAGCCCCCCTTGAGGAGTGTCTAAAATTAACTGTTGTTTTCTGATGATCAAGTGCAGAGAAGTAAAGCGCTTCTTTCCACTGAGTAGAAGCTGATATACACTGTTCATTCTTATATTGTGTTACCAATCTTAATCATGGTCTTTGCTAGAAACAAATAAGAGAAAGATAAAAAATTGTGAGCAGCGCTGCCGGAAAGACAATACATCACCGAATCCGGAACACAACGATGAGGCAGATAGTAGGAACAAAACCAGTCACTGCCTACACTGACGCCCAACAAATTGAATGGTTTGGTCATTTAGTCAGAATGCGTTATAAGTAACCTGCAGCGAGAGTAAATCATATGCAGGTTTCTGGTCTACGTGGCAGGAGCCGACATCGACGTTGATGGATCAAGCGTGTCTCTGACACTCTCAAGAAGTTTCACCTAACGACAGCACAAGCCTTCCACTTGGTGATAACACGAAATCTAGGCATCCCGCCTTTCTTGCGAGCCCTCGTGGCAAGAGCAGTAGAGCAAAACAAGAAACAGGAAAACACGTCAAATTTCTCTGACTGATATTGTATAACTGTTTATTAAATATGTCAAGTTCCCTCTGACTGTTATTGTATAACTGTTTATTAAACATGTCAAGTTCCCTCTGACTGTTATTGTATAACTGTTTATTAAACATGTCAGATTTCCTCTGACTATTATTGTATAACTGTTTATTAAACATGTCAGATTTCCTCTGACTGATATAGTATAACTGTTTATTAAACATGTCAGATTTCCTCTGACTGATATAGTATAACTGTTTATTAAACATCTCAGATGTCCTCTGACTGATATTATATAACTGTTTGTTTTACAAGTCAAGTTCCCTCTGACTAATATTGTATAACTGTCCATTATACATGCCAAGTTAACTCTGACTGATATTATATAACTGTTTGTTAAACATGTCAGATTTGCTCTGACTAATATTGTGTAACTGTTTGTTAAACATGTCAAGTTCCCTCTGACTGATATTATATAACGGTTTGATAAACATGTCAAGTTCCCTCTGACTAATATTATATAACTGTTTGTTAAACATGTCACGTTCCCTCTGACTGATATTATATAACTGTTTGTTAAACATGTAACGTTCCCTCTGACTGATATTATATAACTGTTTGTTAAACAAGTCAAGTTCTCTCTGACTGATATTATATAACTGTTTGTTGAACAAGTCAAGTTCTCTCTGACTAATATTATATAACTGTTTGTTGAACAAGTCAAGTTCTCTCTGACTAATATTATAAAACTGTTTGTTAAACAAGTCAAGTTCTTTCTGACTAATATTATATAAATGTTTGTTGAACAAGTCAAGTTCTCTCTGACTGATATTATTTAACTGTTTGTTGAACAAGTCAAGTTCTCTCTGTCTAATATTATATAACTGTTTGTTGAACAAGTCAAGTTCTCTCTGACTAATATTATATAACTGTTTGTTGAACAAATCAAGTTCTCTCTTGTAAAAGTTCCCGCCGGAGCAAGGGGAGTTTAGGATGCCTGAACATGTTAAAGCTTAAAGCTACATGAATGCATGTCAAGGTCACTCACTATCTCAGCAAAGGAGAACAGAGTTGGGTTAAGGAATGTGGACAGGTAGAAACTGACCACTGGCCTTCCGATTTTGGTAGGGGGAGATTGATTGACAGACGAAATTGGCAACGGGGCTTGCTGCGAGAGAATGAGTGACAGGTGTGCAAAGTGTTTCGTTCCAATTGGAATTGAAGATGACCATACCTGAGATCGATTGGTCAAGCTCTGGCCTTGCTTGAGGATATATAACTCGAGACAAAGTTTAGCTGGGGGGCTGGATGAGAGATGGAGAGGCTAGATAGAGAGAGGCTGTATGGGAGAGAGAGGGACTGAATGTGGATAGTATGTTTAACTCACCGACTTAGATAGAGGAGCGATTGATTGACGGTTGGACGAATGTTTGGTGATAGAACAGGGGCGCTCAAATAGGTGTGTGATTTTTGCATTAATAGATAATCTGAAAGTGTGTTTGTAAGCAAGGACACATTGTGAACGAGTTATGTCGAGATCGCCCGCCTGAGGGGATTTCAGTGAGGAAGAGTATTTGATAAGGTGTGTTGAAGACGCAGTTAAGGCGATGTGTGTGTGATGTAATTGCAAGGCAATAGAACTGGGTTTTTAGTTCGTTGGGAATTCCATCAATAGCTAATGCTTACAATTCCCGTTTTAGTATAATGTTTAGTTAAGATATGTATTATATTGTGTTTGTAATTTCTCTACTCATTGTATGATATGAGTATGATATAATAAATATGCCACCTGCTGTGTGATATGTCATTTACTGAGTATGGTCATGATGATGTGGATGAGTGTGAGAATGTTCTAAGTTAGATCACGGCCAAGGCAAAGAATTAGAGGATCTGCTACACTCTGACTAATATTATATAACTGTTTGTTGAACAAGTCAAGTTCTCTCTGACTGATATTATATAACTGTTTGTTGAACAAGTCAAGTTCTCTCTGACTGATATTATATAACTGTTTGTTGAACAAGTCAAGACCTCTCTGACTAATATTATATATAACTGTTTGTTGAACAAGTCAAGTTCTCTCTGACTAATATTATATAACTGTTTGTTGAACAAGTCAAGTTCACTCTGACTAATATTATATAACTGTTTGTTGAACAAGTCAAGTTCTCTCTGACTATTAGTGTAAAGCCAAAGGCAAAGGCCGCCATCCATCGTAAACGATGATGGCATAAATTATTTGCTAGCTCTGTTTTTTTAAGGATTAACTGCGCTACTTTTTATCCTCACTCTCTCGTCTCGAGCCGCCCGACCCCAGTGGCAAGTCAAGAACAGGACGACTATAGGCCGACTATGAGATGCAGGGGACCCCGCATCAAGCACCCGTGAAAAAGACGGCGGAGTCTGGAGTTGAACACCAGCACCTGATCACGAGGCCGAGGGGTTTACCACTTTGCCACGGAATCCACATTATTGTGTAGCTGTTTGCTAAAAATGTCAAATTCCTTCTGACTGTTATTGTATAACCGTTTGACTGTTATTGTATAACCGTTTGTTAAACACGTCAAATTGTCATTGATTGTTATTGTTCAAATATTTTTAAACATGTTAAATTTTCTCCGGGAGTCTAATTATTTGTTGAAAGTTATAGTTTCCTTGCACAGTCTTTACATTATGCTTTGTTAAAACTGAGTATCATCTCTGAGTTCGTGTGCAAAGCATCGTTTTACAAACGTGTTTTACTTCAAAAGCTTTCACTAAATCATACACTTTAAAATGTGGCAAAACACTTTCACTAAAGTGCACACTTGAAATGTTGCAAAAAACGATTACATTTTTAAAAATCTATAAATAATCCTTCTGTGAAAGTTTGAATAAAGGTGATGATTACATTTGTAACGTTTTGTTTACCTATCTCAGTGACCGACTAACTTTGGCATAACGAACACAGTTACACATCTGATTTATCACGCCATCAAATGCCAAAATGAATCAAATGCGTAGTAGATGAACAGTGTCATTCCTTCGATATTGTGTTCCTTAAGTTATTCAAGTGTTACTTTAATTTAGAAGCTCGTTGACTACATAAGCATAAAAATATATTAATCATTTATTAAATTATTAAATATTTCCTAGGTGTACTCAGCACGCTCATTTGAAAATCCTAAAATTAATTGTAATAGTATGTTTCAATAGTATTTTTTTTTAATGTATTACAATTCTTTTTTATAAGTAAAAACAGCGGCTCAACACCTTTCACGTGATGTGCCTTCGTCGTATATTGCGAATTGAGTGGCAAAATAGAGTGCCACATAATGTGGTCTTACAGCAGGCAAACACTCACAGAATGTACTCACTGTTGAGCCAGCGATGTCTTCGATGATTGGAGCATGTTTACCGCATGGGAATTGAGAAACTGCTAAAGGATATCCTCAACGGACAGTTGGCCATTAGAAAAATCGACCGTCACTCCCAGTGATTCAAGGATGTATGCAAGAGGTACATGAAGTCAGGCGAGATCACATCTAAGGGCTGTGAATCAATTTCACAGAGTCTACAAGATTGGAGACAATCAGTTGGAGGGGGCATAGTGGCTGCTGACGCCCGTAGAGGCCTTCTGGCTACAGAGAAAATAGTCAGACTGAAAAGATCTGGGGACACCCCTGCAAGCCAGTCCACAAATAATGGTTGTACAATCTGTGACAGAGACTATCACTCGCGGATCCGTTTTTACAGTCACAGCAGACAGTGTCGAAATACAAGAGACGGATATGAACCTAACTCACAGGGTGCCACGTGCTTGGTCTACAGAGACTGAGACGCCAATGATGGTGGTACAATGGTATTTTTATTGATACATTATTTTGGACCTTTTCGTAAAATTGTGTTGCTGCCTTAACACGCCCGTAATATCCGCTAACTGCTATGTTGGTCGGTTATCGACAATACCAGGCGGGAGGCTAGAAACGCAGCACGCAATCCTGTGCTAGATATTGGTGAGGGAGGGTTGACACGAAGTACGTCACATTTTAGGTGTGTGTTTAAACGTCTAACAAATGGTGGAGAGATGGCCTGCGAGAGGTTCTTTGTACGACGTGGTTCTCCAAGGCAAAGGACATATATTTGTTTAGACGTCATTTGGCTACCTGGCATCAGACATCCAATGTCTGATTGAATACCAGGATTACCAGTGTTTATTTAACTAACCATTGACATGTCTGCACCAAAAATCCCACACTCAGCTTTAGGCAACGTTAGAATTTTGACTTTACACGTAGTTTCATAGTCATTTAAGTGTACACACACGTGTATTTACTGTTATTTAGAGCATCTGTTAGTGTACATAGTGCTGTGAAATGAAATTTATATTTTTTAAGTTAAATTATGTATGTTTGATGGAATTATGGAAGAACACAATTTTATATTAGAATATCTTCTGACAAACACCATTTATATTAGAATATCTTCTGACAAACACAATTTTATATTAGAATATCTTCTGACAAAACATTTTATATTATAATATCTTCTGACAAACACAATTTTATATTAGAATATCTTCTGACAAACACATTTTATATTATAATATCTTCTGACAAACACAATTTTATATTAGAATATCTTCTGACAAACACAATTTTATATTAGAATATCTTCTGACAAATACATTTTCAATGAACATATGCTGTGTGGGAATGACAACAATATCGGAGACAAAGATGGCACAGGACAGAGAATTACACCTCCACACAGTGTCTAACGACACAAGTGGATAGAAGATGATGATGATATAATGTGTGAAAGTCATTCTAGAAACAGTAACTTTATAAAGTATTAAGTCCTAAGGTTATAGCCCACAGTATCAGGGACCAGGATACGCCACTGATCGTAAACTATTTTATAAGAAGTTTGAAAAATACACAAACACCAATGGTATGGTCACGTTTCAAGATTAAATGCACTGGCCAATACTATATTCATTGTATAAGTTATGGGAATGAGAAAGAGTGAACTACCTAAGATGTGCAAGGCAAATATTTGGAAATGGGCAGGAAGGTATGAGAGAATTAAACACAGCCCTAGCAATAAGAGGAGCAGACAGAAGCGGATACTTGCAAGTTTAAACATTGTAAAGTGATGCCTAAACGGTCTTCTAGATTATAGAAATGAGGAGGAGGGATAGGAATGACTCATAAAAATCGATTCATTAAAACACGTCCTGCCAACATAGATTGTCCATATTGTCGATTGAACAGTGTATATTTAGTCAAGGAGTGTATGCATTCCTGGCTACACTACCTTGGAGCAATTAAGAAATTCACAGCAATTAACAATGACGTCATATATATATATATATATATATATATATATATAAACGAATAGCCTCTATACCGAGATATTATCTATAATTCTTTTTCAAACAGAATGAGCAATTCATGTTGTGTGCAAAAATGAATAATTGAGCTTTCTCATTAAGCACAAAATCGAAGAATATTTCGAAGTCCTAATATTTCGATTTTACGACAAGCTGTAACATGACTTGATTATTTTGTATGTTTGATCCAAATTATACACAACCATTAGAATATAATTTGTTATTGTTTTAATTCTCTTCTTTTCTGTCTGTCTTCAATCATTCTCTGACTATTTGTTGGACTTCGATACAAATATTGGAACTTGAGAATAGTTGGCGCGAAATATTAGTAACACTCAACAGTTAGTTGACCTGAAGTAGATTTAGTAAATATATCACTTACACGTTAAACAAAATAATACCTTTATTAATTAATTATTTTTTGGTCACTTCATTCTATGAAAACGAGGAATTTCTGAATATAAGTGTAACGAACGATATGTCATTTCTAATATCAAACGTGTTGGATTAAAATAGACTAAACATCATTTAAAATTATATTTGCGATGTGAATAGTAGACGTACAGTGTTATAATAACATATACTGCCGTCGGGGATGAAGTATTAGTGACAATATTTTACTGGGTTCCAAGTTGTAGTTTTCTTTCTTCGATTCTTTACTTTATCAGGTTCTGCTCTAATAAATAATAATAATAATAATAATGTTGCGTCGGTCTGCTACAGCTACGACCCTAAATGTGGCGTGGTTCTAGGCCTCGTCCAGGGCGGAGGAGGAGGTTGCTATTTGCTGGAGCCATACTGCTCGGGGACGGCCTCTTCTGCGGACCAGCCGGTCGGGGGAAGACTTTTGGCGCTGAGGGACGACTTGTGTAGTATCTTGTGGGCAGCGGTTTCCTGGTCCAGCCGTACAACATGAACGAACAAAGAAACTCAGCTTCGGCCACGTGTATCTGAGATTGGGTGGAGGCCTGTTTTAGCAGAGACCTCCATGTTGCGGGTGTAGTCATGGCATCGGATGCCCAGGATACACCACGTGAAAGGCTTCCAGACTCGACATTTCATGTTTCAACAATGTCCAAGTTTTGGAGCCGTAAAGCAGGACTGAGACCACGCAGCACTGGTAGATGTGGATTTATATGCCAAAGGAGATCTTGCCATTAATTTACACACGTTAGAGGTAGTGCATAGCGGACGCAGCTAGTGCGATCTCCCTTGACATATCGGGAACGTTGCGTCCAAAGATCATTGCATGCTACCGAGATAGAGGAATTCGTTTGTGCCCTCCGCATTGTGCCCTTGAATTTCAATACCCGGGGCTGATGTTTCCAAAATGAGATTCTGAACTTTGATCTTGGCCCAGGATATAGACAGGCCTAGGCAGGGCGTTTCACTGTCTAACATTTCCAATGAACGCTGCAGCGCAGATCTGTCTGCAACAAATAGGACAGTGTCGTCTGCGTAATTGTATCAGTGAAGATTGAATGATAAATAGCTATACCCACCTGATGGGCGCTGAGGCGGTAAAAAAGCCAGTCATCTGCACTGCAGAAAAGGTCGGGAGCAAGAACACATCCCTGTCTGACACCCAAAGTTGTAGGGAATCTGTCAGAGAGAGTGTCATCCAATCAAACTCCGTCGTTGTATAGATCCTTGATTAGGTTCAACAAGGAAGCCTGGGTGTCTATTCCCTGGAGGGCGTTCCATAAAGCCAGCCGATCAAACGAGCCAAATGCGGACTTCGTCCACGTATGCAGGGCACAAGCGCGGTGAAGTTCGGCGAAGAAGCGCAGAGCAAGCATAGCGTGTGTTGTAGAACGGCCCTGAATGACGGCAGACTGGGCGACGTTTTGTGCTCAAGATAGGCTTGAGTCTAGCCAGTAGCACGTGGGCAAACACCTTTTCCGTACCGATATCAGTGTTATAGGCCTGTCATTACTTCAGTCTTTGCGACTCCCCCTGCCTTTGTAAAGGAAGACGACGGTTCCATCGCGCCAGTCGGCTGGGAAGTGTCCCGTCCTCTGTACGTGCAGGGATAAATGATAGAGGGCAGAGCTGATCGGGTCGATGGCATGATACAACACCTCCGGTGGGATGTGTTCCGGTCCTGTCGCTCGTCCATCTCTGAGTTTCCGAATAGCAGCAAGGACTTCAGCTATAGTAGGGAGGCGATGTTGGTTTGCGTATCTGGGGGAGGATCTGGAGATTCAGCAGACAGATTGGGACATGTCGTTGCTGGTGGGTGGTTAAGAGCATGTGTGCAGAGCTCCTTTTACCTGTTTGCTACATCCTTGTATGACGAGCATATGGAGTCGTCGGACTTATTGGTGAACTCTAGGCTTTTTTCCCCGTTCTGCTTGCCGCCATGGCGTAGAAATCGGATAGCCTAAAAGGCGGGTCTGAGGTCATGAGATCTGAGACCAGCATCGTCTTCGTCAGCAATTTCGCCGAGAAAGCGTTCATTGTCTGCCCTGGCCGCCCCGTGGAATTGGCCTTTTAGCCGTCGCCGTTCAGCGTGGTGATTGTGTCTTGGCGAAACTTTAGTTAGCCTTGAGAAGCTGGATATTGTATCTAATAAATGCAGGCACATATTTACAAATAAGTGCACTGGAGCTTAGCATTTCAGATTGCGCATTTGGTAAATCGTTCATTGTTTGTTTCAACTAAGCGGCAGTTCGTTATTCGTTAGCATCTGACTCTTCTAGTGTCTGAGTTACAGTGTGCTAGAGCGCCCTCTTCTTGTCTAAATGGTAAGGCTTGATAATATTAGGTCGTCAGCTTCATGGCAGTAAGTCTTCTGTACCATGGCATTAGGTCCTTGATTTCATGATATTTTGTCTCCAGTTTCTTGATATTAATTCTTCGGTTTCATATTAGGTTTACAGTTTCATGGCATTTAGTATTTGGTATCATGGTATAGGTCTCATGTATCATGATGTAAGGTCTTCAGCATCATGATATTAGGTAATCGGCTACATGATATTAAGTCTTCAGCTTCATATTCAGTGAACAGCTGCTTGATATTAGGTCTTTGCTGTAATGGTATTAGGTCTAATCTTTTATGAAGAATGGAGACGAGGTCTAATCCCCAGTACATTACCTTTCCTAACTTAGAGCTGTGGGTTCTCTTTCCCCAGTATTGATGGACTGGATTGTGAGATTAAAGAGGTATCTTCCAAATGAACTTTGGATTGACCAGCAATCTTTCTAACCGCTTTGCCAGTCACGTTTTTGTAATAGTTATCAAATTCAACAAAAGTTAACTTTGGTCATCAGAAAGAAAGTAGATATTCTAAAGCGATTAGCCTCCTCCTCAATGTTTAACTAATCTAAACAATGCTGTTGTTGTTGATGGAGCTGTTGTTGTAGATGAGCTGTTGTTGTTGATGGAGCTGGTGTTGTTGATGGAGCTGTTGTTGTTTATGGAGCTGTTGTTGTTGATGGAGCTGTTGTTGTTGATGGAGCTGTTGTTGTTGATGGAGCTATTGTTGTTGATGGAGCTGTTATTGTTGATGGAGCTGTTGTTGTTGATGGAGCTGTTGTTGTTGATGTAGCTATTATTGTTGATGGAGCTGTTGTTGTTTATGGATCTGTTGTTGTTGATGGAGCTGTTGTTCTTGATGGAGCTGTTTTTTATGGATCTGTTGTTGCTGTTGTTGATGGAGCTGTTGTTGTTGATGGAGTTGTTGTTAAATTGCCACAATGACAATGTTTACCCTTTCATGCAGACTGGCAATGGCGTTAAGTGGCATGTTACATGAGTTTCCTTCCCATTTCGAGTGTGCTGAGGAAGGTGGACTCAGTCCTCCAGGCGGTTGTGATATGCTTGGCGTCATCTGTGTATCCCTCACTACTACAGGGATAACGTCGATCATCGACCTCGTTAAATAGCCTACGTGAAAACAGCTCGTTCGCAGGAAGAAATGCGATGAAGTGAGGTGAGGGGTCTTGGTCAGTATATTTTACCTGACCATGACTAACATTGTGCGATCAGTACATTTTGCTTCACCAGACGTTAATTTCTTATGCCCAATCTAAACGGAACACAACCGGATAAAGATGAGGTATGATACATTTATCAAATCACCATAGAGACATTGAAAACAAGGGCATCGAATTATATCTGGTTGTTGTTGTTGTTATTGTTGTTGTTATCCCATAGCTGCTGAGCAAGCCTGCTCTTGGCAACCCAATGCCATTCTTATTAGTATATAGAGGTCGTCTTCAGTTGTGTCACTGCTCCGTACAGTGTGTTGGCAACTGTCGGCAGTACTTGTAAGAATCTTTTCCTCGTGTCCGCAAGCGCTCAATGAGTAGGTGTCGAGCTGTTTCATCAGGATGAGAGCAGTGGCTGCACAAGAGCAGGTGCTGGGAATTGATGCAGTTCAAGTGGCTATCCATATCACAACCGCCTGGAGGACTGAGTCCGCCTTCATCAGCACACTCGAAATGCGAAGGAAACTCATGTAACATGCCACTTAACGCCATTGTCAGTCCGTATAAAAGGGTAAACATACTCATTGTGGCCATTCAACAACAGCTATATCAATAATAACAGCTCAATCAACAACAAAAGCTCCATCAACAACAACAGCTCCATCAACAACAACAGCTCCATCAACAACAACAGCTCCATCAACAACAACAGCTCCATCAACAACAGCAGCTCCATCAATAACAGCAGCTCCATCAACAACAACAGCTCTATCAACAACAACAGCTCCATCAACAACAACAGCTCCATCGACAACAACAGCTCCATCAACAACAATAGCTCCATCAACAACAACAGCTCCATCAACAACAGCAGCTCCATCAACAACAGCAGCTCCATCAACAACAACAGCTCCATCAAAAACAACAGCTCTATCAATAAGATAAGACTTTGATCTCTTCTATGTTGTTTATTTATGGCATCGTTACTTTTTGGCTGCGACATTTCGCTTAATACACTGCGACCTGTTGTTCCCGTCGCCCCCCTGTTCATCCATATTTCTCGATTATTATTCTTACTAATTCGTTTTACTGTGTGTGTGGTTACTGCAGGGTCTATCTAATTGTTGTTTCGAAGATCCTGTTTTTGTTAATCTGTCGACCATTTCGTTCCCTAGTAGTCCACTCTGTACAGGGATATATTGAGAGTAACATTTATCTCGTGGGCAGTGATGATGTTGTTGATTGCCTTCCCTACATAGAATATCTCATTTCTTTGAATTGGGTGTTCTTCAGCGCTTCCAGAACGGACTTGGAGCCACAAAAAATTACAACATCCATCGGCAGCAATTCACCGAAGTCAAATTGTTCGTTTCACTCAATGAATTTTTGTTCCAATAAGATAATGACAAGATAGAAAAGAGATGTTCCAAGATACAGTCGATAATTCCACAGGAAGGGGTCTTCAGTTTGGACAATACGCGTATACGGTTGCAGAGCTCATCGATAAAACGGTAGTCAGCAGTGTCGTCTGCCTCTTTGGAATCGTCACCAATATCATTAACGCCATTGTTTTTGTCCGGTAAGAAATGCATTGGATCATGTCTTGTATGAACTGTCTCGCTGTATTTAATGTGTCTGTCATCTGTTCTCTTATGTTTCTGCTAAGAATGTATTCCTAGGCACCCAATCACCGTCACTATCCAGCAAAGGGTACCGGTACATATTTTTGCCGTCTATAAAAGTGTATAGGTTTACTCAAGGCAGTGGAGTCGTTGCCCGCAGATGCTAGTTACTCGAGACATCCGATGATACTCTCACAGTTAAAGGACTATCCACCACTCCCAGGCACTTCCGGGCTTAAAATCTGAGTTCCCCATCTCCTAGGCGAACTGCTTGAACAGGCTAACGAACTTCGTCTACCCGGGTTTAGATTGGCTGCCAACCAAGGCTAATAAGCCTAATCTGCCCGCCAAGTTATACCGCCGGGTACTAGGTCGCGCCCCACATCAGGCTCTGTAAGAAACAGGGGGCCTCTCATGAAGGTGCTGCTGGGGACACAATAATGTAGGAGAGGCCATTGACATGGAGACTCCTGCACGGCAAGCCAAAAACTGAATCCAACGGCGATCTCTACACCTGGAAAGGATAGGCTATAACAGACTCTTCACGATCCTTTACCGAGCGGGACGTCCACCCCAGTTCTCGGTACCGCTTCGGCAGTAAACGCAGAAAGAAAATCCGGAGAGGTAGTACCTAAGGCTGATGGTTTCAAAATTGCGAAATCATTCCGGCAGATCCTGCAACTGAGCTGGTGCCAAATTGGCATGCTTTACATCCCTTTGGATTACACCAGTAAGGCCGAGAGGTTGATCCTGCAGTTTGGGCAGCGCAGGGTCTCGATATCTAGCGCCTAGGCTTGCGCCCTGGTGAGGCTTCTCCAGCCTCGCTCTTGAGTGAGGACACAACACGGAAGTTGGCAGTCTATGGATTATACGGAAGTGGCGACACGGGTCAGCTTCGACGGTAGAAGGAATCATCCCATTGGTCGACTACCGCCCGCCTCAGCCGGTCAGCCCCCGTTCAGTCTGGTGTCGACTCGCTAACATCTGCCTGCTGCAGTTGCTGCCTGGAGCTTAGTGCATGCATGACAAGCGGATGTTCATTTTGCATCAAACAAAACCAAAATTAAAAAGAAGACTCCAGCTCTTCGTTTTGGAAGCTGGAACTAGCGTACTATGTGTACAGGCGTCTCCGAAAGGTTGGAGATGCCAGAAAAACAGCCATCATTGATAGCGAGCTCTCTCGACTGAATGTGGACATAGTTGTCTACAGGAAACCAGACTTGCCTCTAGTGGCTCACTAAGAGAGGAAAACTAGACTTTCTTCTGGAAGGGTTGTGAACCTGAGGAATCTTGACAACATGGTGTTTGTTTTCCTGTTAAATACACACTTATGGCCTCAGTCGATCATCCTCCGGAGGGCTCTGAGAAGTTACTGGCCATTCGCCTCATCACCGCTACAGGTCATGTTAATATCCTCAGCGTCTCTGCTCCAACTCTGACATCTCCGGAGGAAGCGAAGGATCAATTCTATGGACATCTTGAGGAAATGATCAAGAACAACCCAAGGGAAGAATCACTCCTCCTTCTCGGTGACTTTAATCGGCTAGAGTAGGTGGGGACCACATAGCATGCCCCACTTGCCTTGGACATTATGGTATTGGCAGGGTAACTGACAATGGTCACAGGTTGCACTCAACAAGGCCTATGTATCACAAATACTTTCTTCAAGGGCAGGCCGCAACATAAAGTATCCTGGAAACACCCAAGGTCATATCGATGGCTTCAAATCAACTTGATTGTCACCAGACGTTCAACTCTAAACATGGTCCTCTTCACTAGAAGCTATCACAGTGAAGACTGCGACTCTGACCATACTCTTGTATGCAGAAGGGTACGCGTGCAGCTTTTCAAAATGCGCCCCTCCAAAATCATGAGGCATCAACAGTGGGCGGATGATGATTCTTTTCAAGGCGGAGAGGTTTGTGTCTGACCTGAATCGTGCTCTTCATGCAGGATCTGAGTGTAACGCCACAGCTAAGTGGAACGTTATGAAATGTGCCATCTATAATACAGCATTAGCTACGTTTAGCATGAGGGAATGGGCCAATCACGACTGGTTCAATGCACATCTCGTAAGAATGGAACCAGTAATTGAGGCCAAGCGAGAAGTTTTCATCACATATTAAAAATGCCAAAATGAGAGGACGCTTGCTGCCCTCAGGATGGCCCGAGGCATCAATCAACGAACCGCTAGACAATGCGTGAATGAGTACTGGCAGAAACTGTGTAAAGAAAATCAGCTCAATGCAGAGACTGGAAATATCCAGTGCATGTATAAAGGCATAAAGATGGCACTGGGCCCTACTGCGAGAGGTGCTGTACCGCTGAAATCTCTGACAGGTGTGTGAATCATGGACCGTGATCAGCAGATAGGTGTAGCACTACTCTGAGCTCTACTCTTGGGAAACGGTGGTCACTGATGAGGTATTGTGCAGACTGCAGGTCCTGCCCATTATGGAGGAGCTTGACAGACCACCTACTCTGGATCAGTTTGATAAGGCTATCAACTACCTCTCAAATAGCAAAGCACAAGGGAGAGATGGTATCTAACCCGAAGTCATTAAATGCGAGAAATCAGCACTAACTCAGCCGATGTTTGACTTTATATGCCTCTACTGGGAGGAAGGTGCAGTCCGCCACGATATGCGTGACGTCATCATTGTCACTATTTACAAAAACAAAGGTGACCGCGGGAACTGCATTAACTATAGAGGGATCTCGCTCCTGAGCGTTGTAGGCAAAGTTTACCCCCATTTACACGAAAAAGCCATATAATATAAAATGTGTACATATACATACAAATGTTTTAGTTATTTTTCTTTCCACTTCTACCGTTGAGCACGTGGGGAGCTTAAGCAATCTATCCTGCGACATGTGCGTTGCGTCGGTCAATGTGAACCTGTGTGGCTGCACGGTCACTTTAATGTCATCTATCCGTTTACCTCGCGGCCGCCCCCTTGCCCTGTAGCCACATCTACCAGCGTTGTAAGCCATCAGCGGAGGTTGATGAGGGTGCATTCTCATGAGATGACCAAACCAACTTATGTTCTGCCTAGAAATGTATTCGGCACAAATATGTATGATCACGAAATCCTGAGTCCATTCACTAACACATAACCATACAGGTACACATACAAGTACACATACAGGTACACATGTGTTTATATATATATACTCAAAGTAGGGGATTAGAAAAGGGGGAAAGAGAAAGGGCGCGGGGACGATGCGAAAGAGAAGAATGTGCAAAGGCCCCTACGAAAAGATGTGAAATGTATTCGAGCAATGAGATTTGAGGTATCCCATAATAAAGGTTCAGTTATTCTCAAGCTCAAACTGGTGGGGACCATCGTCGGGGAAGAGACGTGATATTAACCTTCGCCTGGTGCCCGTGACTATTGAAGTGGTTGGCCACCGGACAGCTTCCTTAAAATGAAATACCATTGAAGTGTTTCGTAAACCTGCATTGATTTCGAGATCAGTCTATCCAATATATTTCAAATTGTAGTGGTATCAAATAAAAACGACGATTATGTTGCGTAACTTGCAGGTGCACACCTATTTTATATAAAACATTGCTTCAAGGAAGACTAATGAATGTGTCTGTATGACATAATTTTACATGTTTGAAAGCAAAATACCGCGGTTGTCCATGATGTGGGTAATATTTCGTTTTCTATCCAACATAACGCAAGTTTCCAACCCGTCTAAAGGAGACCAAAGGAGGATAAGGGAATTGCATACATGTGACAGGGTCGTAACATACGCTGTGTAGATTGCAGAAATAACGTTTCACAAACAGGGGGGGGGGGAGGGCGTGGGTGGCTGGCTGTATTGATGAAAAGTGAGAACCAGTTTCACACGGTCAGAAAGAGCCAGGTGTAAAGAGTGGAGGGTGTAAGACAGTGTTACCAATAGCAGAGTACATGTCTCGTATTTAGTATTATCATTGTCTGGAACATGTACTGTATGTACGAATACTACATCTGAAAATATGTCGCAAAAGGGAACTCATGAAGGTTGCGCATGGGACTAGTAACCACGTCATTGAAAACAAATTAATCATTAACTATATTGTTTCTCCACAGCCAAAGATTTTCAGACGCCGTCAACGTTAGTCTATTTGGGGTAGCCATTTCCAACCTATTTGGACTTTCCTGCCATCTGTGGTCAATCATGGGCTCACATCCATTACTGGTTGAGTTTGTGGAGCTTCCATATGAACCTAATGAGTTTATCCTACTGACAGCAGGTAATGTGTGCTTTTAGAGGTAAAAGATTACTAGTGCAACATTTGATTAAATTCTATGTATGAATCGGCAGGAAGTGCAACATTTGATTAAATTATATGTATGAATCGGCAGGAAGTGCAACATTTGATTAAATTCTATGTATGAATCGGCAGGAAGTCCAACATTTGATTAAATTCTATGTATGAATCGGCAGGAAGTCCAACATTTGATTAAATTCTATGAATGAATCGGCAGGAAGTGCAACATTTGATTAAATTCTATGTATGAATCGGCAGGAAGTCCAACATTTGATTAAATTCTATGTATGAATCGGCAGGAAGTCCAAGATTTGATTAAATTCTACTTATGAATGGGCAGGAAGTGCAACATTTGTTAAATTCTACTTATAAATCGGCAGGAAGTGCAACATTTGTTAAATTCTACGCATGAAACGGCATGCCGAGGTGCTTTCTTCTGTCTATCTTAACTTTAGTTACCTTTGATGGTTGGTTGATTATTGATCCAGCATCCAATGGGCTCCTGCCCTTTGTCCTAAAGAAAGTGATGGAATCCTGTTGCTGGTATGTCTGTGAATTTTCTATCTACCCAGGTCTAAATCCAGAAAGGGATTGTCACATCAGTGTGGGACAAAAGTTATCGACTATGCTCCGCTCCGAGATACTGTTGCTAGGATAGGATTGACTGCTCCCATTACCGCCACTCATTGCCTGCTGCTTATGCCAAACTCATCTAAGGCTCTAGGTGTATAACTCAAAGTTCAAGGCATAGGGATCGTCATATCCTGAACCACTGTGACTTTATTATGGATTTCAGACACAAGAAAGCGGTGCAATTTATCTCCTCAACACCAGTGCTGTGCAGTACAATTCTGGTTCCTTTCCAACTACAGAGGGGGAGGGGGGGGGGGGGGCGTACATCATTTCCAATTGAAGAAGTGATGAAGTCTTGCATTATTAGCACTTTACTGTTCGTCTCTTTTCACATGTCTACTGGTATAAAGCTTTGTAGAAAGGTGCACTATCTTTCGTGTGTCATCTAAGTCGTTTTTTAATGTTTTCAATATTTACCTCTATATTGCTTCTCTAACTATGTCAATCCAAATTATTCTTGGCCTTCCATTCTCTCAGATGTACTGCTATTTGCTAGTATATTTCGCGCCAATAAAAAGTTTGGAGGCTTATTTGTCATGTGACTAAACCATTTAACTCTCTGCATGTATATCTATCTAAACACGAGTACAATAAATGACAATGTTCTCACTTTCTGCCACGTTTCTTTATTTCACGCCTTGTCTCTTCTTATGAATCTTCGCTCTTTTCACTAGGATTCTATTTCACCTTTCCTTTATGTTACTTATGTGAAACTATATTTTACCAGATTTCATTCTTTTCAAAATTTTCACAATGTGTCTTTTCGGTTATGTCGCAGTATTTCAATAATTCATTTTAAAAGTCCGGTGCCACTTTTAAGAATAAGAAGTTACTACAATTCATTTTATTTGTAACAAGTGTTTGTCATTCTAGGAGTGATATAATTCTGACCCAATTCCCAGTAAAGCATATGTTGTTTTCCTGTTAGGAATTATATAAACAAACATTGCCAGCACACGACGTGGCGACAGCAGTGGCGAAGAGCCTTGTAGTTATCAGCTTAATAAAACATCCCTCGATTTCCCCAGCAATGAGAAGACAGTCCTACCACAGTGATGTTTGTTTCTATATAATTATAGTTGGTATGTACATTGTTGGCAGACAGGGAATGCAGAAAAAGGCGCATCCTGAAGCACATAGAGGGGTTAATCAACTGATATGTGAAAAATGCATATGGCTCGATTCTACGCAATGGAAACCAGGTTTTGGATTCACTGCTACAGTGAAAAGTTAGGTGATTGATCGATGGAGCAGTGCATACAAGACAGCGATGTGTACTTTTATTTTCTTCGTCGTACTTCCTTATAATGACGTTTTGTCGTAGTTTTCAGCGCGGCTGCGATATCTCTGCATTTCACCCCTTCCCACATCCGGTTTCAGCTGGATGTTTTGGGTTACTAAGTTTTCCTTGCAACTGCGATTCCCATACTCTTAGCCAGACTACACTAGCTCAGCCTGCTTTCTAGGGCCGCAGCTTGCAGGCGGAATAGTGGCGTTGTCAGCTTTGGTTCGCTGATCTTGATGCAAGCAGCCAGCTCCGGTTTGCTGACCTTGATGCAAGCAGCCAGCTCCAGTTTGCTGACCTTGATGCAAGCAGCCAGCTTTGGTTTGTTGACCTTGATGCAAGCAGCCAGCTTTGGTTTGCTGACCTTGATGCAAACAGCCAGCTCCGGTTTGCTGACCTTGATGCAAGCAGCCAACTTTGGTTTGCTGACCCGAATATAAGCAGCCAGCTATGAGACACTGGTTGCTATCAGCTCATTTATTTTGCTAAAACCTTGACCCCCAATCTGAGAATGGAGATGCAGACAGTGATCTCAGTTCTTGAAAGACTATCTGATACCTCTTTAAATCCATATCCTTACTTTGGAAGGTAAAGAAGCACTGGCAAAGGCATCTGTGGATGTCAGCTGGCAAGGCCTCAAACCTACATGGGTTGGTTTTGATAGACTGCCATGGTAATTCTGGAGTTCCTGGTAATTCTTGGGTTCCAGTCAGTTGAAAAATTTAAATCCTGGCAGTTTAAATATGAATGGAGGTGACATTCTGAAGTCTGTAAATGACCACCTGTTAGATAACGACACTGAAATATATGAATCAACAACTCACATATTTCAGATCTTCAAAATCAAACGATGGTAAAGCAGAGTCGGGTGCCTGATAGGACGGTGCAGGAATATTGTCAACCAACCAGCCACAAGAGCCTCCAGAATCCACACTACAGGGATTTCAAAATGATTTGAGCTGTGTATTCACAGATTGTCAAAGACAACATGTTCGCCGAAATTAATCATTCTTTTTTTGAATTGAGATCTTCGCTGGTGGTTCTTTATTAAATTGTGTACGAAACTGACGCTGTGCGGTCAACACTGACCTACTTAGATGAAATTGTGAGGTACAGCATGCTTTCTTACCACTGGTAGCCATTTTACAAACCGTGGTTTGTCTGCCACCTGGTTGTAGGATTATGAACTATGGCACGCTCTAATTAGACTTGGCGAGGTGTTAAAATGTATTTTACGAGATATTCCATCGGTGGTAATGTTGTTGTCCTAATAGAATGTCTTGTTATCGTCCTAATCATTTTGAAATACCCCATATTCCCCATTTTATTCTAAGAGAGACTGAGCAACGATGGACATGACAGGAGTGCATGTGAAGTTGATTCTTTAGAATAGAACAGAAAACACATGTTAGACATTACATTTATTAATGTAATAATTGATTTTATGGTTATTGATTTTATAGTTATTGATTCTATAGTTATTGATTTTTATAGTATTTGATTTTTAAGTTATTGATTTTTTTAGTTATTGATTACATAGTATTGATTTTATAGTTATTGATGTTATAGTATTGATTTTATAGTTGTTGATTTTATAGTTTTGGTTATATAGTTATTGATTTTATAATTATTGATTTCATTGTTAAGGATCTTAAAGTTATTGATTTTATAGTTATTGATTTTATAATTATTGATTTCATAGTTATCGATTTTATAGTTATTGATTTTATAGTTATTAATTTTATAGTTATTGATTTTATAGTTATTATTTTTATAGTTATTATTTTTATAGTTATTGATTTTATAGTTATTGCTAACCGATAGTGTAAGGCGTTATACAAATTTACAAATAGAGCATGCGTTATTATCATCACACGTCATGTTGTGCTCAAAGAGGTGTATCCTACCACCATTGACGTATACGATTTCATTCAAAGCTGGGCTCTAAGATGTCTACATTCCCTAGCAGTCGTGATCTTTGTTGCATTTTATTTGTAATATGCATTAGGAGGGAATCTAAAACAACTGAACGGCAACCAGTGTAAGGAAATTGTTCTCATCATCAACTAGCATGACGTCGCTCCATACACAGCCGGCCTGAAACAAAACTCTTTCCCTTGCAAAAACTCCAGCCTCCGTCATGGTCACACCAAGATATTCCCAGATATCTTAGTGCCATTGTCTTCTTGGTCTACCCTTGCGTCTTTAGTCTGTCACCATGCCTTCCATCAACATTGTCTTTTGTTTGTTAATTATTTTTACGTTCGCCTTATTGTTCAATTTTCCAAGGTGGCGTGAGTTGCACTGTGGTTTTTATTTTGCGCCTGTCGTTCCAGTGCATCCGACTTCAGCATGCATTTTATGTAAATGTCTGCTTCCTCCAGCATTTTCTGAGGGTTTGCTTCACCGGGGTAGTGGCCGGTGTTGTGATGGGGATCGAACCTAGCACTTTCGGGTTGTTAGCCGTGTCACTTAACCACTAGCCCACGCCGTCCTCTCATCAACATTGTTCATTCCATCATATATTTATGTCAGAGATCGTATAATTGTTTGTCTTAGTGTTCTTCCAGCCTCCTATTTATGTCAGATAAATATTTTTTTTTTTTTTTTTGCGTTTGCGTTTGCGTTTGCCTAATTTCTCTAATCCCCAAAGGCGGTGTGCGTTGCACTGTAGTTTTTATTTTGCGCCTCTCGGCCCAGTGCATCCTTCTTCTTCTTCTTCGTACGCAGTCAGACAGTAACCATTATTTTTTCGAAAAAAGCGGCGGTCATCCTGAGGCTGTCGCCGCTGCCATAGAGCTTGTCTTGCAATTCCACTGGTGATGGCCACATCTGCTCTCTCTGATCCTCGTATGTCGGGCAGTTCTGCAGCAGATGTTCTGCGGTCATTTTACCGGTATCGCACGGGCATTCGTCGGTACCACCTATCTTCAATTTGTTGAATAGGTGGTACCTCAGTCTATTGTGGCCAGTGCGAAGTCTTCTTCGTCTTCTGCGTACACAGTCAGACAGTAACCATTATTTTTTCGAAAAAAGCGGCGGTCATCCTGAGACTCTCGCCACTACCATAGAGCTTGTCTTGCAGTTCCACTGGTAATGGCCACATCTGCTCTCTCTGATCCTCGTATGTCGGGCAGTTCTGCAGCAGATGTTCAGTGGTCATTTTACCAGTACCGCACGGTCATTCGTCGGTACACCCTATCTTCAATTTGTTGAATAGGTGGTACCTCAGTCTGTTGTGGCCAGTGCGAAGTCTGAAGACAACGACCTGCTCTCTTCGGTTCAACTGGTAATAGGCATCGTTTTTGGTGTAACCAGTATGTTCGGTTTCCCATTTGGTCATGTATCTGGCTTTGATAAGCCGTTTTGACTCTTCGTACGTCATACTGGTATCTGTTTGTGGTAGCCTTGCACCTTCTTTTGCCAGTCTGTCTGCCTCCTCGTTGCCTTGGATGTTGCAGTGTGACGGAACCCACTGTACCACTACCCTTTTTGGTGCGGACTGCTGGCACAGTTTGCAGAGTGCTGCTCTTAAGTCATTAAGCTCAGTGTTTTTCTGGCTTTTTAGCGCTGTGACTACGGCGAGAGCATCTGTCAGCAGGACTATATGGCTCTCATTTTCACTGTGTGTTACCATTTCTTCCACTGCCGCCCTCAGTGCCTCTGCCTCCGCTCTGAAATTGCTTGTGTACTTACCAGTAGCGAATGACAGTGTTATTTTTCTGCCATTTGGTAGGTTCAGGAATGCTCCTGCCCCTCCGTTCTGTGTAGTGTTTGTTACAGAACCGTCGGTGTATGCATGGGTCCAGTCCATGCTTGGGTAGCTTTTCGTTATGAAGCTTAGGGTAGTGTCTCTCCTTTCTTTTTCAGTCTGGCAGTTTTGGTTTGCAATACCTGGTATATTTTCTACCACCTCTGGAAATATATCCTGCCTCCAAGTAGGTTTTCGTAGAGTAGTGATGGGTTTTGGTGTTGTTAGTGCGTTTATGAGATCTTCGTGCATCTTTGCTTTGGCTATTTCTGCAAAGTTTCTCCGCTTTAGTTTCCCATTTCCCAGATTGTTTAGTCTCTGGTACATTGGATGGTCCGTCAGTCTTCGGAGTTTCTCTGACTGCAGCTGGGCTCTGCAGTCTCTTCTATCGGTCATGGATTGCAGTTTTGTAATCTTTTCAAGTTCTACAATTGGCGTTGACTTCATGCCACCTGTTATAATTCTCATGGCTTGGTTTTGAAGTTTGTTAACTTTATCGAGCTTTGCCTTCGCTGCTGTTGTCCATGCCGCAATGCCATACTCGAGAACTGGTCTCACTCTTCCAGTGTACAGTTTCTTTAGTATGCCTTCGTCTGCTCCCCAGCTT
This sequence comes from Ariolimax columbianus, assembly GCA_036924085.1. Lineage (NCBI taxonomy): Eukaryota > Metazoa > Mollusca > Gastropoda > Stylommatophora > Arionidae > Ariolimax > Ariolimax columbianus. Next base: position 53,956,267 of record JAVGWX010000018.1, read on the forward strand.
GTGCCAGCAAGTTTCCTCATGATCGCCATTCTTTCTCTGGCTTTCATTCGGTTTCTCTCAATCTGACTTTTCCATGTCATGCGCCGATCAAATGTGACTCCCAGATAGGTTGGGTTGTCGTTTGGCTGCAGGATTTTGCCATTTAGACTTAATTTGGTACTTTGGGGTTTTAATGAGAGCGAGAATATTGTGCACGTGGTTTTCTCCTCGTTTATTTTGACCAGCCATGAGTTCGCTCACTCTTCCAGCGATGTTAGGGCCGTCTGCATCCGATTTCTTGCTATCGTGAGATTCTTTTCAGAGGTCCACATAGCCAGATCGTCTGCAAACATTGAGCTATGGACTCTTCTTGGTATATTCTCTGTAATGTCGTTTATATATACCAGGAAGAGTGTGGGTGACAATACTCCCCCTTGGGGTACTCCCTGCTCGAGTGTCACCTTTTTGCTCATCTGCCCTTGTACTTGGACTCTGGCCGTTCTTTGTTTGAGGTAGTGGTTGATCCACTTGTACATCTTCCCACAGACATCACTTCTTCTTAGCTTGACTCTAAGTCCATCCTTCCAGACTTTGTCAAATGCCTTTTCCAGATCCACCCAAACAGCTACTGTGTGTTTCTGTGCCTGGTAGGCATCTTCTATCTCCTGGGCTATGAGGATGACCTGATGCTCAGTGGATCTGTGCTGTCTAAAGCCGGCTTGCTGTGGAATTAGTATTCGTTTTTCTTCCAGATGCCACATCAGTCTGGTGTTTATCATCCGTTCCATCAGCTTGCCGACACAGCTCAGTAGGCTGATGGGCCTGTATCCATTTGGATCTGTTTTGTCCTTTCCTGTTTTTGGTACTGGTACCAGTATTGCATCTTTCCATGCCTGGGGTACAATACCCCTTTTCCAGCTTTGTTCAGGACTGATAGTAGTTTCTTCTTCGCTGTTTGGCCCAGCCCCATCAGCATTTCGTTTGTTATCCCGTCTTTTCCGGGAGATTTCCTTTTCTTTAGTGTTCTCATAGCCTCTTCCATCTCGCGCATTGTTAGTTTGGCCATCATGTGCTCTTCAGCAGCTGTATTTATGTTTTCGTGTCCCTTTAGCTCTTCGCTAATGTCTGTATGCTTATCTGCAGGGACCTCGATGTGGTTTGCTCTGGCATAGTGATCGACAAAGGCGTTTGCGGCTTTCTTACCTGTGATCAAGTTCTCGCCTTGCTTGATAGTAATTTGTTTATTTGACGGGGTTTCGTCATTTATGGCTCTGACTAGCTTCCATAGCTTGTTCCCTTCTTTGTCCAGGTTTAGACTTTCCGTTTTATTTTTCCAGCTTTCTCTTGCTGTTTGCTTGAGAGTGTGTTTGTACTTCGCCGCGGCGGCTTTGAGGGCGATGTTTGCCTCCATGGATTTTTCTCGTTCTGCCATGTTCCTAGCATTTGTTACTGCATCTTCCACTTTCTGTAACTCATCATTCCAGTAGGGCTTATAGTTTTTCCTAGCTCCTCTTGGGATGGTTTCAGTGGCGGCTTGCATTATTGCCTTGCTTAGGCTCTCTACCATGGGCTTCATTTTGGTGTTTCGTGTGTTGATGGTTTCACACAGCCCATCTGTCAGGATTGCAAATCTGTCCCAGTCGGCTCGTTTGTAATTCCAACGTGGGAGCGGTTTTGTTTCCTGTGGGCCTACTTCCATGTCAATGGTTAGCCTGATCGGCCTGTGGTCGCTACCTGCCAGTTGGTTTAGCACCTGGCGGTCTATTTTATAGTGTATGTCCTGTGTGGAGAAGGCCAAATCTGGAGTCGAGGTGGTATGCCATGTTCTTGAATAGAAGCTAGGGCTATCCTCCGGCCTATTGATTAGGGAGAGATTTGCATCTATCTCCCAATCTTCCACTTCGTCACCTCTGCTGTCTGTGTCAGAGTATCCCCATCTCTCCGAGTGGCTGTTGAAATCTCCAACTACTATGCAGTTGGAGTCTCTGACCTCCATACTCGAGAGCGATAGGTCTCTATTTGGTGGTCCGTACAGATTGAAAATGCGGAGCTTCGTCTCTTGAGCCATTATGTTCACTCCTACAATTTCTGCTTGTCCGGTGTGACTGACAGGTACCGCGCTACTCGGTATGCAGTTTCTGGTCAGTATCAGGACCCCTCCTTTGTGGCCTTCTCTATCGAGACGGAAGGTCTGGTATCCTCTAATTGAGAATTTATGATTATTGTTGAGGTGCGTTTCCTGGATACATGCCACTTCAATCTTACCTTCATGCAGGTGATGTGTTAGGGAAAGTTTTTTGTTAATGACTCCCTCCGCATTCCACTGTAGTATTTTGAGAAAAAAACAATAATATTGCAAAAGATTGCTGAAGTTCCAGAGAACATGCATATTCCATGTGGCAATGTACGGGTACGAGTCATGGACTACAATATAAGTAGCAAAGAAGAAAATTGGAGCCTTCGAAACAAAATGTTACAGAAGAATCAAAAAAATTCCTTGGATAAAGAAAGTGTCAAATAACACCACGCTAGAAAACCTGAATGTTGAAGAAAATTGACTTATGGACAATGTTATGTTTCGGAAATTGCATTTTTTCGGCCACGTTAAACGTCAGGACGGGCTGGAAGGAACGGTCGTGGAGAGCATGGTTCCTGGAAGGCGAAGGTGGATACAAGATATCACGGATACTTTGAACATGAACATGGAGTAGGCGGGAAGATTGACTGCAGACCCAGGTCCATATCGGCTGGCTGTGATGAGAGCGACGTTCTACAAAGTACATGATACATGATGATGATGAATATTGCAAAAAGAGGGAACAAGTTGATACAGAGACAACTAAACAAAGCATTTTCTTATTGACTCAAAACGGTAAATGTGAATGGATGAATCTCTAAACTAATTTTCTTATTGACACTACCAGGTAAATGTGAATGAATGAATCTCTAAACTAATTTTCTTATTGACACTACCAGGTAAATGTGAATGGATGAATCTCTAAACTAATTTTCTTATTGACACTACCAGGTAAATGTGAATGAATGAATCTCTAAACTAATTTTCTTATTGACACTACCAGGTAAATGTGAATGAATGAATCTGTAAACTAATTTTCTTATTGACACTATCAGGTAAATGTGAATGAATCTCTAAACTAATGTTCTTATTGACACTATCAGGTAAATGTGAATGACTGAATCTCTAAACTAATTTTCTTATTGATACAACCAGGTAAATGTGAATGGATGAATCGCTAAAATACCGTACGTATTTCCTTGTTGATACAAAAAATGTAAGTGTGAATGGATGACTCGCCAAACTTATTTACTAATTGATTAAAAAAGGTAAGCATTTATGGTTGAATGGCTACACCTATTTTCTTATTGATAGGTAAGCGTGAATAGATAAATGGCTTAACTTATTTTTGTAATGATCTCTTTATCAGGCACTTTTCGGATCTGCTTCTCAAGAATAACGTGCTGGATCACAATATTCATAAATATACAAAGATGTCTATGCATTTCTATACCGCTGAAGATCAAGACAGTTTTGACTCCAAACCTAACAGCGGCCATAGTGGCAGCCATATCTGTGACTGTTTTTTTTCTAAATATAGCTGCGCAGTTATGCACTGGAGATGCCAACATATCTCAGAAGTTCTACCCAAATAAAAATCGAACAATGCTGGGAGTAATTTTTAATAATGATTGGAATCGTTTGTTTATAATTAATAGCATCATAATTGCCGCGCTTCAGATTGCATCTTACGTGACAATCATTTCCAGCACAGCCATTTTGATTGTGGAGTTGAAGAAAAAATCGAAATGGCGAAACGAATCAACTGCTCCCATTTCTGGGCAAACATTTACAAAAAGGGATCAAACCATCTCCAAGACTGTGATAGCTTTGTCAACAATACTTATAACCTGTTATTTTCCAGGAACTATTGCAATTATTTGTAGCTATATTTTCCCGGAATTCAATGTATATTCAAAACTTGAAAAAATGTATTTCATGACCTGGTTATTTGCCATATTTCTGGAATCTTCCAACTCAAGTATGAGCATCTTTGTATACTATAAAATGAGCTCTAAATATCGCCATACATTGAATGAAGTGTTTTGTAAAGACAAGACTGGAGATGCAAGTAGGATCTCTAGTGTATATACCCCATAAGTTTGCGCTACAAATTGTTCTCGTGATAACGTACATTTGTTTCTTGTCTGTTCCCTATTTCGTGTGAAATGGTGTTATGAATCTGATGTTTTCTCTACTTGGTAAAATGCATTGAGTTCACTGGTTTAAGGCCCTGCTACCAGACTTCCTTTATCTCAAATGTCCATGGTGAACTAGCAAACAAAAAGCATTGGCTGAAAAGATAGACAGTACTTGAAGGGAGATCTACAAACAGGTGAACATTTCAAATCCTAAAGACAACATCAACCACCTCAAAAACTCAGGTGATCTCAAGGTAAGGTGTCCGACTCGAGTGCCGGAAGTCACGGGTTCGAATCGCGGTGGAGACCGGAATTGTTTAGTAGAAATCTTTTTAGTAGAATCTTCTGGTAGAATATCCCATGATCTCTGAGCAGTGAAGTCGGACTCCCGCGTTCAGTGTCGAGCACTTCAAAAATTCTTTGGCAGTTGGAATTTGAAAAGAGTAGAATTAAAGGCCGTTGCTCGGACACAATTTAAATTCAAAATCTACAGAAGTTATTTGTACCTTCCCTAAATGGTTTGTTAAGAGCAGCTATATATGGCGCCTAACTGGCTGTGGGTCTACTTAGCTCTAGTGTTTGAGTCTATTAAGATCGACTCGCCCTCCAGGAAACTGGTTGTTTACGGACTCTGTAGAGTCTTCTAAACCAGTATAAAGATGTTAAGTTGAGTTATTAGAAGAGATCAAATCATCATTTTCCGACCTCACACGCTACATATACAACTTCACAGACACTTGAACAGAATCCAGCAAGAACATAGTTCAGAGTGCCAGTTGTGTATACATAGCTACGAAACTGTTGAACAGTATATATTTTAGTATCCGGCGCTTGATAATGTTCGGAAAGATCTTCTTCATCTGACTTAATACACGGCAGTCGCTATCACTTTATCTCTGATGGCGAAAGTATCTTTAGTGGAATCCTCTTTACTTTTCTTTGTTTATATGTCTGAATGTGTGTGAATCTGAGCTAGAGCGTTTAACCTCCACGGATTTGTGTGGATCTGACCTGGAGCTGTTAAATCTTCATGGATTTGTGTGGATTCAACCTGGAGCTCTTAAACCTTCATGGGCTTATGTGTATCTGACCTGGAGCCGGCAAACCTTCATGGGCATATGTGTTTCTGACCTGGAGCCGGCAAACCTTCATGGGTATATGTGTACCTGACCTGGAGCCGGCAAACCTTCATGGGCATATGTGTATCTGACCTGGAGCCGGCAAACCTTCATGGGCATATGTGTATCTGACTTGAAGCCGTTAAACCTTCATGGGCATGTGTGTATCTAACATGGAGCCATTAAACTTTCATGGATGTGTGTGGATCTGACCTACATCCGTTAAACCTTCATGGGCATGTGTATATCTGATCTGGAGCCGTTAAACCTTCATGGATATGTGTGTATCTGACCTGGAGCCGTTAAACCTTTGTGAGCATCTGTGTATTTGACCGTGAGCCCTTAGACCTTCATGGTTGTGTGTGTAACCTTCTGAAGCCATTAAACCTTTATTTGTGTGTGTGTGTGTGTGTGTGTATTTGACCTCCTGAAGCCCTTTAACCTTTATGGGTGTGTGTGGTTCTGACCTGGAGTCCTTAAACCTTTATGGGTGTTTGTATTTTACCTCCTAGAGCCCTTAAACCTTCATGGGTGTGTATGTGACCTTCTGGAGCCATTAAACTGGCATGGGTGTGTGTGGATCTGACCAGGAGCCCTTAAACATTCATGGCGTAGTGTAGTTCTGACCCAGAGTCGTTAAACCTTCGCGGATATGTGTGGATCTGACCTGGATCCGTTTAACCATCACGGACAAATGTGTATCTGACCTAGAGCCCTTAAACCTTCACGAAGTTGTCCGGAACTGATCTGAAGCCGTTAAACCGTCACGGGCATATGTGTATCTTATCTGGACCGTTAAGCATGTGTGGATCTGACCTAGAGCTCAAGGTAATGAAATCAAGCGGCTCTGTTTCTATAAACACGACACCAACATTGCTTTTGAATTACCTGATCAGCTTTTAGGAAAACGCGATTACCTGTCATTTGCAACGCGATTGTAAATTATATGTGCTGCATGGTGACGTTCCCTGTCTCATGTACCGAACAACTTTCATTAGTCTCCTCTTGCGACATGCATGCAAGAAAAAAGTGGACCTATTCTCTTTGCCCCCGGGAACTATCTAGTTTTCTCAAATAAAATAACTAATAAGCTGGAATCGAAATCACACATACGAGTAGTCGGAACAGTATATATGGGTTAACGAGCTACTGTAAAAATCAACTGCATCAATACAAGGTATGTGCAAACGTTTTATAATTGTTGTTCTTTTGTATGTGTCTTGTTTCTTTGTTAGTTTTTTTGTGTGTTCAATTTGTTTCAGGTATACCAGGAACAAAGTCAGGATTGTCTCTCTTTAAACTCTCTCGTCCTCTATTAATACATGCGGCCCAATGCCATTTTCATTTCTGGAAGCAGTCCAGGTAAGCATTTTTGTAGATTGCGTTAGGTATTTTCTATGAATTGCCTTTATTTTACCATTTCTGGAAGCAGTCCTGGTAAGCATTGTTGTAGATCGTGTTAGATGTCTTCTATGAATTGCCTTTATTTTACCATTTCTGGAAGCAGTCCTGGTAAGCATTGTTGTAGATCGTGTTAGATGTCTTCTATGAATTGCCTTTATTTTACCATTTCTGGAAGCAGTCCTGGTAAGCATTGTTGTAGATCGTGTTAGATGTCTTCTATGAATTGCCTTTATTTTACCATTTCTGGAAGCAGTCCTGGTAAGCATTGTTGTAGATCGTGTTAGATGTCTTCTATGAATTGCCTTTATTTTACCATTTCTGGAAGCAGTCCTGGTAAGCATTGTTGTAGATCGTGTTAGATGTCTTCTATGAATTGCCTTTATTTTACCATTTCTGGAAGCAGTCCTGGTAAGCATTGTTGTAGATCGTGTTAGATGTCTTCTATGAATTGCCTTTATTTTACCATTTCTGGAAGCAGTCCTGGTAAGCATTGTTGTAGATCGTGTTAGATGTCTTCTATGAATTGCCTTTATTTTACCATTTCTGGAAGCAGTCCTGGTAAGCATTGTTGTAGATCGTGTTAGATGTCTTCTATGAATTGCCTTTATTTTACCATTTCTGGAAGCAGTCCTGGTAAGCATTGTTGTAGATCGTGTTAGATGTCTTCTATGAATTGCCTTTATTTTACCATTTCTGGAAGCAGTCCTGGTAAGCATTTTTGTAGATCGTGTTAGATGTCTTCTATGAATTGCCTTTATTTTACCATTTCTGGAAGCAGTCCTGGTAAGCATTTTTGTAGATCGTGTTAGATGTCTTCTATGAATTGCCTTTATTTTGCTCTTCTTTTCACTATTATTCTCCTTTATTCTATGTTTCTACCGCTCTTCCATTGGGGCGTTACAGAGAGCAGGTATCCGTGGACATCCGTGGGTTTGAGCTGAGTGAGAAGCTCGTGCTGCCAAGAGACGGAACTTCTGGAGTTTCTTTGATTCCCCATATTATTCGTTTAGGGGGCGATGTCTTGCTCGTTGCCCTGAAACGTCTATGTGGTAGAATTTAGTTGCATCCTTGTGAAATGACCAAACCACCTTATCTTCTATGCTTAAATATGATAGTTATTAAACGATGTAGTTCCCTACCATTTTCCTCTGTCAGCTGTTGCACTTTGTCGTAAATTGTCTTTCCTGCTGCACCTCGTGTACGGCATCTCTCACAGGTCTTAAAAGGTCTGAAAGCTTCGTCATTTCAAGCTGCATTTCATTTTGGGAAATAGTCTTAAAAGGGTTGGGGTCGATTCCGGTGAGTTGTATGCAGTAGCAAAGCGTTAGAATAAACAAGATGAACTGAGTTATCCAAAACAGTTTCGAAGAATTAGAGAAGGCATTCCTTTGCATAAAACAGAAATAAATTAGGAATTGTGATTGTAATGGTCATTCTTGTTTAAGCGTAGTGACATGTTAGTGCACGCTCGAAGCGGCAAAGTGAATGTATATGTTGCTGTTGGAAAGGTAAGGTGATTGGGTCCAGTCTAACACAGTGTAGGAATCAGGTCAATTGGTCATTGGTGACGGTCATTACGGTGCTACATTTTCTTCATATCCAACCAGCCACGAATTAGACTAGCCTTCCCTGACTGAGAGTGTTAATTCCAAGCTCTCAAAGTGTGTTTCAAATGTTATTTCAATACAGTTTTGTTTAGTTTCGTGATTGCGATTGTAGATATTTTTATCAAAAATGAAACAAAGACGTTTAGAACTGACTTACAAGAAAACATAGCCAACTGTGCAGAAGTACGTCGACAGCAAGTGTTTCAACTACTTCATTCAGCACAAACAGGAAGTACTTTTCAACATTTTTCGACATCGTTGTGTGCCTTTTTTAATGTTCATGACTCAGCTTACCTTCAAATTATCAACGATTCGCTACTGTTCCTGTGTCCGTGAAAACACATTTGTCTTTGTGTTTGTCAAATGTTCCCGGACTAGCAGTGATGTGTGATTTTCTTCCCCGTTTTTTTATTCTCCAGTCGACCGAGCTGTAAATGGTTTACGGCTACGGAATGCAAGAAAGTAAGAAAAGAACTGTACAGTTAATCTCATCAAAGGCTGAAGTTAGTAGAGTAGTTTATAACACATCATCCCAGATAGCAGTATATGTTATGGAACTACGTTTACCTTTAATCACCCACCATCAAGTATTTATCCTCGCCATTTATGTCAGGTTTTCAAACCCTCATTTGACAATTTGTTACAGACTTTGGAATATTAGCTTTCCATGTGACTTTCATCAACAGAACTTTCACTGCTTCGAGACATGAATCATTACAAAAGATTAAACCTCTTTAATCTCCTGCATATAATGTCTCTGAATGCGTTAATTTCATATTTAAATAAAGATTATTTCACCAACCAGCAACGAACTTCCTATGATATAATGTATCATCCCCGTGTAACAAAACTACTAATTATATTTAATATGTATATTTTGTGCTCAGAAATGTATATTATCGCCAAATTTGGAATTCACGCTTTGCTCATAAATTGCACTGGTGTAGGAAAGTGAAAAATTATCCCGATCGAGGGGAAACTACGCGGACTAAAGCTCGATAGCTTATTAATATTGATGGGAATTTTGTTTTGCAAGTATTTTATATCTGATTTGGATCTCTAATATCAACATTCCAGAGTTCTTTGAACTAAATGGTTTTAAACGGCTGATATGAACGACACGTACAGTGAAATAGTTGTTGGTTTGTTGCGTTTTTCTTGTATCTTTCATATAATGTTTTACATTATTTCTATTTCGGCACATTTATTAAACGCGTTCCTTGTTTTCTGTTTCTTTTGTCTAGCTATTGATAAAGATCACTCACTATATGTTAAGACGAGACAAAAAGACTAATACAGATTTAGAGACAGCCGGAGAGAAACTAAAGGTTATAGGACGGGACAGATTTAGAAAGTGAGATATAGTAATATATAAATATAAATTGAGAGAAAGAAATAGAAAGAGAGAGAGAGAGAGAGAGAGAGAGAGAGTGAGAGAGAGAGAGACAGAGGCAGTGAAAAACCGAAGATGCAGGAGTAAATTAGCTGACACCAGCTAGAGACTCTGGTTGTTTGCATCAATGTCCACAACGAACCAGGGCTGACCAAGACCTAATTCCACCACCACGTGGTAGCACTGGAAACAGTGTAGTCTAGCTAATCGGAAACCCAGTGGTTAGGTAAGCCCAGTACTAAAAAAAAAGTCAGCTGAAATCGGATGTGTTGGGCTGAAATGTGCAGACATCGCAGCATCTCTGTAAACTACGACATAATGTTACACTGCTTTTTATCACCAACGAAGAAGAAGAAGAATACAGAAAGTGAGAAGGAGAGAGAGATAGAGAAAGAGAGAGAGAGAGTGAGAGAGAGATAACTTAACTAGAGTTAATCATGGACAAATTATGAAATACATATTGTCCATTTAAACACGTTCACCATTATAATTGTTCGCTTTTGATTGCCTAATTCATGATAAAGACTTTTATAGGTAGAAACATCAGAGTACGAGTTGTACTGTTCTCACACAAAACTATTTTCATCCTTTTTAAAAATTTTTTTTTTTAGGTCTTCCAGCCACAGAAATCAATGGTGGGGGATTGAGTGCGGCCTCTGCCTTTTGGGAAATATACTTTACAATTGTCAATGGTGTTATCATATGCGTTATATGTCTTTTCGGTGTCATATCAAACAGTATAAGCCTTGCTGTGTTTGTAAGGTAAGTTTTGTGTTTGATAACGCACACATTATGTTCTGTTCTGTCCTACAGTCGACAGTCAGCTGGCTTGTTAGACTGACATTACAGCGTTCCAGGGTTCGAATTCACGGACGGACAGAAAAATAATTCGAGCCGTGATTTATGTCTTGTACAACCACTTCTCCAGTCGACCCAGCTGTAAGTGGATGCCTGACTAATGAGTTTGGGAAGGTAAAAACCGCTATGAAAGGAACTGGACACCTGACCTCACACAGGCTGTGACACAGAACATGAAGAGTTATCTTCATCCTCGACGGTAACTGTTGCCATGAGACTGACCGATACCGTTCCGGCATCTTTATGGAACCGAAGACACAGCACAGTGAATGAGCTGACAGCAGCCAGCGAGAGATAGTCGACGGCTTACATACGGCCCATCGCACCACAGTTGACAAGACATGTTGTACTAGTATAGGATAGCATTGAGAATAAAGATTTTAATGAGACGACAAACAGCTGTACTAAAAAATTCTAGGTGAAATCGGATTTGTCAGGCAAGCTGAAAGGCGCATATATCGCAGCCTCGCTGTTAAATACGGCACAATGTGCTTTTCAAAAGAAAGAAAAAAGAAGAAAGAAAAATAAAGAAGAAGAATGAAAGGAAGAAGTAAAAAGAAGAATCTACATCACGGAAATCAGAGCATACGCACATAAACTCTCTCTTTCTTTCTCTCTCTATCTCTGTCTATCTCTGTGTGTCTGCCTGATCTCTCTCTCTCTCTCTCTCTCTCTCTCTCTCTCTCTCTGTCGCTATCCCATAGCAAATGGTGACATAATTGAATACTGTTGGTTCTTGTAACTGTCTGTTGCATCCAATGCCGCTCCCCCCTCTCAGACAGTCCTCTCTACTCCACTTATGTGTAAAGCAGTCGGAGAATAACAAATGTATTTATCCATTATTCTCAAATTATGAGGACTTGGGCACATATCAAAAATCAGATTTTTCTGGAGGACATGACACCGCAAGTGATTGACTCAACACTGACAATGAAGAAGTAATAAGAGAAAGTTGAAATTTGGCACAATGCTTATTCATTCTCAATGTAGCGACTAACTGAATTTATAAATTTCTACCATCTCAGCGTAACCTTGAAAAGATTATCAGAATAAAATAACCTATTTTTCGAACTAAACCAGTTATCACAAGCCAGTGTGACATCTTCGTCACTGTCAACATGATTTCCTTTCAGCTGTTTTTTAAGTTTTGGGAAAATAAAAAAGTCTGATGGAGCTAAATCCGGAGAATATGGTGGGTGTGGAAGAATTTCAATATTAAAATCGTTGGCTGTTTGCAGCACAAGCCTTGCTTTATAGAATGGCGCGTTGCCTTGAAGCAAAGGCAGAATTTGAGTACGCACTATTCCTCGTTTTCTGGTGACAGTCTTTCTTGGTTTGGTAAGGAGATATGCATAATATTGCCCATTTACCGTGTTGCCATGAGGCAGGTAATCTTTCAATATGACACATTTGACCTCTCCGAAAACAGTCATCATCACTTTTCTTGCAGATTTCTGTGCTCTTAGCTTGACATGTGTTGGTGAGCCCTAGGTTTTCCACTGCATGGTGAAAATATTGCATTCTGGGTCATAATGGTGAACCCAAGTCTTCTCTTCTGTCACCACGGTCGGCAAAATTTTTTTCGACCGACACATTTTGAGCAACTGGCCACAGCAATCTTCTTCTTCCTCTGCGTTCGTTCTCAGTCTCCCCCTACCAAACCCTGAAAGGGCTTAAGTAGCAGAGTGTAGTCCAGAGAACGGAATGTGTTGTGTCTTAGTTTACAGCTTGACTGCGATATTTGCACCTTTCGGTCCAACATATCCGACTTCGGCACGCATTTTTTGAGTACCAGGTTAGCATTCCCTCTTCGATCCCTTCTCCTTAGCCAGTCTGCCCTGCTGCAGCCTGTTATCCAGGATCGCCGCGTGGAGATGTAGAAGGGTTTTGGCAGCTCTGGTTCGCAGGCCCTGACCCTAGCAGTCAGCTATGGGTCGCTGACCACTGCAGCCCATGCGCTGCTTAGCGTCTTTGATCCCGCCACAGCAACCAACCCTCGTTTGTTTCCGTTCACATGTCAGCAGACACGGGGCCCAGCAGGCACACACTTTTCTCATGTTCAGTCTGTTGTGTAAAATTCTAAAAACTGTACTTTCGTTCAGTTTTGCTGACCTAGATATCTCTGCAATTGTCATTTTTCTATAATGGTCAACAATTTTCTTCACTCTTGCAGCATTTTCATCGCTGCACTCTGAGGATGGTCTTCCTAATCTTGGAAGATCAGCAACATAGGAACGGCCACACTTAAACTGCCTACATCAGTTTTTTTACAGAAGCATACGAAGGACAGAAATCATCAAACACTGGTTCCAAGCCCCTGTGTATTTATGTGGATGTTTTTCCCTGCAACATCAAGAATTTTATCACAGTTCTGGCCTTTGATTTCTCCATTGTTCTGACAAACCGTTAAGAGTAGCAGATCCGGTCAATAAGGTGTGTTGCACCATGCACCATACCGGGTAAATCCGTCAAGGAGGGGAATTCATACTTTTAAAGTCTAGTGCAGATTTAATGAGCTACATATGTGCTAATTTTCAACTTTCTCCTCCTACTCCTTAATAGTGAGAGTAAAGACTTATGACAACCCCCTTGTATATATGTTTGAAGTAAAATAGACAAGGTCGGAGATACTGAAAGAGATACAAAACTAAGAATACAGAAACGAGACGGGCTGTTATTGTTTTATTAAATGTGTGTAAAATGTAAGAAGTTCACCACAAAAATATCATGTCTGTGCTATGCAGACTCAGTGATCTCGAGGTAGGGTGTCTGCCTCAGATGCTAGAAGTCGCGGGATCGAATCACGGTGGAGACCGGGATCTTTTTCACGTGGCTATTCTGACAAGAATTCCCTTATTTCTGGGTAGTGAGATCGAACTCCCGTGTTCAGTGTCGAGTTCGTTAAAAATTCCTTGGCAGTTGGAAATTGCAAAGAGTATGCTTAACGTCCGTTGCATTCAAGTTAAAAATCTGCTCAAGTTATTTGTACCTTGCTCATGTGCTTTGTTAAGAGCAGCATATAGATGGCGCCTAACTGGCTGCGGGTCTACTTAGCTCCAGTGTATCACATAGGTTAAACCACCCTCCAAACAACTGGTGGTATACAGACGTGGCGTAGTCTTCTAAACCAGTATAAAGAAGCTAAGTTAAGTGATTGTATAGCTATGTGAAGTAGGGAACAAAACAAGTACAACTTAAAAGGTCCAAGCTTTCAGTAATTGGCGATTGTGCGGAAATAAAGGAATACAATGCAAGGATAAAGTGACTAGTATAGAACTGAGGGAGAAAAAAAACTAGATATGTCTGTGGAATTAGGGGTAAAGAGAAAACGTTGACGATGGATAAGACACACAATACGGAAACCAATTGATAGCATGACAGGGCAGTCGCTATTGTGAAATCATCAGGGTAAAAAGAAGTAAGGGCAGATCTAACTACTTCCCTTCTTATAAAACATTGTAACTGGATTCGTTGATGCATGTGTTTCGATACGTGCTCCATGTAAGGATTTCTAGTTCTCCCTCACCCCCCCCCCCCTTACCCCACAAACACACATAAATTGAATGGAGCGAGAATGGATGTAAGAAAAATTATTATGTAACTTCAACAGAAATAAATGAGGTGGACCACATAGTGTCGGGGTGTCTAAAACCATAATTGACGCCAACCATTGTGAAGCGGACAGTAGCTGACACATGAAAGTTACATCATTTAGTCAGCCGGGGAATGTGACGTTTCGAAGGGATTGCCCCGTGAGTCAGAAGGCCTACATCTACAGTAGGCCGTGCTAAAACACATCGCCATTGATATAATATATCCTTTAATTGGTATAGCATCACCTGAAGAAGCGTCGCATCAGAAATCGAAAGAGAAAAATACAGAAGTACAACCCAAGATTCCCAATGTTTGGACATTCAGTACATTGCACAAGACTCAAGCCCAGATACAGCTTTATAAAATCAACAAAACCGATACAGAAAAGCCATGAAAGCCGCCGTATCGACAGAAGGTGCGAATTGATGCAGGTCCCAGAGATGGAACCTCGGGAGGAAGCCTCCACCAACATCATCTACCATACACAACATGGAAGTCGCCGCTGAACAGAATCTGAACTGGTGTATCACGGTGTAAGAAGAACGTAAATAAATGTGGATACACAGAGGATGACACATGTGAATGCGGCGCAGTTCAGGACTCTGGCCACCTGAAGACATGCTCCAACCTTCAGAAAACATGCAATAGGTGCGAAATGCTGGAGGCAAATGACAAATACTGGATGCATGTTGTGGTACTTGGACACGGAAAGTAAGTAAATAAGTATATAACTTTATTTCTCATTTTAAACAGCCAAGGATTCCATGAGCCAGTTAATGTGAGCTTCTTTGGACTTGCTGTTTGTGATATGTTTTGCCCAATTGTTCTACTGTACACCATTCTCTGCACAAACCCACTGCTAATCAAATGCGTAGATCTTCCATTTTCTCAGGAGTTCGTCAGTTTTCCTGCAGGTAAGGTAAAAGCTAGATACATGAAATCATCGCCAAACGTCATGATCATTTTCTTCCACAACAACCTGTCATGTACATATTAGTACTTTAAATGCTTCTTTCCTGTGTGTCATGCCATCCTAAGTCCTTTTTTGAAAACTCATTATTTTATTTTTTGAGTTCGCCTTATTTCTCTAATCCCCAAGACGGTGTGGATTGCACTGTGGTTTTTATTTTGCGTCTGTCGGCCCAGTGCATCCGACTTCAGCATGCATTTTATGTAAGGGTCTGCTTCCTCCTGCATTTTCTAAGGGTTTGCTTCCCCGGGGTAACGGCCGGTGCTGTAATGGGGATCGAACCCAGCAGCTTCGGGTTGTGAGCCGTGCCACTTAACCACTAGGACACGCCGTCCACTGAAAACTCTCATTTAATTTGACATGACCGTTGCCCGTTTCCGTGGACTTCTATTTCTCCTATTTTAACCAATAACCGATAACCTAGTTTGAAATTGTGTAACTAGCCTCTTCTAGTGCGACTTGTTAGTCTATTAAATTTTGACTATCCGGGATAGGTCAAATAAATTCCTGTACCGAAAAACGTATTTAGAAAAAACAACATTAATTCACATTGATATATACAAATGGTAGCCAGCAGCCGTGTGACCCCTTACCAGGCTGTAGTGGCAGGTTACCCTGTGAAGTCCTCTAAATTGTCTCTCCCATTCCTCCCCCCCCCCCCCCAAAAAAAAAAAATTTTTTTTTTTTTTTCAAACATGTCTTATTATAGATGCAAGCTTTCACCGTAAAAAAATATGCTGTTATATTTACTTGTTATCTATCCTTCTCAACCTGAGCTGCCCTATGTAATCAGTAACTCTTTCCGTCATACTCCATGTCCTTTTTGAGGTTGTATCTAATGAACCACACTGGCGTTTTTTTAATAATGTAACCCCTTACAGCCCAATGTAATTTTCAAGATGTTAGTTTTAATATCTAAGACGAACAGTAATTTTATGTGTTTCAAGGTTAACACTCACACACACGAAACTCATTGAAACTAGATTTACTTTTATTAAATGAAAGATGCAACTTCTGTATATAAATACAACTTAGCTAAATAATAAGATATATGCGACGTATTGTTTAAGATTAATCAGACTGTAGGTGGTGTTACTCTATTTGACTGCAATGGGAAGTTTGGACTGTAGAGAGTTAATCGTTATATTTTAATGTTTTTTTGGGTAAAAGAAATTGTCATTGTATTTCTTACCTGTCCAAAGTTAAGATTATATTATTCCCAGGAATGGCATTTAAAAAATATCACTGCAGATGGTTTCTCTGCTTATACATTCTCCGTATAAACATCAATAAAGAAATATTGAATCTACAAGCACAGTAAGAATGTGTCTCTAACTGATGAGCATGTTTTTGCTTGTAAGGCAGATTACATAGGTCGTATAAAACATTAACGTCCCAAGGTGTTGATGCCTACGTCCCTAATTTGTAAGACAAAACAATAAAGAATCATTACGCGTCCGTCACCCACAACAATATCGAATAAGCCGACTAACGTAGGTGGTGTTTAGAGTTATAAAACTTATCATGAATAACCAGCTGTCACAGAAAGGACCAATCCAACAGCACACAATGTGTTTTGGGATAGGTTTCATGTTTCGAGCCGTCTGCAGGGGTTGTCTTGGCTTGGCTTTGTTCGTTCTCAATCTCCCGCTACCAAACCCTAAAAGGGCTTAGGCAGCAGAATGTAGTCAAGAGAACGGAATGCGTTGTGTCGTAGTATACAGCTTGATAGCGATATTTGCACCTTTCGGTCCAACACATCCGACTTCAGCAAGCATTTTTTAGTAACGGGTTAGCATTATCTCTTCGATCCCTTCTCCTTAGCCAGTCTTTTATGTTGCAGCCTGTTATCCAGGAAGAATCACCACGTGGAGGTATAGAAGGGTCTTGGCAGCTATGGTTCACTGGCCCTGATGCTAGCAGTCAGCTATGGATCGCTGACCGCTGCAGCTCATGCGCTGCTCAGCGTCTTGATCCCCAGGGGTTGTCTTATGTTCCATCGGGAGACCAAAAGTGAAGATGAATGAACTGGCGAAACAAGATGTGTCTGGAAAGGAATGCACGTCCTCAAAGGCGATTAGTGGTGGTTGTGATTGAGGTTGGGAAACTCACCACATAAAACGGATTGTACCAATGTCGATTTTTCTTAACAGATAGCAGGACAGATAATAAGACAGATAACATGACATATCATCTAACATAACCGATAACATAACATATTACACAACAGATAACTAAAAGGTCTCTAAAATTCTGATATAAGGTGATTTTCCCTGGTGAAGGATGCGGTAATCTAGACAAAACATTGATAGGCAGGTTACAGTTGCAACGATGGTCGATGGATCACAGCGACAGCAGTCTGGTACCTCCGAGGTAAGAAGAGACAGCGCGAAAGACCTCAAGTGCGGTGGTCTTGGCGTGGTTTGGCTTGGCTTCGTTCGTTCGTTCTCAATCTTCCGCTACCAAACCCTAAAAAGGCTTAGGTAGCAGAATGTAGACCAGAGAACAGAATGCGTTGTCTCGTAGTTTACAGCTTGACTGCGATATTTGCACCTTTCTGTCCAACACATCCGACTTCAGCAAACATTTTTTGAGTACCAGGCTAGCATTCCCTCTTCGATCCCTTCTCCTTAGTCAGTCCCTTCTCCTGCTGCAGCCTGTCATTCAGGATCACCGCGTGGAGGTGTAGAAGGTTCTTGGCAGCTCTGTTTCACTGGCGCTGACGCTAGCAGTCGGCTTTGGGTCACTGACCACTGCAGCTCATGCGCTGCTCAGCATCTTGATCCCAAATGCGGTCGTTGGATTGCCTTGCTCTACGTTGCAACATCCGAGATGCCTCTAGATGAACATTTACCAAGCACTGGACTTCCGATGCAAAAAACATAGTCCGATGAAGACGAAGTTAGGACCCACAGCTACGCTGAGGAACGGGTCATCAAGATCACGTTAATATAACAGATAAGATAATATATAACGTAACAGATAACATAACAAATAAAAAGATAGATAACGCAACAAAGAACTGATACATACAGATATAACAGATAACATCATGTTTTGCACAACAGATAACATATCAATCAGCAAACAGATATCACAGAAATGAGCATCACATATAACGTAACAGAAAACATAATTGCCTGATTGGTCAGTCAGAATGTATGAAGTCTTAACTTAACATCTCAATACTGGTTCAAAAGACTCAACAGAGTCTCTATACAATCAGTTTATTCAGCTCAATTATATCTACGAATAACTATATCCAGTTTATATTGTAATGTATTATCTGATCCTGCCTCCACCATTTCCTGTGGCGAAGCATTCACCACTCTCTGACCATAAAAATATTTCCTAGTATCTATTCTGGACCTTTCTTTAATTGATTTGTGGCTGTGTCTACTTGTTTTGTAGTTGGTTGTACTTTAAAGATATATGAGACTTCTATAACAAGGGCAGTCATCGTGACAGACGCGCAAGCCGTATTTCAGAAGGTACAGAAGGGATGGCTTAGGTATGAGTGGATAGCAGCTGTCGGGGTCTTAAATCTCCAGGGGTTGACATGGATCTACTGTCCTACTCATGCCGGGGTTCAGGGCAATGGAAGAGCTGACATCATGACTTCACAACCTCCCATCATGAGCACATTAGTGATGGATAGAAGTGACATTTTGAAGTCAATCAATGACCACATGCTGGATGAGGACACCGTAATAGATGAAGCAACAATCCACATGCTGCAAAGTTTCGACATTTAACGAGGTTCGAGCGGATTTGGGCGCATGAGAGTACGCCGCAGGAGTGTACTTCTTCTTCTTCTTCTTTATACGCTGTCAGACGTCAACCTGTATTTTTTCGAAAAAAGCAGCGGTCATCCTGAGGCTGTCGACACTGCCATAGAGCTTGTCTTGTGTTGCTACTGGTGATGGTCACATCTGCATTCTCTGATCCTCGTATGTCGGGCAGTTACGCAGGAAATGTTCAGCGGTCATTTTCCCGGTACCACACGAGCATTCGTCAGTGCCACCTATCTTCAATTTATTGAATAGATGGTACCTCAGTCTATTGTGGCCTGTGCGAAGTCAGAAGACTACGACCTGCTCTCTTCTGTTCAACTGGTAATAGGCATCGTTTTTTGTGTAGCCAGTATGTTCTGTTTCCCATTAGACCATGTATCTGGCTCTAATAAGCCTTTTTGACTATTCGTAGGTCACACTAGGATCTGGTTGTGGTAGTCTTGCACCTTCTTTTGCCAGTCTGTCTGCCCCCTCGTTGCCTTGGATGTTACAGTGGGATGGAACCCACTGTACCGCTACTCTTTTTGGAGCGGACTGCTGGCATAGTTGACAGAGTACTGCTCTTAAATCATTAAGTTCAGTATTTTTCTTGCTTTTTAGTGCTGTGACTACGGCCAGGGCATCTGTAAACAGAACTATATGGCTTTCATTTCTTTTGCCTGTCACCATTTCTTCTACTGCAGCCCTCAGTGCCTCTGCCTTCTCTCTGAAATTGCTTGAGTATTTTCCAGTTGCCACTGACAGTGTTATTTTTCTACCATTTGGTAGGCTCAGGAATACCGCAGGAGTGTACATCCAGCGTCCTACAGGGATTATCAGCATCCATACTTTAGCCATTTGATGAGAGAGAGACTGAGCACCTATGGGTATGCCTGGAGTGCAGTCACGTCGATTTTTAGAAACAGAAACAGAAACATGAAGAAAAAACTTATTAGTCTAATTTATTCTTTTCGTTGGTTATCTGTATTGTCATCTCGAATTCTTCTATTTTCTAGACACAGTAGGCCGGATTGTATCGATCATCCGTCATAACTATCATTCCAGATTCGAACTGTTGCGTCGCTTTTCTGTGTACTCTTTCCAGTATGTTTGTATCTGCCCTATGATAAGGACTCCACAGCTGAACACAATACTCCAATCTAGATCTAACTAATGCGTCATACAGTTTGATTATTACTTTCCTGATCATATGTTTACAATTAATTGTTATCGTACCTAACATTGTACTTGTACATCTGGAATTGCTCACTCACCTTACCTGTATGATCTATTATAACCATTAGGTTCCTCTCATTTTCTACCTTTAATATTATTAACTTTCCGTGTGGTCCGCCGGGGTCTTTGTGTACGACACGGACAATAATAGCACTACTGCCCCACAGAGAGCGTGTCGTAACAGGCGACACACTGTGTGATATGGCATAACACCGGCTATGGTTAGGTGATTTATTAAAAGTAGCATAGATGGCGTCTAACAGACTGCAGATCTACTTTGTTCTAGTGTTTGAGTCTATTACGATGAACTCAGACATTGGTTAACCATCTGCCGCGGCACTTATCTTAAAGCAGTAGAGTAATAAACTATTTGAGCCTAGCCCGCTAAGCAGGAAATGCTCCTCCAAGCTACATCCATCTCCCGCCAGAGCCGGGACCTGGACAGGGACGTCTGCCCATGTAGAAGTACAGGTCTCTATTTGATCGACCCATGTGAATGACTGTTCATTTATTTTTTTTAAAGAAATCTGAATTTTGTAAGTGACCTATTATCTTCTGTATTCCTCAACAGGAATTCTTCGAGTAACATTATCAAGGATAGGTTGCTGGATCACAATTTTCATCGCCATACAAAGATGTCTATGCATAATGATATCCCTTCGAATCAATGTTATTTTAACCCCAAAACGTACAGTATTCATAGTCTTATCAATATATGTTTCTCTGTTCATGTTAAACACGTTTCCAGTTCTTTGTACTGGAGCCCTGAAAGTAGTTTGGGAAACTAACTCGCATACGAACAGATCTGTACTTACAATTGTATATGCTCATTATTGGGATAAAGCAACGACAAGTAACAGTGTCTTAATCTCCTTAGTTCAGATTCTATCCCTTTTAACAATTATTGTTACCACAAACATACTGTTGATTCAGCTACATCGAAAATCAAAATGGCGGAGTTCTGTAAGTTCAAGTGTAGGAAAGAACCAGGTATTGTCAAGGAAAGATAGGACCATTGGGGCAATGGTTTTGTTTCGATCAGCATTTCTGGCCATCAGCTACATACCAGGTTTTGTGGTAGTGGTGATAAACTTCTTTATTTCCTGGCGCCATCAACTGTTTTTTATCTCTTGGTCTTTTGCGAATTTGTTTGAGGCTGTCTATTCGAGTATGGATATTTTTATTTATTACCAAATGAGTTGTAAATATCGCCAAACTTTCCATAAACTTTTCTGCAAATGAATGGAAAAAGTACATTAATTAAACGTACATGCACGTCAGTAGCAATGTGATAGTAGCTGGCGGCTCTAGCCTATTCGGTAATCTTTACCGACACGTTCCAGTCTACCCAGCTTTAAATAGGTATATACGGTTGTTGTTTTTTTTTATAAACAATATATGGTGCGTGCTCAAAATGTATCGAATATTTGGACCAGACAAATACAATTACTCACCTGGCGGTTCGAAACCCTAATTTCCTTCAAAGTATTTGGGTACCATACAACTTCTCCTGTCATTTTGGAAACATTTAAGGAAGACCTCTTTGGGAATGGAGTACAGCTCGGTCGTTGCGTTCCACATAATGTTTTTTCGTGAAACAAAACGGAACTCTGTCATCTAATTTTCTGCTTGAGGAACAGTCGAAAATAGCAAGGAGACATATCGAACGAACAGGCAGCCAGGCACACCACAGAAATGTTGTGTTAGGCCAAGAAGGTCTGAATCAGATGTGACGTTGTCATGATGCAGCTGTCAACTTCCGTTGTCCACACGTTCCGTTATTTGTGTCGAATAGCTGCACAGTAATCAAATACAATATTCTTCTGATTCTGGAGAGTGCTTTGACGGAAATTAGTGTTTTCAATCTCGTTTTAAATCTCCAGGTATTTGTATTTTCCAACCAGAAGGTCGGACACTTTTTGAACACACGTTGAATATGTATGGCCTGTACGGTATTGGACAAGGACGTTTGTGGGACGTAGGTCGGCAGATTTGGGCTCGCATTCTCGCCTCGTCCGCTGTCTCAGCTATTTTGCTAGTCGTTGTTCGAGGGAGCAGGGAGCAGCGTAGCGCAGTGGTTAGCGCACTGGCTTCGCATCTGAGTGGTCCTGGGTTCATTCCCCAGTTGAGGCGGTAATGTTTTTTTTCTAGACCGCAATGGCTCCCTGGTCGACCCAGCCCTAAATATGTACCGGTTCAGTCCGAGAAGTTAAAGCTGTGAAGGAGATGACTACCGCCCTCATATAGCCGAGCATTTGAAATGTGAGATCGCTAACACCTCACACCCCTACGGCAGTAATGCTATAGGGGTTACTACTTCACTTTTCTAGACACCTAACCTAGTCTTCACATTGGCAACTGAATCGCTACACAATTGTTGAATTACTGTCTCCAAATGTACAGTCTCTTTTTGTGAATATCTCTCCGATTATGGGCCATCATGTGTATGACTTTTCACCCGTTTACTCCCATTGTATCAACTGCTCGCGCTGTCTAGTTGCGGTCTTTGTAGAATATGACCAGTGTTCACCGATAGTTTTTGATGTATCTATCTCAGTATTGACAATGACCAGCAAAAACATCTCACAGATGGTGAATTAATATATTCAAGTACACAATTTCTTCTAAAGAATATGGCCACTAGTGTATTCAATCGCTTCTTCACGTTTTATCCGTTTAAAGCGCTATCAAACTTCCAAAACAAAACAAAATACAAACCTCAGAGCCACGTGAATCCACAGCCTGCTAGACGCATTCAACACTAATATACATGTTAGCGCATATACCCATTCGCTAATGTATTATCATTTCTTGTTGGTCTATATTGTCCTTAGTGATTCCCACATTCACAGCCAACCCGTCACTATCTAACTGTAGTAAACTTTTGTAAGTGGTTGAGAAGTTCACTGGCTTTCGTGTGTTCTTTGTAAGTGGTTGAGGAGTTCATTGGCTTTGCTCATGTTGTGATTTGTTATGTGTTTCCGTGTGTTCTTTGTAAGTGGTTGAGGAGTTCACTGGCTTTGTTCATGTTGTGATTTGTTACGTGTTTCCGTGTGTTCTTTGTAAGTGGTTGAGGAGTTCACTGGCTTTGTTCATGTTGTGATTTGTTACGTGTTTCCGTGTGTTCTTTGACTGTGTTTCGTTCGTTTCTGTCTCTGTTCAGGGAATGAGCAATAAGTATTCATGTTTTTATCCACGAAAAGCTGGTCACTGCCATGTAGGCACCTGTAGTAGGAACTTAGGACAGAGGAAGGTGTAATATAAAATAGTCGATCAATAACCGCCGCATGATAATGGTTCTGCAATCAACGAAACGGAAATCCCCAAACTGCACAATTTTGGGCATCAGACTTGGATTGTGAATGGAGGAGCGCCTTACGCGGGTCAGGATCGCATCGTTAGTGGCAACTGACTTGGTACCTTTGAGTTTGTTGCAAGAGCCCTACCACTCTATGATTCCTACGCTCCGAGAAGTAATCATATCTTGTAAATAAAAGTGAAACACACATGCTCCATGTATTTGTTGTCGTGTTCATTGTAGTTGGTTCAAACAAAAGGATTATTGCAGCGTGTTTGATGTAAATTGTGTTGTAAGATTTGTTTTATTATGTTTAATGTTTGTGTGCGTAAACATGTATGCCAGTTAAACATTCACGTTGTCCAAAGTTGAAAAGTTTGGTCACTCCTTTCCAAGCATTTTCTGTTGATAGTCTGGTCACTGTCTATATTGCGGCAATTTGGATTGCAATCCGTAATGGTCGAGTTGTTCTATACTGACCACGTCAGGTTCTGTATGAAAGTAAAGCAGGAAGTTAAAAATAGATCACGAGGCAGAAGGTAGGAAAGAAAATGATTTAAATATGTTGTATTACGTAACTACCTCGATCAACATAGGAAATGCTCCATTCTACCAAGAAGAAAATAGGTACCAAGCTAACAGTTAAGAAAGGCAAGTTAGCGAGCAAGGCAATTGGTCAGTTAACATGAAAAGGGTGACTTCTGAAACGAATATGCATGTAGCTAGAGTCACGTCTGCCCTGCTCGTCTGGTTTGTTTGCAGTAGTGTTTGCATTCTACGGGAAAGATTGTGTGAGTAGTATACACGTTTATGCATGGTATAAACTAAATCGTGGTATTTTAAGCGGCATACTCCAAACTCTTCTGGACTAAAAAAACAAAACAAAGAAGTAATATAACGACAATGCTGACTTTAAAAAAAATCATAAACAAATTTGGGTCGTGAATAAGCTCTACTAAGCCAGCCAATCAACAAGGAGTGTACTGTTAAGTGCTGCAGCATTTGAGGGATACACAGCACTGCAAAGGGAGGCAATGACAACAACTTCACCAGCAAACAGCAAACTACGACAGCAAACTACGACAGAAATTCACAAAGTCCTTTTTCAGGACAAACAAGGTCTAGACATGACCGATTCCTTACAGTATCGCCGTCCTACAAGACAAGTACTCATTTACAGCTAGGTAATATACTTGAGTATGATGAATATTGATCGAATCATATGTCTTTGCCGTGATAGACCAGAGATCTAACCGCTTAAACCAGGCACTCACCTTCACACAGTTTTCAATATAACCCAAGTGGATGATGTCACCCTTGAAGACATCTGCTTCTGGAACTTTTCTGAGCTTTGATGACGTTGTCTCTATGTAGAACAGTTTCTTCTTCACACTGTACCCTCTCTCGTACGCTTGCAGACCTGACGAAGACAGGTGAGAAATTGTGTTGATGAAAAGGACAATAAAATAAACGAATCACGCCCTCTTTGAGAAGAATAAGACGGCTGTTACCTACCAGGTAAGTTATAACCAAAGACTGAAAAGGGTTGTGGATATAGCTTCAAATGTAAAATCTTAGCTTTTACAAATAATAGTGCAAATACTTAGATAAAGAAACCGGTATTGGTGGTCGTCACTAGGTTCATTGGGGCAAAACGAAAAATACATAAACCAATCAATTAATTACTCAATCAAAAATTAATCCGGCAATCAATAAACTAATCAATCAACTACTCAATCAAAAATAATCAACGATAACGTTACTATACAGGAATGAGATCAAACTGAACACGGTGAGTATACATTGTCCCATCAAAATAAATGAACGGGATCAAGATGTTGAGCAGCAGTGGTCAGCGACCCATAGCTGGCTGCTGCTAGCGTCAGGGCCAGCGAACCAGAGCTGTCAAGACCCTTCTACACCTCCACGCGGTGATCCTGGATAACAAACTGCAACAGAGCAGACTGGCTAAGGAGAAGGGATCGAAGAGGGAATGCTAACCCGGTACTAAAAATTGTTTGCTGAAGTCGGATGTGTTGGACCGAAAGGTGTAAATATCGCAGTCAAGCTGTAAGCTACGACACAACGCATTCCGTTCTCTGGACTGCATTCTGCTACTTAAGCCCTTTTAGGATTTGGTGGCAGGAGATTGAGAACGAACGAAGCCAAGCTAAGCCAAGCCAAATGAACTGGTCGGGATGTTTGTGGGAAGTCTAGGAAGGTGACAGCAGATCAAATGCGTGGTTGTTTGAATGTGCCTTCAGGCCAGTGATTCTCAAGATGTGGTCTGCACTTCTACCCTGATTTTGCGCAGGGTCGGATGTTGACTTAATAAGACCCTAGGCTGGCTGTTATACTATGAAGCTTTGAAGTTATCTAGTAAACAATTACACTAGAAGGTCTCACAGAACTTGGAAACATATACTAGCATGTATTTTGTTAGTTAATAGCAAAACATTTTAATGGGAAAATACTATTTATTTTCAAAGTGATGCATGTATTATTATTGTTAGTTAGTTAATTAGTTAGTTAATTAGTTAGTTAGCTAGTTTTCTTTTCACGTATGCCATTAACCGGCGTTACCAGCTTAAGTCGTCTGACCTGCGTCAAGTGCATTGCGTCGATCAATGTGAGCCCGTGTCGCTACACAATCACGGTAATGGTATCTATCCACCTGCCTCGCTGCCACCCCTTTGCTATGTAGCCAGATCTACCAGCGCTGTAACCCATCATTGGAAGTTGATGATGGTTCATTGTCACGAGAGTAATTCACTGGTATTCCGGCGACTGTGCGGGCTTGTCAGGTACATCAGTAGCGGTGGATTTGAAACGTGAATGCCAATTCAAGGGAGAAAAGTGCAGTCCCTAAAATCTGATTCTGAAAATGGTTGAGGCCTAGCGGATTGTGAGGCCCATTAAGCTGCAGCTTGTTGAGCCTAGGCCTAAATCCGGCCCTGATTTTCCCAGGTCTAAGATGCAGCAGTGAAATCGCACTCTACAGCTGAGCAAGACCTTATTTCCCCACCAGCGGCGGCTCTGGAAACCGGATGTGCTAGTGTAGTTTGGTTAAGAAGATATGGATCGCAGTAGAAAGGCAAACCTGGTACCCGGAAAAGGCCAGCCTAAGCCAGATGTGTTGGGCCGAAAGGCGAAGAAAGCAACGTCGAAGAATAAGAAAAAGGAGTTCTCATCTCTTAGTTGATCTGTACGTCTACAGTGGCAGATGCGCCTGTGCTTGCCCCAGCTCTGATATGAGCTGGATATAGCCGGGAGGAGCATTTCCTGCTAAGCAGGCTAGGCTCGAGCAGCTTATTACTCCGCTACGTTGGGACAAGTGCCGCGGAGGGTGGTTATCTGATGTGATAGTCCATCTTCATAGACTCGAAACTAGAGCAAAGTAGACCCGCAGCCTGTTAGGTGCCATCTATGCTGCTCTAGACAAACCACTTAACCATCGCCGGTGTTATGTCATGTCACACAGTTAGTCGCCTCTTACGACATGTTCTGTGTGGGACAGTGGTGCTATTCTTGTCCTTGTGAGTCACAAAGACACCGGCAGACCACTCAGGAAAGAAGAAGAAGACGAAGCAGAATACAATAATCCACAGCTAGTATGAGATGGGGTATAAATTCCCTTCTTCGCTGTTGTTCCTTCCATAATCGTTTGTCAGGTACCCCTTTACAGCTGGATCGTACTGAAAGGGAGCGTTAAACCTCGTTAGCTATGCTGTGAAATCTAAGTGCCTTAACATTGCTATGATCTAATGCTTAACATTTTAGTGGTTACCTCCCCCGAACACACCTGTCATCCCTCATATCGCTAACCTGCCCCTGCACCCTACTACCCCCCCCCCCTTTTCCCCATCCATAAGGCGTGAAATTTTTAACAGGACGTCACTTGTTCTGCAACATTTAGAAACAATCACAATGAGGCGCCATGCTCCGATCAGTATATTCTTCCTGACCCTCATAAACATTGTCTGATCAGTATAATTTACCTGACTCTCACTAACACTGTCCGAACGGTGTAATTTACCTGACCCTCACTAATATTGCCCGATCATTATATTTTACCTGACCGTCACTAACATTGTCCGATCAGTATATTTTACAATAACAGTCACTAACAATGTCCGATCAGTATATTTTATCTGACAATCACTAACATTGTCCAATCACCACATTTTACCTGACCCTAACTAACAATGTCTAATCAGTATATTTTACCTGATCCTAACTAACATTGTCAAAACAGTATATTTTGCCTGATCGGACCATACCTCTTCTTCACCTGCATTTAATGCAGCACTAAATTCCTCAGTAAGGGAAACAACTATTGAATAAGATTGCAAAACAAATGTAAATAGGTTGATAGCCTCCCTTACACAAACAACGGCACACATTTTCGAATAGCAGGTACTTGTTAGTCACACTGTTGCATCAAATCATCGCTTGTGATTGGCAACTAACTTTATTTAGTACCAAGCCTGAATTTATTTTTAGATGCCCTGATCAGTTCTTTTCCAAGACAGGTACTCATTTACTATTGGGTTAACCGGGGCAAGTCGAGGTGGGTGGTTCAACTATATACCGTAGCTATGAGTAGCCAGCCATGAAGCTACTGTTACTCAGACCATCATCATCATCAGGTGCCCTGCTGGTTGACGTTGGCGATCATGGATCTCCATCCACTTCTATCACGTTCGTCGTTTACCAACTCTGTTGTTGATTGTAGTCCCTGCCATTCTCTCAGGCTGTCCAGCATTTTCTCTTTCTCTGCCTTCACCTGTCTCTGTTTCCTGCTATTTTTCCCGTTGTCACAACGTGCTTCAAACCGGCTCTTATCATAACATACCCGAAAAAGAATGACTGTCTTGTTTTGATCTTTGAATTGAGTTGTCTTTGCGTTTGTGCCTCTTTGAGTATTGTACCATTAGTCTTACTTGCCTATCTCTCTTCCGTGTTGCATTCGATGAAAACAGGCTGTTTTCAAGGCTGACGAGATGTGGATCGATGTGATCCTCGTAGTAGTGAGCGCCATGCAGATAAAGTACAGCATAGCACAACCGCCTGGAGAACAGCAGCCCACCTTCAACAGCACGCTCAGGATGTGAGAAAAGCTACTACAATCCCCCACTTAACGTCGTTATCAGGGCGCACTTACTCACTCATTGTGGGTAGTAAACAATAACAAGATATTCAAATTTTATCTCTCTCTCTCTCTCTCTCTCTCTCTCTCTCTCTCTCTCTCTCTCTCTCCTATTCAGTTTTCAAACGTGCAGTCTTGACTTTTCACCAATATATAGTACCTCAAACTTCATTTTCTATCTCACTTCTGAAACAAAGCTCCACAAAGGCAAGGTATGTATGCAAGTATCATATATTCTGAAATAATGTCACTACTTGCTTATTCTAATTAGACTATCGCCGAAAACTCTAGAAATTGTACAACATTCATAATAACATTCGCTACAGGTTTCTTCTTCTTCTTCTTTTTCTTCTTCTGTCTCTTCTTCTTCATCTTCTTTTTCTTCTTCTTCGTTTTCTTTTTATTTTGCTTCTTCAGTCGATGTTTAAAAAAATAATTATTGATAACATACTTTGCGGTGTACGGCATTATACAGTTTGTCTAAGGCATCTGCCCCTTTCAGTTCCACACATTAGCATTCTCGTAGTCACTTGTTTTGATTTCAATGTTCTTTAGTTTTAGCTAACCGTTAGCCACATGCACTAAGACTAAATGTTAAGGCCTACATGGCGCCGTCAATATTTGTCTATGCTTGTGAGACATGGTCAATTACATCTGACTTGCAGCGGAGAATATAAGCCTTGAAGATGAGATGTTTCCGAAGACTTCTAAACATCGAGTTACAAATGAAGAAAATCGAGGAAGAATTACAACAGTAATAGGGCATTTAGAAGACCTCTTAGCAACTGTCAAAAGAAGGAAATTTGCGTTGTACGGTCATATATCGAGATCAAAAGGTCTTGCAAATACGACCCTGCACGAGAAGCTGCAAGGCAGACGACGAGGAGGTCGTTCCAAAAAGAGATGGTAGGACAACATAAAAGAATGAACACATCTCTGACCAGAGGAGCAAGAGGCACCGGCTGCTAACAGAGATGGATGGAGTGGCGTTGTATGAATGTCTTCATGTGTGCCCCAGCTACTTCACTGGGTACGGGATGACGTGACCTGACTGAGTTTTAGCTGTCTTATGGCTACCATATGTTTGCAAAGTTCGTTGTTTGTTTTATTTGTCTGTTTGATCTATTCCACTTATTCGAAGACTATATTAGCGTTTCACAAGCTTAAATTCATATAGTGTTGAAAACTATTCAGCTGTGCTCACCTGGTTTAGCCGTACTGTCAAAGCCGCGGTCCCAGGGATGGTCGCTGTAGCACGCTGACAGCTGTAAGGAGCCAGATGTGAGAGCTGGATATCAGATTAGAGCCAAAGGCGCCTAGCTGCCCTTTAAAGCTCGTGACAGATCATACACTAGTAAGTAAAGTAAAGTATCCCATAGCATTACTGCCGTAGGGGTGTGAGGTGTTAACGATCTCACATTTCAAAGGCTCGGCTATATGAGGGCGGTAGCCACTCCTCTCCCTCGCCGCTTTTACTTCCCGGACTGAACCGGTACCCATTTAAGGCTAGGTCGACCCGGGAGACGTTGCGGTCTGAAAAAACATTTCCGTCTCAACTGGGGAATGAATCCATGATCACTCAGATGCGAAGCCAGTGCGCTAACCACCGCCCAACGCGGCTCCCATAAAATGTTAGAATGAAACGCAAGTTCATTGATGAGCTCAACTCAGAATGGAGATTATAGCAGTGACTACGGCTCTGATGTGGTTAACTGAAATCTCTTGAATGCGTGAGGTAATCATCTATCTTTGCGTCAGACGGTTAAGATAGCCTAACTATGACATGATTGGATAACGCACATTGAAGCCTGCCACGTCGGAAGTGTGCCCGGGAATGGAGGATCTGACTCCTGGCCTCAGGGTTCCCACAAAAGTGGGGGCCATAAGCAATAAATAAAAGTGGCATTTTGAAGTTGACCAACGACCGTCTCTTGGAAGAAGAAACTGCAGTCGATGAACCGAGGATGGACAGATTGTAAAGTTTCGAAATCAGAGAAGAGCCCATAAGAGGACGGTACAGGAGTGTGTATAATTAGTCAGCTACAAGAACTATGAGTATCTGGACTCTTCACCGTTTAATGACAGTAACTAAGCATTAATGGGTCTGTCTGAAGTGGAGTGACATCGACACGTAACAGAACATAACAGAACATTGTCTCTTTATATATGTTGCAATAACACCCCAACTGGTTCGTTCAATATGTTCCCAAACTCGATAAAAAACATATACATGGAACATACAAGACGTATGTTACAGCCACAAAGTCTTTATCACGGACAAAGAACGAGAACAACTAAGAACTCACAACAAAATTGATACACGAATGGTTTAAGTTAGCAGCCATACCTTGAAGTGTGCGTCATGGTATGCCAGTTAAAAAAAAATAATGTACCAAGAATAGAGAAAAAAAGAAAAGATCAATGTGATTAGACGTAGCCAACAAAAACTCATAAAACATGAACAAATCACACAAAAAAACACAAAAAATATATTTACTAATTCCCAAAATGTCGCCATTTTCCATAAAACTGCCGAAATCAACATCATGAGCCTTTCAAAAAATCAATAATGATTGCAAAAAAGTGTAAATAGATTTATATTTTATATGTGTAGCAGCTAGCTTTGGGTGGAGCTGCAGAAATAAAATCATAACGATTGCATTATATTTATTATAGAAAAACGACAAATCACATAAATAGAAATGTTCAGTGATAGAAACCCACTGCCCCTTTATTTAGACACAGATTGCGACCTTGCAGCCCGGTTAAGTGATTAGGGATCAAAAAAGAGAGGCAAACCAAGTCCTAAAAAGGCGTGCTGAAATTGGATGTTTCGGGATGCAGGGCGCGAATATCGCAGCCTCTCTGTAAGCTAAGACATGCAATAAACGTCTTTTTAAGATCGGACACCTAAGAAGTAGAAACCACAACACGTACGATACATCTGGTTAAGAACTACTAAGTGACAAGAGATAGGTTCGGCTAATAATTATGGCAGGTCCCAGTTTTTCCCATCCGTAATGATATTTACCTGATTGCATAGGGTAGGAAGACTAACGTCTGGTCAGGCAAAGTATACTGATCAGACATGTTAGTCAGGGTCAGGCAAAGTATACTGATCAGACATGTTAGTCAGGGTCAGGCAAAATATACTGGATAATACCGTCACATCGGCTTCCTAGTAGCCCTCCCTGGAAACGGGCTGTTTTCATCGCAGCCTGACTAACGAGGTAAAGGATCGACGTGATCCCCGAAGTAGTGAGTGACGCGCTGATGAAGCCAAGCTCAGTACAACCGCCTGGAGAACCCCGGTCCACTTTTATGTTTTTTTTCTTTTTCTGCGTTCGTTCTCAATGTCCCGCTTCCAAGCCCTGAACAAGGCTTCACAAGTAGCAGGATGTAGTTCAGAGAACGGAATGCGTTGTGTCACTAGTTTACAGCTTGACTGCGATATTTGCACCTTTCGGTCTGACACATCCGTCTTCGGCGGCCACTTTCATCAGCACGCTCATGATTGCCTTTTAAACTTGTTTGTTTGTTTCTTTCTTAGATGTTTGCCTCATTAGTTTCTACTGGCGGAGGGGCGCCATTGTCCACCCCAGACCGTAGTCAATTGGGCGATATCAGGACGCATAAACCAGTGCTTGGATGCATGTGTGTATCTGTATGTACCTAACCTAGTGTTTCAGTGATGCAAAAGTGTTTCATGTCATTTCTTGATCCTCTCGTTGATCCTTCCTGTCATTGATAGGTGATCAATTGTTGTTTCACTTCTTTTTTTTTTCTTTCTCTTTTTTTTTTTTTTTTTTTTTTTTTTGTATTTTGTCCGGTTTCGGAGGCTCTGTTTTACTTTCGATTTCCAGGGATTGAGGTGCCAAAAATTAAGAATGGGTATATTTAATTTATGTCCACAGCGCTTTTTTGTTTTTATTTTTTTTCATTTTTTAAAATAAAATTGATAGCGACCTTGTTTTTTTCGTTTTTTTTCAAATATCATCATATATTTTGGAAAGGATAGTGAGGATACAATGATATGTATAAAGTTGTTCTATGAGAATGATTCCTTGTTGTTGTTGTTGCTTAGATGTTTGCATCACTAGTTTCTACTGGCGGAGGCGCGCTCATTTCACCCCAGACCGTAGTCCATTGGGCGATATCAGGACGCATAAACCAGTGCTTGGATGCATGTGTCCGTCTGTATGTACTCTGCCTTCTTTTGCCTTTAAGTACCATGCCGCGCCAAGGTTCTTGTTGTTATTGCTTAGATATTTGTCTCACTAGTTTCTACTGGAGGAGGCGCCCCCGCATGCCATCGCTCCATCTTAATGGCGGACGTCTAAAGTTGTATGGCCACCATCACGTCACTTCCCGTGTTTATCATTATATATATATCTTCTAATTCCGTCTGTTTTAGCAATATTCTTTCGCACATTTAATACACATTTGAGTCTTTCTATCTTACAAATGATATCTTCGTTCGGGTCTTGTTATATTACATATATGCTTATTCGTCCTCTGCTGGATGTTTTAGATCTTACGTTTGTGTCTCTTCTGTCTTCATTCAATTTTGTTCTATCTTACTATCTTAAACTCATGCATATTCTATATTCATTCAGTTCGTTCATTCCTATTTTTCTTTCTATTATAACTTTATTCAATAGGAAATATATATATATATATATATGTAGCCTGGTGGATAGTGAGCTGGCTTACTAAACTGGTATTACAAAATGTCATGATTCGAATTGACGGTCCCAAAGAAAAACAATCCGGGCTGTGTTTCGTGCCTGGTACAACCGCTCCTTCAGTCAACCTAGCTGTAAATTGGTACCTGACGTATGAGAGGGGGGTGATAAAAACAACCGGAAAGGGAACTGATCACCGTACCTCAGATAGGCTGCGTTTTAATCTCCGAATGTTGCCATGGAACTGACCTTTAACCTATATATACTTGGAATCCTGGTATTCAAACAGGCATGTTACCGGGTAGCTGAAGGCTATCGGCTATCCGTAGTATATATTTTAATTAAAAGTCCTACAGCTTACTAGCCATGGTGGTAGGTGCACATGTACAAACGATTTGGGCAGATTTTATACTAGAAGTTTTTAAATTCTGTCCAGTCAGCGGCCGTTAAGCCTTCTTGTTTTCGATTTCAAACTGCCAAGAAACTGCTGCTGACGTGTTCCACGCTGAACACGGGAGCCCGATATCATTACCCATAGATCAGGGGTCCGTTCTCCCTACCCAGAGATCAGGGGACCGATCTCACTACCTAGAGATCAGGTGTCCGATTTCACTACCCAGAGATCAGGGGACCGATCTCACTATCCAGAGATCAGGGCAATTTTTACCAGAAGATCTGTGTGAAAAAATCCCGGTCTCTACCGTGATTCGAACTCGCGACCTCCGGACACCTTATCCCGAGACCACTGAGGGCGCCCCCCCCCCCTAACCCCCACCCAACGTATATACATTCAGTTCGATTGATCTTACATTTGTCTCTTCTCTGTAAACACTCCATGTTTTACATTGGTATCTTCTCTGTAAACACTCCATGTTTTACTTTTGTGTCTTCTCTGTAAACACTCCTTGTTTTTACATTTGTGTCTTTTCTGTAAACACTCCATGTTTTTACATTTGTGTCTTCTGTGTAAACACTCCATGCTTTTACATTTGTGTCTTCTCTGTAAACACTCAATGTTTTTACATTTGTGTTTTCTCTGTTAACACTCGATGTATTTATATTTATGTCTTCTCTGTAAACATTAAATGCTTATACATTTGTGTCTTCTCTGTAAACACTCGATGCTTTTTCTTTTACGTGTCCGCTAATTCCATCTTCGTGCAAAACTTTCTACCAGCACTGGTGATCATGCTACAGAACCAGAATTCCTACGATAGCTGGTCTTAAGAAAGACGACCTAGTAACATTTACTGGTGCCCAGTCCCGACTAAATTACCTTAATAATAGCCGCAGTGACCAAAATGGACCGCTTAGAAACTAGAAATTATGTGGACGTGGGAAAGACTGTGAAAGCCTTAAGACAGTGACTCAACCGCTGAGGTTAAAACAGTTTCGGTGATAACATTGAAAATTGCACGGAGCTACTGGGAGAGGAGACTAACGTCCGATCAGGTGAAATATACTGATCACACTATGTTTGTCAGGGTCAGGTGAAATATACTGATCACACTATGTTTGTCAGGGTCAGGTGAAACTTACTGATCTAACTATGTTTGTCAGGACCAGGTGAAACATACTGATCAAACCTCACTTCCAATCAGTTCTCCCTGGAAACAGGCTGTTTCATGGCAGTCTGGCTAACGAGGTAGGGATAGGCAATGTTTGCATAGCGATGAGCTTTCTTAGAAGTCTCATATTGCATTACAGCTAGGAGGACCCATTATCTACCTTCTCATGTACCACTCGGGATGTGAAAAATGCCACTGTAACCTGCTTCTAAATAAAGTCGTCAAGAGTACCTATCTCAGATATTTATTTATTTGTTTGCGTTCGCCTTATTTCTCTATTCCCCAAGGCGGGTGTGCCTTACACTGTGGTTTTTATTTTGCGCCTGTCGGCCCAGTGCATCCGACTTCAGCATGCATTTTATGTAAGGGTATGCTTCCTCGGGCATTTTCTAAGGGTTTGCTTCCCCGGGGTAACGACCGGTGCTGTGATGGGGATCGAACCCAGCACCTTCTGGTTGTGAGTCGTGCCACTTAACCACTAGGCCACGCCGTCCCCCTATCTCAGAAATAACTAGCATTAACAGCAACAACGCGGGACCACATCTTCCAATCTGCCTGAACCTGCTGGTCTCATTATGAAAAAAAAAACTATCCTAGAAACCACTTCTAGAAGAGCAACTAAATTAAGCCAGGAGACCAACTGCGGTTGTGGCTGTTGCTCCATGCTGGTGATAAAAAAAGTGTAACATGAGATTTTTCAGAAAGATTTGAGTGATATGTTGTTGTTATTTAATATCCATTCCGAGTGGTCAGGCGGAGTTTTTATGTTTGATAAGGACAAGAATAAAACCACTGCCTCACAGAGAGCGTGTCGTAAAAGGCGACTAACTGTGACATGGCATAACAGATCATGAAATCATGCAAATTTCGAGAGGCGAATGACAGGAAATAACAGGAGTGTGTACAATAAACAGGCTAAAGGAACCATCGGCATCCACGCCATCCACCATTTTCTGAGAGATTGGGGAACTATGAGTGGGGAGAAGGACTAACGTCTGATCAGGCACAACATACTGATCAGACATGTTAGTCAGGGTCAGGCACAACACACTGATCAGACATGTTAGTCAGGGTCAGGCACAACATACTGATCAGACATGTTAGTCAGGGTCAGGCACAACACACTGATCAGACATGTTAGTCAGGGTCAGGCACAACACACTGATCAGACATGTTAGTCCGGGTCAGGCACAAGATACTGGTCAGACATGTTAGTCCGGGTCAGGCACAACACATTGATCAGACATGTTAGTCAGGGTAAGGCACAACATACTGGTCAGACATGTTAGTCAGGGTCAGGCACAACCTACTGGTCAGACATGTTAGTCAGGGTCAGGCACAACATACTGGTCAGACATGTTAGTCAGGGTCAGGCACAACATACTGGTCAGACATGCTAGTCAGGGTCAGGCACAACATACTGGTCAGACATGTTAGTCAGGGTCAGGCACAACACACTGATCAGACATGTTAGTCAGGGTCAGGCAAAACACACTGATCAGACATGTTAGTCAGGGTCAGGCACAACATACTGGTCAGACATGTTAGTCAGGGTCAGGCACAACATACTGACCAAGACCACCCACCTCGACTTCCTCGTAGTCCTTTCTGGAAACCGGCTGTTCTATTTTGCCAGTCTCGCTAACGAGGTGAGGGATTGACGTGATCCATATAGTAGTGAGCGACGCGGAGATGAAACCAAGCATAGCACAACCGCCTGGAGGACCCCCCTCCACCTTCATCAGCACGCACGGGATGTGCAGAAAGCTACTGCAACCCGCCACTAAACCTCCTTTTCAAGCCCACAAAAGAGTAAACCTTCTCATTGTGGGCATTTAAAATTTTGCAGCTGCGGCGACGATGACGACGATAACAACAACAACAACAACAGCAACAACAACAACAACAGCTATGAGTATGTCCAGAGTGTAATAAAGTCGATTCTCGTAAACAGAACACAAAATACTCTTACTAATCCCGTTGTTGTTATTCTAATTGTTATATTAGTTGTTCACATTATTATCATTTCAAATAATCATATAATGATGCTGTCGATATGAGCGTGCGAGTGGCAGAGGTATTAAAGCGTTTGCTACTCGCATCAATGATACATAGTTCGCTGCATGAAAACGTCACGATCCAGTTTACACACAGCAAAATTAGAACTTGACTTAGAGTTTGGGACACATTATTGTTGTGAGAAGGCAATTTGGTTATCCCTACCTGGCAAAAAACTGAGACCTTGTACACAGAAGTCTGTAACACTTTACAGTTCGTTCCTAACGACAGTATGTTGTATAATACCTCCTTGTCGTATATTCTGTACTATAATATTCATTCTCCTTCCGGCCTGTCATGCCTTCTACTGCCCTTCACTCACCAACCTTATCGCTGTAGTGCCCTATCTTTGCTTTCACTATCCGTTCATCATTATTGCCCAGAAATGAGAAAGCATTATCCTTAGGGCTCTCAGAGACGGAGAGACAAATAGGCAATGTCCACATTAGTGTACAGTCTGACCATCAATCAGTGGATGATCAATATCTGGCACACGCTCTCTCACTTTCCAGACCTCTTTAGCGCGCGCTTGGAGGGCTGGATCTGTGGCCTTGGGGTGATCCATCCGGGTGTCAAGGATGGATTTTACGCTGACCACAGGCCTTGTTCTTTTTTTCTCTGATCCCAGAGAAAGCGAATTGCTCACGTCTTTACTCAAGTCTCATAACCAAGAGATTTTTTCTTGAGATATCTCTCAAACGCAGAACGCTAATCTGCACTAGACAGATTCGTGATCTGTTTCTCCTTCTTTTTCTTTTTTATCTTCCTTATACGCTTCCAATCGCCATTTTAAATGTCTAAAAAAAGTGTGTGGTCATCCAGAGGTTATTAGTATCTCCAGAGTTTTTGAAGTGAAATAGTACTAGTGATATAAGTATTGGCCTTTCAGTGAGATAGTACTAGTGATATAAGTATTGGCCTTTCAGTGAGATAGTACTAGTGATATAAGTATTCGCCTTTCAGTGAGATAGTACTAGTGATATAAGTATGAGCCTTTCAGTGAGATAGTACTAGTGATATAAGTATGAGCCTTTCAGTGAGATAGTACCAGTGATATAAGAATGAGCCTTTCAGTGAAATAGTACTAGTGATATAAGTATGAGCCTTTCAGTGAAATAGTACTAGTGATATAAGTATAGGCCTTTCAGTGAAATAGTACTAGTGATATAAGTATAACCCTTTCTCTGTTCCTTGAATGTTGGACACATTTTGTAATAGATATTCAGCAGTCATTCTCAATTCAATTCAAGTGCCGTATCCACTTGGGAAGTTAGCTGCAATAGACCTCCAATAGTATTTGTCTCTTCTCCTGACGGCAAATCCTGTCCATCTTTTGATGTTACTCTTCCGTTTCTTATCGATTCGCCTTTAAACTTCCCCTCCAGTATTGCTTTCAATAAACTGTCGTGTCTTTTTATATGACCAAAATATTTGACTTGTCTAATTTTAATATATGTTCAAAGTTCTCTACCACTGCCTACTCACTTTAGGACGTCGTTGTTT
Organism: Ariolimax columbianus; assembly: GCA_036924085.1. NCBI lineage: Eukaryota > Metazoa > Mollusca > Gastropoda > Stylommatophora > Arionidae > Ariolimax > Ariolimax columbianus. The sequence continues at coordinate 53,994,678 of JAVGWX010000018.1, forward strand.
GTTTGTTTCTCTTTTCCCGAAATGCGACACAATCTTCTTTATAACCACATTTCGAGAGCCTCTATTTTGTTTTCCAACTGTTTTATTCAGTCCATGATTCTTCACTGTATAATAATGTTGAATATATATAACACCTGTCGAGTCTCATATTTAATGGAATGGTTATCTGCCTGGATGCCAATATATTCCTCATCATATTCGATACGCTTTTGGCCATTCCTTTTCTATTCGTCACTCCCCTCTTACATCTACCATCACCTGTAATTATCTGTCCCAGATACAAGTAGTTGTCTACCTGTTCCAGCATCACGCCGTTCAATCTGATATTAGCTTTGGGCTGCAGATTTGTTTTAGTAAATAACATGACTTTTGTTTCATTAATGTCAACAAAATTATATCAAAACCGGAAGCATATTAAACGATAATTCCTATCTTCAGTTTGTTGGATAAATGTTATTTCAACCAGTTGAAGTATGTACGGTTTAAAGATGGCCACTTGTACATTCCTGTGGATCTGTGTTTGAGAAGCGAGATTCTGAAGGCCATTAAGAACATAATATAGTCTTGACCAGCTCTGGTTTGCTGACTGATGCAAGAGGTCAGCATTTGTTGCTGGCTGCTGTTAGCTCATCCCGGGGGCTATATCTTTGACCCCTGCTTGTTTTGAATATTTAGGTTTGCAATTCCATGAAACTCTTACCATTTACTCTAATGGTGTTAGACGTCACTGCTAGTGGACAAACATAATGTTATCTGGTACCTTGGTTTAAAAAGATAGAACCTTCCAAAAGACTACGAAAGAGGGTGGTTGTGTATGGCGCTAAAAACCGCATTATGTAAAAACCTTGCTACTGTAACGGTTTTTATAAATGATCGGGTACAGACTTTGTGTAATGGAATGACCCCCTGTAGTAATGTTCTAAATTTCATATGTTACGAAATGACGAGGCTTAACTCGTGTTGTCATTGTGGCAGTGGACGTAAACTCGCAAAGGCCGAAAGTGGCGGCACCCAGACTCGCTATTCACATAAAGCACCAAACACACTAATCAAACGATTCATAAGAACGGAATGGAGAGACCAGCGCAAAGAATTCAAGACAGAAAATAACCGGATAGAAAAACTTGGCAGAGAAGGGCAGACAAAGATATTTAGACTCACAACTGGTCATTGAAGACTAAGGCCCACCTCCACAGATTGGATTTCAGAGACACCACCAAGTGCGTCTGGGGAGCCCCCAAGCAAACACCAGAAAATATCATGCAGGACTGCTCTACTTATACAGACCAAAAGAGAGGCAATTTGGCTCGGAGTAGTGACCATGCACGAAAAGCTGTGCGGCACCGGCGAAGATCTGAAACTAAGTCTGTTTCGTGAACCTAGTCGGACCAGAAGCATAGCAACAGTTAATCGATGAAGAAGAAGACGAAGAAGAAGAGGAAGAAGAAGAAAAAGAAGAAGAAAAATATGAAGAAGAAGACGAAGAAAAGAAGAAGAATATTCCCAGACTAACATAATGATATATGGTACCTGGGTTTTAAAAAGGAGAACCACTGCGACCTTCCAACTAGGCGACTAAAGAGGGTTGTGTGTGGTGCTGCCGACCTCATCATGTAAAAACCAGACACCTACTAATTGAGTGCTAGGCGCTTGCGGGCTTGGGGAAAAAATTCTCACAAGCATTACAGACCATTGCCTACACACTGTACGGAGCAGAGAAACAACTGAAGAAGACATGTATCTATTAAAGAATGGCATTGGGCTGTCAAGTGCAGACTTGCTCAGCAGTTATGGGATAACAACAACAATTCTATGTTATCAGTGTGGCAGTGGACTCGTCCTGTCACGCGTGGAGAACTCCATGAAACCACAACATGTTGTTTAAAGTAACGGATGTAACTGCACTATTTTTAAACATTTGGTACTGATGGCTGCTCTATGTCGATTATTGTAAAAAAGTCAAGTAAAGTATCCCATAGCATTACTGCCGTAGGGGTGTGAGGTGTTAGCGATCTCACATTTCAAAGGCTCGGCAATATGAGGGCGGTAGCCATCTCCTCTCCCTCGCCGCTTTTACTTTCCGGTACCGGTATCCATTTAAGGCTGGGTCGACCCGAGAGCCATTGCGGTCTGAAAAAAACATTACCGCCTCAACTGGGGAATGAACCCAGGACCACTCAGATGCCAAGCCAGAGCGCTAACCACTGCTCTACTCGGCTCTCTAAGGCATCCAGTCCTGCCATCTTTGTTATCCTTCGACACCATGACTGGAATGTTACATATGTACTTGGGTAATACTCGAGGAACTACAAATATACGAATACAGATATAACTTCCAACATATCCACACTCGGCAGAAGTTTACGCTGGAACAAACAAAAATGTGCGGAAACAAATAGCATTGTACACACTCTCTTTATGCGCGATCTTGGTTTAATCCCAAACTACTGTATCCTATGTACTGATTATTTCTTGTTTCCAGAGGCATTATCCGGCCTGCTGTCATCGAACGATTTATGTCCTTCCTTACTGTCCTTTTCTGTTGCTTACAGTATGTGAGTTTCTGAAGAGCCTTGTAACATGTTTAAATCGTACTGTGATGTTATAGTAAAGCAGTGAATTAGTGTTGTGGACCTAATAGAAAGTGATTATATTGTATTGTGGTCACATAGTAAAGTGGGTAATTTGTATTGTGGTCACATAGTAAAGTGGGTAATTTGTATTGTGGTCGCATAGTAAAGTGGTTATATTGCATTGTGGTCCCACAGTAAAGTGGTTAGACTGCATTGGAGTCCCACAGTAAAGTGGTTAGATTGCATATGGACCCACGGTAAAGTGGTTAGTTTGTATTGTGGTAGCATAGTAAAATGATTCGATTGTATTGTGGTACTATCATGAAGTTTTGATATTGCTGTGGTGCTGTCATAAAGTGATTTAACCGTATCGTGGTCCAATAGTGACGTAATTTAATTGTGTCTTGGTCCTATTATAAGTTGATTTGATTAATTGTGGCCCATTAGTTAAATAATTGAATCGTAGTGCTATTCCCCTGTAAAGTAATTAGAACTTGCTGTGACTTTATTGTAATGAGACTTGATTATGCTGTGGTTCTTTTGTACTGTCATTTGATTGTGTTTTCGTTCTTTTGTACTGTGATTTGATTGCGTTGTGGATATTTTGTACTGTGATTTGATTGCGTTGTGGATATTTTATACTGTGATTTAATTATTTTTTCTATTGTAATGAGATTTGATTATGATGTGGTTCTTTTGTACTGTGATTTGATTGTGTTTTCTATTGTACTGTGATTTGATTGTGTTTTCCATTGTACTATGATCTGATTTTATGTTTCTTTTGTGAAGTGATATTATTGAAATTGTTGAAACGTAGCCCTATGATAAAGTGATTTGAATACATTGCGCCCAATCTTAAAGATTGTTTTAGTGGACTTTTATTGCACTGATTTGATTCATGTGTTATCCTTTAGCACTATCATTAAGTGGTAGTGATATTCTTATGGGTAGTGGTACGGCAGTAATGTTAGTTTGTCCTACAGTGATATGGTGATAGTCCTATGTTATTGCAAATTGATTCGATAGTAGTGTTAGCATGTCGTGCGGATATTTTGTAGTAGTATTAATTGTCGTATAGTGATTATGTGGCAGTGTTATATTGGTGTACGAAGATTGTTTGTGAAAGTGCTATCTTGTCGTACAGAGATTTTGTGGTAGTGCTATTTTGTCGTAGACATATTGTGTGGTAGGTTTATCTTGTCATACATAAATTTTGTTGTAGTGCTATAGTGTCATACATATATGTTACTGCATTGCCATCTTAACATACATAGGTTTTGTGGCAGTACTATAGTGTCATACATAGATTGCATGCAGTGCTATCTTGTCATACATAGATTGTGTGACAGTGCTATCATGGCATACATAGATCGTGTGGTGGTGTTATTTTGTCATAGTCAGATTTTGTGGTAGTGCTATTTTATCGCACATAGATTTTGTGGTAGTGCAATCTTGTCATACTTAGATTTCAATGGTAGTGTAATCTTATCATATATAGATTTTGATGCAGTGTTGCCTGGTCATACAGAGATTGTATTGCAGTGATACTTTGTCGTACACATATTTTGTGACAGTGTAATGTTGTCGTACATAGATTATCTGGTAATGCTATCTTGTCGTACATACATTTTGTGATAGTGTTATCTTGTCATACATAGATTTTGTGACAGTGTTATCTTGTCATACATAGATTTTGTGATAGTGTTTTCTTATCATACATAGATTTTGTGGTAATGGTATCTTGTCCTACATATATTTGTGGTGGTAGTACTTTCTTGTCGTACATCTTACGTAGATTTTGTGGCAGTTCTATCTTGGCTTTCAGCGATATTGTGGCGGTGTTATCTCGGCGTACATCTATGCTGTGGCGGTGTTATCTCGGCGTTCAGCGCCATTGTAGCAGTGTCAACCAGGCGTACAACAATTTAATAGTTTTGTGGTCCTACTGTAAATCGAAGGGAAACTTAATATTAGTCAGCTCTAAAGAAAACCAGGACTTGAGAAATGTGAAAGCTTCCAAATCTTGCTGAAAAACCTAAACACTAGACACAAACACCGGAAACGATGTATTGACACACAGGTCTCTTGCAAATGATAAACACAAGGGATTCAACAGAAGTCTCGTGTTAATGCCTGTTTGATGCAAACATCACGCTCTGTCAAATTCGACAAGGATTTCCTAATAACAAGAAGCTAACCTGCTGAAACCCAGCAAGCGACACACTGAGACTGTTGAAAGCAAAGTCCGGCCATGTACTCCCACTGATTGACCGCAAGAAGAAACTTTGAATACGAACGAGCTCTCTTTAGCAAACTGTAATGTTGATTTTCCAACTTGCTCGGTTTCAATGGGCGGTTGAGGGATGTGGATATCTAACGTTCGAGTGGCCAGGATGTTAGAGCACTTGTTTCTCACAGTAAAAAATGAACGGTGTATTCATAGCCTAGTCATGTCATGCTACAGTTTACCAAGTTGTGAACTGATACATGAGCGTTTAGTAGTTTAATAAACGAGTAAAGGCAATTGAACGTCAGATTGCTTAGTTGGAACTAAAGTTTTGGCTTAGTCTATTCCAACTTATTTACCAAAGAAGCGCCCCTGAAGTAATGTTCAGGTCTCAGGAAACCTAGCTCCCGGAGTATATCCATGTGCCCTTACAAGGAGGAAATAATACGCCCAGAAATAATACGCCCACTGCATTTTCCTGCATTTGGTTAAAGGCTACTAAAGAGAGTTGAGAATGAAGCTAGCAATCTCATCATGTAATAGTTACATAATTGTTACAATTGTTACAGAAACTGTATCTAAAAAGCACAAAAAGTTCATTGACACAGGTTTCACGAAAAGAGGCCAACAGTATTGGTGGCCCTAAACTCTTGAGTGAAAAAAAGACAACTGAACTTTAGTTTAACAAATACGATATTGATATTCCAATGTCAAATTGATGTGCTCAGATAAAAATAAAAATAAAATATCCTTTTAATCTGATCAAAAAGTTTGTCGATAAAATATCCTATTAAATTGATCAAAAAGTTATCAATAAAATATTATATTAATTTGGTCAAAAAGTTATCAATAAAATATCCTATTAATTTGGGCAGAAAGTTGTCAAAAAATACAAAATTGATTTGATCAGTGGGGATAAAATGAACGGGTTCGAGGGGGAGAAGATGGTTGGGTTGGGGAACAAGATGGGCGTATTGGGGGAGAAGATGGTTGGGTTGGGGTAGAAGATGGGCGTATTGGGGGAGAAGATGGTTGGGTTGGGGTACAAGATGGGCGTATTGGGGGAGAAGATGGTTGGGTTGGGGTAGAAGATGGGCGTATTGGGGGAGAAGATGGTTGGGTTGGGGTACAAGATGGGCGTATTGGGGGAGAAGATGGTTGAGTTGGGGTACAAGATGGGCGTATTGGGGGAGAAGATGGTTGGGTTGGGGAACAAGATGGGCGTATTGGGGGAGAAGATGGTTGGGTTGGGGTAGAAGATGGGCGTATTGGGGGAGAAGATGGTTGGGTTGGGGTACAAGATGGGCGTATTGGGGGGAGAAGATGGTTGAGTTGGGGTACAAGATGGGCGTATTGGGGGAGAAGATGGTTGGGTTGGGGGAGAAGATGGGAGGGTTGAGGAGAAGATGGTTGGGTTGGGGTAGAAGATGGGCAGGTTGGAGAGGTAGAAGATGGGCGGTTTGGAGAGGGAGAAGATGGTTGGGTTGGGGTACAAGATGGGCGTATTGGGGGAGAAGATGGTTGGGTTGGGGAACAAGATGGGCGTATTGGGGGAGAAGATGGTTGGGTTGGGGTAGAAGATGGGCGTATTGGGGGAGAAGATGGTTGGGTTGGGGTACAAGATGGGCGTATTGGGGGGAGAAGATGGTTGAGTTGGGGTACAAGATGGGCGTATTGGGGGAGAAGATGGTTGGGTTGGGGGAGAAGATGGGAGGGTTGAGGAGAAGATGGTTGGGTTGGGGTAGAAGATGGGCAGGTTGGAGAGGTAGAAGATGGGCGGTTTGGAGAGGGAGAAGATGGTTGGGTTGGGGTAGAAGATGGGTGGGTTGGGGGAGAAGATGGTTGGGTTGGGGTACAAGATGGGCGTATTGGGGGAGAAGATGGTTGGGTTGGGGTACAAAATGGGCGTATTGGGGGAGAAGATGGTTGGGTTGGGGTAGAAGATGGGAGGGTTGAGGAGAAGATGGTTGGGTTGGGGTAGAAGATGGTTGGGTTGGGGTACAAGATGGGCGTATTGGGGGAGAAGATGGTTGGGTTGGGGTACAAAATGGGCGTATTGGGGGAGAAGATGGTTGGGTTGGGGTAGAAGATGGGAGGGTTGAGGAGAAGATGGTTGGGTTGGGGTAGAAGATGGGCAGGTTGGGGTAGAAGATGGGTGGGTTGGGGGAGAAGATGGTTGGGTGGGGTAGAAGATGGGATGGTTGGGGAGGAAATGGTTGGGTTGGGGTATGAGATGGGCGGGTTGGAGAGGTAGAAAATGGGCGGTTTGGAGAGGGAGAAGATGGGCGGGTTGGAGAGGGAGAAGATGGTTGGGTTGGAGAGGTAGAAGATGGGCGGGTTGGAGAGGGAGAAGATTGGCAGGTTGGAGAGGGAGAAGATGGTTGGGTTGGAGAGGGAGAAAATGGTTGGGTTGGGGTAGAAGATGGGCGGGTTGGAGAGGGAGAAGATTGGCGGGTTGGAGAGGGAGAAAATGGTTTGGTTGGGGTAGAAGATGGGCGGGTTGGAGAGGGAGAAGATTGGCGGGTTGGAGAGGGAGAAGATGGTTGGGTTGGGGTAGAAGATGGGCGGGTTGGAGAGGGAGAAGATTGGCGGGTTGGAGAGAAAGAAGATGGTTGGGTTGGGGTAGAAGATGGGCGGGTTGGAGAGGGAGAAGATGGGCGGGTTGGAGAGGGAGAAGATCGGCGGGTTAGGGGTGAAGATGGGCGGGTTGGGGGAGAAGATGGGCGGGTTGGAGAGGGAGAAGATGGGCGGGTTTGGGGAGAAGATGGGCTGGTTGGGGTAGAAGATGGGCGGATTGGAGAGGGATAAGATTGGCAAGTTCGGGGAGAAAATGGGTGGGTTGCAGAGGGAGAAATTGGGCGGGTTGGAGAGGGAGAAGATGGGCGGGTTGGAGAAGAAGAAGACGGCAGTTTGAGTGTTAAGAAGACGGGCGGGTTGGAGAGGGAGATGATGGGCGGGTTGGAGGTAGAAGATGGGCCTGGCTAGAGTGAGAAAACGGGCAAGCGGGGGGGGGGGGGAGATGGGCAAGATATGTAGGCAGGAGGAAGTGACGGAAGTTGGGTCGGGGGCGGAGCGCTGGTTTGAGGGCAGAAGGAAAGAGAAAGAGTGCATTGAGAATGTCATTTAGGGGTGGGTGTGGGAAGGGACGGGGAACTTCTCTTTGAGAAACTGCAGTTATTTATGTCATACTGTGCAGCCCTACTGACTGGCATATGTTCTGCGTCTGTCTGATAGTTACGTATTATTTTAGTAAGTTTATGCAAGAGCAAACATACATTTATACAAATGATGAGAAGCTCAATGTTACCAATAGTGCAATGGAACAGCGAGAACGCGAACATATCGATAGTGGATATCGATAGTGGATATCGATAGTGGATATCGATAGTGGAAAAGATAAGAATCGAAGAAATGCAACTCAAACTTTGTTTCGAGGCTTGGAAGCAGCGATATCATGCAGACATCGGTACGTTTGACATGTTGTACGCATGCCTGTCAGAAGATGGACACGTACAACAGAGTCGTGGTGGTAATATGCCTGCGCGCGTTCACCTATGCGATGGCCAGATGGACTGACCAAAGACCTAGGCCCGGATTGATACCAACGTAAAAAGTATTTTGGTGTGACCTTTAACCAATATTGTATCGCTTACCTCGTTGTCAGCAGTCTTGGGACCCAACTCCAATACACATTATGGACAGTTGTATGCACAGCGTCCGTGACTCATGTTGAAATCTACGACTATTTCATCAATAGTGACGCGCCGGTCGCAATGGATCAACTGCCCAATCTATTGTCTCAGTGTGTCAGATGCCACGTCTGCTGGTCTTCCACGCGGCTGTTCATCAATTACGTTTTGTCTTCCGTTTTGAAATCTTTCTACACTTGTATACACTCTCCTCTGACTAAAACAAATATCTCCGCACTGAACCTTCATTCTTCTGTAGATTTCAGAACGTTTCACGCCCTCTGACTACAAAAGCGAATAACGCATTGTTCTTCTTGCACAGTGCAATGCGGCCATGTTGTACGCTAAATTGCACATGCTCATAGTGCCCCATCTTTCCCTACACTCAGTATTGGTAAAGAACCTTTTTGTGCCGGAAATAAGACTTTATGTTGCCTATACTCTTCAGTGAACCTTATAATAAATTGATGTTGCTTAATGACTGTCCCTCGCGCGTCCGTGTGCATACCTGCGTGCGTGTGTATGTGTGTGTGTAAGGCGGTGGGGGGGGGGGGGGGTGTTATATATGCTTTCAATGCTAAAGGTCTTTAATCGCTAAATAAGGACTTGAACTCTATCTATTCCTACCTCACTGCGATTCATCGTGGCCCTAACAGTAAAAATTAAAAGTCAAGGATAGGGTTACCATTACAGCTGACACACTTGCACGGAGCGGTTATCTGAATTTTTGCAGTTGCAGTATAAAAAATTGCTTTGACTTGATGAGATTGCTAGACCCATGTACAACGCTATATAGTTTATTCTTATGACATGCTTCGAAGACTACAGTTCTATTCTTATTAAATCAAGTATCTCTGCACAAGCAGTTAATGCATGGTCATCCACATGGCCAAAAGGAAGCAAAGACATGAAACAATCCATGAAGACGACAATACAGAGACAAGAGCAAAAAATACAAGCCATAAAATGACAGCATACACAGACTTGACAGAGACTGGCAGACAAAGATATTCACTCAGAACTGGACATTATAGACTCTAGGCCCACCTCCACAAAATGGGTCATGCAGACACCATCTTGTGCGATTGTGGAGCACCCAAGCTTTTCTAAGCAGACCGTTAAAACATGGACGGTGTGATACGGAATCCGTCCAGAGTTGATCAGCCAGCGGTGATTCGGTTTCTAACAGCTGAAGGATGTTGACCAGTTGACTTTCATCGCAGAATGCAGGCAGTGTATTGGGACAAAAGTGTGTCGAAGACAACAGTGAAGAACTGGACAACGATATTTAAAGAAGGACGTTAGTTAAAGCAACAATATTTGCCTGACCTGGTCTCGGAAGATCTTTTGTTAACTCAAGTCCTTCTTTAAAACATCGTTGACCAGTTGTTTACTGCTGTCTTCGACACACTTTTATCCCAATACACTGCCTACATTCTGCGATTAATGTCAACAGGTCAACATCCTTCAGCTGATAGAAACCGAATTACCGCTCTCTGATCAACTCTAGACTGATTTCGTTTCACACCGCCATGTTGTCAACGGTCTGCTGAGAAAATTATGAGTCGGAGGACAAATACAATTTTGCAAACTTGACGGTTGGTATGTACTGTTTACACTAAAAGTGACGTCATCGTGCGCATCGTACGTATGTTCACTTCTTGCAGTTTAGTCCGGTTTCATTTGAACACGTCTCGTAGTACAAGAAGAAAATTGGATGAACAAACGCTAAGTGTTTTCCATTTTATACGGTCTCACCAAAGACTCGGGGCCTAGAATGACTGCACCGTTTGGGAACGCTTTTCTATGTGTGACATGAGAATTCTTGTCACGAACAACGATAACTTGGTCACCAGAAAGAACACTTAATAGAAGACGGCCCAAGGGTAGCGTGTAAAAGCGAGCTGCAGAAAGGTTCGCAAATGTTAACTTATATGAACAGAAGAATGTATGCTAGAAACAAAGTAGGGAGAACGCAGTAAGGACAGACATGTGTACTTCAAGCACTCTGAAAGCATGCACACTAGACAACAAAAACATATATACCAGACAACAAAAACATATACACCAGACACCATAAACAAATATACCAAACAACACAAAAATAAATACCAAACAAAAGAATCATTCACACCAGACAACAGAAACAATATATCCATCAAACAACAGTCATTATTTATACCAGACAAAAATAAGCACACACACACACCAGACAATAGAAATCACATTCATCAGACAACAGAAAGGTTCATAGGCTTTGTTCCAAGAAATCTCTAACACTGCTATATGTTATATTTTATAGAAATGAGACAAAGTACCACGAACTCTCTAACAATATATGCAGACATATGATATATTTTATAGTACTGAAGTCTCGTATCAATCCACGATAACACTATTTGCCCAACTATGCTACATTTTATAGTACTGATTACTCATGCCAAGAACTCTCTAACAGTACATGTCCAACTATGCTACATTCTATAGCACTGAGGCCTTGTATCAATCTTCCCTAACACTACATGCCCAACTATGCTACATTCTATAGCACTGAGGCCTTGTATCAATCTTCCCTAACACTACATGTCCAACTATGCTACATTCTATAGCACTGAGGCCTTGTATCAATCTTCCCTAACACTACATGCCCAACTATGCTACATTCTATAGCACTGAGGCCTTGTATCAATCCTCCCTAACACTACATGCCCAACTATGCTACATTCTAAAGCACTGAGGCCTTGTATCAATCCTCCTTAACACTACATGCCCAACTATGCTACATTATAAAGCACTGAGGCCTTGTATCAATCCTCCTTAACACTACATGCCCAACTATGCTACATTCTATAGCACTGAGGTATCGTATCAATCCACGCTAACACTACATGTCCAACTATGCTACATTCTATAGCACTGAGGACTCGTATCAATCCACGCTAACACTTCATGTCCAATTATGCTACATTCTTTAGCACTGAGGCCTTGTATCAATCCTCCCTAACACTACATGCCCAACTATGCTACATTTTATAGTACTGATTACTCATGCCAAGAACTCTCTAACACTACATGTCCAACTATGCTACATTCTAAAGCACTGAGTACTCATCCAAATAATTAACGAGCACTTTATCATCAATTGCATTTTCGAAGTTGCAACTACATTTCAATATTTGCTATGCTCCACTGGTGTACTGCAGGACTATGTACAGGACACAGGCAATAAATATTCAGGGGAGACAGTAGCAGCATGACGTACGAAGCGACGGACAATGTAAGCTATGTCCTATATAGCAGAAGTCGCTCCAACTTGTGACATTTCTTTCACCCTAGGATGCACACTAGTAAAATTCTGGCAGCGTTGTTATTGTTGTTGTTGTTGTTATTGTTGTTTTGTTGTTATTATTGTTGTTGTTGAATATCCACCATTATTAACTATACTCTTGTGTGCGCTCTGAAAATTGCGTTAGACAACGAATTGCTGTAGCTTTCTTCATATTCCGAGAGAGCTGACGAAGGTGTTTTGTGTGAATTTCACTACTACATTGATCACATCGATCTCTCGCCTCGTTAGTCAGACTGAGACAGTTTGTTTCCAAAGAGAACTGCGGGGAAGTCAGGTGAGAGTCTTGAACAGTGTGTTTACCTGAACCTGACTGACATAGTCTTCTTCTTCTTCTTCTTCTGCGTACACAGTCAGACAGTAACCATTATTTTTTCGAAAAAAGCGGCGGTCATCCTGAGGCTGTCGCCGCTGCCATAGAGCTTGTCTTGCAGTTCCACTGGTAATGGCCACATCTGCTCTCTCTGATCCTCGTATGTCGGGCAGTTCTGCAGCAGATGTTCAGTGGTCATTTTACCAGTACCGCACGGGCATTCGTCGGTACACCCTATCTTCAATTTGTTGAATAGGTGGTACCTCAGTCTGTTGTGGCCAGTGCGAAGTCTGAAGACAACGACCTGCTCTCTTCGGTTCAACTGGTAATAGGCATCGTTTTTGGTGTAACCAGTATGTTCGGTTTCCCATTTGGTCATGTATCTGGCTTTGATAAGCCGTTTTGACTCTTCGTACGTCATACTGGTATCTGTTTGTGGTAGTCTTGCACCTTCTTTTGCCAGTCTGTCTGCCTCCTCGTTGCCTTGGATGTTGCAGTGTGACGGGACCCACTGTACCACTACCCTTTTTGGTGCGGACTGCTGGCACAGTTTGCAGAGTGCTGCTCTTAAGTCATTAAGCTCAGTGTTTTTCTGGCTTTTTAGCGCTGTGACTACGGCGAGAGCATCTGTCAGCAGGACTATATGGCTCTCATTTTCACTGTGTATCACCATTTCTTCCACTGCCGCCCTCAGTGCCTCTGCCTCCGCTCTGAAATTGCTTGTGTACTTACCAGAAGCGAATGACAGTGTTATTTTTCTGCCATTTGGTAGGTTCAGGAATGCTCCTGCCCCTCCGTTCTGTGTAGTGTTTGTTACAGAACCGTCGGTGTATGCATGGGACTGACATAGTCTGATCAGTATGTTTTGCCTGATCAGACGTAAATCTCCTCGCGCCATCCTGACAGCGTAAAATGGCCCGCAGAGTTTGAACGAAAATTCTAGAAATAGTGCCCCCATGTAATAAGGCAAAGCAAGGCAAAGGCCGCTGTCTATCGTAGACGAGGATGGCATAATTTGTTTGCTAGCCTTATTTTTAGAAAGGATTAACTGCGATACTTTTTATCCTCACTCTCTCGTCTCGTGCCGCCCAACCCCAGTGGCAGAGAAAAAACGACTAGGGGGCAACTACGAGATGCAGGGGACTCCGCATCAAGCACCCGTAAAAAAGACGACGGAATCCGGAATCGAATCCACACCACCTCATCACGAGGCCGATGGCTTAACCACTTCTCCACGGAATCCTACATTACCCCACCCCCTCCCGCTCCCCACCGCCCGGCCATGTAATAGAGAACACACAAAAGCATTACAAGACATTCTCTGTTCTGGATTTGCCTAGGTAAAAGTAGTAAAGCTAAATCAAATCAAAATACTCACGTAGAAGAGATCTCGAAGCAAATGTAAAGGAAACATGAAAGACAAGGACAGAGCTAGAGCAAGTAGCACAGGACAGGATGACTTGACATGTGCTCCTCGGGGAGATTAAAGGTTTTGATTGATATATTATAATGAAAGAATGACTAACTTGATTTACTGTCAATTAGAATACCATTCATCAGAATGGCCCATATCCGTTTACGAGTATCAAGAATCCATTTTGTTTTTAGGTCGGTTGATGTTTCTTGTTGCTGCTGAGGTATTCACTCAAAGATTTCTAAATATTGGCTTAGTTTCAGAATGTTTGGTCAGCGAGAATGCTAGCGGATTTCTGTGTTTGCTGTGTGTTGGTCGTATGTTGACAATCTGCAGGTACCACTTGTGGTTTGAGGTTTCAGGAAGATTTAAATGGAAGATTAGAAGAAAAATACAGATGGTCGTCTTTGGTCTGGATAAGCTGAGCGCAGTATGGTGTGTTTGTGGTTGTAGTTCTCTTTGGTCTGGATAAGCTGGGCGCAGTATGGTGTGTTTGTGGTTGCAGTTGTCTTTGGTCTGGATAAGCTGGGCGCAGTATGGTGTGTTTGTGGTTGTAGTTGTCTTTGGTCTGGATAAGCTGAGCGCAGTATGGTGTGTTTGTGGTTGCAGTTGTCTTTGGTCTGGATAAGCTGGGCGCAGTATGGTGTGTTTGTGGTTGTAGTTGTCTTTGGTCTGGATAAGCTGAGCGCACTATGGTGTGTTTGTGGTTGCAGTTGTCTTTGGTCTGGATAAGCTGGGCGCAGTATGGTGTGTTTGTGGTTGCAGTTGTCTTTGGTCTGGATAAGCTGGGCGCAGTATGGTGTGTTTGTGGTTGCAGTTGTCTTTGGTCTAGATAAGCTGGGCGCAGTATGGTGTGTTTGTAGTTGTCTACCGTCTGGTTACGTTTTGCGCCAAATGGTATCTATGCTAGTGGATATGACTGTATTGTTGCTCTTGGCACAAGATGGTGTCTATGATGGTTTTTGTCTGTGGTCTAATACACATGGCGTGATATGGTGACTAAGATGGGTTTTGTCTGTGGTCTGATACATTTGGCGTGATATGGTGACTAAGATGGGTTTTGTCTGTGATCTAATACACATCGCGTGATAAGGTGACTAAGATGGTTTTAGTTTGTGGTCTAATACATTTGGCGTGAAATGGTGACTAAGATGGGTTTTGTCTGTGGTCTAATACACGTGGCGTGATATGGTGTCTAAGATGGTTTTTGTCTGCGGTCTGATACATTTGGCGTGATATGGTGATTAAGATGGTTTTTTTGTCTGTGGTCTAATACACATGGTGTGATATGGTGACTAAGATGGTTTTTGTCTGTGGTCTAATACACGCGGAGTGATATGGTGTCTAAGATGGTTTTTGTCTGTGGTCTAATACACGTGATATGGTGTCTTCTTCTTCTACGAACGCTGTCAGACGGCAACCTGTATTTGTTCGAAGAAATCAGCTGTCATCCTGAGGCTGTCGACACTGCCATAGAGCTTGTCTAGTGTTACCACTGGTGATGGCCACATGTGCTTTCTCTGGTCCTCGTATGTCGGGCAGTTTTGCAGCAGATGTTCAGCGATCATTTTCCCTGTACCACAAGTGCATTCGTCAGTGCCCCCTATCTTCAGTTTATTGAATAGATGGTACCTCAGTCTGTTGTGGCCTGTGCGGAGTCTGAAGACCACGACCTGCTCTCTTCTGTTCAACTGGTAATAGACATCATTTTTTATGTAGCTAGTATGTTCTGTTTCCCATTTGACCATATATCTGGCCCTAATAAGCCTTTTGGACTCTTCTTAGGTCACACTAGAATCTGGTTGTGGTAGTCGTGCACCTTCTTTTGCCAGTCTGTCTGCCTCCTCGTTGCCTTGGATGCTACAGTGGGATGGAACCCACTGTACCATTACTCTTTTTGGTACGGACTGCTGGCATAGCTGACAGAGTACTGCTCTTAAATCATTAAGTTCAGTATTTTTCTGGCTTTTTAGTGCTGTAACTACGACCAGGGCATCTGTAAACAGGACTATCTGGCTTTCATTGCTTTCGTATGTCAGCATTCCTTTTACTGCAGCCTTCAGTGCCTCTGCCTCCACTCTGAAATTGATTGAGTATTTTCCAGTTGCCACTGACTGTTATTTTTCTACCATTTAGTAGGCCCAGGAATACCCCTGCCCCTCCGTTCTGTGTTGTGTTTGTTACAGAACCGTCGGTGTATGCATGGGTCCAGTCCATGATTGGGTAGTTTTCCGTTATGTACCTCAGGGTTATGTCTCTTCTTTCTTTTTCAGACTGGCTGTTCTTGTTTCCAATACCTGGTATATTTTCTACCACCTTTGGAATGATATGCTGCTTGCAGGTGGGTTTGCATACAGTAGGGATGGGCTTTGGTGTTGTTACGGTGTTCATATGGTCTTCGCTCATCTTTGCTTTGGCTATTTCTGCAAAGTTTCTCTGCTTTAGTTTCCCATTTCCAAATCTATTTAGTCTCTGATGCATTGGATGGTCTGACAGTCTTCTTAGTTTCTCTGTTTACTGTTGGGCTCTGCAGTCTCTTCTGTCGGTCAAGGATTGCAGATTTGTAAACTTTTCAATTTCTACAATTGGCGTTGACTTCATGCCTCCTGTTATAACTCTCATGGCTTGGTTTTGAAGTTTGCTAATTTTATCGAAGTTCGCATTTGCTGCTATTGTGCATGCCGCAATGCCATACTCGAGAACTGGTCTCACTCTTCCAGTGTATAGTTTCTTTAGTATTCTTATATGGTGTCTAAGATGGTTTTTGTATGTGGTCTAATACACGTGGCGTGATATGTTGTCTAGACTGGGTTCTGTTTCTATGTTTTATGTTCTCGTGACCATCGGATTATATGTTGTTAAAGCTGACGGTTGTCAATGTCTGGTTACACTTGGTGAAATGTTGTGCCTAAGCTGGCGTAGATGGGTGTGAGTTAGTGTTGTTGTGGAGTGCAAGTGCCCATACACGCACGCACATAAATGTAGATATATACACATATAACACACACATACAGTACTTGAAAACATGATGTTGTTCGTCTATTACAAATAAAGAAGAACTGTTCTCTTTTCGTTAAGCCAGTCCTTTCAGTTGAGTATTCTGTGAGTCGGGGTTGTAGATGGGTGGTTGAGTATTCTGTGAGTCGGGGTTGTAGATGGGTAGTTGAGTATTCTGTGAGTCGGGGTTGTAGATGGGTGGTTGAGTATTCTGTGAGTCGGGGTTGTAGATGGGTGGTTGAGTATTCTGTGAGTCGGGGTTGTAGATGGGTGGTTGAGTATTCTGTGAGTCGGGGTTGTAGATGGGTGGTTGAGTATTCTGTGAGTCGGGGTTGTGGATGGGTAATAAGATGTCTGACGAATATATATAGGACTTTACATCTGTGATTAAAGCACATGGTCAGGAACTCGAAGTTGTACACCGGTTCAAGTATCTGGGATCACTGATCAGTGACGAGGGCTCGCAGACTGAGATAGCTCCAAGAATAGCACAGACAATTTCGGCGTTTAAGCGTTTGAAACCCATATGGCAGGATAAGACGCTCGCCTTAAGTATAAAAGTTAGATTGGTGCTCGCAATATAGGTGTATGCCTGTGAGACTTTGGCCATTACTTCGGATATCTAGAGCAGAATACATGCAATGGAAATGAGGTGCTTTAGAAGACTTAAATATTACATATAAGGATCGTGTCATGAATGTAGAAATACGACGTATAGTGGAAAACGCAATTGGTCCTTTTGATGATCTGTTCACAGCTATGAAAAGGAAAGAGATGGCTTAATAGGGTACGTCATGAGGTCTTGCAGAATTACAAATTCGGTAATGCATAGATCCGTACCAGGAAAGAGAGGGCGGGGACGTCCAAGGAAGAAATGGTCAGACAACATCACTGAGTGGTGAGACTCTCGCCCGGGCGAGGCACGACTGGCGGCAGCGGACAGAGATAGATGGCGTGGGATTGTGGGAGTGTCTTAACGTGTGCCCTAACGACCTGATGGATTACGGGATGAACGGACAGAGAGAGATGGCGTGGAAGTGTGGGAGTGTCTTCGCGTGTGCCCTAACGACCTGATAGATTACGGGATGAACGGACAGAGAGAGATGGCGTGGAAGTGTGGGAGTGTCTTCACGTGTGCCCTAACGACCTGATGGATTACGAGATGAACTGAACTGATAATCGCAAGCAGTTAGGGCATGGAATGTTTGCTTCACTAGACTGTGATAATCCGCGGACTTTCAATTCTGTCTTCGTTGTTTTGCTGCAGCCTTTGTGGAGGTCTCGCATGATGCTGCTGTTCTGTGGAGAACTATGCGCCAGGTTCTACGGCCCTGCGCAGCATCTTCCCATGTTTCGTGATTTATGCTAAAATCTGTAAGCGATATGTTAAGCGTATACGTAAATACAATGCATGACTCATTGAGACAGCTCGAAGATTAAACTGTATAATCATGTGTCAAGAATGTCTCCACGTCCTATCGTTGTTCTTGCATATGAACAATATGCTGTAACGCTTCATCGCAAGAGGAAGACCCAGAAAAGATGGATTGTAAGTGTATAAAAAACACTACGGCTTAAAAATATGAACAAAAATACACATTGCATGCGAATGAACATTGCATTTCCCCCACATCGTCGAAGGAGATAATTGGTCGGTTGAACTTAGATCAAATGGACATATGTGTTGGAGTGGTTCATCGTGTTTTGATATTGTTGTGTCTACAGACATTTCTACATTCTAACGGTACTCGAGTAGTTCCCGGGAAAACAGACAAGAAAATGTTGTAACGGGCAACTCATGAGGATTATGTATATATTTAGCAGTGGTTAGCGCACTAGCTTCGAAAATGAGTGGTCCTCGGTTCATTCTCCAGTTAAGATGGAAATGTTTTTTCAGACCACATCGGCTCTCGGGTTAACCCAACCTTAAATGGGTACAGTTCAGTCCGGGAAGTAAAGACGGCCGTCGTGATGCTGACCACATCATCCACTAAGTACCGTTGAATACAAAATAATATGGGCCTTACACCATGTTTCCTTTGCGCCGCATGGCGTGACGGGATCTTTTTTTTGTTTTTTTTTTGTTTGTTAGCAACCTCATCATGTAAAAAACCACATTGCTGTTGAAAAGGAACTGCAAATGACTGTGTATATATTTATCTACATGGATAAACTAAATGCAGTATTAGACGATTACTCCACTGCATGGAGTGACAGAAAAAATAAGGCTGGCACCAGGGACGAAGGAAGAAGTCCAATACGTTTCCCAATATGAAATAAAGAGACACATACAGAGCCATGTGAATAGGGTTAGTAACAGCATGTAAATTTTTTTTTAAACTGCCATACAACATTTTTCCCATTGCTGGGGTAGTCGAGGGGTTTTGAAGGTTGTTGACTACAGGCCGCTACGCCACTGCTGTCACCACGTCGTGTGCTGATTTATGTGTTTATTTCACCCCAAACAGAAAACAAACTGCAAAACCAAATGAACGCGCTTGCGACCACCTGTGCTAAATACAAAATGCGAATTAACAGGAACAAAACAGAAACTATGATGATCAGGAGAACTCCTGGGCCACTCAAGATAAGTCTAAATGATATTGCTCTTCAACAGGTCAATGAGTTCAAGTATTTGGGCAGTATTTTTTCGGCAGACGGTAGGATCAACAGGGAAATCGAGACAAGGTGTCAGAAAGCATCTGCGGTGACTTATCAGCTGTCCCCATTGCTTAGACACCCGAGCATTAGTTTGGCAACAAAGCAACAGTTGATAAACAGTATATTTATGCCGACTCTGTGCTACCAGTGCCAAACATGGCCTCTGTAAAAAGCGTGCGAGAGCAGAATTTCGACTTGTGAAATGAAGTGTTTGAGGAAAGTCATCGGTGCTACCAGAAGAGACAGAATGCGGAATGACGACATACGAAGTATGGTCGGCACTACGACTTGTGCCGAATACATTTCCAGGACGAAAATAAGTTGGTTTGGTCATCTCATTAGAATGCACCCTCGTCATCTTCCACTGATGGCTTACAATGCTGGTAGATCTGGTTACATGGCAAGGGGGCGGCCGCGAGGTAGGTGGATAGATGACATTAGAGTGATTGTGCAACGACAAGGGCTCACATTGACCGACGCAACGCACTTGGCGCAGGATAGACGACTCAAGCTCCCCACAACGCTAAACGGCACAAGTGGAAAGAAAACTAACTAACAGAAAAACAACATATGCCATAACGGAGATTCGAACCGCTGCCCTCCTGGTCGGCAGGTAGGCCTCGAAACCATTCGGTCACGCGCTCCTCACATGTAAAATAAACTGCATAAATAGCCACCACAGCAAAGACCACAGTTCATTAATACGGGATTCGTGTGAATAGACCAGCTGATGGTATGGACATAATTTACATACGCACAGAAAAGGAGGAGAGAACCGAGATTGTTATCTCTCTTTTCCATTGCTTTAAGAAGTGCTGGTCCACGAGCACTCAGTGGCCGGTCTGGACAGGACGTCAGGACACTTGGCACAACAATACAGACGTTTTCTCTCTTCTGTATCTGCTTCAAACGATATTTCAATACAGACGTTTTCTCTCTTCTGTATCTGCTTCAAACGATATTTCAATACAGACGTTTTCTCTCTTCTGTATCTGCTTCAAACGATATTTCAATACAGACGTTTTCTCTCTTCTGTATCTGCTTCAAACGATATTTCAATACAGACGTTTTCTCTCTTCTGTATCTGCTTCAAACGATATTTCAATACAGACGTTTTCTCTCTTCTGTATCTGCTTCAAACGATATTTCAATACAGACGTTTTCTCTCTTCTGTATCTGCTTCAAACGATATTTCAATACAGACGTTTTCTCTCTTCTGTATCTGCTTCAAACGATATTTCAATACAGACGTTTTCTCTCTTCTGTATCTGCTTCAAACGATATTTCAATACAGACGTTTTCTCTCTTCTGTATCTGCTTCAAACGATATTTCAATACAGACGTTTTCTCTCTTCTGTATCTGCTTCAAACGATATTTCAATACAGACGTTTTCTCTCTTCTGTATCTGCTTCAAACGATATTTTTTAAAAAGCATGATTGTCTCTCGATTCTTCTTCTTTTTCTTCGGTAATCGTCCTGAAAAGTCCGTTTACAACGTTTTGTTGTAGTTTACAGCGAGGCTGTGAAATCGGCGCATTTCGGACCCGACTCATGCGATTTCAGAACATCATTTTGGGGATCTTGTTTGCCTTTCGTCTTTAATCCTTAATCTCTTAACCAGACTGCACGGATGCAGTCTGTTTCCATGACCACCATTTTGAGGCCTTGGTCAGTTATGGGGGTCAATGACCCTGACGCAAGCAGTCAGCTATGAGTCACTGACTGTTGCCAGCTCATTAATTGTGCTGCATCTTCTGCCCCGCTCTTTCGATATTAAAATGATTAAACTTCAAAACACGAGTCCCGTGAGATTTTAATAAATGGTTGTATTCTGCATTCCATTATAACTGCTATCCTTAAACGGAAAAAAGAGTCATAGAATTGGCTAAGCATGAAACCAAGGGAAATGTAATACAAATTTTAGATTTTATGAAAAGAGCAATAATCAATTAATTGGCAGCGGTCACTGATGAAGTGGATAAACCCATTCCCGCTCGTCGCAATGACCAGTTTCGGAAGCATTGCTCTATTTAACATCTGCTATCGTCTTTTCCCTCACAAGCTTCTCTCTCTCTCTCTCTCTCTCTCTCTCTCTCTCTCGCTCTACCATCCTCTGCTCAAATCAACCACTCTCTTTGTCCACCATCCACACCCTCTCATTTAGTAACCCCACTCCCTTCCACAATTCCTGCAAGCCACCTCCCCCCCCCCCACTTTTACCCCCACCAGCCTCCCACACCCCGTCACTCTCTCCCTAAAATCGCTTCACACGCCATCCGCTCCCGCTTCTCAGAAACCACTTGGTTCCAATAATTTCCATTTGGCACCAGAAAATTGAAATCTCCCATAACAGCAGTACTAGGCAGGCGTGTTTTGTGTGAGGTGTCCTGATTCGGTGTCATCCCTGGAGCAGCTAGTAATGAAGGATGACACTCTGTCAGCAACGGAGATTGCTCAGATAAATGGGATTAACCGTCTCATCAATTATTGACCAATACTGATAGTTTCATCAATTATTGACCAGTATTGATAGTTTCATCAATTATTAAATACTATTGATAGTTTCATGAATAATTAAAATGATTGTGATAGTTTCATTAGTTATGAAATGGTATTGATAGTTTTATCAAATAGAAGGTGATTCAAAAATAAAAATACTGATTTGACAATTCTACCGTTGATTCTTGGGGTCTGCACTTGTTCGCTTTTATTGTCAACCCATTTCTGGAACCTTTCTAGCATACTCTGCACAGCCTGGATGCACATTTCGACATGTGGTCCTGCCTTGTCAAGGAAGTCCCCACCCACCAGCTCTTCAAGTAGATCATAGACGTAAGGGATTTTGAAACAACTATCTACTTAGTAGTCACGCCCCGCACGACCTGGTTAAGTCAAATCAGAAAGGACATCATCCTCATTGTATGCAGCCTGTTACTATATATATATATATATATACATATATATATATATATATATATATATAGAGAGAGAGAGAGAGAGAGAGACTGACAGAAAGAGAGAGAGAAAGAGAGAGTGAGAGAAAGCGAGAAGTAGAGAAATGGAGTGTACCAAGGGATTCCTAGGTTTATATCATTGAACCATTTTCCAAAAAAGATGTATATCTGACAATGTGAAAACTATGAAAGCAAATCTCTTCTCAGAGTTCCCAGAAAAGTCTACTCCATGATATCAGAATAGATACGAAAATGTCCTCAGTGAGTCCTGGAAGATGAGACCAGTTTATATATCGGATCTGGCGTCAGCCGATGATGTGTCCCCTGGTTAGCAAGAGTCACCAGACTAGCCTGGATTCAGCAAAATGAAAGAAGTCTGCTCGTTTATAACTCAACATTAAAACCTGTTGGAGTCTCGATAGAAGAGAGAGGCCTCAGGTTATGCTGAGAAAGCAGTCTCTGGAACAGGTCAAGCTGTTCAAATACCTTGGACGCGTAATAAACTAGAAGGGAGGTAAGAAAGTAGAGCTGTGTGATCTAAGGGCAGCAAGATGCAGACATTTTCATGTCAAAAAAAGAGGTTTCAACGGAAAAAGTGAAACAGGTAATAAAACTAAAATGGATGTATGTCTCCGCATCGATGTACCACTTTATGATCAGACAAAGTACACTGACCAAACAATGTTAGCCAGGGTCATGTGAAATATACTGCCAAGACACCTCACCTGACCTCCTCGTTAGTCGTCTTGGAATCGGGCTGTTGTTGAGGACAACAGTTTGGCTAACAAAGTGAGGTTCGATATGATAGTAGTGAGTGACACGTAGATTAAGCAAAGCATTGCACAACGGCCTGGAGGACCTAGGTCCACTTCATCAGCATGCTCGGGATGTCAGGAAAGCTATTATATTCTGCCACAAGTATCGACATCAAATGCAGTAAAGGAGAACCAAAGATTGAGATACACAAGAAGATCCAAAGTCACGGAGAACCAAAGATCTAAATTCACATGAAGATCCAAAGTCATGGAGAACCAGAGTTCTAAATACACAGGAAGATCAAAAGTCACGGAGCACCAAAGATCTAAATACACAGGAAGATCCAAAGTCACGGAGCACCAAAGATCTAAATGCACAGGAAGATTCAAAGTCCACTGGAATGATAGTACAAGACAACCTATTATAATAGAGGCAGCCGGAGGGCAGCGCAGTGGTTAGTGCACTGACTTTCCATCCGAACGATCCAAGTTCGGTCCGCAGTTGGTGTGGGATTTATCTAATTGCCAAACGGCACATGTATTTGACCCAGTGTTAAAAAAATGCGTTTCAGAATAATCTGAGAAACTAAAAACAGCCGGCGTGATGTTCACCACATCACCCCTAGTGTCCGTTGGTCAAGAAAAATATGGTCCTAACACCATGTTCTCAATTTGCCACACTGGCCTATTTTTACATTTGTTATTTATACTGTAATAGACCAAGGACTAGACAGGAAACTTGTCAAGAGAATTATTGTTTTTGTTTAACGCCAACAATGTGTAAGTTTACTCTTTTATGCTGGTTGTAGTTGTGTGTTTTTCATGTCCCAAGCGTCTTGATGAAGGTGGACCTTGTTCCTCCAGCCGGTTGTGCTATATTTGACTTCATCTGCATGACGCTCACTACTACGGGGATCACGTAGACCCACATCCCATCAACTAGACTGCCTTGAAAACAGGTTGTTTCCAGGAAACGCTACATGGAAGAGAAATAATGGACTTGGTCATTGTGCTTGACCATGACGCGGCGTCCTGGTCATTATGTTGTGCCTGACCTGACAAGTGTCTCAATTCCCCATGCCAAGACCAAGACAAGGTAAAGAATTATCTGGCCTACTATATGGCAAAAACCTCAGTGTAGAACTGGAGCGATTACGTAAAAACTTTCGCTATCACATTTACAATTAGTGTCAACTTATTCATCACACCTTAGATAAGTGTATCCACTGTATCGTCCACCACTCCAGCAGCCATTGATCCTGATATCAACGGGCGATGTCAAATTATAATGCTCCAGTCACAGTTGGTCAGAGTCCACGTAAAAATATCGAGCATAAGAACATAATATATCCGTTCTGCTTCATAACATGATATGATAATGTTAAAGCATGCCCTTCCAGTGGTCATTATGTAGCTTACGTCGTATACTTGGGTCCAGACTGACACGCCGTATACTGGGGTCCAGACTGACACGCTGTATACTGGGGTCCAGACTGACACGCCGCATACTGGGGTTCAGGCTGACACGCTGTATACTCGGGTCCAGACGGACAGGCCGTATACTGGGGTCCAGACTGACATGCCGTATACTGGGGTCCAGACTGACACGCCGTATACTGGGGTTTAGACTGACACGCTGTATACTCGGGTCCAGTCTGACAGGCCGTATACTGGGGTTTAGACTGACACGCCGTATACTGGGGTCCAGACTGACATGTCGTATACTGGGTTCCAGACTGACATGCCGTATACTGGGGTCCAGACTGACACGCCGTATACTGGGGTCCAGACTGACACACCGTATACTGGGGTTTAGACTGACACGCTGTATACTCGGGTCCAGACTGACACGCCGTATACTGGGGTTTAGACTGATACGCTGTATACTCGGGTTCAGACTGACATGCCGTATTCCAGAACAGTCCTGAATGGTCCAAGGAATATATTTCTCAGAAAACGGGGTGTCCTTCCTAATCTTAATTCCTCGCAGCTCCGTTCGTTTCTGTTCCTGGGAATCGACTTCACTTCTTTCCGGATTTAACCCTATGTGCTCAGTCTCTCTCAGTATATGGCGATGGGTGTGGATACTACTGATTCCTGCTTTCACCTCTATAGCAGTACAATATCATTTCCAGGTAATCCGCTTACCTAGTTTGACTCCAACCATGACAACGAGGTAAGGAAACCAATGACCCCACTAAATAACAATTGTGTAATTTAGTCAAATGTTATTCTCTACACTTCATCGCTATCGACATTACTAGATACATGACCCCCTTTACCTTCAATCTACCAATTAGTTCCACCAGGAAATAATTACTATGTGCCATGGACACGAGCCCACACTTCAATAATGAAGTCGGGGCCAGCACATTTTCCTCAGTCTGTAACTATTTCTGATAAATGCTCGAGGAAATGAACCAACATTATTCGCCATCACGTACCATCACCTGTTTACCAGTGTTCTAAATATCGGTTCTGGTCGTGGTTTAGTGAAGGTCGTCGGAGTTACGGTTGCCAGGAAATGATCTCTTATTCGCATTGAATCATGGGAGAGTCTCCGATTGTAATGAGAGAAGGGAAAGTTGTCCAAGATAAGAATGAACACTGGTCATTACATGGTAATTCCAGAAGGTTCTATGCAAGATAATCAGGAAAAGAGGTGAATGCAAAGAAAATAAGGTTAAACACAGTTTGAATGATTGAGGTTGAAATACTTTTATTATTATTGTTACTGTTATTATTGTTACTGTCTTACTGTCATACGACTTTTTCCCATTGCCGGGGTTGTCTGTGGGACTTTAGGCTGTGCCTAAAGGCCGCTTCGCCCCTGCTGTCGCCACGTCGTGTGCCGGTTATGTTTGTTTATTTCACCCCCAACAACAACAAAAACAATATTCGGGCACGCGCTTCTATAATTTTAAAAATAATTATAATTTTATTGTTATTATTTATTATTACCATTTATTGTAATAATTATTATTATTACGAGTTCGTCCTTAAAAAGACGTTTGTGGGGTAGTGGCGTTATTATGTTAGGCTTTGTGTCCTCACCTTTCGACCCGACACATCCAATTTCAGAAGGCCTTTTTAAGACCTTGTTTGTATTCCCTATTCGATTACTATTCTCTTAGTTAGGTGGCATAGCTGCAGTCCGGTTCCAGGGCCGCCACTTGAAGACGGAAAAGGGTCTTGGTCAGTTTTGGGTCACTGACTGCTATCAACTTATTTCTAACTGCATCTTCGGTCCAATGTTGAAATCGTATATAATAATAATAGCTGTCTATGGTTCTCGATGAGGACCGCCGACATCATCCTTGTCACAGATTTCCCTGTTGGGTGTGGGTGCACTTGTCGCTAACAGGCCAACGCGGGCACGAAAACATCTGCTACATATCGGGCACACGAGGTTTGTAGAAGGTGATGGTGTTCCCGCTGTTCGGGATTTCCGGGTCTCGCGTCTGCTCTGGGCTTTCACAACACGGTCGTCTTCGCCGGTAGCTACACCCGAATTGACTGCGCTTCTCCAGTCAGATCTGTTTTGCACAAGACATTCCCAGGTGGTGATATCTATCTTGCAACTTTTTAGTGAGTCTCTCAGACTGTCTTTAAAACGTTACATTATGAGCCCTTTCTCGCGCCATTTCTCTCTCATATTTCTTATATATACAACAAGCCTACTTACATAGCTGTCTCTCTTCTACCCGGGGGTGGTGAAGTTTACAAGACGAATCGTTAGACTGCTTTATGCACTGTTTTGTTCCCGGCCTGGGTTCAAGTCTAGTCATCGGTTCTCCAGAGACTGGTCTATGTCATCGCTCAATTTGTTTCCTACGAGTTTGAGTTCCTGGTACTTGAAAACGCGTGATAATTGTGGCAGAACATATTCTGTGCTGTTCTCAAGAATCCACAGATCCTGTTTTCGGAATCATTAACTTAATGCGTTTTTTCTTCTAGGCTGTCCTTCGCTTCTTAGAAGCATAGGACGTCACCTGCAGCTGGGCATCTTATAGGAAACATGTAGTTATGTGATCACTCGTGATTGTAAAAACCTATCCTTGGTGCAACAACTCCTATCGCACGTGGGACACACATTTTGGATTTGGATGTTAAGATGTTGCACATTCTGTGCTTTCTCGTAGTCTCGGTGATTATGTTGCACTCAGCGATGTGAGCATCTTGTGTGATAGTGCGAGAGGCGGAGAGGTCCTATGCAAACGCTTTTGTCATTTTGTGTGTTCATTTCTTCCTTCACGGTGTGTTAGTTCATATGTGTACTGTCTGTTCACCTGATGACGGTCTTTTGGTCTTAACGTGAGTTTCGTTCTTGTTTTGTTCCAGTGCGGTATCTCAACTAATCAAATCCATCTTGCTATATCCTTTATTTTAATCATCAATCTTGAAATTGTACCTCAAGATGTATAACAGAGTAAAAAGGGAAAGAACTCCCTCCCCAAAGGATCAGCAGAAGAACAACAAGATCTGCAGAAGACAAGTTGACCAATTTCGAGACATGAACAACGACAAAGGCAGGACAAGCGCGTGAGTGTCAGCGTGGAC
This sequence comes from Ariolimax columbianus, assembly GCA_036924085.1. NCBI lineage: Eukaryota > Metazoa > Mollusca > Gastropoda > Stylommatophora > Arionidae > Ariolimax > Ariolimax columbianus. Next base: position 54,022,168 of record JAVGWX010000018.1, read on the forward strand.
TGGTCGTCACCTGGTGACAAGCGCAATGCCATGTAGTAGGAAACCTGAAGCGTCGGAGAAGTCATCCGCGCCTTAAGACAATCTGTCGACGCTATTGTCAGTCCACGTCACCCAGATAATAGCCGACGACATCAAAGAAACTTGCTATTGCAGGTGCGCAGAGATGGCAGGTGGGAATATGACGACAGCCAAAGATGGTTACGTCCATTGGCGTCAGTTATGGCATTATACATAATACCGATACTGTCACCATTTCAGCGTTTTTGTTTTGTTTTTATAATGTGACAATTAATCCAAACTGGTTTGTTAGGAACACACACATTTAGAGCGTATTCTCTCCCTGTTGGGTATGAGTAATATCACTGCATTGTGAGCTTGTGTTCTGTTGATTAGAAACGACATAGCTTCAATCCGGTGAAGTTAAAAGGCGCTTAGTGTTTTTCTCGGTAGAAAACAAGTGCTGGAACAGAGCCGGTGGTCGAGCTGTTTGGATACAGAGCTTCTGATCAAAGCCACACTGGTTCAAAACTTCGTGAAGGTACATGTTATGTTTCTTTCATAGGTGAAATTAAAACATAGCATGCAAACTGCGTGGTGACTAGAAGGAAAAACGACCTTTAATCCTCACTCCTAAACGAAGCTATGCTATATTGTTGTGCACCGCACACCAGACCACACCACACCACAACCCACCACGCGACGCCACACCCCACCATACCACACCACGCCACATTCCCAACACACCAAACTACACCAAACCACACCACACCTCACACACCACAATCCACCACGCCACTCCACATAACACCACACCCCACATCACCACACCACTCCCAACCCCACCACACCACCCACAACCACACCACTCCCAACCACACCACACCACACTACACACCACCACACCACACCACTCCTAACCACACTACACCACATCACACCACTCCCAACCACACCACACACCGCCACACTACACCACTCCCAACCACACCACACACCACCACACCACACCACTCCTAACCACACTACACCACATCAAACCACTCCCAACCACACCACACACCACCACACCACTCCCAACCACACCACACCACACCACCCCCAACCACAACACGCCACACCACTCCCAACCTCACGACACCACACCAAACTTTGGCATTCCCACAACTTTGAAGTAATTTTGTGTTTGTTTTGGTTTTGTTTGTTTTGTTTTTTTACGTTCGCCTTATTTCTCCAATCCCCATGTCGGTGTGCATTGCACTGTGGTTTTTACGTTGCGCCTGTCGGCCCAGTCATCCGACTTCGTTTAATTCCACCAAGGTATCCCAAGAGACCTTTCGTGGAACCCTTATGTCCATCGAGGTAACTATTCAATTAGTGAGGAATCAAACATCCCCTTCGTTCATTCTTCTCGTATTCCTTCTTCTAGTCTTCTTCTAGTCGTACGGACATTTTTCTCATCGCCCGGGTAGTTGAGAGGTTTTTAGGCTGAGTACTACAGACCGCTTCGCTACTGCTGTCGCCACGTCGTGTGCTGGCTATGTTTGTTCATTTCACCCTCAACAAAAAAAACAACGATTTGTTGCCTTCTTTATCAGCAGGCAGGCATCGAAACGATTCAGCCATACGCCCCCCCCCCCCCCCCGACCCCCTCCGTTTCATCTCGTTAAGTGGGGTAAAGAGCTTACCTGAGCAACTTACTGACCAACGGGGATTAATTTACGATAATTAGGTTAATTCCCATCACCAGATGTAATTATAAATCTCTCGTTATCTATCACTTTCTCTCTTTTTTCTCCCTCTTCTCTTTCTCTCTCTCTCCCTCTCTCTCTCTCTCTCTCTCTCTCTCTCTCTCTAGCTCTCTCTCTTTCTTTCTCTCCCTTTCTTTGTCTTATGACAGATGCGAGAGAAGAAATGTTGATAACTTTACAGTAACGGCATCAGATTTTAATGAGTGTGAGATGACCAATTCCCATCCTCGATTTATTTTACTTCACTAACATTAATCGAGTACCCATTGGCAGCAGGGTCAACCAGCAAGTCGATAACGATCATCTGGACCGGTACATTTGCCATGATTATGCATCCCTTATCACTCTGTTTCTGACACCATCAGTTTCAAACGAGATATTCAAACTTCGATAAGAGTATGATTGATTGACTTCGATTCAAACTTCGATAAGAGTATGATTGATTGACTTCGATTCAAACTTCGATAAGAGTATGATTGATTGACTTCGATTCAAACTTCGATAAGAGTATGATTGATAGACTTCGATTCAGACTTCGATAAGAGTATGATTGATTGATTATGATTCAAACTTTGATATAAATATGACTGATCGGCTATGAATCAAATTACGAAAAGAATATAAATGATTGGTTATGATTCAAATTTCAATAAGAATATGACTGATCGGCTACTATTACTTCGTCTCGTGCCGCCCGATCCAAGTGGCAAGTCAAGGACAAGACGACGACTACGAGATGCAGGGGACTCCACATCAAGCACCCGTGAAAAAGACGGCGGAGTCTGGAGTCGAACCCACACCCACTGACCAACTGATCACGAGGCCGACGGCTTAACCACTTCGCCACGGAATCCATATATATATAAGTCCACTCAAAGACAGGACCCAAATATAATGTACACACACACATACATACACACATACACGTGTGTACACGCTACCCATATACAAACATTATATAAAGCGCACACAATGCTCACTTCAACATCACATTTCAAACAGACGCGCACTGTTCACTCATATTGTACAAGCGCACTTGCATTGTCTACTATGGTTGTACCAATCGTAGTACAACCGCACCAGTAACAACCGCCACGTCAACTACTACATCCTTACCAAGCCTATTTCAAATTCCCTCTTCATAAAGATATTAATAATTCCGACCTTGACATTCACTAAAGCTACGCGACATAGCAGCAATATTCCAGACTTGAACCCATATCTTCGGTCCACTCAAGTTCTAGGTATTAATGTCGACCATGTCACTTGTTCCTGATTGGACTGTTATGTCGAAGTGATCTTGATCCGATTATAGAAATGTTCAAGATATCGATTGACTGATCAATATTATTAGCTATCGTAGAATCATAATAAATGATTCAAAACAATACAGATGAATGGAGAGTCAATGAAAACAAAAACAGAAGTGAATGGAGAGTCAATGAAATAATACAGTTGAATGGAAAGTCAATGAAAACAAAACAAAAGTGAATGGAGAGTCACTGAAATAATACAGTTGAATGGAGAGTCAATGAAAACAAAACAAAAGTGAATGGAGAGTCAATTAAATAATACAGGTGAATGGAGAGTCAATGAAATAATACAGGTGAAAGGAGAGTCAATGAAATAACATAGATGAATGGAGGGTCAATGAAATAATACAGGTGAAAGGAGAGTCAATGAAAACAAAACGAAAGTGAATGGAGAGTCAATAAAATAATACAGGTCAATGGAGAGTCAATGAAAAGAAAAACAAAGGGAATGGAGAGTCAATGAAATAATACAGGTGAATGGAGAGTCAATGAAATAATACAGGTGAATGGAGAGTCAATGAAAACGATACAAGTATATGAATAGTGGTATCCTTAGTAAGAGTAGTAGTTGTAGCAGTAGCAACAGCAGTTGTAGTAGTAGTAGTAGTAGTAAAAGTAGTAGTAATAGCTGTGGTAATAGTAGTAGCAGTAGTAATAGTAGTAGCAGCAGTTGTAGTAATAGTAGTAGTAATGGCAATAACAGAAATACTAGTAGTAGTAGTTGTTGGAGTAGTAGTAATAATAGCAGTAGTAATATTAGTAGTAGTTGTAGCAGTAGTAGCAGTAGTAGTAGTAGTTGCAGTAGTAGTTGCAGTGGTAGTCGTTGCAGAAATGTCAATAACAGAAATAGTAATAATAGTATGGATAGTAACGGTAGTGACAGTAGTAGTAGTAGTAGTAGTAGTAGTAGTAGTAGTAGTAGAAGTAGTAGAAGTAGTAGTAGTAGCAGCAGTAATTGTAGTAGCAGTAATAGTAGCAGTACTAGTATTATTAGCAGTAGTAGTAATTTCAGTATTTGTAGTAATGGAAATAACAGAAATAATAGTAATAGTTGTAGTAATAGTAGTAGTAGTAATAATAGTAGTAGTAATAGTAAAAGTAGTAGTAGTAGTAATTGTAGTAGCAGTGGTAATAGTAGTAGTAGTAGCAGTAGTAGTAGCAGTGGTAGTTGTAGTACTAATAGTAGTAGTAGCAGTAGTAATAGTAGTAGTTGTAGTAAGGGCAATAACATAAATAGTAGTAGTAGGTGTTGTAGTAGTAGTAATGGTAGTAGCAACATTATAAATAGTAGTATAGTAGTAGTAGTAATTGTTATAGTAGTATTGGAAATAACAGAAATAATAATAGTTGTAATTGAAGTAGTATTAGTAGTAGTAGTAGTAGTAGTAGTAGTAGTAGTAGTAGTAGTGACAACAACAGAATTAGTAGTGGTAGTAGTAGTAATAGTAGTAGTAGTAGTAGTAGTAAAAGTAGTCGTAGTAACAACAACAGAGATAATATTAGTAGTAGTAGTAGTAGTAATAGTAGTAGTAGTAGTAGTGACAACAACAGAAATAATAATAGTAGTAGTAATAGTAGTAGTAGTAGTAGTAGTCACAACAACAGAAATAGTAGTAGTAGTAGTAGTAGTGACAACAACAGAAATAGTAGTAGTAGTAGTAGTAGTGACAACAACAGAAATAATAATAGTAGTAGTAATAGTAGTAGTAGTAGTAGTAGTCACAACAACAGAAATAGTAGTAGTAGTAGTAGTAGTGACAACAACAGAAATAGTAGTAGTAGTAGAAGTAGTAGTAATAGTAGTAGTAGTGACAACAACAGAAATAGTAGTAGTATGATAGTAGTAGTATTAGTAATAGTAGTATTAGTAGTAGTAATAGTAGTATTAGTAGTAGTAGTAGTTACAACAATATAAATAATAGTAATAGTAGTAGTCATAGTAGTAGTATTAGTAGTAGTAGTAGTAGTAGTAGTAGTAGTAGTAGTAGTAGTAGTAGTAGTAGTAGTAGTTGTAGTAGTGACAACAACAGAAATAGTAGTAGTAGTAGAAGTAGTAGTAGTAGTAGTAGTAGTGACAACAACCGAAATAATAATAATAATAGTAGTAGTAGTAGTAATAGTAGTAGTAGTGACAACAACAGAAATAGTAGTAGTATGATAGTAGTAGTATTAGTAATAGTAGTATTAGTAGTAGTAATAGTAGTATTAGTAGTAGTAGTAGTGACAACAATATAAATAATAGTAATAGTAGTAGTCATAGTAGTAGTATTAGTAGTAGTAATGGTAGTAGCAACATTATAAATAGTAGTATAGTAGTAGTAGTAATTGTTATAGTAGTATTGGAAATAACAGAAATAATAATAGTTGTAATTGAAGTAGTATTAGTAGTAGTAGTAGTAGTAGTAGTAGTAGTAGTGACAACAACAGAATTAGTAGTGGTAGTAGTAGTAATAGTAGTAGTAGTAGTAGTAGTAGTAGTAGTAAAAGTAGTCGTAGTAACAACAACAGAGATAATATTAGTAGTAGTAGTAATAGTAGTAGTAGTAGTAGTGACAACAACAGAAATAATAATAGTAGTAGTAATAGTAGTAGTAGTAGTAGTAGTCACAACAACAGAAATAGTAGTAGTAGTAGTAGTAGTAGTAGTAGTAGTAGTAAAAGTAGTCGTAGTAACAACAACAGAGATAATATTAGTAGTAGTAATAGTAGTAGTAGTAGTAGTAGTCACAACAACAGAAATAGTAGTAGTAGTAGTAGTAGTAGTAGTAGTAGTAGTAGTGACAACAACAGAAATAATAATAGTAGTAGTAATAGTAGTAGTAGTAGTAGTAGTCACAACAACAGAAATAGTAGTAGTAGTAGTAGTAGTAGTAGTAGCAGCAGTAGTAGTAGTGACAACAACAGAAATAATAGTAGTAGTGAAAATCTCCCATACAAACCATCAGTACAAAAGCTTATTAAAAATGAGATAAGCTTCTTTCTGTGTCTGGTAATATGATTTTCCTTGACACAAACTGACAAGATAAACATGGCGACACCTTTTGACATTTCTCGTGGCGCGTTACGTTCTTGTTGTGTGAATGTCACTCTATAAATTAGTTTCCAATGTCACGGACCAGTTCATAGATAGCTGCAACAGACATGGACCATTTCATAACCAACTACAACACACATGGACCATTTCATAGACATTCAAAACTCAAAGGGTTCTTTAACGTTGGATCATCTCTCTTGTTCCTTCTATCTCTCTCTTTCACTCATTTTCTATTTTACTCTGTTTTTCTCTATTTCACTCTCTGTTTTTAATTCTCTTTCACTCATACACACTCTCTCGCTCTCTCTCTCTCTCTCTCTATCTCGCTGTATCCCGTTTACTCTCTATTTCACTCTTTTTCTTTTTCTCTCTCACTATCTTGCAAATTTCTCTTTCTGTTTCTCGCTCTCTTTTAACATCTCATTTTCTCTCTCTCTATCTCTATTTCTTTCTCAAACTACCTCAGTATCTCTCTTTACCTTTCTCTTTCTCTCACTCTCTTATTCTCTCCGATTCACTCTCACGTATGCACGCACCAACCACCCACCCCCCCCCCCCCCCCCACCCCCCCCCCCCACTATGTGATGACAATATGTATTAGGTTCTGGTCTTGCTTTCCCTAACATTAGTTCAGGTACACATTTTCAGCTGGGTAGACCGAAGCGTATCCAGACATGAGATTGAACCAGATACTAATGCCACAAAAAGCAACAGCTCTAACCACTCAGACAACTCGAGTCTGGTATCACAGAGCCACGTTTCTTTAAACCAGGAATAGATGAAGTAATAATAATAATATTACTTATTTCAAGGAGCGCATAAAATAAGAATCTTCTTAATTTAACTTAACGTCTTTATACTCGTTTAGAAGACTCTGCAGAGTCTGTATACAACCAGTTTCCTTTACCTCACCTTGCTGTAAAAGCTATGCGCATCCATCTAGTCATCTTAAGATGAAGAATAGGGCTACTACTGTACCTGGTCTGCTTATAGCAGACTGGTACGGACCAAGGAAATCCGGATGTTTGATTACAGCAAAGTATTGCGGCGATCGCCACTCGGTCTTGTCATGTCTGACCAACGCTCTGGATGTCAAAGTGAATAAATTCAACCCAGTGATGGAAAACACTATAATATTAAATATAGCATATGTAAACACTACATAGATTTTAAAAAGCACATAACAGTTTTGTGCGTACAGTGATTTTAAAAAAAAACATGTTAAATAAGGTTGGTATAAAAGTGTACAGAGTAAAACATAATGTTGAAAAATGGATTGTGTAAAAGTGTAGACAGATAAAAATTTTATGTTGAAAAAGGTTTTGTGTAAAAGTGTACAGAGTAAAACCATAATGTTGAAAAAGGGTTGGTGTAAAAGTGTACAGAGATAAAATATAATGTTGAAAAAGGGTTGGTGTAAAAGTGTACAGAGTAAAACCAAAATGTATAATAGGGTATCCATAATAGTGTACAGAGATAAAGACATGTTGAATAGGGTGTCTGTAAAAGTGTACAGAGATAAAAACCATGTTGAATAGGGTGTATGTAAAAGTGTACAGAGATAAAAACCATGTTGAATAGGGTGTATGTAAAAGTGTACAGAGATAAAAACATAATCTTCAATAGGGGACGGTGTGGGCTAGTGGTTAAGTGACACGGCTCACAGTCCGAAGGTGCTGGGTTCGATCCCCATCACAGCACCGGCCGTTACCTCCGGGAAGAAAACCTTTCGAAAATGCAGGAGGAAGCAGACCCTTATATAAAATGCATGCTGAAGTCGGATGAACTGGGCCGACTAACGCAAAATAAAAACCACAGTGCAACGAACACCGCCTTGGAGAATTGAAAAATAAGGTAAACGCATTTTAAAAAATAAAAAATTATTAAAATATTTAATATAATGTATGTATAAGCTTATAGGCATACAATCATAATGTTCCATATCATGTATGTAAAAGTGTACACAGATAACAACATAATGCTAAATTAGGTTAACATAAAAGTATACAGCGATAAAACATAATGTTACATATGGTGTTTGTAAAAGTGTACGGAGATTTTTTTTTTCATTTTTTTTTTCGTTTGCCTAATTTCTCTAATTCCCAAGGCGGTATGCGTTGCACTGTGGTTTTTATTTTTGCGCCTGTCGATCCGATTGCATCCAACTTCACCGTGTGTACAGAGATTTAAAAAAACATAATGCTTAATATGGTTTGTGTAAAATTGTACATAATTAAAACAGTGGTAAATATGGTTCATGTAAAAGTATACAGAGATAAAACATAATGACAAATATTGTGAATGTAAAAGTGTACACAGATAAAAAATATAATGGTAAATATGGTTTATGTAAAAGTGTACACAGATAAAAACATTATGCTAATATGCAGTAAATTTAATCATACACCATCTTAGCCAAGATCAAATAAATCGTCTGAGGTTTCTTAGGCTTTCAAATGAAGAACTTGTTACTCAATATTCTCCATCTTGAAATGTTTTCTTAACTGCGCATGCCATGGCTAAGTGTGCATGTGTGTGTCTGTGTTGCTTGACGAATCTGGGAAATTTTGGTTAAACGCGCAATGCTATTTGTTTCCGCACATTTTTGTTTGTTCCAGCGTAAACTTCTGCCGAGTGTGCAGATGTTGGAAGTTATATCTGTATTCGTTTATTTGTAGTTCCTCGAGGATTACCTAAGTACATATGTAACATTCCAGTCATGGTGTCGAAGGATAACAAAGATGGCAGGACTGGATGCTTTAGAGAGCCGAGTAGAGCAGTGGTTAGCGAGTTGACTTCCCATCTGAGGGGTCCTGGATTTACTTCCTAGTTGAGGAGAAAATGTTTTTTTTTCAGACCGCAACGGCACCCGCGTCGACACAGCCTTAAATGGGGACCAGTTCAGTCCGGGAAGTAAAAGCGGCGAGGGAAAGGAGATGGCTCATCATCATGTAGCATGTCCTTTGTAGAATGTCGCTCCCATCACAGTCTGTCTGAAAGAAACTCGTTCTCTTGCCAAAACTCCAGCCTCCGCCACAGTCATACCCAGGCATTCCTGGATATCTTGGTACCATCGTCTTCTTGGTCTACCCCTTCCTCTTTTTCCTGGCACTATACCTTCCATTACAGTTCTCTCAAGACCGTTGTGTCTCTTGATGTGACCAAATTATTTCCATTTTCTAGCCAAAATGGAATTGATAAACCAGTTCTCCTCTATGCTAAACTCTTGTCAAATGTCTACATTTGTTTTTTTCTCTGTCTAGGGTATTTTGAGGATCTTTCTGTAACATTTTGACTCTAAGGATTCGATTCTGGTAATCGTCCATGATCCCCAGCCATAAGCTGCCACAGGAAAAACACAGGCTCTCAAGACTTTTACTTTTATCATTTTGTTGGTGATCTGCCATACTTTCTTCAGGCTGTTCAGTCTCTACATTGCCATAGCTAGTCTTCTTCTGATTTCTTTCGAACAGTCGCCATTTTTGTCAATTCTGGAGCCCAGATATTCAAAATGTGTGACCTGATCTATTTCCTCACCACCCACTGTAAATTGATGCTGACATTGTGTTTTGGAAATGGCTTCCGCCCTCATATAGCCGAGCTTTTGAAATGTGGGATCGCTAACATCTCTACTTATTACTAGATGCTTCATCAGGTGAACAGAATCAGAAATCATAATATACGTGCCACTCCAGATGGCTGAGTTTATGGCTGACATCATTTACTTTATTATGTCAATTTTTGGGAGGAGCCTGAATATATTTGTTGGAACATGTTTCAGTGGCAATGATTTTATTTGTTGGCACATGTTTCAGTGGCAGTGATTTTATTTGTTAGCACATGTTTCAGTGGCAGTGATTTTATTTGTTGGCACATGTTTCAGTGGCAATGATTTTATTTGTTGGCACATGTTTCAGTGGCAGTGATTTTTATTTCTTGGCACATGTTTCAGTGGCAGTGATTTTATTTGTTGGCACATGTTTCAGTGGCAGTGAATTTTAACATCGTCAGGTTGGGGACGAAGACTTACTCTTGATCAAGTAGAATATACTGATCCGACATTTTAGTCAGGGTCAGGCAAAATATACAGGCCAAGACTCTCACCTCGACTCCCCTGTAGTACTCCCTGAAAACGGGCTATTTATCATTGCTGCCTGGCTAAAGAGATGAGGAATCGACGTGATCCCCGGAATAGTGAGCTACACTCAAACGAAGTCAAGCGTAGCACAACCTCATGGAGCATCCCGATACACTTTCATCGGTATGTGAGGAAAGCTACAACAACCCGCCACTGAACGCCCATTCCAGGGCGTATAGGAAGAGTAATCATACTCCTCATTGTGGGCATTTAGTATCAACAACAACCAGAACAGCAACAGCAACCCCAACAGCAACAACAACCACAACAGCAACTAAGACAACAACAAAAACCAGAACAACAACAGCAACCACAACAGCAACAACAACCAGAACAGCAACAGCAACCACAACAGCAACATTAACCACAACAGCAACAACAATAGCAACAACAACCATAACACCAACACCAACCACAACAGCAACAACAACAGCAACAACAACCAGAACAGCAACAGCAAGCACAACAGCAACAACAACAGCAATAACAACCAGAACAGCAACAGCAACCACAACAGCAACAACAACCAGAACAGCAACAGCAACCACAACAGCATCCAGAACAACAACAGCAACAACAACCAGAACAGCAACAGCAACCACAACAGCAACAACAACCACAACAGCAACAACAACCAGAACAGCAACAGTAACAACAACCGCAACAGCAACAACAACCAGAACAGCAACAACAACCACAACAGCAGCAACAACCAGAACAGCAACAGCAACAACAACCACAACAGCAACAACCACCACAACAGCAACAACAACCACAACAACATGGCCACAACCTGCCCCTCTCGTGTACCACAATTTGCCCAGAAGTAAACAGCGGATCGATTGTGTTTAGCTCGGGAATAGCACGAGGATCAAGACGAGTCCGTTGAGTGATGATCAGCTGAGTGAACGGATAACAGAGATGTTGATTGTCTATGTGGAAACAGGTCGAACAGTTTAGGTTGAATCACAACAGCTTGCAGAAAATTTTCAATAGTGTCATTTGGTACTACCATCAAGATCCGCACCCGCTATTGACGTTTTGAACAGTCTAAAAGACAGTCTCGATTTTGCACGACATTTTAGATAACGGAGTTCAAATCCCACCACCGGCTGCTCCAGTCAAGCTAGTTGTAAATGGGTACCTCACTTACTGTTAGATAAGGATAAGGCAGCGATGATGGGAACTGGCCATCCAGCCTCACAGGCTGAGGCTTAGTATACTTAAGCCTGTAACACTTCATTCCTGACATGCGGTTGTCTGCTGGGAGACATCCCCCACCTTTTATCAGATGACGAGGCCTACATTAACAGAGTAATAGTTACACTTGAAATGCCCCGCGGGTGTGTACTACATAATAGCTGGCACCGCTGAATGAGATATGCTGAGATGGCCGACAAAGATGGGTCTGCTACGTCCCTGGTAGGACGTGATGATCCTGGGACACTGTACAATGAACTCCATCACTTAGGGGTTACTAGAAAATACGCCCGTGCCCTCCTCTTCGACAGAACGATCCCTCTAAGACAAATGATTGTATAGGAACTCCACCTTGTGCATGTTTCTGTCTGGGAGACATTGGGCTGGCAATAGCTACCAGCTCACATGTGAAGTAATTATTATATTATCATCATAAAAATCATCCTTATCCTCTTTCCAAATATAAACAATGTATAACTTCTTCTTCGTTGTCCATTCTCAACCTCCCGTTACCAGGCCCTGAACGTTCTCAACCTCCCGTTACCAGGCCCTGAACGTTCTCAACCTCCCACTACCAGGCCCTGAACGTTCTCAATCTCCCACTACTAGGCCTGAACCTTCTCAATCTCCCACTACCAAGCCCTAAACATTCTCAATCTCCCATTACCAGTCCCTGAACCTTCTCAATCTCCCACTACTAGGCCCTGAACCTTCTCAACCTCCCACTATCAGGCCCTGAACGTTCTCAATCTCCCACTACCAAGCCCTGAACGTTCTCAATCTCCCACTACCAGGCCTGAACTTGCTCAATCTCCCACTACTAGGCCCTGAACCTTCTCAACCTCCCACTACCAGGCCCTGAAGGTTCTCAATCTCCCACTACCAAGCCCTGAACGTTCTCAATCTCCCACTACTAGGCCTGAACCTTCTCAATCTCCCACTACCAGGCCCTGAACGTTCTCAATCTCCCACTACCAGGCCCTGAACGTTCTCAATCTCCCACTACTAGACCCTGAACGTTTTCAATCTCCCACTACTAAGCCTGAACCTGCTCAATCTCCCACTACCAGGCCCTGGACGTTCTCAATCCCCCACTACTAGGCCTGAACCTTCTCAATCTCCCACTACTAGGCCCTGAACGTTCTCAATCTCCCACTACTAGGCCCTGAATCATCTCAGTCTCTCACTACTAGGCCTGAACCTTCTCAATCTCCCGCTACGAAACCCTGAACGTTCTCAATCTCCCGTTACCAAGCCCTGAAAAGGACTTTGCAAAGAGCAGGATGTAGTCCAGAGAACGGAATGCGCTGTGTCGTAGTTTACAGAGTGACTAATATTTGCATCTTTCAGTCCGACACATCAGACTTCCACATAGCATTTTTGGGTACCGGGTTAGCCTCCACCCATCGATCCCTTCTCCTTAGCCAGTCTAGGTACCGGGTTAGCCTCCACCCATCGATCCCTTCTCCTTAGCCAGTCTGGGTACCGGGTTGGCCTCCACCCTTCGATCCCTTCTCTTCTCTGCCCTGTTGCAACATATTATCTAGGAATACCACGCCAAGGTGTAGAAGGGTCTTTGCAGCTTTTGGTCGCTGGCCCTGATGCTAGCAGTCATCCTTGGGTTGCTGACCACTACAGCTCATTTACCGATCAGCATCTTAATCCCACATGTATTACTAATAACAGGAAGCATAGACCAATGTCAAGGTAAGGTACAACATACTGACCCAGACACCTCATCACTCCAACGTAATGCTTTTGGTAACTGGACGTGTTCAGCGTGTCTAACGATTTAAGAATTGTTGATGCTATTGTTGTTGTTGTTGATGATGCTATTGCTGTTGTTGTTGATGATGCTATTGTTGTTGTTGTTGATGATGCTATTGCTGTTGTTGTTGATGATGCTATTGTTGTTGTTGTTGATGATGCTATTGCTGTTGTTGTTGATGATGCTATTGCTGTTGTTGTTGATGATGTTATTGTTGTTGTTGTTGATGATGCTATTGCTGTTGTTGTTGATGATGCTATTGTTGTTGTTGTTGTTGATGATGCTATTGTTGTTGTTGTTGATGATGCTATTGTTGTTGTTGTTGATGATGCTATTGTTGTTGTTGTTGTTGATGATGCTATTGCTGTTGTTGTTGATGATGCTATTGTTGTTGTTGTTGTTGATGATGCTATTGTTGTTGTTGTTGATGATGCTATTGTTGTTGTTGTTGATGATGCTATTGTTGTTGTTGTTGATGATGCTATTGCTGTTGTTGTTGTTGATGATGATATTGTTGTTGTTGTTGATGATGCTATTGTTGGTGTTGTTGATGATGCTATTGCTGTTGTTGTTGATGATGCTTTTGCTGTTGTTGTTGATGATGCTATTGTTGTTGTTGTTGATGATGCTATTGTTGTTGTTGTTGATGATGCTATTGCTGTTGTTGTTGATGATGCTATTGTTGTTGTTGTTGATGATGCTATTGTTGTTGTTGTTGATGATGCTATTGTTGGTGTTGTTGATGATGCTATTGCTGTTGTTGTTGATGATGCTTTTGTTGTTATTGTTGATGATGCTATTGTTGTTGTTGTTGTTGATGATGCTATTGCTGTTGTTGTTGATGATGCTATTGTTGTTGTTGTTGTTGATGATGCTATTGTTGTTGTTGTTGATGATGCTATTGTTGTTGTTGTTGATGATGCTATTGTTGTTGTTGTTGATGATGCTATTGCTGTTGTTGTTGTTGATGATGATATTGTTGTTGTTGTTGATGATGCTATTGTTGGTGTTGTTGATGATGCTATTGCTGTTGTTGTTGATGATGCTTTTGCTGTTGTTGTTGATGATGCTATTGTTGTTGTTGTTGATGATGCTATTGTTGTTGTTGTTGATGATGCTATTGCTGTTGTTGTTGATGATGCTATTGTTGTTGTTGTTGATGATGCTATTGTTGTTGTTGTTGATGATGCTATTGTTGGTGTTGTTGATGATGCTATTGCTGTTGTTGTTGATGATGCTTTTGTTGTTGTTGTTGTTGATGATGCTATTGTTGTTGTTGTTGATGATGCTATTGTTGTTGTTGTTGATGATGCTATTGTTGTTGTTGTTGATGATGCTATTGCTGTTATTGTTGTTGATGATGATATTGTTGTTGTTGTTGATGATGCTATTGTTGGTGTTGTTGATGATGCTATTGCTGTTGTTGTTGATGATGCTTTTGCTGTTGTTGTTGATGATGCTATTGTTGTTGTTGTTGATGATGCTATTGTTGTTTTTGTTGATGATGCTATTGCTATTGTTGTTGATGATGCTATTGTTGTTGTTGTTGATGATGCTATTGTTGTTGTTGTTGATGATGCTATTGTTGGTGTTGTTGATGATGCTATTGCTGTTGTTGTTGATGATGCTTTTGTTGTTATTGTTGATGATGCTATTGCTGTTGTATTTGATGATGCTATTGCTGTTGTTGTTGATGATGCTATTGCTGTTGTTGTTGATGATGCTATTGCTGTTGTTGTTGATGATGCTATTGCTGTTGTTGTTGATGATGCTATTGCTGTTGTTGTTGATGATGCTATTATTGTTGTTGTTGATGATGCTATTGCTGTTGGTGTTGATGATGCTATTGCTGTTGTTGTTGATGATGCTATTATTGTTGTTGTTGATGATGCTATTGCTGTTGGTGTTGATGTTGATCTGAAAGTCACGTATACTGAGTTATTTCAAATATTTACGATGTTTACTTGGTGGCGGGTTGCAGTGGCTTTGCTCCCGTCCGGAGGTCTACTTGACAGGATGAACTTGGGTCTTCCTGGCTGCAATAATAATAACTGCAAATCGCAAGCAAAGATAACGATAACGTCACCCTTGTGCTAGGAAATGTGTTATTGTATGGCTGTAAAGACAAATCCCGGAACGACAGGGCTTGCCACATTCGATGCACACATGCGAGGCTCCGCGGTAGGGTCGTCGCCCGTTTTGTTGTCCTCTTTTTCGGGCAGCACGCTTTCGCTTGAGCCTCCGTGAATGCGTTTTCTCTCTATTCACCATTATAGGCATTACAGTGTCAATCCCCACCTCGTTTGTAAGACGGATCTGACACCGTCTGTTCCCAGGGAGCCCGACGAGAAGGTAAGGTGTGGCCTTGATATTTATGTTCCACCTAACTGATAGTACTTACGACTCCCCTAATAGGGATCGACTTTGTGATCCACATTTTTTTTTTAGCCAAATGAAAAGCCTCGTATTTCCCAACATCCTAGAGGACCCTAGTACACACTTTTCATTACGCCTAGAAATGTAAGAATAGCAAATTAACCCGGTCTTAAAGAAAACATCATCAACAGCGGAGAGACCAGCACCAGTAAGCCTCCAATAACATCTATACGATCTTTAACAAGTACTTCATTTGGTGATTTGAGAATCTCCGGGAGATTCATTTTGTCTTAGTTAGGACATTTCAGTGTCGTAAACATTGCGACCAAGACATTAAGTGCTCTGGAAACCGCGTGTCTACTAGAATAATGAAATGTTAAGGGCCACTTGAAAATAATGCAGACGTAACGGAAATGTTGCCAGAAATGACTGGCATGACCAGTTTTTGAATGATGTTATTCCCTGTAAACACAACGGAGCGGATAATTGGGAGAGGGGTTAGAACGATTGCTTTTCACGAAAAAGATATCTGGTTCGTTTCCCAGTAACATAAATACGTTCCAGTTTACCAATATGATAATGGCTACTTGATTTTTAATTAGAGAAGGCGAGAAACTGGTCACCCCGCGTCAGGATTTGTGGAACTTAGCACAATGAAGTATCTAACACTTCATCGCCGAAGATGTTTGTACCTTTACCTTCATAGTAGAACACTTACTATAATTAATTATCATATTATAAATAATGTCATGTTGCTAATTTTTTTTAAATACGTTTCAGGCACATATTGAATAGCAGTAACATACGCATTGTAAGTCTCATTAGTATATAATACATGCACTTTGTGCATGGGTAGTTTGTAATACACGTATTGTCGGCTTGCATAGTACGTATTACACACATTTTTGGCATTAGTAGTTTGTAATACACGCATTTTGGGCTTGTGTAGTGTGTAATTAACTATTTTGACTTGAGTATGACGTTATATGAGAAAGAGAGTCCTTGGATGCTACGTGGAACCAGTACTTACATATGGTAATGAATCATGGACAATTTAGCAAGTAATCACGTAGATCTTTGGTAGCAGCGGAGATCGTGTTTTACCGACTAATGATAAATTACTCAAAGAGGCACAGACACAAAAACAACTTATTGCAAGGATCAGAAAAAGACAGTCTTTCTTTCTTTTAGGCATCTTATAAGAAGAGGTGGCTTAGAGCATGTCGTTACAACAGTAAAGATGGCAGGAAAGAGAGAGGAAGGCCGAGAAAGATGATATTGGATAACCTAAGAGAATGGCTCGGGCGACAATCAACAACAGAGTTGGTAAACCACACACGTGATAGAAATGGATGGCGATTCATGATCACCAACACCATCCAGCAGGTCACCGGATGATGATGATGACGTTATACGCATATTTTGGCCATGATTATTACATATCATACATATTCCGAATGTGTGTATGAGGTAATACACACAATTTAGACCCACATTCAAACAACACTAAAGTACACATCAATTTAAAGAATTGTTAATCTACGTTCAAACTCATGTATGTATGTAAATGTGATTTAAGTACTTGTCTCAATGAGTCACATTTTTTCAGTCATTAAGCATCTCGACTTTGAAATAAACTTCATCGAGAACGCTAAGCTGCCATCTTGAGCTCTGGCACTTCACTTGAATTCTGCAGCTCTCCAAATGTTTAAACATTTGTTACTGATGTTTGAATGACGAATGGATGATGTATGCTTCTCTTGTAGGAGCCAGACACTTGAAAAAATTACAGTACTTAATTAGTTTCAGAGCAAACAATTTGTGGATGGGACTCGATTACATTAAATCCATGCGTCAGTCTAGTTTTATCATTTTCTCTTTGTTCATGTGTACATATGTCTTGTTTGTCTTGGTTTCCTGTCCAAATCAGGAATTGACGTGAGAGATCGTTGCTAAGCTGGTCTGTTGATCTACAGGACGAGATAAATAGATTTACCAAGTGCAGATTCAAGAAGAACATTCAAGCCGCAGGGTTGAAAAACTGGATGGTTCTCGTTTCATATGGACCTGGTTCGATTCTTAGTCAGCTTTGGTGTTCCCAGTGTGTTAGCTAGGCTGCAGACTAGGGTCTTGATTTCTAGAGGCCTAATTTTGGGGCCGCTGTAATGTTTTTTTTTAAATAAAACGTTTACAAAACTTTACCTCAAACTTAGGGCCTGATGTACTAACTCCCAGGCTATCCATGCTATATAAATTAGCCATTGACATACAGTTACTTAAGGCAATGTCACAAGAAATGAGTCAGGCTAACCCACTTCAGAAAACAACTCAGATGTATACAATATGTTACCGTAACCTAAAAATGGAGAAAAGATGAATACCACTGTGACCTGCCAGACATATTGTAAGAGGCGACGAAGGAGACATGGGCATGACACTAGCGACCTAATTCTTCAGAAACGTATATAGAAATGTCAATATTCCATGACTTTACATATATTTGTTGGAAACCTATGCTAAACAGGGAGCTGTAGATGTTTAGATGTATTGATAGTACATTAAATGCTCAAAAATTGTAACTCAGATTACAATGCCTGCTATTTGTATAAAAGTTTTTACGTTTTCCGTTTTGTGAACTTCCATTTCTCGTATTCTAACTAGCTTCCCGATAGCCTAGAGATCTGAAATTGTGAACACAACCTCTACTAGTGCGACCTGTTAGTCTATCAAAGGTTTACGGATCCTGGAAATGTAATTCAAAAGTTTTCACCGAAATAAGTAATTCTATTATATTAACTTGTTACTCCCTCAACATTTTCCCTACACCCAGGAACAGCTGGGAAGTAGAACATCTAGGCCATATGATATCAGCTCGATAACCTTGGTGCTATAGTAATTTACAACACACTCTTTTTTAAATATTTATATTAGCTAGCTGTTCATCGCAAGCAATGATGGCGACATAATCAGACGGTTTTATATTGATGATGTAATTAGCGCTGTATTTTAGTGTGGAAGTAACTGCGTTGGTCATCAACCTCACTCTCTGGTCCCGAGCAACCGTTGGACCAGTAGCAAGACATAAGTCAAAACGACAAGAGATAACTCAGAATGCAGGCGCTCTGGTCCCACCTCCATTTGAGAACAGGGATTGCAAAAACTTACGGGATTCTATCGCCCACCGTCTCCCTTCATCGCTTTGCGAAGCGAATGATTCCATCTCGACGACATCACTTACCATGTGAGCGATGTGTCATGGACATGTTGCTAACCAGACAGGGCCCAATCTCACCAAGCTGATGTGTTTTCCATTATTGGCCTGTGTGTATTTCTGTCCACCAAAACAGGTACACCAATCTCGTGAAGTTTATCCGCTGCACTGGTCCGCGGAAATACGATACAAGGTAACTGAAATACTGTTATAAATAGCCAAATACCATGTCAGGTTAATTAAAGGGATAAGCACACACACTAAATGAACTAACTAATCCAAATAGAAAACCACATCATGTTTCCGTGGACAAACGTGTACGTCATCAACTAGTGTGAATTCCAGTCAAATCCGTGGCCTGGCCGATCCATAATGGACTAAAACACGAGAACAAGACTAGACCGCGGCTGGTTAGGCGCAATTTTCCTGCAGCTCAAATTGATGCGATTATACGACGCGTGTTAAAGTGAAACCGGACCTAACTGCAGCAAGTTAGCATACGTACGATGCGCATGATGACGTCTGAGAATGGGGTTATGTGTCAGGTTGTAGTAGTTTTTCTCACATCCCGACAGTGCTGAAGAAGCTAAGCCGCTGTCCTTCAGCCGGTTGTGCTATGCTTGACTTCATCTGCGTCACGCTCACCACTACGAGGATCACTTCGATCCACATCTCATAAGCCTTTAAAAGAGCCAGTTTCCAAGGAGGGTTACATGGAAGAGAGAAAGCGGTCTTGATCAGTATACTGTACCCAACCCTGACGCGACGTCATGTTCAGTATGTTGTGCCAGGCCGGACCAGCGTCTAAGTCCGCTGATATTTTCAATAACCAAATAGTTTGTATTATATGCACCGTCAAATTAGTGATAAACGCAGACTCGCCATCCACAGAGCTATGAAGCAGCAAAGACTCATCAAACGACCCATGAGGACGGAATGGATAGACCAGCACAAATAATACAAGTCACAAAATGACAGCAAAGACAAACTTGCCGGTGACGGGTAGACAAAGATGTTCAGAATCAGAACGGGACATTGCAAACTCAAGACCTTCCTCCACAGAATGGGCCCTTGAGACACCGTCACGTGCGATTGAGCAGCATCGAAGCAAAACCAAGAACATTTCCTACAGTCCTGCCCTACTTATACCGACCAAAGAGAGGGAATCTGGCCCTGGGGTGCGTCCATGCTCGAGAAGCTGTAGGCACAGGCAAAGACCTGAAACCTGAAACTTACAGTCTACTCCGTTAACTTCATCGGGCGAGAAACAGTTGATCGAAGAAGACGAAGAAGAATAAGACGAAAAAGAAGAAGAAGAAGAAGAAGAAGAAGAAAAAGAAGAGGAAGAAGAAGAAAAACAAGAAGGAAAAGAAGAAGAAGAATGTAATTAGTCGCTCTTTTGTGGTTTCTTCTGAAGATATAAAAAAAATAGAGGTAAGTAAAGAAAGATAAGCTTTCCTGTTGACATCAACTAACGGACTTCTCAACAAACGGGAGGTAACCATAAGTTGTTCTGGAACATGTTTTCGAAAGTGTCAAGATTTCCTCGTGTCAATTTTCCCCAACTTCTCCGTCAAGCTATCAACATTACATCGAGTTTTCACTGGGTTTCAACCCTCCGTTAATTATTGTCGTCCCAGCTTGTCTAGTGTACCACCCTCGTCTCCCGTATTTGATCCGTAAGAACGAGTTGCCCCTGACACGGGTACAACATATTGCACAAATGTTGAGCCCTCTGCGAGTTTAAGTGGAGATACAAACAAACAGAGCAAACTGCCAGTGGCGTGGCTTGTGTTTGTAGGGTCCTGTGAACACACTCCGTGAACTTATATAAGTTTCCTTCAAGTAGGTGCGCAGGAAGATAATTATTGTCGCTTATCACGCAGTTGTAGGTGTGTGTTTAAGGATGGCACGGGCACAACGCCTTCCTGGCAGATGGCAATGGATGGTGTCTGTTATTGACTTGGGGGAGCAAGAATGATGCATGACAATGGAGCGTTAACGTTTCTACTGTGCGGTCCCTCTAAGGTATTAATTTATTTAGAAGCCTACAGTGATTAATTATCATTCTCGCACAAGTTAAGGATCGGAACAGCACTACAGCTGGTTTATTTTACAGCATGCCTGTATCAGAGCATTTGTACTTGGCTGAAGATGCAGTACAGTGAATAAGCTGACAGCAGTCAGCCAATTATAGCTGTTGCTTGCGAACCACATCTGATCAAGATTGTGTTCCGCCTCCTCCAAGCGATGTCATAGAAACAGGCCACATTGGTGTAGTCTGTGTTGGTATAGTCTGTGTTAGTGCAGTCTGTGTTGGTGCAGTTGTGTTGAGTAGTCTGTGTTAGTGTAGTCTGTTTAGTGTAGTCTGTGTTCGTGTAGTTTGTGTTTGTGTAGTTGTGTTAGTGTAGTCTGTGTTAGTGTAGTCTGTGTTAGTGTAGTCTGTGTTAGTGTAGTCTGTGTTAGTGTAGTCTGTTTAGTGTAGTCTGTGTTAGTTTAGTCTGTGTTAGTGTAGTTGTGTTAGTGTCTGTGTTAGTGTAGTTGTGTTAGTGTCTGTGTTAGTGTAGTTGTGTAAGTGTCTGTGTTAGTGTAGTCTGTGTTAGTCTAGTCTGTGTTAGAGTAGTCTGTGTTAGTGTAATCTGTGTTAGTGTAGTTGTGTTAGTGTAGTCTGTGTTAGTGTAGTCTGTGTTAGTGTAGTCTGTGTTAGTGTAGTTGTGTTAGTGTATGTGTTAGTGTAGTCTGTGTTAGTGTAGTCTGTGTTGTTAGTGTAGTCTGTGTTAGTGTAGTTGTGTTAGTGTCTGTGTTAGTGTAGTCTGTGTTAGTGTAGTCTGTGTTAGTGTAGTCTGTGTTAGTGTAGTCTGTTTAGTGTAGTCTGTGTTAGTGTAGTCTGTGTTAGTGTAGTTGTGTTAGTGTCTGTGTTAGTGTAGTTGTGTTGGTGTCTGTGTTAGTGTAGTCTGTGTTAGTGTAGTCTGTGTTAGTGTAGTCTGTGTTAGTGTAGTCTGTGTTAGTGTAGTCTGTGTTAGTTTAGTCTGTTTAGTGTAGTCTGTGTTAGTGTAGTCTGTGTTAGTGTAGTTGTGTTAGTGTCTGTGTTAGTGTAGTTGTGTTAGTGTCTGTGTTAGTGTAGTTGTGTTAGTGTCTGTGTTAGTGTAGTCTGTGTTAGTGTAGTCTGTGTTAGTGTAGTCTGTGTTAGTGTAGTTGTGTTAGTGTAGTCTGTGTTAGCGTAGTCTGTGTTAGTGTAGTTGTGTTAGTGTAGGCTGTGTTAGTGTAGTCTGTGTTAGTGTAGTCTGTGTTAGTGTAGTCTGTGTTAGTTTAGTCTGTGTTACTGTGTTAGTGTAGTTGTGTTAGTGTCTGTGTTAGTGTAGTCTGTGTTAGTGTAGTTGTGTTAGTGTCTGTGTTAGTGTAGTCTTTGTTAGTGTAGTCTGTGTTAGTGTAGTCTGTGTTAGTGTAGTTGTGTTAGTGTCTGTGTTAGTGTAGTCTGTGTTAGTGTAGTTGTGTTAGTGTATGTGTTAGTGTAGTCTTTATTAGTGTAGTTGTGTTAGTGTCTGTGTTAGTGTAGTCTGTGTTAGTGTAGTCTGTGTTAGTGTAGTCTGTGTTAGTGAAGTTGTGTTAGTGTAGTCTGTGTTAGTGTAGTCTGTGTTAGTGTAGTCTGTGTTAGTGTAGTCTGTGTTAGTGTAGTTGTGTTAGTGTAGTCTGTGTTAGTGTGATCTGTGTTAGTGTAGTTGTGTGATTGTAGTCTGTGTTAGTGTAGTCTGTGTTAGTGTAGTATGTTAGTGTAGTCTGTGTTAGTGTAGTCTGTGTTAGTGTAGTTGTGTTAGTGTAGTCTGTGTTAGTGTAGTTGTGTTAGTGTAGTCTGTGTTAGTGTAGTCTGTGTTAGTCTAGTCTGTGTTAGTGTAGTCTGTGTTAGTGTAGTTGTGTTAGTGTCTGTGTTAGTGTGGTTGTGTTAGTGTCTGTGTTAGTGTAGTCTGTGTTAGTGTAGTTGTGTTAGTGTCTGTGTTAGTGTAGTCTGTGTTAGTGTAGTTGTGTTAGTGTCTGTGTTAGTGTAGTCTTTGTTAGTGTAGTCTGTGTTAGTATAGTCTGTGTTAGTGTAGTCTGTGTTAGTGTAGTTGTGTTAGTGTCTGTGTTAGTGTAGTCTGTGTTAGTGTAGTCTGTGTTAGTGTAGTATGTGTTAGTGTAGTTGTGTTAGTGTAGCCTGTGTTAGTGTCTGTATTAGTGTAGTCTGTGTTAGTGTAGTCTGTGTTAGTGTAGTCTGTGTTAGTGTCTGTATTAGTGTTGTCTGTGTTAGTGTAGTCTGTGTTAGTGTAGTCTGTGTTAGTGTAGTCTGTGTTAGTGTAGACTGTGTTAGTGTAGTTGTGTTAGTGTCTGTGTTCGTGTAGTCTGTGTTAGTGTAGTCTGTGTTAATGTAGTCTGTGTTAGTGTAGTCTGTGTTAGTGTAGTCTGTTTAGTGTAGTCTGTGTTAGTGTAGTCTGTGTTCGTGTAGTCTGTGTTCGTGTAGTCTGTGATCGTGTAGTCTGTGTTCGTGTAGTCTGTGTTCGTGTAGTCTGTGTTAGTGTAGTCTGTGTTGGTGCAGTTTTGTTAGTGTAGTCTGTGTTCGTGTAGTCTGTGTTCGTGTAGTCTGTGTTAGTGTAGTCTGTGTTCGTGTAGTCTGTGTTAGTGTAGTCTGTGTTGGTGCAGTTGTGTTAGTGTAGTCTGTGTTCGTGTAGTCTGTGTTCGTGTAGTCTGTGTTAGTGTAGTCTGTGTTCGTGTAGCCTGTGTTCGTTTAGTCTGTGTTCGTGTAGTTTGTATTAGTGTAGTCTGTGTTCGTGTAGTTTGTATTAGTGTAGTCTGTGTTCGTGTAGTTTGTATTAGTGTAGTCTGTGTTCGTGTAGTTTGTATTAGTGTAGTCTGTGTTCGTGTAGTTTATATTAGTGTAGTCTGTGTTCGTGTAGTTTGTATTAGCGTAGTCTGTGTTCGTGTAGTTTGTATTAGTGTAGTCTGTGTTCGTGTAGTTTGTATTAGTGTAGTCTGTGTTCGTGTAGTTTGTATTAGTGTAGTCTGTGTTCGAGTAGTTTATGTTAGTGTACTCTGCCTAAGAAAATAGGGATAGTTATTCCTTTGCGCATCGGAAGTGATGATAGTGATAAGACGGGGTTTTGTCTTGATCGTGTAAATTGCACTGTATTTGTAGTACAGTAAGGAAGGGATACACTAGTTATAACCTCATTCTCTCGTCGCGAGCTACCTTGGACCAGTGGCAAGACATAAGTCAAGACGACAGGAGGCAAGTATGGACGCGCTGGGCACTCTAGTCGAACCTTTCTTGAGATCAGAGGACGCTTGAAACTTGCGGGATTCGATCGCCTACCATTTCTGTTCACCGCTTTGAATGGCACTACCTCTCGACCACAGCAACTACCTGGGATAGTAGTGAAAAGTCAAAATACTGTCATGCTCTGGTTTGTATTCTTTGTTTCGGTCTCTCCATGCTGTCCTCATGGATTGTTTGTAGAATGTATTTTTGCTTCTTTATAATCCTGTGGATGGCGAGCCTGCATGCAGCCAACGTTCGTTCTGAAGAAGGATATTTTGATGCGATGTACCGTAGTGCATATCGAAGCTTCGATATCTGTACGTTTCGGTCAGACACATCCTATTCCAACATGGCATTTTTTGGGATTGCTTTGCCTTTTCTTTTCGATCCATATCCTCTTAGGCAGACTGCACTTGTACAGCCTGTTTCCAGACATGTAACTTGCAGGAGCAATAAGGTGTTAGTCAGCCATGGTTTGCTGAACCAGATACAAACAACCAGCTATGGTTTGCTGAACCAGATACAAACAAACAGCTATGGTTTGCTGAACCAGATACAAACAACCAGCTATGGTTTGCTGAACCAGATACAAACAACCAGCTATGGTTTGCTGTTCCAGATACAAACAACCAGCTATGGTTTGCTGTACCAGATACAAACAACCAGCTATGGTTTGCTGTACCAGATACTTCTTCTTCTTCTTCTTCTTCTTCGCACGCTGTCAGGCGTCAACTTGAATTTGTTCGAAGAAAGCAGCTGTCATCCTGAGGCTGTCGACACTGCCATAGAGCTTGTCTAGTGTTGCCTCTGGTGATGGCCACATGTGCTTTCTCTGGTCCTCATATGTCGGGCAATTTTGCAGCAAATGTCCAGCGGTCATTTTCCCGGTACCACACGAGCATTCGTCAATGCCACCTATCTTCAATTTATTGAATAGATGGTACCTCAGTCTGTTGTGGCCTGTGTGGAGTCTGAAGACCATGACCTGCTCTCTTCTGTTCAGCTGGTAATAGGCATCATTTTTTGTGTAGCCAGTATGTTCTGTTTCCCATTTGGCCATGTATCTGGCCCTAATAAACCTTTAGGACTCTTCGTAGCTCACACTAGAATATGGTTGTGGTAGTCTTGCACCTTCTTTTGCCAGTCTGTCTGCCTCCTCGTTGCCTTGGATGTTACAATGGGATGGAATCCACTGTACCACTACTCTTTTCGGTGCAGACTGCTGGCATAGTTGACAGAGTACTGCTCTTAAATCATCAAGTGCTGAACCAGATACAAACAACCAGTTATGGTTTGCTGACCCAGATACAAACAACCAGCTATGGTTTGCTGACCCAGATACAAACAACCAGCTATGGTTTGCTGACCCAGATACAAACAACCAGCTATGGTTTGCTGACCCAGATACAAACAACCAGCTATGGTTTGCTGACCCAGATACAAACAACCAGTTATGGTTTGCTGACCCAGATTAAAACAACCAGTTATGGTTTGCTGACCCAGATACAAACAACCAGTTATGGTTTGCTCACCCAGATACAAACAACCAGTTATGGTTTGCTGACCCAGATACAAACAACCAGTTAGGGATCGCTGTGCCTGATCTAACAGCCAGCTATGGTTCGCTGAGCTAGATGCAAACAGTCAGCTATGGCTGCTGTCAGCTCATTTCAATGTTTCTCATTATGCAGAGACAAACGATATCTTTATTATAATAGAAGGTAAAGGCAAATGCATAGCAGACACTGTTGTCGGGGATAAAGTGTCAAAGACCGATGTACGAGGATGCATTCAGGTACACATTTGCACATTTGCATGAAAAGCGAGCGTTCTACCACTTCGCTGGCATATGGTGAATAATTACTTTTCTCCTGGCATCCAAAGAAGAACGAGGCGAGGGTCTAGAGAATTATGAGCTCAACGAACCGTTTAGGCACTTGCCTAACCTCAACAGATAAGACCCGTCGTTTTTGTTGTCTATTTTCAAAGCAGCCTAACAATATCGTAGATAGTTGCCAAATAGTTCTAGCGGCAGAATATGAGTTATCATGTCGCTACAATCAAACAAAACTTTATCGCAATTTACATACATCAAAGACTTCTAGCGACTTACTTACAGGACCTGGTCAAAGTTTTGATTGACAGCTGAAGGGCATTGGGTATAGGAGAGAACGCACGAGACAGCTACAGAGATTTCAGAATCCTGTCACAATAGTTGTGATGTGTTGATTAGTTCGTGAGGAGGTCACGAGTGATGTACTGTCACAGAAAGGATGTCTTAGAACGACGGCAGCAGCTGTGACGTCGCAGGCGCCGAATGATTTGGATATGAAATTTATTCTTTTCTGTCAGTGAAGCTGAGGGGAGGAGAATGTCCTCCTGCCAGGCGAGTCAGCTAGGTAGTGGATAGATGAATAGTCTCAGTGTCTTAAGGTCAGCTACAATTACTCAAGAAACAAGCCACGGGTCAGAAAAGGTGGTCTGTCAGTGACAGGACCCGATCTAGCCCTTCCGCTGCCCTGGGCAAAACTAAGTTTTGCTGCCGGTTATATTTAATTGTAAATGATTATTTTATTAAATTAATTTTTGACAGTGAGAGAAATATTTGTTTGGACATTTATTGAATATCAAAAGCCTTTTTGTTTGATTAAAAATGTATATTCATTTTTTTTAAAACGGTAACAAAACAAAATTAAATATATAGGTTTTGTTGTTGTTGTTGTTGTTGCTGTTATTGTTGTTTTTGCTGTTGTTGAATGCCCACAATGAATAGGTTTAGTCGTTTTGTGCGCCCTGAAAAGGATGTTTATTGGCGGGTTGCAGTAGCTTTCCTCACATCCCGAGCGTGCCAATGAAGATGGAAAGAAGTCCACCAGACGGTTTGGCTATTCTTGGCTTCATCTTCGTGTCAGTCACTACTACGGAGATCCTGTCGATGACTCGCCTCAATAGCCAGGTTGCCATGAAAACAGCCGATTTCCAGGGAGGACTACAAAGAAGTCGAGGTTAGGGTCTTGGCCAGTATATTTTGCCTGACCCTGACTAAGATGTTCGATCAGTATGGTTTGCCTGACCCTGACTAAGATGTTCGATCAGTATGGTTTGCCTGACCCTGACTAAGATGTTCGATCAGTATGGTTTGCCTGACCCTGACTAAGATGTTCGATCAGTATGGTTTGCCTGACCCTGACTAAGATGTTCGATCATTATGGTTTGCCTGACCCTGACTAAGATGTCTGATCAATATGGTTTGCCTGACCCTGACTAAGATGTTCGATCAGTATGGTTTGCCTGACCCTGACTAAGATGTCTGATCAATATGGTTTGCCTGACCCTGACTAAGATGTTCGATCAGTATGGTTTGCCTGACCCTGACTAAGATGTTCTTCTTCTTTTTCGTTCGTTCTCAATCTCCCACTACCAAACTCTGAAAGGGTTTAAGTAGCAGAATGTAGTCCAGAAAACGGAATGCGTTGTGGTGTAGTTTACAGCTTGGCTGCGAAATTTGTACCTTTCGGTCCAACGCATCCGACTTCAGCAATCATTTTTTGAGTACCGGGTTAGCATTCCCTCTTCGATCCCTTCTCCTTAGCCAGTCTGCCCTAATGCAGCCGGTTATCCAGGATCACCACGTGGAGGTGTAGAAGGGTCTTGGCAGCTATGGTTCACTGGCCCTGACGCTAGCAGTCAGCTATGGGTCGCTGACCTCTGCAGCTCTTGCGCTGCTCAGCATCTTGATCCCACTAAGATGTTCGATCAGTATGGTTTTCCTGACCCTGACTAAGATGTAAGATCAGTATGGTTTGCCTGACCCTGATTAAGATGTAAGATCAGTATGGTTTGCCTGACCCTGTCTAAGATGTTCGATCAGTATGGTTTACCTGACCCTGACTAAGATGTCTGATCAGTATGGTTTGCCTGACCCTGACTAGATGTTCGATTAGTATGGTTTGCCTGACCCTGACTTAGATGTTCGATCAGTATGTTTTGCCTGACCCTGACTAAGATGTTCGATCAGTATGGTTTGCCTGACCCTGACTAAGATGTTTGATCAGTATGGTTTGTCTGACCCTGACTAAGACGTAAGATCAGTATGTTTTGCCTGATCACAGGTTAGTCTTCCACCCCATATAAGTTCTGATGTAAATACAAATTTTGTAAATCTAAAAAAAAAACACCACTTATCAAGTATTTGTGATTTTTAAAAAAAAGAAATAGTAAACACAGAAACACACAATACATTTTAAAAGTTTAAAAAACATATTAAACTTTATACATATTTTCTTCTAACTCTTTTTTGGTGGAGGGGGGGATATTTTTTATAATTTTTTTAAACATATATCACATATCATGTGTTCTGCACTAAACATACCAGAAAATGACTACAAAAATAAATTTCAAAATAAAATGATGAGCTTCAAACTCATTATAAACGCTTTGCAATTGAAGAACTATTATTGTACACAGTCTGGGATCAAGATGTTGAGCAGCGCATTAGCTGCAGTGGTCAGCGACCCATAGCTGACTGCTAGCATCAGGGCCAGCGAACCATAGCTGCCAAGACCCTTCTACACCTCCACGCGGTGATCCTGGATAACAGGCTGCAGTAGGGCAGATTGGCTAAGGAGAAGGGATCGAAGAGGGAATGCTAACCCGGTACTCAAAAAATGCTTGCTGATGAAGTCGGATGTGTTGGACCGAAAGGTGCAAATATCGCAGCCAAGCTGTAAAACTATGACACAACGCATTCCGTTCTCTAGACTACATTCTGCTACTTAAGCCATTTCAGGGTTTGGTAGTGGGAGATTGAGAACGAACGAAGAAGAAGAAGAAGAAGAAGTACACACTCTGATTTTGTATTGTCTTTTATTGATTTTAATTTTCCTTTTTTTAACAATTTTGTCGCTCACTACTTCACTTCCGCGTAGCTCTTTTTGAAAACATTTTCCAATCTGATTTGGTCATAATTAGTTGAGTGAATGGGCCAGCGACCATACGATTAAGTCACAGTTTCCTAGAGTGGAGGTGATTAGAGTCAAATTTTCGACTGTGGATGAAATAACAATTCAATCTACACACTGTACGGTAGCTACCGGAGTAAGTGACCTTTCTTCCTCAGCCATGCAAGTCAACCAGTGAACTTCAACATATGAGGACAGGACCGGTTTAATTACTGGATTTTCTTTTTTAAATAACTTTTAAGAAAAATCAACTGTGTATCATTGGCTTCGACGTTTATAATTATTTTTGCTTTTTTGATTATGTTTTCTGAAGATTGTTTTTAAATTAATTGTTCAGTATCGATCTTTAAGTGTGTATTGTTTGTGTGTGTGTGTGGGTGTGCTCATATTTTAAAAATTGTTGTTATACCGTTATTCTAACTGCTTGTTTGTGTTCTGTTGTTTTGGCAAAGAAAAAAAATAAAGTAATCCTTCGTGACTCTATATAATATTATGGGCCCATTGAGTAGCACCAGCACATGTTGATTTCTTGTTCTGTTTCATTTTCCTTTGCGTGTTTGTAATTCTTTTCTTCGTTTCAAGACCTTTATTTACTCTTACTCGACTAGGTACATCTACAATTTGATCGGTCTGCAGTTTCGTCTTACCAGTATGTCAGATGCATATCTACTGATGTAATGTTCCGCATACACGCTTCGTTAAACCCGGTCGTGTTCGTCAGATTGTTTTTATGTGACGAAGGTATGCCTCGTTTCACCAAAGCGATGGTTGTTTTAGTTATATTTAATCCAGGTCATGTAATTAATGCGCTAAGGCAACCAGTGCCCGCCGATCTGGATGTTCATGATGTTGATGGCAGAGTTCCAAGCAAGTGCAGGGTAGATACAGTAGGGGCGATATGTCTCAGTCAGATATGATAAGGGCTGCATCTGAGAGGCTTCTGTGAGGAGTTCCATCTTTTCCCGACCCTGATTTCCATGGATAGGTGCAGTAGCTGGTGAGATGAGACGTCCTGGGAGAGGTGGGTCATGTGGCTAAAGAAAAAGCAGGGTCAATCCAGCGTTGTGGAAATACTTTCCAGTTGGATCTGAAGCGAGACCTCGGTGTTGTTGACTGGGTTCTGCCATCGTTTTCCACAGATTCGTTATTGCTTGAGCATGTGAGCGGCCTCGAGTAGCTTCCGATCGAGATCATCTATGTTTCGGAGCCGTTCAACAGGATTGGAATGACAAAGGATTTACAGATGCGCAGCTTGGTTTCTAGGTAGAGGCTCGGCTAGGTCCTGACTCTGCACAGAGTGCATGGATGAAGTCGCAAGGCGAAGGGAAGGCAAAAGAGAGGCCGAGCTAAGACAGCTTGTAGAAAAACCATAAAAACTGAACTAAAAATCGTGAACCAAAGTTGGAAAATAGTACAAGGTAGGGCTTTATATATGGTAAAATGTCGGGAGGTCGATGCAGCTATGGATGGCTTCAAACGTATTAGAGAGACGAAAGTTTGATACAGCATAACTACTTTCGCAGTTTGTGACCAAGGGATGCGGGAGAAGATATTCGGAAACACTTTATTCAGAAACAGCATATTCAAGTAAACAATATTCACAAACACCATATTCACAACCCCCATATTCACAACCACCATATTCACAACCACCATATTCACAGCCACCACATTCACAAACACCATATTCACAAGCATTATATGCATATATAACTAGCAATCAATCTGTTGTTACGTAAATTACATTACAATTATTTATAGGTGTTTAATATGTTTTCCTTGACTCTTTGTCTCTGTCGAAGTCCTTTCAGTCGAAACGGAGGTCTCGTTTTAATTCATGAACAAGGTCCGAAGCAATTTTCTACAAAACTACATGTCAGATCCAAATGATTTTTCGCATGTAGTCTTAGAATATCCATGACGTTAAGTAAATATTATTTCTGTAAGAAATGTGTTGCATTTTGAAAAATGTATTCATTAGGCTATATTTAAATGCAGCCTCATTGAATTGGACATAATTTTAACATGTTTATGGTACACAGTCGTGCTGTTTTAAAAATATATGTTTTGATTTTCAAATTCAATTAATAAAAACAAGTTTTTGATTATCTCGTGCGCCAGTTAGAAATTTTGTCGAGTGCGAGAAAACAACCAAGGTCATTCATGCGAAACTGTCATTCAGATATAGGTATCACGATAAATATATATATCACGATATTATAGTTTGTGGGGTTATTATTGTGGCATAAAGTTACTTTTTCAAAATGTACATTGTTATCAATTGTAAATTGTTAATTTCAAAATGAGTTTGAGGTGTACATTTGTAATAATGCAGAAGGTCACCGTTTTACTAAATACGTTTTTTCCACAGGGAATCTAAGATAGGTCATTTATATTGCGATATTCACAGAGAAACAAACGCAATTGGCGCTTGGTCTGGATAGATCATCCTTTTACCATTGAATTGGACATGACTCAGTGCACTCATATCTTCTTCTTCTTCTTCTTCTGCGTTTGTTCTCAATCTCCCGCTTCCAAACCCTGAAAGGGCTTAAGTAGCAGAATGTAGTCCAGAGAACGGAATGCGTTGTGTCGTAGTTTACAGCTTTACTGCGATATTTGCACCTTTCGGTCCAACACATCCGACTTCAGCAAGCATTTTTTGAGTACCGGGTTAGCATTCCCTTTTCAATCCCTTCTCCTTAGCCAGTCTGCCGTGTTGCAGCCTATTATCCAGGATCACCAAGTGAGGCGTAGAAGAGTCTTGACAGCTCTTGTTCGCTGGTCCTGACGCTAGCAGTCAGCTATGCTTCGCTGACCGCTGCAGTTCATGCGCTGCTCAGCATCTTGATCCCGCACTCATATCAAGCAAGGTTTAAGGGGACGGCGTGGCCTAGTGGTTAAGTGACATGGTTCACGATCCGAAGATGATGGGTTCACTCTTCATCCTAGCACCGGCCGTTACCCCGGGGAAGCAGACCATTGCATAAAATTCATGGGCCGACAGGCGTAAAAATAAAAACATAGTGCAACGCACATGGGCTTAAGGAAAAGATAAATAAGGCGAACATGAGAAAAAAGAAAATCAAGCAAGGAAGGAAAAGGAAATTTGACGATTTCGACAGCGATGTCATAAAACGGGAGCATTTGAAACTGTTAACGAAACATCAATTTGTTACTCTCTGGTAACTAAAATTAACATTGCAATCCGACTGTAGTATTGAAATTTCCAAAAGAACTCTTTGAAAAATTGTAAGAGCTGTCGGAGTTACATTCTGGAAATCTTCAGGCGGCAGGAATATTATATGTGAAAAACCACATCTGAATTGCTGCCAGAAGCAAATACCTGAGACAGATACGTGAACGGCGTAGGCAAGGCTAAGATATTGTATACCTGGACGAATCCTGGGGCAATGCTCACCACACCTATGGTAAAGAATGGCAATCAGTTAACGGTGAACAGAAAAGACAAATTCCAAACAGCAAAGTGTGGCGCATTATACTAACGTATACTGGAAGCAGTGAAAAAGGACTTGTCCGTGACGCTGAACTTATTTTCAAATCAAAAAGTACGGACAGCAGAGACTACGACACTTAAATGAATGAACAAATGTTCAGGCATTGGCTGATGAATGATCTGTTTTCAATTCTGGATAGACCGTCATGCCTAGAAATGAATAATGCCTCCTATCACAATGCAGTAGCAGAGGAATACAAAGTACCAACTGCATCAAATACAAAAGCTCAAATTAGGACATGGCTAGCTAAAGAAAAAATGAATTTCGAGAACAAGTATTTGAAGCCCGAGTTGTTGCAGCTTGTGAGGTAGACATAAGACAAAGGTGTATCATATTGGCAAAATCATTGAAGAGTACGGTCAGACTTCTCTGCGACTGCCTGCATATCATGGGCATCTAAACCCTATAGAGCTTGTGTGGGCTAAAGTCAAAGGACAAGTCGCAGAACAGGACAGGACATTTAAAATGTGTGATGTTGAAGTGCTAACAGATTAGACATTCGGTTCTGGAAGAAGTGTGTTGAACATATGCGCCGGGAAGAAAAACAGTACAGGCAACGAGATGGATTACAATTTACACATCCAGTAACAATTATCAACCTATTTAAATTGACAGAATCGGAATGATTAATATCATCTTTTGTGGACATACTGATTAGCAGACTTGGGTGAATTAACATATATGTATCAAAATAATTAAGTGTACATACAATGATAACAAATACATTTCAAGATTCAATCGCTTTAAGCAACATAAAATCAGTTGTGCAGTTGATAAAATCTTGGGGTCTAATAGTGACAGCAGGGCTATACTAACTGTTGCATATTGGTGCCATTTTTGCGATTGTAAATAAAGGACAATTCAAACAATCAATTGATCTATCACAACATTAAGGAGATAAGAGAATGCAATGAAAAATTCAGCTGCGCACTGTTAAATCTTAAATGTAATGCCATTTCTTTACAATGTTTCTGGAAGATCAAAAGAATTAACCGATGTGCAAATGTCTTAACAACTATGGGCTAAATAATATCAATGTTTTAGCGTCATGGATATTCTAAGGCTGCATGAAAAAAATTATTTGGATTTGACATGCAGTTTAGTAGAAAATTGCTTCGCACCTTGTTCACGAATTAAAAGACGGAATATAAGCTATATCTATTTATGTTTTGATCAGTACTATTCAAACATAACTCATGATCCAGCTAATTTACTTCTTCAATATTTCCTTGAAATTCTCATCACGCCTCAGTCAAACACGCTGCCTAATTATAATAAAACGTCAGAATTGTCATTAAAAGAAGAAGACATCGCTGTTAATGAAATCACGGATGCTGCCTTCACCCCGTTGCAAGTTCATGTTATGAGTCTTCAGAAATTGCAGCAAATTGCAACGCTTCGACAGAGCGACTTCATTTCACTTCTCAGGCATGTGCACTGCGCATTCAAGCATGATACTGACAAACATTAAAAAACTCATAACTTTGGAAGGTTTCTGGGCTTTCGTTCTTTGTATCTCATGTCACTGTTTGCAGATATGCAACGTTTTCTAGAATTATAACTTGTTTTTGATGTCCGAGGGGTTTCCTGGAGGGGTTCTGTCTAACAAAGACGAGAAAAGATTTATGACACAATGACAGCATGTTGTAAGAGGCGATAAAAGGGCAGTCCGATCACTCTTCTTCTTCTTCTATTTCTTTTTCTGTATCATCGTCTTCTTCTTCCACTTATCTTTCGTTTCCTTTTTTTTTTCTTCTTTTCCTTCTTCTTATTCTTGTTTTTTCTTCTACTTTTTCTTCTTCTCCTTTTTCTTCATCTTCTTCTTCTTCATGTTACTCTTCTTCTTCTTCGCCTTATTGTTGTTATATCTTTCTGAAATTTTTTCTAACCATCTTAGCAAATGTTTTCTAACAATCTTAGCAAATGTTTTCTAACCATTTTAGCAAATGTTTTCTAACCATTTTAGCAAATGTTTTTTAACCATCTTAGCAAATGTTTTCTAACCATCTTAGCAAATGTTTTCTAGCCATCTTACACAAATGTTTTATAGCTATTTTACACAATTGTTTTCTAACCAACTTACGCAAATGTTTTCTAATTATCTAATACAATTGTTTTATAACCATCTTACACTATTGTGTTCCAACCATCTTACGCAAATGTTTTCTAATCATCTTACACAAATGATTTCCAACCACCTTACACAAAAAGTTTCTTAACGTCCTACACAAAAATGTTTTCTAAAACATGTAAATAAAATTTTAACAATCTTATACAAATGGTTTCTAAAACATAAAATGTTTAACCATCTTAAACAAATATTTTCTAAACCACATTTTTTTATTTTTAAACACGTAAACTAAAAATTTTCGACATCTAGAACCCATCACAAACAAAAAACATCTTAAATAAATTTGTAAATGTCAAAATTGAATTTCTCAAATATCTAAAGCAAATACTTCGAAAATAACTGACAGAAACCAACATTCTCTTAAGTAACATTAAAATGTAATACTACAGTATATTAGACTAACATCTAAAAACCAACATTCTCTAAAGCAACATTTCAATTTAATAAAACAGTATATGTGACTAACATTATCTAAAGGGTTTTGTTAATGGAATATTGGTAAAAGTATAATCTAAAACGAACATACACTAAATCAAAAACTAACAAGCTCTGAATCAAAGCGTTTGTGGAAAACCTCATATTCAGTGCATTCGCTTGTTTAACTTTGCCCAATTCTAGAGATCTTTATTGCATAGAAGAGCCGTAACTTTGACCGTCTTCGCCGTTTATAAGGAGTTGTTTGATGACGGATTCAGGAGATGGAACTCGCAGAGGTAGTAAATCAACATGATTCAGGGGCGTAGGAGGAGACAATCTGATGTGCAAGACGTTTATTCTCCCTTGGCTTTGGCCCAGTCTTTGTGTGAGATATAGTGGAAGAACGCACGGAAGGACATAAATCTAGTTTCTCTTTGTTGGTTACATTGACTAGTTGAGAACCGTTTCAGAAAAAGTTGGAGTCAGAAAAGACATGTTTATTTTATTTAAATAAAAATGTGAGGCATGGGAAAGGAAAGAAAGAAGGGTTCAGTGTGGTATTAAATAACGATCAGTCTTCATGATGTTACTTCTCAACACTGTTATGGGGACTATTTGGGCTAGTGCGAACCAGCTAATATAGGCGTAGACACATGTTGTACAATTATTAACATATAGCTAAAATAGACATGTGGTCTGCCAGGGTCTTTGTGAATGACAAGAACAATACCACTGACTCATAGAGAGCATCTGGTGAGAGGCGACTAACTGTGTGACATGGCATAACACCGGCCATGCTTAGATGGTTTGTTTAGAGCAGCATAGATGGCGCCTAATAGGCCGCGAGTCTACTTTGCTCTAGTATTTGAGTCTATTGAGATGAGCTCGCACATCCGTCAACCACCTGATGTAAGCGATTGCCACAAGGTAGTGGAGTATTAAGCTGCTCAAGCCTATAGAAACCCTTCTCCCGGTTATATCCAGCTCCTACCAGAGCTGGGACCTGCACAGGGGCAGCTGCCCCTGTAGAAGTACAGGTCGACTAAGAACCTAAGACAAGTGATCTTGTAGGAACATGTTGCTCAAGTCTATCGACTCCGTGAGAAGTGTCAAGTGACATCACTCTCTATCTAACCCTGTAGAGATTTGAAATTGTATGTTGTAGGTAGATGCCAGAGAGGGACAGTCAAATGTAGTAGGGAAATGGACGTGGTTATTTGAACGAAGAAGCAGACGAACATTTCTGTTGCTTCAGAGTACTTCTTCTTCTTCTTCTGCGTACGCAGTCAGACAGTAACCATTATTTTTTCGAAAAAAGCGGCGGTCATCCTGAGGCTCTCGCCACTGCCATAGAGCTTGTCTTGTAGTTCCACTGGTAATGGCCACATCTGCTCTCTCTGATCCTCGTATGTCGGGCAGTTCTGCAGCAGATGTTCAGCGGTCATTTTACCAGTACCGCACGGGCATTCGTCGGTACACCCTATCTTCAATTTGTTGAATAGGTGGTACCTCAGTCTGTTGTGGCCAGTGCGAAGTCTGAAGACAACGACCTGCTCTCTTCGGTTCAACTGGTAATAGGCATCGTTTTTGGTGTAACCAGTATGTTCGGTTTCCCATTTGGTCATGTATCTGGCTTTGATAAGCCGTTTTGACTCTTCGTACGTCATACTGGTATCTGTTTGTGGTAGTCTTGCACCTTCTTTTGCCAGTCTGTCTGCCTCCTCGTTGCCTTGGATGTTGCAGTGTGACGGAACCCACTGTACCACTACCCTTTTTGGCGCGGACTGCTGGCACAGTTTGCAGAGTGCTGCTCTTAAGTCATTAAGCTCAGTGTTTTTCTGGCTTTTTAGCGCTGTGACTACGGCGAGAGCATCTGTCAGCAGGACTATATGGCTCTCATTTTCACTGTGTGTCACCATTTCTTCCACTGCCGCTCTCAGTGCCTCTGCCTCCGCTCTGAAATTGCTTGTGTACTTACCAGTAGCGAATGACAGTGCTATTTTTCTGCCATTTGGTAGGTTCAGGAATGCTCCTGCCCCTCCGTTCTGTGTAGTGTTTGTTACAGAACCGTCGGTGTATGCATGGGTCCAGTCCATGCTTGGGTAGCTTTTCGTTATGAAGCTTAGGGTAGTATCTCTCCTTTCTTTTTCAGTCTGGCACATTTTGTTTGCAATACCTGGTATATTTTCTACCACCTCTGGAAATATATCCTGCCTCCAGGTAGGTTTTCGTACAGTAGTGATGGATTTTGGTGTTGTTAGTGCGTTTATGGGATCTTCGTGCATCTTTGCTTTGGCTATTTCTGCAAAGTTTCTCCGCTTTAGTTTCCCATTTCCCAAATTGTTTAGTCTCTGGTGCATTGGATGGTCCGTCAGTCTTCGGAGTTTCTCTGACTGCAGCTGGGCTCTGCAGTCTCTTCTATCGGTCATGGATTGCAGTTTTGTAATCTTTTCAAGTTCTACAATTGGCGTTGACTTCATGCCACCTGTTATAATGCTCATGGCTTGGTTTTGAAGTTTGTTAACTTTATCGAAGTTCGCCTTCGCTGCTGTTGTCCATGCCGCAATGCCATACTCGAGAACTGGTCTCACTCTTCCAGTATACAGTTTCTTTAGTATGCCTTCGTCTGCTCCCCAGCTTGTGCCAGCAAGTTTCCTCATGATTGCCATTCTTTCTCTGGCTTTCATTCGGTTTCTCTCAATCTGACTTTTCCATGTCATGCGCCGATCAAATGTGACTCCCAGATAGGTTGGGTTGTCGTTTGGCTGCAGGATTTTGCCATTTAGACTTAATTTGGTACTTTGGGGTTTTAATGAAAGCGAGAATATTGTGCATGTGGTTTTCTCCTCGTTTATTTTGACCAGCCATGAGTTCGCCCACTCTTCCAGCGATGTTAGGGCCGTCTGCATCCGATTTATTGCTATGGTGAGATTCTTTTCAGAGGTCCACATAGCCAGATCGTCTGCAAACATTGAGCTATGGACTCTTCTTGGTATATTCTCTGTAATATCGTTTATATATACCAGGAAGAGTGTGGGTGACAATACTCCCCCTTGGGGTACTCCCTGCTCGAGTGTCATCTTTTTGCTCATCTGCCCTTGTGGTTGATCCACTTGTACATCTTCCCACAGACATCACTTCTTCTTAGCTTGACTCTAAGTCCATCTTTCCAGACTTTGTCAAATGCCTTTTCCAGATCCACCCAAACAGCTACTGTGTGTTTCTGTGCCTGGTAGGCATCTTCTATCTCCTGGGCTATGTGGATGACCTGGTCCTCAGTGGATCTGTGCTGTCTAAAGCCGGCTTGCTGTGGAATTAGTATTCGTTTTTCTTCCAGATGCCACATCAGTCTGGTGTTTATCATCCGTTCCATCAGCTTGCCGACACAGCTCAGTAGGCTTATGGGCCTGTATCCATTTGGATCTGTTTTGTCCTTTCCTGTTTTTGGTACTGGTACCAGTATTGCATCTTTCCATGCCTGTGGTACAATTCCCCTTTTCCAGCTTTGGTTCAGGACCGATAGCAGTTTCTTCTTCGCTGTTTGGCCCAGCCCCATCAGCATTTCGTTTGTTATCCCGTCTTTTCCGGGAGATTTCCTTTTCTTTAGTGTTCTCATAGCCTCTTCCATTTCGCGCATTGTTAGTTTGGCCATCATGTGCTCTTCAGGAGCCGTATTCATGTTTTCGTGTCCCTTTAGCTCTTCGCTAATGTCTGTATGCTTATCTGCAGGGACCTCGATGTGGTTTGCTCTGGCATAGTGATCGACAAAGGCGTTTGCGGCTTTCTTACCTGTGATCAAGTTCTCGCCCTGCTTGATAGTAATTTGTTTATTTGACGGGGTTTCGTCGTTCATGGCTCTGACTAGCTTCCATAGCTTGTTCCCGTCTTTGTCCAGGTTTAGACTTTCCGTTTTATTTTTCCAGCTTTCTCTTGCTTGAGAGTGTGTTTGTACTTCGCCGCGGCGGCTTTGAGGGCGATGTTTGCCTCCATGGATTTTTCTCGCTCTGCCATGTTCCTAGCTGCTTCAGAGTACAAACCTGGTCAAAGCGTTTGTAAGTCACTGTAGATAGATTTGAGTCTCCATGAAACGGTAAAGCTCAGTCTACCTTCATCCTCGACAACATCATCTGGAGTGCAATTACCTTTCCTTTAAATCGATTGATTTTGGATTATCAAATTGATACAAATTAATTCAACAGAAATAACATGTACTTGCTAGGTAAAACTCTCAACCATTTTATAATGAACGAAAATCTGAAATAATGATTCGGTCTCTCCAGCCCCTGTATAATAACTACTCTCAAGACTGTCTCAGCCATTTTATAATGAACGAAAACCTGAAATAATGATTCGGTCTCTCCAGCCCCTGTATAATAACTACTCTCAAGACTGTCTCAACCAAGTAGGTGGTCTACCGATTTCGGCAACGCATTTGGCATGTCAGGAAGGTACAGATGCAGATTTCACGGTAAGAAATGGAAAGGTAAGAATAGCATTCCAGATACTGAACAACATATGAAGATCCAAATAAATCAAGATTCACATCAAAGTTAGAATATCCAACGTCAGTTGTAAGTCGATGCTGTTGTATGGAGCGGAAACATGGTGAACGACAAGGCTACACAACAATGTCTCCAGTCCCTTGTTTATAGAAACATGCGAAGGACATAAAGGACATGGTGAGGAATGAAACCATGTTGGAAGGTAGCCAAAAACAACACTGAAATAACGAATTATGATAAGTAAATGCGGCCGGATTGGACATACACTACGGGAATCGCCGTCCAACACAGCTAAACAGGCTCTCGGATACAATCTTCGTGGGAGAAAGATAGGTTGACCTACAAATGTACGAAGAAGAGAATGTGAGAGGGAACTACGACGTATTGCTGTTGTTGTTGTTGTTGTTGTTGTTGTTGTTGCTGTTGTTGTTGAAGGAATGCCCACACTGGCTAAATTGATCATTTTGTGCGTCCTAAAAAAGGACGTTTAGTGACGGTTTGTTGTAGCTTTCCTGACATCCTGAGCGTGCTAATTAAGGTGGACCGGGGTCCTTCCGAAGCTGTGCTATGCTTGTCTTCATCTGCATGCCGCTCACTACTACAGGGATCACGTCGAACCTTCACCTCGTTAACCACTTTAATGAAAACAGCCCATTTTCAGGAAGATCTACAGGGAAGACGATGTGAAGTCTTGATCAGTATATTTTGCCTGACCCTGACTTAACATGTCTGATCAGTATATTTTGCCTCACCCTGACTAACATGTCTGATCAGTATATTTTGCCTGATCCTGACTAACATGTCTGATCAGTATATTTTGTCTGACCCTGAATTAATATGTCTGATCAGTATATTTTGCCTCACCCTGACTAACATGTCTGATCAGTATATTTTGCCTGATCCTGACTAACATGTCTGATCAGTATATTTTGTCTGACCCTGACTTAACATGTCTGATCAGTATATTTTGCCTCACCCTGACTAACATGTCTGATCAGTATATTTTGCCTGATCCTGACTAACATGTCTGATCAGTATATTTTGTCTGACCCTGACTTAACATGTTTGATCAGTATATTTTGCCTCACCCTGACTAACATGTCTGATCAGTATATTTTGCCAGACTAGACTGTAGTCTTCCTTTCCGTAACTCCGATTAAATGGTTATACCTGGATAAAGACCAAACGAGTAACCAAGGATGACGTATGCTGGCGAGATGTCAGCGTCCTAGGATCCAAGAGTTGCCAAGGACTTTGACTGACTAATAAAAGGCGACGCGACAATCTCCACACTGTAAACTAGCCAGAAA
This sequence comes from Ariolimax columbianus, assembly GCA_036924085.1. NCBI lineage: Eukaryota > Metazoa > Mollusca > Gastropoda > Stylommatophora > Arionidae > Ariolimax > Ariolimax columbianus. Next base: position 54,063,082 of record JAVGWX010000018.1, read on the forward strand.
TTATCTACGCAATGGGCTAAAAATTTGACATACAGATATCCATAGTTATGTGTAATGGGAAGTCAAACATACTGTTGTAGATTGTCAACTACACGAAAGGGGTACGCGTCAGTGAAGTCTTATCCGAGCAATTATAGGGATAAACTGTATGACGGTGAACATAGAATGATATGTATTGGCAGGTTGTTTTATTAACGATTCCGATGTCATGGTTGGAGGGATAAGCATTATAGTAACGAGGCAAGACACGGACGAGTTTTATGAGGTAAACTAATGTGTTTATTTAAGAGCAAGAGAAACAGAAGGAGAAGAGAAAGACGAAAATTAATAGCACGAAAAAGGAGAGGAAGAATGAGAAGAAGGAGGAGAAGAAGAAGAAGAAGAAGAAGAAGAAGAAGAAGAAGAAGAAGAAGAAGAAGAAGAAGAAGAAGAAGAAGAATAGGAAAACAAGAAAATCAAAAAGCAGAAGAAGACGATGAAGACGAAGAAGAAGAAGAAGAAGAAGAAAAAGATGAAGAAATAGGATAACAAGAACTAGAAGGAAGAGGAGAACAAGAAAAAGCAGAAGGAGATGATGAAGACGAAGAAGAAGGAGAAGAAGAAGAAGAAACAGAAGAAGAAGAAGAAGGAGAAGAAGAAGAGGAAGAAGAAGAAGAAGTAGAGAAGAAGATGAAGAAATAGGATAACAAGAAAAAGAAAAAGCAGAAGAAGACGATGAAGACGAAGAAGAAGAAGAAGAAGAAGAAGAAGAAGAAGAAGAAGAAGAAGAAGAAGAAGAAGAAGAAAAAGAACAAGAAGAAGAAGAAGAAGAAGTAGAAGAAGAAGAAGAAGTAGAAGAAGAAGAAGTTGAAGAAATAGTATAACAAGAAAAAGAAAAAGCAGAAGAAGACGATGAAGACGAAGAAGAAGGAGAAGAAGAAGAAGAATGTGATGAATTGTTCCTGTGTTCATTTAATTATTTTTAATACTAAAAAAGTCACATTTATTGAATTCCAGTTTCTCAGCTGATCCAGGGAAAAGAATAGTCCCTTAATTTCCCGGGAGAATGGGTCAGTATTGTCCTGGAGTTTGGAGATGAAAGAGTTTCTCCGCTGTCCGCAAACGCCTCCAGTCCATCCCTGACGTGGCTGCCTCATCGTTAAGACATACTCTCTGACCTGTTTCTCACAATATTTATTAAGCGTTAGGGATCTTCTACTTTGGAGAAAGGTATCCGGGTTGAAGAGGATAACTGTGAACATTCAGTCATGTTGTAGAAGCAAATAGGATAACTGTGAACATTCAGTCATGTTGTAGAAGCAAATAGGATAACTGTGAACATTCAGTCATGTTGTAGAAGCAAAGAGGATAACTGTGAACATTCAGTCATGTTGTAGAAGCAAATAGGATAACTGTGAACATTCAGTCATGTTGTAGAAGCAAAGAGAATAACTGTGAACATTCAGTCATGTTGTAGAAGCAAATAGGATAACTGTGAACATTCAGTCATGTTGTAGAAGCAAATAGGATAACTGTGAACATTCAGTCATGTTGTAGAAGCAAAGAGGATAACTGTGAACATTCAGTCATGTTGTAGAAGCAAATAGGATAACTGTGAACATTCAGTCATATTGTAGAAGCAAATAGGATAACTGTGAACATTAAGTCATGTTGTAGAAGCCAAGACGACAACCGTGAACATTCAGTCATGTTGCAGAAGCCAAGAACAGGGGGTTGGGGGACTGAGATCGATCCTAGTTCAGTCAAGCACAACATACTGACAAGGATGTAGCGTCAGGATCAGGCACAATATACTGACAAGAACGTCGCGTCAGGGTCAGGTACAATATACTGACCAAGACTACAATCTATGTTCCATGTAGCACTTCCTGGAAACATATGGTTTTCATAGCAGTCTGGATTACGATATGCGGATCTACGTGATCCCCGTTGTAGTGCACGCAGATGAAGCCATGCTTTACACATCCGCCAGAATGACCGCTGATCTACCTTCAACAGTACGCTCGGGATGTAAGGAAAGCTACTGCAGCCCGCCACTTAACGCCTTTTTCGAGACCAAAAAATTTGGGGCATTCAGCAATAACGAGCAACAACAAAAAAAACCACCTTGCTCTTCACTTGAATCATTAACGGGGATCAAGATGCTGAGCAGCACATGAGCTGCAGTGGTTAGCGACCATAGCTGACTGCTAGCGTCAGGGCCAGCGAACTATAGCTGCCAAGACCCTTCTAAACCTCCACGCGGTGATCCTGGATAACAGGCTGCAGCAAGGCAGACTGGCTAAGGAGAAGGGATCGAAGAGGGAATGCTAACCCGGTACTCAAAAAATGCTTGCTGGTCGGATGTGTTGGACCGAAAGGTGCAAATATCGCAGCCAAGCTGTAAACTAAGACACAACGCATTCCGTTCTCTGGACTACATTCTGCTACTTAAGCCCTTTCAGGGTTTGGTAGTGGGAGATTGAGAACGAACGAAGAAGAAAGAAGAAGAATCATAAACGCTTATAGTGTTTGTTCACTTTTAGCTAACATAACTGTGTCATCCGCATATCTTATATTACTTGTTAACGCTCAACCGACTATGACTACTTGTATTTCTTCAATCTCTGGAGAATTGTATTCTTTGTGAAGGCAGTTCTCATCCTTGTCGCTCGAGAATATGCTACTGAGTTTACTAGTGTCTATATCATCTATAGCTGTTTTTCCCAGACATCTAATTAGTTGTTCATGTTGGACTCAGAAGCCTGTTTTGAGTCTATTCTTTGGCTCTTTCGGTACTGTCAGAAGATAGTAAATGTAGTTTGAAAAAAATGGATGTAACTATACCTAACTTAACGTCTTTATACCGGTTTAGAAGACTCTGCAGAGTCTGTATACAACCAGTTTCATTTACATTTCCTTTCTCTAAAAGCTATGCGCGTCCAATCTATTCTTAATTGCATTAATTGTTCCTGCCTCCACTACTTCCTGTGGCAATGCATTCCAAACATTCACCACTCTCTCTAACTAAAATAATATTTCGTCCATGACAAAAACGAATGTGAATCGTAAGACCAATCCGAGCAGAGAAGCGCCTTCCATAGTGTGTCTGAGTCTATAGAGCACATATTAATGAGTTTAATACCTATTTTTTCTGCTAGTGTATTTCTACAGAATAAGGCTTCTCTTGTTCCTTTGTTCTATCAAAATCCGAATTGTTCACTCGGAATCTGTCCACTTCAGTGGTTCCCAACCTTTCTACACCAGGGACCGGTAAAAATAGGAAACAGTTTTTGCGGACCACTGCAGTTAAAAACATTTTTTGCGAACCAGTGAAATTAAAAACATTTTCGCGGACTAGTGAAGTTAAACACATTTTCGCGGTCCAGTGAAGTTAAAAACATTTTCGCGGACTAGTAAAGTTAAAAACATTTTTGCGGACCAGTGAAGCTAGAAACAATTTTTCGCGGAAAGCTGCGACAGACAAAAAAAAACCGTTATTAGAACTTGCCTTCCGAAATACCACAGCACACTATTAGCAGAAAAATTTACCTCTTAAACGTGTCTATCAGTTTCCAATTTACCTAATTCTGTTTAGCCACATTTGGAGGCCTGGTCATTTATATATACACAAACACATTCGCCCGCCCGCACGCGCACACACACACACGCACACACACAACAACAACAACAACAAACACAGTGGTAAACAGGCAAAATTTAGATGAGCTCTTGTGCCCGAAAAGTAAGGATTCCTGTGTAGCTGACGTCATTTGAGTTAACAAAATTAACCAATCAGAGCTTAGATCACCTCAAAAGGACGACATTCTCATTTAAGGTTTTTACGCCAAAATAGATTGTTTCGGGGACCGGCAGGGAATCTCTGCAGACAGGTCAGTAGTACCTGTCCACGGACTAGCGGTTTGGATACACTAGCCACGTAAATTGTTTATTTTTTGTCTTTCTTTCGTAAAACATTTGCCTCTCTGTATTCTACTGGCGGTGGCACATCTCTATCCACCCGGGTTGTAGTCTTTTAGGCAATATGAGGATGTATTAACCAGTGCTTGGATGCATGTGGGCGTCTGTATGTACCTATGATAGTTAATGCGATTTCAGAGTTCAAACCCAACCAAAGTGCAATAGAAGGGAATCACCCTGATGGCGTGTGTTAGTGTGTATGTGTGTCTGTGTATATAATTTTATTTTCGTTCGCCTTATTTCTCTATTCCCCAAGGCGGTGTGCGTTGCACTATGTTTTTTTTATTTTGCGCCTTGCTGTCCAGTGCATCCGACTTCGTCATGCATTTTTATTTAAGGATATGCTTCCTCCAGCATTTTCTAAGGGTTTGTTTCTCCGGAGTAACGGCCGGTGCTGTGATGGGGACCGAACCCAGCACCTTCGACTTGTAAGCCCTGTCGCTTGACCACTAGCCCACTAGCCCCATATATATATATTTTTATATATATATATATATATATATATATATATATATATATATATATATATATAAATATATATATATATATATATATATATATATATATATATATATATATATATATATATATATATATATATATGTGTAAGGTTACAAACCCTTGGAGTATGCTGGCCTACTCTAAGTCTGATTTCCTCTTGTACTATTTTAAGCTGAGATTTAGTGACGTTGTTCATCAAACTAACTGATCTAACATCTGAAAACCTCGGTTGCACGACATCCTTTGGTAGCGTTACCAAGACATTCGTAATCAGGACGCCTGGTATTGGTCCTATATTGTATCTGGTATACACCTAATTCCTTTAGAACCTCCTCCATCAATTCTATATTTATTGTGCCCGTGTCTGTTGTTTTTCCCTTGCTCGCATTATTTAGCGCTTTCCCTTTCGTGATCCGAGATTGATGGGGGCCGTCATTGTTCAATCCTGTAGTTTGTTTCCTCTGGTGTCCTGGAAGAGCTCACGTACACCTTCCGCCCATCTGTGTGATGTATCTTTCTCATCAAGCAAGATGTCTCCATTCTTGTTCTTAATGTGTCTTCCTTGCTGAACCAGTCTTGTCGTGTTTGACAGATGCTTTATTTCTTCGTAGACTGCTCTTGTGCTGTGCGTCTTTCCGATTTCTTCTAATATCTTGCATATTATCCTAGCCATCATTCAACTTAACTGAACGTCTTTATACTGGTTTAGAAGACCCTGCAGAGTCTGTATGCAACCAGTTACAACCATTTATTGCAGGTCTGACTGAACATGTTCATTTCCCATTATTTAGTGCCATATATTCTGAAGTGTTTTCTCTTCTTTTTCTTTCTTTCATTTTGTCATTCGTCTATCAACAACTATCAAATTGCACAGATTTGTAAACACTAGAGTCTTTCCTTCCACTAGCAGAAGGCTGATAAATGCACTGTTTATTCCTCCATTGTGTTACCAGTGTCAGTCGTGGTCCTTACTAGCAACTCATAAGAGTAAGACCCAGAGCTGTGGTGTGTGATGTGTGAGAAGTGCAGCCGGAAAGCTAATCCGTGACAGAATCCGCTGAGACAGATAGTGGGGACAACCTCTATCAGTGACTAAAGTGAAGACCAACAAATCAAGTGGTTGAGTCATTTGGTCAGAATATACAATGACCAGCTTTTTTTATTTTTTTAAATGTTATGTGTGCCTCACTAGTTTCTACTGGCGGGGGCGCGCCTATTCCACCCCAGACCGTAGTCAATTGGGCGATACAAAGCATACACCAGTGCTTGGATATTACTGTGCATCTGTATGTACCTATGCTAGGTTTGTGCGCTCTCAGACGCCAGTCAAACCAAAGTGCATCAAAAGGGCCTCACCATGAGGGTGCGTGTGAAAGTTGTGCAAGAGTGTGACTGTAGGACAGAGTCAAATGAAACAGAGTGAGGTAAGAGGAGTGAGGTAAGAGGAGGGAGGAACGGAGGGCTTCCTCTTCTTGCAGCAAGAGCATATGAGATGTAGGTTTCCGATCCACGTGCAAGGGACCGACCTCGACGTCGGTGAATCAAATGTGTTTCTGACACACTCAGGAAGTTACACCTGACGACAGCACACTCCTCCCACCAGTCGATAACTAGAGATTGACGAACTCCATGGGACACCTCATGGCAAGAGCTGTGTGACAAAAAGAGAGTATCCTTGCTTGGTTTGCTTTTAACTCATTTATCGATATTGATGTCTGTGCCACTCGTTGTCTTCTTTGCAAGCAGTCCTACTTGGTACTTACATTCTCTTCTGGGTTTTCTCGAATATACTGTTCAATATTCTCTGACGGTAGACTATCATGTTGATTACTTCTACTAAGTATTTTTGTTTAGTGTATGATTGCTGTAATGATCATATATATTTCATATTCTACTTCGTTATTTTCTTCATTCTTACGATGATTTAAACACACTACATGAATGTCTGCACTAGTACAATCTTTTCCATAGCGACACAATTTTTAAATTTGGCCTTGGTCGTAATAAAGTCAGTTTGTGGGTGTAACGGCGCTTGCTATAGTTTCAGGAATGAATAATGTCAGTCTCTTTCTAGTTTTTGGAAGCGCCTGTGTTTCGAGATGTTGTCTGTATGTAGTCTCAGCAAGTACACATATATATCAAGATTTTGTGTGTTTATATTTTCAAGAAACAATGATCTATATCAAGATTGTCTATACCGATGGACTTCCGAAGCACAAATCTATAACGAAATCTGGAGTCTTTGTATTCTTAAGGGCACAAATCTATGTTGATTGACTGTCTATCGTTATAAGAAGTACAAATGTGTGTCAAGACCTTGTCTGTCTACGTTCTTAGGAAGGTCATATAGATGCTAAAACCTTCTGTATCTATCATCGTAAGCAGTACAAATAGGTGTGTGTTCCTGCCAATAGACGTAGGACCTTCACATTATGTAAATCTAATACATAACGTCGTTGATTCTTCATCTTTTTCTAATTCTCTCAAAAACAAGTTCGTCGCTTATTTATCTTATCAGATACACGAGATTACCACACACACTGTGCTACGAGTGCCAAAATTGGACATTGACAAGCTAAGATTTTATTTTCGTTATTTTTCTTTTGTGTTCGCTTTATTTCTTATTCCCCAAGGCGTGTGGTTTGTATTTTGCGCTGTCGGCCCAGTGCGTTCGACTTCAGCATCCATTTTATGAAAAGGTCTGCTTCCTTCTGCATTTTCTAAGGGTTTGCTTTCCCAGGGTAACGGCCGGTGTTGTGATGGGGATCGAACCCAACACCTTCGGGTTGTGAGCCGTGTCACTTAACCACTATCCCACGCCGTCCCCACAACCAGAGATAAATGAAACATTGTAACAATAGAAATTATTTGCTTACGCAAAATGCTTGGAGTAACAATAACGAATAGAATCAGAAACGAAGATATTAGGAAACATGTATGTGTAACACCAGTGCTAGACTTCATCAAAAGACAGCTAACCAAATGGTTCGGCCACGTGGCACGTCAAACACCAGATAGTATCCATGAAAAAGCAATGCTATACAGATACAATTGATACAAATCCAAGGTCCGACCACGCAAACGATGGATAACAGAAATAACAGAAGCAGTAAAGCTCCCCATGTACGAAGCACATACTAGGGCCCGGTCAAGAAATTTCTTCATAACCTGACGCTGAAAGGCACAAGCAGGACACACGCAAGAAGAATAAGACCTAGAGCTTTCTTTCAATTCAATAAGTACTCCACATTAGGCAGGCTTCTGGTCTGTATGAATGGACGAGTGTTGTTACATGCTACAAAGAGTAAAGTCTTCTACTCTAGAAAAGTTACACTGCGTTCAAAGTCGCCTTTTACGAAATTCCCTCAGTGTGGCAATAGGTCCATTCTTGTCACTGTCGGACAGTTCTAACATAATCACTCTGGTGACCGTCTGTAACTATAGATTTAGGGAGTTTACATCCAAAAGCCTCCTTCAGTTATTGATGACTATGTGCTGATACACCCATGAAGTGGCATGTTTTTGTTCTCTTCGTTTCCTTTTCTCTTCTGCTTGTTATATTTAGTATCTATTCGCCAAATGTGAGGTGTAGCTCCAGCAAACTTTTCCGTTTGGTGAGGTCAACAGCTTCGTATTTCCATTTGCTATTTCCCTAGTCTGATAAAACTAAGATCTCGTTCTTGTATATACGAGCGTTTAACATTATGAATTTATTTATATATTCTTGTTTATTTATTTATATATCCTTCTTTGCTTAATTGTATATCCTGGTATATTTATTTATATATCATTGTACATTTATTTAAATATCCTGGTATATTTATTTATAAATAATGGTATATTTATTTATAAATAATGATATACTTATTTATATATAATGGTATATTTATTGATATATAATGGTATATTTATTGATATATAATGGTATATTTATTTACATTAAATGGTATATTTATTTATATAAAATCGTATATTTATATATCTTGTTATATTTATTTATATATAATGGTATATTTATTTAAATATAATGGTATATTTATTTATATATCCTGTTATATTTATTTATATATAATGGTATTTTTATTTATATATCCTGTTATATTTACTTATATAAAATGGTATATTTATTTATATGTAATGGTAAATTTATTTATATATATTGTATGTTTACTTCGATCGAGTGGTACCGCGCTCTCTTCTTACGGAAAAAGGTACCAAATTTTGATTGGTGTTGTACTGATTCTTCAGCCAACCCAGCTGTAAATCAGTACCTGGCTTACTCCTAATGGATGACAGGTCGCGAGAAACGTAACTCGTCACCCAACATCATAAAAAAACTGAGGCCCAGTACAATGATGTCTTTCACACTTCCTCCCTGTTACTATGGGACAAACTTACCGTTATATTTATGTCACGTTACACACCAACATCCACCTTCTATGGATCCTCATGTCTATTCGAGCAGTGATGGCAATACATTTTATAATACGGTCTTAATGCATAGCTTTGGCGGAGCTGGCTTAATTGACAATTCAAGCTAGTAGCTTATCTTGAGAGATAAGCGATCTAACGACTCAGTAATTATTAGTTCCTGCACCATAACAAATGTTTTGTTTATACAAGCTTTTACTTAACTTTACGCGCGTACTCACTTTAATTTCTCCTATTTTAAACGTCTTCTCCCGAAACCTAAAGTATGGCTTGGCTTTGTTCGTTCTCAATCTCACGCTTCCAAAACCTGAGAAGGGCTTAAATAGCAGAATGTAGTCCAGAGAACGGAATGTGTTGTGTCGCAGTTTCTTCTTCTTCATCGTACGCAGTCAGACATCAACCTTAATTTTTTCGAAAAAAGCAGCCGTCATCCTGAGGCTGTCGACACTGCCATAGAGCTTGTCTAGTGTTGCCACTGGTGATGGCCACATCTGCTCTCTCTGATCCTCGTATGTCGGGCAGTTTTGCAGCAAATGTTCAGCGGTCATTTTCCCGGTACCACACGGGCATTCGTCAGTGCCACCTATCTTCAATTTATTAAAAAGGTGGTACCTAAGTATATTGTGGCCAGTGCGAAGTCTGAAGACCACGACCTGCTCTCTTCTGTTCAACTGGTAATAGGCATCGTTTTTGGTGTAGCCAGTATGTTCGGTTTCCCATTTGGTCATGTATCTAGCTCTAGTAAGCCGTTTTGACTCTTCGTATGTCATACTAGTATCTGGTTGTGGTAGTCTTGCACCTTCTTTTGCCAGTCTGTCTGCCTCCTCGTTGCCTTGGATGTTGCAGTGGGATGGAACCCACTGTACCACTACATTTTTCGGTGCGACCTGCTGGCATAGTTGACAGAGTACTGCTCTTAAATCATTAAGCTCAGTATTTTTCTGGCTTTCCAGTTCTGTGACTACGGCCAAGGCATCGGTAACCAGGACTATGTGGCTTTCATGCCTTTTACCTGTCACCATTTCTTCCACTGCCGCCCTCAGTGCCTCTGCCTCCGCTCTGAAATTGCTTGTGTATTTTCCAGTAGCGAATGAAAGTGTTATTTTTCTGCCATTTGGTAGGTTCAGAAATGCTCCTGCCCCTCCGTTCTGTGATGTATTTGTTACGGAACCGTCGGTGTATGCATGGGTCCAGTCCATGCTTGGGTAGTTTTTCTTTATGTAGCTCAGGGTAGTATCTCTTCTTTCTTTTTCAGTCTGGCAGTTTTTGTTTACAATACCTGGTATATTTTCTACCACATCTGGAAATATATCCTGCCTCCAGATAGGTTTTCGTACAGTAGGGATGGGCTTTGGTGTTGTTAGTGCGTTCATGGGCTCTTCGTGCATCTTTGCTTTGGCTATTTCTGCAAAGTTTCTCCGCTTTAGTTTCCCATTTCCGAAATTGTTTAGTCTCTGGTGCATTGGATGGTCAGTCAGTCTTCTGAGTTTCTCTGATTGCAGCTGGGCTCTGCAGTCTCTTCTGTCGGTCATGGGTTGCAGTTTTGTAATCTTTTCAAGTTCTACAAGTGGCGTTGACTTCATGCCTCCTGTTATAACTCTCATGGCTTGGTTTTGGAGTTTGCTAATTTTGTCGAAGTTCGCCTTTGCTGCTGTTGTCCATGCCGCAATGCCATACTCGAGAGCTGGTCTCACTCTTCCAGTGTACAGTTTCTTTAGTATACTTTCGTCTGCTCCCCAGCTTGTGCCAGCAAGTTTCCTCATGATTGTCATTCTTTCTCTGGCTCTCATTCGATTTCTCTCGATCTGACTTTTCCATGTCATGCGCCGATCAAATGTGACTCCAAAGTAGTTTGAGTTGTCGTTTGTCTGCAAGTATTTGCCGTTAAGACTTAATTTTGTGTTTTGGCGTTTGTTTGATGTGTCGCAGTTTACAGCTTGACTGCGATATTTGCACCTTTCGGTCCAACACATCCGACTTCAGCAAGCATTTTTTTACTACCGAGTTAGCATTCCCTCTTCGATCAAATTTTCTTTAGCCAGTTTGCCCTGCTGTAGCCTGTTATCCAGGATCACCCCGTGGAGGTGTAGAAGGGTCTTGGCAGCTCTGGTTCGCTGGCCCTGACGCTAGCAGTCAGCTATGGGTCGCTGACCCTGACGCCAGCAGTCAGCTATGGGTCGCTGACCACTGCAACTCATGCGCTGCTCAGCGTCTTGATCCCCTATTGAGAGAAATGCGATCTAACGGCTCAGTCATTATTAGTTCCTGAACCATAACAAATGCTTTGTTTATACAAGCTTTTACTTAACTGTACGTGCGTGCTGACTTTTATTTCTCCTATTTTAAACGTCTTCTGCCGTAACCTAGAGTATACATGGTACTTGATGCGACGGATTAATCTGTGACATTTTCACTGATCCTGGTATGCAACAAAATAACACAAATCAACAAAAGCCACATATACACCAATTCACCAAACAAACACCAACATTTAAAATAGTGATACTCGTTTAGCCCAAAAACAAAGAACCATTTCTTAGTATAAAAAATACTTGAACCGAAAACGTAGTTTTGTTTGTTAATATGTACTTTTTTTTTCTTATTAATTTCATATAAACGTTTGTTCTTCGAGTGTTTAAAAGCATTGTCCAAAAGTCTCTATGCATACACGCACGCGCGCAAAGAGAGATGCACACATACTTAAGAGAAACATGGGACAACTTAACACTTTCCAACTTAACATTAATTCAAATACCCAGGTCACTACCCCTGTCGCTCGTCTTGTCTTCCTTATAACTCTCAGGAGTACGAAGGGCATCACACCTCGCTACTGTTTCAGAAACAATTCGTCGTCACTTCTGTCCGTCCGTCCAAATAACCTCGGTCTCCAAGGTTTCCACCGGCCACTTTCAAACATCATGTGTCCAGCGTCCCTTGGGACGAACTCTTTATCTTGCTAGGGACTGGTCCTTTGACTATCTTGTTTGGTAGTCCACTCGGTCGTTTTATATGGCCGTAACCCTGGAACGTGTTTTTACCACTGATTTGGGGTCTGGATGAAGTCCGACAGACCATGTAATTGTGTTGCGTACGTTGATTCTTGTGGTACAGTCCCTGTATGTTATTCTAAAGATTCATCTGAAGCATCGCATCTCCATCGACTGAATATTTCGTTCACATTCAGCGTCCCTGTCTGACCAGTGTAGAAGTACAGAGATAACCTTGGTGTTTGAGTACTCAAGCACGGTGCATAACCTCGGAGAACAAAGCCAATACAGAGGAAACTCCGGTCGTTCATCAATACATGTCTACGGAGGACAATGGGTAAAGGCAAACAAGGCGTGGTGAATGAAGACAAATGGAAAAGAGCCAACAGCAACCACTGGAGCAGCAGATCAAATGTAGGAATGGGGTTGGATAGGACACACGCTACGGAAACCACCATCAAACGTGGCCAGACAGGCCATGACATGATATCCACAGCGAAAGTGGAAGAGAGGTAGATCCTATAAAATACGAAGAAGAATTGAAAATAAACTTTGGTTCCTGAACGTCAGCTGGGGAGAGCCAGAATGGGCAGACCAAAAGGGTGACGGGCAATAATGTTGATAAACGTCAGTGTAGCTGTATTCACAAACTGCCATTACTTTTAACACCTTCATTGTGCGTGTATCGGTCCTGTGCATCACATTCAATAGTTGTACGACCTTGTCGGATCATGAGTCCGACCATATAGAACAGTAGCCCCCAGTACAACGAGGGAGATGGAATCAATGACTGTATCTCTTCTTCTTCGTCGTCATTCGTTCTCAAACTCCCGAACCAAGCCATGAAAAGGGCTTTGGAAGTAGCAGGATGTAGTCCGGAGAACGGAATGCATTGTGTCGTAGTTTATAGCTTGACTGCGATATTTGCATCTTTCGGTCCGACACATTCGACTTCCCCATGACATGTTTTTGGGTACCGGGCTAGGCTTCTTTCTTCGATCCATTCTACCTAGCCAGTCTGCCCTGTTGCAGCCTGTTATCCATGATCATTACGTAAAGGTGTGGAAGGTTTAAGATAGTTCTGGGTCGTTGGCCATGAAGCTAGCAGTCAGCTTTGGATCGATGTCTACTCAATCGCATGCACTGCTCATCTCTTATTCCATTATATCTCTGATATTGCTATTTGGGGCCTCTTCAACGAGGTCAGTAATCGTATCAGACTCTCAACCCTTAGTTCGGTAAAGATCCACAAGGGTTGGCTAAAGTATGAGTGGATGGCAGATTTAGAAGAATGAACTCGATAAGGGCTGGTGAGGATCTACTATTCCAGTCTTTCTGGTGTTCAGGGCCACGAAAGAGCTGACATCCGGGTTTCACAAGTACCAATTACAATTGCACGTACACTAGAATTGGATAGAAGTGACATGTTGAATTCTATCAATGACGGCTTGTTAGACGACGACACCGCAATAGATGAATCAGCTATTCACAGACCATATATTTGATATATACAGAAGTTCGTGCGGACTGGAATGCAAAAGAGGGCGAAGTAAAAATGTGTACAACCAGCGGGCTGCAGGAACTATCAGTATCCATACCCATCGCTTTTTGCTGAGAAAGACTGAGCACCTATTGGTAGCCCTGGCCTGAAGACGGATGTGTCGGACCGAAAGGAGCAAATATCGCAGTCAAACTATAAACTAGCGACACAACGCATTCCGTTCTCCGGACTACACCCTGCTACGTGCAAACCCTGTTCAGGACTAAGTAGCGGGAGATTGAGAACGAACGCAGAAGAAGAAGAATAAGGTATCCCCGGAATGCAGTCAAGTCGATTCTTATGAACATAACAGAAGACAATCCAAACACACGCAAGTTCGGCTTGTGAGCCGCCCAAATATCAATGTTGATATAAGTGCGATCTTTCGTCTTGAATGTGACTTACGGGCCAGCCTCCATTTATTGCAACTGCAAATGTTATCGATGCTTTGTCCATTTATCGCCCTGGAGGATTTCAATAATCTAGACTAGTAAATCACGCCTCGATCCGTTGCCATTTTTATCATTTAGATTAGTTAGCGATTCTGTTTTGCGTTGTTCATAATCCCCAATGAGGATCCTCTCCCTGTAGGGCCGGTTGCATTTTTGGTCTGTCCTTGTAACGAGTGCCACAAACTTGTTAATCGTATTATCGACTTCTTTTTTTTTCTCAACTTTTCTCTCGTATTCTTTTCCATTTCCCCCCTTGGGCTGTCTTCTATTAAGTGTTCCCTCTGGTGATCATATTCATGCTGTCCCTGACCGGAATTCTCTTGCCCTGCGTGTAACATGCCCCGCCATAGCAATAATTTATCGTCTCAAGGCAACGGCCATTCTGGAATCAAAGGGACGTAATGCCCATTGTGTTCGTTCCTTTGGTTTCTCCTTGCCACCACTCTCTTCACCGCCCCCCCCCCCCTTCCACACCCCTGCAACCCTGTTCTACTAAGAGCGCCTGAGTGGCAAAGAAGAAGGTTCTGGGTTCGATCCCCACTATCGATATTTTACAAGAGATTCAGCTGTAACTGGTGTAAGGTTGGTCTAGGCTGTGAACTTATTGTACAATCCCCAACGTAGCGCTCGGTTTGACACACCGGACAATTCGTTAGTTTTTTTAAAAAATGGTATTACCGTTTCTCCCAGTCGACCCAGCTGTAAATAAGTACGTGACAAAGTCAGGGAAAAATGTCCAAGTCACCGCTAAAGCTGCGGAATCCGGGCTCTGTCGTGGGCACATACTTGGATACATGGAATCCTGGTATTCAAATAGGCATGTTAATGTTTTATGCCAGGTAGCCGAAGACTTCGGTTATACGTAGTTGGCATTTCAAAACTTCCTAAGGCTTACTAGGCCTGGGGGAAAGTACAAATAATTTTTCGATTTTTAATTACTAATTGATTTTTAACTTGCTCGACACTTAACACGGGCGTCTGATCTCACTATCCAGAGAGTGAGGGAATTTTTAGCAGAAGATCCACGTGTAAAAATCCCCGTTTCACCATGATTCGATCCCAAGACCTTCGGTACCCGTTGCGGACACCTGCCCTCAAGACCAATGAGAAACTGTCCGCCTGGATTCATGAAAATCTTAGATCTAGTACAAAAGAAGTCTTCTCTAACACTTCATCTCCAACAGCAGTGTATGCTGTGGGACTATATTTACCTTTTCCACTAGTTCAAGAACAGCCTCACGATGGGGTTTAGGGAGATGCAGAAGCCCTTCCAACTCATGGAGTATTAACCATGAACATATCCAATCTTGATCTTAATCTTGATGATATTGACAACCCGTTCCTCAGCCTAGCTGTGGGTCCCAACTTCGTCTCCAGCGGACTCTGTCTTGGGCCACCTCTGTTCTCCATATTTTTAGAGAATCTCAGCCCAATGCACGATCCCCGTAGTACCGGCGAGAATCCCGTAATAGATTGGCTAGATTTTTAACATCATTTTCAATTTTTCCCGGGCAGTGGCCGTTAAGACTGCTCTTTCCGATTTTCAACTGCAGAGGGATGTTTAACGTGCGCGACCTTGAACACGGGGGTCAGATATCTACAACCCAGAGATCCGGGGTAATGCCAGAAATGATTTGAACCCGCGACCTCCAGTACAAGACACTGACGCGTTACCTCGAAACGACTCAATCATACCGTCTCGAATTCTATTAATGACTTCTGCGTCCGTTGCCGGTTATTTTTCTCGTTACCTTTCCTTCACTAACAATAATTCTCCTTCTTCCCTCTTCCTTCTTCTTCTTTTTCTTCTTCTTCTTCTTCTCCTGCTTCTTCTTCTTTTCTTCTTCTTCATCTTCTTCTGTCAACTGTTGCCACCTGTCAAGTCGGGCGAGGTACATGAAAGAGACTACGTTTCAGGTCTTCGCCGGTCGAGCATGCTAAGTCCTTTGGACCAGACTGCCTATCTTTCGTCTGTATGAGAAAGGCAGTTCTGCAGGATATGTTCAAGTGTTTGCTTGGGTGCTCCACGTGGCGGTGTTTCTGTGACCCATTTTGTGGAGGTGGGCCTTGAGTCTGCAACGTCCCGTTCTGAGTCTGGCGATCTGTGCCTATCTCTGCAAAATTTGAATACGCTGTCATTTTGTGGCTTGTAGTCTTTATACTGGGCTCTCTATTCAGTCCTCGTGGATCATTTTATTAGTGTCTTTGCTTCCTTGTATCTCTGTGGATGGCAAGTCTGCGTGTCACCACTTCCGGCTTTGACGAGCTCATATGTTTTCTCATTTCCAAGGATCCCTCAGTGGGTCGAAATCCACTGAATTACTAGATTTGTTCTTTGAGACAGCAATTCGATGGTGTCTTTCATTTCGTGTAAGAGTCTGTCGTATTTGAGACTTGAATTGGTCCCTAACAGTAAACCAGATACGCATTTACAACTGGATCGTCTAGAAAGTGTCAATAATATGGATCAAACCATATACATTAACGAAGAGAAGCGATCCCTCTACTACTCAACCACCCAGAGATAATAATTGCAGTTGCAAAAAGGCTCATGGCTTCATCACAAAAGCGACACGACAAAAAGAGGAGGCTGGAAATCCTCAAGAAACCTGTCTAAAGATGTTTCAAACAACGGGTGTGGATATTTGGCTGTCTGAATTATCCCGTGTTTGCGGCTAGTACACTTACAACATAATGTGCCCCTCTCTGCGCGTGACAATCTGGGCCCGGCTCCAGATGAGCATAAATTACCGTGATCTTCTAATCAATATGCCTCCCCGCGTGAGTCCGTCTGAGGAAAGCACTAATGAATGCAAATAATTGACCCTGAAAGGTCACATCCGCTGTGTCCAATTATCGAGAAACATGGTTTTTGCCGCAGAATTTTCATCCTTAATTAGTAGTCCAATTTTTAGACAGAAGGGTCACTGCGTGTTGTTCTATGGTAAACAGGGCATAGTAGAACCATATAGTTGCCTCCTTACGGGTAGTTGGTCACATTCGGTGGTGTAGTGGCCATATACGTTGTATATGGGATACTGTGTTATTGACTTTATTAAGTAGGTCTCCGTTTTTGTTTTTAAGCCGTTCCTAGCCGTTGCGAATTATCTACATGCAATTTAGCTTATGATTTTCAACTGGGTAGATGAGAGCGTGTCTAGAGCTGAGGTCGAGCAGAACCCTTTGTTAAGTGTGATGTATTTTTATTTCTCTATTAATTAAATGCTGTAGTCGATGGTGTGGAAGTTGTTCAGAACAGCTATACAGTTACTTATGCTGTATCTTCAGGGCTGAAACCAATTTAATGCACCAGAGAATAAAGATGAATGGATCTTTCTGAGTCTAAAATACAGTCTTAGTCTATCTGTGCAGGTCCCAGCTCTGGCGTGAGCTGGGTGTAGCCGGGAAGAGTATTTCCTGCTTAGCGGGCTAGGCTCGAGCAGCTTAATACTCCGCTGTGTTGTGACAAGTACTGCTGAGTGTAATTTAACTGATCTGCGAGTCCATTTTCATAGACTCAAACACTTGAAGAAAGCAGACACGCAGCCTGATAGGCGTTATCTATGCTGCTCTTAACAAACCACCTAACCATGGCTGGTTCTATGCCATGTCAACCAGGGCACATGAAATCTGTCACTGAAGACCAGAAAGTGTTCATATAATAGCAGAACAAAGACACATGCCTTGAAAACTGCAGCAGAAATTATATGAATACATGAGCTGCAGCTGTCAGTGACCCATAGCTGACTGCTAGCGTCAGGGCCAGCGTACCAGAGCTGCCAAGACCCTTCTACACCTCCACGCGGTGATCCTGGATAACAAGCTGCAATAGAGCACTGGCTAAGGAGAAGGGATTGAAGAGGGAATACTAACCCGGTACTCAAAAATTGCTTGCTGAAGCCGGATGTGTTGGAACGAAATGTGCAAATATCGCAGTCAAACTGTAAACTACGACACAACGCATTCCGTTCTCCGGACTATATTCTGCTACTTGGGCCCGTGTCAGGGTTTGGTAGCGAGAGATTGAGAACAAACGAAGCCAAGCCAAGCCATTTGAATACACAGAGCCAGCGGTACTATTGTATCCATAGACGCACTGCTAGTGGTTGCGACACAGGTGGGCAAAACATACCGATTTATAGGACTAGAGTTTTACCTCATAAACTATATCATCTGTTCAAGATAGTTGTAATACTGTGAATTCTACCTCATTGTAATATTCTGGGAAATGAAGAGGCTTTTCATTCTTGTTCTTCTTCGTTCGTTCTCAATCTCCGCTACCAGGTCCTGAAAATAGGCTTTGCAAGTAGCAGGATGTTGTTTGGAGAACGGAATGCACTGTGTCGTAGTTTACAGCTTGGCTGTGATATTTGCACCTTTCGGTCCGACACATCCGGCTTCAGCGGGGATTTTTGAGTACCAGGTCAGTCTCTCGTCTTCGATCCCTACTCCTTATCCAGTCTGTTCTGTTGCAGCCTTTTATCCATCCCTTATCCAGTCTGTTCTGTTGCAGCTTGTTATCCATCACTTCTCCTTATCCAGTCTATTCTGTTGCAGCCTGTTATCCATCCTTTCTCCTTATCCAGTCTGTTCTGTTGCAGCCTGTTATTCATCCCTTATCCAGTCTTCTTTCTTCTTCTTCATCTTCATCGTACGCAGTCAGACAGTAACCATTATTTTTTTTCGAAAAAAGCGGCGGTCATCCTGAGGCTGTCGACACTGCCATATAGCTTGTCTTGTGTTGCCACTGGTGATGGCCACATCTGCTCTCTCTGATATTCGTATGTCGGGCAGTTCTGCAGCAAATGCTCAGCGGTCATTTTCCCGGTACCACAAGGGCATTCGTCGGTACCACCTATCTTCAATTTGTTGAATAGGTGGTACCTCAGTCTATTGTGGCCAGTGCGAAGTCTGAAGACAACGACCTGCTCTTTTCTGTTCAACTGGTAATAGGCATCGTTTTTGGTGTAGCCGGTATGTTCAGTTTCCCATTTGGTCATGTATCCGGCTTTAATAAACCGTTTTGACTCTTCGTACGCCATACTAGTATCTGTTTGTGGTAGTCTTGCACCTTCTTTTGCCAGTCTGTCTGCTTCCTCGTTGCCTTGGATGTTGCAGTGTGATGGGACCCACTGTACCACTACCCTTTTTGGTGCGGACTGCTGGCATAGTTGACAGAGTGCTGCTCTTAATTCATTAAGCTCAGCGTTTTTCTGGCTTTTCAGTGCTGTGACTACGGCCAGAGCATCTGTAAGCAGTACTGTATGGCTTTCATTTTCTTTATGTGTCACCAATCCTTCCACTGCCGCCCTCAGTGCCTCTGCCTCCGCTCTGAAATTGCTTGTGTACTTACCAGTAGCGAATGACAGTGTTATTTTTCTGCCATTTGGTAGGTTCAGGATTGCTCCTGCCCCTCCATTCTGTGTAGTGTTTGTTACAGAACCGTCGGTGTATGCATGGGTCCAGTCCATGATTGGGTAGTTTTTCGATATAAAGCTTAGGGTAGTATCTCTCCTTTCTTTTTCAGTCTGGCAGTTTTTGTTTCCAATACCTGGTATATTTTCTACCACCTCTGGAAATATATCCTGCCTCCAAGTAGGTTTTCGTACAGTAGTGATGGGCTTTGGTGTTGTTAGTGCGTTTATGGGATCTTCGTGCATCTTTGCTTTGGCTATTTCTGCAAAGTTTCTTCGCTTTAGTTTCCCATTTCCCAAATTGTTTAGTCTCTGGTACATTGGATGGTCAGTCAGTCTTCGGAGTTTCTCTGACTGCAGCTGGGCTCTGCAGTCTCTTCTGTCGGCCATGGATTGCAGTTTTGTAATCTTTTCAAGTTCTAAAACATAGAATTTAATATTTGTACGTTGTTCAATCAAGGACATTTTCAACTCTGACGATGCAATGAGCACAACACACAACCAATCGTCTGCAACTTCTCTTCCAGAGTATATGTCAAGGTCACGTCTGCCATGTCCTTTCGTCAAGGTCACTACAAACTTACAAATATATATTCTCCATAACATCATCTTCCATTCAAACATGAGTCGACTTTTCCGGGAACATTTTGAAGTTACCTCGTATGTTGTTTGTCTTATTGTCATGTTTACTTCCCCTCCGTAATATGATGCGCGAGATACAAATACAGTTAAAGCTGCAACATATCAGTCGCTGCGATCAAGGTTCAAACCTCATTGTGCTAGGTGCCAGCTTTTTGTTTTGTTTGTTTCGTTTTTATTTATTTTTTTGCAATGCGTTCACAAATAGAAAGTAATTTACAACTGGGTAGACTGAAAAGTATCAATATTGAAATTCAGCACTGTAACTTTTTCGGCGGTAAAACAAATTCTCTAACCATGTTACACTCAGACAGCGTAAGTTATGCATATTCGTGTTACAGCATTTCAAGTTGAAATCTGTTACTGTCTCCGTCCGCATCAATGGCTGCCCTCACTGAAATCACTAAAGACCTCTGAATATTGCCTTGAAATTGCAATCGGGCTGACGTAACCATCTCTCGAGGTTGTCCTCTCTCCCCTTTATAGCGCTGGTCTCCTGCCGAAGACGGGTGTCGGATCGAAATGTGCAAATATCGCAGCCAAGATGTAAACTAGCGACACAACGCATTCCGTTTTCGAGACTACATCCTGCTACTTGTAAAGTCTTGTTCAGGGCTTGGTAGGCGGAGATTGAGAACGAATACAGAAGAGGAAAAGCGCTACTCTCATTTGGAATGTTTTTTCCCTGTGTTTCAATAACGTGTTATGTTCTTTACGTGACAAATATATCTTACCTGTCCGACTCTTTCATTATCTTTCGAAGCACGTAAAATTTATCAAAGACTTCTTAATTTGCTTACAGGTCTAGCATAATTTGCTGGAGGAAAGAGCAGTCTGTGTTATGTGAAACATACTGATCAAAATCCCCACCTCATGTTCTCGTTTGTGCTCCTGAAAACAGACTGTGTCCCAGCAGTCTGACCAACGAGGTGGGATTGACACTATAACCAGTTTCAGTATCGCAAGTAAATACAAATACGCAAGCTTCTTGTATGGAGTGTATATGTAGTTGTGGTTCTATGCTTCGAAGGCAGCATCAAATTCGATAGCAACAAGAAACCATATTCATTTTCCTTTTTTACAAAAGGTCTTCGTTTGATGCAGAGATGAGAAAAGTCCAACTGCTGCACTGGGAGAATGCCATTAGAGTTGGCCACATCTTTCACTAGTTCTGCGTTCATCCTCAAAAGGGCGTTGTGAAGGTTTTGTCATGGTTTACAGTTTGGCTTCGATATCTGCCGTTCGAACCCACACATCTGATTTGAGATGGCTGGGGAGGGGATGGCGGGGGGAGGTTTTATGTGTTTGCTTTCCTACTTCAGCTCATCCCGTAACCCACCAGGTCGTTGGGGCACATTTGAAGACACTCCCACAATCCCGTGCCATCTCTCTCTGTCCGTTCCTCCCATAACCCACCAGGTCGTTAGGGCACACTTGAAGACACTCCCACAATCCCACACCATCTCTCTCTGTCCGCTGCCGCCAGTCATGGGACAAACATTTGACCATTCAGTGATGTTGTCTGCCCATCTCATCTTTGGACGACCCAGTCCTTTCTTTCGTGGTACGGAACCATGCAGTATCGAATTTTAACTCGTGACGTGCCCATCCCAAGCCATCTTTCGGGTTGTGATAGCTGTCAACAGATTCTCAAAAGGCCCAATTGCTTTTTCCACTCTTCGTCGTATTTCTACGTCAGTGGCACGATCCTTATATGTAACATTTAAGTCTTCTAAAGCACCTCATTTCCATTGCATGTATTCTGCACTGGATATCCGCAGTAATGGTCCAAGTCTCACAGGCATACACAAATATTGAGAGCCCTAATGAACGCATTAGTCTAACTTTAATGCTGAGAGTGAGCCGCTTATCCTGCCATATGGTTTTCAGACGCCTAAGCGCCATTGTTGTCTGTGCTATTCTGGCAGCTGTTTCAGGCTGTGAACCGTTGTTACTGATCAGGATACTACTACTGCGATCATTAATCGCATAGCCAGAATACACTAGTGCAGCCTGTTTTCGGCGCCACCATTTGGAGGCGGAATGCGGTGATTGTCAGCACTGGTTCGATGACCTTGAGCATACAGGCTGCTGTCAGCTCAGTCGCTGTGTTAGGGATCAAGAATGTGGGCAGTACATAAGCTGGGTCAGCAACCCCTAGCTGACTGCTCGCGTCAGGGTCAGCGACCCATAGCTGACTGCTCGCGTCAGGGTCAGCAACCCATAGCTGACTGCTAGCGTCAGGACCAGCAAACTAGAGCTGCCAAGACCCTTCTACACCTCAACATAGTGGTCCTGGATAACAGACTGCAACAGAGCAGACTAGCTAAAGAGTAGGGATCGAAGGGGGAAGACCTACCAGGTACTCATATCAGGCTGAAATCCGATGTGTTGGACCCAAAGGCGCAAATTTCTAAATCAAGGTATAAACTACGGCATAACGCACTCCGTTCACCGAACAACTTCCTGCTACTTGAAAACTCTTTTTCCTAGGATTTGGTAGCGGGGGATTGGGAACAAACGAACGAAGAAAAAGAAGAAGAAGATTCACTGTGTAGTTCGACACTAGAAGCGACTACCAGTACAATCTAACCTCTGTATTGTAGAAGACTTTCCAACTCAAGGTGTTAACGCCCCCCACTCCCCCACGTACCTACACATTGTGAAGTAGCAGCGCTACCGGTGAAAGACAACTCTACAAACAATAACCGATAATTTGATACCGGAAGTAACTGATGAATAATATGTTTTCCTTGGTAACGGGAGAAGAAGAAGAACTGACAGATTCTGAGTTCACCCTATTTTCTCAGGATGGCATCGTTGTTACGAAATTCCGCTGTAGAGTAATGTCTTGTGGCCTGGGTGAAAGGTCACCGTTGTGCTTGATTCTGGCCGTAATCTCTAAAGACACGTGTGCTATGGAAGATAAATTAGCGGTATTCCTGGTGGCTCAGATTGGCAACAGGCAGCTAACAGGCAAGATAATCCACGTTCGAGGCTTCCGCGCGGGCGAGAGTGGGTTTATCGGGTTTACCGGAAGGTGTATAAAACACAATCATCCGTGTTAAGACAATATGTATGCGAGGGGTCTTAAACTTTAGACCTGGGTGTGTAATGTGGCCCCCCCCCCCCCCCCTAAATCATATTATGTAGCCATAAACACGGTTAGAGTAGCTAAGTGAGAAAACGATATATTTGCTTTTTGTAAAAAAAACAACTTGCAAGTGACCGAGAGAAGAGTAATTGGGCGGTAGTTTCGACATCCGCTTTGTCTCCATTCTTGTGTACGAGTGTTGTCCTCGAGTTGTGTCAGGCGGCAGGTGCGTCTCCCGAACGAAGGTAAAGTGTAGAACGTGGGCCATGGCTTGATAGAGGGGTAGCCCACAAGCCCAGATGACATCCGCAGTGATGTCATCTTCATATATTTACGAGACGGCTTCAAATTTAAATCTTAAAAGTGGGACAGAAATTGTTGAAGTTATGTCCTTTTATTGTAATTGTTAATATGGTTGCTAAGAATGTCAAGAGTGTCTTTCACGTGCCATCACGGTGCAGATGAACAACATGACCTCATAATTTCAGCTAAAATATGGCCGCCCCTATTATTGCGTTTTCGACTCCTCGTCGCATTTCTACGCTCGTGACACGATCCTTATATGTAACATTTAACAGTCTTCTAAAGACCTCTTTTCCATTTCATGTATTCTGCATATCCGCAGTAATGGTCCAAGTCTCCAGAAGGGGTTTTAAACCAATTGAAAACGTGCCATTTTTCAACAATTACGCTTTCCTTAACCGGTGTATATGGCGCCATATTTCAAACACGAAGCTCTATTAAACCAACATGAATGGCGACTTTGCTAAACATGGCTCTCACCCAGATATCAATTGACAAATTCTGTCAAATTTACGCCTTCTAGTCTTCCATTAAGTGAAGTGATCGTCAAACTGTATAAAGCTTTAGTTAGACCTAGATTGGAGTACTGTGTACAGGTGTGGAGTCCTTATCATAGAGGGGATTAAAACATGCTGGAAAAAATTCAAAAAAGAGCGACAAAGATGATAGTGGGATTCTAGAATTACAGTTATGAGGAACGACTCAGAAAAACCGGCCTACAGTGTCTCGAATAGAGAAGAATTCGTGGTGACTTAATACAGGTTTATAAGATGATCAGAGGAATCGATAAATTAGACTATAACAAGTTTTTTAAAATTCAGCCACCCACAATAACAAGGGGGCATAGCTACAAGCTGACTAAAGAGAGGTCCAGATTAGATATTAGGAAATTTATTTTAGTCAGAGAGTGGTGTCTGCTTGGAATGCATTGCCAGGGGAGGTAGTGGAGGCAGGGGCAGTTAATGCATTTAAGAATAAACTGGATGAGCATAGCTTTTAGAGCAAGGTGATGTAAATGTAACTGGTTGTATACAGACTCTGCAGGGTCTTCTAAACTAGTATAAAGACGTTAAGTTAAGTTAAGTTATTAGCTGCAGTGATGGAAAATATTCGCGTTCATTCCCCTAGTTGAAATAGGTAGCCAAGATTAGCTAATTTCGTCTGAATAGAGATTTCCAGAAATGCACTTTTATCTTGTTACTTTTGTTCAGAAGGTTGCATGCTTTTTTGGGAACTAGCTGTTGTTGTAAAGTGTTACGTGGCGTTGCTAGCAAAGTCTAGTGTCCGCCAGGGAAAGGGAGTGGAGATTTATAGGGTGTTGGGAAATAAAGGTCGTGTCCCACATAGTGTGCAGGCAGGGTTTTACCAACCTGGCTAGAAATAAACTGTTGTACCATAATTCTGAACTTGTGCGTTCTCGATCATAAGACTAGTATTCAAACGATTCGGTCACCTGCTCATTATGTACGAGGCGTGTTCAAATTAAACCGGACCAAACTGCAACAAGTGAACAAACATACGTACGATGCCCTTGATGACGTCAATTCTAGTATAAACATCACATATTAACCGTCAATTTTGCAAAATTTCATTATCCTTCGACTCATAGTTTTCTCAGCAGACCGTTGAAAACATCGAGGGTGTAAAACGGAATCCGTCCAGAGATGATCAGCGAGCGGTGATTCGGTTTCTAACAGCTGAAGGATGTCGACCAGTTGAGATTCATTCAGAATGCAGGCAATGTCTCGAGGTAAGGTGTCCGCCTCGAGTGCCGGAGGTCCCAGATTGGAATCACGGTGAAGACAGTGATTTTTTTCAAGTGGAATTTCTGGTAAAACCTGCCTTGATCTCTGGGTAGTGAGATCGGACTCCCGTGTTCAGTGTCAAGCACGTTAACAATCATTCGGCAGTTAGAAGTCGAAAAGAGTTAGCGTAACGGCCGCTGTCCGGATAAAAACTCTTGTTTAACATTGACCCAAACGACACCTAGTCTCAAAGATATGGGACTAGAATGTCTGCATCCTGAATTATCTCCAGTCGTCTTGACTTATTTCGTGCTACTGGACCAATGTAGTTCGGGACCAGAGAGTGAGGTTGATGACCAGCGCAGCTTCTTTCTCACTGTAGCCCAAATACAGGGAAAGTTACATAATCAACAATTGTCTGCTGATGTCGCTACTGTCGCTTGCGATGGTCAACTAACTATACTAACAAGCAAGGAAGTAAATGCGTTGGTCATCAATCTCACTATCGCGACCCGAGTTAACTTCGATCAATAAGAAGACTATTGGTCGAGACGACTGGAGATAACTTAGGATGCAGGAACTTTAGTCTTACCTCCCGCTTGAAACTTGCGGGAATCGTTCATCACTTTGAGAGACAAGTGCCTTAATCGGTTGACTGCAGCGAACCTCTAAAGGTCGTCTCGTACGTAATACTGAAAATGAAACAGGGACCATATTCTATTTGCTCAGGGAAATAGAAAATTTTCAGGGAACAGCTCCGTCAGAACTATTCCAAGTTGTACCAAGGTTCTATGTTAGTAGCATACATTTTGTAGAAATCCGCTCCTCACAACCGCCAACCCATTTGGCTGTTATAAGTTTCATGGCAGGTATGCAGTACGGTAGGTTGCCATTACTTTCTGTACGTGGGGAAGTGAAAACACACAAGTCGGCCAAACTGGCTGTTGTTGTTGTTTCGAATGTACGCAATGAGTAGGTTACTCTTGTGGGCGCAATGAAAAGGACGTTAAGTGACGGGTTGCAGTAGCTTTCCTCACATCTCGAGCGTGCTGATGAAGGTGGACCGGGGTCCTCCAGGTGGTTGTGCTATGCTTGGCTTCATCTGCGTGTCGCTCACTACTACGGAGATCACGTCGAACCTCATCTTGTTAGCCAGAATGTTGTCCTTGACAACAGCCCGTTTCCAGGACGACCAACGAGGAGGTCAGATGAGAGCCTTGGCCAGTATATTTCTCCTGAACCTGGCTAACATTCTCTGATCAGTGTGTTTTGCCTGACCAGACGTTAGCCTCATCATCCCCTGCCAAACTGGACACGAGGATGATTCGAACCCGATGCGTTGGGATAGTGAAATGGTCGCTTTACCCCTAGGCTACGCAGCCTATTCTAAGTAAGGAAGCCGCTTTAACTATGTTCCTATTCTTTTATTTATGTGATCAAATGCCATTTTTATATTTAATATTTAACAGATATATACAGTCAGGTTGTATCCGGGGTAACAAGAATATGACATCTGTAGCCTTTCAAGCATGTTGTAGAACAGCAAATGAGGGATGAGCATAGACTTGCATCATCATCATGTAAAACCATTACTATCTTAGTTCTTAGTCGACGTATACTTCTACAGGCGCGAAAGCCGCTGTGTAAGTCCCAGCTCTGGTATGAGCTGGATGTAGACAGGAGGAGGATTTCCTGCGTAGCGGGGAGTCCATATTAATAGACTGAAACACTAGAGCAAAGTAAACCAGCATCCTGTTAGGCGCCATATATGCCGCTCTTAACAAACCACCTAACCATGGTCGGTGTTATGCCATCTCACACAGTAGTCGCCTTTTACGACATGCTCTCTGTGGGGCAGTGGCATAAAGACCCCAGCGGGCCACATGCTCTCTGTGGGGAATTGGCACAAAGACCCCGGTGGGCCAAGTGCTCTTTGTGGGGAATTGGCACAAAGACTCCGGCGAGTCACATGCTCTCTGTGGGGCAGTTGCACAAAGACCCTGGCGGGCCACGTACCATCTGTGGGCCAGTGGCACAAAGACCCCGGCGAACCACATGCCATATGTGGGGCAGTGGTACAAAGACCCCGACGGGCCACTCGGGAAACCATTACTACTGAAACTACAATTGGCTGGAGGCAGGCTTCCTGAAAATGACAAGCTGTATAAGGAGTGGTGTGCTAGGCGTGCATCGAAAAGGCTAAATAAAATTGATGGACTCTTTGCCTAAAACGTATGGACACTGTAACTGTTCTCCCTACTTAGCCCAAACAACCGACACCTTTTAAGAAACAAAATTCAGTTGTGCAACACGTGCAAGCAACAACAAAATACAGCTCAGAAAAAAAATAAAACAGCCGAGTTAAAATGTTTTTGTTGTAACATGTTTTGACATCAGCAATGTATGCAGTCACTGCTTGTTTTTGTAAAAGCGAGAAAGCGAGAAAGAACAGCATAGGGCCCAAAGCAGTTTATTTTGCTTCTTTTACTTTCCACATAAAAGAGATGCATTGACCTCAACGGAAACGAAAAGATATTTTGTGAAAATGCGAGAGTTTCTCATGTTTAGATATGCAT
Organism: Ariolimax columbianus; assembly: GCA_036924085.1. Lineage (NCBI taxonomy): Eukaryota > Metazoa > Mollusca > Gastropoda > Stylommatophora > Arionidae > Ariolimax > Ariolimax columbianus. The sequence goes on from JAVGWX010000018.1 coordinate 54,090,724, forward strand.
GTATTTGACATTCGTCTACAGTCTGTTTTACAGGATGTTTCCTCAAATTTCGTAACTTTTCCTGTTCAGTTCTCAGCTTGTCAAGGACAATCAGAGTTTGCTCAACATAAACTTCAGTTTTTGCCCCTAAGGAAAGAGGTATCGGTTAGTAAGGCGTTTTAATCATTGTCTGATCTTTGGAAAAAGAGTTTCCAGTCTTTGTGAAGTGTGTGTTTATTTGCAAAGCGCTCCCGGGAACGCCGCCCACAAAGCGTGGCTTTCACGGCAAGAACTGTTCCTTATCGTGTTGTTAGAGGCAACAATGTATGAGGGAAATCAGGACCCTAAAGAAGTAGAGAGAAGTGTGCGACTCTAGATGATGATACGAAAGACCCGAGGCAATGCCTGCTGATTTTGTTTTTCCAAGGCCGACGAACGGGAAGGGAAAGGCTGGGGAAGTCGCTGTTTGTACTTTGTTTTTGTAAACACGGACGTGCTTGTTCCACTCGATTTCACAAGCCTTAGTCTCAAGGCGATACGAACAGATGGGTTTGGAAGAGGGCGTTAAGAAATTTCAAGGTCCATTTGTTTCCAAACTGGGGGGAGATAGAAGCGGAGAGGAATCGGCTGATGTAACGTAACTGAACTGCGGTGTAAATGATATGATGCAAAGAGAGAAACCACACAATCATGGGAAAACATGAAAGTCGTTCTCATGTCCTACACATTTCTTGCCTGTTCTTGTTCACTGCTTGTGTTAATGGCATTGGGTGAATGAAGGGGGAACAGCTGTCCGTCAAGGCAATTTCTCCTTCTTCCTCTTCTTATTCTTCTTTTATTTCTTCTTCATTCAGTCTTCCGCTACCAAGCCCTTCTTTTTCGTATGTGTTCGTTCTATATCTTCCGCTACCAAGCCCTTCTTCTTCTTCTTCTTCTTCTTCTTCTTCTGTATTCGTTCTCAATCTTCCGCTACCTTGTCCTGAAAAGGGCTTTGCAAGTAGGAGAATGTAGTCCGGAGAACGGAATGCGTTGTGTCGTAGTTTGACTGCGATTTTTTCTCTTCGGTTCGGTACATCCGACTCCAGCATGCATTTTTTCAGTACCGGGCTAGCCCTCCCTTCAAGCACAGTGCTGCACCGGATACTTTCCACGCATTACTGTTTTTGGGGACACCTTCTCGAGTTCCGCAAATAAACCTTCAGCTTATCTGGCCTCTCCTTCATCGTACTTCCGTTGAGGTTCTTACCCTACCCTCTGGCGATGCCCATTCAGGAAGACGTATTGAAGACTTTGAACAGTTTCTATAGCAACTGGGAACAGGACACAGCCGACTTCGTGGCCACATGTACACAGCATTAGAGACTGGCAACTCCGCCATTTGTACATGTGCCCAAAACTGCAGAGCCCATACTACAGAACTGCCCCGAATATGATATGCAGAGACAATCTCACTGGCCTATAGTAACAACCATTGAAGATAAACGATTCGACCTATATATGAACTACAAGGGCTAGTAAAGTTCTTCTTCTTCTTCTTCTTCTTACGCAGTCAGACAGTAAACATTATTTTTTCGAAAAAAGCGGTGGTCATCCTAAGGCTGTCGCCACTGCCATAGAGCTTGTCTTGCAGTTCCACTGGTGATGGCCACATCTGCTCTCTCTGATCCTCGTATGTTGGGCAGTTCTGCAGCAGATGTTCAGCGGTCATTTTACCAGTACCTCACGGGCATTCGTCGGTACCACCTATCTTCAATTTGTTGAATAGGTGGTACCTCAGTCTATTGTGGCCAGTGCGAAGTCTGAAGACAACGACCTGCTCTCTTCGGTTCAACTGGTAATAGGCATCGTTTTTGGTGTAACCAGTATGTTCGGTTTCCCATTTGGTCATGTATCTGGCTTTGATAAGCCGTTATGACTCTTCGTACGTCATACTAATATCTCTTTGTGGTAGTCTTGCACCTTCTTTTGCCAGTCTGTCTGCCTCCTCGTTGCCTTGGATGTTGCAGTGTGATGGGACCCACTGTACCACTACCCTTTGGTGCGGACTGCTGGCACAGTTTGCAGAGTGCTGCTCTTAAGTCATTAAGCTCAGTTTTTCTGGCTTTTTAGCGCTGTGACTACGGCGAGAGCATCTGTAAGCAGGACTATATGGCTTTCATTTTCTTTATGTGTCACTAGTAAAGTTCAAGAGACAACGTTGAAGATATAGAACATTGTAAAAAGCCAAGTCAACATGAATGGGTATGGTCAGATACTGCACCGAGAAGAAAACACGAACGAAACTTACGTTACGACCAATAGGCCTGCATCTGGGACAAAGAATAACAGCAATAATTAACTAACGAATCAAAGAAGAAGGGATTAATACATAATGGGGGATATCAATATATAGGGATGAAAAAGGTACTTAACTGAGAAAAAGTAAGGTCACTCTTTGCCTGTCATTTGGGTTCCTGTCTCGATCTCCCAAGGAGTGGGCCGGCAGGAAGTGAAGAAGAAGAAGAAGAAGAGGAAGAATAAGAAGAAAAAGAAGAAAAAAGAAGAAGCGAACGAGATGAATAAAATAAATCATGGTACATGGGGGGAAGAAGAGAGCGCACGTCTCATTGTAACGTAAGGTTACTCTCCCAGACTGTGACCTTCCCAAATCTATTTTCTCTCCCCTATCTCCATCTGTATTACTTATTGTCGTTTTCTTTGCTACAGATCTTTCTTTACTTTAACTATCGTCCTCTATTGCGATACAGACATATGTCGATGAATGTCTGCATCGTGAGACGTTTAGTGAAATGCCTCATGTTTCTAAGCCTCTAATGGTGTTGCTACAAACAAATTTTCTTCACTTCTGTGTGGTCCTTGCATTTGTCCTGTAGTGTCTTTTAAGTTTTGTTTGTTGTGTTTGTATATACTCTAGCCTTGTTCGCATTTGCTGTACCTTTCATGTGTTTTACATGGATTCTCCTTGTATCTTTTCATAGTTGCCCGCTTTTATGCAGAAAGCTTCAAGCACCTGTGCTTGTTTCTTGTTTAATTTGAATGTAGTTGGTTACACGGAAGTGTTCAAGGGATGGGCTGATGTGTCTATCACACAGATTAAACAAGCAATGTTCGTTAACCCTTCTGGAGTAGACGAATTTCCTTCTTCTTCTTCTTCTACTTCTTTTTCTTCTTCGTCGTCGTCTTCTTGTTCTTCTTCAATCAACTGATGATATGCTTCTATCTCTGCGAGGTACACAAAGGAGACTGCGTTTCAGCTCTTCACCTGTCCCCCACAGCTTTTCGAGCATTGTCGCTCTCCCGGGTCAGACAGCCTCTCTTTGGTCTATATAAGTTGGGAAGTCCTGCAGGATATGCTCTGGTGTTTGGTTGGGTGCTCTGCAATCGCACGTGGCGGTGTCCCTGAGACTCATTCTGTGGAGAATGGCATTGCGTCTACAATGTCCCGTCCTGAGCCTGAAGATCGTTGTCTGCCCATTTATGCCAAGGTTATCGATCTGTCATTTTCTTGCTTGTATTCTGTGAGCTGGTCTCTCCATTCCGCCTTCGTGGATCGTTTGATGAGTGTCTGCTTGTTGACAGATATGTGAATGGCGAGTCATTACCAGCTATTACCAGCTTATGCGAACTCATCGGCTTTCTCGTTTCCAAGGATCCCACAGTGGGCCAGATACCACTTTGGGAATAGAGCTAGGGCTGGAAAGGTGGGTGGGGAAGAAATCCGATGGCGTATTTTAGTTCGTGTGAGAGTCTATCCTGTTTGGGGCTTGAGATAGCTTGAAGTACGCTCCTGAAATCTGTTAGAATGACCGCTTTCCTTGTAGTTGTGTTTTGGCTGATAAGAATCCTCGTTGCTGCATGAACAGTTGTTCCTTCATTTCTGAAATTAGAACAGGTCTATCCAGCTGGTATGTAGAGAATTTCTATGTCGCCGTTTGAGTATGCGATGTAGATTCCACTGACTTCCCTAGATGAATCTCCAACTCGCGACACAGTACACCTTTGCAATCAACACAACAAACATGATCGTAGAAAGATCTGAAAGAATCCCTGACGCTCTCTGACATTACGAACAATACGACAGTGTATCTGCGCTTTCTCTGCAGAACATCAAACAAGTAAATATAAAAAATGTTTTCGGAACAAGCTTTTCTTTTATACTAAGACAAGTTCTTCTTGTTAGACATACAGGAGTGTACTTTTTACTTTATTTTCGTCTCTTTTTGGTGAATTGGTGTATTGGTGTTTCTGGTATTATTATAATTTGGCTTGTCTTGCCTTCGATCGTTCTCAATCTCCCGCTACCAAACTCTGAAAGGGCTTAAGTAGCAGAATGTAGTCCAGAGAACGGAATGCGTTGTGCCGTAGTTTACAGCTTGACTGCGATATGTGCACATTTCGGTCCAACACATCCGACTTCAGCAAGCATTTTTTGAGTACCGTGTTAGCATTCCCTCTTGAATCCCTTCTCCTTAGCCAGTCTGCCCTGCTGCAGCCTGTTATTCAGGATCACCGCGTGGAGGTGTAGAAGAGTCTTGGCAGCTCTGGTTCGCTGGCCCTGACGCTAGCAGTCAGTTATGGGTCGCTGACCACTGCAGCTCATGCGCTGCTCAGCATCTTGATCCCTATCGATAATATATATAGGTAATATATATCGGTAATATACATAGGTAGTATATATAGGTGATATATATGGGTAATATATATAGGTAATATATATAGGTAATATATATATATATATAGGTAAATATAGGTGATATATCGGATTAAGAGCAGTCAAACTGCCCTAATTTGGGCGTGCATGGACACACTATGTAAGACATTTCTCTATTAGGATTGATCTTACTTCTTCTTCTTCTTCTTCTTCTTCTTCTTCTTCGTACACTGTCAGTCGTCAACCTTAATTTTTTTTTTTTTTTTTTTTTTTTGGTGATTAATCTAACGAGTCCCATTAGTAGTTACATCCCTTTTTTACAAAGCACAACTTACTATCGTCTGACAAGACAGAAATTGCCAATTTTAAAAACGGACCTGGCAGTAAGTACTAAATATAATTTCCATAACAAGTCTTCTTTTAAAAGAAACTCCTTTTTCATATTTAATTTTCGGGCCTACGGTGCAGCATGAATGAGGTGATGGCGGCCATTGACTGATAGCTGACTGCTTGCAACAGGTTCAGTGACCCAAAACAAACCAAGAACACATTTCGACTCCCCGGCCCTGGAAGCAGACTTCAACCTTGCTGTCTGGCTAAAAGATTATGGATTTAAAAAATTACAAATTTAAAAAACTGTCATGCGACATTTTTTTCACTGTTCGGGTAGTCGAGGGGCTTAGAAGACTGGGGACTACAACCCGCTTCCCCACTGATGTCGCCACGTCGTGTGCTGGATATGTTTATTTATTTCACCCCATACAGAAAAATAACATATGCCATACCGGGGATTCGAACCGCTGCCCCCCTGGTCGGCAGGCAGGCCTCGAAACCATTTAGCCACGTGCTCCTCTATGGATCAAAGAGGGAAGGTAAACATGCCCCCCCCCTCTCCTCCAACAAATGCCATGCTGAAATTGAATGAGTCGTATCGAAAAGAGAAGATAACGTCAGAATCGTTTTAAACTGCAACACAACGTCCCATCGTCTTATTCAGGACCAACGTCCTATTCAGGACCAACGTATTTTCCCGTACCAACGCCGATAAAGAAGAAAGGTGCAGACATCGCAGCCTCGCTTAAACTACGCCACAACGTCACAAATATTTTCAGGACGAAGGAACAAGCAGAAAATTGAATTTAATCTAGCTGCGGTTATTGGAGTAGTTATGGAGATATTATCAGTCATAGTACACCACATATATCACTTGCCCATAACCAGAACCACTCTAGTTTATGGTTGAACGAGACGAGTCTAGCCACAGTAAAACTTAAGAATTATCAGAACAAACACAATTTCCCGCGGTTATCTACCATTTCACGCACGATTATCTCCCCTGCCAGGTATAGAGAAATCCTTATCGTATAACCAGGTCTAAGAACAGCGCATTCAGAAAATCTCAGAACAGAACAACACATGTTAGACATAAATGAATTCACAGGGAGACGATGTAGTTTATTTCCTAAGTGTAGTAATGCATGAAATACTCCAAATTAATTCCCATTTCATCTTCACTGTGTCCCGTCTCTATATATATTACCATTGCTACACTCAACAAGCATCGATTACTTTGCCAGATGTCACAAGCTGAGACGGCTACTGCTTGGCGTGTCTAATTGACTCAAATTTGTTTTACCAGCTATCATGCATGCAGCGTTTCACACGTGTGATGTTCGTGTTTTGGCGTTTGCGCAAGAATGGCAAGCCCCTGCTAGTTGGTAGACAAGTTACGTATCATTTCACGTTCTCGTTACAAACATGGGATTCCACGACAGGAAGACATTTTTGTAAATATTGTTGCAAAAGACCGTGAAATTCGTCTATCACGGGAAGACTGTCAGTTACAAGAATAAATTCGCACAAAACAGAGATAAAATACTGAGAATCTTGTCCTCGCTAAAAACAGATATATCAAAAAGGACGATATAACGGGATGTGTGTGGGGTGTCGTTTACGGTTGCGATCGAAGTGGTGAGGGACACGGGCTACAATCGAAGTGGTCGCGGGGTCGATACAGTCGTATCGAAGTGGTGAGGGACACGGGCTACAATCGAAGTAGTCGCGGGGTCGATACAGCCCTATCGAAGTGGTCAGCGGCATGGATTATAATCTAAGTAATCGCGTAGTCGGATTCAGCTGTATCGAAGTGGTCAGTGCCATGGATTGCAGTTTAAGTAATCGCGTATTCGGATTCGGACGTATCGAAGAGGTCAGTGCCATGGATTACAGTTTAAGTAATCGCGTATTCGGATTCGGCCGTATCGAAGAGGTCAGAGGAAAGGAAACAATCTAAGTAATCGCTTGTTCTGATTCAGCTGTACCGAAGTTGTCGGTGATAAAAATTACAACCCAGATATTTCTATGTTCGGATTCAGTCGTATCAATGTTGTTAGTGGTATACTACATATTTTCGAGCAGGACTTTACCACAAATACTTACTTACTTTCCGTGTCCAAGCACCACGATATATATCTTGCATCCAGTATCCAGAGAAAGGGATTGCCTTGTTTTTTGCCTCCAGCATGTCGCACATATTGCATGTTTTCTGGAGGTTGGGCAGGTCATCAGGTAGTCTGGGTCCTGTATTGCGCCACAGTCACATGTGTCATCATCTGTGTATCCCCATCGCTTCATATTCCTCTTGCACCGTGATACACCAGCTCGGATTCTGTTCAGCGACTTCCATGTTGTGTGTGGTAGATGATGTCCGGGGGCAGGTTCCTCCCGAAGTGTCATCACTGGGGCTTGCACCAATCCTCTCGATACGGCGACTTTCAGGGTTTAACTGTTTGGGATTTGTTGTTTTTAGAAAGTTATGTCTGGACACAAATAAAGGAAGTCTTATCCAGAGACAGCATGCCTGGCATTCATACACGTTTGCAGAAAGCCCATTTGAAATGGATTGGTCACCTTTTCTCGAATGTCAAGACTTCCAAAGAGGCATCCTATAGCAAAGTGTGAGCAGAAAGGCGAACATCGGAACGTCTAAAACCGTTTCAAGATTAGTCTGACGGAGTATCTTAAATACTGTCAAACAGACACTACCAGTTAGGAAAACATTATTAAAATCGTTCAACAGGGAAGGCTGCGGTCAAAAACGACATTGCCATCAGCAAGGTCCTCTGTGTTCAGGCAGCCTAAGATGGACATGCAATCAGGAAGTCTAGAGCAGAAGGAATATCAGTGACAACTGCGGCCTCATTTGCCAGTTGTGTCATAGAACTTTCCTCGTTCGTATTGGCTTGATCAGTCATGAGCGCACACACATACTCAAAGGTGCATTATGACAGGATGATGTTGGTGGTCCTCATAGACGACGATAGACGAATTATTATTATTTATTATTAGTGGCGCGGATCACAATCTAACTATTTATATGTTCGGATTAAACAAGGTTGTACCCTAATGGCAAGTAACTTCATTTCAACATCGAGTGCTGAAGTTCAATGCACAGGGCCATAAAGCGCAAAACACAGTACAATATACTCAATATTAGGAAACAACGCGAACGACTAAACACAAATTATTCATTGGGAAATACGTGTTTTTTTTATACAAGTTTAACTTACTTACTCCGTAGAGGTGGTATATTAGCTTGCAAACTTTCTCACAATGTCGTAGAGCTTGTATTTTGGTAGGAAAGCAAACCCACCAGAAAATAGATACACGTATATATATTTGACACGGCTAACAAAGCCACATTAAATGGAGGTTGAGGAGTTTATTACAGATTAAGAAAAAAAACTATATTGCTAACAACAGGAATATACTCAAATAACCTCCGTGCAGAAGCAGAGGCACCATAGGCCGCTGCAAAGCTTGTAATCAAATATGGAAGTATTCACAAAGAAAACCTTGAATTTCTGACTGATGTCTCCAACGGTATTAGCAGCGCTAAAACAACACAAAGATGAAGATCTCTATTAATGTATATGAGTCCTAACACAGCTCCCAGCAGAATACGCAAGGTTGGTCATGCAGTGGACTTATTTCCATTGCAATATAGAAAACAATGAAGCTGCAGACAAACTAGCAAAGCGTGGAGGACCTTGCCCCCAAACATACCTGAGCATTACGTATAATGAGAGACAGACCATATTTAAAGTCAGGTTTCATTTGAAAATGCGCTGATAAACTTCCAGAATGAAAACAACTACTATGATTTAACTGGAGAATGTAGCAGTACTACAAAATTATGTTACCGTGCCGTATAGTGTCCGTATCTCCCTTTCAACCCATTTACCTTTTAACCACGAAAACATAAGCATTTTTTGAGTACCGGGTTAGCATTCCCTCTTCGATCCCTTCTCCTTAGCCAGTCTGCCCTGCTGCAGCCTGGTATCCAGGATCACCGCGTGTAGGTGTAGATGGGTCTTGGCAGCTATGGTTCGCTGGCCCTGACGCTAGCAGTCAGCTATGGGTCGCTGACCACTGCAGTTCATGTGCTGCTCAACATCTTGATCATCCACAACTACTTTCCCGACCAACTGAATCAAATCAGTTTGTTCGTTCGTTCCGGAATGTCCATGAGCATCCTTTAAAGGAAACTACATAGTGATCGTATCACCATGCTTGCCACCTCAAAACTGTCCCCGTACGTAGCTAGTACACCTTCTGTCCAAGTATAACCAACCGGTTTTCTTACATAAGAACCTGGCACATTCTTCCACTTAATAAGCACATGGACAAAATCCAAGCACAACACACGTGCGGAAGGATAATCGTATACACACATCCACATATTTCGCCATCACCTATCTGAGAGCCAGATGCTCAATGATGTTTGGAAAATGCTTCTTCCTACCAAGTCAGATCAATTTAACACTTTAAATGTTATTTCCAACATACCGTAACACATCAGTGAAAGGCAGACAGGAACAGAACAAATGCAGTGAAGAGCAACAACGAGACAGACGGGTTGAATATGTTAAAGAAACACTGAAAAGAAATTCACGAATAGTCCAGACTACATAGAACCTGCTAAATAACCCTTTAAAGTAAATTTTAATCAGTAATTTATTTTTCTTCTTCGTCTTTCATTCTCCAAGCTCTGAAAATGACTTTGCAAGTAGCAGGTTGTTGTCCGTATAACGGAATGAATACGCTGTGTCGTAGTTTACAGCTTGACTGTTCGACACATCCGACTTCAGCAAGCATTTTTGGGTACCGTGTTCTAGTCTTCCTCTCCGATCCCTTCTCCTTGGTCAGTCTGCCCTGTTGCTACCTGTTATCCAGGATCACCGCGTGAAAGTGTAGAAGGGTCTTGGCAGCTATAGTTCGCTGTCCCTGACGCTAGCTGTCAGCTATAGTTCGCTGTCCATGACGCTAGCTGTCAGCAATGGTTCGCTGTCCCTGACGCTAGCTGTCAGCTTTGGGTCCCAGACCCCTGCAGTTCACTGTTCAGTATCTTGATCCCAAATTCACCAACAAAATAAGAGATCACGTAGGCACTTAAACTACTACTAACAAATGGGAAGGCCTCAAGGCCATCGTACCATGGCCAATTGTACCATGGCCAAATGTACTATGGCCAACTGTACCATGGCCAACTGTACCATGGCCAACTCTACCATGGCAAACTCTACCATGGCCAACTGTACCATGGCCAACTGTACCATGGCCAACTGTACCATGGCCAGCTGTACCATGGCCAACTGTACCATGACCAACTGTACCATGGCGAACTGTACCATGGCCAACTGTACCATGGCCAACTGTACCATGGCCAAATGTACCATGGCCAGCTGTACCATGGCCAACTCTATCATGGCCAACTGTACCATGGCCAACTGTACCATGGCCAACTCTACCATGGCCAACTGTACCATGGCCAACTGTACCATGGCCAGCTGTACCATGGCCAACTGTACCATGGCCAACTGTACCATGGCCAACTGTACCATGGCCAACTGTACCATGGCCAGCTGTACCATGGCCAACTCTATCATGGCCAACTGTACCATGGCCAACTGTACCATGGCCAACTGTACCATGGCCAACTGTAACTCTAAACTACAGATGGCCATGGTCGTACCATGATCACAAACCATTGTTAACCTTTCATGAGATTCTACCTCACATCTGAATAATAATCCCGTTTTTAAATCAGCTTATTCTACCTCACATCTGAATAATAATCCCGTTTTTAAATCAGCTTATTCTACATCACATCTGAATAATAATCCCGTTTTTAAATCAGCTTATTCTACATCACATCTGGATATCAATTCAGTTTTTAATCCCACTCTACCACTAACTAGAATCCCATCCGCCTTTATATGATTAAATACCTTAGTTGCAGGAGAAGTTCATTAAACAAGTCATTCCTGGCCTATTACTTTAACATACAAAATAAAGACAATTCTCAAATTGCATCAATATTTAAACCCGTCATCAACAAATCCCTGCCACAATCGCTACCCCCTGGAAGATCATTGCTAAGTGGCACCTACCACCTCTAGCGATTGGGTAAAATACTCTGTTTGGCATCTTGCTCTTTCACCTTTCACCAGCGCTCGTGGTCCTTTCTTCTACCGTCGGCGCGTACAACCGTGTTTGTATACACTGGGACAAAGGAACTGCCTTGGGTATTCTGATATTCTCAGATCGGCATATAACGGCATATAAATATGGGGAGTCTTAGGTACACATATTAGGTTCCCAAATGTGCCACCTTTGGTTGTAATGGTGTATGCTTGTTCGTGTTCTGTAAAGTAAAACAAGAGAGCAAGATAGTTAGTTGCTCATTGCAAGCAATAATGGCAACATCATCATCCTACGGTTTTGGTCTTGATGGTGCAACATTGTTGTTGCTGTTTGTGAATGTCTACAATGAGTAGTGTACTCTTTGGTGCGGCCTGGAAATGACGTTAAGTGGCGGGTTGCAGTAACTTTCCTCACATCCCGAGCGTGCTGATGAAGGTGGACTAGGGACCTCCAGACGGTTGTGCTATACTTGGCTTCATATGCGTGTCACTCACTATTATAGGGATCATGTCGATCCCTCACCTCGTTATCCTGTCAATAAAATAGCCCGTTTCCAGGGAGGGCTACTAGGAAGCGGAAGTGAGGGTCTTGGACCATATGTTTTGCCTGACCATGACTAACGTGTGTGATCAATATATTTTGCCGAAACAGACAGTAGTCTTCCTCCCCAACCTGTGATGTATTTGAATTATAGTGAGCAAGAACTGCTCTGGTCATCAGCCGCACTCTCTGGTCCCGAGCTACCTTGGACCAGTGGCAAGACATAAGTCACGACAACTGGAGGTAACTCAGCATGCAGTCACTATGGTCCAATCTCCCTTGAGACCAGGAGTCGCACAAAAGAGTATACTTACTCAATATGAGCATTACACAATAACAACAACAACTCGTCTCAAGAACTTCAATTTTTATATTCTGATTTTGGATCAAGACGTTGAGCAGTGCATGAACTGCAGTGGTCTGCGACCCAAAGCTGACTGCTAGCGTCAGAGCCAGCGAACCAGAGTTCGGATCAAGACGCTGTGCACTGCATGAGCTGCAGAGGTCAGCGACGTAAAGCTGACTGCAAGCTCCAGGGCCAGAAAACCAGAGCTGGGATTAAGACGTTGAGAAATGCATGAGCTGCAGTGGTTAGCGACCTAAAGCTGACTGCTAGCATCAGGGCCAGCAAACCAGACTTGCTAATACCCTTCTGCACCTTCACGTGGTGATCTTAGATAACAGGCTGCAACAGAGCAGGATTGCTAAGGAGGAGAAATCGAAGAGGGAAGGCAAACCGGTACTCAAAAAATGCCTGCTGAAGTTGGATGTGTTGTACCAAAAAGGTGCAGATATCGCAGTCAAGCTGTAAACTACGTCACATCGCACTCCGTTCTCTGGACTACATTCTGCTTCTAAAAAGTGCTATTCACGGATTGGAAGCGGGGGATTAATAACGAACCAAGTAGAAGAAGAATATTCTGATTTTGATCGAAGTAAAAAAACATCCAGCAAGAAATATCATGGTTGAAGCTACATTAACAGATACACCAATACAATCTTCCCACATTAAATATCATGGCTGGAGCTACATTAACAGATACACCAATACAATCTTCCCACATTAAATATCATGGCTGGAGCTACATGAACAGATACACCAATACAATCTTCCCACGTGAAATAGCATGGCTGGAGCTACATGAACAGATACACCAATACAATCTTCCCACATGAAATATCATGGCTGGAGCTACATGAACAGATACACAAATACAATCTTCCCACATGAAATATCATGGCTGGAGCTACATGAACAGATACAATACAATCTTCCCACATGAAATCAACACAATGTGCCATGATGTGTACATTAACCGAGTTGAGCACATCGATTTCATGAACTCTCAAGTGGTTCTTCTTAGCTCATAGTCGACCTGTACTTCTACAATGGCAGATGCCCTTGTGCAGGTCCAAACTGTGGATGAGCTGGGTGTAGCCGAGAGGAGGATTTCCTGCTTAGTAGGATAGGCTAGAGCAGCTTAATACTCCGCTACGTTGGGAGAAGTGTCGCAGGGACTGGTTAACCAATGTGCGAGTCCATCTTAGTAGACTCAAACACTAGAACAAAGTAGACCTGCAGCCTGTTAGGCGTATTCTGTGCTGCTTTAAACAAACCACTTAACCATGGCCGGTGTTATGCCATATCACGCAGTTAGTAGCCTCGTAGCCTCTTACGACATGTTTTCTGTAGGCCAGTGGTGCTATATATATATATATATCATACCAATTGAGCTCTACTAGATAGTGCCGACAGAACGGAAATGATAACGTCAAATCTCTGATCGTGCATTTTGACAGGCGAAGACAGTGTCGGTACCTACTTTGATAATGACAAACTGAAAGTAATGAAATATCTTTTCTGCACTCGGAAGTCTCTGAGATTACTTTATGTTGCTTTATCTTTAGCATCGATATGGGAAAGTGATCGTGGGAGCTGAGATGGATGGTAGGCACAGTTCTAGAGGAAGGATTTGAGGTGCATAGTTGGCCTTGTGGAGTGTGCTAAGTATAAATCAGCCAGTGACACTTCGGGGCTTGTATCTGTGATGCACGTTTTCATGTATAAGAATTTGCATTTGCAAAAATGTTTTCTAAGTACAGAAAAACGAACAGTGAAAATCGCGCATTTAAACCAGAATGGGAATTAGATTATTCGTTCATTCTCAATAAGGATAATAAACTTCAGTGCTTAGTTTACGTCCAAGTGTTAACCGTTTTGAAAAAATATAACTTGAAACGACAAGCACAACAGAAAGTCATGAAAGCTTGTGATTGAACAACTCAATAAAAAAACTGAATCAGCGAAAGAGTATATTTAGTAATGTAAATAAGATTCAGGAATTATCGCTCATGGCGTCCTATGTGAATAGTTATGACCTTGTACAAGCAAAAAGGCAGTTTACTGATGGATAGTTCGTGAAAAAGTGTGCAATTCAAATGGCAGAAGCGTTCATGGTGAAAAAGGAGTAAAACAATTTTAAAATATACCTCTTTCAAAACAAACTAAAACAAGGAGAACAGAAGATATTCGTTTTCATCTACCCAGAACTTGAAATACTTAACTGAAAATTGTCCTTTCTTTTGACTGGTGATAAAACTGCAGATATGACATCACTTGCCAGCTTCTTATTTTTGTTACAGTGTTCCAGGAAGACTTGACTCTTTCTGGAGAATGACTGAAAGTTGGCTCCTTGTATGGTACAAGTAAAGGGCGTGACATATTTTCTGCAGTTCAAAATGCCATGGAAGAATATGGCTGGTTTGCAAAAATGTCGCCTGTGTGAACCAATGCTTGCAAGGTCATTGTTGGGAAAAACACTGGTTTTGTTGAACTATTGAAGCAAAATAAAATTGACGTGTCTACATTACATTGCATAGTTCACCAAGACGCCCTTTGTGAAAAATCCATCTTCTTCTTCTTCTTCTTCTTCTTCTTCTTCTTCTTCTTCTTCTTCTTCTTCTTCTTCTTCGTTCTCAATCTCCCACTACCAAACCCTGAAAGGACCTAAGTAGCAGAATGTAGTCCAGAGAACGGAATGCGTTGTGTCGTAGTTTACAGCTTGGCTGCGATATTGGCACCTTTCGGTCCAACACATCCGACTTCAGCAAGCATTTTTTGAGTACCAGGTTAGCATTCTCTCTTCGATCCCTTCTCCTTAGCCAGTCTGCCCTGTTGCTGCCTGTTATCCAGGATCACCACGTGGAGGTCTAGAAGGGTCTTGGCAGCTATGGTTCGCTGGCCCTGACGCTAGCAGTCAGCTATGGGTCGCTGACGACTGCAGCTCATTGCCGCTCAGCATCTTGATCCCGTGAAAAATCCATAAACCTAAATGACACTGGCTGCTGAAGTGAAAATAAAGGATTTGATCAGAGGAGGACACAGCTCTCTAACTCACAGGAAGTTCCTTACATTTTTAGAAGAAGTGGATTCTGTTTACGGTGATCTCCTGCTTGATGCTGAGGTGAGATGGTTTAGACGAAGAAAATGTTTCAGAAGATTTTGAGAACTGAAGGATGATATATTTGACTTCTTGTGAGATAACGTACCAAGTACAATTGATCTGGCAATTCTCACAGATATAACAGCATTTGAATGTACTGAATTTGTAGTTTCAAGGAAAAAGGCAAACAATTTTTTTCAAATTATGGGCTATTTTGATGGCTTCAAAAAGAAACTGAGCCTATGTAGTCTGTCTTTGCAGAAGTTCATTTTTCTGAGGAGGTACTCAGAAGACATTGAACAGCTGATTTCTGAATTTGATTGTTGATTTCAAGATCTTTATGTGTTTCGTCCACAAATGGAACTTTTTAACAACCCATTCAGGTGCAGAGTAGAGTCTCAGCCAGAGGAACTACATTTACAGTTATGTGTAACCCATTCCTCAACATAGCAGAACTACAATTACAGTTATGTGTAACCCATTCCTCAACACAACAGAACTACAATTACAGTTATGTGTAACCTATTCCTCAACACAACCGAACTACAATTACAATTATGTGTAACCCATTCTTCAACACAACAGAACTACAATTACAATTATATGTAACCCATTCCTCAACACAAAAGAACGACAATTACAATTATGTGTAACACATTCCTCAACACAACAGAATTACAGTTATATGTAACCCATTCCTCAACACAACTGAACTATAATTACAGGTGTGTGTAACCCATTTCTCAACACAACTGAACTATAATTACAGGTATGTGTAACCCATTCCTCAACACAACTGAAGCAACTGGAGCTGGTTTGTGGAAAATACTACCAAAGGCACGTAACCCACTTCTAAGAAAATGGGCCCTAAAAGTGTGCTCTTATTTGGTAGCACGTATCTTTGTAAGACAACATTTTCTGCCTTGAAGTTTATCAGTTACAAGGTCAGAAAATGATTAACTTACTCTGTATTATAACATATTCTCAGAACTGATAAGTCAATAAATGAAAGTAGACTTCAAACCACTGGTAAAAAGTTTTGAAAGCCACACTCTTCACAACGAAATCACAACACATAAAGATGTGTTTGAAATAAATTATTAAATAACATATTACAAATTACAAAACAAATTAAAACAACAAGTTCATTATATATTATTTTTTAATGGAATTTCAGTCCGAAGACAGGTACACGTATCCTGCTTAATGTGCAGTGCAGTAGTTTTCCGTTGCTTTATGTGCGTGATTCATTGAATCTGTAACCCTAAATCTCAGAACGTTATTTGTTTAAGGATGTTATAGGTCTGGCCTCTCAGGCTGGCCAAGCTCTTAAATGGAGAACGGAAAAATAGTTCCTCTTAAATTGCATCAGAGCCCCTGTATTGAACATAGACTATTGGCTGCGAACTGTTACCGATGTGTGTAGTCTCATCAAGATAAATAGTAAAATGCTTGTTTTCTTTGGTGGAAGAAATCACTTTCTCTCTAAGGTGGAAATTCTCTTACACAACTATTGAGGACAAATGCACTGAACCCAGTTCTGACCACAAATTCGTCTGCCATTTTCACAGCTGCATATTTGACAAATACTTTCCCAACAGTATGTGGCTTATAGTTTCTGGAATCAACGAGGCCACTTCAAAGCTATCGCTTGATACTGAACGTTGATCAAAAGTTTATTTCAAACTGCACTGATCTTTCTAAATTCGAAAAGTAGTTCCACAGTTTTGAAGATAGAATCTGTGAGTGCAGATTTGACAAGTAATTCTTCAGCTGATTCTTTTAGAAACTGCTGTCAGCTGTTTCAAAGAGGATTCAGCTATTCAAAGCTGACTACTTGCGTCAGAGCCAGCGACCCAGAACTGTCAAGACCTTTCTACACGTCCACGTGGTGATCCTGGATAACAGGACAGACTGGTTAAGGAGAAAGAATCGAATAGGGAAGGCTAACCAAGTACTCAAAAATAGCATGCTGAAGTCGGAGGTTTCGGACCAAATGGTGCAAAACTCGCAGTCAAGCTGTAAACTACAACAAAAACGCATCCTGTTCCCCAGAAAACATCATGCTACTTTGCAAAAGACTTTTTCATGGCTTTGTAGCTGGAGATTGAGAACGATCTAAGATGAAAAAAAACACATTCCCTTTGCTGAATTCCATTCACCTGGAGGATTATCTGAGCACTCCAACTAGACATAATCTCCAAGCAAGTAGGTATTATGGCTCAGTTCAGTTCATGTGCCATCTCCGCATCGAAGGTCGGCTGCAATGGATCTCCAGTGTACTCTATCTCTTTCCGTAATTGTGCAATCTGAGAGACTTTTTCCAGTCCATCTCCTGATGTTATCCACCAACTTAAGGCATTGTCTGCCTCTTGAACGATTGCCTTCCACATTACCCTCTAGTATGGTCTTCAACAAGGAGGTATGGCGTGTAAATATAAATAAAATATAAATATAATATAAAAATGTAAATATAAATAAAATAACGCAACTGTCTAACCCTGATTATTGTCATTAATTCTCTTTTCACCCCCAACTTTGTCAATACTTACAAAATGTATTTGCTTCTCTTTCCAAGAAATGCGACCCAATCTTCTGTATACCCATATTTCGAAGGCTTCAATACTCTTTTCCAAAGTGCCATTCATTGTCCATAGTTCTGCGCTATAAAGTAGTGACGAGTATACATAACATCTGACAATTCTCATTTTCAAATTCTGATTGATCTGTTTCGATGTCAGTATGTGCTGCATGTTGTTGAATACCATCTTGGCCATGCCTATTCACTTTCTCATTTCTTGTTCACATGGTTTCTTGGCACTTTTCCCAATTATCATAGTCTTTGTTTTCTTTATGTTTATGTCTAATCCAAACTCTTGACGTATTGTGTATATTATTGTCACAACTTCTTGAAATTTTTGCAAACTTTTTGCCATCAAAACTGTATCATCCGCATATTTTAGATTGTTCATTGCCACTCATCAAATGACAAGCCCTGACATCCCCTCTATCTGTTTGAATGCTTGTTCTGTGTAGATATTATTAAAAAGACAAGAGGATAATACATATCCCTGTCCCACTGCTCTTTTTACACCTATACTCGGAGAGTATACCTTTCCTGATTTTCTTGTAGAAGTTTGTTCCCAGTACAAATTACGGAGCAGTCTTATGTCTTTACCATTTAGGCCTATTTCTTGGAGACATTTAATTATTTTTTCATCTTGGACTTTGTCAAAAAGACTTCTGATAGTCTATAACGCAAATATAAATTACATGTATTTCTATATATTTTTCTGTCACAGTTGCAAACAGAAAATTGCTTCCCTTGTTCCATTAAACTTTCGAAAACCAAATTGTTCATCTGAAACTTCCCTCTTTATTTGACCTCTTATTCTCTCTTGTATGATCTTGAGTAGTAGTTTAACCGTATGACTCATTAGACTTAATGTTCTAAAGTCTTAAAATTCTGTTGCATGAAGTTGTTTTTTTTCGGGAGTGTTATAAACGTAGATATTTTCAGGTCTGTTGGTATGCATCCAGTATTGTATATGTCATTACACAGATAAGTAAGTATATCTATACCAAAGTACTCTATGACGTCTATCATTACACTGATCAGTAAGTATATCTATACCAAACTCCTCTATGGCCTCTATCATTACACAGATCAGAAAGTATATCTATTCTAAACTTCTCTATGGCCTCTATCATTACACAGATCAGAAAGTATATCTATTCTAAACTCCTCTAGGGCCTCTATCATTACACAGATCGGAAAGTATATCTATTCCAAACTCCTGTATGGCCTCTATCATTACACAGATCAGAAAGTATATTCATTCCAAACTCATCTATGACCTATATCATTACACAGATCAGAAAGTATATCTATTCCAAACTCTTCTATGGCTTCTATCATTACACAGATCAGAAAGTATATCTATACCAAACTCCTCTATGGCCTCTATCATTACACATATGAGAAAGTATATATATACCAAATCCCTCTATGGCCTCTATCATTCCTATGTTTATGGAGTCTGGCCCTGCTACTTTCCCTTTTCGCATAGTTTTTATCACATTTCCCACCTCTGATCGTAGGATCCTGTGCCCTTCATTATCATATGTTGATGGTTTGGCTCCGCAACTGTTCTCAAAAAGCTCCCTTGTATATTCCGTGCATCTGTTCGATACGTCATTCTTCTCTATCAGAATGGCACCGTTCTTATCTCGGATACATCTCTCACTCTGTGTTATATGTGTCTTGTTTGTTGTCTTTTTAATTTCTATATGCATTTCTCGGGTATTGCGTTTTAGTCCTATATCTTCTATTACCTTGCATCTGTCTTCCAACAACTGGTCTTTGGCCCCCCTACACATTGTATGTATCTTGTCATCATATGTATCTCTTTGTGTAGTGATGAGTATGTAGGAGTGTTTTAAGGAGTGTATTTAGGTACATGCACACCAAAAAAAACACAGATTGCTAAATCAGAAAAAGAAGAAGAAAGAATAAGAAGAAGAAAAAAAATAAGAAGACGAAAAAGAAAAAGAAGACGAAAAAGAAGAAAGAAGAAGACGAAGAAGACGAAAAAGAAGAAGAAGAAGAAGACGAAAAAGAAAAAGAAGAAGAAAAGAAGAAGAAGAAGAAGAAGACCCTCCCCGACAATAGTATCTTCTACGGGACTATCTTGACCTTTACCTTGCGGCCTTTTCAATCAGTCTTTCCATTCACAGAGTCGTTTTGGTTATATCTGTGCGTGTGATTCTCACTCTGCTTCTTCATTCCGTTCTTCCGTTTCACCATCTCCCCAGACATCCACTCTGATGCCGACAGATTCGTCAATCTGTCGACTCTAACCTCAACAAAGCTAATTATGACCAAATTTGGAGTCCCATTGGGTCTCACACGTTTGATTAACCAGCAAAAGTCGAAGGCATTTCTTTCTTCCACACCGCCTTTGGCGTTTTAAGTCCTAATTGTTGAACTCACTGACTGTGAAGTGTGATAGTTGATACTCTACCCCAGCGGCAGGAGAATGCTTCAGTACTTCTGACAAATACATTGTCCCACTCAGTGTGTGCAACTAAGCGAAAATCCACTCACCAACAATTCCGAAATGGTGTTTTTAATTTGCCATTCTTGTTCTGTCTTTCTGACTTTCTTGAAGGGAAATCGAGAGCTAATTATTATAATAAAATGTAACAAAATGTGTCTCTTCTGGAAAACTCTAAGACCTCCAGTTTTTATTAGCTTGCATGGAGTCTTATCAATTTTGTCCCTTTATATTAAAGAAAAAAGTAAAGATCCCCTCACGCCATGTTGCGCATAGGAAACATGGTGTTAGGCGCAGATTATTTTGTAACCCACGACACTTAGTGGATGATGTGGTCAGCATTATATTGCTGGCGGCTAAGAATTTAGTTTTAAAGGCAGCGAGGAATTGAACTGGCCATCCCACTTTACAAAGATGTGACTTAGTACAATGAAAGCTCTAACCCTTCATCCCCGACAGCAGTATCCTGCTATGGGGCTACCTCTACCGTTACCTTAATATCAAGGAGGCAAGACATGACAGAGTTAGGTAAAACTTACTTTCCAAGACTCAAGACAGAACCAGGTGATACTTATTGAACAGTACCCAAGACAGAGTACGGGGAACTTATTGAACAGAACCCAAGACAGAGTAGGGGGAACTTATTGGACAGAACTCAAGACAGAGCAAGGTGATACTTATTGAACAGGACCCAACACATTGTCAGGTGATACTTATTGAAAAGGACCCAACACATTGTCAGGTGATACTTATTGAACAGGACCAACACATTGTCAGGTGATACTTATTGAACAGGACCCAACACATTGTCAGGTGATACTTATTGAACAGGACCCAACACATTGTCAGGTGATACTTATTGAACAGGACCCAACACATTGTCAGGTGATACTTATTGAACAGGACCCAACACATTGTCAGGTGATACTTATTGAACAGGACCCAAGACAGAGCCAGGTGAAACTTATTGAACAGGACCCAAGACAGAGATATGTGATACTTATTAACCAAGACTTATGAAAGAGTCAGCTGAAACACAAAACCAAGACTTATGACAGAGTCACGTGAAGCACTATAACCAAGATTTATGACAGAGTTAGATGAAACACTATAACCAAGAATTATGACAGAATTAGATGAAACACTATAACCAAGAATTATGACAGAGTTAGATGAAACACTATAACCAAGAATTATGACAGAATTAGATGAAGCACTATAACCAAGAATTATGACAGAGTTAGATGAAACACTATAACCAAGAATTATGACAGAATTAGATGAAACACTATAACCAAGAATTATGACAGAGTTAGATGAAACACTATAACCAAGAATTATGACAGAATTAGATGAAACACTATAACCAAGAATTATGACAGAATTAGATGAAACACTATAACCAAGAATTATGACAGAATTAGATGAAACACTATAACCAAGAATTATGACAGAGTTAGATGAAACACTATAACCAAGAATTATGACAGAATTAGATGAAACACTATAACTTAGACTTATGAAAGAAACAGGTGAAACACTATAACCAAGACTTATAACAGAATAAGGTGAAACACTATAACCAAGAATTATGACAGTCAGGTGAAACACTATAACCATGACTTATGACAGAATAAGGTGAAACACTATAACCAAGACTTATGACAGAATAAAGTGAAACTTGCTTACCAAGACCTCACTTCTCGTATCACTCATGACACAAGCGGTTTTTCATCAGTCTGGCCAACAATAGGTGATCGTCACTTTCATCCCCAAAGTGGTGATCTACTGAGAACCAATACATTGTACTACAACCAGGAGAAGCCAGGCCAACCTTTTTCACTAGGTCTAGGATATCCTTCTTCTTCTTCATGAAAAGGACGTTGATAACGCCGTAGTTTACAGCGAGGCTGCGCCTTTCGACACGGCACATCCTGCTTCAGCTGGCTTTTTTTGGACTCCTGGCTATCCTTCCAATCATGATCTCTATTATTTTAGCCAGATTGCACTAGTGCAGCATGTTGTCAGGGCCGGTTTTTGAAGAAAGAAAATTGTATTTGGCATCTCTGGCTTGTGATCCTGATGCAAGCAGTCCGCTAGCTGCTAGCTGCTGTCAGCTCATTCGCTGTGCATCGTCTTAGATCACGACTCGTGATATAGGAATACTACTGGAAACCGCTATCAAAGTAAAGGCCGACAAGGATGATATGCTAAGCATGCGTCTTTGTTGTTGTTGTTGTTCTTGTTGAATTCCTACAATGAGTAAGTGTACTCTTTTTTGCGTTGAGTGATGGGTTGTATGAGATTTCCTCACAACATGTACCGGGGTAGTCCAGGTTGTTGTGCTATGTTTGGCTTCATCTGCGTGTCGCTCACTACTACGGGGATCAAGTCGACCCCCCACGTCGTAATCCATACTGACCGGATAACATCCCGTTTCCAGAGAGACCTTATTCCCGTAGTATTGAGCGACATAAAGATGAAGTCAATCATAGTACAACCATCTGAAGGACCCCGGTCCACTTTCATCAGCACGCTCGGGATGTTATAAAAACTACAACAAACCGCCACTTAACGTCCTTTACAGGACCCACAAAAGAGTAAATCTACTCATTTTCGGCATTCAACAACAACAAGGGAGACCTGAGTGAAAGCGAGGTGAAGGTCTTGTCCAGAATATTTGACCTGACCCTGACTAATATGTCCGTTACAGACAAGATGGGTCGTTCGAAGAACAATAACAAGTGTTCAATGTTAATCCCATACGACAACTTCAGATAACAGCCTTACATACACGTGTCTGTGCTCTTACATTAGCGGTCGGTGTAACAATTTATTTGGGATACAACTTTCGTAACCAGATGACAATGGTTCTAACCTCAGAAAGACATAAAAGAGGAAGCTTCAAAAAATTCCCGGAACTAAAGGATTGTATAGAAATAAGTTAAAATAGAATTATCTACATTACTTTTCCTTCAAAGTAGTTCCATTCGACAACTACACACTTTTGGCAACGTGCAGGCAGCTGCTGGAAACATTCGTGGAACCCAGTCTTTGATACCTCTCTCAGCTGTCTAGTCGCATTAGTGATAACGTCCTCAGGATCCTTGAATCGCTGCCCTTTCAGTGTCGATTTCAGTCCAGGGAACAGGAAAAAAATCAGCCGTCGCCAGGTCTTGAATGACTGCTTTCCACTCTACCCTCCAATATGGTCTTCAACAAAGAGGTATATGACCAAAATAACGTAACTGTCTAGCCCTGATTTCGGCCATTAATTATCTTTTCACTCATACCCCCCCCCCCCCCCAACCTAACGTGTTCAATGCCTCTAAATTTGTTCTCTTCCCTTTCCAATAAACGCGAGTCAATCTTCTATAAAACCACATTTCAAAAGCTTTCCCTATACTTTCAAAATTGTTATTCAGTGTATATGTTTCCATTGTCCATGCGCCATAAAGTGGTGACGTGTAAGCTAAGACAAAACGTTTCACACGTTTGAGGACGAATGCCAAAGAGGTGAAGATAAAGAAGAAGAAGAGGAAGAAGAAGAAAATTAAGAGGCAAAGATGACGAAGAAGAAAAAGAAGAAGAATAGGAAGAAGAAGAAGAAGAAGAAGAAGAAGAAGAAGAAGAAGAAGAAGAAGAAGAAGATGCACATCACGATGGTCGCTATAGCTGAGAGGTAAAGACGGTGCAGAAAAGAAGACACCACATACAAGTGGAGGCTGAGGAGAGACAGATTAAACCGTTATAACACACTCTCAGAAAGCAAGATCATTTTAACCAGATATGCAATATCTTGGAACTCACTCAAAATAGAAAAGTCGAGAGGCTAACTAACACCTGTCACATAATAGTTGAAGAGGAATCTACGGCAACTGGTGTCTCGGGCGATGATCGCATAGACGGGATAAATTAGGAATTGGTGGAGTGAAAAACCCCAGAACAATTCTCTTGCTATGGAAGCCAACACGATATAGTCATCCGACACAAGCATATAATTATGTTCGTCACTTCACTCGAACATGTGTGTGTACTCAGAGAAAGTGAAACGCGAGAGCGTGAAGTCCAATTCTCGTTGGCGTATTCCCCAATTACTCCGTCCGAGGTATCACCAGTTCACAACTAAGGGCAGCCAAGTAGAAACATGTTTCTATTACCTGGGGTTTCGTGTTGGTACGGTATCTCTCCACCTTCGGACATCCCGCCCTCAACTAATCGCCTCGAAGTGAGACGTGGACAATAGGTTGACAAGGCCAGACGAATGGGCCTGATGTACCGACACAGGTTTTATTCGGACACTGAGGACGGGACTAAACAAGAAACTTCCATGAAAGGACATTGTTACGGTGTTTAAGAACGGCTCGCTGCTGATATTTCGAAGCTCGTTTTACAGGAACTGAAAACAACAGGAACTGTTTGCATTCTCGAATATCTGTTTCTTATTTGATATTAATGTAACCTTCTGTTGGAAAAAATTCACTATTTTATCGGAGACAGACTCTCTTTTTTAGTTTTATATCTAGTGCATTAATTACTCCATATTCTCGGATACACTTATTTCATCATCATCATCATCAGTCTCGTAACCTGAAAGGTCATCGTGGTACCAATTCTGCAGATTGTTGGATCAGTTCCCTCCACTCCACTGGGTTGTGTGCCCGGATATTTGTTCTCGCTATGGATCTTCCCGTCCACTCTCTGTTGCTATTTCCTTTCTTTTTTTCTGCCTCCTTCTCTTACGCTTCCCATGCACAGTACCTTGCAGGACCGCCGAGGTCAGCCCAGACGTTCTTGAAACATGCTCATGCCATGTGAACTTTCGTGCTTTTACCATGGTCAATTTGAATTTATATTGGCCGACATTTTCTCTTAACGGTGTCCCAAACTACCTTATTCAAGACGTGGTCTAGATACGGAATGCTAAGAATTCGTCAAATACATCTCATCTCCATTGCAAACATCTTTCGCTCTAGAACCGCTGTCAGAATCCAAGTTTCGCACGCCTAAAGGTACACGAAAGTGACAAGTGCATACATTTAACTCAACTTAAATTTCAGGTTGATGCTTTTGTCCCTCCATAGCGATCTCAGTTTGGTCCGAGCGGCCACTGCCATCGCTGTTCTAGCCTGAATCTCAGTTCTGGAACTTTCCGCATCAATCAGTGCTCCCAGATATTTAAACTGTTTAACAATTCGCAATAGCTCGCCTTTGATCGCAATCCGCTTGTTAGGCCTCTGAGAAGTTGACCATGACTTTCCACTTATTTTACTTACCTATTAAACCATATATATTTAAGATGTATGCAGAATGCATAACGGGGATCGTTAGAGATATGAGAATATCAAAAGTTACGTCCCCTTTACAATCGGCGGATACAAGATCCCAGAGCTTAGATAAGCAGACATTTCTGGGATACTATCAAATCCTAGAGGGATTAGAGCAACTAATTGCAGCCGCAAGGAGATGTAGCGAAGATCAAAACCTATTTGTAAACATAAATAAAAGATAATGATAACTGACAAAACAAGAAGTCAACATAAATTCAAATTCGGGAGTGTAGAAATAGAACAGGTTACGAACTGGGAGTATCTGAACTCCAGAACTGACAACGATGGAGACTGCTCAAATGAAATCAGAAGGAGATTGGCAATGACAATACAGAGACTACACGACTTGATGAAATTATGGTAGAATACCAGCGTTCAATGAAAGTGAACATTTTGAGAACCTGTTTTTTTCCCCCTGGCAGCATACGGCTGCGAAACATAGACTGTAACCCAAACCTCAAGTAATTCCTTCCTGTCAAAATGTTATAAAAAGGACTTCATAAAACCATCGAAGTAAAAAAGAAGAATGCAGACATTCAAGAACAGTTGGGCATACATGAGAAATGGTTGGTAAATTCCACGATGAATAGAAAATGAAATAAAACAACGGTCTTGGGAGAATAGTAATGGAAGGTTTGCAGGACAGCAGAGGCAAACCAAGAAGGCGATGGCACCAAGATGTCAAGGAATCTGTGGGACTTGACTCTTGAGCAGAGTGGAGCTTTGGCAAGAGATCAAGTGTCTTTGAGTGGGGTTGTGATGTCAATGACGTTCTCTAACCGACATTCTACAAAATGACCAGCGGGTGTATGCTGTATATCCACATTATTCTCTCAAACGTCCGGTTCTTTGTGCTAGTCTATCTCCTTACATCGCCTAATGTAGATTTGAAACATTTTATCTATAGCAAACCACCAATGGTGGACCATATTAGGTTTTTTTCTGTGCACCGTTTCTATCATTATGCTGTGCTTTTTAATTTTATCGATCTTTTATTTTTTTTTATTTTATTATTTTTATTTTTTATTTTTTTTTGCGTTCGCCTTATTTCTCTATTCCCCAAGGCGGGTGTGCGTTACACTGTGGTTTTTATTTTGCGCCTGTCGGCCCAGTGCATCCAACTTCAGCATGCATTTTATGTAAGGGTCTGCTTCCTCCTGCATTTTCTAAGGGTTTGCTTCCCCGGGGTAACGGCCGGTGCTGTGATGGGGATCGAACCCAGCACCTTCTGGTTGTGAGCCGTGCCACTTAACCACTAGGCCACGCCGTCCCTATTTTATCGATCTAAATATTTTACCTCGTATTAACGAAAACGGTTGAGCTAAGACATTGAGGTCAACATCTTAAAGCCTGCCATTTATCCTATATTCACATCTCGAGCAGGTTCGCACATTAATTTTATTACATGCTATCACTCTTTGACCATACTGGAAACGGATTATATAACACGCCATTACTCTATGATCATACTGGAAAGAAATGTTCTAACATGTCATTACTCTATGACCATACTGGAATCGAAGGTTATAACATGTCATTACTCTATGTCCATATTGGAAAGGAATGTTATAACATGTCATTATTCTATGACCATACTGGAAAGGAATGTTATAACATGTCATTACTCTATGACCATACTGGAATCGAATGTTATAACATGTCATTATTCTATAACCAAACTGGAATCGAATGTTTTAACATGTCATTACTCTATGACCATACCACGAAACAGATTCTATGAAATGCCACCACTCTATGGCCATACTGAAAATGAAAAATATAACATACCATTACTCTATGACCATAACGGAGACATATTCTATAACATGCCATCACTCTATATCCATATCCATCTCTATGCCATCATCCATACTTGGAACGGATTCGGAGTTCACCAGCTCGATCAATACGCAGTGGTTTGTAGCTATTACGAACACTACATTGAATTCTAACCTACTCCCCACATCGTTGATCATGCCGGCGTCGAGGTCAACTTCATCCACTGAATGATGTGGGTTACTGTGACCTCGTCAACTATACTCGCCTAGCCGACTGTTAAACTACGGCTGGGAATACGCAACCCGTTTTCATGGAGATTTCATACAGATTGCACTGTCGTGGCTTTCTCATCAGTGCAGGTTCTTAAGTTACCCAAAGGACAGTCGATTACAAGTAAACAAGAGGGTAACGAAGGCAGAGGGAGCGGTGCAGCAGTCAGATAAAAGTAGTGAAACCAACGACCCTGCTCAAGTCTAGCCCGCTTACCAGGAAAGATGGAGAATACCAACCCCAGATGCCTACAGAGCCAGCAACACCTCCCGGTGGCGTCCTCAGTGATCATGAAATAATCAAATTGTCCACTGGTCACTTTGTGACAAAACTACATGATTCGAGTTGGAACCTGCACATTATTAACTACTTTGTCTAATAACCGGTCGCTTATGACTTATTATTATATTAAAACCGAAAAAAAAATATTAAAATACATGCCATTTTTTAAGACAACACAGAAATAACACCGTCAGTTTTTTCTAAAAATAAATAGTTGTATCACATAAAAAAGAGTTAGTTGTCCATCACAAGCAAAGATAGCAAGCTAACCGGAGTCAAGAAGCTGAACAGCGCATGATTTGTGGCTGTCAGTGACAAAAGTTGTCTGTTAGCGTTGAGATGAGCGACCCAGAGCTACCAATACCAAGCCATCTCCGCGTGTGATCCTGGTATGTGCAGTACAACAGATTGGCTTAAGAGAATGGATCCAATATGGAAAGTAAGCCCGGTACCCAACAATTTCTGCTGAAGTCGGATGGAAAGGTGCATATATCGCAGTCAAGCTGTAAACTACGACGCAAAGCATTTCGTTCTCCTGACAACATCCTGTTACCTGCAAAGCCCTTTTCAGGGCTTGGTAGTAGGAGTTTGAGAACGTTCAGTGCTTTGTATCGGCAGTTTGAGAACATTCAGTGCCTTTTATCGGGAGTTTGAGGACGTTCAGTGCCTGGTAGCAGCAGTTTGAGGACGTTCAGTACCCGGTAACGGGAGTTTGAGGACGTTCAGTGCCTGGTAACGGGAGTTTGAGAACATTCAGTGCCTGGTAGTGGGAGTTTGAGGACGTTCAGTGCCTGGTAATGGGAGTTTGAGGACGTTCAGTGCCTGGTAGAGGGAGTTTGAAGACGTCCAGTGCCTGGTAACGGGTGTTTTAGAACGAACGACGAAGAAAAAGGAAAGCTATCCCGGTCCCAAATATGTGCAGTGCTGAAATCAGTTGTGTCGAGTTGGATGTGCTGGGCCAAAAGTCGTAGATATCGCAGCCCCGCTGCAAACTATGAGACAATATAACCAAACGCCATTTTCAAAAGGAAGAAGAAGAAGGAAAAAAAAGAGCAGAAAAAGGAAAAAAAGAAAAAGAAGAATAAATAATGAACTACGTTTAGTTGGTTGTCGTTCCCCCGAACAAAAGGGCTTGAGCCGTCAGAGCAAGCTCTCGTAGCGACACACGCTAATCAAGGTTGATGTAATCCATGCTAGCTTTCTGTAATTGTTGTTTTGTGTTGACAGCAAAAACGTTCACGACGTTGACAGAAAGAATGCTCTCAAGTGCATACAGTTATTTTTGCACTTTTTTGTTTTAAAGGTTTTTGTTTTTTAATTTTGCAGATGTTGAAATTGGTCACAATTTATAGTTGTCTTCTGCGCTCGCTGTGTGGCATAGGGGTGAAGCGTCCGTTTCACAATCTCAAAGCACGCGGTTAGAATCACGCGCGTGTTCAGTTTGGCAGACACGGGTGTCTTCGCTCCTCTACGTACTGAAAGTAATGGCAACATACTGTACACTTGCTAAGAAACGTATAATAACCAAATTGGTTGGCGGTTGTAAGAAGCGACGTTCTTCAAAGGACATGGTACTTACTTTGTTACTTCTGCGTTCAGGTTTTTTGGCCATTATAGATATGTATTGCCGTCGCTAGGACGAAATTCGCAGTCCTCTCCAGATCCAGGTCTTCAGATCCACGTCTTCCGCCACACTAGATCCTGGTCATCCCCTCCAGATTCTAGTCTTCAGCCCTTCTCCAGATCCTGGTCATCTCCTCTCCAGATCCTGGTCTTCAGCCCCTCTCCAGATCCAGATCTTCAGGCCCTCTTCAGATCCTGGTCAGCCCCTCTCCAGATCCTGGTCTTCAGCCCCTCTCCAGATCCCGGTCTTCATCCTCTCTAGATTCTGGTCATCCCCTCTCCAGATCCTGGTTCTCAGCCCCTCTCCAGATCCTGGTCTTCAGCCCCTCTCCAGATCCACATCTTCAGCCACACTAGATCCTGTTCATCCCCTCCAGATTCTGGTCTTCAGCCCCTCTCCAGATCCTGGTCAGCACCTCTCCAGATCCTGGTCTTCAGCCCCTCTCCAGATCCAGGTCTACAGCCCCACTTCAGATCCTGGTCAGAACCCCTCCAGATCCAGGTTTTCAGCCCCTCTCCAGATCCTGGTCTTCAGCCCCTCTCCAGATCCACGTCTTCAGCGACACTAGATCCTGGTCATCCCCTCCAGATCCTGGTCTTCAGCCCCTCTCCAGATCCAGGTCTTGAGGCCCTCTTCAGATCCTGGTCTTCAGCCCCTCTCCAGATCCCGGTCTTCATCCTCTCTAGATTCTGGTCATCCCCTCTCCAGATCCTGGTCTTCATCCCCTCTCCAGATCCTGGTCATCCCCTCTCCAGATCCAGGTCTTCAACCCCTCTTCAGATCTTGGTCTCAAGGCCCACTGCTTCAGCGCCAGCTCGGTTTTGCCTGACCAGGTTTGGCATCGAAGATCTCTGTATGCTTGGCAGTCCTGTAGGGTGTGTTTGGGGGGTGTGGATTCGGATTTAACGTGTGCAATCACGTGCATGAGATATCTTGAGCGGAAGGAGGTGGCCCAAAAGTATGCAGTGACCGGTTGTCAGACGACAGATGGTGATTTGTGTGCATGTGGTGGAATATGGATGTAATTGATAGAAAAAATCTTCGAAAGTATATATTTTTCTTTCTCGTGTTCCCTCTTTTTTAAAGAAAACATTACGATGTGTTGTATTTTACAGTCAACCTGTGACATTAGCTGTAGGGCCACAATGGCGTTAAACCGTCCACCCGGACTTCCACCAATGAGATGGATGAATGGCACGCGATAAAACCTTGGTCCGGCATGGCAAAGGTAAAGGTGAGCCCCATTACAACAATTGCCGTCATGACTGAAGATCATTCCACATTTACTAAGCTGCAGCTTGTATAAAGTGAGGTAGCCAGTTCCCATCCTTGCTGTTTTTACCTTTCCCATCTCTTACGTCTGGTTTCCATTTGCAGCTCGGTCGACAGACGGAGCTGTCGTACCTGGCATGAACTACGGTTCTGATTTGTTATTGTCTGTCTGTGAACTCGAACACGCTGTAATCCTAGTATAGTAAGCTAGCCCACTGTCGACTAAAACTACACGCTCCGTAGAAGTATAGAAAGGAGAAAAGGTAGAAGAAGCAGAAGAAGAAGAAGAGGACAGAAGAAGAAGAAGAAGAAGAAGAAGAAGAAGAAGAAAAAGACGAAGAAAAGAGGAGGAAGAAGAAGAAGAAGAGGTTTATGAGTAGGATAATGTTTAGAATGATAGCTTCTTGATGGAGATGTGCAGTGTTGCTATCCGGTAGCAACACGTTCCAGTCTACGCTGCTGTAAATGGGTGTCCTCGTTTATTGCTTGAGAAGTCAAACCAGAACGGAAGGGAACATTTGACTAAATTTTATAGATAGGCCACTACTTACTATAGTTAAAGGTATCCCTATAGAAGACACTACTGTCGGGGATAAAGTGTTAACGACCTCAGTATGCTAGATCGAATTTATTACGAGTTGTGGGTAACACATTTTATTCCTTTTCCCTTAAGTGCTCCAATTACCATTTTACAACTGGGTCGACTGGAGCGTGTAGATAACGGGGACTGAACCCGATACCTTTGTCGTGAAAATATATTACCACACCACTCTGCTATTGAGGCACTGGATACACCAAGTGCAACTGTTAAATAACTTGGTATGTGGTTGAAAAGACAATACTCGCTGATAAAAAGGCACAGCAACCTTAGAAATTATTCTTCGTACAATTACATGTCTATCACTTCATCCCCGACGGCATAGCATGCCGTATATCTCCTCTACCTTACCCAGGTGGGTAACATATCCCCAGAGACGCCAGCTCTACGTGGTGCCACAGAGCGATAAGCTGTACGTGTCTAGATCGAGCCAAGAACAATAACCGGTTCACTTTAAGACAAGTCTAGATTCCGCTTCCAGATAACGCAGATAACTTAGCCAGATACAATTTCTAGATCGTCCAGATTGCTTTCCTCGCCGACTCCTCCGTCGGGCCTCGTTGGGTAGTGTCTTGAACAAAGAGAGTGTCCGATTCGTTGATGGGTAGACACATACGAACTATTCTTGCGCTTGTTGAAATGTACACCTGTCATTCACACCCTATAATAAACCAGTCCAGGAAATGGGTGGAGTTCCCCAGATGGTTGCAGACGTTTGCAATTTTGAATGGGTAAACGAGCTATCTAGGTAAGTACGTATCCATCCAAAAGCTGGAAAATGGTCAATGATATGTTTTGATGTAGGACATCAATTTAGACCGATATGGAGAGACAAAAGTATCAACCTGAAATCCAAGTTGAGTTTATCAATTTGTCACTTCCGTGTACCTATAAGCGTGCGAAACTTGGACTCTTAAGGGCGGTTCTAGAGCGAAGAATGTGTGCAATGGAGATCAGATTTCTTAGTCGAATCCAAGGCATTTCGTATCCAGACTACGACTTGAATAAGGCAGTTCGGGACATCGTTAAGAGAGAGGTCGGTCAATATACAGACCTATTCGCTATGGTAAAAGCACGCGAGCTCACATGGTATGGGCATGTTTCAAGACCGTCTGGGCTGAACAATACGATTCTGCAAGGCAGTGTGTCTGGGAAGGGTAAGGGGGGGGGGGGGGAAATGTTGATGGGAAGATAACATCAGAGAGTGAACGGGAAGGTCCATAGCTAGAACAAATATCCTGGCACAAAACTAAGTGGAATGGCGGGAACTGGTCAAACAATCTGCAGCATTGGTGCTCCAATGACCTTTCAGGTTACAGGACTGGTGACGATGAAACGATCTATTTAGGCAAACATACATGTCTAAATACTGGAAAATAGTTAATAATACTTGTTTTGATGCAGAACAGAAACACGAGGAGTTCGCCGAGGCTTTTGTGTATGACAAGGACAAGAATAATACAATTGCTAAGTACAAGAGGCGACTGTGTGACATGGCATAACACCGGGCATTGTTAGGCGGTTTGTTTAGAGCAACATAAATGGTGCCTAAAAGGCTGCGGGTCTTCTTTGCTCTAGTGTTTGAGTTTATAAAGATGGACTCGCACATCGGTTAAACTACCCTCTGCGGCACTTGTTCCAACGCAGCGTAATAATAAGCTGCTGGAGCCTAGCCCGCTAAGCAGGAAATCCTGCTCCCGGCTACATCCAGACACGTCAGGGCTGGGACCTGCACAAGGGCATCGGCCCCTGAAGAAGCACTGGCAAACTAATACTGAGACTAAGTCTCTTCTTTTTTATAATCATTTTTATAAATGTTGCCATAGCGTAGATTGGAGTGTAAGGCATTTTTTGGTTTGATTCAAGTCTTGCACTTTTATATTCTACTGGGGAAGGTACGCCTCTTTTCGCCCAGACCGTAGTTCTTTTCGCCATATCAGGAGGTATTGGCCAGTGTATGGATGCGTGTGTGTATCTGTTAGTAATGTGTTCCATGTCAGTTTTGCAGTACAGTAGACAATCCTTTCTGTACGTGGAGAAGCGGTCATATCGAGAAAACTCCCTGACATGTCCAGTCAAAAGAAGTGATTTCAAGCTCTCCAACTGCAATAAAATAATCCAGATGCTTGCTTTCTAGGTAACCTCTGACGACAAATGTTCAGCTTTTCGATATTCTGTAACACACCCGTTTATCAATTTTTTATATTTTTTTTTTGCGTTGGCCTAATTTTTCTAATCTCCAAGGCGGTGTGCGATGGGGTTTTTATTTTGCGCCTGTCGGCCCAGTGCATCCGCCTTCCGCATGCATTGTATGTAAGGATCAGCTTCCTCCTGCATTACCTAAGGATTTGCTTCCCCGGGGTAACGGCCGGTGCTGTGATGGGGATCGAACCTAGCACCTTCGGTTTGTGAGCCGTGCCACTTAACGACTAGGCCACGCCGTCCCCTACCCGTTTATCAATACATCGATAAACGTTTAACTCGTTAAGTCGATGAGGTCTCATAGTGGACACATCAACAAAGAAAGTCTTCCATAGTCTTCTGCGATCTTCTTCTTCACCATCCTCATTTCATGGCCCCATTTCTCTTACAAAGGACATCGATGTTCATGGGACTGTTTTATCTCCATACATCTTTTGTCTCATACCTGTCTCGCGAGGTCAGTATTGTTCTCTCTTCCTGTGTGAGCTTGGAGCTTTGCAAGATGTGTTCCGCGGTCATGGTATCCTCCTCACATGGACACCTGTCATATGTCCCAATCAACATTTTCTTGTAAAGATGACTCTTGAGTCTGTTGCGTCCAGTTCTCTGTCTGAAGTTGATGACCTGCACTTCTCTAGTTCTGTCGAAGACGGATGTGTCGGAACTAAAGGTGAAACCATCGTAGTCAAGATGTAAACTAGTGACACAACGCATTCCGTCCTATGGACTACTTCCTTCTACTTGTAAAGCCCCATTAAGGGCTTTGTAGGGGGAGATTGAGAACAGTCAGGGCTTGGTTGGGGGAGATTGAGAACAGTCAGGGCTTGGTTGGGGGAGATTGAGAACAGTCAGGGCTAGGTAGGGGGAGATTGAGAACAGTCAGGGCTTGGTAGGGGGAGATTGAGAACAGTCAGGGCTTGGTAGGGGGAGATTGAGAACAGTCAGGGCTTGGTAGGGGGAGATTGAGAACAGTCAGGGCATGGTAGGGAGAGATTGAGAACAGTCACTGCTTGGTAGGGGGAGATTGAGAACAGTCAGGGCTTGGTAGGGGGAGATTGAGAACAGTCAGGGCTTGGTAGGAGGAGATTGAGAACAGTCAGGGCTTCGTAGGGGGAGATTGAGAACAGTCAGGGCTTGGTAGAGGGAGATTGAGAACGAACGCAAAAGACAAAGAGGACTGCTCTAGTTAAATTAAAGTAGCTGTCTTTGTATCGAAAGTCGGGGTGTTGATCGGCTCATTTTATCCTGAAGTTGGCTTTAATTATGGTCTTGACCTTATTATGTGATGCTCAAGTCTGTTTGTGGGGATGATCCTCCACACTTTGCTAGCTTGTCTGCAGCTTCATTGCCTTCAATATTGCAGATGGATGGGATCCACTGTATAACCAACCATGGCTGTTCAGCTAAGACCTGTGTCACATTGCATGAGATGGAAGTCTAATACAATCAAGAAAGTCCTTCACCGTCCTCTGTGATCGAGTGTGGATAAATCATGTCTATTCTTTGATGTTATGAGCCCAAAACCTTCCTTGGGCTCCTCGCTTCATTCCGTCTTCAACTTTCAAATATATATCGCCCTAAATCCAGATATAATCCTCGGGTAGACGACACTCGTAAACCTAGGAGGGCAACTCTGTTCTCCAAACCACCTGCGGCCTTGCAGATGAGGTACTGGTCTATCAAATGCTGCCGATGAAACACAGGACAACCTTGATTGATGAGACTCGCTAGTTTTGGAAGGCAACACATCGTGAAGAAGGAAGACTCCAAACCACCTGTCGCCTTGCAGGCGAGATACTGGTCTATCAAACCTAAAAGTACGGCATGAACATCAGCACACGACATAAAAAAAGTGGAAGAAATGGCAGACAAGTTTAACAAAGAATACTGAAAGCAGCAAAGAAACCAATCCTACGGGAGCTAGAAAGAACTACATACCATCTTGGTATGAAGATATGTAGATACGTCATGAAGAGCTATGGACTGTCAGAGAATTAGCAGAACCGAATCAAACCCTGGAAAGCAATATCCAACTTGAGAGAACCGGAATAAAGTACATAATTAAGTTACAAGAACTAGCTGGAAAGAAAAACTTAAAGAGTCTCAGCCCTGTAAATGGTACAAAACAATGGAAATTTGCAGTCACTGAAAAACGAAACCATAAAAACACGAAATATCACACTCAAAGAAAATGGTAATCTGTTAACAGGAAAGTGTGCAGAAAATAAATTTATTGAAAAATTCATAATGGTCTGCATCACAACAAAAATTAAAAAATATTTGAAAAAGGCATACAATCAAGAGGACAAGCACCAAATGTAGAAGAGGAACTTATGATGATACCATTTCCCTAGCAAGTGTTAGAAGATAGGAAAAAGCAACTTAAATATAAGAAAACTATGGATAAAAAAGTACAAAGAAACTACATAAATGTTAGCTGAGTAGGTACATGTTTTCAAACATGATCAATAATTTATGATGTGGTCAGATTTGGTCTTCTTGCTCAGATTGCAACAGAAACACCTGTATAACGGATAGGGCAGATGATTCGAACTGATTGAGGAGTATCGATATGAGTGTACCAACTGCAATAGGACGGCCGGGATCAAGATGCTGAGCAGCGCATGAGCTGCAGTGGTCAGCGACTCATAGCTGACTGCTAGCGTCAGGGCCAGCGAACCAAAGCTGCCAAGACCCTTCTACACCTCCACGGGGTGATCTTGGATAACAGGCTGCAGCAGGGCAGACTGGCTAAGGAGAAGAGATTAAAGAGGGAATACTAACCCGGTACTAAAAAAATGCTTGCTGAAGTCGGATGTGTTGGACCGAAAGGTGCAAATATCGCAGTCAAGCTGTAAACTACGACACAACACATTCCGTTCTCTGGACTACATTCTGCTACTTAAGCCCTTTCAGTGTTTGGTAGTGGGAGATTGAGAATGAACGAAGCCAACCCAAGCCAATAGGACGGTCGCTTAGCCTACATCATAATGCATGATTTCATCTTCACGGAGGATGTTTCGTGAATGACTTTCGTCATTTGTTGCATTTGTTGCAATTACTGACGTGCTTGTATTATGAATCATTCTTTTCTTCGCGATATTCACACGCTTCTCTGAAAGATTATTTCTCCTATGTTTCTTCTAGTTGGTCGTATTAGTCTCAATGAGAGTGTTGCTGTTGTTTGCGAATGCTCATAATGAGTAGGTTACTCTTGTGCACCTGAAAAGCACGTTAAGTGGTGAGTTGCAGTAGCTTTTCCTCACATCCTGAGCGTGCTGATGAAGGTGGTCCGGAGTCCTCCAGGCGGTTGTGCTATCATCTGCTTCATCTGCGTTTCACTCACTACTACGGGGATCACGTCAATTCTTCACCTCGTTAGCCAGGCTGCCATGAAAACAACCCGTTTCCATGGAGAGCTACTAGGAAGCGGAAGTAAAGGTCTAGGCCCGTATGTTTTGTCTGACCCTGACTAACATGTCTTATCAGAATGTTTTGCCTAACCCTGACTAACATGTCTGATCAGTATGTTTTGCCTGACCCCGACTAACATGTCTGATCAGTATGTTTTGCCTGACCCTGACTAATATATCTGATCAATATGTTTTGCCTGACCCTAACTAACATGTCTGATCAGTATGTTTTGCCTGACCCTAACTAACATATCTGATCAGTGTGTTTTGCGTGACCCTGACTAACATGTCTGATCAGTATGTTTTGCCTGACCCTGACTAACATATCTGATCAGTATGTTTTGCCTGACCCTGACTAACATGTCTGATCAGCATATTTTGCCTGACCGTACGTTAGTCTTCCTCTCATTCAATGAAATGAATCGTCTTATATGTAAGCTTCTTTCTTTTGTTATGATCACACCATCTGGAGTTCTGCCTTTTTCTGCCTCCAAGTCAGCTACACCACTTGTGTTATATTATACCTCCATTTGCACTCCTCCTTGGCTCGTTAGATCCGGTTTCAAGGCTAATTTGTAAATAATTAAACAAGCGTCTCACGAGACTGGGAAATGCACGTGTGAAGAAAGAAGTGAGTGTTTTGTGATTTGTAAATCAGATACAGGAAATTGCCCATTTTATTATTTGACTCGACATTCATTGCTGTAGCGTTAGGGTCTTAGACTTTGATCATCATCAGGGCCACGTGAAGTAGAGTTCGTAGACCTACAGTCGCATGATTTTACCTTAATGGATCAAAGACCACGTGAAATCAAGCTAATTGCTAAAGGTCCATTTGAATTGACTCAAAGCCGTCTGAAATAAATGGACCAAGAGCTTGACGAAATGTCTAATTAACCAAGAGCTTGACGAAATGTCTAATTAACCAAGAGCTTGACAAAATGTCTAATTAACCAAGAGCTTGACGAAATGTCTAATTAACCAAGAGCTTGACAAAATGTCTAATTAACCAAGAGCTTGACAAAATGTCTAATTAACCAAGAGCTTGACGAAATGTCTAATTAACCAAGAGCTGAACGATGTTCTAATGAACTAATGATCGTTTGAAGTCAATGGACAAAAGTTGGAATAAAGGGTCCAATGAGACAAGAGCTAGATGAAGTGTCCGATGAGCCAAGAGCTGGTCGAAGTGTCCAATGAAATAAGGTCAGTTTAAAGTCAATGCACCTAGAGATGGATAAGTGCCAAATGTACTAAAAGCGTTTGAAATCAGTGGATCAAGAACTGGACGAGGTGTGGAATGTTTGAAATCAGTTTGAAATCAGTGGACCATAACTGGACGAGATCAGCAATGAACTACGGTCAGTTTGAAATTAGCGAACCAAGAACTGGGCGAGGTCAGCAATGAACTACGGTTAAATTGAAATCAGTGGACCAAGAACTGGACGAGGTCAGCAATGAACTACGGTCAGTTTAAAATCAGTGGACCAAGAACTGGACGAGGTCAGCAATGAACTACGGTCAGTTTGAAATCAGTGGACCATAACTGGACGAGATCAGCAATGAACTACGGTTAAATTGAAATCAGTGGACCAAGAACTGGACGAGGTCATCAATGAACTACGGTCTGTTTGAAATCAGTGGACCAGGAACAGGACGAGGTCTGCAGTGAACTACGGTTAGTTTGAAATCAGTGGACCAAGAGATGGACGAAGTGACTAATGGAACAATAACTACAAGAAATCGAGAAAATTGTCCAATATGAACCGACTGAACGTAGCAGAGTGAATGAACAAAAGGATTAACGTAGTCGAGCTAATGAACAAAGGGCTGAACATAGTTGAGCTCATGAACAAAGGGCTGAACATAGTCATGATAATGAACAAAGACCTGAACGTAATTGAGCTAATTAACAAAGGGCTGCAGGAAGTCAAGCTAATGAACAAAGGGCTGAGCGTAGTCGAGCTAATGAACAAAGGTTGAGCGTAGTCCAAGCTAATGAACAAAGGGCTGAACGTAGTTGAGCTAATGAACAAAATGGCTTACGATAGTTGAGCTAATGAACAAAGGGTTGAACGTAATCAAGTTGATGAGATACGAGGAAATCAAGGCAATTGTTTAAGGACCTCAATAAGTTGAACTAATGCAACAATGACAAGTCGATATTAGATTCCTGGATAAGGGCTTTCTGAAGACAATGTCCATTTACTGTATAAAACAATCTCATTTGGATCAGGGCTACCCGACAATGCAAAATATATGCGTAGAGACCTTTTGGTAATAATGCAAATTGTTCTGTAACTTTAACTGTGCAGACATAAAAACAGAAAGGGCAACGAGACCACAGCCGACGTCTCACGTGTGTGTTCCAAGTGCAGCAGAGTCTGCCGTGCTAAGATTGGGCGTTACAGTTATATGTTAGTTGCCCATCCCAAGCGATGATCGGGGCATGTTCAGACGGTTTTGTCTTGACAAACTACCTTGCGCTGAATGTGCAATATAGTGAGTTGGAAACTGTGTTGGTCATCAGTCTTACTCGCTGGTCGCGAGCTACCTTGGTCAGGTGGCAAGACGATACGTCGAGACGACTTTTGGTAACTCAGAGTGCAGGCACCTTGCGCCTACCTCCAATGAGACCAGGTATCGCTGGAAACCAGCCGGACTCGTTGCCACATCTTTTCCGTTCATCGCTTTGATAGGCGAATGGTTTACCGCTCGACCACGTCTGGTACTGTCGTCCTCTTCGCTTGTGATTGGACATCTATTTATTAAACTCTTGCAAAACATATGTATGTAAAGCTAAATTGGAGGAGGAAGAATAATGTCTGGTCAGGCAAAATATACTGATCAGACATGTTAGTCAGGTTCAGGCAAAACATACTGACCAAGACCCTCACCTCGGCCTCCTAGTAGCCCTCCGTGGAAACGGGCGGTTTTTATAGGAGCCTGGCGAACGTGGTAAAGAATTAAAGTGATCCCCGTAGTAGTGAATGACAATCAGAGGAAGCCAAGCATAGCACAGCCGCATCGAGGACCCCGGTACACCTTCATTAGCACGCTCGAGATGTGAGGAAAGCTACTGCAACCCGCGTCCTTTTCAGGGCGCACAAAAGAGTAACCTACTCAGCATTCGCGAACAACAACAATAATTAAATTGAATTTTCTCTCATGTTTTAATATTTATTTTCTACCCAAATATTAAGTTTAATTCAAGTTTTTCTGGTTACTTAATTTCTCTTTTGGAACCAAATTCAATCTCAAACATTTTTCGTCACCGTCACTCTTTTAAATTAAGTATTGCCCCACACTTCTATTCCCCACTGCGACGATACTTATGTAGCGGACCAAACGATAACGTTGACGGGCTGCATGTATGCCTTGGGCCGCGTGTTTGAGACCACGTCCTTTAAAGTGAGTACCTATCTTGCACGTGCAGCGGAGTAAGCGTCATCTGGTTTCTGTATTACGTGCGAGGTCAACCCTGCCTATGTTGAAAGCGATCTGCTTCATTTCACTTTCCCTAAACATCTGTAAGGATATCAGAAAACCAGGCCAGGACGCTCCGGTTCACATTAGTAATAAGAATGATTGCAATAAAACAGAAGACCAGCTGTAATTCATAAACATGCCTTCCTTAGTTTCTTTTCCAGTTTCAACTCCACTTATATTTTTTATGTTTCCCTTGTGGACCAGATATTTGAAGAAAATGCCCGACAGATGGTCTGGCCCCTTACCTTAACCTGTTAATCGTGGTAGTGTTATTGTTGTGTCTAGATATTAATGCTAAGGAGTTCTATGAATTTTCTTCCGACCCCGGGAAGAAATCTGAAAAATTCTGACTCTTTCTCGACCACCATAACTCTTTCAATGTAAGCATGTTTTTAAATAAAGGCAGTGGCGGATTTGAAAGTAATGGTTTTACATGAAAAAGTTGCTCTTCCTCTTCTTCTTCGTCGTACGCTGTCAGACGTCAACCTGTATTTTTTCGAAAAAAAGCGGCGGTCATCCTGTGGCTGTCGACACTGCCATAGAGCTTGTCTAGTGTTGCCACTGGTGATGGCCACATCTGCTTTCTCTGATCCTCGTATGTCGGGCAGTTTTGCAGCAAATGTTCAGCGGTCATCTTCCCGGTACCACACGAGCATTCCTCAGTGCCACATATCCCCAATTTATTGAATAGGTGGTACCTCAGTCTATTGTGGCCTGTGCGAAGTCTGAAGACCACGACCTGCTCTCTTCTTGTTCAACTAGTAATAGGCATCGTTTTTTGTGTAGCCAGTATGTTCTGTTTCCCATTTGGTCATGTATCTGGCTCTAATTAGCCTTTTTGACTCTTCGTACGTCACACTAGGGTCTGGTTGTGGTAGTCTTGCACCTTCTTTTGCCAGTCTGTCTGCCTCCTCGTTGCCTTGGATGTTACAGTGGGATGGAACCCACTGTACCACTACTCTTTTTGGTGCGGACTGCTGGCATAGTTGACAGAGTACTGCTCTTAAATAATTAAGTTCAGTATTTTTCTGGCTTTTTAGTGCTGTAACTACGGCCAGGGCATCTGAAAATAGGACTATATGGCTTTCGTTTCTTTTGCCTGTCACCATTTCTTCTCCTGCAGCCCTCAATGCCTCTGCCTCCGCTCTGAAATTGCTTGAGTATTTTCCAGTTGCAACTGACAGTGTTATTGAAAAAGTTGCTCAATTCACAACTCTCTTGATACGTCATATATGATATACTAGGAAGGTAATAGTGAAGCAATTCTTGTCAACACTGATGTCCTTAGGTGCATTATTTAACTTCACTATCTCGCTGTTGCTGTTATTGTGTTCTGTAACATACATTAACTGTTACATGGGTCATGAGGACAAGCGTGTTGATGCAAGAGCCACATAACGACAATCTTAATGACTCAAGGGCCCTTTACGATATTCTTAATGACTCAAGGGCGGTATGACGATATTTTTAATGACTGAAGGGCCGCATAACGACATTCTTAATGACGCAATGGCCCTTTACGATATTCTTAATGACTCAAGGGCCGTATGACGATATTCTTAATGACTGAAGGGCCGTATGACGTTATTCTTAATGACTCAAGGGCCGTATGACGATATTCTTAATGACTGAAGGGCCGTATGACGATATTCTTAATGACTGAAGGGCCGTATGACGATATTCTTAATAACTCAAGGGCCGTATAACGTTATTCTTAATGACTGAAGGGCCGCATGACGATATTCTTAATGACTCAAGGGCCGTATGGCGATATTCTTAATGACTCAAGGGCCGCATGCTGATATTCTTAATGACGAGGGCGGCGTGACGATATTCTTCATCACTCAAGAGCCGGATGACGAAATTATTAATGACTTAAGAGCCGCATGACGATATTATTTATGACTCAAGGGCCGCATGACGATATACTTAATGACTCAAGGGCCGAAAGACGAAATTATTAATGACTCAAGGGCCGCATGACGATATACTTAATGACTCAAATGCCGTATGACGATATTATTTATGACTCAAGAGCCGCATGACGATATACTTAATGACTCAAGGGCCGGATGACGAAATTATTAATGACTCAAGGGCCGCATGACGATATACTTAATGACTCGAGGTCAGTGTGAGGTTAATCTTAATGACTCTTCTTCTGATCTTTTGTTCGTCTTCCGACTTCGACTTCAGGAACTCTGACAAAGGCAGCAGTCAACTCGAAGCTCTGTGCACTTCCATGCAGATTTTCATGGAAAGATGTTGGCTGTTTCCACGTGCTACTTTTATAACTTGTCTATGATGAGTACGACTGCAACAGGTTTCAGCTGTTATGGGCGCT
This sequence comes from Ariolimax columbianus, assembly GCA_036924085.1. NCBI lineage: Eukaryota > Metazoa > Mollusca > Gastropoda > Stylommatophora > Arionidae > Ariolimax > Ariolimax columbianus. The sequence goes on from JAVGWX010000018.1 coordinate 54,133,483, forward strand.
GTGCCACAGGTGCAAACGTCCGTAGTGTCAATCTTGAATTTATTATAAAGATGACTTCTCAGTCTGCTACGTCCTTTGCGCATCCGGAAGATGATAAATTTAATGATTCAAGAGCCGCTTGTAGTCAATCTTAATAACTTAATTGATAGTACAAACAGATGATCAAGACTGTATAAGCACAAGCTTGATGATCATAGAGCCGTGTTACGACAAGGTTGACGGCCCAAGGGCCGAATGATGATGAGCTATATAACCAAGTGTCGCGTTAAGTCAAGAATCATATTCCAAGAACCACACAGGACACGCTGGTTAACCCAAGAAACGAATTACGACAACCTGATCCAAGGGTTTTCAATAGAACAAACTAAAGGGCGCGTCCGGAAAAGCTGGGTATTCTAATGGACTTAGGAAGTCATGATGGAGGAACCTAATCGCGTTTGGACAAGCTGGGTATTCTAATGTGCTTAGGAAGTCATGATGGAGGAACCTAAAGTCGCATTTGGACAAGCTGGGTATTCTAATGGGCTTAGGAAGTCATGATGTAGTCGCGTTTGCACAAGCTGGGTATTCTAATGGGCTTAGGAAGTCATGATGGAGGAACCTAAAGTCGCATTTGGACAAGCTGGGTATTCTAATGGGCTTAGGAAGTCATGATGGAGGAACCTAAAGTCGCATTTGGACAAGCTAGGTATTCTAATGGGCTTAGGAAGTCATGATGGAGGAACCTAAAGTCGCATTTGGACAAGCTGGGTATTCTAATGGGCTTAGGAAGTCATGATGTAGTCGCGTTTGAACAAGCTGGGTATTCTAATGGGCTTAGGAAGTCATGATGGAGGAACCTAAAGTCGCGTTTGGACAAGCTGGGTATTCTAATGGGCTTAGGAAGTCATGATGGAGGAACCTAAAGACGCGTTTGGACAAGCTGGGTATTCTAATGGGCTTAGGAAGTCATGATGGAGGAACATAAAGTCGCATTTGGACAAGCTGGGTATTCTAATGGGCTTAGGAAGTCATGATGGAGGAACCAAGTCGTGTTTGAACAAGCTGGGTATTCTAATGCCCTTAGGAAGTCGTGATGCAGGAACCTAAAGACGCGTTTGAACAAGATGGGTATTCTAAGGGCCTATTAAGGTAAGGTATATTATGGAAAGACTACGTTTGGATAAGCTGAATATTATAAGGGCCCCATAAAGACAAGACAATGATCCAAAGACTACGTTAGGAGAAGCTGAATGTTCAAAGAGCGTTAGGAAGACATGACAGATGACCCAAATGGTCGTGTTATCACAAGCTGCGTATTCCAAGGAAGACATTAACACATTATTCCATTAAGAAGACATAGGATATCCAAGGTCCGCGTTATAACTGCTGCATCGCTCAAAGCCCGCGTTAGGTTAAACTGGTTATCTTAGAGGTATAAGGAAGACATAGAATATCCAAGCTACATGGCTTAAAAGCCTTTTTAGGACAAGCCAGATTTGAACAAATCTACATGAACGCAAGCTACACAAGAACCTTATTGATAATGATTGCTTTAATTCTCGCTGTACTTGTGTTTTATTAGCGCAGTACGACATCGAAGTACAGGCCGCTCCATGCCATACAAAGCTGAAACCAATAACAGTCCATTCAATAACACTTTATCTCGAACAACAATGCATGTCGTGTGACTATATATTAACATGTATAACTTAACCTCTTTATACTGGTTTACAAGACTATGCAGAGTCCCTGCATCCACTATTTCCTGTGGCAATCCATTCCAAGCATTCACCCCACTCTGACTAAAAAGCAATTCCCTAGTATCTAATTTGGACCTCTCTTTAAATAATGTGTAGCCGAGTCCCCTCGTACTTGTAGGCGGCTGTACTTTGAAAAACTTGTTATAGTCTAATTTATCCGTTTCCTTGATTATCTTATTAACCTGTATTAAATCACGTCGAATTCTTCTCTATTCTATCCACTATATGGTGGTTTTTCTAAGTATTTCTTCACAACTATAATTCCGAAATCTCACTATCAGTTTTGACGCTCTTCTTATTATCTTTTCCAGCATGTTTATGTCCCCTTTACGATAAGGACTCCACACCTTAACACAGTACTATAATCTAGGTTTAACTAACGCTTTATTCACTTCCATGCTCTTTTGTTTAATATTTCTTTGTATGGCTTGGCTTGGCTTCGTTCGGTCTCAATCTCCCGCTACCAAACACTAAACGGGCTTACGTAGCAGAATGTAGCCCAGAGAACGGAATGCGTAGTGTCGTAGTTTACAGCTTGACTGCGATATTTACACCTTTCGGTCCAACACATCCGACTTCAGCAAGCATTTTTTGAGTACCGGGTTAGCATTCTCTCTTCGATCCCTTCTCCTTAGCCAGTCTGCTCTGTATCAGCCTGTTATCCAGGATCACCGAGTGGAGGTGCAGAAGGGTCTTTGCAGCTCTATTTCGCTGGCCCTGACGCTAGCAGTCAGCTATAGGTCGCTGACCACTGCAGCTCATGAGCTGTCAGCATCTTGATCCCATTTCTTTGTATCATATCTAACATTGCATTTGCCTTTTGCACTGCTACCTAGACTTGCTAGCTCGCCTTACTTGTATGATCTATTATAAATCCTAGGTCCATTTCCTTATGCTATTTATCAGTTGTTTCATTAGCCCAAAGATACATGAACATGTTTCAGTTGTTTTTATGTATATCCTTGTACCTTATATTAATAGCTGTCCATCGTTGTCGATAAGGACCGCCGACATCATCCTTGCCACGGATTTTTCTGTTGGGTGTGGGTGCGCATGTGGCTGAACAGGCCAATGCGGGCACGAAAACATCTGTTACATATCGGGCACACGAGGTTTGTAGAAGGTGAAGGTGTTCCCGCTGTTCGGGATTTCCGGGTCTCGCGACTGCTCTGGGTTTTCACAACACAGTCGTCTTCGGCGGTAGCTACACCCGATTTGACTGCGTTTCTCCAGTCAGATCTGTTTTGCGCAAGACATTCCCAGGTGTCGATGTCTATCTGGCAACTTTTCAGTGAGTCCTTCAGACCGTCTTTAAAACGTTTCTTTGGGCGCCCTCTCTCGCGCCATCCCTCTCTCAACTCGTCGTAGAGAAGCCTCTTTGGTGTCCGGCACATCCTAGTCGTGCTTTTTCTAGCAGTGCGTGGATGCTGGGAATGTTAGCCCTCGAGAGAACCTCGATGTCAGTGACACGATCTTGCCATCGGATGTGGAATATTCGCCTCAGGCAACCTGCCTGGAAGTGGTTTAACCTCCTTGCATGTCCAGACCATCGAGCGCATTCTACCAAAAGCTGTGCTGGCCTTTGCTATTCTGCTTGCCACCTCATCGTCTAGGCTGACAGATCTCTACAGCGCACTGCCCAGATATGTGAATTTGTATACGGCATTCAGCGTCTGCCCGCTGACTGTAGTCTCTGGTTTTGTGTACGGCATGCGTGGTGCTGGTTGGTACATGACCTCTGTTTTCTTGGCATTTATGGTCAGGCCAAAATTGTCGGATGCGGCAGAGAACCGGTCCATTCCAACCTGCATGTTCAGTTCTGAGTTGCTCATTAAAGCGCAGTCGTCAGCAAATACAAGTTCCCTGATTATGTCGCCAGCCACTTTGGTTTTGGCCTTCATTCTTCTGGGATTGAGTAACTTTGTACCTTAGTCCTTATTTAATCAATCGAACCTGCAGCGTTATTAAAGGTTACTACAAGTTGATAAAAATCATATATCAGTCAACCGACATAGCGCAGTTTTTCCACCTGTGGCAAAACTCTAAAGCAGGTACTTAAGTTTACGTACCTGGGAATTGTCTTCATTGAATACGGCAGACTGGACAGCGAGATGGAGAATATAATTGAAAAAGCAAACAAGGTTGCACTACCTGCTGTCACCGATACTGAAACGCCCAAATGCCAGTATGTTCACTAAACAGACACTGATAAACATGCTAATCATCCATACGTTATGTGATGAATGTTAAACTTGGGTCCTATTAAAAAACCACGATGGATGCATGATGGAGGTATGATGGTGGAATGATGGAGGTATGATGGAGGAATGATGGAGGCAAGATGGAGGCAAGATGGAGGCAAGATGGAGGTATGATGGAGGGATGATAGAGGCAAGATGGAGGGATGATAGAGGCAAGATGGAGGCATGATGGAGGCAAGATGGAGGTATGATGGAGGCAAGATGGAGGTATGATGGAGGTAAGATGGATTTATGATGGAGGCAAGATGGAGGTAAGATGGAGGGATGATAGAGGCAAGATGGAGGGATGATAGAGGCAAGATGGAGGCATGATGGAGGCAAGATGGAGGTATGATGGAGGTAAGATGAAGGCATGATGGAGGCAAGATGGATTTATGATGGAGGCAAGATGGAGGCAAGATAGAGGTAAGATGGAGGTAAGATGGAGGTAAGATGGAGGCATGATAGAGGCAAGATGGAGGTATGATGGAGGCAAGATGGAGGTAAGATGGAGGTAAGATGGAGGTAAGATGGAGGCATGATAGAGGCAAGATGGAGGCATGATGGAGGCAAGATGGAGGCATGATGGAGGCAAGATGGAGGCATGATGGAGGCATGATGGAGGCAAGATAGAGGTAAGATGGAGGTAAGATGGAGGTAAGATGGAGGCATGATAGAGGCAAGATGGAGGTATGATGGAGGCAAGATGGAGGTAAGATAGAGGTAAGATGGAGGTAAGATGGAGGCATGATAGAGGCAAGATGGAGGCATGATGGAGGCAAGATGGAGGCATGATTGAGGCAAGATGGAGGCATGATGGAGGCAAGATGGAGGCAAGATAGAGGTAAGATGGAGGTAAGATGGAGGTAAGATGGAGGCATGATAGAGGCAAGATGGAGGTATGATGGAGGCAAGATGGAGGTAAGATGGAGGTAAGATGGAGGTAAGATGGAGGCATGATAGAGGCAAGATGGAGGCATGATGGAGGCAAGATGGAGGCATGATTGAGGCAAGATGGAGGCATGATGGAGACAAGATGGAGGCATGATGGAGGCAAGATGTAAGCAATATGGAGGCAAGATGTAAGCAAGATGGAGGCATCTGAGATGTGCTGCGTACGAAGTGCAGCTGGAAAGACAATTCGCTACATAATTCGCAATAGCATGTTGACGAAAATGGAGAGTCAATTACTATTTCGAAGCATCACGAATACAGTATGATCAACATGAAGCGAGATTATTCTACATGGAGGTTTCACGGCCACGAGCAAGATTTCGACCCCGGCAATGATATATGTGATCAAAGACACTCCATGTGTCCAAGATGTCAGAAACACAAGCCTCACACTGAGGGCAAGCCAGAAGTCTACGCACATCATTTCTTTGACGCGCCTCAAAGCAAGAGCAGTATGACAAAGAAGAAGAAGAAGAAGAAGAAGAAGAAGAAGAAGAAAAAGAAGAAGAAGAAAAAGAAGAAGAAGAAAAAGAAGAAGAAAAGAAGAAGAAGAAGAAGAAGAAGAAGAAGAAGAAGAAGAAGAAGAAGAAGAAGAAGAAGAAGAAGAAGAAGAAGAAGAAGAAGACACTAAGCCATCTTAAGTGGCAGGTAAATCATTATGACAATTCTTGTCTAAATCGGCCCCTTAGATCGGAGGCCCCAAAGGTTGCAGTGTTGAGCCACTAACATTAATATTGCAATTTAAGGTAATGGTTGTCCCATGGAGGACACTGCAGTTGTGGATGAATTGTTTACTGGACTAGACATCTTTTTATGAAGTGGTTTGGCTAGTTACCATCGCTGCACTTCCTATATGGGGTCGATCGGAGCGTTTCGAGAACAGGAATCGAACCTGGCCCGTTTGCCGTGTAAAGCAAGGTCTCTACCACTGTCCCCCTCCTACTTGTAGCAGCTGTAAATAATGTTAAAGAAAAATAAAGAAGAAGAAAAAAGAGGTGATAATGCTTTCCGCATTTAGCCTCATTATCCTTTTTGAATTTTAAGGAAGAGGAGCGAGTGGTCGAATGGTTTCGAGGCCTGGCTGCCGACAATGAGGGCAGCGGTTCGAAACCCTGGTATGGCATATGTTGTTTTTCTGTTGGGGGTGAAATAAACAAACATAGCCAGCACACGACGTGACGACAGCAGTGGCGAAGCGGTCTGTAGTCCTCAGCCTTCAACACCCTCGACTACCCCAGCAATGGGAAAAATGTCGTATCCACACGACGCTAAACGGCACAAGTGAAAAGAAAACTAACTAACTAAGGAAGATTAATAATGATACAGTACTCGAAGAGGCACAAAGACAACTCAATGCAATAATCAGAACAAGGGAGTCACCCTATTTCGGGAATGTTATGTTAAGAGGAGGTTGAAAGCACGCTGTGACAACAAGAAAGATATCAGGAAAGAAAGAGAGGATGAGAGATAGAGAAGTTGTTCGACAGCCTGATATAATTACATAGGCGATAATCAACAATAGAGTGGGGATGGCTATTGGTTAAGTGACACGGCTCACAATCCAAAGGTGCTGGGTTTGATCCCCATCACGGCACCGGCCGTTATCCCGGGAAAGCAAACCCTTAGAAAGTGCAAGAGGAAGCAGACCCATACATAAAATGCATGCTGAAGTCGGATGAAATTGGCCGACAGGCGCAAAATAAAAACCACAGTGCAACGCACACCGCCATGGGGATTAGAGAAATAAGGCGAACGCAAAAAAAAAAAACAAAAAAAAACAACAGAGTTGGTAAACGATACGCGTGATAGAAGTGGGTAAAGGTCTATGATCGTCAACGTCTACCGGCAAGGCACCTGATGATAATGATCCCTTTTGGCAATAATGGGCATGGGACCATATATTGATCCCAAATAAGCACAAAGAATACACGCCAGAAAATGACAACATAGACAAACTTGGCAGAAATGGGGAAACAAAGTTCTTTAGACTCAGAAACAAAGACCACCTCCACAGAATGGATCCCAGAGACATCACCACATGCGATTGTGGAGCACCCAAGCAAACACCAGAGCATATCCTGCAGAACTGACCTACCTATGCAGACCAAAGAGAGGCAGTCTGGTCCAGGGAAGCGACCATGCTCGTGAAGCAGTGGGGGACCGGCGAAGACCTGAAACGCAAAGTCTCCTCTTTCGTGAACCCCACGATCGTTGATCGATGAAGAAGTTTCCAAATATCCACTTACGTCGCTAGACGCTAGACGCTAAGAAGTTCAATCATTTTTCTTGATATTGATCGTTGAAATTTTCAGAAATTGATACTCTGCACAAAACCTGCTTAAAGACACCTGATGCGCTGTCTAGCAATGATCTCTCTCTCTCTATCTGTCTCTCTCTCTCTGTTCTCTACATCTCTCTCTCTATTTCTCTCTCTCTATATCTCTCTCTCTCTCTCTCTCTCTCTCTCTCTCTCTCTCTCTGGGTATAAATCCGTTTTAATCATCAGATGCTTTCGTTTAATCCGGTTCATTTGTTATATCAACGAGGACATTTAATACCTCAGTTTTACAGATACTGCACGCTGGTAGGGCTTAGCTTCTGACGTGAATTTATGGAGAGATCTTGCAGTAATTGTCGTTCAAGGATTGGCTGCCTTCTATTGTACGAACTACGTGATTCCAGATGCCTTGGCTATAAAAATACGATACGCTTTCAAAGTTTAAACAAGCAGAGATTGTTGCAGAACAGAAAGTATTTGATCTTGAAAATGGGGAATAAGGAAATAGTGAGTATAGTGTTCATCTGTGTATTACAGGGGCCCGAAAGGGGAGGAAATAATAGCAACAATGTAACCTGTGAAAGATGTCTTTGGAGAAGGATCACAAGGATACCGACGTATTGGTAACATAGTGAGGTATTTGCTTGTATGTGAGAGTGAGAGGTCAGATTGCTGCTGACTAGAGTGTGGAGTAAAGAAAAAGTACACCCGGGTTGAGAATGAAAACAGACAAGTCACATCGGTACTGATGTAGCTATCTGAGAAACTCAAAAAGTTTCTTTGAAAAGTTTCACCATTGATATTGCTGACTGGGAGCTGCTTGCTCCGAACCGATCAGGCTGGCGCACTGCCGTCACACATGGTGCTTGCACCGCTGAGCAGACGACCATCACGGAGGCATAGGAAAAGCGAGCAGCACGAAAGGAAATAATGCAAGACTGCCCAACTACAAATGCTGTTCGCGTGTGTTCTACGTGCGGTAGAGTTTGTAACGCTCAGATCCGACTGTACAGTTATATGCAGTCACATCTGAATAAATATGCCTGACGCTGTCGCCATCTTCGCTATGCGATGGGCAACTAACTAATTAACTAACTAACTAGCTATTTGAGACCATCGTGTTAATGCACAAACTTTCTTTCGGTAGGTACCGTACAGATTTGGTTGGGAGTGGGGAGGGGGGGGGGGTGAATCTTGCATGATGAATGGCAGCTGGAGAGGTTTCAAACCTCCCTGGGTTGGAATAGATCTACTGTCCTAGTCATGCTGGGGTTCTGAGCAACAAAAGAGCTGACATCCAGATGTTACATGAATCAATTTCACTCACACTAGATTTGGATAAGAGTGACATTTTGAAGTTTGTTCATGTTGGATGATAAGACAGTTATAGGTTCATATCATAAACTGCAGACCTTTGAAATCAAACGAGACTGGGTTTGGGGAGGGGGGGGGGGGAGAGGGAGTGACGGAGTATTTTCAACCAATGATCTTCCTGAACTATTAATATCCATTTCTTCGCCAGTTATTGAGACTCGGCACGTACAGGTATACCCGGAGTGTAGTGAAATTGATTCTTAGAAACGAAATGCAACAGAAGAAGTTAGTAAGAAGAGGAGAGCATCTTGTGCAGACTCCAAAGAAACACAACAGACGACAACTACATCCCATGTTTGTGGTACAGCGACTAAGGCGTTCAGTGTTTGCAAACAACAAAAGATTGTACTGGTAGTCAATTTTTAAGGCAGGGAAACCCCGAACTCGTTTGCGATCGACAAAATAATAGATATCCTGCATCACTTGGTGATTTTGGAAGAGCGCATGAGCTGCAGCGGTCACGACCCATAGCTGACTACTAGCATTAGGGCCATCGAACCAGAGCTGCCAAGACCCTTCTACACCTCCACGCGGTGATCCTGGATAACAGGCTGCAGCAGGGCAGACTAGCTAAGAAGAAGGGATCGAAAAGGGAATGCTAAGCTGGTACTCAAAAATGCTTGCTGAAGTCGGATGTGTTGGACCGAAATGTGCAAATATCACAGTCAAGCTGTAAACTACGACACAACGCATTCCGCTCTCTGAACTACATTCTGCTACTTAGGTCCTTGTCAGGATTTGGTAGCGGGAGATTGAGAACGAACGAAGCGAAGCCATTTGGTGATTTAACCTGTATCGCTTTGCTGGGAAATACATAATACATAATATATATATATATATATATATATATATATATATATATATATATATATATATATATATATATATATATATATATATATATAATGTCTTTGAGGACGCCGACGTGTGAGCTAATAATTTATGTGGATCACTTGGTTTCCAATGACAGGTATATTGATCGAGGTTCTTATTATATAAGATCTGTTAAGACGTAAGATAACGGCTGCTTCTATAACAGACAAATAGGCAACTGGCTCCAATCGGTTCGCACAGCAATCAAGAGAAATAATTCTACTGATCTTCTGAAATTCTATGATTGCAAATAATACGTAGAAGAGGTCCACTGACACATAGTTCGTGTTGAGGAATTATGTAATTTTGCCGTCTAACTCCACCAGGGTAGAACAGATATTAGGAAATATTTTTTTAGTCAGAGAGTGGTGAATGCTTGGAATGCATTGCCAGGGGAGGTAGTGGAGGCAGGGACAGTTAATGCATTTAAGAATAAATTGGATGCCCATAGCTTTTAGAGCAAGGTGATGTAAACGAAACTGGTTGTATGCAGACTCTGCAAGGTCATCTAAACCAGCAAAGAGACGTTAAGTTATGTTAAGTTAAGTTAAATTAAGATAAGTTAAGTTAACACTCCAATACACACGGTTTTGGAAAGTTCATATTTCAGAGGCCAGCAGACAGCTGAGTACTGTTGTGTGATGAAAAAATCATGATAAATAGTTTATTTATATCAGGTATGACACTCTGACTTACGCTTTAATTATATTTAAGTGAGGAAGGTTTGCGCTATCATCAGCAGCTACTTGAGCTACTTTCATCCAGTTGCGGGATCAAGATCTGAGCAGCGCATGAGCTGCAGTGGTCAGCGACCCATAGCTGACTGCTAGCGTCAGGGCCAGCGAACTAGCGCTGCCAAGACCTTTCTACACCCCCTGGATACTAGGCTAATGTAGGACAGCCTGGCTAATGAGAAGGAATCGAAGAGGGAATGCTAACCAGGCACTCAAAAAATGAGTTGTTTTTTAGTACATTGGGTCTGAAATATAGCTCTTGAAATCATAGCATATACGAAAAGGTAAAAAAGTGAAAACCATGGTCGGAGATGAAGTGTGCCAGAAGAAGAACAAGCTGTACCTTCCCAAACTATCAGTAAGATGGCCATTTACACAGTAGATTGAAGCGTGTTTGTACAGGGGAGCAAACCTGGCAACGTGGCAGTGTGAGGCAATCGATTTAACCACTCTGGTAACAAGACGCTGAATATATATATATATATATATTTTCGTTCGCCTTTTTTTCTCTATTCTACAAGGCGCTTTTCCTTTCACTATGTTCTTATTTTACGCATGTCGCCTCAGTGCATCCGACTTCGGCATTCATTTTATGTAAGGGTCTGCTTTCTTCTACAGTTTCTAAGGGTTTGCTTCCACGGGGTAACGACAGGTGCTGTGACGGGTAGCAAACCCAGCATCTTCAGATTGTGTGCCGTGGCACTTAACCACTAGCCCACGCCATCCGCTTCAATATGATACATGGATACAAGATGGAGACAAACAGGCTTCCCTGGATCAGAATGCAGATAACCATCAACAAGAACCAGTCGCACTTAAACATGCTTACGATCCTTTGAGCTCATAGAATCCGGTGTGCAAAATGTTCGAGGAAAAGGTTTAGCGAAGCTATTATGTTTTCTGATCAGCGTCAAGATAAAGGAACCATCTCGCCTGCAGACGTCAAGTTGTTTATGCTGGAGTGTTTAGCGGGTACACATCTAATAAATGAGGAGCAGGGCGCCGTAGTCAGACATACTTTTAATCTCTAGTGGTAGCAGCAGGATAACAACTGTCAGCAACAATGAGAGAGGACTAATAAAGGAGCAATCGAAGTCCTTAAGGATGCGGTCTTGAGTGAAAGAGGCTGTTGTCTTCACTGACGAGATGTCATGAAAACAACTGTCAGCAACAATGAGAGAGGACTAATAAAGGAGCAATCGAAGTCCTTAAGGATGCGGTCTTGAGTGAAAGAGGCTGTTGTCTTCACTGACGAGATGTCATGAAAACAACTGTCAGCAACAATGAGAGAGGACTAATAAAGGAGCAATCGAAGTCCTTAAGGATGCGGTCTTGAGTGAAAGAGGCTGTTGTCTTCACTGACGAGATGTCATGAAAACAACTGTCAGCAACAATGAGAGAGGACTAATAAAGGAGCAATCGAAGTCCTTAAGGATGCGGTCTTGAGTGAAAGAGGCTGTTGTCTTCACTGACGAGATGTCATGAAAACAACTGTCAGCAACAATGAGAGAGGACTAATAAAGGAGCAATCGAAGTCCTTAAGGATGCGGTCTTGAGTGAAAGAGGCTGTTGTCTTCACTGACGAGATGTCATGAAAACAACTGTCAGCAACAATGAGAGAGGACTAATAAAGGAGCAATCGAAGTCCTTAAGGATGCGGTCTTGAGTGAAAGAGGCTGTTGTCTTCACTGACGAGATGTCTTGAAAACAACTGTCAGCAACAATGAGAGAGGACTAATAAAGGAGCAATCGAAGTCCTTAAGGATGCGGTCTTGAGTGAAAGAGGCTGTTGTCTTCACTGACGAGATGTCATGAAAACAACTGTCAGCAACAATGAGAGAGGACTAATAAAGGAGCAATCGAAGTCCTTAAGGATGCGGTCTTGAGTGAAAGAGGCTGTTGTCTTCACTGACGAGATGTCATGAAAACAACTGTCAGCAACAATGAGAGAGGACTAATAAAGGAGCAATCGAAGTCCTTAAGGATGCGGTCTTGAGTGAAAGAGGCTGTTGTCTTCACTGACGAGATGTCATGAAAACAACTGTCAGCAACAATGAGAGAGGACTAATAAAGGAGCAATCGAAGTCCTTAAGGATGCGGTCTTGAGTGAAAGAGGCTGTTGTCTTCACTGACGAGATGTCATGAAAACAACTGTCAGCAACAATGAGAGAGGACTAATAAAGGAGCAATCGAAGTCCTTAAGGATGCGGTCTTGAGTGAAAGAGGCTGTTGTCTTCACTGACGAGATGTCATGAAAACAACTGTCAGCAACAATGAGAGAGGACTAATAAAGGAGCAATCGAAGTCCTTAAGGATGCGGTCTTGAGTGAAAGAGGCTGTTGTCTTCACTGACGAGATGTCATGAAAACAACTGTCAGCAACAATGAGAGAGGACTAATAAAGGAGCAATCGAAGTCCTTAAGGATGCGGTCTTGAGTGAAAGAGGCTGTTGTCTTCACTGACGAGATGTCATGAAAACAACTGTCAGCAACAATGAGAGAGGACTAATAAAGGAGCAATCGAAGTCCTTAAGGATGCGGTCTTGAGTGAAAGAGGCTGTTGTCTTCACTGACGAGATGTCATGAAAACAACTGTCAGCAACAATGAGAGAGGACTAATAAAGGAGCAATCGAAGTCCTTAAGGATGCGGTCTTGAGTGAAAGAGGCTGTTGTCTTCACTGACGAGATGTCATGAAAACAACTGTCAGCAACAATGAGAGAGGACTAATAAAGTAGCAATCGAAGTCCTTAAGGATGCGGTCTTGAGTGAAAGAGGCTGTTGTCTTCACTGACGAGATGTCATGAAAACAACTGTCAGCAACAATGAGAGAGGACTAACAAAGGAGCAATCGAAGTCCTTAAGGATGCGGTCTTGAGTGAAAGAGGCTGTTGTCTTCACTGACGAGATGTCATGAAAACAACTGTCAGCAACAATGAGAGAGGACTAATAAAGTAGCAATCGAAGTCCTTAAGGATGCGGTCTTGAGTGAAAGAGGCTGTTGTCTTCACTGACGAGATGTCATGAAAACAACTGTCAGCAACAATGAGAGAGGACTAACAAAGGAGCAATCGAAGTCCTTAAGGATGCGGTCTTGAGTGAAAGAGGCTGTTGTCTTCACTGACGAGATGTCATGAAAACAACTGTCAGCAACAATGAGAGAGGACTAATAAAGGAGCAATCGAAGTCCTTAAGGATGCGGTCTTGAGTGAAAGAGGCTGTTGTCTTCACTGACGAGATGTCATGAAAACAACTGTCAGCAACAATGAGAGAGGACTAATAAAGGAGCAATCGAAGTCCTTAAGGATGCGGTCTTGAGTGAAAGAGGCTGTTGTCTTCACTGACGAGATGTCATGAAAACAACTGTCAGCAACAATGAGAGAGGACTAACAAAGGAGCAATCGAAGTCCTTAAGGATGCGGTCTTGAGTGAAAGAGGCTGTTGTCTTCACTGACGAGATGTCATGAAAACAACTGTCAGCAACAATGAGAGAGGACTAATAAAGGAGCAATCGAAGTCCTTAAGGATGCGGTCTTGAGTGAAAGAGGCTGTTGTCTTCACTGACGAGATGTCATGAAAACAACTGTCAGCAACAATGAGAGAGGACTAATAAAGGAGCAATCGAAGTCCTTAAGGATGCGGTCTTGAGTGAAAGAGGCTGTTGTCTTCACTGACGAGATGTCATGAAAACAACTGTCAGCAACAATGAGAGAGGACTAACAAAGGAGCAATCGAAGTCCTTAAGGATGCGGTCTTGAGTGAAAGAGGCTGTTGTCTTCACTGACGAGATGTCATGAAAACAACTGTCAGCAACAATGAGAGAGGACTAATAAAGGAGCAATCGAAGTCCTTAAGGATGCGGTCTTGAGTGAAAGAGGCTGTTGTCTTCACTGACGAGATGTCATGAAAACAACTGTCAGCAACAATGAGAGAGGACTAATAAAGGAGCAATCGAAGTCCTTAAGGATGCGGTCTTGAGCGAAAGAGGCTGTTGTCTTCACTGACGAGATGTCATGAATGTTTTCATTTTTCACGTTTAAATTTCTTTCGGGAAAGGTAGCACAGACAATAGCGGCGTTTGCACGGCTTAATAAAATCTGGCAAGATAAACGGTTGGAAGTATGCACGAAAATCAGATAAATGCGTATACTGGTCCTGTCAATATTCCTCTATGCTTGTGAGACATGGACAGTTATAGTTGACCTTTAATGAAGGATACAAGCATTGCAGATGAGATGTTTCCGAAGACTTTTAAATGTCACGTACAAAGATCGAGTTACAAATGAGGAAATTCGAGATAGAATTACAATAGCAATAGGGCCTTTTGAAGACCTCTTAGCAACTGTCAAATAAAGTAAACTCGTTAGGTACGGTCACATATCGAGATCAAATGTTCTTGCAAAAACAATCCTCAATGGAAAGGTGCAAGGCAGGCGACGAAGAGGCCGTCCCAAAAAGAGATAGGAGGACAACATAAAAGAATGGACCAATCTCCGACCAGAAGAGGTTACAGGCAGCGGCCGCTCACAGAGAAGGGTGGTGTAGTGTTGTGAGGATGTCTTCATGTGTGCCCCAACGATCTCACCGGTTACGGGTGACCTGACCTAACCTGAAAGGTACATTTTCTTTAAATTCAGCCCTATCATTATCACCGTCATCTATCTATTTGTGTCTGTAATTTTCTTTCGTGTGCCAGGTGTGTCGCAGTTGTCATTCCGTGTTTCTTTGGTGTCTCACAAACACCCTCTAACCATCTTTTCTTGTTCTACCTCTTGCTCTGAAGCCCTTATGTCTGAAGTTGAAGATCCACGCAGCTGGAAACTTTGGCTCCGTTCTTGTCAGGTATCAGGACAGTTTTATTCATTGCTCTTGTGTGTATTCCACGCACTGTGTCGCAACAACATTCTCACTGATTTCTGCGTTGTTTAATCTGTCCACCCTTGTGACCCCAACAGCTTTTATCAAGCATATATCGCATGCCAGGATGTTTTAATTTAATTCCATTTTGGGAGATCAAGATGCTGAGCAGCGCATGAGCTGCAGTGGTCAGCGGCCCATAGCTGACTGCTAGCGTTAGGGCCAACGAATCAGAGCTGGGATCAAGATGCTGAGCAGCACTTGAGCTGCAGTAGTCAGCGATCCATAGCGGACTGCTAGCGTCAGGGCCAGAGAACCAGAGCTGTCAAGACCTTTCTACGCCTCCACGCGGTGGTTCTGAATAACAGGCTGCAGCAGGGCAGACTGGCTAAAGAGAATGGATCGATGAGGGAATGCTAACCCGGTACTCAAAAAATGCTTGCTGAAGTCGAATGTGTTGGACCGAAAGGTGCAAATATCGCAGTCAAGCTGTAAACTACGACACAGCGCATTTTGTTCTCTGGACTACATTCTGCTACTTAAGCCCTTTCAGGATTTGGTAGTGGGATATTGAGAACTAACGAAACCAAACCAAGACAATTCCATTTTAGTCCATATCTGACATTTTTAACAGACAGTTGGTAGAGTCTTGTTGGTCTACTTCTACTTCTTATGTGCTCATTTTCAATATCCCGCCCCCATGCCCTGGACAGGGCCTTGCAATCCAGCAAGATGTATTCTGGAGAACGAAATGCGTTGTGCCGCTAGTTCACAGATTGGCTGCGATATTTGCACCTTTCGGTCCAACACATTTGACTTCGACAGCAGGCATTTTTTAGTACCGGGTAAGTCTTCCCTCTTTGATCATTTCTCAGTTAGCCAGCTAATGGGGATTTGTAGGAGTGAATCGGACAGAAGCTGGTGG
Organism: Ariolimax columbianus; assembly: GCA_036924085.1. Taxonomy (NCBI): domain Eukaryota; kingdom Metazoa; phylum Mollusca; class Gastropoda; order Stylommatophora; family Arionidae; genus Ariolimax; species Ariolimax columbianus. The sequence continues at coordinate 54,149,458 of JAVGWX010000018.1, forward strand.
AGCGGGACACGAAGGACAGGCGGTGTCGTTGGGTAGGTCGTACACTAAGGTGGGAGGCATAAGTGGATAGAATTAGAAGGCAGTCTCTGTTATGGAGCCCAATTGGCAAGAGCTGTACGGGAAGGTCTAGACATTCCTGGCTTAGAGAGCACGAGAGAAAGTCTCTGTTATGGAGCCCAATTGGCAAGAGCTGTACGGGAAGGTCTAGACATTCCTGGCTTAGAGAGCATGAGAGAAAGTCTCTGTTATGGAGCCCAATTGGCAAGAGCTGTACAGGAAGGTCTAGACATTCCTGGCTTAGGGAGCATGAGAGAAAGTCTCTGTTATGGAGCCCAATTGGCAAGAGCTGTACGGGAAGGTCTAGACATTCCTGGCTTAGAGAGCATGAGAGAAAGTCTCTGTTATGGAGCCCAATTGGCAAGAGCTGTACAGGAAGGTCTAGACATTCCTGGCTTAGAGAGCATGAGAGAAAGTCTCTGTTATGGAGCCCAATTGGCAAGAGCTGTACAGGAAGGTCTAGACATTCCTGGCTTAGAGAGCATGAGAGAAAGTCTCTGTTATGGAGCCCAATTGGCAAGAGCTGTACAGGAAGGTCTAGACATTCCTGGCTTAGGGAGCATGAGAGAAAGTCTCTGTTATGGAGCCCAATTGGCAAGAGCTGTACAGGAAGGTCTAGACATTCTTGGCTTAGAGAGCATGAGAGAAATTTAACTGCAACTTGAAAGACATTGATTGACCTGGCGCTGATGGCATTTAGCTGGAAACCGTGGCGTGTATATGTTTAAGATCTATGTTGTACGAGGAGAGATACAGTTTTTGATTGATTGGTTGATTAATTGATTGATTCATTCATTGATTGAATCGCGGACCATTACTCCAAGGAATTCACAAACGAAATCGTTCTGCAACACGGCCGCAGTCAACGTGTTAATTAGGGCTCACTTGTCGATTGTTTATCTAACCTACATTATATTAACAAGTGTTACCTATCTCTAATCGGCGTGGATTTCCTTATTGATTTTCTAATTACGCCCGTGTATTACCAGAGCCTGGTTGCGGTGCTAAGAATTTAGCACTGACGCCTGCTTGACAATTTGTAAGGGTCGTCAGAGGAGGAGTAAGCATGAGTTGGCTATTCTTCCATGTAGAGACTAAAAACGACAAAAGAAAATAAGATCGTCCCCTGCCTTCTTTAAAAGAAGTATGGTTGGCCACTATATTCTTTGAGAGAACCGGTGTTGGAACATTCCGGCATTGGAGCATGCCGGCGTTGGAACATGTCGGTGTTGAAACATGCTGGTGTTGGAACATGCCGGCGTTGGAACATGTCGGTGTTGGAACATGCCAGTATTGAAACATGCTGGTGTTGGAACATGCCGGCATTGGAGCATGCCGGCGTTGGAACATGTCGGTGTTGGAACATGCCGGCGTTGGAATATGTCGGTGTTGGAACATGCCAGTGTTGGAACATGCCGGCGTTGGAATATGTCGGTGTTGGAGCATGCCGGCGCTGGAACACGTCGGTGTTGGAACATGCCGGCATTGGAGCATGTCGGTGTTGGAACATGCTGGTGTTGGAACATGCCAACATTGGAGCATGCCGGCGTTGGAACATGTCGGTGTTGGAACATGCCGGCGTTGGAACATCTCGGTGTTGGAACATGCCGGCGTTGGAACATGTCGGTGTTGGAACATGCTGGTGTTGGAACATGCCGGTGTTGGAGCATGCCGGCGTTGGAGCATGCCGGCGTTGGAACATGATGCCGGTGTTGGAACAGAAATGTGCTAGAAAATATGTTTAGCGAAGTGCCAATCACAAAACTGTACAGCTGTGTAGGTGGCCTCAGCCTTTGTTATGTAAGATGATCAATGAAATGTGCTACCTATCGTTTCTATGTTTTAAAATTCAGTAAACATTTTACATCTTGGTAGACTGAACCGTTACGTGCCTAATCTTGTAGACTGACAACTACGCGTGACAGGCAAAATCTCCCCTCACTGTAACTCGGTCGCTTTTACGATGTATGTGCAGAACTATCACAAAAAATGTTACGGTAACTATTTCATGGCAGATGAATGTGTATGTGCTATCAAACCACGAGATATTGAAGATCTCAGGCAGAGAATTACAGACGTCGTGGAAACAATACCAACAACAATTTCCATCCGGGCTCTACAGAGCACGCGGGAAATGATCCAAAAATGTGTTGACAGCGATAAAGAGCAAGTGAAGACCCTATGAAGCAAGTGTTATATTACATTTTGTATCACTCTGTATATGTCAATAGTATTCCCACCTGATTGCCAGGACTACATATTTTGGAAGCGATAAGTCGACTCGCGAGTGGATCCCCGGAAGGCATTACAAGATAGGAAAACATAAGACCACTGCTCATCCATACAAAAGACGACTAAAGCGGGCTGTACATATCAACATGTTGTTTCGAATGCCCACAAAGAGTAGGTTTACTCTTGTGTGAACCCTGACAAGAACGTTAAATGGCGGGTTGCAGTAGCTTTCTTCACATTCCGAGCGTGCTTATGAAGGTGGACCAGGGTCCTCCAGACAGTTATGCTATGTTTGGCTTCATCTGCGTGTCGTTCACTACTGCGGGGATCACGCATATCTCTCACCCCATTAGCCAGATTGCCATGAAAATATCCCGTTTCCAGGGAGGGCAACTAGGAAGCCGAGTTAAGGGCCTTGACCAGTATATTTTGCCTGCCCCTGACTAACATGTCTGATCAGTATGTTGTACCTGACCAGAAGTTAGTCTTCCTACCCGACTATCAACCTAATCGTGTACAGCAAATTGATACAGAAACAACCACTTCAAAAGCCCGTAATATATTTAGACGCAGGGTTCCAAATGCAGGTGAAGTGTAGTGGTGACCCTGTACTCTGGCTGGAGTGAAAAAGAGACAAGAAGATGGCGGCCCAATGCATCCCCGTGCATGTTGCAAGTGCCGACTGAAGAGGGATGTCTATATGACTAACAACTTATTACGTCAACCAAATTTTACAAAAATCACTACTGAAAAAAAATTGTGAAGCAGATATTTTTTCACGTGTTTCCTACATAAAACAAAGACATTGTGGACCTGTTCTCCATAAGGCCCTTACCAGAGGATTACAAGAATAAGAACAGTTCCACCTTGAATTCCCAATGGAAATCAATCAGGTTAACGGCTACATTAACTATTACACAATATCTCGCCCAATATATGAGCTATTAGTCAGTTTACCTGTATATTTTATCTCATTAATTACGATCGAATTGCCCGGGATTTCCCGATGGGTTTTCCCCAATAACATCGTTCATTGATAAAACTATGTCTGTTGTCGTACTATCGCTACTTCGATTACGTGAATCATCAGAAATTGGGGATTATCATGATAGATATGGGGTTTCCAGTACAACTAATACATCAAATCGAATCATTATATCAGGAACAATAAGCTGCTGTTAGAGTAACTGGTGAAACATCAGATTGATTCGAAGTAGAAAGGGGAGTAAGGCAGGGATGTATTCTCTCCCCATACTTATTTAACATTTGTTGTTACATTAATTAAATCGCATAGAAGTATCAAAGGAAGCAAACCCATTAAAAATACGTGCTGAATTTGATATAAAGGACCATTAAGGCACAAAAGACTTCAGCGCGCACCGCTTAGCAAACAGGGTGATCGAAATAACAACAGATCTCGTGAGCCAGGACTTTACTACTGTGCAGCTATAAAAATCATTCGACCTGCATATGACCGCAGTCCGAGTTAACCGCTGAAGTGTTAATGTGCATTATTTTTTTTAACAGCTTTCTTGTGGAATGGCACGCGGCATTTATTTCTCAAGCCTATAAATCGTATTGATGGATCTCAGCTGTGGTAATAAAAACTTTAGCGATAGTTTAGTATAGGGCTCCTCAACATTTGTAGATTTGACGACAATTTTTTAACTTTCGTGAGGGTAAATTTTTCTTATTGTCCACTAAAATCTAAATTGACGAAAATGTCACGATCATCCCCTGGAGTCTGTTTTTGACGTTTTGAATACATCATCCATATTGCGAGACAGATATGAGACAAAAGCTGTATGGAGATACAACAGCCTTACAAACAACGGTGCCATGTGTAAGAGAAACAGGGACCTTGAACTGAGGATGAACGTAGAAGTGGACGAAGAAAATACATCATCATCTATCATCTTGTGGCATCTCCTTTGTATAATGTCGCTCTCATCACAGCCCACAGCTCCTCTGATAGAAACTCGATCAGTTGCCAAATATCCAGCCTGCTTTAGAATCATTTCAAAGCATTCCTTGAAATCTTGGTGCCGTCGTCTTTCTGGTCTGCCTATGGCGCTCTTGCCCGGCACCATCCTTTCCAATTCAGTTCTCTCAAGACCGTTGTGGATTTTGATGTGTCCAAAGTATTTACAATTATTATTATTATTATTTTTAAAGTATTTCACTTTTTTGTTCATGGTGGAATGTATAAAACAGTTGTCCATATGCCCAGCTCTTGTTGATTGTCTGCATTCTACATTATTTTGATGTCTATGGTTTTCTAAAAATCTTTCTATAACATTTCGACTCATTCGTCTGCTATCACGGAAAAAATACAGGTTCTAAAGAGTTTCACTGTTGATGGTTTTCTGATATTCTGCTATAGTTTCTCTCTGGTTGTGTAGCCTCTGCTTTGCCATAATTATAATATAAATATAAAATTAAAAAAAAAAAAAATATTTAAATGGCATACATTTTTCCCATTGCTGGGGTAATCGCGGGGTTTTTAAGGCTGAGGACTACAGACCACCTCGCCACTTCTGTCGTCACGTCGTGTGTTGGCTATGTTTGTTTATTTCACCCCCAACAGAAAAACAACAAATGCCATACCGGAGATTCGAACCGCTGCCCTCCTTGTTGGCAGGCAGGCCTCGAAACCATTCGGCCACGCGCTCCTCACTCCCTCGCCATAATTATAATAACAACAATAATATATATTTTAACACAGCATATAATTATTCTGCTACGGCTCACCTGAAAGCTAAAATCGCCCACTAGTGAACGCTAGCGGCCAGGTTGACGAGCAATGGTTTAATATAATCTTGTGTATTCATATTTTGCTTTTGACTGCAATGAAAGCCATACACATGAACTTCCAGAACATTGGATTGGTCTTCTTAGTGACATGTTAATCTCAATTAAGCAGTAACGAATCTACCACCACAGAGGACCTCTCGTGAAATGTGAGCCGAAGCCCTACACGCGCACTGGAACTGGTGACTTTTGTAGCGTTTTGAAAAGCCATTCTCGAGTTGCAAGCCCCAAGCGCAACCCTCATTAGTCGCCTTTAGATGCGTGATTCGAAGGCAGTATTGAACTAGTTCCATGGTTACTACTGTTAGTTTCTGTTGTCGGGAATAAAGTTGTAAAGCCTTTATTGTAAGATGGCCAAGTCAGTAAGCACGTCACGAATATTTATTTAAAGGAAAAAAAACAAGATACTTCTTCTTCTTCCTCGTTCGTCTTCAGACCTCAACTTCAATGACTCTAATAGAGGCAGCCGTCGACTCAAGGCTCTGTACGCTTCCGTACAGAGTCTCGTGGAAGGACACTGGCTGTTGCCAAATGCTACTTCCTTTGTCGGTATACAGTTGACAGGACTGCAAAATATGTTCTGCCTTCATGGGGGCTGTGCCGCAGGCACAAAGGTCTGTAGTGATAATCTTGAACTTGTCGTACAGATGGCATCTAAGTCCTTTATTTCTCAATACAATTTCCAACCAACATCGATACACTTATCCCATCTCTCTATCAGTGCACCAACACCTGCAGCAGAGAAGTATGTGTCTGTCTAAGCCACATCTGTACCTTCTATTCAACGCCTTCGTCCGTGAACGTTTACCAACAAAGTGAGTTTCTAGTGAACCAAACAGGTGAAAATCGCTTAGTGTAGTTGCAGTTGGGGAGCTGCGTAGCGAAGTGGTTAGCGCACTGGCTGCACATCTGAGTGGTCCTGGGTTCATTCCCCAGTTGAGGTGGTAATGTTTTTTCAGACCGCAATGGCCCCCGGGTCGACCCAGCCTCAAATGGGTACCGGTTCAGTCCGAGAAGTAAAAGCGGCGAGGGAGAAGAGATGGTTACCGCGCTCATATATCAGAGTCTATGAAATGTGAGATCACTAACACCTCACACCCCTACGGCAGTAATGCTATGGGTTACTTTACTTTTACTTTAGTTGCTACCTTATCTATCGTTTTCTCGCCTTGCAGTTCGAATCATCTCATCCACCCGCCGTACAGACGCTTCTGTTGCCATCTAAACAGGACGCCCTTGACAGGCTTCATCAGTCATTTTTGAGCGACCTTGAGAAAATCTATCGACCCAGTTATGCACCGTTTTAAGCGACAAACACTTTTCACCTTAAACAGGAAGCAGAAATACAACATCACGCTTTTCTTTCTTTGTTCACTATTTGCAAACGGACGCTGGTTGGTATCGCTTCTGCGCACGTGCATGCGACACACATGCATTCGATTACCCACAGAAATCACAAAGCTGAATGTTGCTTTCATTTTAATGCCACCTGTATAAACTACTTCAGGTATTCCATAAGAGTGTAGTACCTAGTTACTAACTTGCCCTGAAGATCTCCACTTCTTATATGGATGATCTATTTCCATATGGGGGAGATCAGTCGATTCTTTCTTGTTCATCTTCAGACCTCAACTTCAATGACTCTAACGAAGGCAGCGGTCGACTCAAGGTTCTGTAGGCTTCCGTACAGCATCTCGTGGAAGGACACTGGCTGTTGCCAAATGCTACTTCTTTTGTCGGTATACAGTGGACAGGACTGCACAATATTTTCTGCTTTCATGGGGGCTGTGCCACAGGCACAAAGGTCTGTAGTGCCAATCTTGAACTTGTTGTACATATGGCATCTAAGTCTGTTGTGGCCTGTGCGTAGCCGGAGAATTATCACCTGGTCTCGCCTGGAAAGTTGATGGCAGGCATCATTTTCTATGTGGCCAGGGTGGTCTTTTTTCCATTTTGCACTCTACGTTGTCCTGATGAATGCTTTTGTCTCATTGTATGTGATTTCTGTATCACTCTGCTGCAGCTTTCCTCCTTCTCTGACGAGTATGTCTGCCTCCTCGTTGCCTGGAATGATGCATTGATCTTTATGTTTATCTACAACGAGGACATGCTCTCTCCTTCTTATCGTTTATGACATTTTATTTACTATATCTACACGCGAAGTTCTGTTCACTATATAAAAGTTTATATAGTGGAGCGTTCTTCAATGTACTAAAACTAATATGTATATCGAGGTTCGCCCATGTGAGTCAGTGCTCATTACCCAGTGACTTCCGCATTTGCGAGGGGTGGTCACAACGCTGTGAACTTTAGTATTAAGAGGGTAAGGCAGTTACTTGGAAATTGGAGTAAACTTTACACCTTCTCTATGTATTCACCCTGTAATGCGATACACTTCTGCCATTTATTCTTGACTCTCCTGATTGCTTGATTGTTGAACTCCGGCTGGCCCCGGAACCACGTCTTCAGTTCAGTAATTACGTCCTAGACGTCAGAAAAACTAAGTTCACGAAGCGAATTCATTTTTTGGGAACAGGAAGAAGTCGCTAAGTACAAGTCGTTGAGTATGGGTGGATGGTCAAGTCGGTTGAGTATGGTGGATGGTCAAGTTGTTGAGCATGGTGGATGGTCAAGTCAGTTGAGTATGGTGGATGACCAAGTCGGTTGAGTATGGTGGATGGTCAAGTCGGTTGAGTATGGTGGATGGTCAAGTCGGTTGAGCATGGTGGATGGTCAAGTTGTTGAGTATGGTGGATGGTCAAGTCGTTGATTATGGTGTATGGTCAAGTCGGTTGAGTATGGTGGATGGGGCATGATTTCATACCAGCACGTTTTCCTGACGTCCAAGACTTGATTACTGAACTGGAGATGTTGTTCTTGGTCCAGACAGAAGAGTTAACATGTCACGGCATCGGGGAGTCAAGAAAAGATTGTAGAAGTGTATAGACTTGCAGTGTAAATACATAGGTCTTAGTCGACCAGTACTTCTACAGGGGCAATTTCAGTCTGTATAAGTTGTTGTTTGTTTGTTTTTTTTTTTTTTGCGTTCGCCTTATTTCTTTAACCCACAAATGCGGTATGAGTTGCGCTGTGGTTTTTATTTTGCGCCTGTCGGCCCAGTATATGCTTTTTTCTTCTTCTTCTTCATCGTACGCAGTCAGACATCAACCTTTATTTTTTCGAAAAAAGCAGCCGTCATCCTGAGGCTGTCGACACTGCCATAGAGCTTGTATAGTGTTGCCACTGGTGATGGCCACATCTGCTCTCTCTGATCCTCGTATGTCGGGCTGTTTTGCAGCAAACCAGTATATCCGATTTCAGCATGCATTTTATGTAAGGGTCTGCTTCCTCCTGCATTTTCTAATGGTTTGCTTCCCGGGGGTCACGGTTGGTGCTGCGATGGGGATCGAACCCGGTACATGCGGGTCGTGAGCCGTGTTACTTAAACTCTAGCCCACGCCGTCCCCTTCATTCTGTATAAGTGACAATCCAACCTGTTTTGGTTTTTTTGGGGTGTTTTTTTTTCGTCTGTTCTCGTACTGAACCGGATCACTTCTCCGCTTAATCAAGGTAGTGGTAGTTGCCTGTCTTGAGGTCGACGTTCCTTATGGCTTGGATAAGGGTATCATTTTCCAGAAACGAGATTGCTTTTTATTCTTGCTCCTTCTCTTGCTAACATGTCTGTTCTCTAGTTTCCTGGTATGCCACAGAGTGACAGTATCTGCTGTAGCAGTACCCTTCCTTTGGCGTTAGTTTGTCTGGTGCTTTTTTAAGCTCTGACAGTTTATCAGTCTTGAGGGCATGCAAAACTGACATTGGGTCTGTAAGCAGATGAGTTCAAAACCTCGGTAACGCGTACGGTTGTTTTTCCCAGGGAGTGAAAATAAAAACTTTGTCTTTACACTGAGTGACGACTGCATTGATTATCGACCTTTATTCTTATAAATCTTCGGTAATGATCGTTTGTTAGAAGATCAACTCAGTCTCTAGCCGCATTGTGTTCCTAAACAAAGTAAAGATCATCAGCATTAGCAAACATATCTGTCTGTCTGTCTATCTATCTGACCATCTGATCTTATTTTCTGATCTTATGTTACCGTATCTTATCACATCTTAACTACCTAAATGCCTATCTACAGTGTCCGCCTCTGGTGTCAGAGGTCGCGGGTTTGAATCACGGTGGAGAGCAGGATTTTTTTTCACGCGGATCTTTTGGTAAACATTCCCTTGATCTCTGTGTAGTGAGATCGGACTCCCCGTGTTCAGTGTCGATCAGGCTAAAAATTCTTTGACAGTTGGAAATTCAAAAGATTAGGCTTAACGGCTCCTGCTATGACAAAATTCAAAAATGCAAGTTAAGGATCTACCCAAATTAGTTGTACCTTCCCCCAGGTCTTGTAAGCTGCATGAAGTTCTAAAACACCTACTACGCATAGACGAAGCTTTTGGCTACCTAGCAACAGAAAGTAAATATGCCTGTTTGAATACCAGGACTCCAAGTATTCGGCATTACTGCCGTAGGGGTGTGAGGTGTTAGTGGTCTCACATTTCAAAGGCTCGGCTATATGAGGCCGGTAGCCATCTCCTCTCCCTCGTCGCTTTTACTTCCCGCACTGAACCGGTACCCATTTAAGGCTGGGTCGACCCGGGATCCATTGCGGTCTGAAAAAACAGTACCGCATCAACTGGGGAATGAACACAGGACTACTCAGGTATGAAGCCAGCGCGCTAACCGCTGCGCTTCGCGACTCCTTAATATATATTTATATGATATTTTATGTCAGTCATATTTCTATAAATACAACTAGTTCATGTGATGAAAAAGTAATTTTAGATGTGCACATCCTGTCTCCTTAATCAGTCTGCATTACATAATGGCTGCATTATCTTTCCTGTGTGCATTGTTATCTGTGAATGAGTGTGATGCAGTGTTAATTTCTTATCTTGTGATTGACGATGGACGGCGGCCTTTGCTTTTGCCTTATTGGCAAACTCTTCTCTTATCCTATTTGGTTTCATGTTTGTACTTGATTAGCTTGGCATTGAAAATTTGTTCACCTTGAATATTGTAGTATTCATCTGTGTAAAATCAGTTACGTATTGTCTCCAATGTTCCGTCTTCTTTGTTGTAATTATCAGGGAGTTTCAACTGATATCCTACATTGTTCTTGGTTGTGTCCATTAATCTATCGACATGTTTGTTTGATTTTCTTGTGTACCTAGCCTGTTGTCCTTAGTGGCCTGTATAGGTCTTTGTCAATGACAAAGACAAGAATAGCACCACTGTCCCACAGAGAGCATGTTGTAAGAGGCGACTAACTGTGTAATATGGCATAACACCAGTCATGGTTATATGGTTTGTTAAGAGCAGCATAGATGGCGTCTAACAGGCTGCAAATCTACTTTCCTATAGTGTTTGAGTCTATTAAGATGAACTCGCACATCGGTTAACCACTCTCTGTGGCAATTGTCTAAACACAGACGCTCGAGCCTAGCCTGATAAGCAGGAAACCCCCCTCTGAATAAATCCAGCTAACGCCAGAGTTAAGACCTGCACAAGGCATCCGCCCCTGTAGAAGTACAGGTCGACTAAGGCTAAGACCTAATCGGATATCCCTGTACTATTAAAATCGCCAAGCTCTTCGAATTGTCTCCCCTCCACTAGTTCGCTCCTGTTATCTTACATTGTTGATCTTTGTCAGGGATCAAGACGATGAGCAGCGCATGAGCTGCAGTGGTCAGCGACCCATAGCTGACTGCTAGCGTCAGGGCCAGCGAACCAGAGCTGCCAAGACCTTTCAACACCTCCACGTGGTGATCCTGGATAACAGGCTGATGCAGGGCAGACTGGCTAAGGAGAAGGGATCGAAGAGGGAATGCTAACCCGGTACTCAAAAATTATTGCTGAAGTCGGATGTGTTGGACCAAAAGGTGCAAATATCACAGTCAAGCTGTAAACTACGACACAGCGCATTCCGTTCTCTGGACTACATTCTGCTACTTCATCCCTTTAAGGGTTTGGTAGCAGATATTGAGAACGAACGCAGAAGAAGAAGAAGAAGAAGAAGAAGAAGAAGAAGAAGAAGAAGAAGAAGATCTTTATCAGTCTTGATAGTCCTATGCATGATCCTTCCATGTACCTTATTTCTGTTCTTCCATCACCGCCTTTCGTCAGTGCTACTTGCTGTTACATTTCATCCAAGGTTTCCTGTGGTCTCATTTATTTCTTCCTATCGTTTTCTCTGCTACTCCCATTATTGCTATGTGTATCTATTTCCACTGCTGTTCCGTGTCATCTAAGACATGTTGCTATTTTGTGTTTTCTTCTGCCTTTAATTGGAAATTAAACTGTGTGTCTAACTGGTTCAATGCAATGATGTTCCACTTGGCTTTTATAATTGGTTTCGAAATATTCTTAAATCGTATTTGGCATTTCATCGTATGTACATTCCATCAGATATCTATCGTATTTGGCATGTCATCGTATGTACATTCCACCAGATATCTATCGTATTTGTAATGTCATCGTATGTACATTCCATCAGATATCTATCGTATTTGGCATGTCATCGTATGTACATTCCACCAGATATCTATAAAGCAGACGGACAAAAGATAGTTAATTAGCATATTCATTTGTTTGGCGAAATGTTGAAAAACAAAAAAGGATCCAATGGGAATTTAAAAACGTGTTGATTGTTCATATTCATGTAGGTCGCGACCAGTATCAGCATATGTTCGTTGATGCACGATGCATCCTGAAGACGGATGTGTCAGACCGAAAGGTGTAAATATCGCAGTCAATCTGTAAACTACGACACAACGGATATCGTTTTCACATCATTTCGCTCCCATCACAGTCTGTCTGAAAGAAACTCGTTACGTTGCCAAAACTCCAGCCTCCGCCACAGTCATACCCAGGCATTTCTGGATATCTTGGTGCCATCGTCTTCTTGGTCTATCCCTTCCTCTTTTGCCTGGCACCATACCTTCCATCACTGTTCTCTCAAGACCGTTGTGTCTCTTGATGTGACCAAAGTATTTACATTTTCTGGCCAAAATGGAATTAATAAACCAGTTCTGCTCTATGCTCAACTCTTGCCGAATGTCTACATTTGTCTTTTTCTCCGTCCAGGGTATTCTGAGGATCTTTCTCTAACATTTTATCTCGAAGGATTGAATTCTTTGTCTAGAAGTGTTGGTAATCGTCCATGATTCGCAGCCATAAGCTGCCACAGTAAAAACACAGGCTCTCAAGACTTTTAATTTTGTCGTTTTATTGATGCTATGCCATAAGTTCTTTCGGCTGTTCAGTCTCTGCATTGCCATGGCTTGTCTTCCGCTTATCTCTTTCGAGCAGTCGCCATTCTTGTCAATTCTGGAGCCCAAATATTCAAAATGCACGACCTGATCTATTTCATCACCACCTACTGGAAATTGATGTTGACATTGTGTTTTGTCGGTGGTCATTATCTTTGTTTTGTTTATAAACAGGTTTTGATCTTTACTGTGTCAATTTACAGCTGAAATTAGCTGCTCTGTCCCTTCTTCGGTTCTTGATAGTATCACTGTGTCGTCTGCGCATCGTAACTCTGGAATCTCGTACCTGCCAATCGTAAATGTATTTAAACTGTCAATGTTCTCGTCTTCTCTAACATTTCTCATTATACATTCCGCATATATGTTATATAGATAAGATGAGAGGATACATCCCTGTCTTAATTTATACCGTTTCATATTTCCTGGACTAGACCATCTATATTGACGTCTTTCAGGTACTTGATACAAAGTGTTCCTTGAAGTAGCAGAAGATGCAGCAGTGAATGGGCTGACAGCAGCCAGTGACTCCCAGCTGGCCGCTAGCATCAGGCTCAGCAAACCATAGCTGACCAAGACTCTATTCTGCCTTCAAGCGGTGACTGCAAATCCCAGGGGATGCCGTGGTCGAGAGGTAAGGCACTCGCTTCTCAAAGCGATGAACGGAAACGGCGTAGATTGGAGCCCCGCAGGTGTCAAGCGACCCCTGGTCTCAAAGGAGGTGGGGCCAGAGTGTATGTATCCTGAATTACCTCCAGTCGTCTTAACATATGTTTTGCTGCTGGCCCAAGGTAGTTCGGGACCAGAGAGTGATGCTGACGACCAGCGCAGTTTATATCACCAAGACAAAAACTGTTTGATGATGTCGCCATTATCGCTTGCGATGGGGAACACATTGTTTTTTTTAAATTCTGCTAACTAACGGTCCTGGAAACAACCTTCACTCGTGCAGTCTATCTAAGAGAATAGGACGAAAGACAGATGACAGACCCGGTCCAAGAAATTCGTGCGGGACCCGGATGTGTCAGATCAAAAGGCAACGATATATCAACCTCGCTGCAACTTACAACACAACATGGCAACGTCCTTTTTAGAACCAACACCGAAGTATATTTTTCATGTTTGTAAAACTCCACTAACCTTTGTTCTCTTTCCCTTCCTGATTCCAAGTCCATATTCCCTTACTGTCTCTCCAACTATTGCATTCCAGTCTCCTATAATAATACTATGTTCTGGTGTGTTAGTTGTTCTTAGGATTGTTTCCCTAAAGGTCGTATATGTCTGCCCCCTGTTCGTCATTTGTGTTCTAGATTAAAGATCCCGTTAACACGCCAGTGCTGCATTTTGGAAATATGGTTTTAGGCTCGTATTTGTCTTGACCAACAGCACACTACGGATGAAGTGATCAACATCATGCCGACCGCGTTTATTTACCAGATTATTCTGGTACACAATTTTTTTTAGGCTGGGTTGACCACAAATCCGTTTTACGATTGGAAAAATCCCGCACCAACTGGGGACTGAACCCCGATCACTGGATTGGAAGCCAGAGCACTAACCGCTGCGCTACTGCTGTAGTGGGCACTTCAATTTGTATACGACCAATGTCTTCTTCAAACGATGTAGCCAATATTACAGGAATAATGGTCTACATATACGCGTACGTGCGTGTGTGTATGTGTGTTTTTATATACACATACACACATACATACATACACACACGCGCGTGTATCTGAATAGTATAGAAACTTGTAGAAACAGTACCACAAATATGATGAAGGGACTATAGGAACAAAACAATGATTTTCTCTGTGTTACAGAAGAATATAGATCTATCTATCAGCATGATTTTCTCTGTGTTACAGAAGAATATAGATCTATCTATCAGCATGATTTTCACCCTGTCCTATTTCATTGTAATCAGTTCATTATCAGCTTGCCTGGAAGATCGGGACTCACCGCTTTGTTTTGTTACAAAACACCCAAGGCTGGCCTGAGCACTGAAGCCCGTTTTATCGCTAATTTGACGAATAAGGGCTCCAAGCTTCGTATCAGAAACCTTTCCCTTTCCGCGCTGGACGACAGGTGTGAAAACACATCGGAGAAAGAAGAGATCTGTTACACTACCTTCGACAGAGCCGAAAAAGAAAACAAAGGTTTAAGGTCAGACACTGTCTCCGGCTGGGGCAGAACAATATTATTGGAAGGCGACTAGCTGCTAGGTTGTGGTCAAACTTTCGACTGTGCACGTTGCATGTTTTACTGCATCTCCTACTTCGGATTTATTTTTTTAAATAGTCTTATTCACTTTTCATCATTGTTTCGTGTTGTTGTTGCTTAGATGTTAGCCTCACTAGTTTCTACTGGTGGAGGCGCGCTCATTCCACCCCAGACCGTAGTCCATTGGGCGATACCAGGACGCATGAACGAGTGCTTGGATGCATGTGTGCATCTGTATGTAAATAACCTACTGTTTCAGTGCTTGGATGCATATGTGTATCTGTATGTACCTAACCTAGTGTTTTAGTGCTTGGATGCATGTGTGTATCTGTATGTACCTAACCTAGTGTTTCAGTGCTTGGATGCATGTGTGTATCTGTATGTACCTAACCTAGTGTTTCAGTGCTTGGATGCATGTGTGTATCTGTATGTACCTAACCTAGTGTTTTAGAGCTTGGATGCATGTGTGTATCTGTATGTACCTAACCTAGTGTTTTAGTGCTTGGATGCATGTGTGTATCTGTATGTACCTAACCTAGTGTTTCAGTGCTTGGATGCATGTGTGTATCTGTATGTACCTAACCTAGTGTTTTAGTGCTTGAATGCATGTGTGTATCTGTATGTACCTAACCTAGTGTTTCAGTGCTTGGATGGATGTGTGTATCTGTATGTACCTAACCTAGTGTTTCAGTGCTTGGATGCATGTGTGTATCTGTATGTACCTAACCTAGTGTTTCAGTGCTTGGATGCATGTGTGTATCTGTATGTACCTAACCTAGTGTTTCAGTGCTAGGATGCATGTGTATATCTGTATGTACCTAACCTAGTGTTTCAGTGCTTGGATGCATGTGTGTATCTGTATGTACCTAACCTAGTGTTTCAGTGCTTGGATGCATGTCTGTATCTGTATGTACCTAACCTAGTGTTTCAGTGCTTGGATACATGTGTGTATCTGTATGTAACTAACCTAGTGTTTCAGTGCTTGGATGCATGTGTGTATATGTATGTACTTAACCTAGTGTTTCAGTGATTGGATGCATGTGTGTATCTGTATGTACGTAACCTCGTGTTTCAGTGCTTGGATGCATGTGTGTATCTGTATGTACCTAACCTAGTGTTTCAGTGCTTGGATGCATGTGTGTATCTGTATGTACCTAACCTAGTGTTTCAGTGCTTGGAAGCATGTGTGTATCAGTATGTACCTAACCTAGTGTTTCAGTGCTTGGATGCATGTGTGTATCTGTATGTACCTAACCTAGTGCTTCAGTGCTTGGATGCATGTGTGTATCTGTATGTACCTAACCTCGTGTTTCAGTGCTTGGATGCATGTGTGTATCTGTATGTACCTAACCTAGTGTTTCAGTGCTTGGATGCATGTGTGTATCTGTATGTACCTAACCTAGTGTTTCAGTGCTTGGATGCATGTGTGTATCTGTATGTACCTAACCTAGTGTTTCAGTGCTTGGATGCATGTGTGTATCTGTATGTACCTAACCTCGTGTTTCAGTGCTTGCATGCATGTGTGTATCTGTATGTACCTAACCTAGTGTTTCAGTGCTTGGATGCATGTGTGTATATGTATGTACCTAACCTAGTGTTTCAGTGCTTGGATGCATGTGTGTATCTGTATGTACCTAACCTAATGTTTCAGTGCTTGGATGCATGTGTGTATCTGTATGTACCTAACCTCGTGTTTCAGTGCTTGCATGCATGTGTGTATCTGTATGTACCTAACCTAGTGTTTCAGTGCTTGGATGCATGTGTGTATCTGTATGTATCTAACCTAGTGTTTCAGTGCTTGGATGCATGTGTGTATCTGTATGTACCTAACCTAGTGTTTCAGTGCTAGGATGCATGTGTGTATCTGTATGTACCTAACCTAGTGTTTCAGTGCTTGGATGCATGTGTGTATCTGTATGTACCTAACCTAGTGTTTTAGTGTTTGGATGCATGTGTGTATCTGTATGTACCTAACCTAGTGTTTCAGTGCTTGGATGCATGTGTGTATCTGTATGTACCTAACCTAGGGTTTTAGTGCTAGGATGCATGTGTGTATCTGTATGTACCTAACCTAGTGTTTCAGTGCTTGGATGCATGTGTGTATCTGTGTTTACTTAACCTAGTGTTTCAGTGCTTGGATGCATGTGTGTATCTGTATGTACCTAACCTAGTGTTTCAGTGCTCGGATGCATGGGTGTATCTGTATGTACCTAACCTAGTGTTTCAGTGCTTGGATGCATGTGTGTATCTGTATGTACCTAACCTAGTGTTTCAGTGCTTGGATGCATGTGTGTATCTGTATGTACCTAACCTAGTGTTTCAGTGCTTGGATGCATGTGTGTATCTGTATGTACCTAACCTAGTGTTTCAGTGCTTGGATGCATGTGTGTATCTGTATGTACCTAACCTAGTGTTTCAATGCTTGGATGCATGTGTGTATCTGTATGTACCTAACCTAGTGTTTCAGTGCTTGGATGCATGTGTGTATCTGTATGTACCCAACCTAGTTTTTCAGTGCTTGGATGCATGTGTGTATCTGTATGTACCTAACCTAGTGTTTCAGTGCTTGGATGCATGTGTGTATCTGTATGTACCTAACCTAGTGTTTCAGTGCTTGGATGCATGTGTGTATCTGTATGTACCAAACCTAGTGTTTCAGTGCTTGGATGCATATGTGCATCTGTATGTACCTAACCTAGTGTTTCAGTGCTTGGATGCATGTGTGCATCTGTATGTACCTAACCTAGTGTTTCAGTGCTTGGATGCATGTGTGTATCTGTATGTACCTAACCTAGTGTTTCAGTGCTTGGATGCATGTGTGCATCTGTATGTACCTAACCTAGTGTTTCAGTGCTTGGATGCATGTGTGTATCCGTATGTACCTAACCTAGTGTTTCAGTGCTTGGATGCATGTGTGCATCTGTATGTACCTAACCTAGTGTTTCAGTGATGCAAAAGTGTTTCATCTAATTTATTGATCCTCTCGTTGATCCTTCCTGTCATTGATAGGTGTTTTCCAATTGTTTTGTTTCTTTTTGTGTTTTTTTCTAGTGTTTCTTTGTTTGCTTTTTTTGTTTGTTTGTTGTTTTTTTTGTGTTTTTGTTGCACTCTGTTTGGATTCGGAGGCTCTGTCTTTCTTTCGATTTCCAGGGATTGCGGTGCCAAAAAGTGGGAATAGGTATATTTATTTTTATGTCCACACCTCACTTGTGTCTTCTTTGTTTTTTGTTTTTTTAGTTGTTTTTTTTCGGATATTCTTTCTACTGAATAGCAGGAGGTCGAGCGGCGATACCCCACCTAACAAAAAGTGTATACCTAGTACTTCTTCTTCTTCTTCTTCTTCGTTCGCTGTCAAACGTCAACCTGTATTTTTTCGAAATAAGCAGCTGTCAAATTGAGGCTGTCGACAATGCCATAGAGCTTGTCTAGTGTTGTCGCTGGTGATGGCCACATGTGTTTTCTCTGGTCCTCTTATTTCGGGCAATTTTGCAGCAGATGTTCAGCGGTAATTTTTCCGGTACCACAACTGCATTCGCCAGTGCCACCTATCTTCAACTTATTGAATAGGTGGTACCTCAGTCTGTTGTGGCCTGTGCGGAGTCTGAAGACCACGGCCTGCTCTCTTCTGTTCAATTGGTAATAGGCATCATTTTTTTGTCTAGCCAGTATGTTCTGTTTCCCATTTGGCCATGTATCTGGCTCTAATGAGCCTTTTTGACTCTTCGTAGGTCACACTAGAATCTGGTTGTGGTAGTCTTGCACCTTCTTTTGCCAGCCTGTCTGCCTCCTCGTTGCCTTGGATGTTACAATGGGATGGAACCCACTGTACCACTACTCTTTTTGGTGCGGTCTGCTGGCATAGTTGACAGAGTACTGCTCTTAAATCATTAAGTTCAGTATTTTTCTGGCTTTTAAGTGATGTGACTACAGCCAGGGCATCCGTGAACAGGACTATATGGCTTTCATTTATTTTGCCTGTCAGCATTGCTTCTGCTGCAGCCCTCAGTGCCTCTGCCTCCGCTTTGAAATTGCTTGAGTATTTTCCAGTTGCCACTGACAGTGTTGTATACCTAGTACAAAATATATATAAATGGAAGCTGTGGCGGTGCTGAAGGCCAACATTCCATATATTGTCTCACTGTATCTCAGTCAGCAGGAACTGGTAAAATTCTACTTTTACTTTACTTTCATTTTCAGTTTGTTTACTCACACTGCAGAGGCCCAACAAGAGGATACCGCTGAGAAATAAAGGTCGGCTACAGCCTCGCTGTGAACTATGCCAATGACGACAATGGTAGGGAAGATGTCGCCATAAAACAAGTCTCATTATCAAGTGCTGTTCACGTTACTGTCTCTGCCCCGTATCAGGTCGATGCACTCAGACTGCCACCCCCTGGCTTTCTTGCCCTCCAATATAACCTTCAGCAGACTGGCATATCTCTTGACATACTCAAAATATGTTTTGTTTGCTTTTAATTTCCTATAAACGCTGCAAAAAGTTTTAACAATTGTTTCTAGTTTTCTTTCAAAACGGAACTGGCTATACCACACACAGCCGACCTTTTATCTTCTTCTTCGCTCTACTCACCAGCAATTATTTCTGCGAGTTCCTGTAAAAACTTCAATGCCGAAGCTACTGCCATGAGACAGGCAGCAGAAACCCCGGTAAACTACAGAGAAACAAGCGATTGTTTTCACATATGCTCTTTCCGTGTCAGCAGCCATCAAGAATCAGCACAAAGTAGGACTCGGAACCCTAGCAGACTCACTCGAATACTTCGACCAGTGCTACAAAAATAAGTACAATCCAGGGGAAACAAGCCCATTGCAGCATTCTAGGCAATGGTTAAGATAAGAGACTTCCCAAAGAGGGAGGAATTATGCAACAAAGCGACAACATATGACGAGGTATAAGCAATTATCAAGACCACAGATCAAAATAAAAAAGAGGTAACTGTGGACATATGGAGAGCTGACGCTCTAGCAAAAGATGGCAGCAAAAGGGCACAATTTAATCATCGAATACCATAAACAGAGATCAAGAACACCATCAGAATTCAGTGTATACACCAATGGAGAGAAGACAGAAACATAAGCAGCACACCAAATCCAATTCACCAACTCAAAAGAAATCAACAAACTATCTTATTTCGACTGAGAACTGGACACTGCAGACTACTAGAACATATATACCGACTGATGATCTCACACACCGATGAGTGCCTATGTGGAACAGGAGGCCAGAACCCTGAACACATTCTACAGGAATGCGCAATCTATAGGGAAATGAGATACCAGACCTGGCCAAAGGGTGCGGAGCTGAGACAAAAGCTGTGGGGCAGCCGTTCGTTCCGACCTGGTGAAGACTACAGACTTCCTCATGGCGACTGGCCTGCAGATAAAGCATGACCAAGAGACGTTCTCCATGCGAGATCATGTGATCGTCCTCGGGCTACCACAAGATTCAACAAACCGAGATTTCAAATTTATAATAAATTCAAGACTGGCAGTACGGACCTATGTACTTGTGGCACAGCTCCCGTTACAGTGAAACACCTATTGCAGACTTGACGATCATACACTAGTGAAGGGACTGCATTGACAACAACCAGTGTTCTTCCATGAAATACTCTTCTGAAGTTTACAGAGCCTCGAACTGACTGTTACCTTCGTTGGAGTCATTGAATTGAAGTCCAAGTATGAAAACGAACGAAGAAGAAGAAAATGGAAAAAAAAAGAAAAAGAGCAAGACAGATGAAGAAGAAAAAGAAAGAAGACTAGGTTTTTATTTTTCTCCAACTGCGATCATTGCTAATTTAGGCTGACTACGGATTCTCCAATTCTTCATCGTTTTATTATTGTCAGCTTCCCTGGACAAGAAGCTCTTGTCGATTGTCCAATCAATTCTGAAGTTTTTTCCAGGGCCTAAATATCGCAACATAGTTTTTTCTAGGGACAAATCAACGCGTGACATACCCTTCTCCTTAAAACTGTGTGCTGGGAGACAGTCCTGAAGTACACGTGCTGCTGTCATGTCTGCCATGCAGTAGTAAAACATAGACCGGTTGGTACCTATCTTGAATTAGATGGACCGGTGGTGTCTCATTCTGCTGTCACCAGTCCGGAGGCCGTTGGTAGTATCCGTCATATATGTCGTGTCGGGTTATTATTTTACTTCATCAAGGAAAATAAATATATCCTCAATGAGGATTTGATAGCAGCATATCATCGTGATCAAAGACTGTCATCCAAACCGTTCGACCAGCCAAACTTCTCTGCTATGGGTCTACTCCTTAAACCCTGTGTCCACAACGTAAAACAGTTCTTATTGTCCCGTCTGATATATGATCAAACGACTCAAGTCTCCACTGAATCACGCTTTGGCTAACCCCGACTACCCACACTATAATTAACTACCGATACATCAATGCAAATCAGCAATTACACTCCGGACCCAAAACCGGAGGACCAACAAAGGCCTAATTGTCGGGGCGTGTGGCCAAGAACCCCACGTTTGATTGCAGTGATAAGACAGGTTTTTCCTGCAAAGATCAGTTCCTTTTTAAAGATGGGTTTAGCGTGACCTTCTGGAGGTTCGATATCCTTATTGTTCTGTGGAGTGCAGTTTTCTTTTCCTTTATTTCGTTGCTGTTGTCGTTACAGATCTAGTATCATCTGACTCTCGCCCTTCAGTCCATTGACGTGTAATGGTATCTGTTTGTGTTTATAGTTGTTGCTTAGGGCCATTTTCTGTTCTGGTGTCCGTCCTGAAAAGGGCTTTGTGGTGTATTTACGAGGCAGCGAAATCTACACATGTCGGCCGATATGTCTAGTTGCAGCACATTTTTGGGATAGTATTTGCTTTCCCTCTTCAATCCATAATCTCTGATTCAGACTACACGAGTGCAGTCCGCTACCAGGGTCGCCACTTGGACGCGAAAAATGGTATTGGTCTGATATGGTTGGGTGACCCTCACGCAAGCAGCCAGAAATAAGTCAATAGTTGCTGTTAGCTTATTCAATGATGTGTTTCCTGCCTCGAAAAGTATACAAAAATGAACAGTGGGAATTCTATCAATAATTTCCAAATTATCTATATATCTTAGGTCTCATTAAGTGATTTCTCCATACTAGTTCTCAGAAATTACCTCCCATTCAATGTCTCACAACAAATATTTCCAATTGCGATATCTCACGAATTAATACTCCTTTCCAAATCTCGTCCACAAATTATCTCCACTAACCTACGTCTCACAAGTTATTTCGTCATCCGAATTCTCACAGAACTTCCGATTCTGGGTCTCGAAAGTATCTCAAATTCAATTCCTTAGAAGTTATTTCCCCATTCAATTTCTCACAAATCATCTACCTATCCTAAATACCTAAAATAATCTCCCCATAAGTCCCATTTCAAATTATATCCAATACATATGTTTCACTCACAAAGTGTTCCCTTCCTTCGTCACTCCCACAAATCATCTCCGTATCTTTTACTTGCAAATTATCTCCCGCTCCTATAGCTGAATTACCTCCCTATATGATATACTAACAAAGCGTCTCTAAGCTACGGCTTGCGATCACATCCAGTCCGCCACAAAACTAAATTTTTTTTTTAATGTATTGTTTACCCTCCATATGTCTTAACCACACAATATAGTTGGTATGCCCAGTTCGACCAAGACGGGGTGTTATAGGAATCGTAAGCCCTCATTTTCAGTTACAGATACAATATAATTTAAAAACATGAAATTTTGATGTTTCAAATCCATTTGACATCATCTTTAATGTTGAAACACTCGCATGTCAGTCTGAAATAGAAAATGTGATCTCCAATCAGACGACGTGCTAAAAGACAATAGGAAGGAAATCTAATCGTTCTTCTTCTTCGTCGTTCGTTCTCTCACTCCCGCTACCAAGCCCCGACAATGGCTTTGCAAGTAGCAGGTCGTAGTCCGGAGAAAAGAATTTGTTGTGTCGTAGTTTACAGATTGACTGCCATATTTTCACCTTTCGATCTGACACACCCGACTTCAGCACGCATATTTGGGTACAGGGTTAGGCTTTCATTGTCTACTCCTTCTTCTTAGGCAGTCTGCTCTGTACAAGCGTGGAGTCATAGAAGGGTCTTGGCAGCTCTGGTTTCCCTTGCCCTGAACCTAGCCTTCAGGTTTGGGTCAATGTCCGGCAATGATCCTAGCAATCAGTTTTGGGTCGCTGACCGACCCTGACTCTAGCAATCAGATTTGGGTCGCTGACCGACCCTGACTCTAGCAATCAGGTTTGGGTCGCTGCCCGGCCGTGATTCTAGCAATCAAATTTGGGTCGTTGCCCGGCCCTGATTCTAGCAATCAGGTTTGGGTTGCTGCCCGGCCCTGATTCTATCAGTCGGGTTTGGGTCGCTGCCCGGCCCTGATCCTAGCAGGCAGGTTTGGGTCGCTGCCCGGCCCTGATTCTAGCAATCAGGTTTGGGTCGCTGCCCGGCCCTGATCCTAGCAGGCAGGTTTGGGTCGCTGTCCGGCCCTGATTCCAGCAATCAGGTTTGGGTCGCTGCCCGGCCCTGATTCTAGCAATCAGGTTTGGTTGACTGTCGGGTCTAATCCTAGCAATCAGGTTTGGGTCGTTGCCCGGCCCTGATCCTAGCCTTCAGGTGTGGGTCGCTGCCCGGCCCTGATTCTAGCAGTCAGCTATGGGTCGTTGCCCGCTGCTTATCATGCAGTGCTCAGTATCTTGATTCCAACTTGATCCACTGTTATCAATATTCACAGTTTGAGCCTGCCGAAGACGGATGTGTCGGACCGAAAAGTGCAAATATCGCAGCCAGGCTGTAAACTAGCGACATTCCTTTCTCCGGACTACATCTAGCTACTTGCACAGCTCTGTTCAGGGCTTGGTAATGGGATATTGAGAACGAACACAGCAGAAGAAGACAAATGCAGTTGGAGCAGTTTCTGCTGAATTTGGAGCGACCTGATTGTGGGTTATAGTTAGTTGTTGTTACAACATTTCTGCGTGAGGAAATATTCCAGAATGGAGTATCCCAATGCCAACTATCGATCAAGCTTATTTGATGAAGATTTCAAACCCATTCTACTAATTGGCACCTCAAGCGTAGCGCAGTGGTTAGCGAGTTGGCTTCGCATCTGAGTTGGCATGGCTTCATTCCCCGGAAATGGTTTTTTTCAAACAGCAACGGCGCCAGAGTCGACCCAGCCTTAAATGGGTATCGGTTCAGTCCGGGCCGTAAAAGCTGCGATGGAGAGGAGATGGCTACCGCTCTTATATAGCCGAGCATTTGAAATGTGAGGTCGTTAACACCTCACAGTCCTACGGCAGTAATGCTTTGGTTTTTTTTTACTTTACTTTTGTTTTCCAAGACTAAAACCGCAATTCAGTGATATTTTGAGATACAAAAATTAGTTCCATCACTCCCACTGATCGTGTAAACTCAATGATTTGTCCGTTTTTTGTAAATCTGCAATTGCTAGCTCAGAGTAAAAATGATTTTCTGTTTCTTACCAATGTCTAGCTGCCTTTCTTTGCTGGTTGATTAGTTTTCTTTACATTTATGTCGTTAAGCGACGGGGGGAGCTAAAGTAGTCTGTCCTGCGCCAAGTGCGTTGCGTCGGTCAATGTGAGTACATGTCTCTGCACAATCACTCTAATGGCATCTATCCACCTGCCTCGCGGTCGTGGCCTAATCCTGTAGCCAGATCTACCAGAGTTGTAAGCCATCAGTGGAAATTGATGAGGGTGCATTCTCATGAGATGACCAAACCGACGTATTTTCTGCCTGGAAATGTATTCGACACAAGACCTAGTGCCGACCCTACTGCCAATGTGGCGGTTATGCATTCTGTCTCTCCTGGTAACACAAATGCCCTTCCTCAAACACTTCGTTTCTCATATTTCCAAATTCTGTTCTAACGCGCCCTGGATAGATGTCACGTTTGGCACTGGTAGCTCAGAGTCTGCATTTCTTTGTAATTGGTGTTTTTCGTTACGCTCTGAATCGTAACATGCTGACTGCCTTAAAAAGATTGAACTAAAAGCTACTAATTCATCTGATTTGTTTTCTGTGGCCGGGGAAAAAGTTTAAAATATATTTTCGGGACCACATACAAAACAAAACAAAACAAGTGTTAAGACCTCTGCATTAACAAATTATACCCCTGTCGGACTCCTAAACTATATTCTGTTCACTGTCTATTAAACCCGTATCTCTTTTATCGTTTGCGTTCCTTTCTTCCCTCTGGAATATCAGTTTCCCCTATTCATTCTCTATTTCGTCAACTATCGCTGTATTGCTCCACTCGGTTCCATCCGAGTTTCCGTTCTCTTCACCTCTCACATTACGTTTCAACAAAACGTGCCCGTCAAGCCGGATTGCCAGGCTGGAATGCGCTCTCTGTCGGCAAGCCTATGTTTTCTCACACGGCAAAGCTGCATTTTCGGACAGCCTGGTGTTGATAATCGTCTTCTGGCTTGCTCTCTGTAAACGGCAATTGCTGTATAATGTATCCTAGCCAAGTGAAAGACAGCTAAGCTATGTTGGTAGACTTGTCACTAACATGTTACGTTAAATTATGTGATGTCAGGCTATGTTATGTCATTTAAGTTATGTTATGTTTCGCTATGTTGGGTCATGCCATGTTGTTATGTTTGAATTAGATTATATTATGGCAGGCTATGTTATGTTATTTCAGGTCATGTTATGTTTCGCTATGATGTGTCATATCATGTCACGTTATACTGTTTTGTTATGTTACGTTATGTTACATGGTGTTATGTTGTGCCATGTCATGTCACGTTGTTATGTTCTGTCACGTTGTGTTATGTTTTGTCATGTCATGTTGTTATTTTGTGGTTATATCATGTCACGTTGTATTGTTATGTCGTATCATGTCATGCCACGTTGTGTTGTTATGGTGTGTCATGGCATGCCACGTTGTGTTGTTATGTTGTGTCATGTCATGCCACGTTGTGTTGTTATGTTGTGTCATGTCATGCCACGTTGTGTTGTTATGTTGTGTCATGCCACGTTATGTTGTGCCATGTCATACCACGTCATATTACTATGTTGTGTCATGTCATGCCACGTTGTGTTGTTATGTTGTGTCATGTCATGCCACGTTGTGTTGTTATGTTGTGTCATGCCACGTTATGTTGTGCCATGTCATACCACGTCATATTACTATGTTGTGTCATGTCATGCCACAACAATAGCCACTTTGATACTTCAACCCCTTCCTATTACTATTCCTCGTCCGCTTTCAAATTATCATAGTTTTCCTCTCATAAACTTCCGTGATCTTTCACAGCCTTCTTCCATCGTTAAAACCAGTTCCTTCTGCAACTGGGTTAGGCCGGGTCATGTCGTCACTCTGCTCCTCTCGTGGAGCCGGCATAGCTAGTGGACACGTCCCGTTGTGTGTGTTCGTTCTCTCCCCGTGGACACATCGAAGTGGCGATAGCCGAGATGTAAAGATGCTTGCCCCTCCCAAGAAACAAAAGCCCGAAATGGAGGGGTTTCCAGTCCCACGTTTTCGATGCCTATTACCAGTTGAACAGAAGAGAGCAGGTCGTGGTCTTCAGACTTCGCACTGGCCACAATAGACTGGCTATTCAATAAATTGAAGATAGGTGGCACTGACGAATGCTCGTGTGGTACCGGGAAAATGACCGCTGAACATTTGCTGCAAAACTGCCCGACATACGAGGATCAGAGAGAGCATGTGTGGCCATCACCAGCTACAACACTAGACAAGCTATACGGCAGTGTCGACAGCCTAAGGATAACCGCTGCTTTTTTCGAAAAAATAAAGGTCGACGTCTGACAGGGTAAGAAGAAGAAGAAGAAGACAATCCCACGTTTTAATCGTCTCATGATCTCAGGGAAGGTGGGACCAGCACATAGGTACGTTGAAGATTGACGGAAACACTCAGCGATCGTGTGCACCCGCTGTGCACGCAACAGACGCCTTGTCAGTTAGAAATCGATACAATGATGTTGTTCGCCGCTGCCTGGGCACAATTCTACAAGTAACGAAATACGCAGTATGCAGCATACCTTACTCCAGGCCTAGTTAGGCACAGGAAGTAAACATTGCAACAATAAAATAAAACTAAGGTTCACCCAAGTACATGCGCACATGTATGTGTTCTCAATGCTTCTGTTTATAAGAATCGACGTCACTGCACTACGGGCATAACCATAGGTGCTCAGTTTCTCAAATGGCACAGGGTCTAGATGCTGGTGGTCGCTGGTTGTACACTGCGTCCTCTCATGCTCCCTACTCTGCTCGATTCTCGTTTGATGTCGAAACTTTGCATACCGTGGATTGCTGCTTCATCTATTGCGGTGTCCTAATCCAACAGACGGTCATTGATTGGCCTCAAAATGTCATTCTTATCCATCACTAACCAGCCCATGATTGCCAATTTTTATTTTGTTGAACATCTTTTTCTTATTATTTGCGCTCGGGTTTGTATGCTCGTTTTATGCCACCAGATGGGTCCACTCCATGAAGTGATACATCAGTCGTAAGTCCTCAAAGGTTCCCAACAGTTTGTCTTGTATGTTTCTTTCCTCGGGCCAGGTCTTCTCACGGGAGTTTTGGTGCAGTGGACATGTTTGCAGGATGTGTTCTGGAGTCTGGGGTCCTCTCTGATATGTTTATTGTGCAATCTGTGGTGATTTCATTTTATGCATGTGTGTATTTAGTCTGCAATGACCTGTTCTGAGGCGGAAAATTGTGGTATACTGTTTCCTATTCAGTCTATTGATTGGGTCCTGTGGATATTTGCTGTTTGTTCTCTCTATCCACTGTTGTTTATATGTGTTTGTATGTCCTTGTCTTCTGGCAGTGACACTGTGTGGGTGAATTGTTCTGTTTGTCTTCCCTCCCTGGCTAGCCTGTCCGCCCATTCATTCACAGGTATGCCGCAGTGAGCTGGAATCCACTAGAGGGTGATTTTATTGTGGTCTGAGAGTTTATTTAGCTGGTATATCAGTTCCCTTTCCACACTATCTCGTGGTTCTCTTTGTGTGGCCTGCAAAATTTCCATGCAGTCGCCTAAAAACACTATTCTGTTATCATGTAAACCTTTTTCATCCAATAGTTTGACTGCTTCAATTATTGTCTGTTGCTCTGTTCTTAGATTTGATAAGGGCTCCCCGGCAGCACTTGCTTTTTCTATTGCGGTTCTATCCTGTAGAAGTTTGACGAGTCCCGCCCCTCCTTTCTTCAATGCTTCCTCTGATGATCCATCTGTGTAGACGTGCGTCAACGTAGGTTGAGGATAGGCGTCTCAGAAATGCGTTATGGTTTTTTTCTCTCAATGCATGGTCTGAGACAACTAAGGAGGTTGATTGGGCGGTAGCTTGTTTTGTTTGCTTTTGGTTTTCCCGTCTTGAGGATTGGGATTATTTTTGCCTCCTTCCATTCTTTTGGGAACAATCCTTGAGTCCACGATTGGTTTATCAGGTCCAGGAATCGCTGTCTGCCTATTGGTACCAAGTGTGTTATATTTTCATTTGTTATCGCGTAAGGTCCAGGTGCCTTTTTCATCTAAAGTTTTTTAACTCTTACTTTGGACATATTTATTTTGGTGTCTTCTGCAAAACCCGCGGAAAAGAGATTGGCTGCTTGTTTTCCTGTATATTTTTCGCCACTCTCTTGAGGTACCGTTTTTACATGACTGATGGTGGTCCCTTCATTTAGGCTGCTCACCGGACTCCAAAGTTTTGTGGTGTCTTTCTCCATATTGAAGGATGCGGTTTTTTTTCGTGCTAACCTTTTCTGTCATAAGCGAGTTTTTCTGTCCTGTATATAGCTTGCTGTTTGTTGTGTTCTGATGGATCTTACTCCACGGTAGTTCTTGCATTGGTGGCCCTGTCATGCAGTTCTTGTAGCTCCCTCGCCCAGAAAGGTTTATAATTCTGTCTTCTGCCTAGCGGTATTGATTTTTCTGCTGCCTCTATGATGATGTTTGCCGGGGGTTTAGTGTTCTGTTTTACATTGATTGATGTGAAGGATGTTATTAATTTGTCTACAGTTAAGTGCTTGTAGAGGTTCCAGTCTGCTCTTTTATAATTCCAGCTGGCTGTCTTCTTTCTGTTTATAGGTAGTTCTAAATCATCTATTGTGATCACTTCCTTCCAGCTGCCTCATTACCTCTCTTTTTGTGCGCCTCTGAATGTTCTCGGTTGCCACTGCCAGGCCTTCTGTGTTCTCCAGCATATTGAGTAAAAGGTTGGCTCTGTGTTCTCCAGCATATTAAGCAAAAGGTTGGCTCTGTGTTCTCCAGCATATTGAGTAAAAGGTTGGCTCTGTGTTCTCCATTATATTTAGTAAAAGGTTGGCTATGTGTTCTCCAGCATATTGAGCAAAAGGTTGGCTCTGTGTTCTCCAGCATATTGAGTAAAAGGTTGGCTCTGTGTTCTCCAGCATATTGAGTAAAAGGTTGGCTATGTGTTCTCCAGCATATCGAGTAAAAGGTTGGCTCTGTGTTCTCCAGCATATCGAGTAAAAGGTTGGCTCTGTGTTCTCCAGCATATTGAGTAAAAGGTTGGCTCTGTGTTCTCCAGCATATCGAGTAAAAGGTTGGCTCTGTGTTCTCCAGCATATCGAGTAAAAGGTTGGCTATGTGCCCGGTTCGTTTATTAGAATGAGAAGATTCAATCCTGTACCTCCTCTCCTCTTGTATCCATGGTGCTGTAGTGTCAACTCGGAGAGTGGCTGCTGAAGTCTCCGAGAACTATGATTCTTATCGGCTAGTGGAATGTTAAATAGTTCCAGGTTTTTGTTATTGGGACAGTTACAGCTGTTCTGGGAGGAAATGTATTTTGACTGTCAGATGTTCAGACCCATTGATGCTTCTGGAGGTTTCTATGGCGTTTTTTTTAAACTAATGTGATGATACCTCCTTTATGACCCTCTCTGTCCAACCTGTGTATTTTATTTCCCCTGGTGACAAAGAGTCCATCTGCATTTAGATGTATTTCCTGTATGCACATGACATCTATCTTGTGCTCATACAGGAAGTTGTGCAGTTCGAGCTTCATACAGGAAGTTGTGCAGTTCGAGCTTCATACAGGAAGTTGTGCAGTTCGAGCTTCTTACAGGAAGTTGTGCAGTTCGAGCTTCATACAGGAAGTTGTGCAGTTCGAGCTTCATACAGGAAGTTGTGCAGTTCGAGCTTCATACAGGAAGTTGTGCAGTTCGAGCTTCATACAGGAAGTTGTGCAGTTCGAGCTTCATACAGGAAGTTGTGCAGTTCGAGCTTCATACAGGAAGTTGTGCAGTTCGAGCTTCTTCCTCGTCATTCTTTCTGCGTTCCATTGTACAATCTTTAAAGTGTTGTGTAGTCTAGTAGTTTTTCTCTGCTTCTTCTTCTGTTTTCGTTCTCAGTCTCCAGCTACCAAGCCCTGAACTGGACTTTGCAAGTAGCAGGATGTAGTCCAGAGAACGGAATGTGTTGTGTAGCTAGTTTACAGTTTGGCTGCGATATTTGCACCTTTCGGTCCGACACATCCGTCTTCGGCAGATTTTCTCTGCTTAATTCGGGTACACTGATACGCAGAGCTGTCATGAGTAGCTTGGGGTGGATTCCTTCGAGGCTTTGGGATCCGGCGCTGCCTCCGCCCATACTCCTTAACCCTTTATGCGTACATGTCCGTTTCCATTCTGGGTACCCACGCTATTCTGGCCGGCATGTTCCGTCTTCGGTGGGGGAAGTTTTGGAGTCTTCCAATCCATGTCCTGGATCATCCAAACACTATCTGCCAGGCTTCAGTTCCTTTTCATTTAACCAAGATTGCTCCCTTGGTGTGACCTTTGTGGGGATCGGGTCATGTCCCGCGCCGTGGACCCAGCATCTGCCGCACCTGACGGAGAGGTCACACTCCCCCGAGGGGTTCTGTTTGGTTTACCCAACCCATTGCCTGCAATTTTATCCCTTCAGGCATCGGGAGTCCGGTTTGTCAGCGTCAGATACTCGCTGTTCGCCATTGCCATGTTAGTTTAAACGGACAGCACCGGACTCAGTTAGTGGACCACACCGGACCCAGTTAGTTGACCGCTCGAGAAGGTACGGCTGGCTTGACTGGCAGAGGCTGTACTTCAGCAAGAGCCTTTATCATCTTTTAGTGAGACCTGTAACAAGCCTTACTCCCCTTGTTGAATATAAATGTTTTTCCTAGTCTGGAGGGAACTTTGTAAAATCTTAATATTGTAACTTGATCTCTATTTGGTAAAGTGAAGCATGCATCTGTTGTATTAGATTCTGATATCAAGATGCCGAGCAGTGCATGAGCTGCAGCGGTCAAGAGCTGCCAAGACCCGTCTACATCTCCACGTGGTGATCCAGGATAACATAGGAAATAGGATGGATCGGATCGAAAGGTGCAGATATCGAAATCAAGCTGTAAACTACGACACTACGTCCGTTCTTCTAACAATATCCCGCTACTTACAAAGCCATTTGGGTTTAATGGCTTCGTATCGAGGGTTGGAGAACAAGCAACGACGAATTAGAAGATTCTGAGTATCATATGTGTCATTTTTCTTTGAAAAAACCCGAGGCAATGAAGTCGAGCCCCGGCTTAATTTAATTTTTATTTAATTTCTATCATTGACTTTATTTCTTCATATTGTTTTCAAGAACGCCCTGCTCCGTTCAACAACTCCCTTGCTTCCCACACTAGAAGACACCCTCAAACTGCTTGCTTCCCACTCTAGAAGACACCCTCACACTGCTTGCTTCCCCCTCTAGAAGACACCCTCACACTGCCTGCTTCCCACTCTAGAAGACACCCTCACACTGCTTGCTACCGACTCTAAAAGACACCCTCACACTGCTTGCTTCTCACTCTAGAAGACACCCTCACAGTGCTTGCTTCCCACTCTAGAAGACACCCTCACACTGCTTGCTTCTCACTCTAGAAGACACCCTCACACTGCGTGCTTCCCACTCTAGAAGACACCCTCACACTGCTTGCTTCCCACGTAACACAATTCCATCGCCATTATATCTTTCAGCGCGTTTCACAAGCGCCACTGTTAATTATCCAAAGAAACTGCCACAAAGATGACACAGATACGATACAAGGGCACGCTGGTTTGTAAAATTGGAAGTGTCTTTATGTACGCGAACTGCTGATTGAGTTGTAGAGGTCCTTATCGTCACATTCTGTAAACAGAATTATGACGGAAATGACACACCGATAGATATTCCTGGTATGTATAGGCGATCTTGAGATACCCTCTGATGTTTTTACAGCCCCAAAACCTTTCATACTGTCACATCTATTTTAGAAAGATAATTTTCATGATTCAGTAATATCGCACGCCTTTTTGTGTTAAACTGTCTTTCTGTGTCGTTCAGTTTTTTTTAAATTTTGGCTTCTCTTGTTATTTCGATGACTGTGTAGATAAACGCATTCCTGTGTTGTTGTACTTGTCTGTTAGTGTTTTTCTTAGTCTATTCTTCACTAACTAGTTTTACTTGATTAATATCCGCCTTCTCTTTCATCTGTTCATTGTGTTAGTCGATGGCGCCTTCAGACAGTCAATCAAAAACTTTTCAGTTCCCTGTGGAGCATATGTCTTCATAAAGTATACACTAAATCATCAAATGTTCATATCTGTTGAAGTTCTATAGCTAAAAGTTTCTACAGGGTGTGTTTTCCAGCCCCATGCCCAATCATTAAAAGTCACCTTTTACGAAATGCTTGGTAGGTTACAGTGTTACTATTCTTTGTTTTCATTTTGTGTCTTACTGGCACTCAAATATATAGCCACTGTTCCCAACTACATAATAAGAGACTTATAAGAGTGAAGAATAAGAGTGAAGAAGAGGCTAATAAGAGTGAAGAAGAGGCTAATAAGAGTGAAGAAGAGGCTAATAAGAGTGAAGAAGAGGCTAATAAGAGTGAAGAAGAGGCTAATAAGAGTGAAGAATAAAGATGAAGAAGAGGCTAAAAAGAGTGAAGAAGAGGCTAATAAGAGTGAAGAAGAGGCTAAAAAGAGTGAAGAAGAGGCTAATAAGAGTGAAGAAGAGGCTAATAAGAGTGAAGAATAAGAGTGAAGTAGAGGCTAATAAGAGTGAAGAAGAGGCTAATAAGAGTGAAGAATAAAGGTGAAGAAGAGGCTAATAGGAGTGAAGAAGAGGTTAATAAGAGTGAAGAAGAGGCTAATAAGAGTGAAAAATAAAGGTGAAGAAGAGGCGAATAAGTGTGAAGAAGAGGCTAATAAGAGTGAAGAAGAGGCTAATAAGAGTGAAGAATAAAGGTGAAGAAGAAGCTAATACAAGTGAAGAAGAGGCTAATAAGAGTGAAGAAGAGGCTAATAAGAGTGAAAAATAAAGGTGAAGAAGAGGCTAATGAGTGAAGAATAAAGGTGAAGAAGAGGCTAATAAGAGTGAAGAAGAGGCTAATAAGAGCGAAGAAGAGGCTAATAAGAGTGAAGAACAAAGGTGAAGAAGAGGCTAATAAGAGTGAAGAAGAGGCTAATAAGAGTGAAGAAGAGGCTAATAAGAGTGAAGAATAAGGGTGAAAAAGAGGCTAATAAGAGTGAATAAAGGGTGAAGAAGAGGTTCATAAGAGTGAAGAATAAGGGTGAAGAAGAGGTTAATAAGGTTGAAGAACAAGGGTGAAGAAGAGGCTAATAAGAGTGAAGAAGAGGCTAATAAGAGTGAAGAATAAGAGTGAAGAAAAGGCTAATAAAAGTGAAGAAGAGGCTAATAAGAGTGGAGAATAAGGGTGAAGAAGAGGTTTAATGAGTGAAGAATAAGGGCGAAGAAGAGGCTAATAAGAGTGAAGAATAAGGGCGAAGAAGAGGCTAATAAGAGTGAAGAATAAGGGTGAAGAAGAGGTTTATAAGAATGAATAATAAGGATGACTAAGAGGCTAATAAGAGTGAAGAATAAGGGTGAAGAAGAGGTTAATAAGTAACAAATAAGGATGAAGAAGAGGCTAATAAGAGTGGAGATAAGGGTGAAGAAGAGGTTTAATGAGTGAAGAATAAAGGTGAAGAAGAGGCTAATAAGAGTGGAGATAATGGGGAAGAAGAGGTTTAATGAGTGAAGAATAAAGGTGAAGAAGAGGCTAATAAGAGTGGAGATAAGGGCGAAGAAGTGGTTTAATGAGTGAAGAATAAAGGTGAAGAAGAGGCTAATAAGAGTGAAGAATAAGGGTGAAGAAGAGGTTAATAAGTAACAAATAAGGATGAAGAAGAGGCTAATAAGAGTGGAGATAAGGGTGAAGAAGAGGTTTAATGAGTGAAGAATAAAGGTGAAGAAGAGGCTAATAAGAGTGAAGAATAAGGGTGAAGAAGAGGTTAATAAGTGAAGAAGAGGCTAATAAGATTGAAGAATAGACTAATAAGTACGGTTGTGCACGAAGATTGCACCCTGATCATCCAAAACACAGTGCTTGATAGCCAACAACAGAAGGATAAGAAAAATGCTTTTTGTACAGGCTTCCTGGATGGAAGCCAACTGTGGTGACAACCCCATGCTCTTACTGCAACACATACAGAAAAATGTTACTTGTCCGTCAATGTGTCTATGCACGGGTATACGTGCGACTCGCCGGCTCATTCATACATTTGCTGTCCCGTGTCGAATAACCTGCAATAATTGGTTAAAAATGGTTTGTATTGTAGGCTATCTTTTTCGATCTTCCCAAGACGCTCTGATACATTGAATGTTTTTGTTATCCCACTACGCTCTTCACACACATTATGTTTCATATCATCTAACTTCACTTTAGTGTCGTCTTTCTTTTTTTTTTCTGCATTCGTCTTATTTCTCTATTCCACAGGGTGGTGTGCGTTGCACTATGTTTTCATTTTACCCGTGTCGGCTCAGTGCATCCGACTTCAGTACGCATTTTATGTAAGGGTCTGCTTCCTCCTGTATTTTCTAAGGGTTTGCTTCCCCGGGGTAACGGCCGGCGCTGTGATGGGGAGCGAACCCATTGGCTTCGGATTGTGAGACGTGTCACTTAGCCACTAGACCACGCCGTCTCATCTTTAGTGTCATTGTCTTGTCAACCTAAGCATTGGCCTTTTTTGTCCCATTCTCTCTCCCTCTCTCTCTCTCTCTGCTACAAAAGGCAGTCCAACATACGAAGAGCAAAGAAATCTGTTATTACCATCACTACTGCCATTACTCTACACGCTATATGGGAGTACCACTTGCCTTTGTGTAAGCACAGCTTTCATCAAATAGGTTCGACTTCTTAAGGGTTTCGAAATAGAAGAAGAAATAGCATTCTCTCTAACTCACTTTCTTTATGTCTCCCTCTCATATGTTAGTCAGTTGTCCTTCTCTCTCACTTACTTTCTGTATGTCTTCCTCTCCATATGTTAGTCAGTTGTTCTTCTCTCTCACTCACTTTCTGTATGTCTCCCTCTCCATATGTTAGTCAGTTGTCCTTCTCTCGTTCACTTTCTGTATGTCTCCCTCTCCATATGTTAGTTAGTTGCTCTTCACAAACGATGATGGGGACATAATCATCCGGTTTTATCGTGATGATGTAACTTGCGCTGTCTTTGGATTAGAGTGAAGTAAAAACGGCGCTGGTCATCAACTTCGCTTTCTTGTCCCGAGCTACATTGGACCAGTGGCAAGACATAAGTCGAGACGACTGGAGATAACTCACAATCCCGGCACTTTGGTCCCACTTCCATTGATACAAAGGTCGCTTGAAACTGATGGGGATTCGATCGTCCACCGTTTCCGTACATGGCTTTAAGAGACGAGCCCCCCCCCCCCTCCCCCCCCCCAAATATTTCCCTTCTTTATTTTTGTTCTTTGTACGATACTTCCTCGGCGTACGGAAAATAATTGCAACCTGCCGTACTATATGTTTGTCAGGAAACTAACACTCAAATAGCTTGGCAGTTGCAAAAAGCGCTGTTCTTCATAGGGCATGCTACACACACACACACACACATATATATATATATATATATATATATATATATATGTATGTATGTATGTATGTGTGGGTGGGTGTGTGTTATTTTTTTGTGTGTTTTTTTTTTTTGCGTTCGCCTTATTTCTCTAATCCCCAAGGTGGTGTGCGTTGCACTGTGGTTTTTATTTTGCGCCTGTCGACCCAGTACATCCGACTTCAGCATGCATTTTATGTAAGGGTCTGCTTCCTCCTGCATTTTCTAAGGGTTTGCTTCCCCGGGGCAACGGTCGGTGCTGCGATGGGGATCGAACCCAGCACCTTCTGGTTGTGAGAAGTGCCACTTAACCACTAGGCCACGCCGTCCCCAGTGTGTGTTTGAAATTCACGTGCTGTTTCCCTGGAATCACAAGAAACAGGCCTAGATGATAGCTGTTGTTTTCTGGCAATGGCGTTATTCTGATAACTTAACTTCTTTATACTGGTTTAGAAGACTCTACAGAATCTGTATACAACCAGTTTCTTTGAGGGTGGTCTAACCGATGTGCGAGTCCATCTTAATAGACTCAAACACTAGAGAAATGTAGAAATCCAGCCAGTTAGGCGCCATCTATAACTGCTCTTAACGAACCATCCGGGGAAAGGTACAAATAACTTGGGTAGATTTTTAATTTTGTCCAGGCTGCGTCATTAAGCCTTCTCTTTTCGATGTCTAACCGCAAATCAATTTTTAACGTGCTCAACACTGAACAAGGGAGTCCGATCTCACTACCAAGAGATCATGGGAATTTTTGCCAGACCATCCCTGTGGGAAAAAAAAAATCCGGTCTTCATCGTTATTCAAACCCGCGACCTTCCCGCACCCGAAAGCAGACACCTTAACTCGAGTCCAAATTCGTTCCCAGCTGGCCATGGCTTGGGACACGGAAGTCAGGTGGTAATCATTCCACCAGAGGCGCATCGGATGTTGTTGCAGAAAGCAAGTGAGTCTGACCAACGCATCATGCTTTGATGTTTTGACAACATTACAAAAAATACAATTGTCAGGAAACTTTAAGAAAAAGTTAATTGCCATTAATTTACTTACCAGACTTCTTTTTCTTCTTCTGCGTTCGTTCTCGATCTCCCGCTACCAAGCCCTGAACAGGGCTTTGCAAGTAGCAGGATGTAGTCGGGAGAATGGATTGTGTTGTGTCGCTAGTTTACAGCTTGACTGCAAAATTTGCACCTTTCAGTCAGACACATCTGTCTTTGGCATACTTACCAGACGACTGTTAATGACCACCTGTTGTGTATATATATATATCTTTATCTGGCCCTTGTTGGTTGCATCTACGAAGCCATTTCAGATAACTGTCAGTGTTTTTCTTCTTTTTTGTGTTGATTCTGATGTTTTCACAGCCAGAGAATATATCCAAGAAAAAACTTTAATTTCACTAATTTGCACAAAATAGTATCAACCATGCAGACAGTTTTAGAGAAATTGTATTTTAGATGATACACCATAATTACATATGCAACAGCACTTTACAGTTCTGCTTTCACAATATGCTCCAGCACTTTACACTGTCTTCTCCACAACATACTACTGTACTTTACACTGTTTCCTCCAGAATATACCACTGTACTTTACACTGTCTCCTCCACAATATACCACTGTACTTTATGCTGTCTCCTCCACAATATACCACAGTACTTTACACTGTCTCCTCCACAATATACCACTGTACTTTACACTGTCTCCTCCACAATATACCACTGTACTTTATGCTGTCTCCTCCACAATATACCACAGTACTTTACACTGTCTCCTCCACAATATACCACTGTACTTTACACTGTCTCCTCCACAATATACCACTGTACTTTATGCTGTCTCCTCCACAATATACCACAGTACTTTACACTGTCTCCTCCACAATATACCACAGGACTTTACACTGTCTCCTCCACAATATACCACAGTACTTTACATTGTTCCCTCCACAATATACCACAGCTCTTTAAGCTGTCTCCTCCACATTATACTGCAGCTCTTTACACTGTCTCCTCCACAATATACCACAGCTCTTTAAGCTGTCTCCTCCACAATATACCACAGTACTTTACATTGTTCCCTCCACAATATACCACAGCTCTTTAAGCTGTCTCCTCCACAATATACCACAGCTCTTTACACTGTCTCCTCCACAATATACCACAGCTCTTTAAGCTGTCTCCTCCACAATATACCACAGCTCTTTACACTGTCTCCTCCACAATATACCACATCACATACACTGTCTCCTCCACCATATACCACAGCTTTTTACACTGTCTCCTCCACAATGGTGGACAGAAGTCGTCCATTAGTTTATTTGCTTTGATCACCCAACATGGTCAAACTCCTCCTTCACATCAGCTTTCATCTGTTCAAAATTTCCGCAATTGTCCTGCATGCTACAACCATAGTAGTTTTTAAGTATTGCTATTTTCTTAACGTCTTTATATTGGTTTAGAAGACTATACTGAGTCTGTACACAGCCAGTTTCTTTTACTTCACTTGATGTGAATACTATGAGTATTCCATCTATTCTTGAATGCAATAAATGACCCTGCTTCAATTATCTCCTGTCACAATATATTCCAAGCATCCACCACTCTCTGATTAAATTTATATTTCCTAATATCTAATCTGGACCTTTCTTTAATTAATTTGTAGCTGTGCTCTCTTGTTCTTGTAGGTGGCTGTACTTTCAAAAAATTATTATAGTTAAATTTCTTCTTTCCATTTATTATCTTATAAATCTGTATTAAATCACCTGGAGTTCTCATTTCCAGACACTGTAGGTCGGTTTTTCAGTCTTTCCTTATAACCATAATTCTGGAATCCCACTATCAGTTTTGTCACTCTTGTATCCTTTCCAGCATGAATATCTATATCACCTCTGTAATAAGTATTCCATACCTGAACACTTGCAAAGGCTTGAACCCTTGCCATCACCAAGACTCTTCCCATTATTCTAATTAATTAGCTATCTCAGTCTGCTACTGCACATTTTAACTTGTCTATTTGTAGCTTTTTCTCATATGGTTTTGACCCCCCACACTTTCCTGTGAGATGCAGTTTCTCCATCTCCTAGTTGCTGGGTGTATTTGAGCTTATTGTCTCCTCAAAAGGTAACAATATTTCCACAGCACCTACAGCCTTCATAGCTCCAGCACTATATATGTGGTTAATTTCACAGGTATGAGTTAGTCTCCATGACCTATACTCTTATGTAACTTTTCTCTTCTCTCAAAGCTGACAAACTTTACACATGTTTGAGAGCACTTCTGTATCCACACCAGTGTCAACAGAAATGGTTATGACTACACCATGGTAACTAGCATGACCTCTGCTGCCAAGTATCATCTACTGAAATGGAACAACTAACAACACTTCTCTTGTGTCCACAATTGTCTATGGTATTATTACTGTCATCCAGGTTTGGTGATTTTCGTTGATTCTCCCTCAGTTCAACAGCTGCTTCATTCATGATTTTTTGGCAATTTCCGTACTTGCAGAATTTATATTTCTTATCACTTCTTTGAGTCATCAGTTCAGGACTTCAGGTTTATGGAAATATTATGTAGCAGGTGATCTAACAAACGCCACCATTATCACATGTGAGTTACTGTGTGTCCACTTTCAGTATCCCCAACTCGATTGGCTGCCAGTTTAGTCTCAGATTTATTACAGATTGTATTATTAAGTCGTATAATGTTATGTCGTAGGAAAATTCACTTCGTGCTTTTTTACTTAGTTCACAAGACAATCTCAATCTGTACTTCTGTAGCCACGTCAAGTCTAATAGAATTCGAAAGAATGGAAAATGAATACTTTATACTGATATCTTTAAGGACAAATTCATTATTAGGAATTGTATTCTGTTTATCTGATAAATTTTGTTCGTGCGGCTTCATTTTGTGGACAGAGGTGTAAAGGCTCATTCTTATTATATAGTACTATAGACTGTAGTCTATTGTTCACGATCTCCTAACTCTACTAATACTAACTCAAACTGCACTCAGTCTACTAACTGATCTACTTACTACTTGAGTTTTAGAGCAGACTTTGTTTTACTCCCCATGTTACTTTTAATTTAAACTAATTACTAGTCCCTAGATTTTACTTCGAAATCTTTAAATTAACACTTGTATATACCAATTATATAAAGAAAGTCCCACACACAGAGAGAGTTGAACACATTTTGAAAACTTTTTGATAGCTTCGACGTTCTAACTTTTGCTACCGAAACATACATAATTAGAGTTATGTTCCCTAGTGTAGCTCTTCTTTCTTCTTTTAAGTTTGAGATTATAATTATTTCGCACTTTTAGTCAAAATGGACGTGTTGGGTTATGTAATGACAAGATAACCAAGTATTAAAATTAGTTTTTAAGGAAAATTGCGTAAATAGTTATCACATGTGTGAGGGATTTATATAATGAAAGAACAACGGCGTTAACAGGTTAGTGTTAATCTAATGTCTGGTCATATTAAAGTTCACAGCAGTAAAAAAACTGATATCCTGGTGGGGAAAGCACCTAAAGCTGGGGAATTGGATATGAACATTGCAGACTCAAGGCCCACCTCCACAGAATAGGTCTTAGAAACTGCATTATGCTAATGTAGAGCACCTAAGCAGACACCAGAACAGATCCTGCAGGACTGACACTACTTATGCAGATCAAAGATCCAGGGAAGCGACCATACTCGAAAAGCTGTTGGTGACTGGAGAAGACCTTGAGCGCACAATTTCATTCGTTAACTTCAGTGGATTAGAAACATAGCATCAATTGATCGAAGAAGAAGAAGAAGAAGAAGAAGGAGAAAAGGAAAATGAGAAAAAGAAGAAGAAAAAGAAGAAGAAGAAAAAGAAAAGAATGAGGAGGAGAAGAAGAAGAAGAAGAAGAAGAAGAAGAAGAAGAAGAAGAAGAAGAAGAAGAAGAAGAAGAAGAAGAAGAAGAAAAAGAAGAAGAAGAAGAAGAAGGAGGATGAGGAGATGGATGTGGTGAAGGATATCGGTGGGAATGACATTCCGAATTTGTTTACAGATGCCCTGTCCGTGGTTACAGCACTAAAAGCCAGAAAATTCAAAACGTAATGTTTTTAGAGCAGTATTCTGTCAACTATGCCAGCGGTCCGCACCAAAAAGAGTAGTGGTACAGTGGGTTCCATCCCACTGTAACATCCAAGGCAACGAGGAGGCAGACAGACTGGGAAAAGAAGGTGCAAGACTACCACAACCAGATTCTAGTGTAACCTACGAAGAGTCCAAAAGGCTTATTAGGGCCAGATACATGGCCAAATGGGAAACAGAACATACTGGCTTCACAAAAAATGATGCCTATTACTAGTTGAACAGAAAAGAGCAGGTCGTGGTCTTCAGACTCCGCACAGGCCACAACAGACTGAGGTACCATCTATTCAATAAACTGAAGATAGGTGGCACTGACGAATGCACCTGTGGTACAGGGAAAATGACCGCTGAACATCTGCTGCAAAATTGTCCGACAAACGAGGACCAGAGAAAGCACATGTGGCCATCACCAGTGGCAACACCAGACAAGCTCTATGGCAGTTTCGACAGCCTCAGGATGACAGCTGCTTTCTTCGAACAAATTCAAATTGACGTCTGACAGCGTTCGAAGAAGAAGAAGAAGAAGAAGAAGAAGAAGAAGAAGAAGAAGAAGAAGAAGA